>CM067329.1:129895500-131145000 GCA_034376525.1 Nicotiana benthamiana | reverse complement strand
CATCCGATTTCAACCAAATTTCATAGAAACGTCTTAAAACACATATATGACTTGTACCAGGTGCCGGAACCGAAATACGAGCCCGATACCAACACTTTCTAATCCATTTTCATTTTAAATTTCCTTAATAATTTTTAATAAAATGATTTCTTTTAAAAATTCATTTTTCGAGCTCGGGACCTCTGATTTCGATTCCGGACATAGACCAAGTCCCATAGTTTTCTACGAACCCACCAGGACCGTCAATCACGAGTCCAGGTCCGTTTACTAAAATGTTGACCAAAGTCAACTTACTCGTTTTAATACCATATTGTAGCATTTAGGACTGTGCACGCAAATCAAGGCAACTAAAAACAAGGTTTTCACGGCCTCGGAAGCACAGAAAGAGAGAGAAAATAGGTGATGAACCTTTGGGTCGTCACAATCTCCACCTTTAAAACAATCGTTCGTCCTCTGATGGACAAAAGAAAGGAGTACCTCAGTCGGGAAATATATAAGGATGACGGCTCCGCATATCAGACTCGGACTCCCAGGTCGATGCCTAAGGAGGCTGACCTCTCCACTGAACACTCATTGAAGGAAAACTATTTGACCTTCATTGTCAAATCTGCCGGTCTAGAATAGCCACAGGCTCCTCCTTATAAGACAGACCTTGTCTAACTGGATAGTGCTGAAATCTAAATATGTGGGCTGGATCTCAGTGATACCTCCGAAGCATGGATATATGAATAATTGGATGCATGGCTGACAAGCTAGGCGGAAAGGCAAGTCTATAAGCCACCTCTCCCACACGATCGAGAATCCCAAATGGACCAACTAACCTAAGGCTAAGCTTGACCTTCTTCCCAAATCTCATAACTCCCTTCATAGGCGATACTCGGAGCAATACCCGCTCACCAACCATGAAAGCCACATCTCGAACCTTGCGGTATGCATAACTTTTCTGCCTGGACTGAGCAGTTCGAAGTCTATCCTGAATGATCTTGACCTTATCTAAGGCCTCATAAACTAAATATGTACCCAACCGATCCTCTCCCAGCTAAAACCTTCCAACTGGAGACCGATATCGCCTACCATACAACGCCTCATAAAGAGCCATATGAATGATGGAGTGGTAGCTGTTGTTGTAGGCAAACTCCGCTAAAGGCAAGAACTGATCCCACAAACCTCCAAAGTCAATAACACAAGCTCGGAGCATGTCCTCCAATATCTGAATAGTCAGACTGTCCATCCATCTGACGGTGAAATGATGTGCTCAACTTGACCAGGGTGCCCAACTCTCGCTGAACTGCTCTCTAAAAGTGTGAGGCAAACTGTGTACCCCGGTCCGAAATGATAGATACCGGCACCCCATGAAGGCGAACAATCTCTCGGATATAAATCTCAGCTAGCCTCTCGGATAAATAGGTGGCTGCAATAGGAACAATGACCCAAATCATATCAAACTTCTTCCGGGTCAATGGGAGTCCAGTAACAAAATCCATGGTAATCCTCTCCCACTTCCATTCGGGAAGCTCAATTTCTGAAATAGTCCACTAGGCCTCTGATGCTCATACTTAACCTGCTTACAATTCAATCATCGAGCCACATATGCACCAATATATTTCTTCATTTTGTGCCACCAATAGTGCTGCTTAAGATCCTGATACATATTCGCGGTGCTCGGGTGAATAGAATACTAGGAACTATTGGCCTCCGCTAAGATCAACTCTCAAATCCTATCAACATTCGGCACAAAAATTAGTCCATGCAATCTCAAGATGCCATCATCATCTAAGGTTACCTTCTTGGCACCTCCATGCCGCACCATGTATCTAAAAACACACAAATGGGGATCATCAAATGGCGGATCATGGATACGCTCTAATAATGAAGAACGGGCGATCGTGCAAGTTAACACTCAGCTAGGTTTAGAAATATCCAACCTCACCAATCGATTGGCCAAAGTTTGAACATCCAAAGCAAGCAGTCTCTGGCTAACCGGAATATAAGCAACACTCTCCATGATGGTTGACTTCCTACTCAAAGCGTCGGCCACCACATTGACCTTCCCCGGGTGATACAAGATAGTTACATCATAATCTTTCAACAACTCCAACAACCTCATCTGCCTCGAATTCAACTCTTTCTGCTTGAACAAGTACTGAAGGCTCTTGTGATCCATGTATACCTTACATGTCACACCATATAAATAATGTCTCAAATCTTCAAGGCATGAATAATGGCTGCCAACTCTAGATCATGAACTAGATATATCTTCTCGTAGATCTCCAACTGCCTCAAAGCATAGATAATGACTCTGCCATCCTATATCAATACTGCACCAAGCCCAATATGGGAAGCATCGCAATAGACTGTATAAGGCCCTGAACCTGTGGGCAAAACCAATACTAATGTCTTACTCAGAGATTTCTTTAGCTTCTAAAAGCTCGCCTCACACTCGTCTGACCATCTGAAATGGGCACCTTTTTGGGTCAATCTGGTCATCGGAGCTGCAATAGATGAAAACCCCTCCACGAACCGATGATAATAGCCTGCCAACCCTAAAAAGCTCAAAATTTTTGTAGCCGATGATGGTCGAGGCCACTTCTTGGGTGTCTCTTTTGAGGAGGTAGTAGATATCCCTCATGAGATTGAAACGGCTCGAAGGTAGGAAAGAGAGGAGAGGGAGGCCAAAAGGCCTTGAGGTTCTGGCAGTTTCAGTGGTTCTCCTTCAAGGGGCCAGTTCCAGCAGGGTAGAGGACGTTCTTTCAGGCCTGCTTAGTCGGCCCGTCCAAAGTATCATAGGGGATCTTCAGGCTGTGGTTATCAAGGGTCTCAATAAGGGCAGACATCACTCAGCCCCTCCCAGCTCAGAGTCCATCTCACGCCCCATCAGTCCAGGGTTTTTCCATGGAAGGTCCTTCTATTGGTCATTCAGGCACCAGGGGTTCCCTTCAGTACCCATCTCCAATACCGGGTAGTGGTTATGAGTGCAGAGAGTTTGGGCATATGAGGAGGCAGTGTCCTCGACTTCGTGATGGTAAGTATCAGTAGAGGGGTCAGCCCTCAACTTTTTCTTCCAGCTACTTCACCACCCGCCCAACCAAATAGGGATGGAGGTCAGGCAGCCAGAGGTTGCCCTAGAGGGGGAGGTCGATCAAAGGATGGCCATGCTTATTTTTTATGTTATTCCAGGCAGAGCAGATGTTATTACTTCGGATGTTGTCATTACAAGTATTGCCTCAGTCTTCCATAGAGATGCCTCTGTATTATTTGATCTCGGCTCCACCTATTCTTATGTATCCTCATATTTTTCTCACTATTTGGGTACGTCCCGAGATTTTCTTTCTTTACCTGTGCATGTATCTACCCTGGAGGGCGATACTATTATTGTAGACTGTGTGTATTAGTCATGTGTTGTGACTATTGAGGGTCTGGAGACCCGAATTGATCTATTGCTATTGAGCATGGTGGACTTTGATGTTATTTTGGGCATGGAGTGGTGATCTCCGTGTCATAGTATTCTAGATTGTCATGCTAAAACAATCACTTTGGTTATGCCGTGTGTAACGAGGATCGAGTGGCGTGGTGTGACTGATTATGTTCCCAATAGATTGATTTCTTTCTTGAAAGCCTAGCGTATGGTTTGTAAGGGTTGTCTATCATATCTAGCTGCGAGATGTTAGAGTTGAGACTCCTAGTATTGATTTTGTTCCCGTTGTAAGGGATTTTCTTGATGTATTTCCTGCAGACCTGTTGGGCATGCCACCGAACAGGGATATTGATTTTGGTATTGACCTGGTGCCAGGGACTTATCCCATTTTCGTTCCACCATATCTTATGGCACCAACAGAGTTGAAAGAGTTGAAGGAGCATCTTTAGGAACTCCTAGATAAGGGGTTCATTTGGTCTAGTGTGTCACCATGGGGAACGCCGATTCTATTTGTGAAGAAAAAGGATGGCACAATGAGAATGTGAATTGATTAAAGGCAATTGAAAAAGGTAACCAATTAAGAACAAGTATCCTCTGCCTCGCATCAATGATTTATTTGACCAACTTCAGGAAGCGAGGTTGTTCTCTAAGATTGATCTCTGTTCGGGCTATCACCAGTTGAAGATCAGGGATTCAAATGATCCTAAGACTACTTTCAAGACTAGATATGGTCACTATGAGTTTCTTGTCATGCCTTTTGGGCTGACCATTTCCCCGTAGCATTCATGCATTTGATGGACAGTGTATTTCGGCCTTATCTGGATTAATTTGTTATCGTATTCATTGATGATATTCTTGTGTACTCGCATAGTCACGAGGAGCATGCAGAGCATTTGCGAGTAGTATTGAAAAGATTGAGGGGGGAGAAGCTTTATCGCCGGTTGGCAGAGATTCCCAATTTTCTTGGGTTGGCAGGCTATTATCACCAATTTTCTCAGGAATTTAAATCCATTGCATCGCCCTTGACCAAGTTGACTCAGAAGGGTGATCCATTTGTATGGTCGGATGTGTGCGAAAAGAGCTTTCAGAAGCTCAAGATAGCATTGACCATAGCTCCAGTATTGGTTTTGCCATCAGCTTCAGATTTATATACCGTATATTGTGATGCTTCAAGAGTTAGGATTGGTTGTGTGTTGATGCAGAAGGGTAGAGTTATTTCTTATGCTTCTCGTCAGTTGAAGCCTCATGAGAAGAACTACCATATCCATGATTTGGAGTTGGCTGCTATAGTTCATGCATTGGAGATTTTGAGGCACTACTTGTATGGTGTATCTTCTGAGGTATTCACCGATCATCGCAGTCTTCAACATTTGGTCAAGAAAAAGGATCTTAATTTGAGGCATATGAGATGGCTAGAGTTGCATAAGGATTATGATATTACTATTATGTATCATCCGGGAAAGGCCAATGTAGTGGCTTATACTTTGAGCCGAAAGGCAATGAGTATGGGGAATTTGGCGTATATTCTAGCTGGGGAGAGGACCCTTGCAGTTGATGTTTAGGCCCTGGCCAGTCGGGTGTTGGCATGTGTGCTTTCTCGGTTTTCTTTATATGATCGCATCAAAGAGCGCTAGTATGATGATTCGTATTTGCTTGTCCGTAAGAACAGAGCTCAACATGATCATGCTAGAGATGTGATTGTATGTAATGATGGCATGTTGAGAATGCAGGGCCAGATCTCTATGCCCAATATGGATAAGCTTATAGAGTTGATTCTGGAGGAGGCCCATAGCTCGCGGTACTCTATTCATTGGGGTGGCGCGAAGATGTATCAGGACCTGAGGCAGCACTATTGGTGGATAAGAATGGAGAAGGACATTGTGGGATATGTAGCTCTGTGTCTCAATTGTCAGCAGGTAAAATATGAACATCAGAGACCACGTGGCTTGTTTCAGTAGATGATTATTTCTGAGTGGAAGTGGGAGAGAGTCACTATGGATTTTGTGAGTGTTCTTCCTCGGACTTTGAAGAAGTTCGATGCTATTTGGGTGATTCTGGATCAGCAAGTCCGCACACTTCATTCCGGTATGTACTACCTATTCTTCAGAGCGACTAGTGGGGATCTTTATCCGAGAGATTGTTCGGTCTTACGATGTTCCAGTCTCCATTATCTCAGATAGAGGCACTTAGTTTACTTTCTAGTTTTGGAAGACTTTTCAGTGAGAGTTGGGTACTCAGGTGGAGTTGAGCACAGTCTTTCATCCTCAAACGGACAGATATTGGAGGACATGTACGTGCTTGTGTTATTTATTTTGGAGGTTCATGGAATGAGTTTTTGCCGCTTTCAGAGTTTGCCTACAACGAAATCTATCAGTACAGCATTCAGGCTGAACCGTATGAGGCCTTTTACGGGAGACTTCGTAGATGTCCAGCCGGTTGGTTCGAGCCAGGCGAGGTTAGACTATTAGGGATAGATTTGGTTTAGGATGCCTTAGAGAAGGTGAAGTTGATTCGGGAGAGACTCTGTATGGCACAGTTATGTCAGAAGAGTTATGCAGATCGGAAGGTTCAAGATGTGTCTTACATGGTTGGTCAGAAGGCCTTGCTGAAGGTTTCGCCCATGAAGGGTGTTATGAGATTTGGAAAGAAAGGGAAGTTGAGTCCGCGGTTCATTGGGCCTTTCGAGCTACTTAGAGGAATGTGGAGGTGGCTTATATGCTTGCCTTTCCACCCATCTTGTCGGGCGTGCATTCGGTATTTCATGTTTCTATGCTCCGAAAGTATATTAGGGACCCGTCTCATGTTTTGGACTTTAGCACGATTCAGTTGGATGGTGATTTGACATATGATGTGGAGCCAGTGGCTATTTTGGGTTGTCGGGTTTGGAAATTGAGATCAAAGGACATAGCTTCAGTGAAAGTGCAGTAGAGAGGTCGGCCCATGGAGGAGGCTTCCTGGGAGACCAAGCGGGAGATGCAGAGTAGATATCGTCACCTGTTTGAGGCTTCAGGTATGTTTCTTGACTCGCTCGAGGACGAGCATTTGTTTAAGTCTGGGAGGACGTGATGATCCAGCCAGTCGTCTCATTTACCGCTCCGTTGACACCATTTTTTGCTTTTTTATGCTTCATTATCTGTGCCTTGTGTGATCGAGTTGGTTTGGAGTGGTTTTTGGTAACAATTGAGACACTTAGTCTCTTTAAGGAAGACTTAGTTTGGAAAAGCCAACCGGATGTTGAATTATGTGATAGAGGGCTCGGATGTGATTTTAGATGATTCGGTTAGCTTAGAGGGATGATTTGTGACTTTGGAGTGTGATCAGAAGTGGTTTTGGAGGTACGGTGTAGAATTAGGCTTGAATTGGCGAAGTTAGTATTTTGGCAATTTCCTGTTGATATTTGAAATTTTGATCCGAGAGTCAGAATGGAATTCTAAGAGTTGTTATAGCTTTGTTATGTGATTTGGGATGTGTGTGCAAATTATTAGGCCATTCTAATGTGATATGGTTGGGTTTTGATCGAATGCGCGCTTCGGAAGTCTTAGAAGAACTTAGGCTGGAATTCGATGTAAAATAATGGTTTTGGTGTTGTTTGAGGTGTTTTATTGATTGGAACAAGTTTGGATGATGTTTTAGGATGTGTTGGTACTTGTGGTTGAGGTCCCAGGGGCCTCGGATGAGTTTCTTATGGAAAACCGAAGGTTTTTGGGACTTAGAAAATTTCAAAATCACAGCAGTTATTGCAGAATGATTTTTACCTTCGCGATCACGAGAAGGACCTTGCATTCGCATAGAAGTGTTTTGGGCAGGCCAGCTTTTGCTCTTCGTGTTAGCAGCCATAGGATCGCGTTTGCATAGTATTGGAACCGGAAGCTTCGCGTTCGTGTGGTAAAGCCCGCATTCGCATAAGATGATCTGGGGGCCAGCATATTTTGTTCTTCACGTTCGCGTAGTTGAGGCGGCATAAGCTTCGCGTTTGCAGGAAGGGTACTACGTTTGCGAAGGGGGTTTGACCACGTTTGCATAGAAGGAATCAGTAGTTGGGCAGAAGGGTTTTTAAACATTTTATTCTACTACCTAAGTCATTTTTCCACCATTGTTGAGCATTGTGATAGCTATTAGGGAGAAATTGAAGAGGGATTCGAAGAGGAGTGATTATAGGTGAGTTTTAATAACTAAAAACATGATTTATTTGTGGAATTAACCTAGAAATTCATGGAAAATTTAGCTAAAAAGGGAAATACTAGGGCTTGAGTTTTTTGAAATTTTAAACTGGAATTTGAAGGGCCATTTACGGCTAGATTTGAGAGTTTTTTGTATGTATGGACTCGTGGAGAGATAAGGAACCCATTGATGTAAAAATTTCTGAGTTTCAGAAGTGGGTCCGGGGCTCAGGTTTTGCCAATTTCGGAATTTTGATGGTTTTTGATTGTTTTCGCTTGGGTTTTATTCCCTTAGCATATTGTAACATATTCTTTCTGGTTTTGGTCATATTCGACGCATGAGGAGGCCGATTTGAGAGGCAAGGGCATAGCGAGCTAGAGCTTTGGCTGGTTTAAGGTGAGTAATGATTGTAAAATGATGTTCTGATGGTTTGAAACCCCAGATTTGCACAACGTAGTGTTATACGAAGTTGAGGCACACATTGTATGATGAGCGTGGGGTCCGTTGCTAATGGGTATTGTGACTTGGTCCGTCCCGTTGATGATTTTACCGCATTTTGTACTGAAGCTTGTTTATTATCATTATGATTTGGGCTAATAGCCATGTTTGGGGCCTTGTGCCGACCTTTAGAACCATTAGGGGCATTTTGACTAATTATCCTCACTTTACTTGTTAAAAATCATATCCTCAGTCATGTTTCTAACTGTTTAAAACAATATGAACCGGGTTTTTAAATGCTAATCCTAAATGAAAGGAATATGTGTGCTGAGTTCCGTACCTTATATTATTGTGCCAAATAGGCTGTGATTATAATGACTGAGAGGGGTTGAGAACCCAATAGTGAGGATGTTATATATGTTATGGATCGAGCTGCATCCCGCAGCAAATACTTATATGGATCGGGATGCACGCCTCAGCAAATGTATATGTAAATCAGGTTGCGCCGTAACGATATACCGCTTGGGCTGTAGGAGCCCCTCCGGGAGTCTGCACACCCCCAGTGAGCGTAGTCGACTATTTATAGGGATTGGGATGTGCGCCACCGCAGTTATTTGATTTCGATTATTGTGAAAGAGTATATAGATTGAGTGCTGAAGATAAATAACAATTAATGAACTATGAGCTCGAGGAGTGGGTTTATACTTGATAAATACCTAATAAATTGCCTGTTTTACCTAATTTAAAGAGATTCTCCTGGTTTCTTCATTATTTTACTACTTTAAGTTGTTTTACTACTTAGATATAGAACTGCTTAGTGCCTATTCATGTTTTTATACTGTCACTCATTATTTATGATTATTACTCACTAGGTCGGAGTACTTACATTACTTCCAGCACCGTGTGTGTAGATCCAGGCGTTCCTGAGGCTTGGTGCGAGCTTTCCTGTTGTTCATTTTCCATCGGAGTTATCGAGGTAGATGCATGGCGTCCGCAGACCGATCTCTCCTTCTATCTTTCTTTACTTTTCTGCATTTTAGAATGTTTTTGTATTAGACTGTTGAACTCATGTAATAGAGGCTCTTGACTTGTGGCACCAGATCGGTGGGCTATTGTAGAGAATATCATTATTATGGTTTTCGCACATTTCTCCTTTTATTTCAGACTTCTATTTATATCAGATTGGTATTTAAACTCTGTTAACTGGTAATGAACTCTATAAAAAGGGATTGTGAGTGTTAATTGATTTGGGCTTGCCTCGCATTGTGTTGGGCTCCATCATAACCGGGTTTGGGATTTTGATAGTAGCAATGGACACTAAATTCGGCAATGATATAAGGAAGCAGTTCAATATCTCAGAAGTTAAACATGTGCCAAAGGAATTCAAGAAAAAGGAAACAAAACTTGTATCTTTTTCTTTTCTTAGTTTATGACTTAACAAATGAAGATAATAACTATGCGTACCTTTTAATAGTTCCAAATATGTTAACAGTGAAGCCGCAAATCTCCTCAATGATACGCTATATTTCTTCAAATTGGTTTTAGAAAATCCAATAAAATGGATCACAATTCAGAATTAAATTTTACAAAAAAAAATTAATAGCAAAAAGTATGAATAAGATTAATCATAAAATATTTTGCAAAAGGGAATTTATCACTCACTCAAAAATTTTAAAACAACAATCAGTAATATATTCAAAAGTTCAAAATATCTTTTTTTAATCATCCGGCTCCAGCCAATCCCAATCAGTATCATCAAACGAATTTTCATCTTCCTCTTCGTCTAATGTTTCTATATTCATAAATGATCGCTGACTCAATGCTACATGAATGTAGGAAGAGCGAGTCGCAACAGCTTTTACCAGAATAATGGTTCGGGATCGAATTGCCACATGGAGCTAGTAGTGGAGTTGTATTGTCTGTCTAATTTAGAGATGAGTTTGTGCTTATAATTGCACTTCAAACATTTTTGGGTTTTTATATCTATAACTATTATTATGAACTAAGGATTAAATCTAAATTATGCTAAGGTAAAATTGCTAGGTTCTAATTAATTGAGAGAAAGAACTAGGGTCATGGCATCACCTAGGTGTTTTATTAATGGGTAGAAACTACTAAGGATAGATTGACATATTTGGGGCATATGCTATAACCGTTGCACAATTGTATCAACTCTCACACCTCTCGGTAGAGAGAGTGGTTTGGCCCAAGTGACTCTCTCATGACCAATTGGGCAGGCCAATTAGACCAAGCAACTAGGGTTCAAGTAGGGTGACTACTCTCTCAAGATTTAACCCGTTAATTGGGACTATCATTTCTCATGGATCCATCCCAATTCCTTTTTTGGTTAATTTTGGGGTCATGGTCTCTCTTTCCCAAGAAGAGTTAAACCCACAAAGCTAGAATCAGTGTTTGCAACCACTAATCCTTAATTAATATATAAAATCAACCCAAATAACAAATACTTAATATCAATCAAACCCTAGATGGAAACACCCATCAATTACCCACACTAGGTTTGAGCCACAACCCTAGCTAATGGGTTTAGCTAGACATAATTAAAGAAGAAACCGAAGAAACAGATGAAGAACTAAATATATTAATTAAGTACTAAAAAAATATATTGTTAATGAAGACCAAAAGTGCCAAAAATGGCTACAAACTCAATCCCAGTCAACTGCGTTTAGAAATTCAAACTTAACCTAAAAACGGTAAAATATTATATTTATAGCATGTTAGAAAAAATGGTCAAAAATACACCTATGGGGTCAATGCAGGTCGTACAAATACGACCGCGACCATACTGGCTCTTGCACTTCACTATTCGTCTCTCTGAACTTGAAGGAAGCGGACCGCGTAAAAGGGTAACGCGGCCACAGAGAAGGTCTGGCACGAACCGCGCGATGATGACCACGGACCGCGTAGCTTGACTTGGGCAAATGACAGGTTCACTGAACATCCTTCATACGAGCCACATAAAAGCGTGAAGCGGCTGAGAAACATGGACGCGGACCGTGAGAATCCAACCATGGCCGCGTGACTTTTAACCTGGAGATGCCATCTCTCTGAACCTCCTATTGCGGCCGTTGTCGCAGTTGCGCAGTCCGCACTAGGCTATTTTTCCTTCACTTTACTTGGTCTTTGATACTTGAGCAAGTTTCACTCTATTTTGAGCCGATCTTTGATTTTTTGTCACTTTGTCGCTAAAACTTTCAATCAAGCACAACTTGTGAGCATTTTGGGACTATTTTGTAAAAATTTATACACAAAGTATAGGCAAGTGGGGCATAAAACACATTAAAATCCTACTTATCAGTATCTTGTGAACATTTTGCATATGATGGAATATCTACAACATCAACAGGTACATCTTCTCTTGACCATCTAACATCGACATCAAGTAATCCACTTGAGGAACCAATGTCATCGTTAGGATCCCTCCAAAATGTGTCCTCTATGTTGGGATAATTCCCTGCCTCTAGATCATACATATCAATAGGGACCTTTTTCCTTGCATAATAAAAATTTTTCTCAATTGGATCTGCCACATAAAAAACTTGATAAACTTGAGATGCCAACACAAAAGAATCATTTGTACTGCATACTTTATTGAAGTACACCCTAGCTAACCCATAGTCATCTATTTTATTCTGATACCAAACACACCTAAATAGTATAACTCCAATCAATTTCAATGATATCATGCATTGCTCCATAATAGATAACCTCTCGATCGATAGGATTTTGGTCCCTAGCACTTGCAAAACTATCAAATGTTGCCAATAAAGTCACTCCACTATTTTGAGTATTTCCTTAAGAATCCCGTCCTATGGTATGAAATCAATATCCATTAATAAAGTGTGCAGTATGTCTTTTGGCAACCATATTAGACCATTTAGCTAACCACCGTAAATAATCTGGTACTTTAATATTTTTAACTTTTTCTTTGAACAAGTTGCTGAATTCTTGACTATGATTTCTTGATCTTTCCCATGCTATTGATCTCGTATAATTACCCATTAAACTTTTATGTACCCTAGAATAATTAATATTTTAAACTCAATTATTAGCCCTTCATTAATGGAGCTTAAAGTATCTTATCATAAGAAAATAAATAAAGTTAAAATATAAATAAATATTATATTATTTACCTTACTTGATAAAAAATTTCACTAGTTCATCTCCAATATTGAACAAGGCATATCGATGTGCTTCATAAGATAAGTGTGAAGCCATGAGAAAAGTCTTGCCATTTTTTTCTTCTTACCTCCAATGGGACGACCAATCTTAGGGAACATAGGTGATACATTTTGAGGGAATTCATCATCCTCAGTTTGGTACCTACTGAATCTAGTTTTCACGTCATCATGTAGGTATCTTAAACAAAAAGTCAAGCACTCTTCGGTTAAAAATCCTCTGCTATTGACGCTTCTGGACAAGATCGATTACGAACAAATGCCTTCAACTTACGTAGGTCCCTCTCAATAGAATGTTATTAAACTATATTTGTAAAATAATTTTGAAAATATAAATTAATATAAACACAAATTATGATAAACAGAAATGATCATAAACAATTCTAGTCCACTGAATTCACAGTGTCTCCTTAAGGAATTTAATCCCCTTCTAGCACCTAAGGTTATGGATTATTTCCTCCCAGGATAGAACGAATTACACACTCGTGTAGTGGTACTCCAAACGCCAGTGTTTCAGTGAACAAAAAGATTAGTAGCAAATCACACTTACTTTTTGCTTTATTTTATGCTAAATTATGCAGAAGAAGGAGAAGAAACTCAAAAATTTGTAGTTAAATTATGGCCAGAATAGTGTTATAGCCAAAATTTGGGTTAGAATCTGAAGAGGTGCAACTCTTCGGAATGGTTATTTCTGCAAAATGGCCATTACATAAATGGTTATTTACTCAATAATAAAGAGGTAAAATAAAGAAGGAAAATTGATTGGTAGTTAATTTTCTGTAACAAAAACAGAAAAACGGATTGGAATTAATATTAATATTCTATTATTTAAAAATATTTAATAACATATTTCTATTAATATTTTACTATTAACAAATAAATTTGGTCTAAAAATTTAATCAATCAATCGATCATTTGACCAAATCCAAATCCAAATCCAAATCAGAATCCAAATCCGAATCTGAATCCGAATCCGAAACCGAAGCCGAGTGAGCAAGCGATGAAGACGGCGCGAGGCTTGCTATCTTCTCAACTCTTTAAGAGCGAGAAGAAGGGCAATTGCTTATAAACCCATAAAAATCTCTTCCTCTTCCAATATGGGACAATGTCCATATGCCAAGGGGGAACTTGAAATTTCACTCAAAAATTTCATTTCCCTCCATTTCCCGTTCACCCTCTTTTAAGTATTTAATATATTAATAAAATACCTTTAAAACCCAAAAATCCCCCACATGAATGGGGAATGGCTATATCACGGAGGTATGCATGAAATATTATGTGATTCGCAAGTAAGGATTAATTGCCTCTGGATAAGTAGGTTTCCCTTTGATTTTCCGCAGTGAACTTATGTCGGATATACTCGATCAATCGGTTGATTTGATATCTTCGAACCATTAAACTTTTGTGTATACCTAGGCAACCACAAGTCACAACAACCATTCCTTAATCGTCTTTGGTTTGTGTTTGTTTCAGCCATGAACACCGCCTGGTTTCATAAGTGCGTAGAGAACCGGCCTTACAGAGTTCTTCTTGAAGCGGCAAACACTTCACACTTACATAGATGATTCCTAAACTTGTCATCCTGTAGATACACTATTTGATATACCCTGTATCAAACATAGAAATCATTAAAAATCCTTAATGATTTATCCATTGTACTGAACATTGTCTCATCACGGGAATTGACCAAAAGTTTAGTTGACAATGTTGAACCGTCATAAATAACTTTGTTTGATCTCCTTGAACCTAGATCTTGGGATCTCCAGTCTTCTAGGTAGAGTTACTGCCACTATGACTTGTTCTCAGGCATAGTCCCATTCCCCTTGATGACTTCTCAACTACCTCTCTAGTTAGGCCTTTTGTAAGTGGATCCGACACATTATCACTTGACTTTACAAAGTCAATCGTGATAATTCCTCTAGAGCATAATTGTCTAACGATTTTATGTCTTTGTTATATATGATGAGATTTACCGTTATACATAATGCTCCCAGCCCTTCCAATCGCTGCTTGACTATCACAATGTATGCATATTGGTGCCAACGGTTTGGGCCAAAATGGAATATCTTTCAAGGAATTCTGAAGCCATTCAGCTTCTTCATCGGCTTTATCCATTGCTATGAACTCAGCCTCCATTGTAGAACGGGCAATACAAGTTTGTTGGGACGACTTCCAAGATACCGCTCCTCCACCAATAGTGAATACATATCCACTTGTGGACTTAGAATCATGTTATCTGGTGATCCAATTTGCATCACAGTATCCCTCAATGGATGCAGGATATTTACTGTAGTGCATAGAAAAGTCTTGGGTATGTACTAAATACCCCAAAACCCGTTTCATAGCCATCCAATGAGATTGACCTGGATTATTTGTATATCGACTCAATATACTTATAGCACAAGCTATATCTGGTCATGTATAATTCATAATGTACATTAAGCATCCCAACACACGAGCATAATCTAATTGTGATATGTTTTGGCCTTTGTTCTTTGCTAATGCAAGATTTATGTCAATTGGTGTCTTTGCAAATTTAAAGCCCAAGCACTTGAAGTTTTCAAGTACTGTATTAATATAATGAAATTGTGACAATGCCAGACCTTGAGAAATCTTATGGACCTTAATTCCCAGAATTAAATCAGCAACTCCCAAGTCTTTCATATCGAACTTGCTAGTTAGCATACTCTTAGTAGCATTTATGCTGGCATTATCATTACTCATTATGAGCATATCATCCACATATAAGCAAACAATGACTATGTAATTAGGAATATTCTTAATATACACTCATTTATCACATTCATTTATCTTAAACCCATTTGACAACATTGTTTGGTCAAATTTTCGCATGCCATAGTTGGGGTGCTTGTTTTAGTCCGTAAAGGGACTTAACAAGTCTACAGACCTTTTTTTTCTTTACCTGGAACCACAAACCCTTCAGGTTGTTCCATGTAAATTTCTTCCTGCAGCTAACGCTACCAACGTTCGTATGGATGTAATTCTTGTAACTAGAGAGTATGTATCAAAATAATCAAGAACTTCTCGTTGTCTATACCCTTTGACCATAAGTCTTGCCTTATATTTGTCAATTATGCCATCATCTTTTGTTTTCCTCTTAAAGAACCATTTAGAACCCAACGATTTATTTCCAGGAGAAAGATCAACAAATTCCCATGTATGGTTGTTCAGTATGGATTCAATTTCACTATTGACTGCCTCTTTCCATAACAATGATTTCTATAAATGTTTGAGGCTCATTTTCCAATAATAAAGTCACAAAATTTGGTCCAAATAAAGTGGACGTTCTTTGACGTTTGCTACGTCTTGGATCCTCCTGGTTAAGTGTGCTTTCTTTTGTTTCTTCCCGAGGTCATTTAGATCCTTTACCAATTGACTCACATTCCTTTTTATATGGATATATATATATATATATATATATATATATATATATATATATATATTAAAGAACTCAGCACTATCTGATTCTATAACAGTGTTATTATGAATGTTGGTATTTTCTGATCTATGAACAAGAAATCGATATTCTTTACTATAAGTCGCATATCCTATGAAAACAGAATCAACGATTTTCGATCCTATTTTAACCCTTTTGGGCTTAGAAACTTGCACTTTTGCCAAACACCCCGACACTTTAAAATAATTCAAGTTGGGCTTCCTTTCTTTCCATTTTTCATATGGAATTGATTGTGTTTTGCTATGGGGTACTCGATTTAGTATTTGGCTAGCCGTAAGAACGACTTCCCCCCACAAGTTTTGTGGCAAACTAGAACTTATCAATAATGCGTTCATCATCTCCTTAATGAACTTTCTTTCTACAATCCCATTGGATTAGGGCGTGTAAGGGGTCGTTGTTTGATGAATAATTCCATATACTAAACATATTTTTTCAAAAGAAGATTCATATTCACCTCCCATATCACTTTTTATCATTTTGATTTTCTTGTTAATTTGTGTTTCAACTTCATTCTTGTATCGCTTGAATGCGTTTATTGCTTCATATTTACTATTAAGTAAGTAAACATAGCAATATCCAGTGCTATCGTCAATAAGAATTATGAAATACTTCTTTCCACCCAGAGATGGTATCGACTTCATGTCACAAATATTTATGTGAACTAAGTCTAAAGGATTTGAATTGCTTTCAACTTACCTATAAGGACGTATAACATACTTAGATTCCACACATACTTGACATTTTGATTTGTCACATTCAAATTTAGGCAATACTTCCAAATTAATCATTTTCCGCAAGGTTTTATAATTAACATGACCCAAACGTATATGCTATAATTCATTTGACTCAAGTAAGTAAGACGAAGCTGAAACTTTATTATTATTTTCCATAACCATTACATTCAGCTTGAAAAGGCCCTCGGTAAGGTAACATTTTCCTGCAAATATTTCATTCTTACTTATTACAACATTATCGGAAAAAAAACACACTTAAATCCATTATTTAAAAGAAGTCCAGTAGAGACTAAATTATTTCTAATTTCAGGAACATAAAGGACATTGTTCAAAGTCACAACTTTGCCGGAAGTTATTTTGAGAAAAATCTTCCAACATCCTTCAATCTTGGCCTTTGCAGTATTTCCCATGAAAGTTGTCTCGTCGGATCCAATAGGAGCATAAGAAACAAAAGCTTCCTTGGCAGCATAAACATGGCGAGTGGCTCCAGAATCAATCCACCACTCTTTAGGATTGCCCACCAAGTTACATTCGAAAAGCATGGCGCATAAGTCATCAACATCGTCATGCTTTTCTACCATGTTTGCTTGACCCTTCTTCTTGTCTTTCTTTTGAGCACAGCACTCCATAGATTTGTGTCCAGTTTTTCTACAATTGTAGCAGTTTCCACTAAACCACTTCTTACTTGGGTTGTATTTCGGACCAGAATCCTTCTTCCTCTTCTTGTTCTCTTCAACAATATTTGCTCTCATTATTATTGAACTTCCACGGCCTCTCTTTTCAGCAACTTTGTTGTCCTCTTAAATTCTCAATCTAACGATGAGATCTTCAAGGAACATCTCCTTGTGTTTGTGTTTCAAGTAGTTTTTGAAGTCCTTTCACAAAGGAGGCAACTTCTCAATCATTGCTACTACTTGGAATGCTTCAAGATTACAAGACCTTTAATGAAATTTCCGTTAGTAAGAATACTAAGATTACTACTTTCAACATCAATATTAATTTGATTCATACCTTCAGTAAGGGTATCGTGAATAATCACTTGCAGTTCTTGGACTTGGGTAATAATAGATTTGCGATCTACCATTTTATAGTTCAAAAACTTTGCAGCCACGAACTTTTTCAACCCGGCATCTTCAGTTTTGTATTTCTTCTCAAGCGCATTCCACGGTTCTTTTGACGTTTCCACGCCACTATAGACATTAGACAACTCATCCTCCAACCCTCTAAGAATGTAATTCTTGCACAAGAAATCTGAATGCTTCCACGCCTCAGTCATAAGAAAGCGTTCATTATCAGGAGTTTCATCGGCTAGCACAGGAACATCTTCCTTGATGAACTTCTGAAGACTTAAGGTAGTCAAATATAAGATTACCTTTTGCTGCCAGGGCTTGAAATCAATCCTGGAAAATTTTTTGGGTTTCTCCGTCGGTGCCAATATTGCCGGTGTTCGGCTCGCTGAAGCATTGGCAGTCACCATAGGAACAGGTTGGTTCTCATTTCTATTAGTCATTACTGTAAAAGAATAACACCAGCGCTAAAATCGCGTAGATTTTAATAGAGTACAAAACCACAAAGATTTTACTCTCCAGAAATAATAATACAAATACAGAAATATAAAATTAAATTCCTTAAGCTTGTTATTAAACTATATTTGTAAAACAATTCTGGATATATAAATTAATATAAACAGAAATTATGGTAAATAGAAATGACATAAATAGAAATGATCATAAACAATTTGAGCCCACTGAATTCACAATGACTCCTTAAGGAATTTAATCCCCTTCAAGCACCCAAGGTTATGGATGATTTCCTCCCAGGATAGAACGAATTTCACACTTGTGTAGTAGTACTCCAAACGCCAGTATTTCAGCGAACACAAAGATCAGTAGCAAATCACACTTACTTTTTACTTTATTTTATGCTAAAAGTATGCAGAAGAGGAAGAAGAAACCCATAATTTCGTAGTTAAATTCTGAGCAGAATAGTGTTGCATTTATAGCCAAAATTAAGCCTGGCATCTGAAGAGGTGCAACTCTCCAGAATGGCTGTTTCTGCGAAACGGTCATAGTATAAATGTCATTACATAAACGGCTATTTACTCAATAATAAAGAAGGAAAATAAAGAGGAAAAATTGACGGGTAGTTAATTTTCTGTTACAAAAATAGAAAACCGGATGGGATTTAATATTAATATTTTGTTATTAATAAATATTTAATAACACATTTCTGTTAATATTTTACTATTAACAAATAAATTTGGTCCAATACGTTAATCAATCAAGCGATCATTTAACCAAATCCAAATCCAAATCCAAATTCGAATCTGAATCCGAAGCCGAAGCCGAGCCGAGCGAGCGACGATGATGACGACGTGAGGCTTGCTTTCTTCTCAATTCTTTAAGATCTAGAAGGAGTGCAATTGCTTATGAACCCATAAAAATATCTTCCTCTTGCAATATGGGACAATGTCCATATGCCAAGGGCTGAACTTGAAATTTCATTAAAAAATTTTATTTCCCTCCATTTTCCGCTCACCCACATTTAAGTATTTAATATATTAATTAAATACCTTAAAACCCAACATAGAATACATCCAACAAAGATGAGTCGGACCCCCAAGCTTAATTTCATTCACTAGATGAATAGGTAAATGTGGCATTATATAAAAAATATTGGAAGAAAAATCCTTTCAAATTCACATGTTTTTTCAGCAATTTCAGATTGCATTTTTTCATGATCTCTTCTCATTACAACCTTACTACATAGAGCTCTAAAGAATTCACCTAACCTAATCAAGGTCAACGAAGCACTCTTAGGAAATGATTTTCTAACTGCAACCTGGACAAGTAATGCATTATAAAATGAGGATCATGACTTTTGTACCCCTGATATTTTCATCTCCTTCACATGCACACAGTTTGAATATTTGAAGCACACCCTTTTGGCAATTTGGCATCTTTTATAACGGTGCAAAAATATCTTTTCTCTTCTGGACTCATGGAGAAACAAGCTTGAGCCAAACTTATTGTTCCATTATCATCTTCTCTTGGTTGTAGCTCCTTTCCTATCCCCATTTCTTCCAAGTCATAGCGAGAATTGACATGATCCTTTGACTTTCCATCTATTTCTAAAAGAGTTCCAACCAAACTATCACATACATTTTTCTCAATGTGCATCACATCAAGATTGTGGCTCAATCTGTTATGCGCCCAATATGGCAATTCAAAAAAATAGATCTCTTTTTCCACGGACTCTTGTTGTCACAAAGCCTTTTCAATATCATTTCCTAGAGATGATGGACCCGGAATAATCATTGACAACATAATATATCCCGGCTTCATGTAAATCCACAGCGATAAATTATAGTTCATCAACACAACAGGTCATGTGCTATGAGAAATGCTCATGGTTCTAAATGGATTACAATGATCGCTTGAAAGACCCAGCCTAACATTACGTGAGTCCCTCACGAAGTTTGGGTGCAAGGAATCAAAATCCATCCAAGCTTCTCCATCAGCAGGATGCCTTAAATTTCCATCATTGGGTCATTCATTAGCATGTCATTCCATTGCAATAGTTGTTTCAGGGCACATGAATATTTTTCTGAAGCCTACGCTTTAAGAGAAAGTACCTTAAAACCTTCCCAAGGATTTTAGACCTTGCATTAGTACTCTTCCATCTTGAAGACCCACAAATAGAACAATATTAGCCTTCGCATTGTCAATCCAAAATAGCATGAAATCATTAGGGCATGCATGTATCTTTTTATAATGGAGGCCCAAATCCCTTATCATGTTTCTGCCTTGTTAAACGATTCTGGTAGTTGAACAAAGGGCAATGCCTCTTTTATCAACTCTAGATGTCTGCAAATGCCATATTACTCCACACATGTAAGGATTTAAGCAAGTATAGCCAAATGGTGAAACTTAGTTTAGTAAAATGTTCACATCCACGATATAACTCTTCTTTTCCTTCATCCACCAATCAAAAAAATCTCTTTGCATCTTTGGATAGTCTCTCTTTCACTCCTTCATGCCCTGACTCACCCTCTATTTTTCTAAATGTATCATGAAGTAGTCCATCAATATCATCATGCATGTCAAAATCATCATCGCAAAGATTAGGTGGATTTGCCGAGGAAAATCCTTCCCCATGAAAAAATTCATTTGGTATAACCATCAGCAAACCCATTTACTACCAAGTGATCCTCCACCACATTTCTATTGCGATTCGTGTACTTTTTGCAAGAGCATAATATTTTATTTCCCTGGGAAGTTCATTCAAATGCCTTATCAAGAAAAGTATTTACTCCACGAATACACTCATATATCCATCTTAAGAGATTCATCCAACTTTTATCTACATTATCCATTGAACTCCTATATGATACGTGTAAATCACCAAAATTAATATTTATGGTAAGCTAAGTTATATAAAAAAATAAAAGAACACTAATTTTATCAAATAAATCATGATCAAGTACTCTGTCAATTTAGAAATCAAGGATAGCAATTTAGTTCTCGTCAAATATCTGTAACTTTTAAGTCTTTACAAATTATAAGTATTCTACAAGCAAATAAGATCATTTTCTCCGTAATGCATATGCATACATGTGGTTTAATCAATAAACCACTCTCACAGATATAAAAAATGACCTGAACAAACAAGATCTCAATTCAAATAAAAGAAATAATTCCCTGCTTACTTCTTCCATGAGTAGCAACATAAAAATATAGCAATAATTAGAGTGTGTTTTCTGTAACTAGGATGTAGGAGTTCTGTATGTTACTTTATTGAGGCCCATCTATGTATGAGGTGCTCCTTTTTGTATAAGGAGATGTTAACATTCACATACATTACCAAAAAAAAAAAATCACGCAATATGTTTCTTTTCATGTGATAGAAATTATTAATATTGTTTCTTTTTAGAATTTCTTTACTTAATTTGATCAAAGATAAACTTGCTTTAAAAAAAAAGATACTTGAAAGAATGTCATGATTAGATTTACAATTTGGAAATCAGAATGTACATTAACAACAAGAACAAATCCAATAATTTGCATTGGTGGGGTCTGAAGAAAATAAAATTTAATATGTAAGTGCAAAAGAATGGTTGAATAAAAATATATGTTTGGCATGACCTTTATTATGGATTATCAAACAAGTGAAAAATCACAATGAAAGGAAACACAACAGTGGAAGTATTCAACAGAACATTAACAGTTTTAGAAACTATAAAACTCAAATGGTATACCAGAGAATGTATATGATATAAGTATGATATTTATATACAAAAAATGAAAGAACGGTTGAAGATTAGACTTGAAACTTAGTTTCAGAAGTTAAAATGCTCTGATTAAGCTACAACAGCAAATTAACTTCAAGTTCAATGATATAAATTATGTAAAAATTAACAGTACCATAAACTTAATTAAGTTATAGACATGATCAAAGAAGAACATAACGTCGGTATATTGTTCGAAAGCATCCATACAGCCATACATTATAACTTCATAGGAAAAGGAAAAAAAACAAAAAAACAAAAAAAAACAATCACGCAATATGTTGTAAAGGGCAAGAAAAATAAAGTTTATAACATACCCACCTATTAATTGTTTATTTGAATTTTCTTTGGTTTATTATAGCATAACAAATATTGTAATTTGCAACAAAGACCAAGTGACAGTCAGATTATGAAACGAAATGAGTGCAATAACATAAATAATACATGTTAATGAATCATGGATAATTGATAAATCTTATAGTATGCCAAAAATACCTTAATGGAAAAAAAACCTAACAATTTTTGTTCAAATAATAAATCTAAAGCAATATATACACCACTTACACTCAAAATATTAAAGAACAAAGAAGTAATTAAGAAAACAAAAAATTTCTAAATTAGAAAATAAGAACTTACTTCTTCGGGTAGCGATTTTTCACAGTGTGCCTTTAGCGACAATAATTTCTCGCTATTGATGCTAACTGAGAAACTAATTGTATGAACACGCTCTAGGAATCAATCTTTTCAAGAGAATCTGCTAACAAAAACCTGGTTCTGAATATAGCTACAAATAAACCACAGACTCTCATAAAAAATATATTTAAAATTGAAATCAAAAAGTAAGACCACTAATTTGTGGACATGCAAACAAAAACCACAAAGAAAATTGAAAATCTGAAACTAGATTCAAATCGGGAAACTTATATAGATGGCAAAAACTGAAATTTTAATCACAACATAAGAACCATAAGCATTATTTATGGTGGGACCCCACAATTTTGAAGTTAGGACCTTACGATTTTGCTACTTTGTGAATCTATTGGGTATTTAATTTACTCCTCTACGCCAAGAAAGCTAAATCTCACCCATGGCTAAGAACCCTAATTGCATCATTTATGTTGGAAATTTGGATGAGAGTGAGCGAGAGAGAGAGAGATATTGAGAGTGAAAGTGGGAGATAAAATTGGAAGTGAAAGTGGAGAAAGATGAATGATAGGTTTAGAGTCTGATGATGTGGTTATGTGGTTTTACATTCTTTTTTATTTTTTCCTAAGAAATAAGAGTAAAAAATATTAATGAAAATATATATTGGCGGGTTTGGTGTCACGATCCAAACCCGGTCGTTATGGCACCCAGCCCTAACGCTAGGTAAGCATGACCAACAATCGCTTCCAGCGAAAACATTTAAGTCTCAAACCGAGAAATTTACAAAATAATAATCCAAAAATATTAATAATATAATATAAGTAGAATACAAAATTTAAAAGCACACCCATATGATCTGGGGGTCACAAGTCTAGAGCCTCCAAACAAAACTAAATAATAATAATAGAATCTGAATACTAAAACCAAAATATCTGGGAAAGTATATAATAATAATCAAATGGAGAAATAATGAAGAGCAGCCAGGTCCTGCGAACGTCATGCAGCTACCTCAACGACTCTGAAATATCTCTGGAGACTACGAGAATCAGCTAAGCCTCCGGTGTACCTGAATCTGCATACAAGGTGCAGGAAGTAGGGGTAAGTACTACCGACTCAGTGAATAATAAGTATAGAAAATGACTGAAAGTAAAAAATCCACAAAAGAACACAACGCAAAGCTACAACTAACACTTCTATAACTTAGCTACATGCTAAATGCATAACAATATCAAATATAACAGTCAAGTATCAGATAAAGATGCAATGCAATGCACATGAATACGATGCAGAACGTGCAGCCCGATCGGTTTAACGTCAACGGGGCTCACTGGGGTGTGTACAGGCTCAGAAAGGGCTCCTTCAGCCCAAGCACAATAGCAATATATATCCGTTGCGGATCGTGCAGCCCGACCCATGCTCAGTCCACAATATGCATATGAGTCACATAAACAGATTCAATCTAATTCCCCATTTTTCCGATTATTAAGGTAAATATAATTTAATTATTTAATTTCAGGAAAAGTGACTTAGCGTTCATTTCGGTGATTAATCACAGGACTATGATCAATGATTATGCAATCATGTTATCACACAGATATTCACCCTAGACGGGTACTACAAATCGGCACAAGGCCCCAAACATGGCATTAAGCCCAATTATCAACAACACAATGTGCGTATCAGACGCAAATAATTTATTCAGCTTACGGGATAGACCATGTCACAATCCCTAATCATTTACAACCCAGCACCTGCCATGGGGTGCGAGTCACGCCCTAATATAGCGTCACGATGTGATATGTCGGGGTTTCAAACACTCACGCCACCATTTATACAAACTACTCATCTCTAACCGGTCGTAGCCTGGTTTGCAATGTCTTTTCCCTTCAAATATTCTCCTACGAGCGTCTAATCTATTCAAAACCACAACGAATAGGTTATTATAAGCTAAATAAACATAAACCAATTGAAATTATTCGAAAAACGTTAAAAACATGACGTTGGCAAAACCCGAGCCCCAGGCCCACCTCTCAAAAAAATCTGAAAATTAGATCTTTGGATTCCGCGTCTCGCCACGAGTCCAAATATATAAATTTCATCAACAACGGAGTTCGTTTGACCCTTCAAGTCCCCAAAATTCGTTTCTGTCACAATTTTACACAATTTCATGGAATTTGAGGTTGATTCTTCCTAAAAATGATGTTTTTAAGCCAAGAGACCTTCCTCCAATCGATACCCGCTGAAAACCCACTTCGAATCGCTCAAAACGTTCTCTTGGTTGCTTAACAATGGTGGAAAGTATGTTTGGTTTTCGGATGAAGTAACATAATAAACCCTTCTGTCGCCCAGATTTAACCCTTCGCGAACGCAATCCAAGCCACGCGTTCGCGATGAACAAATTCCGTTAACCCTCTAGTTGCCTTTCACGAATGCGGCAACACCATCGCGATGCTTTATGTCCTCCCTTCTACGCGAACGCAATCCAAGCCACGCGTTGCGATGAAACCAGGCAGGGACCCTAGGCCTTCTACGTGAATGCATTACCTCCCATGCGAACGCGATAATTGACCTACCAACACTACGCGAACACGATCTGCTGCATGCTAACGCAATTCTTTAGGCCATTAACTCTACGCGAACGTGAGCCTTACTTCGCGGTCGTGAAGGCCAAAATGGGCTTGCACTGCTGCTGCATTTTTTGACTGCACATTTTCAAGTTAAAACTCTCCGTTGGCCATCCGAATCACCCCGAGGCCCTCGGGACCTCAACCAAAAGCACAGAGGTGACCCATTACTGCATTCAAACTTGCTCGTAACATAAAAATGCTATCATAAACATCAAACTCACCCAATTTCGACGAATTCAAGCCTAAGTTAAACTAAAACTTTTGAAACTTGCATTTGCTCCAAAAACCAACGCACCTCCAAATGAACTGAAAATTTGCACAAATATCAAAAATCCCTTAACGGAGCTACTGCAACTGTCGGATTTTCATTCCAACTCCCAGATCAAAATATCACCTATCAACCGGACTTTGCTGAATTTCTAACTTAGCCAATTCAAGCCTAATTCTACACCGGACCTTCAAATTCAATTGTGCTTTCGCTCCTAAGTCACAAATAACCATCCAAAACTAGTCAAATAATCGAAAATCCATTTTGAGCCTTCTAACTCATAAGTCAACGTTCAGTTGACTTTTCCAATCTGACTTCCTCTTAAAGAGACTAATTGCCTCATTTCTATCCAAACTCCATCCGAATTACTCCAAAATCCTCGAATACATATATTGAAACATATAACAGCATAAAAAGGGGAAAATGGGCAGAAATACACGGGACGACGGGTCAGGTCGTTATAGCCTCCCTAACTTAAACAAATGCTCGTCCTCGAGCAGGTCAAGAAACATACCTGGAGTATCAAACAAGTGAGGATATCTTCTCAGCATTTCCTGCTCGGTCCCCCAAGTGACTTCCTCCACGGGCTGACCTCTCCATTGTACCTTCACCGAAGCTATGTCCTTTGATCTCAACTTTCGAATCTGACGACCCAAAATAGCCACCGGCTCCACATCATAGGTCAAGTCTTCATCTAACTGGATCGTGCCGAAGTCTAACACATGAGACGGGTCCCCAACATACTTCCAGAGCATA
Organism: Nicotiana benthamiana; assembly: GCA_034376525.1. NCBI lineage: Eukaryota > Viridiplantae > Streptophyta > Magnoliopsida > Solanales > Solanaceae > Nicotiana > Nicotiana benthamiana. Next base: position 131,118,995 of record CM067329.1, on the reverse strand, counting down.
GACACATGAAACACTAGGTGAACTCCCGATAAGCTAGGTGGCAGGGCAAGCACATAGGCCAGCTACCCAATTCTCCTATGTATTTCAAAAGGCCCAATGAACCTTGGACTCAGCTTTCCCTTCTTTCCAAACCTCATAACGCCTTTCATAGATGAAACCTTCAACAAGACCTTCTCGCCCATGGCATAAGATACATCTCGAACCTTCCGGTCCGCATAACTCTTTTGACACGACTGAGCCGTACGAAGTCTCTCCTAGATTACTTTCACCTTCTCTAAGGCATCCTGAACTAACTATGTCCCAAATAATCTAGCCTCGTCGGGCTCAATCCAACCAACCGTAGATCTACGTTGTCTCCCGTATAAGGCCTCATATGGCGCCATCTGAATGCTGGATTGATAGCTGTTATTAAACGTAAACTCCGTAAGTGGCAAGAATTCAGCCCAAGAACCTCCAAAATCAATAGCACAGGCACGTAACATGTCCTCCAATATCTGAATCGTATGCTCGGACTGTCTGTCCGTCTGTGGGTGAAATGTTGTGCTCAACTGTACCTGTGTGCCAACTCCCGATGAAAATCCTCCAGAACTGTGAAGTAAACACGGTACCCCTATCTAATACTATGGAAACTGGGACCCCATGCAACCGTACAATCTCCCAAATGAAAATCACTTCTAACGCCTGCACCGAATAGGCAGTACCTACTGGAATGAAGTGCGCGGACTTAGTTAGCCTATCTAAAATCACCCAAACCTAATCAAACTTTTTCGAAGTACGAGGAAGGCCACTCACAAAATCCATAGTAATGTTTTCCAATTTCCACTACGAAATATCCATCCGCTGCAATACACCACCGGGTCTCTGGTGCTCACTTTTGACTTGCTGATAGTTCAGACACCGAGCACGTAATCACAATGTCCTTTTTCATTCTTCTCCACCAGTAATGTTGTCTCAATCCTGGTACATCTTTGTGGCACCCGGATGAATCGAATACCGCGAGCTATGATCCTCCTCTAAAATCAACTCCCGGAGACCATCCACGTTGGGCATGCAAATCCAGACCTGCATTCGCAATACGCCATCATCTCCAATGGTCACATCTCTGGCATCATCATGCTGGACCATGTCCTTCAGGACACGCAAATGCGGGTCATCAAACCGCCTCTTTCTGATGCGGTCATACAAAGAAGACAGGAAAATCACACTCGCCAACACCCGACTGGGCTCGGAAATATCTAATCTCACCATCTGATTGGCCAAGGCCTGAACATCAACCGCAAGGGGCCTCTCCCAAACTGGAATGTACGCCAGACTACCCATTCTGATAGCCTTCCGCCTCAAAGCATCGGCCACCACATTGGCCTTCCAGTGATGATACAAAATGGTGATATCATAGTCTTTGAGTAACTCCAGCCATCTCTGCTGCCTCAAATTAAGATCTTTCTATTTAAAGAAATTTTGAAGACTGCGATGGTCCGTATATACCTCACAAGATACACCATAAAGATAATGCCTCCAAATTTTTAAGTCATGCACAATTGCGGCTAACTCTAAGTCATAAATGGGATAGTTCTTCTCATGGGGCTTTAGCTGCCGAGAAGCATACGCAATAAGTCTACCCTCCTGCATCAACACACAACTAATCCCAACTCTCGAAGCATCACAATACACCATGTAAGAGCCTGAAGTTGATGGTAATACTAGTAACGGAGTTGTGGTCAAAGCCGACTTGAGCTTCTGGAAGCTCTCCTCACATTCACCTGACCAAACAAAAAGGACCATTCTTCTGAGTCAACTTCATCAAAGGCGAAGCAATAGATGAGAAACCCTGAATGAATCTGCAGTAAAAACTGCCAAAACCGAGGAAACTCCAAATCTCAGTAGCTGAGGATGGTCTGGGCCAACTCTGCACCGCCTCAATCTTCTTCGGGTCGACACGAATACCATCACTGGACACCACGTGTCCCAGAAAAGTCACAGTATTAAGCCAGAATTCACACTTAGAGGATTTTGCATAAAGCTTTTCCTCTCTCAATCTCTGCAAGACCACACTCAGGTGTTGTACGTGCTCCTCCTGACTACGCGAATATACCAGAATATCATCAATAAATACAATCACGAAAGAATCTAGATAAGGCCAAAATACATTGTTCATCAAGTGCATGAATACGGCTGGGGCATTAGTCAGCCCGAAAGATATCACTAGAAACTCATAGTGCCCATATCTTGTCCTGAAAGTCGTCTTCATAATGTCTGACTCCTAAATCTTTAGCTGGTGATAGCCTTATCGAAGGTCAATCTTAGAGAATACCCTCGCTCCCTGGAGCTGATAAAATAAATCCTCAATGCGGGGTAGTGGGTACTTGTTCTTCACTGTCAACTCATTCAGTTGCATGTAGTCAATGCACATTCTCATTGTTCCATCTTTCTTCTTTACAAATAACACCAATGCACCCCAAGGTGACACACTCGGGAAAATGAACCCCTTATCTAGGAGTTCCTGAAGCTGTACTTTAAACTCTTTTAACTCTGCTGGTGCCATACGATAGGGAGGAATAGAGATGGGCTGGGTGTCCGATACCATATCAACACCGAAATCAATATCCCTATCTGACGGCATGCCCGGCAAGTCCGCTGGAAATACATCAAAGAAATCCCTAAGAACGGGAACTGAATCAAGGCTAGGAGCATCGGCTTCCACATCTCTCGCGAAAGCCAAATATGATAAGCACACCTTGCCAACCATCCGTTGGGATTTTAAGAAAGAAATCACCCTGCTAGGAACATAATCAGTCATGCCTCGCCACTCGATCCTCGGAATACCCGGAATAGCTAGTGTAACTGTCTTAACATGATAGTCCTGAATATCATGGTACGGAGATAGCCAATCCAAACCCAAATTTACATCGAAATCCACCATGCCCAATAATAATAGATCAACTCGGGTCTCCAAACCGCCAATAGTTACCAAATAGGATCGATAGACATGATCCACAAAATAGTATCACTCACCGGGGTAGATATATGCACGGGTAAGGCAAGAAAACCACGGGTCGCACCCAAATGATGAGCAAAGTAAGAGGATACATATGAATAGGTAGATTCGGGATCAAATAAAATAGAAGCATTCCTGTGGCAGACTGAAATAATTCCTGTGATAACTTCATCTGAGGCAATTGTATCTCTCCCATCTGGAAGGGCGTAGAAACGGGCCTGGCCACCGCCAGTACGGTCCTCACCCCTGGGACGACCTCTAGCTGCCTGGAATCCACCCATGGCTGTCTAAGTGGAAGTTGAAGAAACATGTGCAGAATACGATGGCTGATCCCTCTGCTGAGGCTGCCTACTGCAGGGTCGAGGACACTGCCTCCTTACGTGACCCAACTCACCACAATCATAGCAAAGAACTGAATTTAGAGAAGAACCCATCGCTGCGGACAAACCCTGAGCAGAAGAGCAGGAGCAGAGCTCTGAGCTGGAAGAGCACTCAATGAAGGCTGACTCTGCTGATGACCCTGATGGCCCCAACCTGAAGAGGCTCCACTGGACTCTGTGATTCCGGACTGAGGAGGCTTGAAGGAATGACCTCTACCCTACTGGAAATGGCCCCTAGATGGAGCGCCGCTGAAATTACCTTAACCTCGAGGCATCTTAGCTTCTCTCTCCACACGCTCCCGGCGGCGATCTGTCTCAATCAAACGAGCCGCATCAACAACCTCAAAAGTAGCTGCTACAGCCCTCTCTCTAGTCATCAATATACCGATCGGATAGTTGAGGCCATCTATAAACCTCCTGATCCTCTCTCTATCTACCGGGATCATCCACATAGCGTGCGTAAACAGCTGAGTAAACTGTAACTCATACTGAGTAACTGAAATATCACCTTGAGTCAACCACTCGAACTGCCGACGCAGCTCCTCCCTGTGAGACTGGGGCACATACTTCTCCAAAAATACCATGGAGAACTGTTGCTAAGTGAGGGGCACTGTCCTAATGGGCCTATGCCTCTCGAACTCTTCCCACCAAGTAAATGAAGCTCCTGTGAACTAAAAAGTGGTAAAAGCCACTCCATTAGACTCTAGAATACGGGTCGTGCAAAGCATACACTACCATTTATCCAGAAAACCCTGGGCATCCTCGCCCTCAGCACCACTAAAAGTTTGAGGCTGGAGCCTACCAAACCTCTCCAACCGTCGTTGCACATCATCCAACATAGTTGGGACGACATGAGCTAGAACAGGTGCGACCGGCGCAACTTCAACAACTGGTGCAGCTGGCTGAACTGGAGAAACTGGTTGAACTGGCGGAACTGGATGAACTGGCTGAACTCGAGGAAATGGCTGAACTGGAGTTACCCCAGGTGTCTCTAAGCCCTAAACAACCTTCTCGGGAGTGCGAGCATCGGGGTTCTGATAACCACCCCCGATCTGAGAAGTAGTCGCTGCTGTAGTAGCTAAAACTACCTGATCTAGGACAGTGCATATGGACAAAATCTAGGCCAAAGCCTCCTGCAGACCAGGAATCCCGATGGGCACTGCCGATGCCTGAATAGGTGCAGTTGGAGAATCAACAGCTGGAGGCTGATCCTCGACCTGGGCAGTCGGTGGGTCTGCAGGTGCTGCCCCTGCTGGTCTGCCTCGTCCAGCACCACGACCGCGTCCACGGCCTCTAGCAGGTGGTACTGGGGTTCGTCCTCCACGTCCGTTAGCATGAGTTCTCGCCATCTGCGAGAGATAGAATAAAGAATTTTAGCTTTCACGCTATCAAACTGCACGATATGAATTTCTAGAAAAATGAGATGTTTCCTAAAAGTTCTGTAGCCTCCTACTTATAAGTGTGGTGCTCGACACACCCATAAACAAGACTCTACTAAACAGGCTCAGGACCCGTGAGGCCTAGCAACCTAGGCTCCGATACCAACTTGTCACGACCCAAACTCGCTCGTGATGGCACCCAGACCTAAGACTAGGTAAGCCTGACCAATAATCGCTTCCAACAAAGACATTTGAGTCTCAAACCGAGAAATTTACAAAATGATAATCAAAAATATTAATAATATAATATAAGTAGAATACAAAGTTCAAAAGCACACCCATATGATCTGGGGGTCACGACTCTAGAGCCTCAAAACAAAACTGAGTAATAATAATAGAATCTGAATACTAAAACCAAAATATCTGGGAAATTATATAATAATAATCAAATGGAGAAATAATGAAGAGCAGTCAGGTCCTTCGAACGTCATGCAGCTACCTCAACGACTCTGAGATATCTCTAGAGACTACGCGAATCAGCTAAGCCTCTGGTGTACCTGAATCTGCACACAAGGTGCAGGGAGTAGGGGTGAATACTACCGACTCAATGAATAATAAGTATAGAAAATGACGGAAAGTAAGAAATCCACAAAAGACCACAATGCAAAGCTACAACTAACACTTCTATGACTTAGCTACAGGCTAAATGCATAACAATATCAAATATAACAGTCAAGTATCAGATAAAGATGCAATGCAATGCACATGAATACGCTGTGGAACGTGCAGCCCGATCCGTTTAACGTCGACGGCGCTAACTGTGGGTGTGTATAGACTCTGGAGGGGCTCCTTCAGCCCAAGCGCAACATCAATATATATCCGGTGCAGGTCGTGTAGCCCGACCCATGCTTAATCCACAATATGCATATGAGTTACATAAACAGATTCAATCTAATTCCCCATTTTTTCGATTATTAAGGTAAATATAATTTAATTATTTAATTTCGGGAAAAGTGACTTAGCATTTCATTTCGGTGATTAATCACAGGACTGAGATCAATGATTATGCAATCATGTTACCACATAGATATTCACCCTAGACGGGTACTACAGATCGGCACAAGACCCCAAACATGGCATTAGGCCCAATTACCAACAACACAATGTGCTTATTAGACGCCAATAATTTATTCAGCTCACGGGATAGACCATGTCACAATCCCCAATCATTTACAACCCCGCACCTGCCATGGGGTGCAAGTCACGCCCTAACATAGCATCACGATGTGATAAGCCGGGGTTTCGAACTCTCACGCCACCATCTATACAAACTACTCACCTCTAACCGGTCGTAGCCTGGTCTGTAATGTCTTTTCCCTTCAAATCTTCTAATACGAGCGTCGAATCTATTCAAAACCACAACGAATAGGTTATTATTAGCTAAATAAACTTAACCCAATTGCAATTATTCAAAAAATGTTAAAAATCACGAAGTTAGTAAAACCCGAGCCCCGAGCCCACTTCTCAAATAATTCTGAAAATTACATCTTTTGATTCCTCGTCTCGCCACGAGTCCGTACATATAAAGTTCACCAAAAACGAAGTCTGTTTGACTCTTCAAATCCCCAAAATTCGTTTCTTAAAACTAAGCCCTAATTCTTCACAATTTCTATACAATTTCATGGAATTTGAGGAGGATTCTTCCTGAAATGATGTTTTTAAGCCAAGAGACTTACCTCCAATCGATACCCGCTGAAAACCCACTTCAAATAGCTCAAAAAGCTCTCTTTTTTTGCTTAATAATGGTAGAAAATATGTTTTGTTTGCGAATGAAATAACATAATAAACCCTTCTGTCACCCACATTTAACCCTTCGCAAACGCGGTCCAAGCCACGCGTTCGCGATGAACAAATTCCACTAGCCCTTCAGTTGCTCTTCACGAACGCAGCAACACCATTGCTATCACGATGCTTTAAGTCCTCCCTTCTATGGGAACGTGGTCCAAGCCACGCGTTTGCGATGAACTAAACCAGGCAGGGACCCCATGCCCTTCTACGCGAACGCGTTACCTCCCACGCGAACGCGATGCTTCATCTACCAACACTACGCGAAGGCTATGTGCTGCACACGAATGCAATGTGCTGCACGCGAACGCGATGCATTAGGCCATTAACTCTACGTGAACGTGAGCCTTACTTCGCGATCGCTAAGGCCAAAATAGGCCTGCACTGCTGCTGCACATTTTCAAGTTAATACGCTCTGTTGGCCATCCTAATTCACCCTGAGGCCCTCGGTACCTCAACCAAAAGCGCATTGACCCATTACTTTATTCAAACTTGCTCGTAACATAAAAAAGCTAGTATAAACATCAAAATCACCCAATTTCCACGGATTCAAGCCTAAGTTAAACTAAACTTCTGAAAGTTGCATTTGCTCCAAAACCTGGCCTAAACACCTCTGAATGATCTTAAAATTTTCACGCATATCAAAAATCACGTAACGGAGCTACTGCAACAGTCGAATTTTTATTCCGACTCCCGGATCAAAATATCACTTATCAACCGGACTTCACCGAATTTCTAACTTAGCCAATTCAAGCCTAATTCTACACCGGACCTCCAAATTCAGTTCTCATTTTGCTCCTAAGTCACAAATCACCATCCAAATACTAGTCGATTCATTGGAAATCCATTCCGATCCCTATAACTCATTAGTCAATGTTCGGTTGACTTTTCCAAACTGACATTCTCTTAAAGAGACTAATTGCCTCATTTCTATCCAAACTCCATCCGAATTACTACAAACTCTCCAAATACATATATTAAAACATATAACATCATTAAAAGTGGAAAATGGGGCAGAAATACACGGAACGACAGGTCAGGTCGTTATATTTGGCGACATAGAAGAGGGAAAATTAAGAGGGAAACCATAACTGTCCCCACATGTAATTTTTCGCAAATATCGTGTCGATAGATACAACTATTACAACTTTTTGTGACAATCAATGCTATAGTACTATATATGGAAATGATTCCTGCACAATGGCAATAGTTTGATTAGTATAGTGTATCGAAATCCTCCAAACCTTTTGGCAACGGTTAAAACCATTGCGATACATATTGTACGACAACGGTTATGTTAACATTGCATAAATTTTCATTGCCATAGGCTTTATTTCTAGTAGTGATTACCTAAGTCCCCACCTTCATACCCTCAAAGAATTGCAAAGAAAAATGGTAAAAACCAATTCAAGAAGTTTATCTAAATGATGAAGTCTCTAAATTAATGTGCCATTAGTTGAAGCCTTAAAGCAAATGCCTGGTTATGCAAAGATCATGAAGGATCTTGTGAAAAAAAGTGGTCGATAAATTTTGAAACTATCAAAAATCACTCATCGAATAAGCTAGGTTATGCATTCAATGGATCCAAAGTTGGAGGATACTGGTGCTTTCACAATTCCTTGTACAATTGGAAGTGTGACTTTGCAAAAGCTCTTTGTGATCTTGGGCAAGTATAAATTTTATGCCCTATTCAGTTTTCAAGACATTGGAAATTAGGAAACCAAGTCCCACCTCTATGAGATTGCAAATAGCCGATCGAACTATGAGGACACCCTTGGGAGTGATTGAGGATGTTTTGGATCGTGTTGAAAAATTCTTTTTCCCTGTGGATTTTGTCATTCTTGATTGTGAGGTTGATTATGAGGTGCCAATTATTCTTGGTAAACCTTTCCTTGCCGGGAAAGACCCTTTGTGATGTCGAAGCCGAAGAACTTACTTTTATGGTTGGTGGTGAAAAAGTAGTTTTCCATGTGTGTAAGTCCATGAGGCAACCCAATAGCAATGAGGTGTGCTCTTTTGTGGACTTGGTGATCGATGTTATTGTGGATGAAACAAGATGTGATAAATGTTGGCGATATGTTGGAGAACATCTTGCTCAACTTTGATGATGACGAGATGGATGGCTTCGTGGAATTTGAAAACTCTTTGCAAGTAATGGGGTAGTACACATATAAGCACCGCAAATTGTCCGTGGATATTGAAAATAGGACAAATCCTCCTATAAAGCCTTCAATCAAAGAGCCTCTTATCTTGGAGTTGAAGCTATTGCCTCCACATATTCGAAATAAATTTCTTGGCCCTTTTTCTACTTTACAAATTATTCTTTCATCTTGTTTGACTAACGTGCAAGTAGACTCTACATTGACGTTGCTATGAAAGAGGAAAAAGGCTATTGGATGGACATTAGCAGATATTCGGGGAATAAGCCCCGTATTTTGCATGCACAAGATTAACTTGAAGGAAGGGGCCAAACCATCTATTGAGCATCAAAGAAGACTCAATAAAGCCATGCAAGAGGTTTTCAAAAAGGAGATCAACAAGTGGTTGGATGTTGGGGTTGTTTACCACAATTTGATTTTTATGGACTTCTCCGGTGCAATGTGTCCCAAAGAAAGGGGATATGGTGGTGGTCACCAATGACAAGAATGAGTTAATTCCCACAAGAACGGTGACCGAGTGGTGAGTGTGTATGGACTATTGTAAGCTCAACAAAGTAACAAGGAAGGACCACTTTCCATTTTCCTTCTTAGATCAAATGCTTGATAGATTGGCCAGCCGTAATTTCTATTGTTTCCTTGACGGGTATTTCGGCTACAACCAAATTTGTTTTGCTCCAGAGGATCAAGAAAAAACTACTTTACATGTCCCTATGGTACTTTTGCCTTCAAGAAGATTCCATTTGGTTTGTGAAATGCATCGACAATTTTTCAAAGGTGTATGATGGCTATCTTCATGGACATGGTGGAGTATTACCTTGAAATTTCATGGATAGATTTTTGGTGGTCGGGAATTCTTTTGATGATTGTCTTGCAAACATGGATAAAGTATTGGAAAGATGTGAAGAAACAAATTTGGTGTTAAATTAGGAGAAATGTCATTTCGTAGTCAAGGAGGGCATTTTCGTTGGCCACAAAATCTCAAGGAATGACAATGAAGTCAACAAGGAAAAGATTGAGGTGAGTTCTATACTTTCACCTCCAACTTCGGTAAAGGGTGTGCGAATTTCTTAGGTCACGTTGGGTTTTACCAGCATTTCATCAAGGATTTCTCTGAAGTGGTGAACCCATTGTGCAAGCTTTTCGATAAAGATGCTAAGTTCCACTTCAGTGATGATTGCATGAGAGCCTTTTAATTGTTAAAGTTCAAATTGCCTACTACTCTCATTATCACCACTCCAAATTGGAGTATTCCTTTAGAGCTCATGTGCGATGCAAGATATGTAGCGGTGGGGGTTATTTTGGGGAAACACATCATTAAGATTTTTAATCTGGTCTACTATGCTAGTAAGACCATGAATAGTGCCCAAGTCAACTATGCTATTACAGAGAAACCGCTCCTTTCCATTGTGTCTGCCATTGAGAAGTTCCGCCCATACTTGATAGGTGCTAAAGTTATTGTCCACACGGATCATGTGGCAATTTGATATCTTATGAGCAACAAAGATTCTAAAGCTCGGCTGAGGATATGGGTGCTTTTGCTGCAAGAGTTTGATATTGACATCCAAGACAGAAAAGGAAGTGAATATTAAGTGGCGGACCACTTATCTCATTTGTAGGAGGAGGGGAGGCCGCATTATGGCTTTGAAATTAATGACTCCTCCCCACGACGAGCAACTCTTAGCTATTTCGGTGAAGGAGGTGCCGTGGTTTGCGGATCTTGTAAATTTCCTTGTAAGTGGTATCACCCCGGATGAGTTCTCTTCAAACCAAAGGAAAAAGCTCAAACGGGATTGTTAAGTATTATTGGGATGAATCGTACATTTTTTGGATTAGTACAGATATGGTGATTAGAAGATGCGGTCGAAATAAGAGCATTGTGAAATTTTTGGGGCTTGTCATTCTTCACCATATGGTGGTCCCCATGATATAGCAAGAACATCGCCAGAAGTGCAAAATTATGATTTCTATTGGCCCACTCTTTATAAGGATGCAAGTGATCTAGTGAAATAACGTGATGAATGTCAAAGAGTCGGTGGAATCTCAAAGAAAAATGAGATGCCCCTCACCACCATTTTCGATGTGTGGGGTATTTACTTCATGGGCCCTTTTGTAAGTTCTTGTGGAAACAGCTACATCTTGACCGCGGTTGATTATGTATCTAAATGGGTAGAGGCTAGGCATTAAGTGTGGTGGCATTCTTGAAGAATAATATTTTCAAAAGGTTTGGGACTCTGCGGGCTAGCATAAGCGATGGAGGGTCACATTTTTGCAACAAGGCTTTCGACACCTTACTCACCAAGGATGGTGTCACTCATAAAGTCACAAATAACTATCATCCACAAGCGATCAAATAGATGTTTCTAATCGGGAGATAAAGAGTATTTTATTAAAAAACAGTGAATGCTAACTAGATAGATTGGTCTAAGAATCTTGATGATGATTTATGGGTTTATAGGACGGCTTGCAAAACACCCATCGGAATGTCTCCATATCGGTTGGTGTTTGGAAAAGCTTGTCATCTTCCAGTGGAAATAGAGAACAAGGCACATGTGGGCTCTAAAGAAGTTGAATCTTGATCTGGATGTAGCCGTTAACTTGAGGGTTGCACATTTGAAGTAGTTGGATGAGTTTTGGTACCATACATACACAAGTTCATCCTTATACAAAGAGAAGACGAGATATCTTCATGAAAGTAAATTTAGAACAAAGAGTTCAAAGAAGGTGATCTTGTGTTTTTGTTCAACTCACGGTTGAGGATGTTTCTAGAGAAGTTAAAGTCTAAATGGAGTGGCCCATTTGACCTTGCATGTGTGACACCTTTTGGTGCATTGGACTTGAAGAATAAAAATGATGAGGTATTTCGAGTCAATGGTCACCGTGTGAAGTACTATTTGGGAAAAGTTGGTGATATGTGTCAGTAATTCATTTTAATTGATGGTAATCTGCATCGTGTCTAGATTTGAAGTGTTGCAGGGATGAGATTGCTTTACAGCAAATATGTCCAGAAATTTGGCTAAGTATGGAAAGAATTACAGACCGCAATTTTATTGTGAGGACCGCACAATTATGGCTGTTGCAGCAAAAGGTCCTCCACGGCCGCATAATTACATTACCGCACAAATTGAAAAGGGAAATGACAACTCTCTGAAGTTGGTTAGTCAGGGAAAAGGACAACATGTGCCCACAATCCAAAATCTGCAGTTTTCACAGTAACATTTGTGGCCGCACAGCAAATTTTGCTGACCGCAACAACACAAGGGTTTATAAGCCCTCAGGTAACCGAATGAGGACCGCAATTAGAATTTTACGGCCGCACTCACTCCTCTTTCCTTCAGAAAATTTCGAAAAGTATAAATAGAAGGCTTGAGGCTACTATTACATTTTTTAGCTCTGAGCATTCAAAAGTCTAAAAAATTGAAATCATCTAAAAATCCATCTGTCATACACACTCCACAAATGTCATCACTCATTTGCACTACTTCATATCTAGTATGCCTCAATTACTTGTAGAAATTTTCCTTTTTCTAGCTTAATTTAAAACTTGTTAGTAAAAGTAGGCCATTTGTCAGTAGAATTCAATTACACAACCATGTGAGATTAAAACTTTGTACGTCAACTGGTACTTTCTCTACGGGGAATGGGTAAATAGGTTTTAATGATTATACACTAATACCATGTTAAATTTGTGCAAAAACTTGCAAACCTAAAACTTTGATCGTGATTATTTTGACATATGTGGCCGTACAAGAAATTGTACAGTCTGCTATGAGCATGTGATTTGTGCCTCGTTTAAAATATTCCTATAGAATTCATAAAGTTAGAATTTTTATTTTAATTACTTAATTTTACGATTTAATTGCATGATTGTTTGCTTGTTTGCACTTTGTGTGCATTTTTAGTTGGCATTCATAAAAAATACAAAAGAAAAAGTCAGTAGCACATTTTTATTTTTAGCTTTATTAATTAATTAATATTACCAAAATAAGAAAAAGAAAAAAAAATAGTCATTTTACATTTTTTGTTTAATTTTATTTTTTTAATTAGGATTTAGTTAGTTTTAGAAAAATTAATCTGTTCAATTTCAGTTTAATTCAAGTCTTTGTTATTTTTAAATTTTAATCTTTTTCTTTGAACAAAAACAAAAATCAAATAAGAGAAATAAAATGAAAATGAGTTGAATTAAAAGAAAAGGAAAATAGGCCAATCAGTTTTGGACCTTTATGCCCCAAACCCATTTGAAATTTGCTCAGACCCTCCTAAAAATCGGTTCCATTCCAGCCCAAATCCAAACACTACCTGGTATGGCCTTGATATTCCAAAACGACGTTGTTCGGTTAAGTTTCAATCTCAATCATTGATGTTTTGTCAATCAGATAGTCCAGAAGTCCTTTTCGTTTTAATATAAAATGGTCGGATAGCTTACCTCCACCCCCACCTCCACCCCCTACCCCCACCCCCATCGTCCTTCTCATGAACCCTAGAGACCTATTTCTCATCTCCACTACCCTCCGCCATCTACCACTGGTCGGAAATCGTATCTGCCTGCATGTCTCCAAATAGCCCCAAAACTACACCCTGAACTCCCATCATTCTCCTCTTTCCAAACCCCCAAACCTCGTCCTCTGAATCCCCACCGAAATATTTGAATATCAAATCAAAAATTCGGACCAAATGTTAATTCGTCCAAATCTCACCAAATTTACACCCTATACTCCCCTAACCTCCCTCATCCCCAATTCCTAAGGGGATTTCTTCGAACATCACTGGAATGGCTGGGATTTTAGATCGAAGTATTAGCCAAAAACTCTAAATCTCTCAGGTTCCAGAGGTCATTGATTTTGGACTATAATGGTCCTTAATCTTGTGTTTCTCATGGAAACACATGGTTAAGGACAGTTCTAGTCCAGATAAATCCAGGAGTTTGGCCGGAATTCCATGTTTAAATTAGGTATTCCCTTTCATTTTCCTTTTTCTATTTTTTTCTCTTGTGTGTTTGATATTTGTTATCTTTGTTCTATGTTTTACGACTGTATGCATTGTGTTTGTTGGATTAATTCTGTTATTAGGGTTTTGTTTTATTCATAAGTGAGTTATTAATTCATGATTAGTTTTTGTTTTGATTTCATGTTTAGAATTGTCAATAGTATTTGTTGATTCTGATATTCATTTAGTTAGTTCAAGTTCAAATTAATGTATATTGGAGTCACATTCCAATTTTGGGGTTCATTACCACAGAATATTTGTTTGTTTGTCGCTGAAACATTCAAATTTTTTAAACTTTACTGTGGTCAAATTCTGACCAGAATGAAAGGAACTAGAGTATAATTGGTTAGGTTAGGTAATTGAGGGGAAAGGATAAGGGTAGTGTAGGTATTCCTAAAATAGAAAACAACGCTAGAATTCCGTAGAACCTTCCAGATAAGGGTATAATAAGAATTTTAGTAGTTTTAGTGCAGTAACTTGGGCAACAAGTCAATAAATAAGGTACTAATTGAGTAAAACTGAAAAATAAAAGAGGGACTAAAAAGTAAAATAAAAATCTGAAGACAGCCTTAGGCTTTGCCCATAAAAGGCATGCCTAGTGCCTTGTTTCACAAGTTTGGACAATCTGAAAATTTGAATTTCAAATTCAAAAATCAAATCTGAATTCTTAGAAATCAAAAATTCATCTTAGATGATAGTTTCTTCAGAAAACCAAAAAACAATAGCTCGAAAATTCAAAAACACTGTTCCATTGAAGTTTTCCTTAGGATCAGTTTGAATTCCAGCTTTTTAAGCCAAATTTTCAGTTCAAACAATGTTAAAAATGGCTAGAGTATCCTTTAGATCTCGTATGGCTCAACTTCAGAGAGTTCTGATTAATTTCATGTGTATTTTGATTCAACCAGTTCTGGTTTCATTTGCTTATTGGTGTTTATACTTCTGCCAATTATTCCTGGGTTTGCTTTGGTATTTTTGGAGTGGAGATTGATCCGATTTGCTTCATTTTTGGGCTGCTATTCGTTACTTTTGTAGCTGACCTTCCACTTCTTCACTTATGTTCTAATTTCCAGGTATATCCTTTGACTCGAGTGATTTTGAAGATTGTATCAACATGTATGAATGTATTTTGAAGTTGAATGATGAAGCTTTGCCTATTTTCACCTAGACTCTTGTTGATACCTATTTTTTTTAATGTATTTTGATACTCAAAATACTTTCGAAATAGCATATGTATATATCTATAAGCATGCCTGAAAGTTTTGGTATTTTTCCTCAATTTTTAAGATTCTTTTTATCAATTTACTACCTATTTTAACAAGTACAAGATCCAAAAATATTTTCAAATTATCATTGTTTTTGGTAAATAATGTATTTCACTCTCGTATTTATAGCAAAATATAATTAGTATAACTTTACGTATTTTTTACAAATTTATTCGGAATTTCCTAAGCTTAATTGCATGAAATTGTAATTATAACCAAGTTAACCGTAATTTATAATTATAAAATTACTCCTAATATTTTAAGATTAATGTTTTCATAATATTTTTTTTATCATCAAACTGCATTTCATTACCTTGACTCAATAATGGAAAAAAGTGATACCAAAACAAGTACCCACTATTGAGATTTTATCAATTCTTACCTGACAAACCAGGCTCAATCCAAAACAAAATTCCGAGCATCCGGAAAAAAGGAGCAAGATAAATTAACTCAATTGTATAAAGAAGATGTCCCCTATCTTATCCCTATTCTTGAATTGCTCTATGACCCTATCACGTAAGGAGCTTCGTTACTCTTCATTCTCTGCCTCTATCAATATCCTCTTGCATGCTTCATAACACATGAAAGATATTCCTGCTGCAGGAACTAACTTCATGCAGCTCGGACCAAGGCCTTTATACAACCCCTGAATCCCCTCCTTTTCAAGTATACTGGCAAGAGCATGAATTACATTCTTGTAAACTACTCTTCCGCTAACAGCGCCCACCTGCATATGTTTACGAGCCACCTCTAAAGGAAAAGTTGCACTACTAGATATAGCACCTGCTGCTGATCCAATCAGAAGTGTCTCTATGTTTTCGATCTTTGATTCTTTGAAAATCTTTCTGTAAGCTTTCCGCAATGTATCATACGCAAAGTAGTTTGTGGCAGCATAGGGAATGACTCCAATAAGACTAGGTGTGAGACCTCAATGGTGCTCACCAGGCCCGCCCTCTTTCAATATTTTTACGAATGCATCAAGTAAACCATCGTAAACTTCTCTCTGAATCGTCAATCGAGTCTTGACCAGCTCGAGAGGATATGTCAGTAAAGTAGAGCTGACTCCGGCACAGGATCCTGCAACTAATGAAGCAGGAATTGGTATTTTGGGTTGCTCTCCTGGTTTATGTGACAAGTTCTTGTTAACAGTATCATATGCAAAAAGCTCTACAGCTTTGCTAGGCGCAACTCGAATCACATTAACCAAGTTACCCCTAAACAATCCAGTCTATCCTTCAGTATTCATAATATTATTGAACACCTCAGTAGAAGAATGTCCACTACTTCCAACCATCATGAGTCCTTATTGTCTCCAATGGAGCTACAGCTATTCTAGATATCGCCCCGACAATTGCGCCACTAATTAAACTCCTTAATGAAGGATTTGCCACCTTAAACTTAATCTTATGCCCACCTTTCTTCTTCTTCTTTTTCACAACCCCCTCTTCCTCCTCTCCATTGCCTAAAATCTCAGGGAATGACAAATACTTCATATACAAATCAAAATAAGGTAACTTAAATCCACCATATTCGTCCCGGGAATTCGAATTATTAGGTGATGAAACACCAAAACCCATACTTCCCATCTGACCAATTGATGCAAATAAACCACCAACAGGAACAAAGTTTGAATCTTGGAGACTCCATTGAAACCCCAACTGAGAATTACACAAATTCTCATCTCTTTTACACTCCAACACTTGCATTTCCTTTCTATCCATCACTCTAAATCTCCCCACCAAAAAAAAAAAACCTTTTGTTCTAACTTTTTAATAATAAAAAAAATCAGAACATAAGTAAATCCTAAGATTTCATGTCATCACACAATTTGGGGAGTATCAAATAAGGAAAAGAAACGATTTTCACCCATTCTTGACAGGTGAGATTAATGACTAAAAGGTTCGATTTTCTAGAAGGGAATAAATAGAACAAGAAAGGGGATTTAAAAAATTAATGCTTTGGAGAAGAAGAGATTTTGATGATATCTTTGAGGAAACTTGTTGGCGATTATGCAATGAAGTGGGGTTTTTTTTGGTGAAGGATGAAAGATGAGTAACACAAGTGTGACTCTGTTCTTCCCCCTTCCAACCGCCGTTTTTATAATATTAACTCGTTCAGTGCTTGAAATTTATTTTTAAATTATTTTTAACTATTTTTATCAATTAAAAAGGGAGAAAATAGCTATTTAAGAATTAGCCCCTTTCTATTTCAATTCTAGCCCAAATTGCCCCTTAATTAACCCCAATTTCAACCCCTGACGACCCAATTTTAATTTCAACACGCTCCAAACCTGTTTAATCCAACCCGAATACTTCTCATTTTTAATCCTAACAGGTGATTGCTTTAATCAACTGCCTCCGTTACTTCTTTCCTTTTTAATTCCACACATACCCCTGACCCTTATTCATTATTCACAAATAGCCGCCCCCAAATTCCCTCGTCTCTCAAACTCTCTCTAATGGCCACTTGAAACCCTTGCTGCCTACTGTCTTCTTCGACCAGATCCACCAGCATCCATGGCTTCCCAGGGCCATGGATGGCATGTGCTCTCTTCCCTTCACTCCCAAACCATGATTATTCAAGGTTCTTCGAGGTTCAATCTTCAATGGGCTTGTTCATGTCCTCCGCCGACCTGAGTTTCTTTGGTTTCTCCGGCTCCGTTTCGGCATATTCGAGCTTTGGCAAGGCTTAGCCATGGACCAGACCTGTTCAAAGACCAGATCGTTCCAGGCTTTCTCGTTTCTAGGGTTTCTGAGAAACTCTAAAAAGCTTGTTCGAGGTTTTTCTTCCCTTGTTCTTAGATCTATAACTAATCCGTGCTATTTTAAGGCTTTTTCAATGATTTCTTAAGCCTCTTTCAAGACTCGTCTTTCAAAGTTGTTCATCTCTCCGACTTAGGGTTTTCGTGATTTTGCTTGTTCTACTATGAGTTTCATGTGTTACTCTTAATGTATTCGCCCTATTGTGATTCCTATGTGTTTCTACTGTGATTCCTAAGTATTTTCTTCTACTATGATTTCTTCTACTGTCTCTTTACGATTTCCTTACTGTATTTTTCTTTCATTACATTTTCCTGAAACGTTTGAAGTTCTAAGTTCCTTTGGGTCACTTGAGCCTATTTCATTGGCACTTTTTCCTAATTTGTCTGCTTTCATATTTACACTCGATTAATGGCAGAACCCTTAGAATTTTGGGGTTTTCAGACCATTTGTATGCCTTACTTGTTTCTCCTCTCTGAATTGGTTTGATTTCAAAACCCTAATTCATGAACTCATCTTTGTTTCTTCATGAAATTCTAATCCTTGTTAAGCTTTTCAAGACCCTTTTTTTAAACTTAGGGTCTCGGTGTCCTAATCACTACTTAGACCCTAAGTTTTACTCTCCTGAGTCTAGTCCTATTTGTTTGACCTAAGCAGGAGGTCAAGGGTATGCCAGCCTATGCCATGGTTGGTTATGACCACCCTCTGTTATGGTTCCTCTCGCACTTTGCACGTATTCCTAGTTTTCTAAGCTCTACCACTTTGGTAAGCCAAGCTTTGGGACCCTAGAGTACCCTTTGAACTTGGACGCCTGAGGGCCGGTAATTCCACACCTCCACTATTCTGTTATGACTGTGTTCAGAGTGTAAGCATTGCCTGGAGCTTTTGAAGCTCCTTGGAACTTTGAAACACTCTGAATAAGAAAAAGCCCTTAAATCTGGAATCCGAATTTGGTGAAACACATGTTATTGGATATTAAGATGGAATTAGGCTGCCGAATCTTGCTATAGCTTGTGATGTATTTTGTTTACCTTTTTTCCTCTAATTTTGTAATAACTTTTTAAAAGGAACTTGGGGAAATATTGTTAAAGGGTATGGGAGGGTTTTACATTATTGCTAAAGGGTAGATGCCATGCCCATAGGGCCATGTTGTTATTTAATCACTTAGATATTATGTCTATAGGTTCAACGCTTTAAATCACCTAGAGATCATGTCTATAGGTTTTTGCTTTCTTTTCAATCATTTAGAAATCATGTCTATAGGATTTAAAGTTCAACCATGCTGCAAATCAGTAGATATCCTGTCTATAGGATCTAATAATCGAATAACTAATTCCATATAGAAAACATGCCAATAGGAAATAAATAAACGCTAGGCAAATTGTAGGTTAATAGTCATTTCGTAACCAGTTTAATCACAGTAATGATCCTTTAAAAAAATCAGGACGTAGAAATCATGTCTATAGGAATTCAAACCCTTCTAATGAGTTTAATCGATAATAATTTACCAACTGGTTTCAAAATTTTCAGTACAATTCGTCCACACCTGTCCGTTTTCAAAACTCTTATAAATCCACTTTTAATTCCTTTCAAACTTGTATCTTTCATCTAAATAACGTCATTAAACGTTTTGCCAGAATTTCTCCTCCACTTTTTGAAGTTGTCTTTCGAAACAGAGTTTCAACTCTATCTTATAAAGTATCTGCACTCTCTAAACTCTTTTATGATTTTCCTGTCTCTTAATGAAAACAATCATTAACAGTCTGTTTCCTTTTTTTATAAGATGTCTCACTTTCGAAAACACTGCTTTGCACTTCTGCTGTATTTTTAGTTAAACAATTCTGTCAATTTCAATGTCATCTCTGAATTCCTTCAATTTTCAAGCTTATATCTTAAACTCTTCTGCATTAGGTTCTTAATCAGTAACTTGTTTAAAATACCTCAACTTCTAAAAATTGGATCCAGGTTGCCTAATGAGACTTTTTATCCAACTCTATGTGTTGAACCAATCTGTCCGCTGCTTAATTTTTTTAAAAGACCAAATCAGTACATGTAATACATGCTAAACTAAATTTTATATGATTCACGGGGTTTTATATGAGCCTTTGTGTGTTTGTTTCAGTCCCTATTCACTTGCTATTTGTTTTGATTGACGCAATAGTATCTTATCCTTTTGAAACTCCATATATGCCTACACTCCCTTTCCTTCCCCTTAGGATTAGAAGTCCTAACTACCCTAGAACTGATAGTTTGGGACGCGTATTAGCATGCAATAAGTAAACGAGACTAATTGAGTTTAATACCATAATGGGGTGGGAAGGGTAGAATATGGATATGATGGTCGATGCGCTAATATGTCGTGCGAGAGTGATTGCTGGGTATTGCACCAAGGTGATCTATATTATATTTAAACCTAGGACCCCTTTTTCCTTTATTTATATGAGGTGATGTTTTCTTTAAAAAAAAATTAATGTCTTCTTCAATTAATCTTTCTCTTTCCAAAATCACTTATGTCTTTTCTCTTTCAAAATTTTCAACTTATTTGTAGTCCCTATATGAAAACTCTATGTGTTTCTTTCTACTCTCCTTAAAGTCACAATTAAGCATGATCGGGAACCATACTAGTGGATCTTGAGGGGTGGCTAACACCTTCCCCTCGAGATAATCTCAAGCCATTACCTGAACTCTTTTTTTTTCAAAAACCTTCTTCTTTTCTTAGAAAGTGTCCTAATGCAACTATAATCATTAGGTGGAGACTCTTCAAATTCCATAACCCAGATCCTCAAAAGGGAATAAGAGTTGCTTTATCCATAATATCGTAAACCCGATTTCGCGTTAGAAAAAAGGGGGCGTCGACAGCATGGCGACTTTGCTGGGAAAATTTTTAAGGCTTTTACCATTACATGCTTTTGTGACTTTATTGCTTCATTAATCGCTTTTATTTCTTGCATTCAATTATTTCATCATGATTACTAACTTGTCTTTTCATGTTTTTGTCTTTCTTTTTCTTTCTTTACTGCCTTATCATTATTTCGATTCTGTTGTAATGTATTAAATATTTATTGTAATCTTTACTTTATGAACGTGAAAATACATGCTTTAATCTTGTAACTGCATTCTTCAACATTATATCCCACTCGTGCCAAAATAAATCCTATAGCAATGCTTATAATAAGTGGTTGTGCCCATTCGATATTATAACCCCCTAAATGTGGCAAAGGCATATTTGCGGTAAAATCATTCGATCAACGGTGTAGTCAACGGTTCCGCGCCTTTCCCTCTTTAGTTGTCCACTCAAGGGTACCTTGTCGAGCATTTCAAAAGTAGAAAACTCATTCCATTAAATTGTTCATGCATCATGGTCAACCCTAGCCGAGTCAGTTTTGTTGTCCGCATAATGACTTATTAGGATAGCCTAAGCCAAAGTCCACTGGGTTTTCCAGAAATCCAAATGGACACCTCCAAGTTATGTGCAATTATTTGGAGAACTAAATGCCTTATTTCTAATTATTGATTTAAATAATCGACTCTGGTTGGATTAAGGGCCTCACACTTTGTTTTGAAGAAAATGATGCACGAAGTCCCCAAATTCGGTATGGTAACCAACATCCACCCAAGGTTTTTCAGCTGGTGGGAGGACCTTCATTCCAGTGACCCTACCCTTGTCCGTAAATACTTAGGAAACCTTCCTTCACTTTTGGAAGTTAGGCCTGGCAATAAGATTATCGAAGCTGCTACTTTATTCTGAGACACTGATAGGTCGATTTTTCATTCGGGGACCTTGAGATGACCCTTTTGCTGGAAGAAATAGGGGTCCTAGCTGGAATACCTTGGGAGACTACATGCCTACTTATTCCAGAAAATCGCAAGGGAAGGGGTTTCTTCAAAATAATGAGACTTAAGAAGAAACCCGATCAGACTTGTCTGAAGGAGTCCTACATACCATTTGACTTCTTATACGAAAGGTTTGGCCAAAGCAAGTCCTACCGTACCTACCCCGATGAGTTCTCCCTTACATCTTTGGGGCACATACACAAAAGGGTCTTTTTGTTCATGTTTTGTTTCTTGGGTATGATGATCTTTCCCATGAAGAAGTCTAGGAACCACAACAGACTAGCCATGGTTGTTGGAAACACGTTCCCAATGCAATATACTAAAACGTGTGTTCTTTTGTATAGGTTTTGATGAATGACAAACGAAGCGAAAACTGATATATGAAGAAGTTCAAGAAACAAGCGCACAATTGATATACATCGAGATTCAAGCTCAAGACAAAGTTTTTTAGTTTAATTGAGTCATTCTTAATTGTGATCTTGATCCTACAACTTGACTCGTAACATGGCTTCTCTCATAAAACTATTTTCCAAAATCATGCATATTTAATTCAATGCTAAATGATTTTAAATCATGCACATTTACATTAGTCAGAATGATTTTCATACATGCCTCTGAAAACTGGACTAAGATAATCGATTATGTACTTATGATAATCGATTATGTTGAGCCAAGACTGCATGACAATCGATTGTGAACTAATGACAATCGATTGTGTTAAGGCAGTGAACATCAGGTTTTTTCAAACCTGCATGACAATCGATTGTGAACCTTATGACAATCGATTGTGCTGAGGCAGTGTCCATCAAAGTTTTTCAAAACTCAGAATAATCGATTGTGAAGCTAATGACAATCGATTGTGAAGAGACAGTGTCCTTCAGATTTTTCAAAGTCACAAAATAATCGATTCTGAACTAATGACAATCGATTGTGTTGAGGCAGTGACTTCCAGTGATTTTCAAATTTATTAAATAATTGTGAGTATATAGCAATCGTTTGTCAAGAGGCAGTGTCTAAAATGTTTTTCAAAAACTGATAAGTAATCGATTGTTGACTTTGTGCAATCGATTGTGAAGCTGACCGTTGTCGTAAAGTTTTCAAATACCGTCAGGTAATCGATTATTGCTTCTGTATAATCGATTGTTGTGATTAAAATCCGGAAAAGATTTTTTGAACGTTATTTGATAATCGATTATTGATTTTGTATAATCGATTGTTTTGATTAAAATCAGGAAAAGATTTTTTGAACGTTGCTGAGTAATCGATTGTTGATTCTGAACAATCGATTGCTTGTGGTAAAATCTGGAAAGGATTTTTTGAACGTTGCCAGTAATTGATTATGGATTGTAAGTAATCGATTGTCAAGCGTATAATCCGGGATTGAATTTTTATCTGAGTGGCAGACAATCGATTGTTGGGGTTTGACAATCGATTGTCAGTGAGTAAAATCAGCAACTCTTAATTGGCAATTAGGCAACGGTAGTGCCAAGTTTTTCAACTATAAATACAGCTTCATTTCAGTGTTTTAAACACAACAACATACTACAACTGATCATTACATTGCTATAAGCTTGCATACTTTTGTTTATCATTTTATATTCAATTTCATAAAGCTTTTGAGAGCCATATTCTTGTTCAAAGTTGTTGTGATCCAGAGCTTACTTCTTTTACTCATATTTACTCATTAAGGAGTATTTTGTTTGAGTGTTTTAGTGTTGTATACACTTGTAAGAGAATTGTAATTCTCTTGTTGTAAGGAACTTGTGTTTCCTTGGTTGAAGTCTTGGAGTGTTGTAACTCCGAGCAAAGGTGTTGAGGCTTGCGTCCTCAAGTTGTAAAGGTTTGTTAAGCACCCGGAAGCTTGACACGTTAGTGGAAAATCTCGAGAGAGTCTCTCGGGGACTGGACTAGCCACTCGTTGTGGTGAACCAGGATATATCTGTGTGTAAGTTATTATTTATCGCACTTATTTACTTCCTGCAAATTTTAATTTCCGCAAGTTTACGCTAAATTTTATTATAACGCTATTCACCCCCCCCCTCTAGCGTTAAGCGTATTATCTAACAATGGTGACCAAAACCTTGATGAGCAGTCTTTCAGCAAAGTGCCCATAATCATTGCCGAAATTTATCGAGCTCTAGGAAAATGTCAGGAAGGGGCCCCATACTTTGAAGGGTGCAATCTGTTACTTCAGCTTTGGCTTATAGAACACCTTCAGAAAGGCGACTACATACAGGAAATCATACGCAAGGATTGGGATGTCCATATCGCCTTTCATCACCCAAAGCGAATAAACTCCATGCCCAACATGTTTGCTCAGCCAGAGGACGCCAGTGGATGGGTAGAGCTGTTTGAGAATTTTAAAGAAGAACAGGTACAATGGATGTATGAGTGGTTCCCAACCAGGGAATTAATTGTTCGTTCTTGGGATGCACCATTCCTTATACTTATTGTCTTATGAGGAACTTACCTTTATGTCCCTCTCGAGCCACGACGCAAGCTGGAAAAAGCAGATCATACCAAGGATAGAGAAAACAAGTCATTTCAGGGCTGACTTTCAAGATGATGATAGCCTACACAGGTGTCAAGCAGAGCGCATGTGGAATTGCAAGCTTGTCTTAGGGAAAGAATCTATTGAACCAAACATGTATCATGCCGAGTGTGTGTCGCACTACACGAGTTGGTTGGAAGATGATCACATTGGTTTGGGTCACCTAGGGTTCGTCCATGGTCATAGGCTTATTGATGAGAAAACTACAGCGCAAGTCAAATACAATCAGCTGTGCAAGAGGATGCGAGAGTGTGAAAATGAGCACCGGGAAATACAGGAAGCCCACGAGAAGCTGATCTACGAGTGGAAGGATATTGCTGTCAACGCCAACAATCAGCTAGGGTATCTGGAGCGAGGTCTAGTAGTGTCGGAAGGGAAGTTCTTGAAGAGGATTGAAGATTGCCAGAATGCCGAGGAAAGTGCATGCGAACATCTAGCTCGAGCCTATCTGCTATTACAACTGCGCGAGTTGATACAACTGCACGAGGGAGGCAAGAGTACCAAATCTGGGGAAGGTCCTTCTGGGACCAAGTAGTTAGGACCTTTTATTCTACTGCTTTCATAAATGTTATAAGGCCACTAGCTATTGGTGACATCTTTTATTATTCAGTCGCTTTCTTTTTAAGACCCGTCTTGTTTTTTATCAATGAAATGAGGCATTTAGCATTATAAGTTCTCCAAATTTAATTTGTCGCTAAGCCTACCTCCGGCACAACGAGGCACCCAAATTAGGAAGTGATTTATATTCCTGCACAATATGTATAAATATCGCAATATTATTTCTCACAATCCGCACTAACTTTTTACCTTTTTGTTTTTCATTTATTTTATTCCCCTCCCTAAAGGTTAGTTCATGCATTCTGGCACCATCTGCATACTCAACAAGATCCAAGGGTCCTCCACCTCTTCCTCCTCCGAGTCCTACCAAGAATAAGAACAAAGGCAAAATGGTAGATGCGAGCGCTAGAAAGGAACTTGAGGAAATTTCTCAGAACACTTCAATTACCAAGGATACTGTTGCTCATCTAGATCAGACTTTGCTAAGATTTCGGGAAGAATTGGACCAAGTCAGGAACATGGCAAGCTTGTCAATCACTCTTGCCACTCCTGATGTTAACACCCAGAACCATGTACCTCCACAAAATACCCCACAACCACCAATACAACCCACTCATACCCAAGCCTGCGAGATATGCAACAACACTTATTACTTATTCCCGAACCCCAAAACACCACAAAGAACCACATCCACAACACTCCCATCTTTGTAGATACTATTCCCCACTATACCCAGCCAATCACAAGTGTACCCGAATCAGATGACAAGGACTCCTTCATTCAGAATTTGGCCGCTGAACTCAAGAAGCTAACTAGCCGGTTCCAAGATGTCGAAGGTAGCAAAGGCGTTGAGGGTTTGAACTATGAAGATCTTTGTGTTCAGCTAGATATTGAGCTCCTAGAGGGGTACAAACCTCCCATGTTCGAGATGTTTGATGTTACAGGTGATCCTAGGGTCCACCTGAGAATGTATTGTGATAAGCTGGTAGGAGTAGGAAGGGACGAGAAATTCCGCATGAAGTTGTTCATGAGGAGTCTGAAAGGCGATGCTTTATCATGATATATCAACCAGGATGCAAAGAAATGACAAGTTGGGTGAACATGGAATCTGACTTTATGGACCGATTCAAGTTCAACACCAAAAATGCACCAGATGTGTTCTATATCCAGAATCTAAATAAGAAGCCCACAGAAACCTTTCACGAGTATGCTACTCGTTAGAGGTCAGAAGCTGCAAAGGTCAGGTCATCCTTAGAGGAAAAGCATATGAACAGGTTCTTTGTCCGGGCTCAGGATCCTCAATACTATGAAAGGCTGATGCTAATAGAGGGTCAAAAGTTCTCCGACATCATCAAGTTAGGAGAAATAATCGAAGAATGTATCAAGAATGGTATGGTCAACAATCTCGAGGCGTTACAGGCCACCAAAAAGGCCTTACAGTCTGGTGGCTCGTCAAAGAAAAAGGACGTGAATTCTGTAATAGTTGCACAGAGAACCAAATCCCCAATGAAGTACCAAACCTATCCCTCAACTCCACTTGCATATCAACCTACCATAAAATACCGAACACCCCCACCTATATACCAAATGCCACCATCTTCCTACCAATCACCTCCACCACCCACATATCAACCCACTCCACTAAGATATTCCCAACCCGCACCTGTGTACCAAGCATATAACTCCCAACCCTCACATAACCATCACCACCTACTCGCAAAACTTTCCTCGACCCAGACAAAATTTTGACTGTAATCCTCCCAGACAGTATACCGCTATTGCCGAACCAGTTGACCAACTATATGAAAAACTCAAAGCAATTGGTTATGTTACCCTGTCCCAGCCATAACTAAATAAAATCCCTCCCAATAGGTCAATCCAAACAAAACTTGTGAGTACCATTCAGGAATGAAGGGCCATACCATCGATGAGTATCGCTCGCTGAAGGAAAATATCAAGACTTTGATTGATAACAAGGTCATTGTAGCAAAGGAGCCCACTCCAAATATCTGTAACAATCTTCTGCCCAACCACAAGGGTGGAGGCATCCATATGATCGAGATTGAGGATGATTGGGACCCCAAAGGGTCAATCGGGTTGATAGCTGAAGGATATGAGCCTAAGAAGCCGACGGTTACCCTTAATCCCATTGTTGTTCAGATCCAGCCCTCTGAGGGAGATGTGGTAAATGTGTTTATGCCACTCGAGTTTGAAGCACCTCCTGCAAAGGTGCCAAAACCAATTGAGGTTGAGTTCAGGGTCCCAAAAGCACCTGCACCGTTTGAAGTTTTTGTGTTTCCCCCAGGGGTGCATATTGCGGTTTCCATGACACACGTGACCCCGTTCAAGTCGAACTCCATTACTAGGGATTACGCAGTCGAGGTTAGAAGGAAAGGGAAAACACATACTAGAGAAGTAATCGCCGAACAGGGCATGACCAGAATAGGCAGGGTATACACCCCAGAACATCCAGCTGAGTCTAACAAGAAAGCCTCTGGATGGCCAGTTGAAACTGGACCCGATGACCTTTAGAGGAAGATACATGCCAAAGAATACTCGGTCGTTGAGCAAGAACAATACGCCAGTGCAGATTTCCATCCTAACTCTTCTACAAAGCTCTGAAGCACATAAGAATACCTTGATGAAAATATTGAGTGAAGCTTATGTTCCCAGCAACATAATAGGAGGAAAAATGGCAAACATAGTAGGACAATTGCTGGAAAGCCACAAGATCACCTTTCACGAGAATGAGCTACCACCGAAAGGACTTAGTCACAACAAGGCATTGCATAACACTGTGCAATACGAAGATTATTTCATCACCAGGATCCTGGTCGACGGGGGATCCAGACTTAATATTTGTTCCCCGTTCACTCTCAGTCAAGGCTATTGATGGGTCTCAAAGATCCAACATCGGAGAAATTAACATGTGCTTGCAGATGGGACCTACTTGGTTCGATGTGGACTTCCAAGTTATAGACGTGCCAGCATCTTACAATTTATTGTTGGGGCAACCCTGGATCTACGTCGATGGGGCTGTGGCATCAACCTTGCACCAAGCTGTGAAATTTGAATGGAATCATCAGGAAGTGATCATTCATGGCGACGGTAGCAACCCTATATACAATCATCAAACCATCCTACTGATCGGTGGTAGAAGGAGAATAGGCGGAGAAACATAACATCACATCGAGCTAGTCAATGTCGTGGAAAAAGACAAGTGGTGGGATAAGAAGATTAAGAGCATCCTAAATTGGAATGGGTATGAGCCGAGAAAAGGACTTGGCAAGAATCTCCAGGGTGTCACCAAACCAATAAAACTGAAGAAGCATGGTACCACTTTGGCTTATGGTATGAATACACCTGGGAGGAGTTCGACCATTGGTAGGCACCATGCCGCCGGCCCTACTATCCGCTGGAGCACCCTATACCTTGTTTGGACCAGACCTTTCAGCCAGCTGACACTTTATATAGATCAGAGGAGGACGAGGTATTAGCAGGAAAGAACCTGTTTCTAGAAGATGATTTGGACTGTTGTGTTATCTTCAAGGAAGAAGGGGAGGAACGCCCTTCCATTCAAGCTGTGAACCGAGGGGAACACCTCACCAATTGGTCAGTCAGGACAACCAGTGCCCGAAACGCTTCGGGGTAGCAAGGCTAAACGAGCATTATGCATTTCAATTTATTTTACTAGTTGATTTTTTCTTTCCATTGTCTTTACTTTTGGAAAGAGCTCCGATGTTTCAAACAATTATGAATTTAATCAAAGCATTTTCCAGGTTTATTATATATCTCGCTCTCATTACACAACATTACTATTACATATCTTGATGATGAACCAACGATTGTGACTTGCAACGAGATAACGCAACAAATGGACGTAGATTTCGAAAAAGATGATATACCAGAGGACGTTGTTAGGGAGTTCGAGAACTTTGAGAATAGGCCTAATTGCTTAGTGAATACCGACCCAGTAAACTTGGGCAGAATTTTGAGGAGGACCCTCAAAATTCTGGAACCGATCCACACTCAGTTATTCAGCACAGCCGTCAGCAACGCCGGTCTAGTAAACTGGGGCAGAATTTTGAGGAGGACCCTAAAAATTCTGAAACAAGCAAGGTTGCTGCATCTTAAACCACGTTGCAGTCATTGGTTCATCCAAAACAAAATTGTTTTTGTCAAAAAAATATACTTCCACTATATTTGCCTAATCATGCATAAATATCATTCGTATCGCTGTTGTTTAGCAATGCTACCCCGATGATACATGATATCAAGAGCCAGGGGATACAAACTAACCTTCCCTCTCTACATAACTCGTGATTTTTCTTTGGATGCGGGCACTCAGGTCACAGATGGATGAATATATTCCCTCATACTCTTTGAGGGTTGAACTCTTAGAACGATCGCTCATTCACAAGTCTATTATCTGCATCCCACATTCCCCAATAGTCATTATATCATAACCATCTATCAGCTTAGAAAACTTACTACTATTCAGTACTTTACTTTCCTACATTGCATAAGGATTTCTGCCTTCCGAGGTTAAGCTCTACCTCCATCCTACATAAGTCCACTTCTCTGCCTTCCGAGACTAAGCTCTGTCTCCATCTTGCATCCTGCATAAGGCTGCTTGTCTGCCTTTCGAGACTAAGATCTGTCTCCATCTGCATTCTACATAAGGCTACTTATCTACCTTTCGAGACTAATCTTTGTGTTCGTCTGCATTTTCCATAAGGCTACTTTTCTGCCTTCCGAGGTTAAGCTCTACCTCCATCCTGCATAAGGCTACTTATCTGCCTTCCGAGACTAAGCTCTGTCTCCATCCTGCATTTTGCATAAGGCTAATTTTCTGACTTCCTAGGTTAAGCTCTACCTCAATCTTGCATAAAGCTACTTATATGCCTTTCGAGACTAAGCTCTGTCTCCATCCTACATCCCTCATAAGGCTTCTTATCTGCCTTTCGATACTAAGATCTGTCTCCATCTGCATTCTGCATAAGGCTACTTATCTGCCTTCCGATACTAAGCTCTATCTCCATTTGCATTGCATAAGTCTATATTCTTCCTTACGATATTAAGCTCTGTCTCCATCCTGCATGGCTGAAATATCGCCACGTTATTTCTTTTCGATCGGCTGAAATATCGCCACCTGCATCTAAATTTTTGCTTTTGTTGAAATAGCGCCATATGTATTTAAATTCTCACTTTGGCTGAAATATCGCCACCCTTTGCATTCATTTGGATGAAAGAGTGCCACCTTCTTATAGGCTTAAAGATCGCCAACTTATTCAAAGGCATCATAGTTCAGAGGCACCATTTGCATAGCCCGAGAACACCATTTCATGGCCTGCGAATCTTTATTTTTTATGGTCTTCATGGCTCAGGACATCATAGTTTGAGGACGTCATCCTAACCGTTCAAAGGCAACGTTCATGGTCCAACGGGAACTTGTATCATGTTTAAATAATGCACAAAAATATGCCACATTGCTCATCTATAGGTACACCGGCTAGCAAAGCGGCCGTCTCAGCAGGAGCGCTCCCGCTCTGGTTCTCCGCGACCTATTCGACTTCAAAACCTATCTCAAACCAGACCATTGCGTCCATCTTTTCGAATCTCCATCGACACATTTCGTTAATGGTTCCTGAACTACATATGGACTTATTCCTATAAAACCAAGGATATGTAGGCAGCTCATAAACTAGAGCACGGTCAAAATTCTCTTATGATCGCCGTTTACCGTCAAAATTGGCCATCTTATCTTTACCCGATAACTCTTTCATCCTCATCGGTTAAAATAAGCAAGCTGTTGATATACAATTTTGTCCTATGTATTTTTATACTCAAAATACTTTCGAAATAGCATATGTATGCATATATAAGCATGCCTGAAAGATTTGGTATTTTTCCTCTATTTTTAAGATTTTGTTTATCAATTTATTACTTATTTTAACAAGTACAAGATCCAAAATTATTTCCAAATTATCATTTTTGGGGTAAATAATGTATTCACTCTCTTATTTACATCAAAATATAATTAGTATAATTTTTACACATCTTTTAAAAATTTATTCGGAATTTCTAAAGTTTAACTGCATTAAATTACATTTATAGACTAGCTTATAATTAATCGCATTTTATAATTATATAATTACTCCTAATATTTTTAGATTAATGTTTGCATAATATTAACTAATTCACTGCTTGCAATTTATCTTTAAATCATTTTTAACTATTTCTATCAATTAAAAAGGGAGAAAATGGCTATTAAAGAGCTGGCCCCTTTCTATTTCAATTCTAGACCAAATTGCCCCTTACTTAACCCCAATTTCAACCCCTTAATTGATGACCCAATTTTAATTTCAACCCTCCCCAAACTCGTTTGATCTAACCCGTCCGCTTCCCATTTTTTTTATCCTGCCCGTTGATTGTTTTAATCAACGACCTTCGTTCCTTCTTTCCATTTTAATTCCACCCACACCCCTGACCCTAATTCATTATTCACAAACGGCCGCCCACAAATTCTCTTGTCTCTCAAACTCTCTCTAAAGACCAATCAAACCCCTAACCGCCTGCCGTCTTCTCCGGCTCCATTCCGGCATGTTCGAGATTTAGCAAGGCTTAGCCATGGCCTAGACCTGTTCAAAGACCAGATCATTCCGGGCCTTCTCGTTTCTAGGGTTTCTGTGAAACCCTAAAAACCATGTTCGAGGTTTTGCTTCCCTTGTTTTCATATATCTATAACTAATCCGTGCTATTTTAAGGTTTTTCAAATGATTTATTAAGCCTCTTTCAGGACTCGGCTTTCAAAACTATTCTTCTCCAACTTAGGGTTTTCTTGATAAAGTTTGTTCTACAGTGAGTTTTATGTGTTACTCTTACTATATTCGCCCTACTGTGATTCCTATGTGTCTCTACTGTGATTCCTAGGTATTTTCTTTAACTATGATTTCTTCTACTGTCTTTTTACGATTTCCTTACTGTATTTTTTCTTTCATTATATTTCCTAAAACGTTTAAAGTTCTAAGTTCCTTTGGGTCATTAGAGCCTATTTCATTGTCAAATTTTCTTGATTTGTCTGCTTTTGTCTTTACACTCGATTAATGGTAGAAACCTTAGAATTTTGGGGCTTTCAGACCATTTGTATGTACCTTACTTGCTTCTCATCTTTGAACTGGTTCTATTTCAAAACTGTAATTCCTGAACTCATCTTTGTTTCGTCATGCAATTCTAATCCTTGCTAAGCTTTGCAAGGCCTTTTATTTAAACTCTAGCATATTGTCTGATACTTTCCTTTGGTTACATGATACTTTGCTACTGTGTGAATCTGAGGCTCACATGTCTAAAACTCATGCCCCATTTATAGTTAGAACTCTCCCTCTCAGAATAATTTTGATTTGGGTTTTAATTTGAGATGCTTTGTGTGAATTCGATTGCTTTTTTCCTTGTTTAATTTTGAGCCTCTTTATTCCCTATTGTCTGGCCTAATTCATTGATTCCCTCAATTACTATTGTACTAATTGATTTACACTTTGCCTTATTTACCTAACCGTTTTTTCAAAACTCCCTTTCCTTAATTAAGATCCACATCTACTTACCCTTATTTGTATGTTATGCAGAATTTGGTTTATTTGATTCCCTTTCGTTAAAACTCTCATGTCCTTTACTGATCAAATTGGGATTCCTCAATCAAAGGAACCTCTGTTAATTGATTGATCCTAATTTATACTAGCCTATTTTCTTTCCTTGCCTGCTTGCCTGAATTCAAGTATAAATATCTGTTTCTCTTTTGACACAAGACACACACTCGACATAGACACATTTGTCTTTGAAATATACTATACTCTATCTACTATTACTCTCTACCTTCTCTATCACTACTGAGCACTCTGTTCCTTTCTCTCCTATTGTCTGAATATTTCTGGAATTCCTCTGAATTCCCAAGTGCTTGCTGAAGTTTGAGTTGCTCTTATTAATTCTATCTGGTTGTTTATTTGTTGTTGTTTCTCTTCCGTACTAGAACTAAAAAACTGGTATGTATTTCTAATTTAAATAACATCCTCATGTTATGTGATTACCTCTCCTCTTCTACACCTCTTTCATTATATGTTTATTTATGCTTCCTGCATCATGAAACTACATTTAAGTCTAGTATGCCTTTTCTTTTATGTTTTGCATCTTCAGTCTGTTATGCTCTCCTATCTCTTTTTAATATGTTTTCATGCAAATCCCTTCCCTCTATTCCCTTTTGCATGTTAGTACGTTCTGAATCATGGCAGCATCTTATATTATTGTCCATGATCTAGAACCAGACTCTCCTGAGAGGCTCTACTCAAATGCTTTCCCATTCCCTCTCCGCTTTGTGTGTTGAGCTTTAACTTGGGTCTGGTAGTGTCCTAATCACCACTAAGACCCTAAGTTTGACTTCCCAGAGTCTGATCCTATTTGTTTGACCTAAGCAGGAGGTCAGGGGAGTGTCAGCCTATGCCATGGCTGGGTATGACCACCCCGGTCGTGATGGCACCCAGCCCTAAAGCTAGGTAAGCCTGACAAACAATCGCTTTATATTAAGTACTGAGTGTCTAAAAACCGACATTTTAAAAATATTATAGTAACTTTAGAATATAATCCAAAAATATTAATAGAGTAATCAGGACAAATACAGAAACTGATAAAGACCATAAGATCTGAGGTCACGAGTCTAGAGCCTCTAAAAAATTAGATAAAAATATCTGGATGGAAATAATATGTAATAATAATAAACTGAAAAACATGAAGAACAGTCAGGTCCTACGAACGTGATGCAGCTACCTCAACGACTCTGGAAATATCTGGAGACTACACATGTCAGCTAAGCCTCCGGTGTACCTGAATCTGCACACAAGGTGCAGGGAGTAGGGGTGAGTACTAGGACTCGGTGAATAATAAGCATATAAAAATGTCTGAAAGTAAGAAATCCAGTAAATTCCACAAAGTAAAGCTAAATCTAACAGTCATATTCCTTAGCTACGAACTAACAGCGAAACAATATCAAATATAACAGTCAAGTATCAGATAAAGATGCAATGCAATGCACATGAATACATTTCGGCGTGCAGCCCTAACCATCCATATTTATTTATCGTCGGCGGCGCTCACTGAGGAGTGTACAGACTGCGGAGGGGCTCCTTCATCCCAAGCACAATATCAGCTAGGTATCGACATAGAACAATCTGTCGACCTCAATATATATATATATATATATATATATATATATATATATATATATATATATATATATATATATATATATATATATATATATATATATATATATATGACAGCCCGAGCCATACTCAGTCCACAGTATGCATGTAAGACACATAAAAGATTCAATTTGATTCTTTGCCAGTTTCCAATTATTAAGGTGAATATAATTTAATTAGTCAATTTCAGAAATAAGGTGACTTAGCATTTAATGACAGTGATTAAGCATAGGACTGAGATCAATGATTATGCAAATCATGTTATCACACAGATATTCACCCTAGATGGGTACTACAGATCGGCACAAGGCCCCAAACATGGCATTAAGCCCAATTATCAACAACACAGTGTGTGTATCATCGCCAATAATTTATGTTCCGCTCTCGGGATGGACCAAGTCACAATCCCCAATAATATACCATCATGCACTTACCATGGGGTGCAAGTCACGCCCTAACATAGCGTCACGATGTGATAAGCCGAGGTTTCAAACCCTCAGGCCATCATCTATACAAACTACTCACCTCTAACCGGTCGTAAACTGGTCTGCAATGCCTTTTCCCTTCGAATCTCTCTCTACGAGCGTCGAATCTATTCAATGCCATAATGAACATTATTATTGGCTAAATAAACATAACCTAATTGAAATTACTCGAAAAACGTTAAAAATCACGAAGTTGGTAAAACCCGAGCCCCGAGCCCACTTCTCGAAAAACTCTGAAAATTACATCAACAGATTCCTTGTCTCACCACGAGTCAGTACATATAAAGGTTACCAAAATCGGAGTTCAAATGGCCTTTCAAATCCCCAAAATTCGTTTTCAAAAACCAAGCCCTAGTTCTTCACCTTTTTAACCCACTTTCATGAATTTGGGTATTGATTCTTCAATAAAATGGAGTTTTTAAGTCAAGAGACTTACCTCCAATCAATATCCATTCAAAACACGCTTCAAATCGCTCAAAAATCTCTCTTGGTTGCCTAACAATGGAGGAAATTATGTTTGGTTCACGGATGAAATATTATTAAAAATCCTTCTCTACCCAGCACTTTCCTTCTATGTGATCGTGGACTTAGCCCTACGATCGCGATGACCAAATTTCATACCCTTGAAGTTAACCCGATGCGATTGCGTTCACCGACATGCGATTGCGGAGAACAAACTGCCAAGGCCTCCCAATTGGCCTATGCGATCATAACCAGTCCAATGCAATCGCAGTGCTTCACCCATCAACTCTATGCGATCCCGAACTCCCCTCCGCGATCGCGATGAACATATTTTTGGCCTCCCATTTTCCTTATAAGCGATCCCAGCCACAGGCTCGCGATCGCGAAGAACAATTTTACTCTGCAATTTTTCTGCTGCATTTATAACTTCAAAAATTCCTATTAGCCATCCGAAATAACCCCGAAGCCCTCGGGACCTCAACCAAAAGCACATATATGTTCTAATACCTCATTCAGACTTGCTTGAAGCATAAAAACACTATCATAAACATCACAATCATCAAATTTCCACGGATTCAAGCCTAAGTTAAACTAAAACTTCCGAAACTTGCATTTGATCTAAAACCCGACCTAAACACCTCCAAATTATCTGAAAATTTGCAGACATATCCAAAATCACTTAACGGAGCTGCTGAAACTGTCAGAATTCCATTCTGACCTTCGGATAAATATCTAACCTATCAACCGGACTTCGCCAAAATTCTAAGTTAGCCAATTCAATCCTAATTCTACATCTGACCTCCAAATTCAGTTCCGATTTCTCTCCAAAGTCACAAATCACCATCCAAAACTAGTCGAATCATCGGAAATCCATTTCGATCCCTCTAACTCATAAGTCAATGTTCGGTTGACTTTTCCAAACTAACATTCTCATAAAAAGACTAATTGCCTCATTTCTACCCAAACTCCATTGAATTACTCCAAACTCTCGAAACACATAAAATGGAACATATAGAAACATAAAACGGGGAAAACATGGCGATAATACCTGAGACAATGGGTCGGGTCATTACATCCTCCCCAACTTAAACAAACGCTCGTCCTCGAGCGTGCCCAGAGTTGCACTAGGATCCAACCAATCTCTGAATGACCTTACTAATCATATACCCGGGGTGATCCCACGTCACCCTAACTCACATAGGCCCTTTAATACAACATAGCTAAAATTTCACAGTCCAACTAGACCATAATTGTAGAACCACATTGCACTTCCACAACCATACACACGATCAGAACCTCACCTTTATACTCAGAATAAGCCTGAACCGGCTGTAATAACCCATACTTGCAACCTCAGGTGCACTTACATGATATACCGCATAATCCTAACACTCGAAACGATAATTTATATCCATTGTAGCTATCCACAACAACCATGTAACGATAGAAACCCCTTATTAGTTGGAGTTTTATTCCAACAATGCTATACTCTATCAATGATAAAGAACACGCAGTAGACCATAACCATTTATCATATCAACCATTCATGAAGATATTCTTCCCCTTTGACTAATATCATAACAGATCTCCGAGCCGAAACTTGATATTAACCTCCAAACAAGTTAATACCAAATTTGTTCGTGTCCATTAATGATCCCAAAGGTCTCTTCTGACCAAAAGCACCCTCATGATGGCATGACACTTCAATACGGCCTAAGCCACAACTTACATAACACACACACACACCAATAAGAGACGATCTGAACATACTCAATTCATGAAAATGACTCAAACGAAAGAGTTGTACCTTAAGCTCATCAATACCGTTGCTACACGAGGCTGAGACCCTATTTCGCATCATAGGAATTGAATACCTGAACCTTCCTCGAAGGGTCTAATATCATGCAGCCCCGCTATAATGCGCGATCTCATCCAACACCATTCCACATGAAGCACCTCAAGTCGATATACTAAAATTGACAACCACACACAGATAGATGTCTGAACCCAAGCAATCTATCACACCCACGGTGAAGTGAGTTATATACACTATTAAATCCTAGAAGGACACAACCGAGGCGCTATTCGCCGAGCAACTCCCAATACGGACTTCCTCATAAACCAGGAAGCAAGGCATACCATGAAACCTACCAAAACTATCCTCAACATCACACTGTTGCGGCACGCAACCCGATCCAGATAACATACTATGTGGCGGCGTGCCACCCGATCCACTCAACTATCTCACATAGGGAGTTGCACATTGAGCCGAATTTGCTCATAATCTCAGAGTACCGAGTATCGGTCGCAAGCACATTGAATACTTAATCATATCTACTTATGGCAGTGTAAGCTACAAAACTCAACTTCCACTCTAAATGTCGATAGCGCCGCACCATATGTGCCCATAGTCCGTAAATCATAATGTCCCGCAATGTAGAAAACAACTCATATATCTCTCCAGATCACTGATAAGCTCAGCAATAGTCGAGTCAAGTTATCCCTCGACAATACAATTCGGAGCTAATCGACTCGACTCCGACTGGAACACGCATCCGAAAAGTCCCTTAATGCCGGAACTGAATCACTGGTAGAAACCTCTACACTGCCTCCCGGCTCGAAGGCCATATAGAGGCAAGCAACTCCTACCAGCTGTCTGCTGGTCCTTGGAACACAACCATTCCTCTAGAACATAGTCTGATGCACCTCGCCACGCAACCTGTGGCATTTTTCGACCTAGCCCATAGCACAATAGTCTAGAATAACCCAACACTGAGGGAAAAAGTCTATACCCAATCTCATATCCAAAATTTATCGTATCAAAAAATAAAGACCCACTCCAGCCTCCAAATCCTAATTGCCACTAAACAGTGTCGAATACTCACGATCCACAACCGTTACATAGACTGTATCGAAGAACTCCCAGTCTCCAATTCCATATAACACACAAATCACTATACCTGGTCCCACATTCTGCCGTAGGAATATATATTACACATTAAGTACCCATTCATTCCACGAAAGATATTCTGAAATTTCCATGGGCCATCAACAAACTCATATGCCAATAGTCGGTCCAATGGGAAACTGGCCCAATCCCACCGAATTGTCATCAATTTACATCACCTTTCCCTCTTACTGAACGTATACTCCTGTCAAATTACTAGAATAGCAATACCAGTTTCCTTAATCAACTGAGGGTCGCTTCTTATATCACATGCAGTTGCCCGAGCTGCTTAAGAATTTAATGACTTTCCATTCGGAACTGAACTGTACCTTACACACACAAATCACAATCCTCCACAACAGACCGCACATACCATACCATACTAGGGTAACCTGACTCCATCTCCTTTTTCCTAACCACAAGCTATACTGCCAGGACTAAATCCTTCTATCCACACCAGCCATAGCAAGTTGTCCGAGCGTAAAAGCTCTGCCGCCCAATACCCCGTAAGGGATCATTACCTCGAACATAAACAAGGGATTGATCATATCTTTGCCATATCGATTAAGTCCGCTAATACGTTACTTCATTTGCCTAGATTTCCTTCTGATTCATTTTCAACTTGATATACTCTCTTGCTGTAGCGCTACAATGCCTCAACCCAAGCTTACCACACGAGACTCGAACATAAGACCACCCTGTCTAAGACCAATAGGCCACTACACACTCTCTCAAACGTCCCCAAAAATACCACTTCTAAAATACCTTACTTTGAAGAACTTCCTGCGAATCTAAGTCCCCTACCTTTACTTCCCAGATACTGATACATAGAATCCCGTAATTGACGTAAAAATACCACAAGTCTTGACCTGTTCTAATGAAAATACTGACTTGATCATCTACTCAACCTTAAAACATCTGAGTGCTACATATAGAATCTTCAACACATCAAAATCACTCTCACGTTTCTATAACCCGATTCCTCAAAAAAGAATAATATATGTTTTGTCCATAATGTCATAAACTCGATTTCGCCTTAGAATAAGGGGGCGTCGACAATTCTCTGCTGTTATTTGTTTAGATTAGAAATCTAGTTTAAGTGAGTTGTTTGAACAATATCTTAAGTGTATTAATTAGGACTTTTTGAACTGTTTAAATTGGACTGCTATAATGTTGTAGTTGTTTAAATACTCGTTTAATAGTGCTACATTAAAAGTGTTTAGTTTTTCTTACCATGACCATTAAATTCAGAATATGAGATTGACTTAGTTGATTCAGTTACATCACAAGAATTAGAATGTATTGGCATAATTTAAATCTGGAACAAAGGATTTTCAATAATAAAAGTTTCCTTGTTTAAGGGTTAGGCCTGACACTAAGGCCCGAACTTTTTATTGCTTGCAATAACTGTTAATTAAGCCTTTTAGAGACAATCCCTTAATAGAAAACCATAGTCCTTTTAGTATATTCTTGAAAAATAAATAAGGTGCACCACGCCAAATAAAATCACAAGTCGTGTGGCCCTCTTTAAATACTCACTTTAAATATCTAGACCTCGGGACGAGCCATTTAGCGAATTTTATGTCCTCCAGCAAAGCTAAGAATACGCTAGTTGATTTAGGACCGGCATTTAATAATATTACCTTCTTACACTCGGGTACACATTTATGTGACCCAAATTCAAATCTCAGTGGCATTAGAATACACTGAAAACTATGGGTGCAAATATGTGACGTGGTTCGGGGTGTGTTTTAACAATGTTGCAAATTCCTTAAAAGTTAATTCAAAGCGGTAAGCAATTTAAATTTCACTTTAAATTGAAACATGTATGAAATTCAGATATTTAGCCATTTATAATAGTTTAAGCGACCGTTCTAGAACCACGGGATTCGGGGGTGCCTAACACCTTCCCTCGGGTCAACAGAATTCCTTGTTTAGAATTCTGGTTTGTAAACTTCACTTGGAAAGTCGAAATATTTCCTTGATTTGGGATTCAAGATAAACCGGTGACTTGGGACACAAAAAACTAAACCTTTTTCAAGTGGCGACTCTAAATAAATAAATAATCTCATTTCGAATAATGTCACTTAAAATGAAAAAAATCCCGTATACATTCAACCCTCAGGGTAGGTGTGTGAAAAGGAAGTGTAACATCTATAAAAGTTGATTCTAGGTAAGCTTACTATAAATTTTGTGGCTGTAATGAAAAATGTGCGGACCACAAAAAACCCATTGCGGCCGCAGAATCCTTCTTTATATGGTATCAAAGAGTTTTCAATTTGACAACTCACATGTGCGGCCGCAACAGAAAATGTACGGACTGTAGAAAACTAGTTGCGGCCGCAAAATAGCCAATTATCTGTTACCAGAGATTTAGCATTTTGGTGGTGTTTGAGTTGCAGCCGCAATGAGATTTGTGCGGACCAAAATCCTATTCTACGGTTGCAGTAGAAAATGGTGTGGTCCACAATGCCCTTTCTAAGGCTTCAATGAGAATTGTGTGGTCCGCAATCCACTACCATGCAAGCATGATTTACACTATGTTGTTTACTATCTCTCTTGTGTGTTCTTGCATGTTTACAATTGAATTGCAACTGACACCTGCATTTGCTTGGTAAAAAATGGTTAGATCTCGTGGAAGAGGTGATACGTCAAAGTGGAGAGAAGAATCATTCAGGGATCGAGGAAAGAGTTCCATACCCCTCACCCTTCAAAAGATAATAACAAAGAAGGCTACAACCGGCTGAGGGGGAAATGTTAAGCCCTCCGATCCGAGTCTAGCTCTTATGTCCTGTCTAGGGAAGCATCAGAGGGTGACTCGTTCAAGAACAGACGGCTGTCCAATCAAAGCCACCGGGATGGTATCAACTCAACGATGAGTCTTCCACATCTAAGAGCACTTACGAGGGTTTAAAAAGTGCTAGTCAGGCTTCTTAGCCCTCCTCTACACCTGTCCCTGGGGCACCAGACACCACTATTGATCAATCCGCGATAAAGGTCGAGGGGGATATGCAACAGTTACCGGCCTTGAAAAGTCAAAGAAGAAATAATTATGGGGGAATCGATTTGTCATCTTAGCAACCTTCTCCAGCTTCCGAGAGTGGTGACCAATGAGGTCGCTCACTCTTGAGTGTCAATTAAATTTGAAGGACTTAGAAAAGTACAACCCTGCAGTCTTGAGACAGTTTAGGGAGCAAAGTGGGTGGATGTGGTTCACCCAGAGCGTGGTGGATGCATAGGAGTATATTTTTCGAAAATTCTACGCTAATGTGGCACAGATCAAGAAGGGGACAAAGTTACAAATCTAAGAATCCGCAAGGTGAGATTTGACCATCATACCTTAAAAATCTATTTGGGGTTTGATGATATTGAGCCTACACATACTTGGAGAAGTGTTCACTCGATGAAGCAGCCCGTCCTTGGTTAGCATAGATGCTAGCAGCTCCTGGGACACCACTACTATGGATCATAGTAAGGATTCATATTTAATGGAAAACCCTACGTTTTGAGGCGAAGGGGTTGCAGACCTTTGTCTGCAATAGACTAGATTCGTGCCAGAATGAAGCATATATTCCAATCCCACGGGCAGTTCTAGTCACTTCTATCATGGCAGGGTAGCCGATCAATATGAGTGTCATGATATCTGCCAACATCTTTGTGATTCCTAGGCAAGATGATCTTCATACCCCTATCCCAACACTATTACTGAGTATTTCACGGATGTGGGGGTCGAGCCAAAGGATTATGATACGAAGGTGTGGCCGAAGAAACCATTCCCAAGGTACTTGTTGATGGATACACCGAACCCAAAAGAAGAAGGTTCAGTCGCCTACCACGGCGGTCCAGTCTAACGAACCAATTGTGGTAGTTGTGGAGAAAATTAAGGGTCCATCTACTTCAGTCGAGCCTTCCTCAAATGCCATAGCGATGCCGTCACCACCATCTTAGATTCCCATTGTTATTCCTACCACATGCTCCTCCTCGACTTTGAAGTCGGTGCATATGCCTACTGCTCCACTTTTTGCGCTGCGAGTCTCCCACACACTAGCGAGCCTCAACAACTGGGTGCAGATAGACACTGCAAATTTTTCAAACATAAATAGTGTTGTTGTCTCACAGTCATCCAATCTGGCAACCTAGATTCCTCTGATAGTGGAAGAGACATTGAAGAAGCTCGTGGAGAACCATACCACCATAATGAACACTTTGGTAGATCATTGGTTAGTGATTGAGGAGCAGGTAAAGGAAGTGAAGAAAATGAGAAAGTACTAGGCTTACAAGAAGTCAGTTGACAAGCTCCGGAGAAAGGTGACCAAGATTGCAGCAGCCGGAGATATTGATTGATCCAGCTCTTACAGCACCAGCAGCACTATCAGTCTAGTAACACCAGCTGGCCAGTCTGAGGAGCTAGACCTAGCTACTGACACAGTTGAGGTAGTTCCCCATATGTTCTCAAACCTAGCCACTCCCAGATTCGAGGATGATGAGATCCAGTTAGAGAAGACTGAGGGCGATAACGCTTCTGTGGAACCAGAGATGTCCAAGGATCCATAAGGAGTCTTTTTCACTCTTTCCCTTCCTTTACCCTTACTTTACGTCAAATGACATTCGATTTCAACCAAATTTCATAGAAACGTCTTAAAACACATATAAGACTTGTACCGGGTGCCGGAACCAAAATACGAGCCTGATACCAACACATTCTAACCATTTTCATTTTAAATTTCTTTAATAACTTTTAAAAAAATGATTTTTTTAAAAAATTTATTTTTCGAGCTCGGGACCTCGGATTTCGATTCCGTACATAGCCCGAGTCCCATATTTTTCTACGAACCCACCAGGACCGTCAATCACAAGTCCAGGTTCGTTTATCTAAAATGTTGACCAAAGTCAACTTACTCGTTTTAATACCATATTGTAGCATTTAGGATTGCGCACGCAAATCAAGGTAACTAAAGATAAGGTTTTCAAGGCCTTGGAAGCATAGAAAGGGAGAGAAAATAGGTGATGACCCTTTGGGTCGTCACTTTCCCCACCTTTAAAACAACCGTTCGTCCTCAAACAGACAAAAGAAAGAAGTACCTCAGTCGGGAAATAGATAAGGATAACGGCTCCGCATATCTGACTCGGACTCCCAGGTCGATGACTAAGGAGGCTGACCTCTCCACTGAACACTCACTGAAGGAAAAATCTTTGAACTCAATTGTCAAATCTGCCGGTCTAGAATAGCCACCGGCTCCTCCTCATAAGACAGATCCTTGTCCAACTGGACAGTGTTGAAATCTAAACATGTGGGCTGGATCTCCGTGATACCTCCGAAGCATGGATATATAAATAACTGGATGCATGGATGACAAGCTAGGAAGCAAGGCAAGTCTATAAGCCACTTCTCCCACACGATCGAGAATCCAAAATTGACCAATTAACCTAAGGCTAAGCTTGACCTTCTTCCCAAATCTCATCACGACTTTCATAGGCGATACTCGAAGCAATACCCGCTCACCAACCATGAAAGCCACATCTCGAACCTTCTGGTATGCATAACTTTTCTGCCTGGACTGAGCTGTTCGAAGTCTATCCTGAATGATCTTGACCTTATCCAAGGCCTCCTAAACTAAATATGTACACAATAACCGATCCTCTCCCAGCTAAAACCTTCCAACTGGAGACTGACATCGCCTACCATACAATGCCTCATAAAGAGCAATATGAATGATGGACCGGTAGCTGTTGTTGTAGGCAAACTCCGC
Source organism: Nicotiana benthamiana (assembly GCA_034376525.1). Classification (NCBI taxonomy): domain Eukaryota; kingdom Viridiplantae; phylum Streptophyta; class Magnoliopsida; order Solanales; family Solanaceae; genus Nicotiana; species Nicotiana benthamiana. Next base: position 131,075,398 of record CM067329.1, on the reverse strand, counting down.
TAAAGGCAAGAAATGATCCCACAAACCTCCAAAGTCAATAACACAAGCTCGGAGAAATTCCTCCAATATCTGAATAGTCCGCTCAGACTGTCCATCCATCTGAGGGTGAAATGATGTGCTCAACTCGACCAGGGTGCCCAACTCTCGCTGAACTGCTCTCTAGAAGTGTGAGGCAAACTGTGTACCCCGGTCCGAAATGATAGATACCGGCACCCCATGAAGGCGAACAATCTCTCGGATATAAATCTCAGCTAGCCTCTCGGATGAATAGGTGGCTGCAATAGGAACAATGACCCAAATCATATCAAACTTCTTCCGGGTCAATGGGATTCCAGTAACAAAATCCATGGTAATCCTCTCCCACTTCCATTCGGGAAGCTCAATTTCTGAAATAGTCCACCAGGCCTCTGATGCTCATACTTAATCTGCTTACAATTCAAACATCGAGCCCCATATGCAACAATATTTTTCTTCATTTTGTGCTACCAATAGTGCTGCCTATGATCCTGATACATATTCGTGGTGCTCGGGTGAATAGAATACTAGGAACTATGGGCCTCCGCTAAGATCAACTCTCGAATCCAATCAACATTCGGCACATAAATTTGTCTCTGCAATCTCAAGATGCCATCATCATCTAAGGTTACCTTCTTGGCACCTCCATGCCGCACCATGTCTCTCAAAACACACAAATGGGGATCATCAAATGGCGGATTATGGATACGCTCCAATAATGCAGAACTAGCGATCGTGCAAGCTAACACTCAGCTTGGTTTAGAAATATCAAACCTCCCCAATCGATTGGCCAAAGCTTGAACATCCAAAGCAAGCAGTCTCTGGCTGACCGGAATATAAGCACACTCCCCATGATGGTTGTCTTCCTACTCAAAGCGTCGGCCACCACATTGACCTTCTCCGGGTGATACAAGATAGTTACATAATAATCTTTCAACAACTCCAACAACCTCATCTGCCTCAAATTCAACTCTTTCTACTCGAACAAGTACTGAAGGCTCTTGTGATCCATGTATACCTTACATGTCATACCATATAAATAATGTCTCAAATCTTCAAGGCATGAATAATGGCTACCAACTCTAGATCATGAACCCGATATATCTTCTCGTAGATCTCAATCTGCCTCAAAGCATAGGCCATGACTCTGCCATCCTACATCAATACTGCACCAAGCCCAATATGGGAAGCATCGCATACACTGTATAAGGCCCTGAACATGTGGGCAAACCAATATTGATGTCTTACTCAGAGTTTTCTTAAGCTTCTAAAAGCTCGCCACACACTCGTCTGACCATCTGAAATAGGCACCCTTTTGGGTCAATCTGGTCATCGGAGCTGCAATATATGAAAACCCCTCTACGAACCGACGATAATAACCTGCCAACCCTAAGAAGCTCAAAATTTTTGTAGCCGATAATGGTCGAGGCCACTTCTTGACTGCCTCAGTCTTCTTCGGGTCCACCTGAATACCTTTTGCTGATACGATGTGACCCATAAATGCAACTGAACTCAACCAGAACTCACACTTTGAAAACTTAGCATATAACTGACTATCCTTCAAAGTCTGAAGAACCCCTCTGAGATGTTGCTCGTGCTCCTCCTGACTGTGGGAGTATATCAAAATATCATCAACAAATATTATCACGAACAAATCCAAATAAGGCCTGAACACTTGGTTCATCAACTCCATAAATGCTGCTGGGGCATTGGTCAGCCCAAATGACATGACCAGGAACTCTGATGCCCTAATCCTGAATTGATGGTAGCCAAATCTCATGTATATATTTGGAAACACCTTATCACCTTAAAGCTAGTCGAACAAATCATCAATCCTCGGTAGTGGATATGTACCGTATTCATGTATGGAGGAGTTGCGTAGGCAGTTTGAGTGGCTGAGGAAGGGAGATATGAATCCTAAGTTGGCTCGTCATGCAGTTTGGATGGTTCCGACCGATTGTGAGAGGATCAGGAGATTTATTGATGGCCTTAACTACATCTTCATATCTTATTGAATAGGGAGAGAGTATTGGGTGTCTCTTTTTGGGACTATTTTGTAGAAATTTATACACAAAGCATAGGCAAGTGGGGCATAAAACACGTTAAAATCCTACTTATCAGTATCTTGTGAACATTTTGCATATGATGGAATATCTACAACATCAACAGGTACATCTTCTCTTTACCATCTAACATCGACATCAAGTAATCCACTTGAGGAACCAATGTCATTGTTAGGTTCCCTCCAAAATGTGTCCTCTATGTTGGGACAATTTCCTTCCTCTAGATCATACAAATCAATAGGGACCTTTTTCCTTGCATAATAAAAATTTTCCTCAATTGGATCTGCCACATAAAAAACTTGATAAACTTGAGATGCCAACACAAAAGAATCATCTGTACTACATACTTTATTGAAGTACGCCCGAGTTAACCCATAGTCATCTATTTTGTTCTGATACCACGCACACCTAAATAGTATAACTCCAATAATCAATTTCAATGATATCATGCATTGCTCCATAATAGATAACCTCTCCATCGATAGGATTTTGGTCCCTATCACTTGCAAAACTATCAGTTGTTGCCAATAAGTCACTCCACTATTTTGAGTATTTCCTGAAGAATCCCGTCCTATGGTATGAAATCAATATCCATTAATAAAGTATGCAGTATATCTTTTGGCAACCATATTAGACCATTTAGCTAACCACCGTAAATAATTGGGCACTTTAATATTTTTAACTTTTTCTTTGAACCAGTTGCTGAATTCTTGACTATGATTCCTTGATCTTACCCATGCTATTGATCTCGTATAATTACCCATTAAATATTTATGTTCCCTAGAATAATTAATATTTTAAACTCAATTATCAGCCCTTCATTAATGGAGCATAAAGTATCTTATCATAAGAAAATAAATAAAGTTTAAAATATAATTAAATATTATATTATTTATCTTACTTGATAAACAATTTCACTAGTTCATCTCCAATATTGAACAAGGCATATCGATGTGCTTCATAAGATAACTGTGAAGCCATGAGAAAAGTCTTGCCTTTTTTTTCTTCTTACCTCCAATGGGATGACCAATCTTAGGGAATATAGGTGATACATTTTGAGGAATTCATCATTCTCGGTTTGGTACCTACTGAATCTAGTTTTTACGCCATCATGTAGATATCTTGAACAAAAAGTCAAGCACTCTTCGGTTAAAAAAATCCTCTGCTATTGACGCTTCTGGACAAGATCGATTACGAACAAATGCCTTCAAGTTACATAGGTCCCTCTCAATAGAATGTTATTAAACTGTATTTGTAAAATAATTTTGAAAATATAAATTAATATAAACACAAATTATGATAAAAAGAAATGATCATAAACAATTCTAGCCCACTGAATTTACAGTGTCTTCTTAAGGAATTTAATCCCCTTCTAGCACCGAAGGTTATGGATTATTTCCTCCAGAGATAGAACAAATTACACACTGGTGTAGTGGTACTCCAAACGCCAGTGTTTCAGTGAAGAAAAAGATCAGTAGCAAATCACACTTACTTTTTGCTTTATTTTATGCTAAAAGTATGCAGAAGAAGGAGAAGAAACTCAAAAATTCGTAGTTAAATTGTGATCAGAATAGTGTTATAGCCAAAATTTGGGTTAGAATCTGAAGAGGCGCAACTCTTCAGAATGGTTATTTCTGCAAAATGGCCATTACATAAATAGCTATTTACTCAATAATAAAGAGGGAAAATAAAGAAGGAAAATTGATGGGTAGTTAATTTTCTGTAACAAAAACAGAAAAACGGATTGGATTTAATATTAATATTCTATTATTAACAAGTATTTAATAACATAATTCTATTAATATTTTACTATTAACAAATAAATTTGGTCCAAAAATTTAATCAATCAATCGATCATTTGACCAAATCCAAATCCAAATCCAAATCCAAATCCAAATCTGAATCCGAATTCGAATCCGAAGCCGAAGCCGAGTGAGCGAGCGAAGATGACGGCTCGAGGCTTTCTATATTCTCAACTCTTTAAGAGCGAGAAGAAGGGCAATTGCTTATAAACCCATAAAAAATCTCTTCCTCTTCCAATATAGGACAATGTCCATATGCCAAGGGGGAACTTGAAATTTCACTCAAAATTTTCATTTCCCTCAATTTCCCATTCACCCTCTTTTAAGTATTTAATATATTAATAAAATACCTTAAAACCCCAAAAATCCCCGACATGAATGGGGAATGGCTATATCACGGAGATATGCATGAAATATTATATGATTCGCAAGTAAGGAATAATTGCATCTGGATAAGTAGGTTTCCCTTTGATCTTTCCGCAGTGAACTTATGTCGGATATACCTGAGCAATCGGTATATTTGATATCCTTGAACAATCAAACTTTTGTGTATATCTAGGCAACCACAAGTCACACAACCAACCCTTAACCGTCTTTGGTTCTCATTGTTGTATTCGTTTCAGCCATGAACACCGCTTGGTTTCATAAGTGCGTAGAGAACCGGCCTTACAGAGTTCTTCTTAAAGCGGCTAACACTTCACACTTACATAGGTGATTCCTAATCTTGTCATCCCGTAGATACACTATTTGATATGCCCTGTATCAAACTTAGAAATCATTAAAAATCCTTAATAATTTATCCTTTGTACTGAACACTGTCTCATCACGAGAATTGACCAAAAGTTTCGTTGACAATGTTTAACCGTCATAAATAACTTTGTTTGATCTCCTTGAACCTAGTTCTTGGGATCTCCAGTATTCTAGGTAGAGTTACTGCCACTATGACTTGTTCTCAGGCACAGTCACATTCCCCTTGATAACTTCTCAACTACCTCTCTAGTTAGGCCTTTTGTAAGTGGATCCTACACATTATCACTTGACTTTACAAAGTCAATCGTGATAATTCCTCTAGAGTGTAATTGTCTAACGGTTTTATGTCTTCATTATATATGATGAGAATTACTTATACATAATGCTCCCAGCCCTTCCAGTTGCCGCTTGACTATCACAATGTATGCATATTGGTGCCAACGGTTTGGGCCAAAATGGAATATCTTCCAAGAAATTTCGAAGCCATTCAGCTTCGTCATCGGCTTTATCCATTGCTATGAACTCAGCCTCCATTGTAGAACGGGCATTACAAGTTTGTTTGGACGACTTCCAAGATACCGCTCCTCCACCAATAGTGAATACATATCCACTTGTGGACTTAGAATCATGTGATCTGGTGATCCAATTTGCATCACAGTATCCCTCAATGACTACAGGATATTTACTGTAGTGCAAAGAAAAGTCTTAGGTATGTACTAAATACCCCAAAACTCGTTTCATGGCCATCTAATGAGATTGACCTAGATTGCTTGTATATCGACTCAATTTACTTATAGCACAAGCTATATATGTTCATGTATAATTCATAATTTACATTAAGCATCCAACACACGAGCATAATCTAATTGTGATATGCTTTGGCCTTTGTTCTTTGCTAATGCAAGATTTATGTCAATTGGTATCTTTACAAATTAAAAGCCCAAGCACTTGAATCTTTCAAGTACTGTATTAATATAATGAAATTGTGACAATACCAGACCTTGAGAAATCTTATGGACCTTAATTCCCAGAATTAAATCAGCAACTCCCAAGTCTTTCATATCGAACTTGCTAGTTAGCATACTCTTAGTAGCATTTATGTTGGCAATATCATTACTCATTATGATCATATCATCCACACATAAGCAAACAATGACTATGTGATTTGGGACATTTTTAATGTACACACATTTATCACATTCATTTATCTTAAACCCATTTGACAACATTGTTTGGTCAAATTTCGTATCTCATAGTTTGGGTGCTTGTTTTAGTCCGTAAAGCGACTTAACAAGTCTACAGACCTTCTTTTCTTTACCTAGAACCACAAACCCTTCATGTTGTTCCATGTAAATTTCTTCCTCCAACTCTCTATTTAAGAAGGCCGTCTTAACATCCATTTGATGAATTTCAAGATCATAAACTGCAGCTAACGCTGCCAACATTCGTATGGATGTAATTCTTGTAACTAGAGAGTATGTATCAAAGTAGTCAAGACCTTCTCGTTGTCTATACCCTTTGACCATAAGTCTTGCCTTATATTTGTCAATTGTTCCATCATCTTTTGTTTTCCTGTTAAAGAACCATTTAGAACCCAACGATTTACTTCCAGGAGGAAGATCAACCAATTCTCATGTATGGGTGTTCAGTATGGATTCAATTTCACTATTGACTGCCTCTTTCCATAACAATGATTTCGAAGAAGACATAGCTTCTTTAAATGTTTGAGGCTCATTTTCCAATAAGAAAGTCACAAAATTTGGTCCAAATAAAGTGGACGTTCTTTGACGTTTGATACGTCTTGGATCCTCCTGGTTAAGTGTACTTTCTTTTGTTTCTTCTCGAGGTCGTTTAGATCCTTCACAAATTGACTCACATTCCTTTTTATATGGATATATATATTTAAGAACTCAGCACTATCTGATTCTATAACAATGTTATTATGAATGTCGGGATTTTCATTATGAACCAGAAATCGATATTCTTTACTATTAGTCGCCTATCCTATGAAAACAGAATCAACGATTTTCTATCCTATTTTTACCCTTTTGGGTTTAGAAACTTGCACTTTTGCCAAACACCCCCACATTTTAAAATAATTCAAGTTGGGCTTCCTTTCTTTTCATTTTTCATATGGAATTGATTGTGTTTTGCTATGGGGTACTCGATTTAGTATTTGGCTAGCCGTAAGAACGACTGCCCCCCACAAGTTCTGTGGCAAATTAGAACTTATCAATAATGCATTCATCATCTCCTTTAATGAACAATTCTTTCTTTCTACAATCCCATTGGATAAGGGCGTGTAAGGGGTCGTTGTTTGATGAATAATTCCACATTCTAAACATCTGTTTTCAAAAGAAGATTCATATTCACCTCCCATATCACTTTTTATCATTTTGATTTTCTTGTTAATTTGTGTTTCAACTCCATTTTTTTATTTCTTGAATATGTCTATTGCTTCATCTTTACTATTAAGTAAGTAAACATAGCAATATCCAGTACTATCGTCAATAAGAATTATGAAATACTTCTTTCCACCCAGATATGGTATTGACTCCATGTCACAAATATCTATGTGAATTATGTCTAAAGGATTTGAATTGCTTTCAACTGACCAATAAGGACGTTTAACATACTTAGATTCCACACATACTTGACATTTTGATTTGTCACATTCAAATTTAGTCAATACTTCCAAATTAATCATTTTCCGCAAGGTTTTATAATTAACATAACCCAAACATATATGCTATAATTCATTTGACTCAACTAAGTAAGACGAAGCTGAAACTTTATTATTATTTTCCATAACCATTACATTCAGCTTGAAAAGGCCCTCAGTAAGGTAACATTTTCCTATAAATATTTCATTCTTACTTATTACAACCTTATCGAAAACAAATACACACTTAAATCCATTATTAAAAAGAAGTCCAAAAGAGACTAAATTTTTTCTAATTTCAGGAATATAAAGGACATTGTTCAAAGTCACCACTTTGCCGGAAGTTATTTTGAGAAAAATCTTCCAACATCCTTCAATCTTGGCCTTTGCAGTATTACCCATGAAAATTGTCTCGTCGGGTCCAACAGGAGCATAAGAAACAAAAGCTTCCTTGACAGCAAAAACATAGCGAGTGGCTCCAGAATCAATCCACCACTCTTTAGGATTTCCCACCAAGTTACATTCGAAAAGCATGGCGCATAAGTCATCAACATCATCATGCTTTTCTACCATGTTTGCTTGACCCTTCTTCTTGTCTTTCTTCTGAGCACAGCACTCCGTAGATTTGTGTCCGATTTTTCCACAATTGTAGCAGTTTCCACTAAACCACTTCTTACTTGGGTTGTATTTCCGATCAGAATCCTTCTTCCTCTTCTTGTTCTCTTCAACAATATTTGCTAACACTATTGTTGAACTTCCACGGCCTCTCTTTTCAGCAACTCTGTTGTCCTCTTAAATTCTCAATCTAACAATGAGATCTTCAAGGAACATCTCCCTGTGTTTGTGTTTCAAGTAGTTTTTGAAGTCCTTCCACAAAGGAGGCAACTTCTCAATCATTGCTACTACCTGGAATGCTTCAGGATTACAAGACCTTCAATGAAATTTCCATTAGTAAGAATACTAAGATTACTACTTTCAACATCAATATTAATTTGATTCATACCTTCAGTAAGGGTATCGTGAATAATCACTTGCAGTTCTTGGACTTGGGTAATAATAGATTTGCGATCTACCATTTTATAGTTCAAAAACTTTGCAGCCACGAACTTTTTCAACCCGGCATCTTCAGTTTTTTATTTCTTCTCAAGCGCATTCCACGGTTCTTTTGACGTTTCCACGCCACTATAGACATTAGACAACATCATCCTCCAACCCTCTAAGAATGTAATTCTTACACAAGAAATCTAAATGCTTCCACGCCTCAGTCACAAGAAAGCGTTCATTATCAGGAGTTTCATCGGCTAGCACAGGAACATCTTCCTTGATGAACTTCCAAAGACTTAAGGTAGTCAAATAGAAGAATACCTTTTGCTGCCAGGGCTTGAAATCAATCCTGGAAAAATTTTCGGGTTTCTCCGTCGGTGCCAATGCTGCCGGTGTTCGGCTCGTTGAAGCATTGGCAGTCACAATATGAACAACTTGGTTCTCATTTCTATTAGTCATTAGTGTAAAAGAATAACACCAACGCTAAAATCGCGTAGATTTTAATAGAATACAAAACCACAAAGGTTTTACTCTCCAGAAACAATAATAGAAATACAGAAATATAAAATTGAATTCCTTAAGCTTGTTATTAAACTATATTTGTAAAACAATTCAGGATATATAAATTAATATAAACAGAAATTATGATAAATAGAAATGACATAAACAGAAATGATCATAAACAATTTGAGCCCACTGAATTAACAATGACTCCTTAAAGAATTTAATCCCCTTCAAGCACCCAAGGTTATGGATTATTTCCTCCCAGGATAGAACGAATTACACACTTGTGTAGTAGTACTCCAAACGCCAGTATTTCAGCCAACACAAAGATCAGTAGCAAATCACACTTACTTTTTACTTTGTTTTATGCTAAAAGTATGCAGAAGAGGAAGAAGAAACTCATAAATTCGTAGTTAAATTCTTAGCAGAATAGTGTTGCATTTATAGCCAAATTTTGGGCTGGCATCTGAAGAGGTGCAACTCTTCAGAATGACTGTTTCTGCGAAATGGCCATAGCATAAATGTCATTACATAAACGACTATTTACTCAACAATAAAGAAGGAAAATAAAGAGGAAAAATTGATGGGTAGTTAATTTTCTGCTACAAAATAGAAAACTGGATTGGATTTAATATTATCGAATCAAACTTCTTCGAGGTACGAGGAAGACCGCTTACAAAATCTAATGTAATATTATCCCATTTCCACTTCGGAATATCCATCCGCTGGAGTACGCCACCGGGTCTCTGGTGTTCATATTTTACTTGCTGACAGTTGAGACACCGGGCCACGTAATTCACAATATCTTTTTTCATCCTCCTCCACCAGTAATGCTATCTCAAGTCCTGGTACATCTTCGCGGCACCCGGATGAACCGAATACCGCGAGCTGTGGGCCTCCTCTAATATCAACTCCCGGAGCCCATCCACATTAGGCATGCAAATCCGGCCCTGCATCTGCAACACACCATCATCACCCATGCTCACATCTCTAGCATCATCATGCTGGACCATGTCCTTCAGGACAAGAAAATGTGAGTCATCATACTGGCGCTCTCTGATTCGGTCATATAAGGAAGATCGAGAAACCACACTAGCCAACACCCGACTGCGCGCGAAAATATCTAACCTCACCATCTGATTGGCCAAGGCCTGAACATCAATCGCAAGGGGCCTCTCCAAAACTAGAATATACGCCAAACTACCCATACTAATATCCTTCTGGCTCAGAGCATTGGCCACTACATTAGCCTTCCCAGGATGGTACAAAATGGTAATGTCATAGTCTTTGAGTACCTCAAGCCATCTTCGCAGTATCAGATTAAGATCCTTCTGCATAAACAAGTGCTGAAGATTTTGATGGTCCATATATACCTCACAAGATATACCACATAGATAGTGCCTCCAAATCTTCAAGGCATGAACAATTGCAGCCAACTCTAAGTTATGAACACGATAGTTCTTCTCGTGGGGTTTTAGCTGACGAGAAGCATAAGCAATCACTCTACCCTCCTGCATCAATACACAGTCGATCACAACTCTCGAAGCATCACAATACACCTTGTAAGAACCTGAAGCTGATGGCAATACTAGTACCGGAGTTGTGGTCAAAGCCAACTTGAGCTTCTGGAAGCTCTCCCCGCATTCATCCGACCACACGAATGGAGCATTCTTCTATGTAAAATTCGTCATAGGCGAAGAAATAAATGAAAATCCCTAAACAAACCTACGGTAATAACTTGTCAAACTGAGGAAACTCCGAATCTCAATAGCCAAGGGCAGTCAGGGCTAACTCTGCACCGCCTCAATCTTCTTTGGGTCAACCTGAATACCACCGATGGACACCACGTGTCCCAGAAAAGCCACAGTACTGAGCCAGAACTCACACTTGGAGAACTTTGCATAAAGCATCTCCTCTCTCAATCTCTGCAATACCACCCTCAAGTGTTGCGCATGCTCCTTCAGGCAACACGAGTACACCAGAATATCATCAATAATCACGATCACAAAAGAATCCAGATACGGTCGAAATATACTATTCATCAAGTGCATGAATGTGGCTGGGGCATTAGACAGCCCGAAGGACATTACTAGAAACTCGTAGTGCCCATGTCTCGTCCTGAAAGCCGTCTTCATAATGTTTGCATCCCTAATATTCAGCTGGTGATAGCCTGATCGAAGGTCAATCTCAAAGAATACCCTTGTTCCCTAGAGCTGATCAAACAAATCCTCAATACGGGGTAGTGGCTACTTGTTCTTCACTGTCACCTTATTCAGCTGCTTGTAGTCAATGCACATTCTCATTGTGCCATCCTTCTTCTTTACAAATAATATCGGTACACCCCAAGGTGACACACTCGGGTGAATGAACCCCTTATTTAGGAGTTCCTGAGCTGTTACGTCAAATCCTTTAGCTCCGTTGGTGCCATAAAATATGGAGGAATAGAGATGGGTTGAGTGCCCGGCACCAGATCAATACCGAAGTCAATGTCCCTGTCTGGCGGCATGCCCGACAAGTCCGCTGGAAACACATTAGGGAAATCCCTTAAAACGGGAACTAAATCAAGACTAGGAGCCTCGGCTTCCGCATCTCTCATGAAAGCCAAATACAATAAACAACCCTTTCCAACCATCCGTTGGGCTTTTAGGAAAGAAATCACCCTGCTAGGTACATAATTAGTCACGCCCCGCCACTCGATCTTTGGAATACCTAGAATAGCCAACATAACTGTCTTAGCATGGCAGTCCAGAATAGCATGGTACGGAGATAGCCAATCCATACCCAGAATCACATTGAAATCTACCATGCCCAATAATAACAAGTCAACTCGGGTCTCCAAACCCCCAATGGTCACCAGACAGGATCAATATACATGATCTACAATAATAGTATCACCCACCGGGGTAGATACGTGCACAGGCAAGGCAAGAAAACCACGGTTTGTACCCAAATGATGAGCAAAATAGGAAGATACATATGAATAGGTAGATCCGGGATCAAATAAAACAAAAGCATTCATGTGGCAGACTGAGATAAAACCTGTGATAATTGCATCTGAGGCAATAGCATCCCTCCGATCTGGAAGGGCATAGAAATGAGCCCTCCCACCGCCAGTACGGTCCTTATCCCTCGTGCAATCTCTGGCTACCTGGCCTCCACCCCTACCTGATTGAGTGGGAGCCGAAGAAACCGATGCAGAAGACGAGGGATGATCCCTCTGCTCAGACTTCCTACTGCGGAGCCGAGGACGCTATCTCCTCTTGTAACCCAACTCACCATACTCATAGAAATGACCTGGAGCTGGAAAAGGGAACTAATGAGAACCCTTCGCTGCAGACGAACCCTGAGCTGAAGGAGTAGGAGCAGAGCTCTAAGCTGGAAGAGCACTCAGTACAGGCTGACTTTGCTGATGACCCTGATGGCCCTAGCCTGAAGAGGGTCCACTAGACTCTGTGCGTCCTGACTGGGGAGGCCTGAAGGAACGACCTCTACCATGCTGGAACTGGCCCCTTGACGGAGCACTGCTGAAATTACCTGAACCTTGAAGCCTCTTAGCCTCCCTCTCCATACGCTCCCGACGGCAATCTGTCTCAATCAGTCGAGCTGCATCAACAACCTCCTCAAATGTAGCAATTGTAGCCCTCTCTCTAATCTTCAATATGCGGATCGGATAGTTGAGGAAATCTATAAACCTCCTTATCCTCTCTTTATCTATCGGGATCATCAACATAGCAATCCTAGCCAGCTGTGTAAACCGCAACTCATGCTGAGTCACCATCATATCTCCCTGAGTCAACCACTCGAACTAACGACGCAGCTCTTCCCTGTGAGAATGGGCACATTCTTCTCCAAAAATACCGTGGATAATTGCTGCCAAGTAAGGGGCGTTGCCCCGATAGGCCTATTCCTCTCAAACTCTTCCCACCAAGTAAATGCAGCCCCTGTGAACTGGAAGGTGGTAAAAGTTACTCCGCTAGACTCCAGAATACCCGCAGTACGAAGCTATATGCTGGCATTTATCCAGAAAACCCTGGGCATCCTCGCCCTCAGCACCACTAAATGTCGGAGGCTGGAGCCTAACGAACCTCTCCAAACGATGTTGCTCGTCATCCGTCATAGCTGGAACCACATAAGCTGGAGCTGGTGCAACTGGAACAACCAGTGCAGCTGGAGCAACTGGCTGTACTGGCGCTACCTCAGGTGTTTGTAAGCCCTGAACAACTTGCTCGGGAGTGCGAGCATCAGAGGACTAATGACCACCCCCGGTATAAGAAGTAGACGATGTTAAAGTGGCTGAAACTGCCTGAGCCAGGCCAGTGCAGACGGACAAAATATGAGCCAAAGCCTCCTGGAGACCAGGAATCACGATGGGCATAGTCAGTGCCTGAATAGGTGCTGCTGGAGTATCCACAGCTGGAGGCTTATCCTGGACCTGGGCAGCTGGTGGGTCTGCAGGTGTTGCCCCTTCTGGTCAGACTCATCCAGCACCACGACCGCATCCACGACCTCTAGCAGGTTGTACTGGGGGTCGTCTGCCACGTTCGTTAGCACGGGTTCTTGCCATCTACAAGAGAATAGAATACAGCAATTTTAGTTTTCACATCAACAAAGCCGCATGATATGAATTTCAAGAAATTGGGGTGTTTACCAAAAAATCTGTAGCCTCCCGAGGATAGATACGGATGTCTACATACCGATCCGTGAGACTCTACTAAACCAGCTCATGACTCACGAGGCCTAGTAACCTAGGCTCTGATGCCAACTTATCACGGCCCAAACCCTGTCCTAATGGCGCCCAACCATAACGCTAGGCAAGCCTTACCAACAATCGCTCTCAGTTCGCTAATTAATCTCAAACCGAAAATTTTAAGGAGAATATAATAATTTTTGAATAATAATCCAATAATATCAATAGAATAATATGGAAAGATACAAAAACTGATAAACACTCCCATAAGATCTGGGTTCACGAGTCTAGAGCCTCTAGAACAATCTGGATAATAATATCTGAATAAAATATATAGTTTGGAAATGTGTATATATATATATTAAAAATAAACTGAAGTAAGAAGAGTAGCCAGGTCCTGCGAACGTCAAGCAGCTACCTCAACGACTCTGAAAATATCTGGAGACAATGAGTGAATCAGCTAAGCCTCCAGTGTACCTGAATTTGCACACAAGGTGCAGGGAGTAGAAGTGAGTACTACCTACTCAGTGAGTAATAAGCATATAAAATGTCTAATGATAAGAAATCCACGAAATACCACAAAGCAAAGCTAAAACTAACAGTCTGACACTTTAACTACGAACTAACGACAAAGCAATATCAAATATATCAGTCAAGTATCATGCAAAGATGCAATGCAATGCACATGAATCCGATGCAGCGTATAGCCCGATCCATTTAATATCGACGAAGCTCACTGGGGGTGTGTACAGTCTACGGAGGGGCTCCTTCAGCCCAAGCGTAATATCATTATATCACTGTTGCGATGTGCAGCCCGAACCATACTCAGTCCACAGTATGCATATGAGTTACGTAACAAATGCAATCTAATTTTTCTCAATTTTCAATTATTAAGGTGAATATAATTTAGTTAATTAATTTCAGGAAGAAGGTGACTTAGCATTTAAAAATAGTGATTAAACACAGGACTGAGATCAATTATTATGCAAATCATGCTATCACAAAGATATTCATCCTAGACGGATGCTGCAGATCGGCACAAGGCATCAAACATGGAATTAATCCCAATTATCAACAATACCATGTGTGTATCAGCCGCCAATAATTATATTTAGCTCTCGGGATGGACCAAGTCACAATCCCATATCATATACGATCATGCACCTTCCATGGGGTGAGAGTCAGACCCTAACATAGCGTCACGATGTGATAAGCCGGGGTTTCAAACCCTCAGGCCATCGTCTATACAAACTACTGACCTCTAACTGGTCGTAGACTATTCCGCAATGCATTTTCCCTTTGAATCTCCGTCTACGCCCGTTGAATCTATTCAAAACACAAACGAATATGTTATTATAAGTTAAGAAACATAACCCAATTGAAATTACTCGAAAAATGCTAAAAATCACGAAGTTGGTAAACCCGAGCCCTGGAACCACTTCTCAAAATATTCTAAAAATCATATCAACGGATTCTTCGCCTCGCCACGAGTCCGTACATATAAGGTTTGTCAAAAATGAAGCTCGATTGGTCTTTCAAATCCCCAAAATTCGTTTTCAAAAACTAAGCCCTAGTTCTTCACAATTTCATGGATTTGAAGGTTGATTCTTCATAAAAATGGTGTTTTTAAGTCAAAAGACTTACCTCCAAGAAATACCCGTTGAAAACACACTTCAAATCGCTCAAAAAGCTCTCTTGGTAGCTTAATAATGGTGGAAAATATGTTTGGTTCGCGGATGAAATATTATTAAAAACTCTTCTCTGCCTAGCTATTTCCTTCTCTGCGATCGCATCCAAGCTCCTGCGATCGCATAGAACAAACTTACCAGGCCTCAAAAATGGCATCGCGGCCATCCCCATGCGATCGCGATGCCTCACCACCCACTATTATGCGATCTCGTTCCAAATGTTGCGATGGAGAAAAACAAACACACCGGCCCCCATGCCTCTTATGCAATCGCGGATGCCATAATGCGATCGCAGAGAGAAACAACCAGCCCTCCCATTTTCCTTCTATGCGATCACAGCCCTAGGCTTGCGATCGCGATGAACAAATTTGCTCTGCAATTTTCTGCTGCATTTTTAACTTCACAAATTCCCGTTAGCCATCTGAAATCACCCCGAGGCCCTCGAGACCACAACCAAAAGCACAAATATGTTCTAGTACCTCATTCAAACTTGCTCGTAACATAAAAACACTATCATAAACATCAAAATCATCAAATTACCACGGATTAAAGCCTAAGTTAAACTAAAACTTCTGAAACTTGCATTAGATCCAAAACCCAACCTAAACACCTGCGAATCACCTGAAACATTGCACGCATATCCAAAATAGCCTAACGGGGCTACTGGAACTGTCGGAATTAAATTCGGACCCCGGATCAGAATCTCACCTATCAACCGGAATTCGCCAAAATTCAAACTTAGCCAATTCAAGACTAATTCTACACCATACCTCCAAATTTAGTTCTGATTGCGCTCCTAAGTCATAAATCACCACCCAAAACCAGTCAAATTGTCGGAATTCCATTCCGAGCCCTCTAACTCATAAGAGACCAATTGTCTCATTTCTAACCGAATTACTTCAATTTCTCCGGACACATATAATAAAACATAATAAAGCATAAAACTGGAAAAACAGGGCGGTAACTCGCGTGACGACGTTCGGGTCGTTACATCTTTGTATAAGTAGAAAAGTTGTAAGAAACTAGGTCTAGTTTTAAATATTAAAAGTGTTGTAGTAGTTTCTCTTTGCTTGATTAGGTAACCTAAGCTTATGTTAGTGATTTAATATTGGATTTCTATATTGTAATTCAATATGAGTTTTATCATCTTTTCTTCTTTGTTTCTTCTACATTCACTATGAGTACCTAGATTTTTACTAGTATTGTGACTCAGTCCTAGTGTATATACCTTATGGGTGATTAATTTTATGTTTGTTGATGAATGAGTGTTCATTATTTATCTTAGTTCATGCTTTATTTGTGGAATTAATAGTTACAAACAAATAAGACTTGCATATAAAGGAACCATACAAGACATGTAAAGGCTCAATTAACCCTCTACAAAAGAACGTGTAATTAGCACGTCTCAAACACATGTAAGGTCTAAGGAAGGGGGATGGTTTTAAAAATTAAAGTATGAATTGAAACAGAAACAGTGGAGTTTGCAAAAAAACGTAAGAGATAAAAACGTTCAGATTTTAAGGGAGGCAATATAAGTTATTATCTTTAGAAATATGCAGAAGTCCTGTAGGAACATTTGAAAAGCTTATTAAAACACTTTTAGTCAGGCAGAGTAAAATAATGAGCGTGGAAGCATTTTGAAGTTACAAAACAGTAAACATACAGGTCTTTTGAGCTTTTAAACAAAGAATTAGTACGCGCACAGTTTAAACAGGGGTCTAATCTGGATAGAAAATGCAGCAAAACCTTTTAGCATAGATGATTTTAAAATGTGACAGAAGTTTGTAAAAAATAGAGAGGGCTTTCAGAAACAACCGGATTCAGACGGAGCAAATTAACTTGAACAAAACTTGAAAGTGATTAGCCCGTTTTATCATTTTATCCGGCCTAAGATTTGCCTAGGCGTTATAAAAAATAGTGAGCATGCAATAGTTTCTAAATTTTAACAGGGAGTTAGCTAACCAGCTTTATATTTTTTATTTAGCTAGATTAGTGAGCCATTCAACAGTTGCAAAAGAAGACCCTAAGCACATGATATCTAATGCATATAGAGGCCCTAAAGCATGATATCTAAATGCGAGGCAGTAATTTTGATTATTAACTGAAAGATAGAAAGCTGAAAGTAAAAGACCTAAAAATCAGGATTTCTATGGGTGAGATGCATGCCTTATTCATGGTTTCTATTACACAAATAGCTAAGTAAAACCCTATAACATGCTTTCAACCTATATCTTTAATAATCATGCATAACCCTCCCCAATTTCACTATAATCCCCCATTGTTCTTACAAATTATTACAACCAAGTAATTAAAAATACAACAGTGATAAAAGGAAAATAAGAAGTTATTCTATAGAGAGCGTTTAACCAAACCCAAACATCTCCAACCTCATTCCTTTCGAGTTTCCCAGCCATTACCAAGGCTTGGGTGCGGCAAGTTCCCTAAGGGTTCGTTTGAACCTCATGCCAATAACAAACACCCAAAGATGTCCCAATTAGAAAATTTCAAACATTGGAAGCGCCAACCTTGTTCATCAAGGTTCCACGGGTGCTCAAGGCTCCCGTGGCAATGCTTACACTAAGGGGCAGACCCTAAAGCTCTAAGAATGAGATTGTAATTGAGAGAATTGAAAACAGTTGAGAGACAATTTAGAAGAAACAGTTGGGAAAATTGAAATGTTCAGGCAGTTTGAAGAAACAGTCGAAAGAGTTAAAAAGGGCTCTTTTGAAATTATTTTAGAATGCTCAGTTTTTTTAGGACAGCAGGGCATCACACAAACAGGGGAGGGGAAAGGGTACACACAAAAGTAAAGTGAACTACAGACAACAGGTTGGAAGAAGTAATCAGATGTGATTGTAAGACAAAGGTTCAATTTCTTATTTCATCAAATTCTAATTCAATTAACTTCAAATAGAGATTTTAGGTTAAACAAGAAGTCAAGCAGACATGGATGCATGGTAGTAGTGATCAATGAAAACATTCATTGATACAGGGAGGGGATAAGGGAGCAAATAATTAAAGCGCAAATAAGTAAAGGAAATAGACAACATGTTGGGCAAAAGTAATCAGACCTAGTTAAAACAAAGGTTTAGCTCTTACTGTACCAAACCCCAAATATAGTCAACCTCATGGAGAGGCTTCATAACTGTTAAGTAGCCAAGCAGTAGTGCACATAGAAGAAGGACATGCATTGAGACAGGGAGAGGGGATAGGGGAAAGACGTGCTAAGTTAAAGTAGTATATCAGTAAGTAACATGATAGTGACAAAGATAGCAACAAAACCATAGATAAAAGCACACAAGAAATAATATGAATTGCAAAATTAATAGGAACATGTTGTTTCGGAAACTATATCTCAAATAGGTGACATACCAGTTGTAGAAAATAGGATACAATAGCAATGTAATAGTGCACAAAGGGAGAGCAAAGTGTGCAAAGGATGAGGGCAACAATATGGGAGTAGCAGCAGTAGGAATATAGTAGCAGCAATATAAGAATAGCAGCAGCAATGTGGGAATAGTAGCAGCAACAGACCCAATGTAGACAAATAAATAGAACCCAGCAATGCAAAGTAACCAAACAAGTTACTCAATCTTGGCTGTTATCCGATTGAGTGTTCAAAGAAGGGAATGAGAGAGTATAGTAATAGCAGAGAAAGGAGAGAGTGCAGAGAGTTTTTGGTTGTGAGAGCTGTGTGTTCTTTCACAGAGAGAAATGAGGAGTATTTATAGTATCAAACGGGTAAACAAATAAGGTGTTAATCCCTATTTAAGGAACTGATATCAATTATAATTAAATAAGTATAGGGACTCCTCTTTATTAAAGGAATCATAGTTAAACGGTACCAAGCAGTCATTCAACAGGAAAGGAACCACTAGGTATGGCTTGATCACATAAGGAAATAAAATTAGCATAAAGTATACAATGCAGACTAGGTACATGAGGCTTTAACCAGGTAAATCTGTCAAGCAAATAAGTAGACATACTCGTACACTTATATAAGAAAAAGTACCAATCTAATTCTGGAAAATAATTTTTGAAATTGAAAACTTGGGAAATCAGTTATTTAATTGGGAAATGTATCCCACTGATTGAGGAAAATCAATACCAAACTGTAAAGAGAGTACAAATCACAATTTAAATCCAGTAATCATATCCTTAAAGAGATGGTAAGAGTCAGTATAAAGTCACCATATAAACAACCAAAATTCTCAAAAGAAGAACAATAGGATGGTATGGGAATTAAACATTGGCAACAAAAATCAAAGCAAAGGGCACGGAGCTCATAAAAAAAACATGCAAATAGGCAAACACAGATACAAACATGCAGGGTTAGGGGTTTTTATCAGATTTTGACAAAAAGTTCAGAGGTAGTACTGAAAGCCATGGATTAGTGCAAAAAATAAGAAAAGTAAAGTACTTTAGAAGGGGGTTAAGAAACCCTAGAAATAGAAATTACAAACGTCAAACCCAAGTTGACAAAGAAACAAACAAACAAGTGAAATAAACAAACACAAACAAATACATAGCACTCAGAAAGAGTAGAAGAACAATTTAGAAGAAGGGGTTAGAAACCCTAATTTGGAAGAATGGTAATCATCGAAAACTTTGAAATAAACAGAGAAGCTAAGTAAAAATATAGTAGAAAACGAAAAAAATCAAACAAAGAGTTATTTAAAAGAGTAGAGATTAAAGAGAAAAATTAGGGTTTTCAAACAGATTAGGGAAACGAAAAACCTGGCTGTGAAACTCGTATACAATGCCGTAGAAGGCATCATAGTTCAAAGATTACCGGAGAAACACCGGAAACAGACCCCAAATAGAGCTTCAGTGACCGTTTTTCATGGCAGAAGCTGCTTGGCTTCAAGCTTGAGAGAGGAAACGACAATATAGGGATGTCATGGTTGCTGGAAATCGAGAGGAGTGAGGGTGGAGTGAGATGGTATGGCGATGAAGGCCAAGAGAGAACCAGAAGGTTCTAAGGAACGAAGGGTTAAAGAGTGTGCGAGAGTGAAAGGGGATACAAGGGCAGCGGATTGAGAGAAATGATTTTGGGTAAAGGGTTTATAGGTTTAAGTAAGGCAAGGTCAATCGTGGACCGTTGATCAAAACGATCAACGGCAACGATTTTAAACGGGGATCCGGGTGGGTTAGTCCAAATAGGTTTGGGTCAGGTTATTTTGTAATTGGGTCGTAATTTGGAGGGTGGATTTGAGTTAAAATATGGCCAAAATTAAAAGGTTAAAGGGCTATTATTTAAATGCCTAAATTTCCCTTAATTTAATTTTGTAAAAATAGCAAATGATTTTATAAAAATTCAATAAAAATACTGAGATAATAAAATACGTTTGGGAATTAGTTAAAAATACCAGGAGCAATAATTCACTTGAAATACTCATTGAATTGATAAATAGGCAAAAATTACAATTTAATGCAATTTTAATTTAAAAAATACCTAAGGGCTTCGTAAAATCCTATAAAAATTACATAAATTATATTTTTTATGTAAATGAGAGAATAAAATAATTTATTTATTAAAATAATAAGATTTGATACTAAATATTGGATTTTACAATACAAAATAAGTTATAAATTCGTTTCTAAATGCTTGAAAAAATTATAGAAAAATATCAAACCTCTTGTGGATGCTTATATATTCATTCACAAGCTAGTTTGAAAGTATTTTGGGTACAAAAATACATAGGGAAAAATTGGGTATCAACAGTTGCCCCTATTTACCCGAGGAGGATGAAAGAGTAGTCGGGTAAAGATAATATGGCCAATTTTGACCGGAAATGACTATTGTAAGAGAATTGTTACCGCGCTATGACTTCTGAGTTGCCTACATATCCCTGGTTTTACAGGAATCAGGCCGTATGTAGTTCAGGAGCCATTTGGTGGAATATGTCAATGAAAATTTTGAAGAGGCAAACACAACGGGGTTAGAAGTTTTGTCGAGGTTTCGAAGATCGGACAGTTACGAAAAACTGGACCGGGATTTCTCCCTCTGAGACGACCATGCCGGCCGGTGTACCTGCAAATGAATGATGTGCGGATATTTTGCATAATTTAAACGTGATGCGAGTTCCCATTGGACCGAGAATGCTGTCTTCGGATGATTAGGATGGTGTCATCAGACTATGACGTATGGGCTATGAAGAGCATGAAAGTAAAGATTTGTAGGCCATGAAATGGTGTTATCGGGCCAAGAAGATGGTGCCTCCGAACTATTACGCCTTTAAATAAGTTGGCGATTTTTCAGCCCATGAAAAAGGTGGCAATATTTCAGCCGAGTGAATGCAAATGGTGGCGATCTTTCAGCCGAGCAGGAATTTAAAATGCAGGGTGGTGATATCTCAGCCAAAAATGAAATAGGGTGGCGATCTTTCAACCAAAAAATGCAAATAAAGGAGGTGGAGCTTAACCTCGGAAGGTAGATAATAGCCTTATGCAATGCAAAATGGAGACATAGCTTAGTCTCGAAAGGTAGAAGATAGCCTTATGCAAGATGGAGGTAGAGCTTAACCTCAGAAGGCAGAGAGTAGCCTTATGCAATGCAGGATGGAGACAGAGCTTAGCCTCGGAAGGTAGAGAGTAGCCTTATGCAAGGATGGAGGTAGAGCTTGACCTCAGAAGGTAGAGAATAGCCTTATGCAATGCAGGATGGAGGTAGAGCTTAACCTCGGAATGCAGAGAATAGCCTTATGCAATGCAGGGTGGAGACAGAGCTTAGTCTCGAAAGGCAGAGAGTAGCCTTATGCAAGATGGATGGAGGCAGAGCTTTAGCCTCGAAGAACGTAGAAATATAAAGGAGAGGAATGTGGTGATTTCTTAGCTGGTAGACTATAGTGCTATCGATGACTGCCGAGGAAGCGTTGAATGTAGATAGTAAGCCTTTGTCATGTAAGTAGTGGCTTAGGGAACTTTGGTTTTGTAAGGCCCCTGCATCGCCTATTTGCACCTTGGGTTCCTGCATCCAAAGAAAAATCGTGAGTTCTGTAAGGGGTAGGTTAGTCTGCATTCTTTGACCTGTGGCGTTCTGTACCCTTTGGGCGGCGTTGCTGAACGATAGCGATCCAAATGATTTTTCGCAAGATTTGAAAAATATGATGCAAATGCATGTATGTAAAATAAATCCAAAGATAGTTTTTGTTTTATGATAAACCACAACTGCAACGTGGTTCAAGGCACGACAACCTCGCTGCTCCGGAATTTTGAGGGTCTCTTCAAAATTCTGCCCCAGTTTACTAGGTTGGTGTTGTTGTTGGCGGTGCTGAATGACTGAAAGCGGATTGACCTTGGAATTTTGAGGGTCATCCTCAAAATTTTGCCCCAGTTTACTGGGTCGATGCTAATACAAAAACTGGCAAGCTGACTTCGGAATTTTGAGGGTCCTCCTCAAAATTCTGCCCCAGTTCCAAAGGTGGAAAAAAATGAAATTTTTTTACTGATGTGACCGAACCCATAGGGTTGCCTACGTATCCTCTCTTAAACGGGAATCAGGTCAGACGTAGTTCAAATTACATCATAAAGAAAGAATAATGACTAAATGTAGTATCTCTTCACTCCATCTGAGTTGATCGGTTTTGGCCAAACTTCTCCGTCCATTTCTGCAAGAATAAGGGCTCCTCCAGCTAGAACCCGCTGAACCATGTATGGACCCTGCTAGTTGGGAGAGAACTTCCCTTTGGCCTCATCTTGGTGTGGAAATATCTTTTTCAACACCAGTTGCCCTGGTGTGAACTTCCTTTGTCGAACTCTCTGGTTGAAGGCTCTACACATTCTGTTCTGATATAATTGACCGTGGCAGAAAACATTCATTCTTTTCCCATCTATAAGGGATAACTGCTCGTATGGAACCTTGACCCATTCTGCGTCGCCTAGCTCAGCTTCTTGTATGATTCTCAAGGATGGAATCTCTACCTCGGCAGGAATTACTGCCTCTGTACCATAAACCAACATGTAGGGGGTTGCCCCAATTTATGTGCACTATAGTATGATAATCCAATAAAGCGAATGACAACTTATCATGCCACTACTTATGCTTTTCGATCATTTTCCTTAGTATTGCCTTGATGTTCTTGTTGGCTGCTTCCACAGCTCCATTCATCTGAGGTCTGTAAGCTATAGAGTTCCTGTGCCTGATCTTGAAAGTTTCACACATCTCTTTCATCAAGTCGTTGTTGAGATTGGAACCATTATCAATGATGATCAACTCTGGAACACCGAACCGACAGACAAATCGATCTCGGACAAAGTCTGTCACGACTTTCTTGGTTACTGCTTTGTATGAAGCTGCTTCAACCCATTTAGTGAAGTAGTCAATCGCCACTAGAATGAACCTGTGTCCGTTTGATGCGGCAGGCTAGATTGGCCCAATGACATCCATTCCCCAAGCGGCGAACGGCCATGGTGAACTCGTCGCGGTGAGCTTGTTACCTTTATCATATTTGCATGTATCTGACAGCGGTGACACCTTCGGACATACTGAATGCAGTTTGTTTCCATGGTCATCCAGAAATATCCTACCCTTAGTATCTTCTTTGCCAGAACAAAACCGTTCATGTGCGGTCCACAAGTCCCTGAATGCACTTCCTCCAATAACTTGGTTGCTTCTGTCACATCGACACACCTTAATAGTCCCAAATCAGGAGTACTCCTATACAGGATTCCTTCGCTGTGAAAGAAGTTGTTGGACAGCCTTCGAAGCATGCGCTTCTAAGTAGCATTAGCAAGCTCTGGATATTCTCCTGTTGTCAGGTACTCTTTGATGTCGTGGAACCAAGGTTTTCCGTCGGCTTCTTCCTCAACATGTGCACAATAAGTCGGTTGCTCTTAAATCATGACCTGGATAGGGTCGATGAAATTTGTGTCTAGATGCTGAATCATGGATGATAAAGTGGCTAAGGCGTCAGCAAACTCATTCTGTATTATTGGAACATGCTGGAATTCCATTTTCATGAACCCTTTCCTCAACTCCTGTATGTGGTGCAAATAAAGGGAGTATCTTGAAATTCTTAGTTGCCCATTCTTCTCGAACCTGGTGTATGAGTAGGTCTGAATCCCCAATCACTAGCAGCTGATGAATGTTCATATCAATGGCCAGTTTATGCCCCAAGATGCAAGCTTCATACTCGGCCATGTTATTGGTGCACGGGAACCTAAGCTTGGCGGATACCGGGTAGGGTTGACCGGTTTCCAATACCATGACTGCTTCAATACCAACTCCTTTGAAATTTGCGGCTCCATCGAAAAATATCCTCCAACCGTCACAGCATTCTGCAATATCCTCTCCTAAACTATTTCCTCGTAGGGAAAATATGTTTTCAATGGTTCATACTCCCCTTCTACAGGATTCTCTGCGAGATGATCTGCCAAAGCATGTCCTTTAACCGTCTTCTGGGTGACATAGACAATGTCGAATTCACTCAACAAAATTTTCAATTTGGCCAGCTTGCCAGTGGCCATGGGCTTCTGAAAAATATATTTTTGTGGATCCATTCTTGATATAAGGTAGGTGGTGTAAGCACAGAAATAATGCCTCAACTTCTGAGCTATCCAAGTCAAAACACGACAAGTGCGTTCTAGTAAGGAATACCGGGCCTCGTATGGGGTAAATTTCTTGCTGAGGTAGTAAATAGCTTGCTACTTTCTCCCCGTCTCATCATGTTGTCCCAAGACACAACCAAATGCTTCGTCCAAAACTGTGAGATAGAGAGATAAAGGCCTTCCAGGCTCAGGTGGAACCAATACTGGAGGCATAGACAAGTATTCCTTGATCCTGTCGAAAGACTTTTGACAGTCATCAGTCCATTTGGTGGCGGCATCCTTCTTCAGCATCTTGAAGATAGGTTCGCAAATGACGGTAGACTGAGATATGAACTGGCTGATATAGTTAAGTCTCCCCAGGAAACTCATTACCTCTTTCTTGTTCTTTGGCGGTGGCAACTCCTGAATAGATTTGATTGATGGATCCATCTCTATTCCTTGGCAACTTACGATAAAACCCAATAACTTTCCCGCAGGGACCCCAAATTCACATTTGGCGGGATTCAGTTTCAAGTTATACGTCCTTAGTCTGTAGAAAAGCTTTCGGAGGTCCTCCATGTGATCTGCAGCCTTCTTAGATTTAATGATGACATCGTCCACATATACCTTAATCTCCTTATGTATCATGTCATGAAAGAGGGTAGTCATGGCCCTCATATAAGTATCTCCCGCATTCTTCAACCCAAACGGCATCATTATGTAGCAATACATTCCCCAAGGCGTGATGAACACCGTTTTCTCTACATCTCCTTCATCCATCCATATCTGATGGTATCCTGCAAAACAATCGATGAATGACTGCAACTCATGCTTGGCGTAGTTGTCGATCAGAATGTGTATGTTTTGCAAGGGGAAATCATCTTTGGGACTGGCCCGGTTGAGATCCCGGTAGTTGACACAAACTCTAACTTTCTCATCCTTCTTCGGTACTGGAACAATGTTAGCTAACCAAATTGGATATTCTACCACTTGAAGAACTCTGGCTTTGACCTTCTTGGTAACCTCCTCTTTGATTTTTAGACTCATATCTGGCTTGAATTTTCTAAGCTTCTGCTTTACTGGTGGACATGCAGGATCTGTCGGCAATTTGTGAGCGACGATGGACGTGCTGAGACCGGTCATATTGTCATAAGACCATGCAAAGATATCATCATATTCCTTCAAGAACTCTATATATTTCTCTTTTTTTGTCTGTGATAAGTGCACACTGATGCGCGTTTCTTTGACACTCTCTATATCTCCTAAATTGACGACTTTGGTTTCGTCCAAGTTAGACTTAGGCCTATTCTCAAAATTTTCGGCCTCTCTGACAACCTCTTCTGGTATATCATCCTTCTCTGAGTCTATGTCCATTTGTTGCATAGCCTTGTTGCAAGTTACAGTTGTTGGTTCATCATCAAGACAAGTAATAGTAATGTTGTGTGAAAAATAAAGTTTAGCAGAGAGAAGTAATGAATAGCGAGATATTTGATACAACTGAAAATGCTTTTGATTGAATTCATAAATGTTCAAAACATCGGGGCTCTTTTGGAAAGTAAAGACAAATGCGGAAAATAAGGAAAACAACTAAAATAAAGATGCATGATGCTTGTTTAGCCTTGCTACCCCGAAGGTTTTCGAGCGATGGTGGTCCTGATTGACACGTTGGTGAGGCGCTCCCCTCAGTTCACAGCCTGAATGGAAGGGCCTTCCTCCCCTTCCTCTTCAAAGATCACACAACAGTCCATGTCCTCCTCCAGAAACAGGTTCTTCATTGCTGCAACAGCCTCATCTTCCTCTTACCCGTAGAGAGTGTCGGCTGGCTAAAATGTCTGCTCCAACTGAGGTATGGGGCGTTCCAATGTGTAATATGGGCCACGCCATGGTGGTGACCAGTTTCTGAACTCTTTCCAAGTGTACTCGTACCCCAGTCCGAAGGTAGTACCGTGTTTCTTCAACTGGATAGGTTTGGTGATACCTTAAAGATTCTTACCAAGTCCCTTCCCTGGTTCATACCCACTCTAATTAAGAATGCTCTCAACCTTGTTGCTCCACCATTTGTCCTTATCCACTGCGTTGACCCGCTCGATATGATGATATGTCTCCCCACCTATTCTTCTTTTTCCTCCGACCATTGGAATGGTCTGGCGACTCTAGATGGGGTTGCTACCATCGCCATGGATGATTATTTCCTGATGGTTCCATTCAATCTTCACAACCTAATGTAATGTTGATGCCACAGCCCTAGCGGCATGGATCCAGGGTCGTCCCAGTAGTAAGTTGTAAGAGGCTGGTATGTCGATGACTTGGAACTCAACATCAAACCAAGTAGGTCCCATTTGCAAACACATGCTAACCTCCCCTAGAGTAGACCTCTGAGAACCATCAAAAGCCTTAACATTAATAGCCCCATCTTTTATCTCGTGCAATCCTTTGCCCAACTTCTTGAGGGTGATTAATGGACAAACCTTGAGACTAGAACCTCCTTCGACTAGGATCCTGGTAATGAAATGATCTTCACATTGCACGGTGATGTGTAGTGCTTTGTTATGACTGAGCCCTTCAGGTGGCAATTGATCCTCGTGGAAAGTGATTTTGTGAGTTTCCAATACCTGCCCTATCATGTTTGCCATCTCTCCTTCCGTTATGTTGCTTGGGACATGTCTCTCTCAATATCTTTGTCAAGGCATTCTTATGCGCCTCAGAACTCTACAGCAATGCTAAGATGGAAATATGCGCCGGAGTCTTATTTAGCTGTTCAATAACTGAATATTCCTTAGCCTTTACCTTTCTCCAGAGATCATCAGGTCCAGTTTCGATGGGACGTCCAGGAACCTGCTTGCTGGACTCAGCTAGGTGCTCTGGTGTGTACACCTTGCTTTCTCTAGTCATACCTTGCGCGGCAATTGCTTCACCCGCGCGTGCTTTTCCTTTCCTTCTCGCCTCACTTGTGTAGTCCAAGGGTATGGCTTTTGACTGAAATGGGGTTACGTCTGACATGGTGACCGAAATGGGCACCTTTGGAGGCAACATAGTAACTTAAATCGGTGCGGGCGCCTTTGGAGTCCCAAATTCCACCTCAATCGGATTTGGCACCTTTAAGCAAGTGCCTCGAACTCAAATAGTACATATATATTCACCATGTTGCCCTCAGATGGCTGGACTTGTACAACAATAGGATTAAGAGTGACTGCCGGTTTCGTGGGCTCATTTCCCTCAGATATCAAACTAATCGACCATTCGGGGTCCCAGTCGTCTTCTACCTCAATCATATGGACGCTTCCACCTTTATGGTATGGCAGAGGGTTCTTATGAACATTAGGAGCAAGCTCCTTAGTTACGATGACCTTTTTATCAAGTAAGGTCTGGATTTTGTCCTTCAACGAGCGGCACTCGTCAATGGTATGGCCTTTCATCCCCGAATGGTATGCGCAGGTTTTATTTGGGTTGATCCATTGGGAAGGGTTTTCTAGGGTTATGGTTGGGATGGGTGTAACATATACAGCAACTTTGAGCTTCTCGAATAGTTGCTAAATGGGTTCAGCAATAGCAGTGTACTGTCTAGGTGGTTTGCGGTCAAAATTTGGTCTCGGTCGTGGGAAGTTTTGACGTGTAATTGATGATGGATAGTGAGGAGGTTGGGGTGTGTTGGCTAGGTATACGGGGGCGGGTTGGGAATATCCTGGCGAGGTGGGTTGATTATTGGTGGTAGAGATGACTGGTACACGGGTGGTAGACTTTGGTAAGCGGGTGAAGGTTCTTGGTAATTTAGAGAGGGTTGGTACGTGAGTGGAGTTAGAGGGTAGGGTTGGTATTTCATGGGAGAATGGTTTCTTTGCGCATCCATTACGGATTTTACATCCTTTTTCTTCGATGAACCACCAGATTGCAAGGCTTTGTTGGTGGCCTGTAGTGCCTCAAGGTTGGTAACTATACCATTTTTTATTCCCTCTTAAATCCTTTCTCCCAATTTGATGATATCAGCGAACTTCTGCCCCTCTACTAGCATAAATATTTCGTAGTACTGTGGGTCCTGAGCACGAATGAAAAATCTGTTCATTTGTTCTTCTTCCAAAGCTGGTCTGACTTTGGCAGCTTCCGACCTCCAACGAGTAGGATACTCGTGAAAGGTTTCAGTAGGCTTCTTCTTCAAATTCAGAATGTAGAAAACGTCTGGGGCATTCTTAGTGTTGAACCTGAAACGGTCCATGAAATCGGACGCCATGTTTACCCAACTCGTCCACTTCGTCGCATCTTGGCTGATGTACCAACATAAAGAGTCCCCTTTCAAACTCCTCATGAATAGCTTCATGCGGATCTTCTCGTCCTTTCCAACTCCCACTAATTTGTCCCAATACATTCTGAGGTGAACCCTGGGATCACCCGTAACATCAAACATCTCAAACTTAGGAGGTTTGTACCCCTATGGGAGTTCGACATCGGGTTGAACACACAAATCTTCATAATTTAGACCTTTGACACCCTTGTTACCTTCCATGCCTTAAACCCTGCTAGTGAGTTTCTTGAGCTCAGCAGCCAAGTTCTGAATGAGTGAATCTGATTCTGACACATCTGGTATGGGTTGTGTATAGTATGGCACAGTATCCACAAAGATAGGGGTATCCTGGTGGTTTGGAGCATTTTGAGGCTCAGGGATGAGCGGTGGAGCATAGTTGCGAACCTGGGTTGGAATATTCTATGGAGGTGCAGGGACCTGGTTGTTGACATCTGTAGCAGCAAGGGAGATGGACAAGCTTGCCAAACTCTGAACCTGGTCCAGTTCCTCTCGAAACCTTAGCAAAGTTTGCTCCAGGTGAGCAGCAGTTTCTTTGGTAATTGGGGTACCCTGAGAAGTTCCTTCAATTTCCTTTCTTAATTCATTATCTGCCATCTCTCCTTTTTTCCTGTTTCTGGGAGGAGGAGGAGGAGGAGGAGGACGACGAGGACCCTTAGATCTTGTTGAATATGCTAGTGGTTCCAGAATACAGGAACTAACCTTTGGGGAGGGGGATAAAAATAAAAGAAAACAAAAAGGTAAAAAGTTAGTGCGGATTCTGATAAAGAAAACATTGCGGTATTTAAACACGTTGCTGCAAGAATATAAGTCATTTCCTATTTGGGTGTCTCGTTGAGCCCGAGGTAGGCCTAGCGGCAAATATGATTTGGAGAACTCATAATACCAAATGCCTCATTTTACTGATAGAAAATAGAACGAGTCAAACAAATTAAAATAAAGAAGAATTCTCACTAATGGCCGGGGGCTTTATTACATCAAGAAAGCACTAAAATCCTAATTACTTGGTCCCAGAAGGACCTTCCCCAAACTCGATATCTTTGCCTCCCTCGTACAGCTTCATCAGCTCGCGCAGTCCCAGCAACAAATAAGCCTGAGCCAAGTGCCCACCTTCGTTACCTTCAGCTTCCTGACAGTCTTTGATCCTTTTCAGAAACTTGCCATCCAGCTCCACTATACCCTGTTCCAAGTATCCTAAATGGTTGCTTGCGCTGACAGCCATGTCTTTCCACTCATTGAATACTTTCTCCTGAGCCTCTAGTACTTCCCGATGTTCACTCTGGCACTCTCACATCCGCTTGCGTAGCTGATTGTACTTGACCTTTGCTGCAGTCTTCTCATCAATAACCCTGTGACCTTGGACAAAACCTGCTTTTCCCAAGCCAATATGATCATCTTCTGACCATCCCGGATAAAGTGGCGCAAGCCTGCCTGATATATGACTGGCTCACATGATTCCTTTTCAAAAATGATTTTGGAGTGCCACATGTGTTGTGCCTGACACCTGTGCGGGCTATCGTCATCTTGGAAGTCAGCCTTGTAGTGACTCATTTTTTCCACCCTTGGTATAATCTTCTTTCTTCCGGCTTGCCTCATGACTCGGAGAGGGACATAAGGGTAAGTTCCTCTCAAGCCGATGAGTACAAGGAATGGCACATCCCTATACCGAATGATGTACTCTTCAGTTGGAGACCACTAGTACATCCATTGTACCTGCTCTTCCCTCATATTCTCTAAAATTCCAGCCAGCCACTGGCGTCTTCCGGGTGAGAAAACATATCCGGCATGAAGTGCATCCGCTTTGGATGATGGAAAGAAATATGATCATCCCAATCCCTGCGTATGATCTCCTGCCTATACTCTCCCTTTTGAAGATGCTTAATGAGCCAGAGTTGTAGTAGCAAATTGCACCCTTCGAAGTGTGGTGCCCCTTTTTGACATTTTTCTAAGGCTCAATACAGTTCTACGAGGATCATGGGTGCTATGTTGAATGTCTGCCTGTCGATACCCTCCATTACGGCTTTGGTTACCATGGCTAGTCTTGTATTGATTCTAGCCTTCTTCATCGGAAAAACTATCATGCCCAAGAAACAGAACATGAATACAAAGGTTCTCCTATGTATGTGCCCCAAAGAGGTGAGGGCGAACTCGTCCATGTGATTGCGGTATGATTTACTATGCCGGAACCTTTCATACATGAAGTCGAAGGATATGTAGGAGTCCTTCAAACTGGTCAGATTAGGGTGCTTTTTGAGCCCCATCATTTTCAAGAACCCTCTACCTTTGCAGTTTTCTGGCATGAGCAGCCCCGGGCTATCCCAAGGAATTTCGGCAAAACCCCCAATTTCCTCCAACAGCAATGTCATTTCGATATCCCCAAAGCGAAAGACGGACCGTTCACTATCCCAAAACATAGTAGCAGCTTCCACAATCTTGTTATCTGGCCTAACTTTCAGAAGTGAAGGAAGATTTCCTAAGTGTTTGCGGACAACAACCCAATCACTACCATGCAAATCATCCCACCAGCTTAGGAACTTTGGATGAATGTTTGATACCATACCGAACCTGGGGACCTGGTGCCTCATTTCCTGCAAAACAGAGCCCTTAACCCCACCTGACTCAACTATTTAAATCAATAATTAGCAAAAGGTATTTAATTCAACAAATCAATGCACATAACGTGGTTGTCCGTTTGGGTTTCGAGGAAACCCGATGGACTTTGGTTTAGGCTATCCTAATGAGTCACTATGCGGACAACATAACTGACTCATCTAAGTTTGACCATGGTGCATGAACAATTAAATGGAGTAAGGTTTCTACTTTCGTAGTGCTAGACAAGGTACCCTTGAGCGAGCAACTCAAGAGGGAAAGGCACGGAACCGTCGACTACACCGTTGATCGACTGGTTTTACCGCAAATATGCCTTTGCCAAATTTAGGGGGTTTGTGAATATTGGAATAGCGCAACCACTCATTATAAGCGTTGCAATAGGATTTGTTTGGCACGAGTGAAAAATGATGTTGAAGGATGCAATTAAAACAATGAAATAAATACATGTATTTTCACGTTCATAACGATTACAATAAATGCTCGAAATTAAAGACGGAATTGAAATAAAGTGAAGTGGTAAAATAATAAGAGGAAAAGAAAGACATGAAGAAACAAGTTAGTAATTGTGAAAAATAATTGAAGCAATAAATAAAGAAAACAGTAAAGTCACAAAACACGTAGTTGTAAAAGCCTAAAAAGAAGTCCCCAGCAGAGTCGCCATGTTATCGACGCCCCCTTTTTCAAAAGCGAAATCGGTTTTTACGACATTATGGGCTAAACAACTCTATTTCCAGTTTGGGAATTAGGTTACAGAATTGGAAGATTCGCCACCTAATGATTATAGTACATTAGGACACTTAAGATGAAGAGAGTGTTTCTGAGAGAAAAACCATAGTTGATAAGGGCTTGAAATTATCTCGAGGGAAGGTGTTAGGCACCCCTAAATATCCACAAATGTGGTTCCCGGCCATGCTAATTATGACTTTATAAAGAGACGGAGCAGTTAAACAAATAAGGTTCATATATAAGACATTCACACAACTTGAAAGCTAAAAAGGGGAAGGACATAAGTTTGAAACAAGAGAGAGGATTAGTTTGAAAAGCATTAATAAAGCATTTAAATAAAGCAAATAAAAGAAAGAAGGATCCTAGGTTTAACTATAATATGGATTATTCGATGCAATATCTCTCACATACTCCCAAAGAGGGGTCGCGTTATGATATTATCGCATCGTCATCATCTCCATATTCTACCCTTCCCACCCCTTATAGGTTATTTAAGCGTGAGAATTGGTCACGAATTCTTATTGCGTGCTATTACCCATCATGTCCTATAGATCCTAGAGGGTATTTAGGATCACTATTCCTATAAGGTTGGAACTAAGCGAACCCCTAAGTTTAAAGGTTAAAATACTAGGCGACATACAAAAACAAATAAGACTTGCATATAAAGGAACCATATAACACATGTAAAGGCTCAATTAACCCTTTACAAGAGAACACGTAATCAGCACGTCTCAAACACATGTAAGGTCTAAGGAAGGGGGATGGTTTTAAAAACTAAAGTATGAATTGAAACAGAAATTGTGGAGTTTGCAGAAAAACGAAAGAGAGAAAAACGTTCAGATTTTGAGGGAGGCAATATAAGTTATTATCTTTAGAAATCTGCAGAAGTCCTATAGGAACATTTGAAAAGCTTAGTAAAACAGTTTTAGTCAGGCAGAGTAAACGAATGAGCGTGGAAGCATTTTGAAGTTATAGAACACTAAACATACAGGCCTTTTAAGCTTTTAAAAAACGAATTAGTACGCAGACAGTTGAAACACGGGTCTAATCTGGATAGGAAATACATCAAAACCTTTTTTCATAGATGATTTTTAAAATGTGACAGAAGTTTGTAAAAAATAGAGAGGGCTTTCAGAAACAAACGGATTCAGACGGAGCGAATTAACTTGAACAAAACTTGAAAGTGATTAGCCCGTTTTATCATTTTATACGGCCTAAGATTTGCCTAGGCATTATAAAAAATAGTGAGTATGCAATAGTTTCTGAATTTTAACAGGGAGTTAACTAACCAGTTTTACATTTTTTACTTAGCAAGATTAGTGAACCATTTAACAGTTGCAAAAGAAGACCCTAAGCACATGATATCTAATGCATATAGAGGCCCTAAAGCATGATATCAAATGCGAGGCAGTAATTTTGATTATTAACTAAAAGATAGCAAGATGAAAGTAAAAGACCTAAAAAATAGGATTTCTATGTGTGAGATGCATGCCTTATTCATGGTTTCTATTACGCAAATAGCTATGTAAAACCCTATAACATGCTTTCTAACCGTATCTCTAATAATCATGCATAACCCTCCCTAATTTCACTATAATCCCCCATTGTTCTTACAAATTATTATAGCCAAGTAATTAAAAATACAACAGTGATAAAAGGAAAATAAGAAGTTATTCTATAGAGAGCCTTCAGCCAGGCCCAAACATCTTCAACCTCATTCCTTTCGAGTTTCGCAGCCATTACCAAGGCTTGGGTGCAGCAAAGTTTCCTAAGGGTTCGTTTGAACCCCTGTCCAATACCAGGCACCCAAAGATGTCCCAATTAGACAATTTGAAAACATTGGAAGCGCCAGCCTTCTGCATCTGAGTTCCACGGGTGCTCAAGGCTCCCATGGCAGTGCTTACACAAAAGGGGCATACCCTAAAGCTCTAAGAATGAGATTGTAATTGAGAGAGTTGAAAATAGTTGAGAGACAATTTAAAAGAAACAGTTACGAAAATTGAAAAGTTGAGACAGGTTGAAGAAATAGTCGAAAAAGTTGAAAAGGCTCTTTTGAAATTATTATAGAATGCTCAGTTTTTTTAGGACAGCAGGGCATCACACAAACAGGGGGAGGGGAAAGGGGACACACATAAGTAAAGTGAACTACAAACAACATGTTGGAAGAAGTAATCAGATGTGATTGTAAGCCAATGGTTCAATTTCTTATTTCGTCAAATGCAAATTCACTTAGCGTCAAATAGAGATTTTAGGTTAAACAAGTAGTCAAGCAGACATAGATGCATGGTAGCAGTGCTCAAACAAAACATTCATTGAGACAGGGAGGGGATAAGGGAGAAAATAAGTAAAGTGCAAATAAGTAAAGGAAACAGACAACATGTTGGGCAAAAGTAATCAGACCTAGTTAAAACAAAGGTTTAGCTCTTACTGTACCAAACCCCAAATATAGTCAACCTCATGAAGAGGTTTCAGAACTGTTAAGTAGCCAAGCAGTAGTGCACATGGAAGAAGAACATGCATTGAGACAGGGAGAGGGGATAGGGGAAAGACATGCTAAGTTAAACTAGTATACCAGTAAGTAACATGCTAATAACAAAGATAGCAACAAAACCATAGATAAAAGCACACAAGAAATAATATGAATTGCAAAATTAATATGAACATGTTGTTTTGGAAACTGTATCACAAATAGGTGACATACCAGTTGCAGAAAATAGGATTTAATAGCAATGTAATAGTGCACAAAGGGAGAGCAAAAGTGTGCAAAGGATGAGGGCAACAATATGGGAGTAGCAGCAGCAGGAAGATAGTAGCAGCAATATGAGAATAGCAACAGTAATGTGGGAATAGTAGCAGCAACAGACCTAATATGGACAAGCAAATAGAACCCAACAGTGCAAAGTAACCAATCAAGTTACTCAACCTTGGATGTTAGCCGATTGAGTGTTCAAATAAGGCAATGAGAGAGTATAGTAATAGCAGAGAAATGAGAGAGTTCAGAGAGTTACTGGTTGTGAGAGCAGTGTGTTCTTTCAAAGAGAGAAGTGAGGAGTATTTATAGTATCAAACGGGTAAACAAATAAGGAGTTAATCCCTATTTAAGGAACTGATATCAACTATAATCAAATAAGTATGGGGACTCCCCTTTAATTAATGAATCATAGTCAAACGGTACCAATCAGTCATTCAAAAGGAAAGGAACTACTAGGTAGGTCTTGACCACATAAGGAAATAAAAATAGCATAAAGTATACAATGCAGACTAGGTACATGAG
The DNA here is from genome assembly GCA_034376525.1 of Nicotiana benthamiana. NCBI lineage: Eukaryota > Viridiplantae > Streptophyta > Magnoliopsida > Solanales > Solanaceae > Nicotiana > Nicotiana benthamiana. The sequence continues at coordinate 131,039,751 of CM067329.1, read as the reverse complement.
GCTTTAACCAGGGAAATCTGTCAAGTAAATAAGTAGACATACTCGTACACATATACAAGGAAAAATACCAAACTAATTCTGGAAAATAATTTTTGAAATTGAAAACTTGGGAAATCAGTTATTTAATTGGGGAATGTATCCTACTGATTGAGGAAAATCAATACCAAACTGTAAAGAGAGTACAAATCACAATTTAAATCCAGTAATCATATCCTTAAAGAGATGGTAAGAGTCAGTATAAAGTCACCATATAAACAACCAAAATTCTCAAAAAAAAGAACAACGGCATGGTATGGGAATGAAACATTGGCAACAAAAATCAAAGCAAAGGGCACGGAGCTCATAGAAGAAACATGCAAATAGGCAAACACAGATACAAACATGTAGGGTTAGGGGTTTTTATCAGATTTTGATAAAAAGTTCAGAGGTAGTACTAAAAGCCATGGATTAGTGCTAAAAATCAGAAAAGTAAAGTACTTTAGAAGTTGTTGTGAAACCCTAGAAATAGAAATTATAGCGTGAAACCCAAGTTGACAAAGAAACAAACAAAAGTGAAATAAACAAACACAAACGAATACATAGCACTCAGAAAGAGTAGAAGAACAATTTCGAAGAAGGGGTTAGAAACCCTAATTTGGAAAAATGGTAATCATCGAAAAATTTGAAATAACTGGAGAAGCTAAGTAGAAATAGAGTAGAAAACAAAAAAATCAAACTAAGAGTTATTTAAAAGAGTAGAGATTAAAGAGAAAAATTAGGGTTTTCAAACAGATTAGGGAAACGAAAAACCTGGTTGTGAAACTCGTATACAATGTCGTAGAAGGCATCATCGTTCAAAGATCACCGGAGAAACACCGCAAACAGACCCCAAATAGAGCTTCAGCGACCGTCTTTCATGGTGAAAGCTACTAGGCTTCAAGCTTGAGAGAGGAAACCACGATGTAGGGATGCCATGGTTGCTGGAAATCGAGAGGAGTGAAGGAGGAGTGAGATGGTATGATGAAGTCCATGAGAGAACCAGAATGTTCTAAGGAGACGAAGGGTTAAAGAGTGTCTGAGAGTGAAAAGGGATACAAGGGCGGCGTATTCAGAGAAATGACTTAGGGTAAAGGGGTTATATGTTTAATTAAGGCAAGGTCAATCATGGACCGTTGATCAAAACAATCAACGGCCACGATTTTAAACGGGGATCCGGATGGGTTAGTCCAAATAGGTTTGGGTCGGGTTATTTTGTAATTGGGTCGTGATTTGTGGGGTGCCTTTGAGTTAAAATGTGGCCAAAATTGAAAGGTTAGAGGGCTATAATTTAAATGCATAAATTTCCCTTAATTTAATATTGTAAAAATAGCAAATGATTTTATAAAAATCCAATAAAAATACTGAGATAATAAAATACATTTGGAAATTAACTAAAAATACCAGGAGCGATTTTTCACTTGAAATACTCATTAAATTAATAAATAGGCTAAAATTGCAATTTAATGCAATTTTAATTTAAAAATACCTAATGGCTTCGTAAAATCCTGTAAAAATTACATAAATTATAATTTTTATGTAAATGAGAGAATAAAATAATTTATTTATTAAAATAATAAGATTTGATACTAAATATTGGATTTTACAGTACAAAATAAGTTATAAATTAGTTTTAAAATGCTTGAAAAAATTATAGAAAAATACCAAACCTCTTGTGGATGCTTATATATGCATTCACAAGCTATTTTGAAAGTATTTTGGGTACAAAAATTTATAGGAAAAAATTGGGTATCAACAATTAAAAGGATATGCGGGGATGAATGATTGTTCAGGATGATGACTGGTGAGTTTCTGACCTTCCTGGGAAAGTTCGATAACAAGGCTCGTCTGGCTTTCCCATCCACAATCCGTTTTAACCTAGGGCGGGATGTTGCTGGTTATAATGTAGGATAGATGAAAATAGGAGCATTTTGATTCCCCGATGACTTCTCTTTGACATTACAGTTGTTTTCCTTCTATAACTCTATGGGGACAATATCAGGGACTGTTCTCTCAGGCTAATACACCAAATTTACCTTTCTGGTGGTCCTTCCACTTTATGCGGGCAGCGAGGCGATGCACACTATCATCCTTTCTAAATCAATGGTCGTTGGAACGTCTTCCTGTATTTAAAAAGAGGCAGAGAACAACCACTCTAAGAGGTATTAGTCTTGGAGATCCGTTAGATAAGATGGAGCATAACTTTTGAGAAATAGGGTATTTCTTAAAAAGGTAGGAAGATAACAAAGACTTAGAGAGGTTTAAAACTTAGAAGCTTGAGAAAGATTAGAAAACAAGCACCAAGTCTTTCTCACCTATTTGCATGTATCCAAATGGCACAACCCCAAGCGTCGATCGCAACCGGATGTGACCACATGTCAGTTGCATTAAATGGAAGCAGCGTCTAACCTTAGGTACTTGAAAGGACGCTTGGCAAGAATGACGCATCTTTTCAATTCACCATTCCCATGGAGCATTGAATTTAACTCGAAGGGAACAAAATTTATACACGTGTTATTCGAGTGTATCAAGTTGATCGTGACCCTGCGACCGTACGGTGTTGATACTATTCGAACACAATATTTTTTCATGAATATGCTCTTTCGGGGACTGCAATAAATCCAATCGAGGTTTAGAGGGGCATAGCAAGGATCATTACAAAATGAGGCACGACCTCGAACAAAAAACACAAAAAGATAAGAAAAACAAATAGGACAACACAAACAAAAAAGCAAATGTATTTATCTTCCGGACTGTGGTCACTAAAATGGCACCATTAGTGGTCCTCGCCATGGGGGAAGGGAAACTATGCATCTTGAGGTGCAGGCCCAACTGAAGGAAGGCAGGAAGATGACGGGCCTCTCCAAGAATTTAGGGCTAGTGCGTGAGCTAGGAGGTACTCCTCCAATGTCTTCCTCCAATAAGTCAGGAAGTCATCATCCTTCAGAAGTCCTTCATCAGGTGCGGTCTCAATAAGAGTTAATTTGGCATCTTCCACATCTCACCTTCTCTTTTCTATTTCTTCTTCCAAATTAGGCATCCCTGCAGGAACGCCCTCCAATGTAGATGACTTAGACTATGAGAAGATGACATTTTATGCCAGCTCCAATTGTAACATCAGCTTAACAAGCTCTCGAGTCATGAAATCCTTCTCTCCCTATAGCTTGTATATGTCGACCTACTAGGCATCGGTTGAGTCCAATGATGTGAAGGTTTGCATAAGGTATGATGCATGAAACTTGGCTCGAGATAGGTAGTAAGCTGGTGTTGCATTAGCACCAATCAACTAGTTTGCTTGTGTTTCTTCCTCGGCCAGAGACGTCTCCAGATGCTCGACTCTACCACTATGAATGGTGCCCATGTTCTCGATCTCCTTCTTCATATCCTTTATATCATCCTTGGCCAAATGATCTAATAACTAGCAGGTTTCCTTGTCAGAGAGCATCTCTGCTCAACGAGTTTCCCAATCCTTAGAATTATCCCTCATGGTTCTTTCATAAAAACAGAACCTATACTTGATCTAGATCGAGATCAAATTTTCCTGCACGAAAGAAATTTGACCTTACATATAAGTTAAACACGAAAAATAAAAAGGCAAAGGCTAAAAATATTACCCAAAGGATACAGTGAAGCACATCGTTTGCCATCATGGTTTTGGATTAGGCAGATATATGTTCCCTTTCCAAGGGACCTATCAACCCTTCCAGCCAGTTGTCCATTCACCATAACAGTTCAAGAGCTTGACCTCTTTCGCTACATTGATCAAAATCAAATGGATATGAACACTTATCCAAGAGTTGGTGAGAGGAGGGCGCGCAGCTGAAGGTCCAGTAGGCATGGTCAAATAGGTCTTTCGGTAGGATCTTCTTCAGCGGTTCCCTTTCTCCGATCCATGTGAGGAATCTTGTTTCTCACTAGATTCGAACAAGGGGATTCCAACCCTCATCCTCTATCATTATAGAAGTAGTATCTTAGTTTTGCTTAGTGTGAAGGACGACTCGGGGAATTCGTCGAACACCATCAAGCCCTATCTAAAAGTTTGACCTTTTTCTTTTCTTTGGGAAATTAACGGAATAAGAGTTGGCTAGTATGCCCTTTTTTTAAGGAAGACAAATGTTAACCCTTTCCTTGGCAGAATCAATGTAAGTGGGGATATTGATTAGTACTTGAAGAATAGCCTTCCTTAGAGGGATATCTAAAGAAAAACAAGGACAATCGAAGTTAGGGCACGAAATCTTTCCAATGGAAAAGTAAAAAGTGCTTACCATGATCTTTGTCCCTCCATCTCGAAGAATCGGATATGAATCTCCAAGTTCTCTGAGTTACTAGAGCGCCTGCTAGAATTTTTCCAACCCACTCCTCAATGTCTAAGATGCTCTCTAGAGCTTCCAATGTGGATACAAAGAAGGGAGAAGGAAAATCAAGATAATGGCTTCAAAAAAAGAGAAAAAAAAGGAAAACTATAATACAATCTAGACAAAGTGTCTTTACATTTGTCACTCCACTTATCCGAAAAAAGCTCGTCTTTGGGCCGAATCAACTCACACGTAGGGATTGCAACAAATCGATTGAACCAACTCCTATCATGATCGTCCTCGGAGTTCACGAGGGTTCGTGTACCCCAACTCACCATCGAGATAATGCTCCCTCTAAATGGATTTAGAGAAAAAAGATGTAAAAGGTGCAAAAAAGAGCAAAGTCGACGTGAGCGACACTCACTAGAAAGTGGAAGCACGCTACGAGCCTCCGAATATTCGGCTACTTGGCCCAAACACAAATCAAAATGGCGATAGAACTCTAGAATTCCAAAAGGTAAACAGATAAGTATACATAAAGGAAAAATCATGCCTATGTCTAGAAATTCTTTAGTTCGCTTAAGGGCGTGAAGATGTGACATGATCCCCTCAGCGACAATCACGTAGACTTATGGGGACATGTTCTTCACGAACAAGAAAATCTATGTTATAGACATGAGAACTCCCAAATTGCCTCGATTCTTTGTTCTATGCTTTACGTCTCCCTCAAAATTGAAGTGTTTGGAGAGAACCTCCAAGATCGAGGGCTCAAAACTTTTCTTCCCTTTCCTCCCTTTATGAGATTTGGAAGCTCTCTTCTTCTCCTCAAAAAGGGAATAGAAGAAACCTCCACAGAAGCAGCAGGGACAAAAATAAGGGATTTTCTGATGAGGATGTAGCAGCACCTCTAGCTATAGGCATAGAAGGATGATCATTCATTAAAGGAAGGTTGAAATTTTGGAAATCCATAAGGATATTGAAAGAGAGGTTGAGAAACGAAGGAAAGGATCAATGAGAAGGTTAGTAAAGCAAGAAGGAAGACGAAGAAGATGATTAGCGGAAGTCTTCTAAACTAACAAAGAGGCAAATGACTTGCTATATATATGCCGGAAACTGTCCCTTTCATTACCACCAAAATAGGGAAAGGTTTCTATCATAAGTAGTCAGTATTGCCTAGAGACTATAACACATGGAAGAACTAATGAAAGGTAGCCACGTGTCTTGGAGCATTAAATATGGACTATGCGCAAGTCATGTCAATCATAAAAGCAGAGCTCTGTTGAAATTCCTTATTAAAGAAAGACTCTAAGCAAGACTACTCCGACCAAAGGATTACCATTATTGAGCGCTCTTCGTCGAGTCGACGAATAATTGGGGGTTTGGGGGAGGGGGTAGGAGGACTGATTGATTGGTGAAATTTACCTTTTCCACCTGGCGTGTTAAAAAAATCCATATGGCAAGTAAGACTCAAAAATGGAGATAAACAAAGGGATCTGCTATCGGGTTCGGGAACTTTTTTATTACGGAAGTGGTGGTTATTAGAAGGTTAAATATTCGAAAAGACGAACGTATCTACTTGGAGACCCGGTCAACCGCCCCAAAAATCGTGGTTATCGAGCGTTATGCTGAGGTTGTTACTACTATCAAGAATCTCGCTCTTCACTACCCTATTCCCTGGTGTGCTGGCTTTAAGCTCAAAGCGACAATGCCTCCCCACGATTATAAGTATCACCCTTACGTCTCGAGGGTGGGGGGGAGGGGAAATCAAGAGAAGAAGAAGAAGAAGAAGAAGAAGAAAAAGAAGAGTCTCTTTACGTACAAAAAGTATCTTGTATCAGAATCTCTTTTAAACAGTTTCGTAACTTGATCACTCCTGCTTTTGGAAATTTTTCGATGACTGAAAATCAATAAGAATTTTTACCCCTTTATTTCTCGCTTAGTCTATTTTATTCTTTTTTATTTGTCATCAAAATATAAATTCAGTTCTTTAATCTCAAAATCGATTTTTGGATCAAACACCTGAAACAACAACTTTACATTCCGTCGAAACGTAGTCTTCTCTTTCCGATCACTAATTATACTAACACTATCACTCGAACTAAGTCAAAGGGAAAGTGGAGGCGAAGAAGGCGGCGTTCGCAAGGTTGGCAGGGAGCACAAGCGAGGAGGAGCGGAGAGTGAACAGGTTGTCCTACAGGGAGGCGAGAAGAGGAGCTAAGATGGCAGTCACGGAAGCTAAAAACGCGGCGTTCGGTCGCATGTATGAGGAACTAGGGGAGAAAGGTGGGGAAAAGAAGCTATTTCGGCTGGCTAAAGCAAGGGAAAGGAAAGCCCGTGACCTAGACCAGGTCAGGTGTATCAAGGACGAGGATGGTAGAGTTTTGATTGGGGAATCGCAAGTCAAACAGAGGTGGCAGGCGTACTTTCGGGACCTTCTTAACGAGGAGGGGGATCGGAGCATAGAGCTAGGGGAGCTGGGGCACTCAGAGCGTCATAAAGACCTTGGGTACTGCAGGGCATTAGGGTGGAGGAGGTCGTAGGGGCGTTGCGCAGGATGACTAGGGGTCGAGCAACCGGGCCTGACGAGATCCCGGTGGAGTTTTGGAAGTGCATGGGTAAACCTGGAGGGGAGTGGCTCTCTAGGCTATTCAACGTGATATTCAAGACTAAGAGGATGCCGGATGAGTGGCGGTGGAGTACAGTGGTGCCCTTGTACAAGAACAAGGGGGACATCCAGTGCTGCAACAACTATAGGGGTATTAAACTAATGAGCCACACGATGAAGGTTTGGGAGAGGGTGATTGAGGCGCGAATGAGGGGGGCGACGAATATATCGGGGAACCAGTTCGGTTTTATGCCGGGCCGCTCCACCACTGAGGCTATTCACCTAGTCAGGCGGCTGGCGGAACAATTCAGGGATAAGAAGAAGGACCTGCATATGGTGCTTATCGACTTGGAGAAGGCGTATGACAAGGTTCCGAAGGAGGTGCTATGGAGGTGCTTGGAGGCGAAGAGTGTGCCAGAAGCCTATATCAGAGTTATCAAGGACATGTACGATGGGGCTAAGACTAGGGTGAGGACGGTGGGTGGCGATTCAGACCATTTTCCTGTGGTAATGGGGCTCCATCAAGGATCGGCGCTGAGTCCCATGTTGTTCGCCTTAGTGATAGATGCTCTAACCCGTCATATCCAGGGGGATGTGCCCTGGTGTATGCTCTTTGCTGATGATATAATATTGATAGACGAGACGAGGGCCGGTGTTAGTGAGAAGTTAGAGGTATGGAGACAGACCCTCGAGTCTAAAGGTTTCAAGATAAGCAGATCTAAGACAGAATATCTGGAGTGCAAGTTCAGTGACGAGCCGAGTGGGGTGGGCAGGGATGTGATGCTTGGTTCTCAGGCCATCGCCAAGAGGGACAGTGTCCGATATCTTGGGTCTGTGATTCAGGGGGACGGAGAGATTGACGGGGACGTCACCCATCGGATAGGAGCAGGGTGGTCGAAGTGGAGGCTTGCTTCTGGGGTCCTGTGTGACAAGAAAATCCCACACAAACTCAAAGGGAAATTCTACAGAGCCGTGGTTAGACCTGCGATGTTGTACGGGGCAGAGTGCTGGCCCGTGAAGAACTCCCTTGTCCAGAGAATGAGGGTTGCTGAGATGAGGATGCTTAGGTGGATGTGTGGGCACACCAGGCTGGATAAGATTAGGAATGAAGTTATTCGACAGAAGGTAGAGGTGGCCCCAGTGGACGAGAAGATGCGGGAAGCAAGGCTGAGGTGGTTCGGGCATGTACGGAGGAGGGGTCCCGATGCCCCGGTGAGGAGCTGCGAGCGGCTGGAGATTGCTGGTGATCGGCGGGGTAGAGGGAGGCCTAAGAAGCATTGGGGAAAGGTGATTAGGCAGGACATGACTAAAATGCAGGTTACCGAGGACATGACCCTCGATAGGGGAGTCTGGAGGTCTAGAATCAGGGTTGCAGGATAGGGGCTCTTAGAGTCCTTCGTTCGCCTCACCCGGGGTTGGGTGTGGGATAGTAGGGTTACCCATCGATGTCTAGTGTTTTAGCCTAGGTCCCCTCTTGGTTGCGACGGTATTTATGTTCCTTATGTTTACATAACCATTTACGTTATTTCTGCAGGATTACTTATGCTTTGTTTTGTTATTTTGTTTTGTCTTGCCTTGGTTACTAATTTTGTCTTTGTTTTCCAATGCAGCTTTTCATTCTGTCCTATGCGCCGAGGGTCGCATGGAAGCAGCCTCTCTGCCCTTTTGGGTAGGGGTAAGACTGCCTACATATTACCCTCCCCAGACCCCACCTGATGAGAGTATATTGGATAGTTGTTGTTGTTGTTGTTATCACTCGAACTAACTAATTGCATCAAATTCCTAGGACAAAAGAAGTCCAGCTTTTAGAGTGAATTTCCTAAGTAGAATGATTAGTGATTTTTTTTGCCTTTAAAAGACTATGGAGGAAGAGCAGTTCCGCCTTCTTTTATTTATTGCTCCTGTGGGCTCCCAAATTTCTTCCAATTGCGTGTTGGAACCAAATTGTGTACTGACGAGTACTTATTTAACTATCAAATCAAATATAATTTAATATAAAGAAGTTTAACTAAATTAATCAATATAATAGAGTCTATTTTAATAGTGCCAATTCTCGGAGGACTGAATTTAGTTTAATGTGAATAAATTATATACTTGTAACAAAAATCGAGCTACTAACATGCAAAAATTTGTTTGGGGGAGGGGGAAGGAGGAGGGATGATGCGTTTGGAGAGATCTTTAAAGATCTAATTGGACCCCATTAAATGAATAGTTAATACTAGTAGTATTGCGTTTAACGAGGGGGAAAAGTTCTCCCCATATTTTAATCTTGTTATTATACTTATATATGCATGGTCCCTACCCCCACCACCCACTCCCCCACTTCCCACCCCCACCACTTTTTGTCTGTTCTGCATAAAGAAGGAAGCATTAAGTTGGCCTGCTTGCAACTTGGAAGACTCGAATAAGAGTTCTTAGTAACTCACCTAGATTCCTAAGTCCAAATCCAAAATACTTTTGTAATAATTACTCCTCTCGTTTTATATTAGATGATAGCACAGAATTTTTACTTTTGAAAAAAGGAAGATTTTTAAATTTATAATTTTAGAAGCTTAAGAGTTAAAGAAGATTATAAATCATGATATTTATGTGATTATAAAAAAATTTTATTAAAAATAAAATAAAAAATTTAAAGTTAAATAATTTTTAAATATAAAAATATAATATTTATTTTAAAACGGACTAAAAAATAAATTAGCTGGTTCAAATACGAAAGAGGAGGAAATACTGCATTAAACCTTCACAATTCATTTCATTATACTATATGTATTTGCGGGGCTTGGTGACAAGAGGGGCTTGGTGATAAGAGGGGCTTGGTCGGTTGGTAACCAACACTCGGTCGTACTTTTTTTTATATGTATTTGCTATTACATGTCTAAATCTCCATCTGCACCTATCTCTTTATCCTCTTGTCTCTTTTTTTTATCTGTCTTTTCCTTTGCCATTTTTCTCCTATTCCAAGCTACATTTCCCCATCTGGGTCTTCTTCATTCTTGCACTACATTTTATATGGGACAATTGTTATTGTTGTACCAAGATTCAATTTAAGCAAACGTTGTCTGTGGTGGTCATGTCTTATACTGGAAAAGGCTACACTCCTGATTCCAGCACTACTGCTGCTGTTGAAGGTTCATCTCACTTAAAGCTTTATCAAGCTTTCATTTTTTCAGTTCCCATTTTCTTTGCTTTTGTACTTTTGTTGTTTTTTTACATATTTTATCTTCGACGTCGGAGGGTTGACTGGTCTTCTTTAAGGATGAGGAGTCCACAGTTGCAGCACGACGCTACGGGAGCTGATGAATTGTCAAGGGTATGTATAAGGAAAAATAAAAAAGGCGTTATTTTTTTATATAAATCTTGGAATTGTTGTTTTAATTGATTTTTTTTCTTGTTGTAACAGTGTGAATTGGGGTTGAAGAAAGAGGTGAGGGAGATGTTACCAATTATTGTGTTCACAGAGAGCTTCTCCGTCAAAGACACACAGTAAGAGTCCTTTGTCTTTCTTGATTTTTTGAATTGCTTATGTGCTCAGAATTTGGTTAAAAATAATTGGTAGGCTATGCCAATTAAGCTGTTTCCATGTTTTTTTTCATGTTAACAAAAGTTTGCAACCTTATGAACCAACCTGACATTTTGGCTAATTGGGTACTCAGATTTTTTCAAATTTCAGGGTTTCATGTTCTACGCATACCTCCTGATATGTCATCTATAGTTGTGACATTATGATGATTGAAGGCGTTAAAAGATACAACAACAACGTCCCAGTATGATTCCACAAGTGGGGTATGGGAAGACGTTAAAAGATGTGAACCTAAAATTACATGGAGGGAAGTGTCTCACAAGATCTTAAATAATCTATTAGAAAGAAAAAAGAATAAGAGTTGGCTCAAAATAAAAGATGGTGGAAGTAAGAAATTCCATAAGTGATAATAACTTGTTGATATTATATATTGAGATTTAGAGACGCCTAATTTGTCCAGAAGACAAATTATTTAGTATCAGAATGAAATTGACCTGGGCAATGGTATTAAAAAGAATCATAACCCAATTGATTTGGGATTGAGGTGTGGTTGATTGATAAAGGATAGATAGAGATTTATGGAAGGTTATTTGCTATTGTAGTTTATGTGGTGGTGGTGTTTGGGGGTGGGGGTATTATGTTGCATATAGATGTAACTAATTTTGGGGTCACATGGAAGTCCACTGGGCTTGATACTGGTAGTAATAAATGAAAAGCACACAAATCCGACCCTTTTTCTCCCGGGGTTAGTAAGAGCACATTGCACAAATCTGCCTCTGTAATCGAACTCCTTGAGGCTTTTTATTTCTAAACCTCAATTAGGGAGCAAGCATGGAGCTTTTGCAAAGTCTTGCCAACTCTGAAGCAGTATTGAGAAAAACATTATCCAAACGATGATGCCCGTGAAAAGCTCCATGTTGGTAAACGATTCCACTGGATTTTCATCAATTTCACTGCAAAGAGCTGCCTCTTTCGAATGTCAATAAATTGGCAGGGGACCCACCCAAAAGTTACTTGGGCTGAGATGAGGCTGGGTCAAGATGGACTAAAATTTGGGTCATAGTCCAACTCTTACCATCATTCATCTTTTGGTTTTTATGCTTCCATTACTATAATGGTTTTACTGGAATTACTAATGAATTCTCTTTTCTTTTCTTTTCTTTTCTTGTTTTCGTTGTTTTTCTTTATTTCCGTTGTTCTGAGCCGATGGTCTATCGGAAACAGCCTCTCTGTCCTACCAGGGCAGGGGTAAGGTCCGCATACACATTACCCTCCCCAGATCCCACTATATAGGATTTTACTGGATAGTTGTTGTTGTTGTTGTTGTAGTCCAGCTCTTACCAAGCTTTAATTAATGCGTGTTTTTTCTTGTGAATTATTTAATTACCAAATAAGACTTTTTTCTTTTGTTATGGTCATATATAACATATCGAGAAAAAAGAATTATTTTGAAGATATTTTAACAAAGTTGCTCACGGATCAATTTTGGCTAAAAGCAGCCCAACTTTAGATGGGTTGGGTCAAGAAGGGGTGAGTTCAACAATGGACAAGTCATTGAGAGGCCCAACCTTGGATGGGTTGGGCTTAAATTGCCACCCCTATTGGTGTACCTAAATTTGTTAAAACAATATTGTCATCACTAACAGTTTTTTTTTTTTAAAAAAAAAACAAATGCACTTCTTAAACTAATAATATATGGGGTCAAATAAAAATTTTCATCATAGGAGCAGAAGGCTAATCTCATAAAATGCATTTATCATGAATAGTCTATCTCTCTATGATATTGCTGCAACTTCATCTAAGATATTTGTTGCACTTGCTGCTGTGTTGTTTTTGCTCTCTTATAGAAGTTATCCCCAAAACTTTAATTACTATAGTGCTCTCTGGGAAATCTGATGACATGTACTTCAAGCTCATGCTGGAAAGAACTATCGAGTAATTTATTTTAGCATTTGAAAGAGTTTTAGTTTTGAATTTCATCCCATACTTGTTAAAAGTTCTTTTATAATATTTGTGGTTAATTGTCCATGAATTTCAAAAATCTATTTGTTTAGTCTTCTTAATGCAATGAATCCATAATATTGGAAATACTTGTTAAATCTTGATTTCTTAGTTATATCTCAGTTTCTTATGGAGTTCTCTCTTTTGCTGTTACAGGTGTTCTGTGTGCTTAGGTGAGTACCAAGCAGATGATAGACTTCAACAGATACCTGTATGTGGGCATACATTTCACATGGATTGCATTGATCTCTGGTTAGCTACTCATAGCACATGCCCCCTCTGCCGCCAATCCCTCCTTACTCCAGCTAAAGCTTCCAGTGAAACCCCTCATACTACAGCAGAAACCAGCGGTAGCACACCAGCTGAGGAAAGTGGTGATGAAACATCTCGTCGTAGTGGCTCCGAGTGCCCCAAAGTAGGCCGGTTAAATGTGGAGCCCAGAACCACAGATGAAAGGGTAATAGAACCCTCTAGTCAAGATGCAAGTGAGGTTGACAATGTTGACCATGAAAGGGACTCGAGGGATGATGCCATGTAGGGAAGTTTGATGCTCGATTGTTAGGGGAAAATTTGCCATGTGCAGGATAATGCTTTGTGTGTTAGGGAACAATAGCAAGTGGGATGGTACAGGATAAGTGTGATACATATATAAGTCTAGTCTTCTGAAGATCTAATCTGATAGAGATCAGATCTTGTTGTGTGCTCGTGAAGTTTCTACATTTCTCAGGGAGAACGAGAAGCAAAACAGCTCGTTTTTCTGACACTTTTTCTCTCTGGGAAAAGAAGAAGCAGAAGCAAAGTCATCTCTAGCCTGTGCATGTACAGATCATATATCTTGATTTCATGCTAGTGAAGTTTTGACGTTTCTCAGGAAAATAAGAGCCAAAACAGTGCTGAAGTTTTGGCCATCTCTGGGGAAGAAGAAGCTGAAGCAAAGTCATGTGTAGTGCATTGCAGATCATATCTTGGTTTTGTGCTCATGATGTTTCGACGTTTCTCAGGGAAATGAGATAGGCAAAGCACCTCAGAAGTTTTGGCCATCTCTCTGGGAAAAAAAGAAGCTGAAGCAAGCTTAGGCATTCTTTGATGCATGTTTATTGGAATGTTAAAAGTTTCTGTAGAGGTGTACAATGTAATAATGTTGTGTTATGAAAAGTGAATTTGATGGACATTGAATTTTATGTGTTTCTTAGTTTGAAGGGGTGGGGTGGGGGGAGGATGCTGTCACAACAGCATTGTCAATTTTTACTGATTGGTAATGTCAAGGAATTCTCACTGCACTGTAGGAATCTTCACAATTCTCTATTCAGTTGCCCTGGAAATGTCATGGTCATGGAGATACTCCACAGAGGAGAATTCACATCTAGGGTGATTTCCACACAACCCTCTGGATTTTCGATTATATTACTACTTATTTTCTCTATATTATTTACATATCTTTAGTTATGAAATAATATTATAATTTGCTCAGAGGTCAAAATTTTACCAGTACAACCATGTTTAGTTATAACTTTGTACAAACTGATAGGAACGCGTCTAACTCGGGGAAATTTTGTTATTATTGTATCTTTGGCAATATGAGAATGTTTTGTTGTTCCTTTACTTCGTTGAGCCGAGGGTCGATTGGAAATAGCCTCTCTGCCATTTCGGGTAGGGGTAAGGTCCGTCTACATATTACCCTCCCCAGACCTCACTTTGTGGGACTATATTGGGTAGTTGTTGTTGTTGTTGGCAATATGAGAATGTCCTTATATGGATCTTAATTATAGATTTTGTACTTTTTTTTTTGGAGATGAGGCAAGGAAATGGAAAAGAGGAAGTTTAGATAAGAAATCAGTGTGACACCACTACGTGAAGTTGCATTTACCCCTCAAAAAAGGAAAACGACGGAACAATAAGAATTGAAATCACATTTATTGTGTTGGAAAAAACTTATAAAAGCTTTGATTTTAGGCTGGCATTAGGTATTAATTTTCAAACAAGACTGCAATTCGAATTTGATCTATGATAGGTTAAGAAACCTTTTTTGTTGTCAATTCGGTCACTCTATCTACTGGACAGGAATTATATTAACTTTTTTTTTCTTAATCGGATATTGATTTCTTAATTATTATTTTTTTACAATAGATTCGCCAACTCCATTACAACACAATAAATCATAATTTTAGTAGTACCAAATATAAGAAAATTTTGAAAAGCATAAATAAAAAAATGACTTACTAAATAGTAGCGAGGTCATATGAAATAAAATATATGAATCTCTAATTCTCTATATATCACAACTTTTTTACAATCAAAATACTTTCAAGACCAAACTTGTTTTGCATTTTGTACGCGCAATGTTTTTTTTCTCATGTAAAATTTCATCAGAGTCCATTACATAAGATTTTTTCATGTTTAATTTAAATTTGTGTTTGCTTATTTCACTTCAACTTATATTACTTAATTTACTCTCGTATGAATATACAATAAATTTCAAAACCAAACACATAATCCCTAGATACTAACTCATCAAAAGAATCCCACCGGTTGTTGTGATCAAAAATGGTGCACTTGAAGAGAAACTAGTACTCTTGTTGTTTTTAAAAACTTTTCGTCAAAGTGTTGCAATAGAACTGGGTCAAATTGTGATCATCATCCTTAATTACAGATTAAGCACTAATATCCCTTAAACAAAACAAAACAAAACCATATCCTTCATATTGACTTGGTCTGCTTCTGTGTCTGCTATTCTAAGAAGGTCCAGGACCTTAAGAACCTCAAACAGGTAAATTCTGACTTCTCAGTTAGTAAATTTATGCTTGGCCCACAAACTTCCATGTAATATTTTGCAATTTTAGTGTTTGGATTCTCCTTTATTAATGACATATGAGGGACTTCATTCTTGATTTTGAGAACTTAGCAGAGGGCATGTTTTGGTATTTCTTTGATGTGTTCGATTTCCTTGCTGATGAATTTCTGGTTTTTGCCTTTTTGGTTGAAGACTTTCTTGCCCACTTTATCTGCCAAATCTGGATTCCTTAGATTCTGCTCTCCATAACTTGAGCTTTTTACTAGTCCACTGTTAATTTTTAAAGATTTTTTGGCTGAGTCAAAATTATTAGATTTTGTCTGTTGTCTAGATGGATCAAATCCAAAAGGCAGTATACAATTGCTCAGTATCAAAAGGGGGTGGAATTCTGTATTCATATATATATTGGTGTAGAAGATGATGAGATTGAGAACTTGGTTGTACTGTGCTTGGAAAAAACACCTCTTTATCATAAGTGGTATTTTCAGACCATGGCTAAAAAGACTTTTGGTTTTTTGATGGAAGAGGGGTATGTTTATTTTGCTATTGCGGACGAGGGTCTTGGTAACATTTAAGTTCTTCGGTTTCTAGAGCAATTGAAGGACGAATTCAGAAAGGTGGCTAGAAAGGGTTCTAGCCGGAGTATGTCGAATCTGAACTCACTTTGTGTACAAGAACAACTAGTTCCTGTTACTCGCCACTTGATTACTTCGTTGGAGCATGTAACTGGATGGCCAGCAGATACTCCTCCACAACACGGTGGCAACAATGCCAATGGACAAATTGAGGGGAGTGGATCTTCGACAAGAGCCCCTTTGTTGGCCAAGCCTAGTAGACAAGACAAGAAGAAAATGAAGGATCATGCAATTGCAATGAGAGAGGTATTGAGTTGGAGGAGCACCGGAAATCTACGGAACGAGCTAAGGTTGATTTAGGAGTTACTGATCCGAATAATCAAGGTGCAGGAGTTCTTCCTCCACCTATGGTACAAAAGGAGTTTGGCTTGGTGAGGGCTAGATCGGGCTCTCAAAACTTCCAAAGGAGGTGGTGCGCCAAGTACGGATTGTTCTTGCCATTGATGCTGCAATATGTGTTGTGCTATTTGTCATTTGGTTAGTTATATGTCGAGGTACAAAGTGCCTTCGCTGAGGTCATTGTTCAAAGTTTTGAAACTACTCCAGCCACATTATGGAAGAAGATGGATAATGAATTTCACAGCTTCTATGCATATGTCAGAGTATAAATTTCTTTGCACTTTATATAGGAACTTATTGTACAGTGATCTCTTGTTTATGCAAATAGGATATAGTGCGCTACAGCAATCTGGAGGTTCTTGTTTGGCTAATATAGTCCATGCTTGCAGCTCCAACTTTCTTGCCAGAACAGAAAGTAGTGTGCTTCCTGTGATTATTTTGAAGCTTTTTGTTTTTTCAATTAGTGTTTTTGTATATTTAGAACTCCCTGCTTACGTGCATATAACATTTTTTTACCATCTCCCTTGACTTTCTTTTTTTTTTTTTGAAATGGTAACATAGTAGTATATGTTAATAAACTCAGTACATAGGTTGTACTGAAACCATATTTACAAGAAGACAAAAGAAAAGATGAGATCTGCTATGCAGTCCTAGCAAAGTTCTTACACGGTGTCCTTTATGAAGCTCTGCTTATACCAAAAACAAAAAGTAAAATACAGTTTAGTATGATCTTTTGGGCTGAGTTGCTTTTGTCCTCAAAACATCTAGAATTTCTTTCTTTCCAGATTGTCCACCAAATACATGCTGGGACAGTCCTCCATCTGTCTCTGTCTCTTGCTCCAGCTCCAGCTTCATCCCAACTAAAGAGCACTTCAGTAATCTTACTAGGCATTGTCCAAGCTATACCTCTGAGGTTAACAAAGATTCTCCCTTGCCTTTCTGTCATACATACTCTGAAGTAAAATACAGCATTTGTCTGCTCTGCCTTGCAAGCTGCATCTACTTTTCTACAATGTCTCTTCTGGGCTTTCTGAAAATTTTCCTTTTTTTTTCTGTTTTACTCTTGGAGGGTAAATTTTCCTTTTAGTGGTTGAGGGAGGCTCTTTGACCTGCCGTGTGAAGGACTATAAGGAACTTGCCAAAATTGAGTATACAAATAGTGCGGCAGGCCTTCCTTAATGATGGGGTTCAGGCAAACTAACCTACTCCAATAAATAGTAGAGTAACATCAATATATCAATGATGACCATATAGAAAGAACAAATCAAATGGAAGTACTGTCGGTTTAAAGGAATAAATTACAGTACCCAATAAATTTGACCTTATTTTTAGTACTTATCAAGCTGCATTTCTTTGGTTGTTGTTACATATTCAATGGAGCAAAACAAAAATGTTTCTTTCATAAAAACCTTGAATGTGTTACTGACGGCAGAGGAATAAGAAGCAAATTGCATCAGTATAATTTGCTGTAGGAAATCTATAAGCACACAGGATTCATTTGGTTGAGCCTAGTGAAACTTTTCCTGGTAGAATGAAAGTAATTTACCTGTTGGTATCTAGGAAAATGAAGATTGAATGTTAGTAGTTAGGCGAACAATTTTGAACTTACTTGAGCAACTCTTTTGATATTCTAAATATGAGAATCAATGTGCTGAGTTTTAGATTGGGAAGTGCATTTGTTTTCAACATTCTGTTATTTGCTTTAGTCAGGCCAGAAACGGAAGTTTATTATTGTAGTATTTTGTAAATACCTTTTAATTTGACTGCTTATATTACATTGTACGGAGCTCGCATGCTTCCTCGCCCTCTCTTTCTGAACTATTATTAAAGGTATAAGCAATAGTTTGTTTCTGAATAGACTGATCTTTATCAATAATTACCAACAGCTTGAAGCCTTGGACCTATTTTGGGTAATCTTCCCCCCCTCACACCCCCCCCCCCCACCGAAGCTCTATGATCTCAAGGGATAAGAACGTTTTATTTGAGTTCGTCGAGATCCTATACATTTGGATACATATACAAGGATTGGTTTGGACTAGATTCTCTCTCCCCCCCTTGAAGCTCTATTCAGGTTGTCGCCCATAGTTCTTGTGACAGAGGCATAGTTTAAATCTCAATGCTGGATTAGTCTTCCCGTACTTTAACTGTGAATAAAACATGAGTGGCACAGAATGTTATCTTGATTAATATGGTCCTTTGTTGGAGAAAGTTTTGGCGCCTGGTTACTGGGCTTGATATTTGATTTGTCTAGATGGCCACTGCTGTTTCTGCTGCTTCTATTATTTTGAATGATCGGCATGTACTGAGGGGATCTTCCATCGAAGAAATGGTGCATTAATCTTGAAGGAGGATGAAAATCTTAGCATTAATTCTCAGTAGAAATTGATGCCACAATGAGCACGCGGTTCTTCTGTTGACTTGTGTGTTGCCTCGTTCTTTCTTTGAAACTGTAGGTTTTCTTCTGTAAGAAAACATCCCTAGGTGTACACGCACATAGTGTTAATCTTGCTCCTGTGAATAAAAGTAGTATTCATGGTTAGACTGATGTCATTGCCCATTTGTCACTGCAATACCTCATAGGTTCACTGCAATTATTTTGGGCTAATAATAAAGAGATGGAGCATTCCGCAGTACATGAAACCCAACACCTGTCTCTTAGAGAAAGTTGTATAGAGGGGGAAAATCTGATTCCCAGGATGGATTTCGAAACCACTAACCATACTCCTGCTTACCAGTTGTGCTTTAAGGAAAATTTTGTTACGAGATAATCCAATGAAAGCTAGAGGGTTTCAATTATGTGCTTGTAATCTGTTGTCAACTTTAGTAATGGAAATGGTTAATATCGATGTTTTAAAAGGCGGGGTCGTGACGCGAGGCGTTTTACCTCTGACGAGGCGAGGCGAGGCGAGGCGTAAGTCCTGAAACATGGGCGTAAGTCCTATGAATCTTTAAATTTTACTGATTTCATGAGTTTTAAGATAGTATAAAATAAAAAATAATTATAAAAATTACACTAAAGTCACAAAATTATAATAAATAATCTATCTAAATATTTATAAATTATAATTCAACTATGAATAATTCGAAAAAGTATGACATATATTATAATATGCAAATTAGCCGCAATGTCTTTACAACTTAAACATCAAAAGTAATGTATTCGATATGGTGTCTTATATGTATCTCTTAAGGTGTAATGAATCTTGAAAAAATTTCGATATTATAATTTAGTATTTTTCTTAAAATATACTTTCTTTAATATGCTTTCTATTGATATAAAAATATAATTCACAATTTAAATATGATTCTCTAGCATTGTTTATTTTTAAGCTTCAACAAGTTAATAAAGTGATACATTATTCACCATACAATAACATGATAACTAATTATTTGTAAATAAATACTAGCTAATACTGAGCTATTAAGTTAATAAGTATTGTATCACGTAAACATGAAAAAATAATATTTAGAAAAAAATTATGAAAAAAATTATGGACTATTATGATTAAGAAAAATATAATTTTAAATAATCAACGATTTATTAAGAAAATTTAAAAATTTATAAGGTTAGTTACATACAATTGCATAAAGTTCTATCAGGCGAGCTCGGTACGTTCGACATTGGACGTGCCCGGGGCATAAGCTCCGATGGACGAGACACAAGTCTCACGGAATTAAGCCTCACAAATAAACCCAGAGGCATTTTACGAGTGCTCTGCCTCGGGGCTCTACCTTTTAAAACAGAGGTTAGTAGCCAGAGCATCGTATCCATCTCCTTTGGTGTCCTGGGATGGGAAACTACTCCAAATTTAACTGGACTAAGGATTGAATGAATTGTCCATTAAATCTCTCTTTCAGCAATTATCAGAATGCGGTTGATTGTCCAACTTGTGATACCATTTCTCATTGTAATTCGCGATATTCATAATATAAACCAATTAATTGACAGAACCATCATTGAATGTTGCTTCAAAAAATAAAAGCATTCGTCAATTACAGGAACTATCTCAAAGGAACCATTTGCATGACAAATCAAGGATCTACCTACCTTGTCCCTTGAGAATTTTTGCAAACTTATTATAGATGATTTCAAAGTCAAAATAAATCATTCTTTTTCTTTCATCACTCTAGTTGGAAAGGGGGATACAGAGTCATATAGTACTAACACACATTAATGTTACAGTATTTCTCCGAAAGACTACAAACTCAAGCTACAACAGCTCTGTAAATATGAATAACGAATGGTTACAACAGCTGTCCAATTCCAAGACTTAGCTTGTCCATCCTGAGGCATATTGCAACTCAAGCTACAACAGCTCTGTAAATATGAATAAAGAATGGTTACAACAGCTGTCCAATTCCAAGACTTAGCTTGTCCATCCTGAGGCATATTGCGAACTTGACAGAATACCCAATAAGGGGAACAGATCATCAGCGACTAGGCAAATATTTAGTTGTCAGCGTAACTTGAATTGTGAACCTGAGAAGCAGAAAGGTAGCTAACGTACACATAAAATAACAGCCGGTAGCTTAAGTACACATAAAATAACAGCCTATGGCTTATAAAGGGTATCATGGAGACCCACAGTAAAAAGCAATCCAGAGTTCAAATATATAGATATCTGAAGTTGCTTAAAGGAGCATGTCAACCAACATGTTTTCATTCCTTTTGTTCTTTTTTGGGGGCTATTTTGTGGCTAATGAAATGGGCAGCTCCCTATTTAAAGGATTACAAATTTAACACTTGAAGCTCTAGTTAATACTAACACTATAAGTACTTATACATCAGAAAGGAGACTGAATGTACATGTATCAAGGAGAAGTATCCACATTAACTATTATCCGACTTAACTAAGTCTCAAAGACCTAACCTCTTCAAAAGCTGATTAGTGCTTGCTTCAACCACACCCAGCAATTTTTGCAACCACAACTTTATTCCTGAGCACCTCCTCAGGCAAAACAACCCTGAAAACAGCATAATGGTGATTCAAGCTCCTCTCCACTTGCAATCTCTGAACACTTCCTAGTGCACCAGCATTGGAATTTGGGAAGGAAAAAAATATTCGGCTAACTCTTTGATGGACAAGAGCCATTGCGCACCTAATACAGCAATAGAACAGGATAGTGAAGTTGAGATCAGTTAAATATCTACAAATATGGACTTGCATGCTAACTTCCAGAATGTCATCTGAGATTAGGTTTTGATCAAATTTCCATATGATACTCCCCATGAATGCTCAAGGAAGAAGCCTTATCCTGAAAAATATTGATTGGACCTACTTCCGCTTTAGTATAAAGATATTATTTTTCTTGTTTCAGGGGTAAAACTCTAACCACGTGTTTGTCCTACATTCTCTGTTGGCACCTCTATAATCTTTTGGAGTGACTGGCATACTCTCTCTCAATTGAGAATTTAACCAAAGCTACCACCAACCAACAGTTCACCGCAGAATTCAACAAGCACAGACCTTTGTGACTGGTGGAACTACCCAATTGGAGCCAAGCAAGAAAAAAAAACTAGTAAAATAGCAGTTAAATCATATGAACTTACATAGCACATGGCTCCCAAGCCAGGTAAATGTCACATCCCGTGCATAGATAAGGTCTGACTGATTCAGAACTATGGTCATTACTTTGGAAGTCAGAGTCCGTGATCTGAAAAGGCATATTATGATATATTGTTCATCAAAAAGTTGACATGTGTGACTCAAGAGAGAGAAATTTTTTTTATATGTTTTGGAAATGAAAAACAGGAAATTATTGATGATAAAGGATGAATTTAGCAGACAGAGCTGCTGGGAATCAAGCAGTTAACATATTATTGAAGTGATATAAAAAGGCATGTAGCTTAAATCTGTTGGACTTACTTTCTGTCTTTTCGAAGGAGACAGTGTGCAATCCGCCTTGATAGAGTCCTCCCCATTAAGTTTGTAATCAGGAAAAAGTTGTCTATCCCTGGCAGAAGAATGCTCGGTAGCTACAATAGCGGCATGACGCAAAGGATGCCAGCAACCGGAGCTTGGACTCAACGATTGCACAGCCCATCGCCAAGGATGTAGACAAGCAACATTACTAATTACACGTTCAAATTCACCAATTGAACTGTCCAAAAGTGATGTTTGCTGGTTTTCCAAGTTAGAGGAATTGAGGTTTTCGGGATAGTCAGAGCAGCTATCTTCCTTGATGACCTCATTTGCAGGACTTGCTGAGGATATTACCCGGTCACAAGCACTTGCAATCACCTGCTTAGTTGAAGGATCTACAATAACAGCAGCATTGACCACCTGCAGAAAAAGTTCAAGCAAAAGTAAATACTGCATGTCTGAGACATATTTACAAGAGCATACTACAGATATACTTCCTCTCCAAATGACTAAAACAATATAAACATAGCCTTCACAGTTATTAAGGACTGAATAATAGAAAAATCGGAAAAACATACACTGCCACAATCAGACATCAGCCATACAATCAGAAACCATCAGCCTATGGCTGGGTGAAAACTACAGAGGTAGAAGGGTTAACCACACATTAATAACTATCACCTGCAAACTCATACAGTACATCGAAACTCGGAAGGATAACTGCATGCTTTTTTTATAACCGAGAAATTCCCGAAGGTCAATGGTGCGTGGGCCGAAACTCACTAGATAGGCCGGCCCCTCTACCCTTCTCTATTTAAATATCAGGCTTCTGTTTGTGGCAGGGTTCAAATCCGTGACATGTGCCTAATCCACACATCACGTGTCGTGCTCTTACCACAAGACCAAATCTCTGGGGGCGAAGAATAGCTGCATACTTATGTCAAGATAAACTAAAACTTTCACATTTGTCCCAAGTATGTGCCAAAATTTTCTTTTAGCTCCCTGCCAGTTCGAAATCATCCTCTTGAGGCAGTCTCACAAACATAAGTTTGACAGAACGGTATAACTTCCCCTCAGCAGGGAAACCCCCTCGAGCAAAAGAGGGACATGACCGTAGGCGCACGAGAGCAAGGATTCACGTTTCATGAAACACTTTTTCCCAAACATTCAAAACCCAAAAGTATTGAATGTGAGATGAAGTTGGGTGATGCCTTCAGCTACACTCTAGACAAGGCCAAACTCCCTCTTACAGCAAGTTCAGTAAGTCCATTTCTTTTATTTAACGAGGAGCGCAATAATATAAAAGCAACTCAAGAGGCGAACAACTTCTAGTCCAGCTGATCCGGCGGACCAAAATACATCCTACTGAAGCCTAATATCACAAATATAAACATGATTGAGTAATAAATGTACCTTCATGAAAATCTCCGTACGAAATATACAAAACTACGTAAAATTTGCAGAAGAGAAGGAGAACAGCAAGATGGAAAATAAAAAGAGAGAGAGGATAACTAGTGATGCAAAGAGGAAACGTATTTATCTCTCCTCTTCCTTCCCTCTTTGTATAGCTAAATCAAACAATGGTAAAGAAAACTTTATAATCCTCTCTCCCTTTCTCTTCCCTTTCCTAGTTCAGAATAGTATTCTAGTTCCTGAACATCCGGAGCCTTTCGGGATACTCAAGACTTTGTTCTTCTCTTCACTTTCCAAGTTGCCAAACAAAGCATTCATCATTCCCATTTTCAGATATAAACATTGCCGCTGCTTCAATTCATTTATGCTTGAAATTTTCTTCTAAATGAAGTAGTTGGCAGAACAGTAGAATCAAGAATGCATAAGGAAATTAGAAATATAAACCACATGGTCTATTTGCCTTGAACAATTGCAACTATTCTGGTTGTCTAAAAAAGTGGTCATTAGAAATTTGATTAAGATAATTGCTATAATCACTTTTTTATTGGTAAAATTAAGATGATCGCTTTTTTATAAGGAAGATAATCGCTTTAATTAAGTAATAGCTGCTAAATAGCTCTAAAATATGATTTCTTTTAATCAATTGGAAAACACTAATTGGAATTAAAGGCACTGATCCAATCCAAACAAAAGGACCACGAATCTATTTGTCTTTTTTCTTTTTTTCTTTTGGTTCTTGGGTAGACGGAGAATAGGCACCAACATATGTATAGGAAACAATGTGGGAACAAGTAGAATAAGACAGACTTCCCAGACAATTGGAGAAAATGGTAAATAGTTACCTGACCAGCACAAGAAGTTGCCAAATCAATGGCATGTCTCATGAAACTGAAAACTGATTGTGAATCCTCTTCAGTAAATCCAGTTATGCCACTGATGTTGCTGTAATTGGGGGAAAAAGAAAAAAGGACAGGTCAGTTGCAAATTAAGCTAGCCCTACTGCCCTAGGAGATGCACACAAAGGCAGAATTCTCCCGCCTTTTTCTTTCCACACTTACTAGGTTGGCGGATGGTAGGAAGTAGGCCAGAGCTTGCACTGTTCATCCCATTCTTCTTTTGATGTTGCAGCATATTTGCATACCTGCAAAAAGCTGATTTAAATGCAGAAAAATAGAGTTTTTGCAGCTAAAGGAACATAATACATTTAAGATAAAGGATAACAAGCAATAAGTAAATTGGAACAACGAAAACACCAACATAAAAGTAGTGTTTACACGTTATATAAGCAAAGACTCTAGAGTATTTCTTCCCTTTGTTGTAACTATGAACACTTTAGACCCCCTCCCGTCAGTACAAAAGATATGAATAAAGCAACATCTTGAAGAGTTTTGCAAAATATCAGATAAATTTATCCATCAGTAAAAAATGAAGTCTTCCTGTTTAGAGGAAACTAAATTTCCACATGACTAATCAATACCAATGCTGATATTAGAAATTTCAAGAACTTGAAAAACAGATTGAAAGAGAGCTTCAGAACAACTACCTGTTTGAAAACATTAGACTAATCGAGCTTGATGACTCAATTCCAGAAATGCTACAATGTCCTCATTTTAAGCCACGCCACTTGCTTTCTAGATAAAGATTGTCTATTTTACCACAATTTCTAGGAATTTGCCAATATTTGGAAACAATTTTCAACTTTCATCAATCCCTTGCGTTTTAATTTCCTAGTTGTGTGAATCTCTATCTTACTTCCGAAAAATCGTGTTAAACAAATACAAGGGTCCATTTTCAATGAGGAAGCCAGATATCCTAAAAACATCACGATATTGGAACTTGAAAAATTAAAGTGGGTCACACACAAAAATGGAGCTAGCCCTAATATTGAATTTTTTCTAGAATTACACAGGCAAAGTAGCAAATTTGACATGCCACTATATTTTTACTTCACTTAAGCACATTGGTTTCACTAGAAAAATGCAGTCTAACTGTGTAATATCTAGGCTTTCTAGCCATCGCTCGACTATCATGTAATCATTGTTCAGGTCGACAGAGGACAAAGGTGTTATGTAACTACTTATATCAAACGTCAACCAAATTTTGGAGCTATAAGATCAAAGGATGACCCACTTTTGTAATGAAAGTACTCAACTGGTATGATGTGACAAGCTCGAGAATCTCATATGGCATGGCATCCACCTCGCCATCATTTTCAACAGCCATAGATAAAATCAAACATAATTGAAGTTTTCCTGTAAAATGAAAAACAAAAAGACCCTACTGTCACCACAATATATTCACCATCTTTAGGTCAACAGGAGAAGCCATCTATACTGGCATAAAAAATTAGTATTTGAAAAACCATACACAGATGCAGAAGCTTATTACGCCTCCTTCACTAATAACAATGCAAACCCAGCAGCAAGCAATATAAGCTTATTATCTTTAATGGACTTCTTTAGAACATATCCCTCACTTAGCTAATTATCGAAAAGGATATAAGCTTGACAAATTCAACCGAAGGAAACATATAATACAATACATATGATGCAGAATAGAGGAGAGTTTTGGGAGTTTTAGTGATAAGAAGCCTATAAACAATGTGAGAAGGCACGGGAGAAGAATATATAATTGATATGTAAACATGATACAATGAGCCCTATATATAATACACATAACCTAGCCTACTCCTAATACAGTTTAGACTAGACTTCTAATACAGTTAGACTTCTAACACTCCCCCTCAAGCTGGTGCATATAAATCATATGTACCGAGCTTGTTACATATGTAGTTAATACGAGGACCAGTGAGGGACTTGGTGAAAATGTCTGCAAGCTGATCATTTGACTTTACAAACTTTGTAGCAATATCTCCCGAGAGTATCTTTTCTCTGATAAAGTGACAGTCAATCTCAATGTGCTTAGTTCTCTCATGGAACACTGGATTTGACGCAATATGAAGAGCTGCTTGATTATCACACACAAGTCCCATCTGACTAACATCACCAAATTTCAGCTCTTTGAGCAACTGTTTGACCCAAACAAGCTCACATGTCGCCATAGCCATTGCTCGATATTCTGCTTCTGCACTAGACCGAGCAACCACATTCTGTTTCTTGCTTTTCCAAGATACCAAATTTCCTCCTACTAAGACACAATATCCAGAAGTAGAACGTCTGTCAGAAGGCGATCCTGCCCAATCAGCATCGGAGTATCCAATAATCTGCTCATGGCCTCGATCCTCAAACAATAAACCTTTACCTGGAGTTGATTTTATATACCGAAGAATGCGAACAACTGCATCCCAATGACTATCACATGGCGAACCCATAAACTGGCTCACAACACTCACAGGAAAGGAAATGTCAGGTCTTGTCACTGTAAGATAATTTAGTTTACCAACTAACCGCCTATATCTTTCAGGATCGTTAAGAGGCTCCCCCTGTCCTGGAAGAAGTTTAGAATTCGGATCCATTGGAGTGTCAACAGGTTTACAACCTGTCATTCCTGTCTCCTCAAGAATATCTAAGGCATACTTCCGTTGTGAGATCACAATACCAGAGCTAGACTGTGCGACCTCAATACCCAGAAAATACTTTAGTGTGCCCAGATCCTTAGTCTGAAAGTGTTGAAAGAGATGTTGCTTCAATTTAGTAATACCATCCTGGTCATTGCCGGTAATAACGATGTCGTCAACATAGACCACTAGATAAATACAGAGACGTGAATCAGAATGCCGATAGAATACAGAGTGATCAGCTTCACTCCGAGTCATGCCAAAGTCCTGGATAACAGTGCTAAACTTACCAAACCAGGCTCGAGGAGACTGCTTTAGACCATAAAGTGACCGACGCAAGCGACATACAAGGCCACGAGACTCCCCCTGAGCAACAAACCCAGGTGGTTGCTCCATATAAACTTCATCCTCAAGGTCACCGTGTAAAAATGCATTTTTAATGTCCAGCTGATACAGGGGCCAATGGCGAACAGCAGCCATAGAGAGAAAAAGGCGGACTGATGCTATCTTAGCCACTGGAGAGAAGGTATCACTGTAATCAAGCCCAAATATCTGAGTATACCCCTTGGCCACAAGACGAGCCTTAAGACGATCAACCTTACCATCTGGACCAACCTTGACTGCATACACCCAACGACAACCAACAGTAGATTTATCCGAAGGAAGAGGGACGAGCTCCCAAGTACCACTCGCATGTAAAGCAGACATCTCGTCAGTCATAGCCTGTCGCCACCCTGGATGAGACAATGCTTCACCTGTAGACTTAGGGAGGGCAACAGAGGACAAAGAAGATAGAAAAGCATAATAGGGTGATGACAAACGATGATAACTTAAACCAATATAATGGGGATTAGGATTAAGGGTGGTCCGTATACCTTTCCGAAGTGCAATCGGAAGAGACAAGTCCGCAGTAGGAGCAGGGTCAGGTGCAGGAAGTGAATCAGCCGGGCCGGATGCTGGGCGAGGACGACGATGATATGTCAAGAGTGGAGTGTCTTGTGCATGGAGTCTAGGAGGAGCCACAGTAGGTGGTCCAACGTTCGGAATGGGTAAGACTTCTGTAGCGGAAGGTGAAGGAGGAGATATAGACTCCCTAAAGGCCGGTATAGGTAAAACTTCAGATATAGCCAGATGGTTAGAATGGTCAGAAGAGGTAAAGAAAGGCTTAGACTCAAAAAATGTGACATCGGCTGACATAAGGTACCTACGAATATCGGGTGAATAACAACGATAGCCCTTCTGAACACGAGAATAACCAAGGAAGACACACTTGAGAGCACGAGGAGCTAACTTATCTTTCCCAGGAGCTAAGTTATGAACGAAACAAGTGCTCCCAAACACACGAGGGGGGACAGAGTATAAGGGTGACTGAGGAAACAATACCTCATGCGGAATCTGATTTTGGATGGGAGATGAAGGCATCCGATTAACCAAATAACAAGATGTGAGAACTGCATCGCCCCAAAAACGCAGCGGAACATGAGATGCAATGAGAAGTGTGCGAGCAGTCTCAATAATGTGCCTATTCTTTCTTTCTGCAACCCCATTTTGCTGAGGGGTATAAGGACAAGAGGTCTGATGAATAATTCCATGAGAGGACATAAATTGCTGAAATTGAGAGGACAAATATTCTAAGGCATTATCACTGCGAAGGGTGCGAATAGAAACACCAAATTGATTTTTAATTTCAGCACAAAAATTTTGGAATATAGAAAACAACTCAGAACGATCTTTCATTAAGAAAATCCAAGTACATCTTGAATGATCATCAATGAAACTAACAAAATAACGAAATCCTAAGGTTGAACATACTCTACTAGGACCCCATATATCCGAATGAACTAAAGAAAAAACAGACTCTGCACGACTCTCAATACTACGAGGAAAGGAGGCGCGGGTATGTTTCCCGAGCTGACATGACTCACACTCTAATGTGGATAAACTGGACAAACGAGGCACCATCTTCTGAAGTTTGGACAAGCTAGGATGTCCTAAACGACTATGAAGTAGGTCTGGAGGATCTGCAGCTAGACAGGCCTTAGAGGATGTTAGGGAGTTAAGGTAGTAGAGTCCGTCTGATTCAAGTCCTGTTCCAATCGTCTGTCCCGTACTGCGGTCCTGCATAATAAAAGAGTCATCAATAAAGTATATTCCACAATGGAGGGCACGAGTCAAACGACTCACAGATGCAAGATTAAAAGGACAGCCAGGGACATAAAGGACGGAATCTAGAGTGACAGAGGGTAGAGGAGTTGCTTGTCCAACTCCTTTTGCTTTAGTTTGAGACCCATTAGCTAAGGTAACGTTGGGAAGAAACTGTGAATACGTAATATCTGACAAAAGGGATTTATTACCAGAGATATGATCAGAAGCAGCTGAGTCCACCACCCATTGTTCAAGAGGACTAGACTGGGAAACACAAGCAAAAGAATTACCAGCAACAGAAGTATCAGGCTGAGCAACAGTGGCTACTTGTGGAGACGTCTGCTTACTTGCTCGATATTTAAGGAACTCATTATACTCCCTTTCAGATACAGAAAATCCCTGGTTACCTGTAGGCTCGGTCTGAGCAACATAAGCATTTTTTGTTGGTCGACCATGTAAAGAATGGCACACATCACGAGTGTGACCAAGTTTATAACAATAAGAACACTTGGGTCTAGATCTTCCAAAACGACCTCCTCCTCGTCTATACTCCATTGTATGAGAAGCCCGATTGTCCACGGATTGGGAGACGAGGATAGATGAATCAAGTGTCTGTGATGAGCTCACTGGGTGACTTGGTGCTGCAGCAAGGCGAAGTAAGCGAGAAAATAATTCATCAACTGTGGGGACAGTCGGACTAGCCAAAATCTGATCGCGTACTGAGTCAAGATCATTAGGAAGCCCAGCAAGAGTAAGAACTAGAAACAGCTTTTGTCGTTGCTCTTGCTGCTTTGCAACGCTAGCAGAAACTGGCATCAACGTCTCAAATTCCTCCATAACTGCCTGCACTTGACCCAAGTAAGTAGACATATCCAATTCCTGTTTCTTCAAATTTGTCATCCGCGATATCACGTCATAGAAACGAGATATGTCATTAGTGTATAAAGTACGAGCCTTTTCCCAAACCAAATAACATTTTTGGAATGGACGAAACAAGGGCATCAACTTGGAATCAATAGATCGCCACAAAATACTGCATAACTGAGCATCAATCTTCTCCCAATGTGCTTTGGCTTTTGCATCTCCGTCACCAGACTCTTTGGTTAGATGATCCTGAACACCTTGGCCTTTACACCACAACTCGACAGACGAAGCCCAAGCTAGGTAGTTTGAACCTCCCATTAAAGGTTCTGAGGTAATCATAATACCGGAACTGCCAGAACCCTGGTTTTTAGGCCCGAAAGCATCTAGTCCCAAAGACATCGTTGGATTATCAACTGAAAACTCGTTGAAACTGAACAGAGGACTGAAAACTGGTGCTACCGGAAAACAGGAACACTGTAGCTGCCGGAAAGGCACTGTAGCTGCCGGAAAAGCACTGTAGCTGCCGGAAAAATTCAAAGTTGTCGGAATTGAAAAGTAAAAATATGGATAGGCTCGGAATTCAAGTAGGAGCAAACTGTCCTGAAGAAATATTGGCCGGAAAGTACTGTAGCTGCCGGAAAAATCACTGTAGGTCGCCGGAAAAAATCAAAGTTGTCGGAATCGAACAAAAAGTGGATGGGTAGGGTCGGAATTATATTCCGACTAAACTGTCCTTCTGGAGCGATCGGAAAAAGTGGCCGGAAAGGCTCTCACGCGCCGGCGCGTGGGCTTCACGCGCCGAGGGTCCTGCCGCGCGTGGGGGCGCGTGATGCGTCGGTTTCCGGTGATTTTTTTCTGGGGTTGGTCGGAATTCTCTCCCAAACCTCGTGGTGGTCTCGGATTTTGCACAACACCAACAGAAAAGGTAGTTTAGGTTACGGACAGCCTGTTAAGTCGCCGGAAAATTGCACGGCGACGAGGTCTTCTTCCCGGAAATAGCTGGAATGACGCACAGCTATACTATTCTCACCAAAGCTCTGATACCATGTGAGAAGGCACGGGAGAAGAATATATAATTGATATGTAAACATGATACAATGAGCCCTATATATAATACACATAACCTAGCCTACTCCTAATACAGTTTAGACTAGACTTCTAATACAGTTAGACTTCTAACAAACAATAAATAAGCTCAGAATGAGATAGTAAATAACCTCCATCAATGCACTTCTTTCGGACACGCTTCACGTGCCGTAAATTTTCCAATGGTGCAATTTGATTTAACTTCCTGATTAAAGAAAAATGCAAACTTTCTGTGAGGACTCTAAAAATCAATTAACCAAATAAAAGGGAGAACATGAAATACAAACCTGACTAGAGTATTGGCATCTTTAGGTTCAATCACAGCAGCATGAACGCTCACTTTAAGAAGAAAGGAAAGAAAAGGAGGGGTTAGCGCATTAACAAAATTGGAGCGTTACAATTTGCTATAAGAAAAGAAAAAAAGTAAATCGAAGAATGTGAAAAACCAGTGGGTTGGAGGTGAGGCAAAAAGGGTGGCTTTTCAGGTATATGTTTGATTTGTGGAGATACACTCTCTGTATCTTCATCCTTATTCTTCATTCTTCTCGCTGTACCGCCGGTGGTTGCTGTTTAAAATGGCAATATCGTGATTGACGAAAAAAGAATTTCTTTTTCTTCACAAGAACACACTGTGAAATACTTGCGAATTACAGTAATAAATCTTTTACATAACAGGTTTCGGTTCAAATATGATGAAATTGAGTTGATTTATTCATTGACTGTTCATCAATAACACTTCTAATTAGGTGAAAAGATATTGGAGGCAAGAATGGCGGGGTTTATTTGAAAATTGTTCATGAATAATTAGGTTGTTGTAGGGTGTAGGATTTTTTTTATTTGGTTTGAGGGTCATTTGTTTTATGAAATGAATGTTGGAGAAGGTTCCTTGTACCCGAAAAAAAAAAGTGAAGGCTTCTGGGTTTTACCTTGGAGTAAAAGTTAAAATTACTTTGAAACTCTTTCAAAAGAAAGTTCCTATGTGGGGTTTGAATAATGTATGGCCAGACCCCAAATGGGATGGCCTGGGCGGAACGTCTTTTTATGGTCTTAGCGAAAAACATATATCTGCTTGAACACCATAGCTCTGTATTCCTTTCGTGTACACTTTTAATTTTGCACATTTCATAAAAAAATAAAGTGTATAATTGACTGTAATATCTATATTAATTGATGCATAATTTAGTGAATTTGAAAAAATAATTTCAAATAAGTAATTAGTATTGTGGGTATAACAGTAAAAAATATTATCTTTTTCTTGATATGCTAAAAGTGATAAGTAAAAGTGTTTACTGAAAATCTATTGAAAATGAACGGAAGTAGTAGTTTTTAAAGCTTTAAATACTTTGATGGTGGAAATAAAAGTTAATGATGATTTATTATTAAAATAATATTAATGTTGATAATTCGTGCTTAAACTTTTAGTTCAGACACGGATTTTGACGATTTACTATAAAAATCTCAAAATTATATTATTGAATCTTATAAAGTATTGAAGAAGGTGAGCTTTTTTTTGGGTGTTGTTCAATTAAATTGGTGGTTGGGGATTGTTTGTGTTGGTATTTGGAAGCTTTATTTTAAATTTGAGATTATTTGGAGCAGATTTTGGATAGTTTTATCGAAATTGAAGTTACAAATTCGAAGAACACTTTGTTAAAATAATCCAGAAAAGTATGTCATTTCGGTAAACTTAGGTGAACAACTTAACATTTAAGTAGACAAAATATAGCATCAACTCTACCAACCAGATAGAGAAATCCATGAAAAGCATAAGTATAACACTCCAGTAAACTTTAATGAACAACTTAACAGATAGGTAGAGTAATAAGAGCATCAACTCAACCGAATTGGTAGAGAAATATTGAAGAGCAAAAATAAAATAATTCGGGAGACATCAATAAATAATTCAATTCAATAAAGAAACCCCTCAAGAGCTTGTACGAGTCAGGAATTATTTTTTAAATACCACAAATTTTCAGGGCATTCCGCTGAGACCACACAAAAAGTCCCTTAAGAGCTTGTACGAGGGCAAGCATGTGATGCAAGAGAACCAGACGCTTGTTAAGTTTACATTGCACCCAAAAGACAGAAAGGCAAGAAAGTTCCTTTTCACAACCAAAATGTTCGAGTCTTTCTGAAAAGTTAGCTAATAGACATACATTTTCTCCTTCTGTAGAATCTAAAAGGAGAACCTAGTTCATAGGAGAATGAGACTAGTACAGTACACAATAAACATAGTCTCTCATCTATCCCACTCCGTCTCCATAAGTTGTGGAACCACCTTTGAGGAGCTTTGAGAGATGCTTTCCAAAGGTTGATTAATGAAGCGATCCCATCCCATGATATGAGGCAGCGCAAACTACATTTAAAAGACCAAAATCATAAATGGACAATGAGAACCACAGCCATTCCATCTCAATAAAGAACCACAGCCAAAAATTTAAATGAAGCTGCAAACCATTAGAGAGACATTTGTATAAGCCATGCATCAGCAAAGGACATTTTACTTGGTAAGTGGTGATTACTTTGTATAATAATGAGATTGCGTGATTAATTTGTATAATAATGTGATTGCAACTACACATGAAAGCAGTCAAAAGTAAACAGATTAGAATCATTTAGAAAGGAGGCTAAAATAGACAAAATCCATTCAATATCCCAGAAATATTTTTTGTTTGGAAAACTTAATTTTCAAAACTTTCTAAAAAATTCTCACAATAAAAGCATTCACTCCAACAAGCGTCATATGAGGTTCATTTATTGCTCATCAAAAGATTATATGCTTTTTCATTTTCGTGAAAAGAAAATAAACGTTTTCTTATAAACAAGCCCATCCCTAGATAGATGGTGATGTACTAGGTTCTGACTTCTGACTCCCATTTTAACTTCTTTCTCACAGCTCCATTTATATGATATAAAATGTTCATCCAACATCATATATATTTCACTAACGAACTCAGAGCTAGGGCAATAAAAGGAAACAGAAGCGTCTCAAAGTAATAGGAAACAGATTCTTTGCAACAAAAGCATCTTAGAAGAACGTACACTGAAAGCTGTCCGCATAACAGCAAACTCAGCAGTAGTAACCGGAACAGTAAACCGATCATTGGTCTTGAGATTGTTGTTGACCACACCTGCATAAAGGAAAAAATCAAAATGCTGCATTCATTATGAGCACTAATAACATGTGCTGGCTGGACAAATTAAGAAAGAAACGCACCAAGACACCAAACAGGAAAAGGATGTAACATATTGTATATCATTTCTTGAACATGCAGCTAAAACGGTTACTTTAAGGATACCATGGATAGCTACCCATTACAGAACAGATGGTGACACTTTGAAAGCATCTAATGGGTTGAAAGAAAAATTTAATAGAAAAGGTGAACAGGCGCACATATAGATTGAGACTTACTCAATGAAACGAAATAACCACTGCCATCAGCATTTGGCTTAAATGACAAGCTCTTTCTTACTTGACCAGCATTGCTGTAACATTTAACTTTTGCTTAGATATACAGTACGAGATAGGAAATTAAGGAAAACTACATATGAGTAGGACGCAAGCATCCCATCTAGAAGTGTGTAACTAATGTATATGTATATATATGATATATCTACTCAAGATAACCCTAAACCAAGAACTGACTCAGCCAATCAACCTTGATAGCATTGAAGGATCATGGAAGAATTCACAAGTATCTCTGGTCCCGATACTTATCAATGATCCAACCTCTGTTGCTGATAAAGCAAACAACTGCAATATGTTGAATTATCTGTTAGTCAAGTCAGAATTCAGATATGTGAACACATACAAGTAGAGAAAGAGAAAGAGAAAGTGAGTGATGCGGCGAACATACAGATGGGTATTCATTTATAAGTAGCACATAGATGGATATTTGAGAAAAGAAAAAAAGACGGATTTATAGAGGACTAATATCTCTAAGACCAAGCAGCAATGCAACACTAACGAGAAATTTATAAGCAAGCTTACTATAAACTTATAAGTTAGTGGCTCATACAAGACCAATCAACCCAATGCCAGAGACTTAGGACTCGGCTAATAACCAGCAAAGAAGAGAAATTTTGCAGCCTAAATAGCATTAAAAGCTGAAAGAAGACACCTAAAAGCAGAAAATAAAATCCTGCTATATCTAATGTCCGTTAATATGTGTAAGCTCAAATTAAGTTTGTTTGACTCGGTGCATTAGAGAGAACGAGAGACTGTTGATCCGAAGGAACTACTGAGGATGAAAAGGAAATTAGTTGCTCATATTTGCAAACTATATAAGCACATTCATTACCTGCCTCTTTTCCCAGTCATATTTGCGCTCACCAACAGATGGCCAGAATGTCAACATAATGACACCACGGCGATTGAGTTTAACACCTCCAGACTATAAGAAGAAGAAAGGATGAGAGGAAGCATCATTTGAACATGATGATTCTTGATAAGAATAGACCTTGGGCCTAACTCAACCCCAAAAGCTAGCTTATGAGGTGAGGATTGCCCAAGCCATATAAGGAGACCAAGGACCTCAAATCCCTCCGAAGTGGGACAACTCAACACCCCCCCTCACGCCCAGATCTCTGGAGCGTGGACAACATAAATGGGTGCCCAACATCGGTAACAATAATTGGGATGGGCCTGGCTCTGGTACCATGATAAGAATGGACCTTGGGCCTAACTCAACCCCAAAAGCTAGCTTATAAGGTGAGGATTGCCCAAGCCATATAAGGAGACCAAGGACCTCAAATCCCTCCGATGTGGGACAACTCAACAATTCTATTTTTAAAAGAAGGTAACAACTATCATACATCCAGTTTGCTAAATGTGGGCAGTCTAGGTTCAGCAGAAAGTGCCGCCTTGCCTTTAAATACTGAGTAGGGAGCAAACACTCGACCTGTCAATTTTCCTGCTGTCAAGAGATGAGACAAAAAGATTCCAATAGCATCAACATCTAACATTACTACTTATTAATGAAATACCACATAGAGACTTCATAAATATCTGGAAAATTTCTCTATACCATCAGCCACAATATTCTGTCTAACAGTAGAAAAACCTGCAAGAGTGTTGATGGCATGCTGCCAGATGGAATCTCTGACACCCTCTCCAGGCAATCTCTTATGCAACAAATGATTCCTACTAAGCAGAGAGAAAAACTCGCGTTAGAAAGTTTTCTTCTATTTCTTTTTAATCAGTAACATCTGTTAGAATATACTATAAGCCATGCGTATTGTTATAGTATTCTTTATGACAATTATTTATTTACTTGTTTAAATTCAATAAAGTTTTATTTTAAATAGATCATGTGTTGGTTTATGCGTCAATTGCTTACACCATAGATGATTTAGTGTATAGAGTTTAGCTTATACACGGAAGATTAAATCATCGGTTCTTGTACGACATAAAAGTTAATGCTCACAATCTAATGATGGAATTGGACAAATCATCGGAATGATTGTAGCACAAGATTAAATATAATTTATCTTGATTATGGGAATGGTTTAATTCCAACTTCTTGTGCTAGTACATTTTGTATGTATTGAACGGATCAAGTAGAGATGAGTATTTTATACTGACTTTATAAAATAATTTTTCTAGTCCATTTAATGTACTTATACTCTTAATCCTGATATAATTATTATTAGTTGTGTATCTTACTTGTTGTTTTGATTTATTAAAAGGCGAGATTCTTTCGCGAGTCAATAAGCCTGGTAAATTGGATAACAATGATATACAACATCAACATCATGTTAGAAAGTTTATCCTCACTCTGCATGCTAGCAGTTATTTTTCTGGGTCCTTAAGCCAATTGATCTGCTTTCTACAAATTTAAATGAGAATTTTATGTGCCTCCATAATATAAATTTAAACTGGGGTCTTAAATAAATTTATACTCCCTCTGTTTCAATATGTTTGAACCTTTTCGGACTATGAGGGTCAAATTGACTATTCTCCGTGTGAATTTGGGCATAAATTCTTTATATTTTCTGAAATATATAAAAAATACTATAAGTCACAATAGTTAACAATTTAAAATATTTAAAACCTATTTGGAAAAAAACAAGGTCAAAGAAAAGCTTGCTAGACTCCCCAAATAGTAATAGATTCATTCTTTTTGAAACGGCACAAGTAGTAGTTTAAGTATGGTCGGCTTCCTTGCTTCCACCAAAGCTTAGGCATTTGGGAAATGATGACCTAGTGTTGTTTGCCTCCGCAGGAATTTTAAATCCGAGACCTCATAATTCTCCTCTCGCTTTATTGACCACTAGGTCACACACTCACACCCTTGATGCTTGGCTTTAACTTATATTTGGCGTCTATCTTTTTTTCTTTTAAAAGCCATATTAGTCATCTAATCCAAAATGGGAAGTGTATATACCCAAAGTTCGAGAGTAATCAACAGTGCACGGAGATTCAAGTTTGAGTTTGGCTCCTATTTTTCTCAGTAAAATGGAAATGATCACAGCGTTTCAACTAGGACCAATCATTCTTCCAAATCAATATTCATTGACTAAAGGTCAAGGGTATTTTCCATAACCCATGCCTGTAAAAGAAAACATACGCGTCCATTTTCGAATAATGGGAAAAGGGAGAAATAAGATTGGAACTTGAGCATCGGATAACAAAAAGAAAAAAGAGCAGTTAGGGTTTAAGCAGGGGTTTAGCTTTGTGTAATACATATGGAAGAGTATCGTGAAAACAGAGAGCAGAGGTTTAAACAGTGAACCTGGAGCCTAGGAGTCCCGCGAGTTTCAATATCGCCATAGAAAGGAGCGGAGAGCCTTCAATTTTGAAACACTGCTACCTTGTGCTTCTTCCGCTTTCCTCGGACGAAATGCTCAAAAATAAAAGGTCGGTTCCAAAGTGAATACATAAAGAACACTTCGAAATTCATAATGGGTAACTTTGTATTGGAAAAAGAAATACTACATAGGTTGTGTATGCTATAATGGAAAATATTTTCCCTAGATTTTCTTGGAAAACAAACAGTAATCTTATTTATTTTTTGGTATTTTATATGTATATCAAGGAAAATAAATTCGCATAAGTATTCATAAATAATTTAAATATAATAAACACAACGTCATAAACTTTCAAACCAACAACCTTCCGAACCCATAAATTTTATAATCTTTCGAAACCATGAAATTTCAAACCCCGTAAACTTTATAATTTCTAAACCCATAAACTTCCAAACACATAAACCTCCGAACTCATAACTTTGGAACTTATAAAATTTTGAACATTTAAACCGATAAATAAAAAACTAAAATTGAAAAATTAATTTTAAAAAAATTTTTTCGGGAAGGGGGATGAGGGTGCAAAAAAATGAAGAAAAAAAAACATAAATTTGAAATTATAAAAAAAAAGTAAAATAAAAAATTTGTGGGGGCTGGGGGAGAGGTGAGGAGGAGTGGGAATGGGGGTGGATTGTGCAAAAAAATAAAAAAAACGAATTTAAAATTATTAAAAGAAAAGAAAAGTAAAAAAATAATTTCTTTTCCAGGAGGGTGTGGGGTGGAAAGGGTAGTAGGGTGCGCGGTAAAGGAAAAATTGTAATTTAAATTACTTTTCTTGATAAGAAAAATATTTTCCTCCAATTGAAAGAAAATGAGTTCATAAAAAAAATCTTTTTCAAAATATAAACTAATCAAACTTGAAAAAATTGAAAAATATTTTCCTTCGTACCAAACACACCCATAATCTTTGAGTTTTTCTAAGAAAGAGATAAAATACTAACAACTCATATATTGCCTTTAATTTATAAAAATAATGTGACCCTAATATGATATATGGGGAGGAGTAGAAAATATGTTTCTAGACAAATGTGTAGAGAAACTGTGACAAAATGAATAAAAAATTAATTATTCATCATGTTATTCATTAAAATGGGTTGAATAGTAAATTTTTTAAAAATAAATTAAATATAGATAAAAATTATTATACAGTAAAAGATAGATACTTGGTGGATAACCCATCGGTTTAATTTTTATATTTACAAATTCTCAAATTGGGGGTTCTTCATATTTGAAAGACTAGAAATCTCACAAAAGTAATTACATTTTAAGAAGTCACGAATGATATGAGTATTCATATTATCTAGCAATTAACTTACTTTTTATCTGTATTAAATACGGACGAATGGGATATTTTATTCATTTTTAACCCGCTCGTTTGCTGCCTAGTATAGAGCGATGGGAAGAACAATATCTATTAACAATTTTAATATAAATTTTAATTTGAAAAGAAATTTGACTACAAAAAAAAAATAAATTAAACTTTAAAACTTTTTACCTTATAAGTCGATAAACTGTTTTTATTATTATATCTAAAAATATGACTTTGCTTTTCAACTATAGGGTTTTGAAGATCGAAATGGGTATAAGAAAGAGCGGTTGATGGAGACTAGTCGAAGTACTGAGTATTCCGGTATTTTGGAGTTTATATATATAAAAGATAATTTATATTTTTACGGTTGGATAAAATGAATAAATTAGTCATTTTACATTAAAAAGAGGCTTTTTCAGTGGCTCATGTTTAGCTCAAAGTTATCACATACTTTGCAAGCATAAAACAATAAAAATAAATTGAGGGTCAATTATAGCAGATCGTAATAAGTGGAGGACCAAATGAAAGATATAAGAGACAAATGTTGTTTGTTAGAAATAATTGTGCAAAGATCTTGTATTGATAATATAGATTTGGTATGCCTTTCCATGGAGAGGTTCAGAGCCTTACAGTCATATTTTTTCTTTTCTCGCGAATAATGATGAAGAAGAAGCAGCTCCCTTTCTAGGGTTCCTTCTCTTAGTATTTATAGATGCAAAATGTGTGAGCTGGCAGTGGCTGCCGTAATTAATATGAGGCTTCGTCCCTATAATAGCGGATAGGTCGTAGCCTAAATAATTGAGTCAACTAATGATCGGGTATTGCGATTAATAAGTGGTCATACATGTGACGGCTCTGCCCGTCGTCACGTGAGTTATCGCCCTGTTTCCCTCAAATTATATTTTCTTATGTTCCAATATCAATATATTGAGTTGATCGGGGTAGGTTTGGGTTGGTTTTGATGGAGATGAGACACTTAGTCTCTTAAAGGGGAGCTTGTTTTGAAAAAAGTCAACTAGAAGTTGACTATTTGGTTAGAGGGCTCGAATGTGAATTTTAATGACTCGGTTAGCTTCGGGGGATGATTTGTGACTTAGGAGTGAAATCGAAATTTAATTTGGAGGCCCAGAGAAGACTTAGGCTTGAATTGGCTAAGTTTGAATTTTGGCGGATTCCGGTTGATAGGTGAGATTTTGATATGAGGATCATAATGGAATTCCGAGAGTTGAAGCAGCTCCGTTAGATAATTTCGGATATGCGTGCAAAGTTTCAGGTCATTTGGAGGTGTTTAGGTCGAGTTTATTATCAAATGTGCAATTCAGATGTTTTTAAGAAATTCAGACTTTGATTTGATCATAATTTAGGATTTTGATGTTAACATTAGCATTTTGATGATTCGAACAAGTTCGGATGAAGTATTAGGTCTGGTCTATGCTTTTGGTTGAGGTCCTGGGGGCCCCGAGGTGAATTCGGGTGGTTGAATAGAGGTTTTTGGAGTTGTTGCATGAAAGAGATCTGACTTCTGGTATTTCCGCATCTGCGGAAAAGAGCCGCAAAAGCGGTTCCGCAGATGCGGCTAGGTTAATCGCAGAAGCGGCCTTGAGGGACCAAAGTATTTACCGCAAAAGTGGACTGGGTGACCCGCAAAAGCGGAAAAAAGTTGCACAAGCGGAATGGGGGATTCCGCAAAAGCTAAAGTGCAATTGCAAAAGCGGAAGGTCAAGATTTAAGAAAAAACCGAAGAAGCGGTCCAGCAAAAGCAGTTATGGGACCGCAAAAGCGAAAGTGTTGTAGGGTTTAAACATTTAATTCTTTCCGCGAGTTCATTCATAACTTCCTCCATTTTTGACCACCTTGAGAGTTTGTTGGTAGATTTTGAAGGGGATTTTGACGGGAAGTGATTGGAGGTAAGTCTCGTGGCCTAGAAACACTATTTAATTGAAGATTCATCATTCGTTTCTCTGAAATTTGGATAAAAATTGAAGAAACTAGGGCTTGGTTTTTGAAATGTAAAATTGGGATTTGATGGTCCATTTGAACTCCGATTATGATGAACTTTATATGTACGGACTTGTGGCGGAATGAGGAATCCGGTGATGTAAATTTCATAATTTTTTTAGAAGCGAGCCCGGGGCTCGGATTTGCCAACATCGTATTTTTAGGTTCTTTTCGAGTTATTTCAATTGGATTATGTCCCATTAGCTTATTATAACTTATTCCTTGTGGTTTTGGTCAGATTCTGCACTCGAGGAGGTTGATTTGTGAGAAAAGCGCAAGACGAGCTAGGATTTTGGCCGGTTTAAGGTGAGTAATGGTTATAAATGATATACCGAGGGTTTAAAACCCCGAATTTGCACTATGCGGTGCTATGTTGAGATGAAACTGAACTTATTATATATTATTAATATTCTACTTTAAATAATATACTTACATTATATTTCATATTTTGCCTCTTTCTAACTATCTTTGCATAAAAAGGAAATAGAAAAAAAAAAGATTATAAATAATAGAAGAAAAAGATAAAATGCTCGATGAAAATCTATTACGGTAAGTACAAGAATTGGAAGCGGAAGCTTATAATTGAATCTCGGACACATCCAAGCTCACTCCCCAGACACGTCCAAGCTCATATCCTTAGAAGCGTCCAAGATCACGTATTCAATATCATGTCTTCCAAATCCAAGATTATGTCTTCAGACGCGTCCAAGATCATGTCTTCCAAATCATGTCTTTAGACGCGTCCAAACTCGTTCCTTGGACATGTCTAAATCATTTAATACTTGCAAGATTTGTTATAAATAGAATGTATTTGGCATCGGAAGGGGGGCGGAAGAAGAAGATCTACTTTTATCTAAACTTTGGTTTTTAATTTCTTTCTTTAAATATTTTATTTTCTTTCAGTAAGTTTTTGGATTTTATAAGAGTATTGGAAATATTCTAGAATTCTTTTTTGTTGTGAGATTTAAATACTCCATAATAAAGTAATCTCTTTTGTTGGGATAGTTGATGAAGCTTGATATATGTTTTTATAATGTTATTTCAGTTTTATACATCCTTGGCTTGAAATTTTCATTGTATAATTCACTTTAATATATTCTATTTAAGTTATTCTTATATTAATTTTGTAATTCTCACGTAGCAAAATTGATATATAATAACCAATGAATAAAATAGTAGAGTGAGAATAATTTTTACAAAACACTTATTTCAAATTTGTAATCTTGTTTGTCTCAGTTTTAATTCTCACGGAGGAATTGTTGTAGACAAGCTTACTGATTTGAGTGAAAATATTCTCACGAAGTTTTTGCTACCTTTTAGCACAATTCAAGCAAGAAAATATTTCGGTTTAATCGTCACGAGTTTCAACTCAATTAATTACATAACCTCACGGAGTGCTACTAATTGACTGTTTCTTAGTGAGCAAATATAATTGTATTAGCAATAAGCAATTATTCTTTAGAGAAATACATGTGAAAATTGAGATTTTATTGTAATTATATTATCAAGTGAATTCAACGATTCCCAACTCTTTTTTAAAATTATAAATCTGTCAGAAATTATTTGTTTTGCTTTAATTGATCAACAAGTTTTCAAACTCACCTTTCATCAATTTGGTTATCTCAAATAGTAGTAAAAATATTAAAAGTCTGTAGGCTAGATTAACCAGTCTTTGTGGAATGATATCATAAACTATATTAGAATTTGACTGAGTACGAGAACAAAAATCCTATGCACATTGGTCTTGTCAAATTTTTGGCGCCGTTGCGGGGATTGGAAGACATCTACTTCAGATTAAATATTTTGTTACTAATTTGAGAATTTATTATTATAAATATTATTGCTATTATTCTTATTTCTGTCAGTATTTTCTCTATCTAGTGTTAAGTACTTCTTCCTACTACTTCAATCATTAGTTTTTCTTAAATATATTTAATCCAACATTACTAGTACATTTATCTACAAATATTATTCTAACATATTTTTAATTACTATTATTACTAGTGCTATCTTTACTTATACTTAATATATATTATTGTGCATTTTGTTTTTCACTAAATATTTTTATTATTGAAGAAAATTCCTTTAGTTATTTTACTAACTACTAGTAGTACTTTAGAAACTAGTGTTACTTTATTATTATTTTCTTATCATTCAAATTTAAGGTAGTTTATGACCTGCTCTTCTATAAATGAGTTGGTCAATTACGATCCTGAAATTAAAAAATCTCTTCGATTGTGCAGGAAAGGAAAAGCATTATCTTCCCAAAGCATAGATTGTGAAGGTATGGGAAATCAGTTTGATGAAGTAGCACAAAGACCAGCAAACAGAATCCTAAGGGATTATGCTAGACC
Organism: Nicotiana benthamiana; assembly: GCA_034376525.1. Taxonomy (NCBI): domain Eukaryota; kingdom Viridiplantae; phylum Streptophyta; class Magnoliopsida; order Solanales; family Solanaceae; genus Nicotiana; species Nicotiana benthamiana. The sequence goes on along the minus strand of CM067329.1, from coordinate 130,996,193 downwards.
TGACCGCTTCAACTGTGAATCTAGTGTCAGAAAACCTCATGTGATTCAACAGTCTTGCATAATGCTCTATTTTGTCCCGGGCCCGGGCCTAAACGGGCTTTGCGGGCCGGGCTACGTGGGCATGGGCGCTAGCGGTCCCGGGCTTCGTGGGCTCAATGGGTGAGACCAGCCCGTGACGGGCCTAAGTCCATGTGGTACCGGGCTTAGCGGGCCGAGCTTCGTGGTCCTGGCGGGCTTTTTTGTAATTTTTTTTATTTAAGGCAATATCTTGTATAGTAGTTATTAGTATAGTATGATACTAGTATAGAATATGTTTATAGTATACCAGTTATTAATACAGTATATATTTCATTATATATTGTATTGTAGTAATTAGTATATATTATATTTTAATAATATATATATTCCCTTATATATTTTCTTGTAGTATATATTGTATGTTATGTATATATATGCTCTTTTGTTTTTGTTTTTATTTTTCCTTTCTTTCACTGAGCCGAGGGTCGATTGGAAACAGCCTATCTGCCCTTTCGGGGTAGGGGTAAGGCCTGTCTACATATTACCCTCCCCAGACCCCACCTTGTAGGACTATACTGGGTACTTGTTATTGTTGTTGTTGTATATATATTCTATCTCTTATGTATATATATTCTCTAATATATATTGTATCTTATGTATATATGTTATTACTTATATATTTTCTTGTAGTTTAGGTTGTATGTTATATATATATATATATATATATATATATATATATATATATATATATATATATATAAGTAAAGACAAAGAAATATTGAGAAAAAAGATATTTAAGGGTATCTCTTATAATTTTTATTACAAAAAAAGGCATATCTTTCTTAGTCTTCCTTCCCCCAATGGAATGAGCACAACAAAGTACTAATACCACCATTAAAATAAAATAAAAAAACTAAAAGAAGATGTGCCAAAGTACAAGTTACATCATAATCTACGTTGTATCTCTAACAAATCTCATAAATCTGTCAAGGTTGGGAGGAGGTTGTGTTGGTGGTGGTGGAAAAGAAGCTTGTTCATTACCACTTTCGGGCGAAGCCGAATCCTCCGCAAGTTGAGCTATCATTTCTTCATAAGCTTCATCTATCGCGGTTGTGATTCTGCAATTCCAATGTTTCTTCTTTCCGCGCGGATCCAATCTCTAAAAAGTATCGATTTTTCCAAGCTATCCCTCATCGACGCTCTATGATCACCTATTTGCAGTCTTGCTTGACTGAAAGCGCTCTCCGATGCAACAGTTGAAGCTTGAATTGATAAAATATCCCGAGTCATCCTTGAAAGAACCGGAAAATATTTTTCCCTTGACTTCACCAGTCCAAAAGTTCAAAAGAGCCGTCTGCTTTTCAAGTCCCTAAGACAAATAAACTTGAATCTCATTTAGATGTGAAGTTCCATCATAATTATCACCTTGAGAACCCCGGAACTCCGTCCAAGATTTAAGAGTTGTTAAGCCCGCAGCTCTTTTAGACGATTGTGAGCTAGACGAAGTAGGGGTTGGAATATTTGGCTTAGCATGCTCTAAGGCAAGTTGATAAGCATTATAAACTGTTTGAGCATTAATTTTAATTGATGCTTTTGCATCTGCAAGTGTTGCAACTTCCACGGTTGAAAGATCTAAAGGCCTATAAATATTTGAATACCAAAAATGAGAACCTCCCAATTTCATTGTAGGATTTAACATTGCAGCAACGCCAAAAATAGGAGGGATAGGAAAAAAATATTTTTTAAAATTTTTGTTTCATTTCATTTATAGCAAGTTCATAAATATCCCCAGCCTCGCCAAATTCAACAAACAAATCAGCTAGTGCGGCAATATAAACTAAACAGTTTGAAATATTAGGATAACATTGCCTAAAAAATGCATTTGTAGCAACTTGAAAATGTTCTAAAAGAGCAGGTGGATGACAAAGGGGATAGAGGGAAAGCAGTCATGGAAGTGAAGAGTGGAGGGCAACAGTTTGATCCGGGACCCTCTTACAGCTTAACAGATGATGGTCCATGATTGTAGTCACTTGGAACATTAGGGGACTTAATCAATCCCCAAAACAGAAGGAGTTGAAACAATTCCTTACTGATAATAAAGTAGATGTAATTGGTATACTTGAAACTAGAGTTAAGGAGCATAAATCTAAGAAAATCTTTGACAGAATTGCAAAAGGTTGGTTGTGGCAGTGCAATTATGCAAGGGCTGTTAATGGGAGAATATGGCTCTTATGGAAGGATCATATACAGATTCATATAGAAACATTATCTGACCAGTTTATTCATTGTCTAATTGAGGACACAAGGAGTCTAGTCAGATTTCAATTCACTGTTATCTATGCACACAATACTGCAGTACTTAGAGAACAATTGTGGAGAGACCTTAAATCAATTCCTATAAATCAGCAAGATGCATGGCTTATAAGTGGTGATTTCAACTGTGTTCTGAGCTCTGAAGATAGGATTGGATCTCCAGTTACTGAGGCTGAAGTAAGGGATTTCAAAGACACAATTGATGATTTGCAGCTGACTGCTGTAAGAGCAACAGGGTGGCACTATACTTGGACTAATAAACAAGACTCTGATTCTAGAGTTTATAGCAAAATAGACTGGGCTTTTGGTAACTATCAATGGTTACAGCAGTTTGGACATTTGGAAGCAGACTACATGAATCCTTTGATATCATATCATTCTCCTATTTTAGTTAAGTTTGGCGTGTATAAGCCATTACATCCTAAACCTTTCAGGCTTTACAACAATGTAATGGAGCATGAGCAGTTTCATGATATTGTTGAGAAAGTATGGGATAAGGTTTATGATGGTTCACACATGCAGCTGATCTGGAGTAAGCTGAAGGCAGTAAAGCAGAATTTAAAAGGGCTAAATGAACACTTAGCCAAATACAAGCAGCAGATTATTCTGACAAGGGAAAGACTTGACATTCTACAAGTTCAAATGCAGAATAACTGTCTTTCACAGGAGCTGATAGATGAAGAAAGATGCTTACTTGAAGAACTTGAAAAATGGAACAATGTGGAGGAGCAAGTAATGAGGCAGAAATCCAAAGCTACATGGATTGAATGTGGAGATGCAAATACCAGGTATTTTCATGCACAATGGAGGATAAGAACAGGCCAGAATAATATTACTTCCATCTATATTGACACAGGTATCAAGTTAACTGAGCCTATTGCAGTGGAGCAGGAGTTCTTAAAGGTCTTCCAATCACTAATGGGGGAATCTGCTTCTGAACTTCCTTGTGTGGACACTAGTATAATGAAGGAAGGAAGATGTCTCACAATTGAACATCAATAAGAACTTATTAAGCCAGTCACCTTGGAGGAAATAAATGCAGCTGTAACTGAAATGCCTAGGGATAAGGCACCTGGAGTTGATGGTTTTCCCATTGAGTTCTTTACTAAGAGCTGGAATATAGTAAAGTATGATGTGTTATCTGCTACTAAGGAATTTTTTGAGACATGCAGTATGCCACACATGATTAATACTACTGCAATAGCACTTGGTGCCAAAGGTTAGAACTCCTATTACTGTGAAAGATTATGGGCCAATTGCATGTTGTACTACACTGTATAAAATCATTTCCAAAGTTATTACAAGAAGGATGAAGGGAGTAATTGGAGAGTTGATTGGTCCTGCACAATCTGCTTTCATTGAAGGAAGAAGCATCATGGATAATATTCTGTTAAGCCATGAAATCTTCAAAGGATACACTAGGAAAGGGGTTTCACCTAGATGTGTTGTAAAAATGGATCTCAGGAAGGCATATGATACTTTAAAGTGGAGCTTCTTGAAGCAAATTCTTATTGCATTGGGATTTCCTGCCAAGTTCACTGGATGGATAATGGCTTGTATTTCTTCTGCTTCATATTCTCTAGTTATGAATGGTGGTCTTACTAAAACATTCAATGCTAAGAGAGGTATAAGGCAAGGGGATCCTGTGTCCCCTTATCTATTTGTCTTGGCCATGGAGTACTTAAACAGATTGCTTCAGCAACTTCATAAGGATGGAAACTTCAATTTCCATCCTAGATGCAGGAAACTTAATATTTCACATGTATGCTTTGCTGATGACCTATTAATGTTATGTAGGGCTGACATGGTTTCTATTCAGATACTACACAGCACTTTTCTTATATTTTCAGCTGCTTCTCGGCTACAGGCAAATGTAAGCAAGAGTGCAATCTATTTAGCTGGTGTTTCACTGGATACTAGTGAGGAAATTATTCATGCTTTAGGCTTTATTGAAGGTCACCTTCCCTTCAGATACCTTGGAGTTCCTCTGGACTCTAAGAAATTAGCTGTACATCATTACTTGCCACTCATTGAAAAGATCACTGCCAGAATTACTTGTTGGTCAGCAAAATTACTCTCATATGCTGGAAGAGCTCAGCTGATCAAGGAAATGATCTTTGGAATGCAGACTTATTCGGCACAGGTGTTTCTAATTCCTAAGAAGGTATTAAAGGCTATAGAGGCAGTGTGCAGATCATATTTATGGACAGGGAAAGCATCATTATCCAGAAGAGCTCTTGTGGCTTGGGAAAAGGTTTGTCAACCTATATCTGCTGGGGGTTTAAATATAATGAGGCTGGATGTATGGAATAAAGCAGCTATAGCAAAACTACTCTGGGATTTGGCAAGGAAAAAGGATTGTCTATGGGTTAGGTGGGTACATTCTTATTATATCAAGAATAGAGCCTTAGAAGCAGTTACTGTTCCATCCAATTCCTCTTGGGTGGTGAAGAAGATATTGGATAGTAGGACAATGGTGATGGGGAATACTCAGATGCAAGGTAATCTGATGAGCAGACTGCAGAATGTATGCAAACTTGGAAAGTTTCAAATTCATAAGTTGTACATTGCACTGTTGCCTAGTTTCCCTAAGATAGCATGGAAGAATATAATGCTTGTCTCTACTGCTCTTCCTAGACATAAGTTCACAACTTGGTTGGCAGCTCACCAGAAACTTCCCACAATTGAGAGACTTCAGAATATGGGCATCCAGATTCCAACTGTCTGTGTATTCTGCCAACTTTATGATGAAGAATTCAATCATTTGTATTTTGAATGTGCTATTACTAGTAGATTATGGAGGAGAATCTGTGTGTGGTTGGGTTATACAAGAGCCATTGGATGCTGGGAGGATGAATTGAAGTGGATTTGTAGCAAAGTCAAAAGCAAAAACTGGAAGCAAGCTATCACTGCCACATCATTTGTAACTACTGTTGCATTGCTGTGGAGAAGTCGAAATCTGATCAGATTTGAAAGCAAGAGGTTTGATGAAGATCAGTGTTGCAAAGAGGTAGCAAATTTAATACATGTAAGAATTAGGAATTGTAAAAGGTGGAAGGAGGGGCTACAAATGCTCAACTTTTATCCTTAGTTTTTTTGATCATGAACTACTAGTAGCATTGTATATGGATATAAGTAGTTAGAGTTGAGAATAGTTAGAATGGTAGTGCAAATGAGTAGTAGGAGTCCATACTACTACCATAGGAATACATTGTATATTTTTCGAAATCAATATAATTTGACAGTTAAGCTAAAAAAAAATATTCTAAAAAATCTAAAATAATATTAACATTCGTCCAATCTTGGGTAGTAAGCATTTAATACAATTTCATCTAGTCGGGCAAGGTTTAGGAACATTTCTTTCTCTAAGGCCATATTCATCACATTTTTAAATACTCTCTAAGTCTAGTTCTACGGTTTGAATAAAAAGCCAATTAAGAGCCATTCGAACCTTTTCAATTTCTATGTTTAAAATTCGCATACCATCACCGACAATTAAATGATAAATATGACAAATACATCTAACATGGAAAATATTAGTAAATGCATGTTTTAGTATTTTTGTAAGCATGCCTATGTCACTAGTGTTACTAGAAGCATTATCCATAGAAATTGCCATTATTTTATCGCTAAAGCAAAAATATCTACAAATATCTGAAACATTGTTAGCTATAAACTTACCTTTGTGACGTGAATTAATTATTCTATTTGCAATTATATGTTTTTGCATTGTCCAGTCCTCATATATCCAATGACTTGTAACAGTTAGATAATCACAATCATTACCATTTCTACCAATATCAGTAGTAATAGAAATCCGGTTAGGTATATGAGTAAAGAACTAGCGCAAATATTGTTCATATTCATGTTTGAATTTATAAATATCGGCCTTAACTGTTGCGCGATGCCAACCTTTATAAGTAAGATTAATAATTCTTCTAATATAATGAACCCAATTAGGATTAGAAGCAAAAGTATAAGGTAAGCACATAACAATAATCATCTTTGCTAATTCTTCACGATATCTATTTGGATCGTAATATAAAATACCTCCGGTGACAGTGTTAATTCCTGGTAGAACTAGATTTGAACCTGTACTAGAGTTAACCGCAGAATCTACACTTGTCCCCTCTTGTTGCGCTTGCATTTGCAAAAATCTAGCCTTATCTCTAGGGTGTGTTCTTATGTGCCTAGTCAAACTACCCGTGCCGCTACGGTCTCCAGTAAATTTATGAACCAGTAATTTCCCACAAGTTTTACACTTACCCTTATTTAGTTCTCTTACTTGAGTAAAAAAATTCCAATCTAATGATGTTCCTTGACGTTTAGCAGGTTGTCTATTAAAAGTCTGAGTTTCTACAGGTGGGTCGGCCGGTGCATTACTTGAGTTATTAACATGATTAGTAGGTGTATCATCTAAATCTGGTGCTTGGGTTTTATCATCATCCTCATTTTCCTCTAAGATAGGTTCATTAGGATAAAGAGCATTCATAATTTCATCATCTAATCTATCACCTATTGCAACATCATGTAGAAATTCACTATCGGTAAATTGAAAACGAGGGTGATCACTATCAAGAATTACGGGAGGAGGAGGAGGAGGAGGACGTCTAGGTTGGCGACTACTTTCAACTTGCTTATCTTTTCTAGGTCAGGAAGCCAGGGGAAGGGTAGTATTATGGCCACTACTTTCACCGATTTTACCTTTTCCTTTACCAAACATTTTTTCCAAAGAAAAAGCCATATTAATTATAATTATGCAAACTAAACCACACAAAAATATATTATTAAAACATAAGAGTTGGAACGAGTTTATCGGATTGCCGAAAAACTTCTTGAAAATTGAAAATCGTTGAACACTTGAAAACTTCAATTCAATAACTTCACAATTTTTCACGAATTTTCAACAATAAATTAAGCAATTGTAGTAGAAAGATTGAGAGATATTGATGAATCGGTGAATAAAAATGAAAGAATGAGGGGGTATTTATAGTTGAGGAACAGGTAAAAGTATAATTATATAAAGTTTGGGGGCCAAATGGCCTTTTTTAAACCTCCAAACGGTCAAATTGTAGCCCAAACGGCTACTTTTCAAAATATGTCCGTTGGTGATTTTTAAAACTAATTTTTTTTTTAAATAAAATATAGCCGTGGGGCCCGTTTAGGCCCGCCAGGCCCGGCTGACGGTCCCGGGCTCACGGGCTAAATGATACGGACCAGCCCATCACGGGCTTAAGAGTAACACCAGGCCCAAGACCAATAGGATCGGCCCAGGCCCGTTCGGCCCGCCAGGACCGCGGGCCCGGTCCTGTCCGGTTCAGGCCCGGGCCACAATACAGGGTTAGTCTTGCATCTTCACTGGAGACGCAAAGTAAAGATCCACACAGTTATTTAATTGACTTTTTGGAACTTGTTGAAACAGCTAAGTATAATGGAGTACCTCATGAAGCTATCAAGTTAAGACTATGTCCTTTCTCTTTAAAAGGAGATGCCAAGATGTAACGACCCGGCCTGTCGCTTTGAGAGTTATATCCCCATTTACCCCATCTATGCTTATTAATGTGTTGTTCAGCTGTGTTGAGTTATATCGAGTTGGTAGGTTTGAGTTCTATCCCCATTTACCCCATCTATGCTTATTAATGTGTTGTTCAGCGGTGTTGAGTTATATCGAGTTGGTAGGTTTGAGTTCAGAGTAGTTTTGGAGTAAAATGATCACTTAGTCTCTTAGTTAGAAAGATAAGTTAAAAAAGTCAACCGGAAGTTAACTTATGAGTAAACGAGTTCAGAATTGGATTTTTATGATTCGATTAGCTTCCTTAGGTGATTTTAGACTTAGGACTGTGCCTGAAATATAATTTGAAGGTTCGTGGTAGAATTAGGCTTAAATTGGCGAAAGTTGAAAGTTTAGAAATTCTTAGGCTTGAACTCGAGGTGATTTGGTGTTTTGGTGTTGTTATGGGTATTTTGGAGGTTTGACTAAGTTCATGTAGTGAAATATAATTTGTTGGAATTATTGCTTGGAGTCTCGAGTGTCTCGGGTGAGTTTTGGATAGGTTTGGATTTCCAAGAATAAATGATATCATATTGAACAAACGAGTTCCTATTTGTTTTTTGGATTAAAGCAATAGATCCGTATCGTAATTACGGACCCATAGCAAAAAGAATGACCTAATTTGGACATTGTATGAAGATTTTATGGCTATTTTACTAAGAATTACGTTGCCAGATTTTTCATTTTAATTACGAAATTGTCACTAGCAGCGTATTTAAAAATCTGCACTATTTGCAAATATTAAAACCTACATATCTCATTCATTATAAGGTCAAATTGAGTGATTCAAAAGCCTGACTTGATTAAATTTCACAAGAAATATATTGGATGCATAAAATATGAGTTTTGGGGTCATTTGGCACGAGAAATGAGGTAGAATAGCTGGAAGAAAAATATATAAACTAGGATTTGTTCGTTCGATCATATTTTGAGTTGGGAACCTCGGATTTTGGGTGATTTTGGAGGCGATTTTCACTATATAGATTGGGGTTAGTGTCTATACTCAATTTTAATTACGTTTAATGAATCCATCTTCGTTTTTTGGATTTGATTGGTAATTTCAAAGTGAAATTAAGGGAGTTAGGGTTTGAGTTTTGGAGAGTTTTAACTGAGGACTTGAGGTACCAAACGAAGTCCGATATTGATAAATTTTATATGGTTAGACTCGGAATAGAACTAGGTTGATGATTATATTATTTTTGACTAATTTCGAGATATGGGCTCGGGGGTCGGGTTTTGGCTGATTTCGGGTTATTTTTATATTTTGTAGTTTTTATTGTGGAATTCGATTATTTAGACTATGTTGATAGTAGTAATTTAATTATGGTTTCGGAGCTTTTGGAGACTGAGTCCAGAGACGAGGGCATCCCCGAGTAGGATTTTATGCGGTTGAGGTAAGTAACAGTTTTAACTCTGGCTTTGAGGGTATTGACCCGGAGAAAGTAATATCATATGATTGTTTGGTGGTGATACCCACGCTAGGTGACGGGCGCGTGGGTTTGCACCGCGAGGGATTGAGACTTGGTCCGTCCCGTGAGGCTGCGAGGACTAATAACTATTATCTGTGGTTATGTATTTACTTGTTGTTGAACTTGTTTGCCTTCATGTTAGAGACCATGCTTAGGCTTTATTCATGCTCACATTATTTGTACTCAGTCATAGAAATTATTGTTCATGTTTACCCTAGTCTATATTATTTGCTAATATGTTGTGATACTTGATATGGGATGTGTCCCCTTATTTGTTGATGATTGTGAGGCTAGTGAAGTACATGATTGAGTGAAGCCGAGGGCCTGAAGGTTGTGAGGATATTAATACCATAGCGCGTGAGTTGTCCGCGTAGCACGTGAGTTGATCGTGTGGGTACAGGTTTTATTACCATAGCGCGTGAGTTGTCCGCGTAGTACGTAAGTTGACCGTGCGGATCCAGGTATTGATATGATGGCACGTGAGTTGTTCGTGCTTAGCGCTTGGGCCTTTGGGAGCCCCTCCGGAGTCTGTACACACCCCCAGTGAGTGCAGAGTATTGAGTATATTGAGTTTTGAGTGAGTGTGTTGAGTGGTGGAGTGACATTACTGTGAAATTGCATCTACTTTTGTTGCTGCATTTATCTGTTAAATTTTTTCGTGGTATTTACTGAGTTATAGAATTACCTGTTTATCTTTAAATTGTGACAATAATAATTGGACTATTTCTCTTAGCTCGTCACTGCTGCTCAGTTCTTTAGTTATTTCTGTTACTACTGAGGTGGTAGTACTCATAGTACACCTTGCACTTTATGTGCAGATCCAGGTGAGCTAGAGCGCGGTGGTCGTTGAGTTCAGGCCGACTATATGTGGAGAGTGCAAGGTAGCTGCTATCGTTTGCAGGGCCTTGTTAACCAGTTTATATATCTTAGTTTATAGTTTTAGACGCTCATGAGTTAGTGACACCCTGATGTTTGAGACCTGTTTTCGTATTTTATATTAATTATATTTAGAGTTGATCTAGTTTATCATGAATTAAATTATTGAAACTATTTTATTAAGTTCTTATAATAAAATTAGTAGTAATATTTTGGGAATTTTGGCTTGCCTTGTAACACGATAGGCGCTATCACGACCATGGTTAGATTTGGGTCGTGACACAAGACTTGGTTGCGAAGTTTTCCACAAGGTTCCATCACCACATGGGATCAAATGACTCAGAAATTTTTAAATAAATATTTTTCCCCTGCTAAAAACAAAGTTAAGACAAGACATCTCTAATTTCTTGCAGACTGACACTGAATCAGTTTATCAAGCTTGGGAATGTCTTGTGTTAACTTAGAGTAACCACAGAACAGATTCAGAGTCTCTTACCAAGAAATACAGAGAAAAATCCAAAAGAGCACCTTAAGGCCATCACCTTACGGTCAGTTAAGGAGCTTGATGTACCATATACCGACCAGTCAGAATAACACGTAAATAATGGTAAGAATGTTGAAATACTCTCTGGACCATCTGAAAAGAAAGAAGTCACGAAAAAAGAAGAATAAGAATATTAAAAAATTGAATCCTCTCCCTATGAAAATTCCTTTTCCACAAAAAATGAAAAGAGAAAATCTTGATAGTCAATTTGCCAAATTTTTGGACATTTTAAAACAGATTCACATCAATATTTCGTTCACTGATGCTTTATTGCAAATGCCTTCATATGCTAAATTTTTAAAAGAAAAATTTTCAAACGAAAGAAAATCGGAAAAAGTGTCTGTGGTAGTGCTTACAAAAAAATATCGTGCTATACTTCAAAATAAGCTACCAGAAAAACTTGGGGACCCAGGTCGTTTTACAATTCCATGCACTTTGGGAGGAGTATATTTTGAAAAAGCACTCTGTGATTCTGGAGCTTCAATAAATTTGATGTCATTTTCTATCTTTAGAAAATTTAATCTTGGTGAAATGAAAGACATATATGTTTCTCTTCAGTTTGCAGATCAAAGCACTATGAAACCTAATGGAGTAATTGAAAATGTGCTCGTAAGAGTGGATAAGTTTGTTTTCCCTGTAGATTTTATAGTACTTGAAATAAAAAAATGTCCCGATGAACCAATCATTTTGGGTAGACCATTTCCTGACACATGTAGAGAAATCATAGATGTCCATCAAGGACAACTAATTTTGAGAGTTGATGAAGAAAGAGTCATTTTTGATATGCAAAAGATATTAAGATTTTCAGGAGATGAGACGTCATCATCGTGTTTTTCAATTGACATGCTTAATTATCTTACAGATGAATTCAAAGATGATCAATTAATTCCACACTCAATGGGAAGATGTTTGGCCACATCTGGCACAACACAAGATGATGATCCTATCATCAGAAGAGAAGTTGAAATACCAGAAAAACATTCTGAGGATGAGGAGATGCAACCAGAATAAGTTCAACCAAAAATTGAACTTAATGTTCTCCCATCTCCTAAAAATTGAAATACTAGAAAAACATTTTGTATTTTTGTTGTCTTTCCCTTATTTCAGACAGTAGAGTTGAGATGTGTATATTTTACTAGATGTCCGTACACGGTGACACAGATCTTGGCACACATATGCATTAGTAGACTTGCTTTCGGGGTTGTATATTCTATTTCCTACTATGTTAACTCCTTTCGACAAGAGGGGTTGCTCTGATGGTAAGCAACTCCCACTTCCAACCAAGAAGTTGTGAGTTCGAGTCTCCCCAAGAGCAAGGTGGGAAGTTCTTGGAGGGAAGGATGCTGGGGGTCTATTTGAAAACAACCTCTCTACCCAAGGGTAGGGGTAAGGTATGCGTACACACTACCCTCTCCACACCCCACTAAGTGGAATTATACTAGGTTGTTGTTGTTGTTGTATGTTAACTCCATTCGTTCCAACCCTAGTTGAATGGGTATTTTACTTAGATTTGAGTAAAACGATTCTATATGAATTGTTAGTAATCTTCCGCACTTGGCTGGCCCTGCAAGGTTGTTGGGCGCCATCATGACCTGTTTTGAAAATAGGTCGTGACACATGCTATCACAAGCATTAAGAAAATAATCACACCACCATCCATAGAACCTGAAAATACTCCTTTCAAGTGATTTCGGTTCTTCCATATGCAAGATGATGCAACATTGTGGCGATCCGTTGCTCCAATGACTGACCTTGAAAAAATATATTTAAAAAATACTAACTTTAATTAGTGCATATAATCAAACCAAATATCATAGTAAAAAACTTAGAATAGGAAAAGGGAAAAAGGTCAAAATTACCCCTATACTATTGTTAATTGGTTACTTGTGACCCCCGTTATACTTTTCGGCCATTCTTGCCCCTACCATTAAAGAACTTTGAATAAACACCCCTAAACCTAACATTTGTACACTGTGGCAGCTGACCACATTAAAATTATCCTGCTTAGCTGCCATGTCAGCTGCCATGTCATAGGACCCACCATTTTAAAACCCCACTACACCCATTTCTTACCCGTGACCCATAACCCGTTTGCCCACCACATAAATAATATAGACCCGTCTAAATTAGCTACGAGGGTCATTTGGTGTGCATCAGTTTGATAGAAATGAGAGAGAAAAGAGTTGAAGGTTCAAAAGAAACACTGATTTCCAGTGTTGAATGTTGTTCGAGGTACGATTTTCCCCCAAAACAAACGTTTCTGCTAGTTTTATATGGTTGTTGTTTATAAATGAAGTATTATTGTCTCAGGGTTCGTATTTATTTTATTGTAAAGTTAGGGTTTTTAGACCATCCTTCGTTGTTTTGTGGTTTTTGTTGTTTCAGATATTCTATTGTCGTTTAGGGTGTTTCTTGTCTCAGATATTGACAATTTTTGTCGTTTGTGTTTATATGTGACTTTCACCTTTATACCCTAATTTTTTTTATTATACTGGTCAGTTAGGATATATTGGTGGAATTGGTGATATTTGGTACTTATTTTAGAAGACATTTATCATGTTTAGGATTTCAAGTATGTGTGGTCCCTTTTGTTTTTTAAATAAGGGACGATTAGGGTTTTTTAACTGAAAAGGGATTTGAGGTATTTTTTAATAGCTGACTTGTTGTTATTTGGTCCCATGTTTCACTTGTGTGGCTGTTAAGTGAGTGAGAAAAGGTTACGGGAAGTTGAAAGCAAAGAAGGGTAATGGGAAGAAGCAGACTTAACCAACAGTTATGCTATTTTGCAATGTAGATAACAAAACTCTATCATAGTAATATATTTTTGATTGTGATTTAATTATTAGCCAAGTAAACATGTTAAACTTGTGTGGCTGTTAAATGAGTGACATGTTTACTCGAATGTCATGTTATCACCTATTTGTGAAAGTTTTTGGGGTGATAATGTGACATCCCCTTGACTGTGGTTGATTGTAGTTTGAATGTTGTTTAGGTTGGGAATCTTGATGTCATGTTGTCACTTGTTTATATAGGTTTTTGGGGTGATAATGTGACATCCCCCTGTGATGAATGAAATTAGTATTTATGACTTGTAAGTTCTGTCCATATTTTGTTAACAGGTTGTTTTGTGACTTGTAGATGTTTATTAACAAATTGTTTTGTGAGTTAACAGGTTGTTTTGTGAGTTTTATGAGTTGTTTGGTGTACTAAATTATGTAGTGCAAATATCCACATCGACCAAACTGTCCAGAATTTAAACATAATTGGTGTACTGAAATTGTGTGAAATGTCCAGATTTTAGACTAAACAGTCCAGATTTTGGACATAATTGATTTACTGAAATTGTGTGAAAATGTCCAGATTTTAGACCAAACTATCCAGATTTTGATATAATTGGTGTACTGAATTGTGTAGTCAAAATGTCTAGATTTTAAGGTAATAGTTCTATACTTACTTCGCAAATTACATGGTAGTTTATAAGTACATACATTTAAAAGGAAAATAAAGAATACAACAACAACACAACCATTGAGATATAACAAACCGATGAGACCTTGAATTGCTACAAACTGTATTTCATATACAAACACAGGATACCATACGATAGATTTGATATAATTGATTAATGTATGCTCTAATTTAAACGGTTCAAAAGCTCTAATTGAGTTCATTATATTACAATTACATGAAACTAAGATTACAAGGTCTAATATAAAAGGTTCAAAAGAAACTACATAACACCTCCTCATCCAGTGCCAAACGATAATAAAAATGACAACAAAAAATATTCATTAGCATCATCAACAAGGTTCATCAACTTTTACTTCATCATCGACCACAACAAATCCAACAAAAAGTTCCCATGAGATCATAAGCATCACCCTCGTCTTCAAAACCTTCTTTTCCAATTTCGTAACTTTTGCAGCTTTAGCTTTGTGTAGAGCCTTCAAGGCAATTAATTATTCTTTCAATTTATCCGTATCATCTTTAATAGCTTCCCAGGATGATGTTACATCTTTAGTTGTAACCAAATCATTGGAGACCGAGATTTCATCTTCCCATTCAAAATAACCACAATATCGATTCTGTCCAAAACAAAAAAACCACACAAGAAACTAAGATCATTATTATTAAACTATAATTTAGAGCTACCAATTACTAAATTAGATCTTTTGTTACACAATCACTAACCTTAGGCTTCGAACATTTAAAAAATCGCCTTTCAGGGTTTAATGAAGTCGTTGAAGTGAACTGATTTGCAAAGATGCCACAACGACACCTAGTTTGGGAAAAACAACTTCCTTGAGACATTGAAGATGAAGGAAGATGATTGGGTCGTCTGAACCCTAATTTTAAGAAATGAGTGTAGTGGGGTTTTAAAATGATGGGTCCTATGACATGGCAGCTGAGTGAGATAATTTTAATGTGGTCAGTTGCCAGTGTACAGACGTTAGGTTTAGGGGTGTTTATTCAAAGTTCGTTAACAGTAGGGGCAAGAATGACCGAAAAGTATAACATGGGTCACAAGTAACCAATTAACAATAATGCAGGGGCAATTTTGACCTTTTTCCCATAGGAAAATGACCTTCTCTAATAATGTTGATGTATTTACGACAGAAAATATATTCGATTACTAAAAATTTAGTAATTCTCTGACTACTGGCTTAATAATTTGAATTGGAAATCGGCCAAGATATAAAAATTTCTCCTTTATGAATTAAGGAGAAAATTTGTATAAACTATTTTAAGGAAGCTATATGTAATAATAACTACAAAAGTAAAAACTTGCGGAATAAGCAAATTTCAACAAATTCACAAAATATGCAGATGTCTTACATAAAATCATAAAAGGAAAATATATTTTTAATGAAAAAATCGTGTCGCCTAACACCAGTTCAAATTGTAAATCGAATCACGACAAATCTCCATCTAGAGTCTAATAAAAAAATTTAAAGTGGATTAAATACACGCATAAATTAAAAAACATATGATATAACTCCAATATTCAAATTACCTAGTAACTGAGAAAGTTAATAGCAGATAAAATTACGCACCTTTCATCGTGAATATTCAAGCAACAAGGAAAGAGTTGTCTGATTTTTTGTGATCTGGAGCATGTCATAATCTAACTACTCGAATGTTGAAATTTCAATCTATTTTGATACTCGATATTTCACTAATATATTTAATATTTACAGTCATATTTTGCAGTACATCTAATTGATCAAAGGTTTGTTTTACATATATGGATATATATATTCAATGTACAGAAGCCAAACAGTAAGCAATGTACGGAAGCAAAATCCTAAAAAGAGATTATTAATTGTATTACAAATCGATGATCATGTCATTTTGTATGGTAAATGTAAGTAATCATGTGCTGTCATGTCACAATAATTCTTTTCTTTTACTTATTTTTGGATTTTTGATCCATAAAACGTTTTTGAAAAGAATTTATTCCTTCTATTTTTACGTCTACAGGACATTTCATATCTTTTTCTCTTACTCATATTAACTCAAATCATTAAATTCACATTTCAATAGAATATTTGTCATATAATATTACTCCAAATATGCTAATATGTGTTCATGGACAGCTCTATTTCATATTTCATTCCCAATAGATTTTTTTTCGAATTATTAATTAGAGAAATTGTGCCAGCTTTAAAAAAATAATTTTATCTTGTATAAGATTAATTTTGCAAGTTATGAATGCATAAAATTTAGTTTATCTTATGTTAAGCTAAAAAATCATCATATATTTTTGAAGGTCAGAAATAACGAAGTTTCATTTAAGTATAAAGTAACCAAAATTAACCAATTATTTTTAATGTAGCATTTATTGAAGAGATTATATGGGTCGGTGCTTTTAATAATTCAAACTTAAATTATTATTTCCTTACATAGTAACAAAAATGTGCAGAATCTTATAACCAAATTAAAGTTATATGTAGTCAAAGACAAACCAGTAATCATATAAGTTAAATTTGATCAATTCTAATCTATCTCAATCCTAATTAAATTTATTTAGATATTGTTAAAAGTGTTGGCGCCATTTAATTTAATATGATGATTAACTTTCCTTTTAATATAATATAGATATAGATTCTATTAAAATTATTTTATTTTTATTAATAGATTGATGAATTTTTTAGCAGTGTTGTTGGCAATTAACTTGGTTTGGAGACAAAATCACCCGTCATTCAGTTTACCAGTATTTGAATTGAAACTGTACTAGACGCATTACAGATCGTACCCTTACCTGGACATAAAGAAGTCGGAAACACTGGTTGAACTCTAAAGACGATCCTAGATCGTCACCAGGGCAGCATCAGAGGAACTTCTTGTTTGTGATTCGTTTTCTGAACATAGACAAAATGCTTGATCTAGCTCAATCTTAGATAGCTTCACTCTGTAGATCAGTTGAAAAGTTGTTAAAATTGCCCAATTTGCTATGGCAGAGGTGACTACCCCCACATCGGTAACTTCTCTTCTCATTTTCCCCAGAAAGTTTCACGCTTTTATCATGTGCACATTTTTATATCTTTGCGTCGCCTTACATTTGTGGAATTTAGGCCGACGCAAATAATGGGCCGAAATCTTTCTTGGATTTGGGATCCTTCGTTGGCGATTTGAATGCTGAGGATGAAACTGCCAGGTCTGCTAATTTTGCTATAATGCTCGTTAGTTTTTAATTCTTGATCCTCTATATATAAGGCAATTTAGGACATCTTGTTTTTTTCTTCTCCAGCGATGATATATCCCTTGAGGAACTTGAGGAAGAGTTGCAAGAATGTAAAACTGATGATGTAAGAATTTTCATACACTTATGTTTTATTCATTCTTAATAATAGCCATAATTTTATTGGATTAAAGCTTGTTATTTGTTACTACAATTTAGTACAAATTTTCTTCCCTTTTTGAGGGATAGGTTTAGGGACACTAGTATTGGGTCTAAATTTTGCTTACTTGTATGTTGAAGGTTGTTGCAAACATACTCTCTAAAGGTACAACATTGCGGGAATACACTAAGGGCGTTGAAAACAATTTGCGGCAAGTTGAACTGGATTCTATCCAGGTTTGCTGTACTAAAACACATTACCACCGTCCTTTCTTTCTGTATTAATAACTTGCAATTTCGAGTTATTCCTCTTTAGATGATTAGTATTATCATGCATTACGCTTTCTTTATCTCTTTATTCTACTATTGTAAGGTACTTTCGTTCAACTTAGCTATAGATTCCTAACGTAGATAGGTTTCTAATAATGTACAGACTGCTGAAATGGTCATTTTTCCATATTTAGCATGGATCAGCTTCTTCCATAATGCTCCGAGTTCCTGGTTGTGTCTCCACAATCTTTATATGATAAACTTCTGTGTTTATTTCCTATACTTTATTGCCCTCATGTTGTAACCCCCATCTGATTTGAATGAAACTTCTTCTGACTATTTCCTACCGGTAAAGAGTTTTTCTTATCTAACTTTATTCTCCACCTTATTTGGCAATGGAAAAAGAGACATTTTATAAATTGGAAGTCTGCCAAAACACTGTTAATTGAAGTCATTCTACCAGCTAAAGATAAATACTGATGTTTCCAAGTGATAGTCTTTTTTCAAGCTTCTCAGTTACTAGCTGCGACACAGCAAACAAATTTTGTTTTGACTTAAAGAAGATCAAAGTAAGTAGATGGGAAAGAAACAATCCTGCAACCCCACAAAATATCGACCAGTTGCTACAAATATGCTACCACATTGACTGGATACTCATAGCTTTTAGTTAGGTTTACATGCAATCCTAAAACTGTCTCAAATACTTTGCTTGGCTCTTCTCTGCGTCACAAAATACCAAGGTATCGTCAGCATTTAATATATGTGAAAAAGATACAGCATCTCTGTTACTTCTCACTTTAAAACCATTAACTTATCCTAAGGTCGTGGCAGAAGTAACCATTCCACTGAACATTTCCATTACTAGAATGAAGAGAAAGCTGAAAAAGGTCACCTTGACTGAAAATACGTGTTGCTATGCAGAGCTGAACCCAAATAACCCTTTTATCTTCCTGAGCAGAGCAATCAAGAAATGCGAGTTTAAATGAATATGGACCGTAGGCCTTTTCAGTATCTAGTTTCCAAATGATCCCTGGTTTCTTTTATTTAATTCTCATATCCAAGATTGCAAGCTACTCCATTGGTTTTTTGCCTACCTGCGAACAAAAGCCATTTGGAACTCTGGTATTAAATATTCAATGATCTTTTTCAGCCTTTCAGCCATTTCTTTGGTTATGATCTTATGTATTCCATGCACTAAGCTTATAGGCCTATATCCCTTTAGCTTTATGCCCTTTTCTTTTTTGGAATTAATGCTATAATCTTGGCATTAAATATCCTTTCAGAAATACCTTTTTGATGTAAGAGTTCTGTTGCATTGAGAAGTTCGAATTTTACCAAATGCCAGCATGTTTGGGAAAAAGATATTCGACAACCATCAGCCCAGGGCCTCTTTTCCCTTCACATTCCCTCTATCATTTTCTGATTTTCTCTATCTCATCATATTGAAAGGGTCTTTGCAACCATTCATTATCTTCCTCAGTCACCCCAATGAGTCTCCTGTCTCCTGTCAATATAATCCTCTTCTGCACATGTTTTTCATGAAACACCAGAATTCTACTTTCATTTTATGCATCATCTACCAAGATCCATTCTACCATCATTGTTTCAATCATATTCACCCTTTTATTTGCATTGATCATTTTCTGGAAAAAGCCATGTGCTCTAGTCACCATTTGACTCCACAAGCATTTGGACTTTTTGTTCCCAATAAGTCTCTTAAGCTTTTGCTAGCTCTTCCAATTACCAGGTACAATTGACTTCTCCCTTTATCTTCTTCTGACATACTCTCTTCCTCCTTTTTCTTTCCAATGCTTTTTGAGAGCATCTAACCATCCGTTCTCAAGTCTAAAATAAGAGCCATTTCTTTCCCCATTTCTGTACTCCAAAAAAAGGGTCTTATGTTCACAGATGAGATTTACTAAACGTACCTGGGTTGGACATATAGCTCAACCTGAGACACATAAAGGACTCGTGCCCATACTCATTTCCCATGTGTTTCAAAATTTACAAATGTTTCTTTGATTTGATGTGTTGAGGGTCTATTAGAAACAACTTCTCTACCTTCACAAGGTAGAGGTAAGGTATGCATACACACTACCCTCCCCATACCTCACGATGTGGGATAACACTGGGTTTTTTGTTGTTGTTGTTGTTGTTCTTTGGTTTGACGTTGGTTTGTGATCAGTGTCGAACTATTGATGATTCAGGAGAGCTAATGAAACCTATTTATTTCCAGAAACCAATGCAATGCATTTAGTTTTCACAACTCAAATTCATGTAGCCTAACGAACTTGGTTTTAATGATGATATGATATACGGACTTGTCCAAAAAAATGATGATATGATATACGCGTTTAATTCGTACTTATGTGCTAGTTTTCGGGGTGAGTGCCGTGAAAACTTGGTTATAATGATAGTGATAAAAAGCCCTTGTTTATGTGACATATAATGATATGTGCTGTTTTATCAAATCAACAGGATTACATAAAGGAAAGTGATAATCTAGTCTCACTTCATGATCAAATTCGTGATTGTGACATGATCCTATCCCAAATGGAGACCCTTCTCAGTGGATTTCAGGTACTTTCTAATTTCTATCAATATCAAAGTGGATGACACTTTTCTTTTGTTTTAAAAAATCAGCAGTGAATCAGGCTTTAAAATTACCAAGACAATATGATTGATAAGTGTTACAAGTAGGTCACCTTGTTACAATGTCAGTTAAAATTGTTTAAAGTGTCATTCATGTTCACATCCTGGGATCACTTGGATTTTTTTGGGGGAGGGTGGGGGAAATATCACTGTGAGGATTCGTGTGTCTCCACTTTTCTCTCATCATACATAGAGGAAACCGGAAGAAATTTAGGAGAAACTATTTAAGATCCTCATGATCCACTTGCCTGTATCTTCTTTCATCAAACTTGATATTTCTCTGTTTTATCTGCCAGGATGAGATAGGTTCTATAAGTTCGGATATTAAAATTCTCCAAGAGAAGTCTATGGATATGGGGTTGAGGTTGAAGAATCGCAAGGTATTATCTTTAAAGGATGGACCTTCTTGTACTGTTTACATTCTTGTCTTGGGCTTTCTTTATTTAGTGTATTCTAAGTTGCACCTGTAGTGTGGATTAGTTGCTACCTTCTCATTCTGAAACAATGTTGATTCTGACGACTGTCATTTGAATGCATTTTATTGTTCAAATGTGAAGAAATCACCAGTCTGAATGGATAAAAGTGTGTGCTAATTGTGTTTCATGTCTGAAGAAGTTATTAGTGGCTCTGAATGAGTGGTATTGACCATTTCGTTTATCTTATAGATTTCTTCTCACTTTCACATTACTGTCTGTAAAAAAAACCTTCTGAGTAATATGGATGGTTGCATTTTTGTTTCTGACATGGAAAACTTGAAAAAAGAGGATTAGAAGAGTATTTGGAGGAACCGAAAACTCCTATGCATAAATCAGAGGAATATTTTTATTTTGATGCACATTTGGAGCATATGTAATATTCCAATAGGTGTAGATGATTGGATACGCTTTATGGAGAATTACATTTCTATGTAGGATTCTCTACTTAGGGTGTGTCTGGTATGAAAGAATTTTATTTAGTTTTCCCTTGTTTGGTTGACTTAAATTTTGAAAAATATTTTTTATATCAACTCATTTTCCTCCAATTCCTCCAATTGTAGGAAAATGACTTCCCCACAAAAAGGATCTCACACCCACTCTCACCCTCCAATTCACACCCTCGCCACCCTGGGATCCAAAACCCCGAATTCACCCTGACCACCCCTGATGGGCCCCACCATCCAACCCCCCTCCCCGGCAGAACTTCCCTTGCCCAACCAACCACAGTCCTCGGTGCACCATCCACTCGTCTCTCGGCCCTCTTCCCCTACCCCCGTCCCAACCCTATCACCCTGCTCCTCCCCTTCCCTCACCATTTCGTCTCCCATAATGGTTGCCTAGACTATATATTTTCCAAATTATTTTTTTGATAACTAACCAAACACCAGAATAAATAAGAAAACCACTTATTTTCCAAGAAAATAATTTTTGTAGGAAAACATTTTCCTTCGCACCAAACACACCCTTATTATATAATCTTGTACGTCAAATTCTCCCATCAATCATCATATCAGTAAAAGTTAATCGTATTTATTAAAAAGAAAAATGAGCCATGAGAAATATTTTCTTTTCTTCATTAACTAAGTAAGGTCTTGAGAAACTCAATCAGCTAAGTATATCTTTTGTTGCTCAGTTCTTTTTTCTTTATTCCTTTTGATTACTATGCTTCTGTTCAGCAAGTTGCATGGGTAGTTCCACTTTTGCTTCTGCTATTCAGGTTGCTGAGTTAACTGGATTATTCAGAAAAGTCCTACCCGTTTTGCTGAAAGATTTAGTGATAACAATTGTGTTTCAGTGTATAAGAAGCTATTTATGTGCTATAGTAATAATGCCAGAGTAAAGAAATCATCCAAGTTAATCCTTAGTGTTAATGTCCTCGCTCCTTGGAATGGCAAGTTCTGTCTGAATATTTTTTGCATATTTAAGTTCTGAATATTTTGAATATTTTAAAAGGCATCGACAGCCCAAGTAAACAGACCAACCTCTTGGTTGATCATCTTTGTATAAAAATTCTCATCTCCTTGGTACTTTTAAGTATGATCAGGTCCACCTGGAGGTGCCTTGTTTACAGATAATTAATAGATGAAAGCATATATTCTTTTTGCTGTTGTCATTGTCTGCAGACTTATTTTTTTATGATAGCATGTGCCTGTCCAGAGTTGTTGAGTACTGTCACCTATTTTATCTGATGTCGATTTTATTGCATGAAATGCTGAATACCCTCTCAAAATTTAGCTGTCCACAGTTGTTTTGACAATAATCGTGGGAATTGTTCAATTTAACTCTTAGACATGTCACTTCTTCCTCTTCTAAGACTTATTAGGTGGATGCTAGTGCTTCAAACACTAATGTTAGAGAACTCAGTCATGCTGTGGGGTCAAGCATACTTGATATAACAACCATATTTGAGTCTTGGTGTTTCTTGAGATACTTTCTGATAGTTGTGCTTGATGGTTTGTTATTCTGCAGGTGGCAGAGTCAAAGCTGGCAAAATTTGTCGAAGATATTATTGTTCCTCCAAGGATGATAGACGTAATTGTTGACGGGGAGGTACTTTTTGGCTCCTTGTTTATTTGTTCCTCATATTTATTCTTGCATTTTATCCTATAGTGGGTCAAGAAGAATAGCAATTGGGGAAACACAAATTCGAAATTTAAGTATAGAAAGGGGTGAATGGGTTGACATAGTCTTGCATATGATTTTGAGGACAATGATGTGACATGTCGGGCAAGTGACTGTGTAGCAGCTTGGTTTCGTCTTTTCTTCAAAGTGCTTATTATTTTTAACTGTTTCTGGTTTTTATGTGGCCTTGCTTATGGATTTATCAGCTCACACAGAAAGCTCTTCTTGGTAGTGTTAACACTGATGGCTGGATAGACTTTCTCATTTTTCCCTTGTTTTATCATTTTTTCCTTGTCTCTTGTGAACTCATCATGCATCATACCATAAAAAAACTCTTCTTTTGGATAGTTGAGTGTTAACGCTGGACCGCCTTTCTCTCTTCTCCCTTCTTTTCCTCTTTTTTCACTCCTTTCTTTTTTGGTCTTGGCTTGCTGGTATTGCATTGCTACAGTTTAGGTTAGGGTTTGTTTGAGAAGTTTCTTCTAGTTAATCACCAGCTTTTCTGAATCAGGGCAGCTATAATGCATCATCTCTTTATCTTTCTCCTTTTTTTTTGAACTTTTCGTTATGAAGTATTTACCAAGTATGACCTCTCTCTAGCGGGTAAGTCCATTGAGTTGGCGAAGGTCCTTCAGAAGAGGAGGGTCAACATAGCCTGTGTCCAAGAAACTAGGTGGAAAGGGAGGCGAGAGATGCAAACGGGTTTAAGCTGTGGTATTCTGGGGTCGTGAGAGGTAAGAACGGAGTGTGCATCTTGGTGGATATGGATCTAAGGGAGTCCGTGGTTGAGGTTAGGCGGGTAAATGATAGGTTAATGTCTATTAAGCTGATTATTAGGGGTTGCGTCCTTAATGTCATCGGCGCTTACGCGCCGCAAGCGGGCTTAGACGAGGAGGTTAAGAGGCGCTTTTAAGAGGGCTTGGATGATTTGGTGAGCAGTATTCCCCAATCTGAGAAGTTAGTTATTGGAGGGGACTTTAATGGTCATATCGGGGCTTATGCTGGTGGTTATGGTGAGGTGCACGATGGCTTTGGCCTTGGGGTTAGGAACGGAGGAGGCACGTCACTGCTCGATTTCGCTTGGGCTTCTGAGCTCCTGATCGCGAACCCGACATTTAAGAAGAGGGAGGAGCATTTGGTCACCTACAAAAGTTCGGCGACGAGGACTCAGATTGATTACCTCCTTCTCAGAAGGAGCGATAGAGGTTTGTGCAAGGACTGCATGGTTATTCCGGGAGAACCCCTTTCGACTCTTCATTGACTCCTAGTGATGGTGTCGGTCTTCGGGTGAAGAGGAAGAGGAGGGGTGCTCGCGGACGACCGCGGATTAGATGAGGTGCTTTGATTAAGGAGAACTCCCAGGAGTTGGAGAGGAGGTTAGTTGATGGTGGAGCTTGGAGAAGTTCTAGGGAAGCGGACGCAATGTGGTCAGAGACGGCAAACTTGGTTAGGGAGGTAGCACGGGATGTGCTAGGGGTAGCCAAGGGCTATTCAGGCAGACATCAGGGTGACTGGTGGTGGAACGATGTAGTCCAAGAAAAAGTGGAGGTGAAGAAGGTGACGTTTGCTACGTTGCATGGAGCACAAGCGAGGAAGAAAGGAGAGTGAACAGGGAGATCTACAAGGTGGCGAGGAAGGAAGCGAAGCTGGCGGTTACGGAAGCTAAAAATGCGGCGTTTGGACGCATGTACGAGGAATTAGGGGAGAAAGGCGGAAGTTATTCCGATTAGCTAAAGTAAGGGAGAGGAAGGCGCGTGATCTTGACCAAGCATCAAAGACGAGGATGGTAGAGTCCTGATGGGGGAGTCTCAAGTCAAGCAGAGGTGGCAAGCGTACTTTCGAGACCTACTTAATGAGGAAGGGGATCGAAGCATAGAGCTAGGGGAACTGGGGCATTCAGAGCAACATAGAGACCTTGGGTACTGCAGGGCATTAGGGTGGATGAGGTCCTGGGGGCTTTGCGTAAGATGAGTAGGGGTCGAGCGACTGGGCCTGACGAGATCCCGGTGGAGTTCTGGAAATGCATGGGTAGGTCAGGAGTGGAATGGCTCTCCAGGTTGTTCAATGCGATCTTCAGGACCAAAAGGATACCGGAGGAGTGGTGATGCAACAACTATAGGGGTATCAAATTAATAAGTCACACATGAAGGTCTGGGAGCGGTTGATCGAGGCAAGGGTGAGGGAGATGACATCTATAACTGTGAACAGGTTCGGTTTCATGCCGGGTCGCTCCACTACAGAAGCTATCGACCTTGTCAGGAAATTAGTGGAACAATTCAGGGATAAGAAAAAGGACCTGCACATGGTGTTTATCGACTTGGAGAAGGCGTACGATAAGGTCCCAAGGGAGGTGCTATGGAGGTGCCTGGAGGCGAAGAGCCTGCCGGAAGCATACATCAGAATAATCAAAGACATGTACGATGGAGCTAAGACTAGGGTTAGGACGATGGGTGGTGACTCAGACCATTTTTCGGTGGTTATGGGGCCCATCAAGGATCAACGCTTAGCCCTCTCTTGTTTGCCTTGGTAATGGATGCTCTAACCCGTCATATTCAAGGGGATGTGCCTTGGTGTATGCTATTTGCTGATGACATAGTCTTGATAGATGAGACGAGGGCCGCTGTCAATGAGAGGCTAGAGGTATGGAGACAGACTCTCGAGTCTAAGGGTTTCAGAATAAGCAGATCTAAGACAGAATACCTGGAGTGCAAGTTTAGTGCCTGGCCGAGCGATGTAGGCAGGGACGTGAAGATTGGATCTCAGGTCATCGCCAAGAGGACAGTTTTAAATATATTTGGTCCGTGATTCAGGGGGACGGAGAGATTGACGGGGATGTCACTCACCGTATAGGAGCGGGGTGGTCGAAGTGGAGGCTTGCATCAGGAGTCCTGTGTGACAAGAAAGTGCCACAGAAACTCAAGGGAAAATTTTATAGAGTTGTGGTTAGACCTGCCATGTTGTATGGAGCGGAGTGTTGGCCGGTGAAGAACTCTCATGTTCAGAGAATGAAGTTTGCAGAGATAAGGATGCTCAGGTGGATGTGCGGGATCACCAGGTTAGATAAGAGTAAGAATGAAGTTATTCGAGAGAAGGTGTGGGTGGCCCCGGTAGAGGAGAAGATGCGAGAAGCGAGCTCAGGTGGTTCGGGCATGTGCGGAGGAGAAGTCCTGATGCCCCGGTGAGGAGTTGTGAGCGGCTGGCGGTGGTCGCGTGAGGCGAGGCAGAGGGAGACCTAAGAGGTATTGGGGAGAGGTAATTAGGCATGACATGACTAGAATGCAGATTTCCGAGGACATGACCCTTGATAGAAAAGTCTGGAGGTCTAGTATCAGGGTGGTAGGATGGGGCTTCTAGAATTTTTCATACTCCTTTCCGGGGATGGGGAGGCTTGGCAGGGCTATCCATAGATGATTCGTGTATTGGATTGTGTCCCCCTTATGATAGTTATTTATGGTAGTTACTGTTTGGTATTATTTATGGTAATTACTGTTTAATATTGTTGTATGCCATTTTATTTATGGTTCTTATGTTTAGATAATTATTTACGTGATTTCAACTGGAGATACTAATGATCTTTTGTTTTTATTTTTCCTTTCCTTCCCTGAGCCGAGTGTCGATTGGAAATAGCCTCTCTGCCCTTCCGGGCAAGGGTAAGGCCTGTCTACATATTACCCTCCCCAGACCCCACTTTGTGGGACTATACTGGGCAGTTGTTGTTGTTGACCTGTCTCTAACATAGCATGTAGCACAACATTCTGCCAGGTGTTTAATTTTAATATTGCATATTTGATTGCCTAGTTCACTCATGGCTTCTAACCAACCATCCAACGCTGAATGTTTATAGGTTAATGAGGAATACATGAGGACTCTTGAAATTTTGAGTAAAAAGCTGAAGTTTGCAGATGCAGACCCCATGGTTAAAACATCAAAAGCTCTGAAAGATGTTCAGCCTGAGCTAGAAAAACTTCGGCAGAAAGCAGTCTCCAAGGTATGCAGATTCTGAGTACTTTAAGCATGTTTAAGTTGGATTTTTACCGTAGGAGCTTTTGGGTTAACCACAAACCTTTTAGATAGCATAACCAACACATGGATGTCTTTGGTTTTACTCGGTGTAGTGCTCAAATACACTCATGATTTTATGATCCTGGCATTGTCAATGAAAAGATTCAAAAGGAAGAAAATTCCGATACAGTGACATGACATCCGTCCATGGCGAACATTAGCTTAATTCGGAACTGACTGCACGTCTTCAAAGCAAAATTGCTGTCAGTTCAAAAGCCTCTGTTTTCTTGATGAAAAATCATTTTCTGGATATAACTAGAGATCAAGTATCAAAGACAAATTTTTTTGTTGATGTTTGAGGATACTTCTACAAAGTGGTGGTTAGACCGACTATGTTGTATGGGACGGAGTGTTGGCCAGTCAAGAGCTCTCATGTCCAAAAGCTGAAAGTAGCGGAAATGAGGATGCTGAGATGGATGTGTGGGCATACTAGGAGAGACATGGTCACGAACGAAGATATTCAGGACAAGATAGGTATAGCCTACGTCGTGGACAAGATGCGAGAAGCAATGTTGAGATGGTTCGGACATTTGAAGAGGAGATGTTCCGATGTCCCAGTAAGGAGGTGTGATATATTGACGATGCTGGGTCCTAGGAAAGGTAAGGGCAGGTCGAAGAAGTATTAGGGAGAGATGATTAGGCAGGATATGATGCATCTTCAGTTTAGCGAGGACATGATCTTTGATAGGCGGGTGTGGATGGCAAGGATTAGGGTAGAAGGCTAGTAAGTAGTTTCGCGCCTTTCCTTTCTTTCCAGTAGTAGCTTTATTCTAGTATTTCATATTCTTAAAATGTATCACTACCTCATATTGCTTGTGTTTTGGTTGTTCTACTTGTTATTGTTAATGCTTTCCTGCTTTTACGCTACTGCATTGCTTCTCTATACTGTTGTGATTTGCATGCTTGGTTGAAACTGAGGGTCTACCAAAAATAGCCTCTCTACCTGCACAAGGTAGAGGGATAAGGCTGCGTATCCACTACCCTCCCCAGGCTCTATTTGTGGAATTACACTGGGTTTGTTGTTGTTTGAGGATCCTTATAAGTAGATTAATGATTAATATCTTCCTGTACCATTTTTTTGTAATTGTGGATGATTATACTAGCTTTAGTGCAATTAATATATATACAACAAATGTTACCTTCTCAAAAAAAAAAAGTATCAAAGACAACTACCATAGTTTTAAGTTCTCCTTGTCTTCTATCTTTTGTTTCCTGTTCTCAACTGAAATTGAATCAACCTTAATCATGGAAGTTACATTCAAAAATTACCCTTTAATGTCAAAAGAGTGAAGTGTTAAAAGACAGAGAGGCACTGAAACAAATACCACCGGAGAAAAAATAGTGGACTAGCTCCCACTGGGGTGTCTTTTCCTTTGTGTCATAGTATAAGCTTTCGTGTTGAACTTCAAAAATCTCATTTTCTCAGAATCTAGTTGGAAACACACAGAGAGCAGTCTTGATTGATATTCCTTCTCATTTATATCCGCCACCCCAAACCCAAACAACAACAACAATAACTACCCAGTATAGTCCCACAAAGTGGGGTCTGGGGAGGGTAATATGTAGACAGGCCTTACCCCTACCCGATAGGGCAGAGAGGCTGTTTCCAATCGACCCTCGGCTCAGTGAAGGAAAGAAAAAATAAAAACAAAAACAAAAGAGCAAAAATAAAAGAGCAAAGCCACCCCAAACCCCAAAAAGAAAAAAGAAGAAGAAGAAAGGCAAGGGACAAACCACCACCAGTAGCAACAATCATTTCGATTTTGTCTATTTCTATTTCAGGAGGCAAAGCTAGACTCCATAGCCTCATTGATATAACATATCCATAACCAATATATGGACACAAAGCAAGGTGGATTTGCACAAATAAGTTTCTATTTAGCCTCCTCCAACTCTTGTTCCTTCTGTACTTTTCCATTAAAACATTGGGTAAGTGGCTGAGGAGACATTTTTAAGATTAAGATGTATATATTTGAATTTATATCTGAGTGTTAAGATTTTGTAATTTAGATCTGATACTGATTGATTAAAATTGTTTGTTTTCTCAATATCTGAATGTTTATAATTTATCTTTTATAAACAATTAATAAATATAAGATTCAAATAAAATCATTTAAATATTGTATTCCACAAAATATTAGGTTGTAAGGTGGTGGTTGATGGAGGTATTTGGCTGTGGAGGCTCGTGTCGGTGGTTGTGCATAAATAGTGCTGGTGGAGGCTATGCGATGGTGGAAGTTGCGATGCTAGAGGTTGTTGGTGGTAGTGGCTGCGGTTGTGGTTGATGATAGTGGTGGTGGTGGTGGGCAATAGTGACGATAGTGGTGGTGGTAGCTTTAACAGTGGAGGTTCTATTATATTCCACAAAATATTAGGTTGTAAGGTGGTATGTGGCAATGGTGGCTCGTGTCGGTGGTTGTGCAAAAGTAGTGCTGGTTGGTAATAGTGGTGGCGGCTATGTGATGGTGGAAGTTGTGATGCTGGAGGTTGTTGGTGGTAGTGGCTACGGTGGTGGTTGATGATAGTGGTGTTGTGGTGGGCAATAGTAGCAATAATGGTGGTGGCGGCTTTAACAGTCGTTATTGGTAGTGGTTGGTGGCACCGGTAGCGATGGTAGTGGTTGGCAATGGTGATAATTGTGATGATGAAGGTGGTTGTTATTGTTAGAATATATAATAGTAGAACCCTAATCCAATGTGTATTAGGAGTAGCCTAATCCAATGTTTATTAGGAGTAGGATAGGTTATGTGTATATATATAGGGCTCATTGTATCATGTTTAATATCAGTTATATTTTTCTCCCGTGCTTTCTCACATGGTATCAGAGGCCAGTGGCTTATCGCCAAAGAAACCCTAATTCTTCCCTACTCCCGCTGCCGCTGCTGCACTAATCGGCAGCCCGCCGCCGCCGACCTTCTCGGTTCACTGCCTCTCTCCGGCGTCTTGCCGCGCCACCGCTGCACTAACCGGCAGCCCTCTCTCTCTCGACGTTGATCAGCGCCTCCTCTGCCTCGCGCTTCATCGCCGCTACGACATCAAACGATCTTCTCCAGCCGATTGCCATCAATGCATCGGCTCAGATCCCACTCAAATTGGATTCCACTAATTACCTGGCGTGGAAATTCCAATTCGAACCCTTCTTACGGGTTACGACCTCCTCGGCTTCTTCTGCTGATGTCCAAGATTGGCGTGGTATCAGATGTCAGAGCCAGGCACATCCCAATTATAGTTACCGATGTTGGGCCCCCATTTATGTTGTCCACGCTCCAGAGATCTGGGCGTGAGGTGGGGTGTTGAGTTGTCCCACATCGGAGGGATTTGAGGTCCTTGGTCTCTTTATATGGCTTGGGTAATCCTCACCTTATAAGCTAGCTTTTGGGGTTGAGTTAGGCCCAATGTCCATTCTTATAACGGTATCAGAGCTTTGGTGAGATAAATTATCGTTGTGCGTCATTCCAACGACATCCGGGAAGAAATAACTCAGTCACCGTGCAATTTTCCGGTGACCGAAGTGACTAATTGCGTCAAAGTCACTAATTATCAGTGTTGTGCAAAAACCAACACCACCACAAGGTTCCCAAGAGAGATCCGACCAAACCCCAGCAAACCCCACCAGAAAACTGCCCTTCACGCGCCCTCACGCGCCAGATTTACCCAGGCAGATCCGACCCACGCGCCGGCGCGTGAGCACTGTTCCGGTGAGATTTTGACGAAGGTCCTTCAGGGCAGTTGGATCGCCCTCAAATTTCGAGCCTACTCATATTTTTACTTTTCAATTCCGACCACTTTGAAGTTTTTCCGGCATCTACAGTGATTTTTCCGGCATCTACAGTAATTTTCCGGCAAAAACAGTATTTCCTTCATCTATTTCAGCAAGTTTTCAACAATGTCTTTGGGACTCGATGCTTTCGGGTCTAGAAACCCGGGTTCGATGTTAACTACATATGTAACAAGCTCGGTACATATGATTTATATGCACCAGCTTGAGGGGGAGTGTTAGAATATGTAATAGTAGAACCCTAATCCAATGTGTATTAGAAGTAGCCTAATCCAATGTTTATTAGGAGTAGGATAGGTTATGTGTATATATATAGGGCTCATTGTATCATGTTTAATATCAGTTATATTTTTCTCCCGTGCTTTCTCACAGTTATGTTAGTGACTAATGGCAGTGGTGGTTGATGGTGGTGCCTTGGTAATGGTAGTTGGTAGTGGTGGAGGTGGTTGGTTATAGTGGTTGATAGTGGTAGTGGTGGTGGTTGGTAGTGGTAATAATGGTTGTTGTTGTGCAATGATGGCTGGTGGTGATTGTGGACAGAATGGTGGTGAAAGTTCATTTTCGGAAAATTCTTTAATTCAATAGTACCTTAATAATATTAAGATGCTGTTTGAGATCGGAATGACTTTATTCAAACCCATTAAGTGGTTAAATCTAAAAAAAACAAAAGCACTTGATGGTCTGAGGCTGAATCACTCATATTAAGACCTTCATTAAATGCAAAAAAATTAGTACCTTAGTTTGCATCAACGTAAGCCTACTTAGGCTCCATTTGATAGGATTTGAATGTGAATCGTTTAAATCTCAGTCCATTAAGTGCATTTGGCTTTTTCCTCTTTATTTTTACGACTTGTTCCGAATATGTCTGGTTCATTCAGACATTGTATAAAGTCTGAAAATCATTAAAATATTGTTCGCTTAAAGATTCTTGAAAAAAGTGATCCTCTATGACCGCTGTGTCCACTATTATTGCATTACTAGCATCATCAACCACTAGCATCAACCTCCACCGCCAGCTACCACCTTCACTTACTACTGCACAACCATTACCAACAGCCACCACCGACACCACCACCAGCACCTGCATCGACCACCACCACTACACAACCATCACCACTAGCCACCACCACATACCATCACCAACTCATCAGCTAAAATTCGACTTCTCAAGTTTCGTCCATATTCAACAATCAAAATATACAAACAATAGGCTCAACACATTAATGCATGATCAACAAGTTAAATTGAACCTTGCCTTAATTCACCATTTCACAATTCTTGTCTAGAATGGAGTCTCAACTCACTCACTCGGTTTTATACCTTCAATAGTTCATAAATACTCTATGGAAGCATTTATATTCCTTCCTTTCTCCAAAAAAACCCTATGGAAGCATTAATAACTACTCAATTCATCCCATCAACCATTAATACCCAATTCACATCTATTTGCTGCAGATCCTGCTATTGTTGAGCTTTGGAGCTTTGTGTCTTTGCTTCACCACATCCTCTCTGTCAGGGCCAGTATTAACCTTCTATCTCTTGCAAGACCTGTTGAAATCGCCATAAATTTCTCAGCTTTCCTGAGTTCTTTCTAATTTGCATCTGATCTCTCATTTAATCTGCTCTGGAAACACATATTCTTTTCTGGAGATTGCTATCGAGTAATACGCTGCACATTCAGTTTTCTTGTTGAAATCTTTTCCGAGGATCCTTCTTATACTGTTCGATGAGTAGCCCCCCAGTTTAATTCTAGAAATTTCTTATTTGTATCAGTATTTGAAACATTTTACCATCATATTCTGAATTTCTATCTGCCTTAGTTGCCATTTCAATTTTCATTGCTGCCTTTGCTCTATCTGAACCTCTTGTGTGGCTCAGTCTCTCAATCACTTCTCCCCACATTTCTTAGCTGAGAAAAGGAAACAATTGTATCTCCTTGGAAATTGGTGAATCAGATTTCACGTATGTTTCTTTTTATGCTCCCCCGCCCTTACAATAAAGTTGTCCCCTTGTACTGTGATTCATGATTTCTAATTATTATGTTTGTTTAACACATACATTGTTCTTTGGGGGTTGTGCTTTTTGACTCATAATTGGGTCACCAGTAGGTACCCTGTCTAAGATAAGTAAGACTAGTTGTCGTAATTTGATTACTTATCTGATTGAATTGTTCACAACTTTAGACTTCAGTTGCATTTTAGTCGTGTCCCATCTAATCCACTTCCCTATTCCTCTTCTAGGTGTTTGATTTCATGGTTCAGAAGCTATATGCTTTAAGGAAACCCAAAACTAATATCCAGATACTTCAGCAGAGTATCCTTCTAAAATATAAGTGAGTTGTGTTTTCTTCTGGGTTCTATCATATATTGTATCACTAATTCCTATTCCTGACTTCGGAAAACTAGCTAATAATTTTGTCCACAATGCATTTCTTCTATACAGTTTACCTGATTGGTGGCATCCAAGAAGTACAGTAGATATAAATTGTCCCGTTTAACAATTCATAGATAACATCATTTTGTGTTCGGTTATTAGTGTCCCTAACTGCAGTACTGTCTTTAAGCTGTTATTTTCCTGTTAGCTGTCAGGATGCTAGAAAATTTCCTAACAAAGTTTTACTTTTCCAGAACTATGATAACGAACTTGTGGCACTTAAGGAACTTATTTCACATTCTTTATTTCCTTGTATTTGTTTTTGGTATAAATGACGCATTATCCCATTTTATGTACGGGAATTTCTTAGCCTTCTTTTTGAAAAAAATTTGTAGAAAAAGTTTGCTCAGAAAGAAAACATGGTTGGATAGTTGCAGTTTTTTCGAGTAGTTAAGAAAATTTGTGAATGGTTTGTTAGTAGAAGAAGAGTTCTTTAATTGAAAAGCGCCTCCCGTTTATTCTTCACAGGAAATTCTTTCTTTGTTTACTTTGTGAAAGGATGTTCTCTAAACAAATTAAAAACCAAACAGGTTCTTGACAATTTTTGAAAATGTTAAAAAGTTATTTACAAACAAACACCAAATTTTGTGTGCTATCCCTGGAGGTTTTGAGGGCAATATCTCTTATTGCTATTGTGGTCTACTTAAATGCTATAAAAAAGGATGAGTTCTTGTCCACAGGTCCTTACCTAATCTATGATTATCGTCCACCTCAATGCCTTATTCCAATCTTCTTTTTATCTTTCTATTTCCTCGATTTATCCATAGATGCACTTGAAGGTTATTGTTGCATTTACTTTTGCAGGTATATCCTTTCCTTTCTCAAGGAGCATGGCAAAGAGGTGTATCTTGAGGTTCGAGCAGCATATATTGACACAATGAACAAGGTTAAGTTTTATAGTAAAGAGTAAATTTTTATAATTTGGCCAGCTTATATGGTCAACGAGTCAAAGGTTAAAGAATTAAGTTGTTGGATGTCTAACTCTTTGAGATAGATGCGGTAGCTCCTGGAAAGGGAGAATTTAATGTCCTCAAAGTACATGAGTACTTAACTTGACGGTTCCTTTAGTGCGCACACCCTTAAAGATTTACATGTTTATATACGGGTGGTTGAAATACGTTAGGGATTAGTCATTTGTGCTCACTAATGTTGAGCTTGAAACTTTTTTTCTGCTCATGTGGTGTTTGAATGGCGGCAATAGCATGATGACAGTAGCTGTGTGGCTCTAGAGGGTTTTGACAGTAGTAATGAAGCAGAAAGCAATGGAGAGAAGTTTGTTGCCGGGAAAAGCAAAATAGAAATAAAAGACATGCAATATGTATTGAGGGGCCATGAACCCATGGTCATCAACTTAGCAATTTGCATGGTTTTACGAGTAATAAAAATATTGTAACATCCACATTCTCTTAAGAGAATGCTTCTTAGGTTTTTTGAGGAATATAAAGGTGCGCCCCTGATAGTTATTTCTAACTAGTAAGACCAGATAAAATCTTATTTTTATCCATCTAAAAAAATATATTTTTTATTTATTTCTAGCCAATACATAAACGTTAACAATATACTACATCATTCTCCTCCGGAAGGAGAAAACTCGACACCGACAAGTTGAACAGCTGATGCAACACTCAGAATATCTAATTTGCAGATAAACAACACTTGAACTATGACTTATTATGCGGTATTTTGGAGTCTCCAATCATTAGCTATCATTGCATACATGGCTTAATATGTTGGAATCCTGTCTCCTAAAATTTGGTATGACTTTGGTCTAATCAGTTGTAAGCTATTGTCATAGGTCTAGTTGCCCTAATTGATAAGCAGCTTAATATGCTTTTTGGCTAAAGTGAAACTTTGTGTCACAGGTTCTAAGTGCGCAGTTCCGCGCTTATATTCAAGCTTTAGAAAAGCTGCAGTTGGATATAGCAACATCTAATGATCTGATAGGCGTTGAGACCAGAAGCACAGGTCTTTTTTCAAGAGGAAGAGAGCCGTTGAAGAACAGGTCTGCAGTTTTTGCTCTTGGAGAAAGGATCAACATTCTCAAGGTCTTCATCTTCTTTCTTTGAGCCTTGATCTTATGACCAAACTGTGTAGAATTCTTCCGAGTGCAGGGTTTATGAATTTTGTGCATTATTGAGCGTGCTTTAGGTTGGTAAACTGTGAAGGTCTATGTAAGTTTCATTCTGGTAGAATTATATTTTAGTTTGAAGATAACTTTGATTGTCTTGGGTGCTTTGGGACGGCGCGTTGCCTGATAGTAGGATGAAAATTTGTGACTATTTCATCAGTATTAACTTCAGATGGGTATAGTCTTGACGGACACTTCATGGAGATTGTTGAGTTGTCCCACATCGGAGGGATTTGAGGTCCTTGATCTCCTTATATGGCTTGGACAATCCTCACCACATAAGCTAGCTTTTGGGGTTGAGTTAGGCCCAATGTCCATTCTTATCATGGTATCAGAGCCAGGCTCATCCCAATTATTGTTACCGATGTTGGGCCCCCATTTATGTTGTCCACGCTCCACAGATCTGGGCGTGAAGGGGGGTGTTGAGTTGTCCCACATCGGAGGGATTTGAGGTCCTTGATCTCCTTATATGGCTTGGACAATCCTCACCTCATAAGCTAGCTTTTGAGGTTGAGTTAGGCCCAAGGTCCATTCTTATCAGAGATAATGTGAAGTCTCTTTGTAGTAAATCATAATTGTTTAACTTGATGAAGTGAAAGAACCTACAATATATGATTTCCAGCCTGACAATTAGGTAGGTTCCTTATTTAAAAAAAAAAGAAGGAACCTACCTAATGACTGTTCTTTAAATCATATATTGTATGCTGCAGTTCTGGGGCTTTTTTATTCTTTAGAATGTCATTCTTTTGTATTAATTTTTCTTGTTAGGAGGAAGTTCTATTTGAAATCTCCTATAAAGACCAAGGAAAAGCTCTTAAAACCATATGAGTTCCATCTAGATTCACTCTTTGGTAGATCTCCATACAAAGTTTAGCCTGGGTTACACTTGTATGGATGTAGATCGTTCAACATATGCAACACTGATCCTCGAATCTATTTGTCCAAGTTTGAAGGCAATCGAATATATGCTCCACACAATAATTAGAAGGTACAACACCCTGAGCTACCAGATTTGGATAAATAGATCCTTGGGAGCCATTCTAAAAAAAAGGAGGAGAAATGGGACCCACTTGGTGAAATAGGTTCTTTTAGAATTAATTTCAAGCCATTTATTAGAAGTTTTGACAATGCTCCCATTATGTCAATACCCTTTCGGCATTGTGCAATAGCCACTAGTTAAGCTCCACTAGCACTAAAATGACTGAGTAGAACTGGTGGAGTTATATTACAAGAAGTAACTATGTGCATAGTCGATTTTCTATTAACTCTTGATCTGGCCTGTTCCACCCCATCAATAGGAAAATAAGAAAACTGTTATAGGAATGTACATGATGATTAGATGATGTATTTATGGCATATTTTCCCACTGTATGCAGGGGATTGATGAGCCTCCACTAATTCCACATATTGCCGAAGCCAGCTCCGAAAAATATCCGTATGAGGTCCTTTTCAGGAGTCTGCACAAGCTGCTCATGGATACTGCTTCATCTGAGTACTCTACGATTTTCTCTATTTTAATTCCTGTGCTTCTGAATTGTAACTCACTGTGAAACAATATAGCTTTCCTACCGGTAAGATATAGTGGTAGCTTTCCTGGTTAATTATGTATTGACAACCGTCTTTCCTTTTATTTGATTAGGTACCTTTTCTGTGATGATTTCTTTGGAGAAGAGGCGATGTTTTATGATATTTTTGCTGGTATGTCAAGTAGTGACTTACAGTAAACATTTCCTTGTCATGTACCATTGCTGAAGATAAATATCATGGTTATGCTTCTTAAGTACTTGTCTGTAAATAAATATCAGATTTCAAAAATATCTTGTTTACCTCCTTATCAAAAAAATATCTTGTTGACTCAGATCAACGTGTTTAACAGAAGTTGTACATGCAGTTCTTTGGAATTTTCAACCGTTTCTAGTGTTGCCTTTACTCTGTTTAATAAATTGAGATCTCCCTCTCCCAGTCTGTATTATAAAAATTTTCAAACACCTTCAATGCCTTGCTGAATCCTGCAATTACTGATTTTGATAGGAATATCCAAATTCCTGATTTTCAATGAGATTTATGATAACAGTTGTGTGTTATCAGGCCCATTTTCAGTAATTGATGAGCATTTCGGTACAATCCTTCCCAACAGTTTTGATGCAATTGGCCTGTTGCTCATGATTCGCATCATACACCAGCACCAGGTATATCATAATCTTGTACATTCTGGTACTGTACCTTCGTGTCTATATTTTCATCAATGTGGTGCTTATACTTTCTTGGGTCGAGGGTCTATTGGAAACAACCTCTCTATTCTCACAAGGTAGGGTAAGGTCTGCGTACACACTACCCCTCCCCAGACCACACAGTGTGGGATAATACTGGGTATGTTGTTGTAATGCATCTGAGGTATTTAAATGCTCTGAACGTGTCTGGCAAAGTTCTGTGACTCTCTTGATCATAGTCTTTGGTAGTCCTTTGGAAGACAGTTGTGTGTAGCAAATCTGAAGTGCAATGTTCACAGGCTTAAATAACAAGGTGTCTGTCTATCTTCTTAAATACTTGGCATTGGAATCTCAATACCTCTGCACTGTTCATTGTTAACTAATTCTTACTACAGACAAATTAATGAATTATTCAATAATTCTTTCTCATAAAATTGATTACTTTGAAATGAGTCCGTGTAAGTTTGTAAATTGGTTTTCTCATATGACTTCGCATTTTCAAATGCATTAGGTTATAGTAGAAATCATACTTGTCCAAAATAAACAGACCCTTGCCTTTTAACTTCTTTCCTCTATGTTTTTAAATGCGTTTGGTTATAGTTGAAATCATACGTATTTATAATTCATTTTTTTTATAGAGGAATCATTCTAAGCATGTAAATTCTTCTTTCTAGAAATTTTTCAATGTTTAAGGAGAAGGTGGAAACAGTGATATCTAATTCCTGAAGCACCCGATGGGCTATACATTGGACCTTTTGATGATCCATCTTTCACACTTTAGCATCATGCACCTAAATTTTCAAAAAGTTTTTGGAACAAATTTAGATTTGACGCTGGAAACTATGGAACCTGCAATTGGTTTGGAAATTGATTTTGGGTTTGTTTGGGTAAATTTCTGAATGTAGATCAATCCAGATATTGTCAGAATACAGAATTTTTGAACTTATGAAGATAGAGAAGGAGAACTAAAAGGGAAGATGGTAGAAGCTAGAGAAGAAGGGGATGGGGGAGAAGGAAAGAAGAAATAGGAAAGATTTTAAAACATTTTGTTGATTCGAATCCGTCTTAAATACATCATATGCATATGCTTTTTTTGCAAAAACATGCAGAAAACATAGCAGGGTAAATTAGAATATTAGATCCTTCTGATAAGTATGGGACTATACTGGGTAGTTGTTGTTGTTGTTGATAAGTCAAGGACCTCTACAAAGTTTGCAGCTAAGTTTTAAAAGAAAGGATTACTCATTGATTTTTTTGGGACAAGTAATAAGGATTTTATAAGTATATCCAGCAAAAAGAGAATGCTGGTGTGTAGTAACAAAAGTGCAGTAACTCCATCTAGTCCACCAGACTGCTCAAACCCCTTCTTTTCCAGCATTTGATAAACTCACTGATTCTGGGCATAGACCATTTAATCCCCAAATGAGTTTAGCATGAAAATTGAGATCTGATATGTGAATGTACAGTTTAGAACAAGTGGTCTATGCCTTCAAGTTGCTCCTCTCAGAGACTGCATCTGCTGCAAATCTGAAAGCCTCTTTTTTGTAGATTACTGTGTCAGACAAGCACATGTTGCTACCAACCAAGTGAATCATTTAACCTTTTATGGTGCTTTACTTTTTCAGCTATGTTCGCATGGTGTTGGGTAGTGTTGATGGGTCTAGCCATAATATTGTAAAAAGAACTGACAGAGAAGTTCCTATTTTTGAGGACCTTTCCATCTGATACAATCGGGATCAGCCTGTGGCAGTGCAAGACCATTGAGATGTTGTAGCATAGTAAACATTATTACCATCTCCTAATCATTCCAATTCCTCCTAAAAAGTGATGTCCCAACTCTGTGATATTTTGTAATCTGCAATAACAGCCTCAGTGTTGGTAACAAAACTGTATAACTCCGGGAATGAATCTTCCATAGGGGAGTGTACAAACCAGGTGGCATGAAAACCGGGTGTCATGCTAGAAGTTGACTTTACTCCATCTCCAACTTGAAAGATGGTGTTTGCAGAAAAACATCCCATAAAGATGTGGCTTGATTTTCTACTTGATTCACATCTTTTGCAAGTCGACTCTTGCTCTAGTTTTTTCATTATTTTGGCTTCCAAATTGTTCCATGCTGCAAAATTTGCGAGAACCAAGATGACCCTAAACCATACACAGAAAAAGACATTCCAAATCCAAAATACCATAGTGAAACATAAAAATGATTAAACTATTAATTACATTCGACACTTCAAACTATTTCAAGTGGAGAACCATCTTAAAATCCGCGTGAGCTTTAACTTCAAACTAGTTAGTCATGCTTATACATCTGCATTACCTATTCCTGAAAGAAATTTGGTTGTAGGATTTGTTTGAATTTCAATGATCTTTTACACTTTTTACTCAAAAAGACAAAAGAAAAAAAAAAGATATGGAATAGCACGTGGTAAAAGTGCTTTGCGACTTGGGGATATCTCAAACATAATATGCAAATGAAATGTCAGATATTCTTTTAACATTTTTCCTTCTAATTTTCTGAACATTAGAAGAAAATGTTAATTTTTATTTTTTATTTATTTAAAATTCAGTAAGGAATTATGTGCTTAATTTATGTGTGTAATGGTCCTGTAGCATGCTAACTTGTGTTTTTGTGAACTAGAAATTAGATGTATGGCTTTTTTGATCTTGTTGGAATGTTTTTGCATTGAAGTACTGCTTTTTCTTTCTCAGCTTGTAATGTCTAGACGCCGAATTCCATGCCTGGATTCATACTTAGACAAGGTATGCATCCCTCTATTAACTTTACCACCTGAAGTCATGAGCATCAATGCTGAATATCCCTGTTTATTCGTTTTGCACTAGCATGTGAGGCTACTTAT
Source organism: Nicotiana benthamiana (assembly GCA_034376525.1). Lineage (NCBI taxonomy): Eukaryota > Viridiplantae > Streptophyta > Magnoliopsida > Solanales > Solanaceae > Nicotiana > Nicotiana benthamiana. The sequence continues at coordinate 130,955,590 of CM067329.1, read as the reverse complement.
GTCGAGTTGAACTAAAAGAAGTTGGCAGCTGTTAATTTCAACAGATTTATTTTTCGCCTTCTGCGCTCTGTTGTGGTGATGTGTGTCCTTAAAGTGTTATTTGCATTTGTTGCGACTGTGATGTAGAAAAAGAACTGCTGCTCAAGCATATCTGGGTCTTGCATGATTTCCTTTGCTGAAAGTATTGAGTATTATTAGTTTGGGATATAAAATTTCATCTTGGCATGTATTTATTATCAGGTCGACTGCAGCTAACTTAAATGACTTAAAGTGCAGTGAAATCAATTATCTAGTTATTGCTTTTCTATTCATAACTCAAACTGTATTCTCAGTCATCATCTGACCTCAGCTTGACAACAACAACAACAACAACTACCCAGTAAAATTCAACTGGTGTGGAATCACCATCATTACACATTCATTCTTGGTCTGGCTGCTGGTCTAGCGAGCCTTCCTAGTGGGGTCTGGGGAGGGTAATGTGTACGCAGACCTTACTCTTGCCCCGATAGGGGCAGAGAGGCTGTTTCCGATAGATCCCCGGCTCAGGACGACAGAAATAAAAGAGAACAAGGAAAACAAGAAAAGAAAAGAAAAGAGAAATCATTAGTAACTCCAGTAAAAATCATTATAGTAACAGAAGCATAAAGAACAAAAGATGCTTGACATAACGAGATATTTCAATGTCTCAGCAGTGAAATTGGAACTTGCTTTATTGATTAATCTGTGAATCCCAATTCCTAGTGATTTATATATGTTTAATTCATGGTAACTGGACATTTATCTGAATGAACTTACTAAAGTGTCAAAGTTTCAAGATATTGAAGGGTCATTAGAAATTTGAAAAGTTGCCTTCTGCACTTGGATTCATGATGTTGGCAGGGTTACCTTCACCAGTAAAGAGAGAATTAAACAGCTTGCTCATAGAATGTGGTCAGATGGACCATTCAAAATGAATAAGGAATTCTGATGCTAATTTGCCAGATATGAAACCATAATTTTTCGTGTATATATAGCTAATGTATGTATCCTGCCAGATGCCAGACCATAACTTTTGTATATGTCAGATCTTAGTAAAGGTGAATATAACCGTACAGCAACTCCATAAGGTCTTAGAAAATATAACATGATGGCATTGGAACAAAAAATTAATTTTTTCTTGTAGTTGTCTTTCCTTTACAATGGACTGCTTTAACTTGTTTCTTAATAAATTTGGGCAGGTCAATATTGCTTTATGGCCACGTTTCAAGATGGTCTTTGACTTGCACCTCAACAGCTTGCGAAATGCCAATATCAGGACTCTCTGGGAAGATGATGTTCACCCACATTATGTCATAAGGCGCTATGCTGAGTTTACTGCTTCCCTTATTCACCTTAATGTAGAATATGGAGATGGGCAGGTTGGAGAACATGAAGGTTCACTTTCATTACTTATGGTTAACTTGCAGTAAACTGGCTTTAATGTTTGCTTCTAATTCTTGTAGCTTGAACTGAATCTGGAGAGACTTAGAATGGCTGTTGATGACTTGCTTGTCAAGCTAGCCCAAATGTTTGCTAAACAAAAGCTGCAAACAGTGTTCCTTATAAACAATTATGACATGACAATATCGGTTCTGAAGGTAAGAAGTTAAATTTTTTTTCATCGATAAACAAGAAATGAATCACGAAAACTGCAAGTCAATGTCATGAATGTCAATGGGCAATGCTCATCCCAGATAATGGCATGCCCATGGCATTAGTTCCTTTTCTCTGAAGTTTAGCGAACCATCAAACCTGAAGTGTAATAATATTTTATAATTCCTATCCGAACTTTGATGTCATTATGAGCAAATATTATGTAATTTGGTAGTCTACAGAATGGTGGTTAGGCCAACGATGTTGTATGGGGTTGAACGTTGGCCAGTCAAGATCGCTCATGTCCAGAATGTGAAGGTAGCAAAGATGAGGATGTCGAGATGGATGTGCGGGCACACCAGGTTAGATATGATCAGAAATGAGGTTATTCGCGACAAGGTAGGTGTGGCCCCTATTGAAGACAAAATACGGGAAGCGCGGCTTAGGTAGTTCGGTCATGTGAGGAGGAGGTGCACAAACCCCCTGGTGAGGTGTGAGAGGTTGACATTCGAGGGCCTAAGGAGAGGTAGAGGTAGGTCAAAGAAGAGGTGGGGAAAGGTGATTAGGTAAGACATGGCGCAACTTCAGCTGATCGAGGACATGACCCTTGATAGGAATGTATGGAGGTCGAGGACTAGGATAGTATAGTAGGTAGTTTAGAGTGTTCATAACAGTATTATTGACACGCAGTCTTGTTTTCTGTTAGTAATAGGTTTTTATGACTAACCATTGTTTTCTTTAATTATTGATCACCTTACTATCTTGTTGTTTATTCTGCTTTTATATGATTTTTTGGTATTGTCCTTTTCTTGTCTATATATTTCATTAATGTGGTGCTCATACTTTCCTGAGCCAAGGGTCTATTGGAAACAACCTCTCTATCCTCACTAAGGTAGGGGTAAGGTCTGCGTACACACTACTCTCCCGGACGGCACGGTGTGGATAATACTGGGTATGTTGGTTATTGTTGGTAGTCTAAATCATAGTAATTTCATTTGCTTTCAGGAAGCTGGTGCAGATGGTGGGAAAATCCAGCAGCACTTTGAAGAGCTTTTAAAGAATAACACAGCCATATACGTGGTGAGCATACACTTCAATTCCTGCATTTCAAGAATGTTGAAATATTATAGTTATGTTTCTCTGACAAAAACCAACCCCACTTCTGTTTTTTCTTCGAGTATGAGTTAGGTGCCAAAGTAGACTTAGGTGATCAGTTGAAAATAAAATTCACTACGTTCTTCCAGAAACATTACTATATAAAAATTCATTATGTTCTTGTAGAAAACATTAGTTATTGGAATAGAGAATCAAATTCACACGTTTATCTATATTTGTAATGAGTACTTGATTAATTACCAAGAACATAAATACTCGGTGATGGTCGCAATCACAAAGTGCATACCTTATGAGTTTCCTTATTGCAGATGGTATCAGTAGGGTTTTGCCAAGAGGGGTTGCTCTGATGGTAAGCAACCCCCACTTCCAACCGAGAGGTTGTGAGTTCGAGTCTCCCCAAGAGCAAGGTGGGAAGTTCTTGGAGGGAAGGATGCCGGGGGTCTATTTGGAAACAGCCTCTCTACCCTAGGGTAGGGGTAAGGTCTGCGTACACACTACCCTCCCCAGACCCCACTAAGTGAGATTATACTGGGTTGTTGTTATCAGTAGGGTTTTCTAATCTCAGCATCTGTATCAGTAGGGTTTTCTAATCTCAGCATCTGTATCAGTAGGGTTTTCTAATCTCAGCACCTGTATATTTCTTGAAAAATTTGCATGTCAAGCCTGTTGTTCTTGATTGTAGGATAAATATTGGAGCATCTTAATAATTATATACTCAGCTGAAGAGATTGTCCTTATGTCCAATTTTATGGCAGGAAGAACTGCTGTTGGAGCATTTTAGCGATCTTATCAAGTTTGTAAAGACGAGAGGATGTAAGTGCTGGAGAAAATGCTATGCATATCATTTTATCTCAAACCTTCCCATATTCCCTGACTAATCATCTCATTGCAGCTGAGGAGTCAAGTACTAGCAGTGAAAGACCGATAACTATTGCTGAAGTCGAGCCGATTGTAAAGGACTTTGCAAGCAGATGGAAAGCTGCCATTGAACTTAAGCACAATGATGTCATCACTTCTTTCAGCAATTTCCTGTGTGGTATGGACATTCTAAGAGCTGCATTAACTCAACTTCTTCTTTATTATACAAGGCTTTCTGATTGTATAAAGAGGATAAATGGTGGGTCTACCTTGAACAAGGATCTTGTTTCAATTTCATCCATAATGTATGAGATCAGAAAATACTCGAGGACTTTCTAAAACATTTTTCACATTTCGTGTTCGTTTTACAGTCTTTCTTGTCTTTGTTTTTGCTTTTTTCTTTTAGAGTCACTTGAATCACTGTATTTACGTTAAAGCCGTCTCAATTGAACATCAAATTGTCATTGTGGCATTTTGTAAGATCTTGTGTTTCAAAGAAATCAGTTGATGACTTCAAAATATATGTACTGATCTTTGTGATTGTAGCAATAAGTTACTCTACTCATTCCAAATTTCCAGAATTATTTTTACTATTCGGGGTTTGATTGTCACACTAATTTTCTTTTTATTTTATATATAAGTGCCTGAGTTGCCATTCTCTGAATTTTCCGTATTGCTAAAGAGTTAGATGTTCATGAAAATAGCACGGACTAGTCAGTTTTCGGATTGGTAATTGAGAAATAGCCAACATTAGTAAAGTCAATGGATATTAGCCATTATTTTGCCGAAACACGGAAAGTTCCAGCATAATATGTAGGATTATAGAGCTCCTACAGATAAACTTCCAGCATATTATGTTGGAACTCCAGCACACGAAAAGCTCCAGCATAATATGATGGATTATGGAGCTCTTGCACAGGGACAAAGCTGCATTCACTTAATGGTGGTTATTTGACTATCCTTTATCGAAAAATTACACTGTATATAGGTAAAATATTAAGTTTTAGAGGTATATAATGTATGTTGAACACTTTTGTCGGGATTTTTGTTTACTTCACTCAAGTTTGAATACCCTTAGAGAAATTTCTGGCTCCGCCACTGTTCGTGCATATAAACTTCTCGCGTATTATGTTGGAACTCCAGCACATTATGCTAGAAGCTCATATATAAAAAATTCGAACTCCAACATATTATGCTGGAAAATTTTCGGATTTGTAAGGGTATTTTTGTTCAGATTTTATCTTTGCATGAAAAAGTGGCTAAATTTTAATTATTTTTTAAAATTGTGCTATTTTTCAATAAATCTGGGTATTTTATTTTTATTTTTTCCTTATATATCTTAAAACCAAACATCATATTTGCTGACACATGTAATTTAAATTTTAACGACTTATTATCATTAAAAAGCCCTTCCCTTTTTCACCAATATAATAATGTCGGCAAGAGTAACAAGCTAATATTGCTTGAGGTGGAAGCTTATGAAACTAGCAGTAATTTATCAGTAGAGCTACTATCTTACATCTTGAAGAAATTTGTCACGTCACTCGTATCTCTAAAGATAATACTTCAACAATTTCTTTTAGATAAAGATATTTGTAATTCGTGGTCTAATTAGACAACATTTTGATTCGAACATAGGAGTTGCTAAGAGTAAAATTCGAGAAAAAGAGCCGATTGTTTGGGAAATCCTTCAAGAAGTTATGCAGGGACATCCTATATTGCTGAATAGAGCACCCACTTTGCATAGATTAGGCATACATGCATTCCAGCCCGTTTTAGTGGAGGGGCGCGCTATTTGTTTACGTCCATCAGTTTGCAAGGTATATTTTTTCATTTCATTTTCCTTTGCTAGTAGTTGAAATTATTGACATATAGAGATGTGAAAAAATAAATTAGGGAAACTTACAGAAATGTCACATATAAGTTTCAACTTACCAACCTCTAGTTAATATTTTAAAAATCGAACAGGAAATTTTTTAATGGGTATAGTCTAAATTCATTGAAAAGATATGGATAAGTCAATATACAAAATTTGAGGAAGATTGGAGGTGATTTAGACTGATTTTGTATCAAAATTCATAATTAAATTGAAGTCAAAAAATTCTTCTGTGACACATGTATAAGTGTATTACGCATGTATCTCACACACAGATATACATGGATATACATGCGATACACAATCGATATAAATATGATACATATGTGATACACGTATCATTTTTTTCATATTTTTACTTCAAATTTTCAATTCAAACCACCTCAAAATTTCACCAAATCATCCCAACTAACTATTCAAACTTAGATAAAGGTTGATTTAGGTTAGTAATTTCTTTGTTTCTTTTTAAAAAAAAAATTTGTATCGTTTTTCTTTTTTAAATAAAAAGTGTTTTTATTTATTAAAATTCAAAAAATATTGTTGAGAACAATAGATTAAAATTTAAATAAAAAATATATTTCAAGAGTAATAAAATATTATAGCTTTTATTATATTACAAAAAGAAAGTAGTGGACAAAAATATTAAACAAAGTAATATCCTAATAAAAATTTCTATTAACAATATAATAATACTTAATATTGGATAATATGATAAAGATAAATACAAAACAAAAAATAATTTGATACCTATATAAGTCTCTTTAATTTAATAGAGATTTTATTCACTAAAATTTTGAAAGCAATAGAATAAAAAATATCTCAAAAGTAATAAAATATATATCTTCTATCGTACTATAAAAAGAAACTGGCAGACAAAATTAAACAATTAAAAATTTCTATTGCCAATGTAATAATACTAACAAAACAGTTATTCGATGCCTATATAAGTCTCTTTAATTTAATAGAAATTTTATTATTGTGTATATTATATTGACAAATAAAATGACAACTGATATTATTAAAATAATATGATCTAATATGTTCAAACAAATTCGATCATAATTTAATTTAATTAATATTTTTTAATATTAACCGTAAATCATGTAGGTACGACTATTAGTCGGTGGATAATAAGTAAAACGTCAAATGTTGGATGAAAAATAACTGGTGTACGCCTAGGCACAAGTTTACTGCCTGGCTTGCAGCTCATCACAGTCTTCCTACTGTGGATAGATCACTGGTAATGGGCATTCATATTCCAATGGACTGTGTATTTTGCAAGTCTCAAGTGGAAGATTTTAATCATCTTTTCTTTGGATGTGCCAGCACAAATAGTCTATGGAAAAGAATCTGCAAATGGTTAGGATATTCTCGGAATGTAGGCTGCTGGGAGACTGAACTAAACTGGATATGTAGTTTAGCCAAGAGCAGGCAATGGCACAAAGGGATTACAGCTGCTGCATTCATTACTACTACTGCACTCATCTGGAAAATGAGGAACCAAATGAGATTTGATGGTGTCACATATATGGAGGATTTGTTATGTCGCGAGATTGTTCTGTTGATTCATATGCGAGGCAGCAAACACAAGAAATGGCAATTAGGACTTAGCAAACTCAATTATTTTCCTTAGTCTATGAATTTACATACTATTCTATAAATTGTATATACATAGTTAGAATAGAGAAATATGATTCCTGTATTAGTATAGTAGTTAGTCCAAAACTACTATCATGATCTCTGATGTATATATACTTTGTTATCAATGAAAAAAAAAAAATAACTGGTGTACAAGTAGTGGCATGGCCTCAAGAATTACAGAATAAACTTTTGGCTACTAACAGCATTAACAATGGTCATGCAATTTCTCATTTTTCAGAATAAACTTTTGGCTACTAACAGCATTAACAATGGTCATGCAATTTCTCATTTTCTTAATGTGCCCCAAGTTTTCCTTTTTAATGTTTTAGTTGCAAAATGCTTTTAGGAAAATTACTAGCTATGTCTATTTAGAAGTAGTTCATTATAAAAATTGGCCAATTGATAAAATATTACTAATATTCGTCAAAATGACCAATTAGTTATTTGTAGCAAAAAATATTAAATTTTACTTTTTTTGAGTGGGTGCTATTAGAATAGATTGGGTATATCTTAAGGAGCTTGAATTTCATTGTGTCTTTTTCTCTTTCATTTTTTCATTTTCTTATCTTTATTTTTAAAAATAATTTTGAATCTCCAAATTTGCTAGAGATTCGTCCTAAAATTTGACATTTGTTAAATTTTTATGGGAAACTTACAGAAATGTCCCATATAAGTTTCAACTTACCAACCTCTAGCTAATATTTTAAAAATTGAAACAAACAAGGAATTTTTTTAATTGGTATAGCCGAAATTCATTGAAAACATATAGATAAGTCAATATACAAAATTTGAGAAAGATTGCAAGTAATTTGGACTGGTTTTGTATCAAAATATAATTAAATCGATGTTAAAAAATTCTTCTGTGACACATGTATCAAACTTGTATCACGCATGTATCTCACACACAGATATACATGGATATACATGTGATACAAAATCGCTACAAATATGATACATATATGATACACAGTGTGATATATGTATTTTTTTTTTCATATTCAGTTTTTACATCGAATTTTCAATTCAAACCACCTCAACGCTTCACCAAATCATCCCAACACTGAGATTCAAGCTCCTTAATACCCAATCTACTCTAATATCACCCACTCAAAAGAAAGTAAACATTTTGGTATTTTTTTGTTACAGATAGCTAATTGACCATTTTGGCTAATATTAGTAATATTTTATCAATTAACCAATTTTTATAATGAGCTACTTTTAAATGGACATAGCTAATAATTTTCCAATTTTTACTGTTACACTTCACATCATCACATTGATTTGCTTCTCGTGTTCTATATGAAAAATATAGAATAGTCATCACTTGTGATCTCACGTTCTCATAAATGCTAATACTAATTAACCACTATATACTTAGTTGTTTTGCTGAAAACTACTACAGCTAGTGTTCATAGGAGTTTTTTCTTTCTTGTATTGTATGAAAAAAAATTGTATGAAGAGTGTTGTAAGATGGAGAAATTTTCAAAATACTCCCAACATATATTCTCTAATTAGAAAACGAAGGCTATTGAATCAGCTAAAGTACCTGGGTGGTGGTTATCCATGCGTGAGCTCCTTATATACATACAGGCAGACTTTTCTATAACAGCATTTATATATAACAACACTTTACTATAAAAATCAAGTTTTTTCAAAATCAATTTTTATAATATGTTATAATATATGTTATCTATAACAGCATTTTGCTATAATATTCAAAAATATTCGAAATAAACGAGACTATTATAGAGATGTTTATCTGCATATTCTATCAACATAAGTTAATGAGCGTTTTACTAAAATGTTCTTTGTGATCCACAATATATTCACGTTAGTTTTTTGGATTATATTCAGGAGGGAACAAATCAAGAGTATTACTGCCAACAAAAATTCTACTGTACTAAACCCGAATCTTTTAAAGAGAACAAAGTATTTGCACCTTGTTTTGGTTTTAATTATTCAATTTCAACTATACTTATATTTTTACCAATGCTCCATGTAATTAAATTCTGCGCCTAAGTTGTAGCAAATGTAATATTCATGCAATGAACTGCTAACTGTTATGCCTTTGCCAAATCATGAATAAACATTATGTTTCTTCCGAATCCTAAAAGTTTTCACGATTTACACAACATTATATTCTTCGTTCACTTTTAATTGTGCACTTTTAAATTTGCACTCCTTTTAAGGAAAAGTGAATAAAGAATATATTTTACAATTCACCGATAACAATGATGGTATTTCCAAAAGTCTTGAGAAATAAAAAGTTAATGATAAGCGTAAAATAGAAAGAAAAAGAAATTATCTTCCTCTCGATTAATCTTATTGTAGTATCGACCATTTACCCCACTTCCCTCCAAATTTCACCAAGTGGCATGCTAGAGACATAAACAATCATGGATAATTAAATTATGAGATCCTTCCGAATGAGCTAAGAGAATCTTATTTATTCTCTTTCGTTTTTATAATTGAAGAAATAATTGAAAAATAAAACAGCAAGTACAAAAATAAGTATAACCCAAATAGAGACTAGTACGATTTAATTTAATATTTTAATATAGTGGACAAGTAAAAGTAAAAATATATTTTTAATTTAATAGACAAGTAAAAATGAATAAAGAGAATACTACTAACTAATCATGGTAAGGTGAGGATATATTAATTAAGTGTGAGTTAGTAATTATAGGGTCCATGGCATGCGTGTCATACTCATATATTAACTAAACTGTGTGATCAAGACTATTAAAGCTAGAGGCGAATTCAAAATATTTATGCGACGGAGGCAAAATGTTTTGTTTAACCAATGATTCCAAAAGATTTTAGTATTTATGGTGTTAGGTCACTTAAAATTAACCATTTTCAAGGTATATATATCCGTATATATATATAATTTTTATTGAAACTTACGAAGTCCGATAACCCTTCATTATAGTAATACATAGACCCGTCTCTGCTTAAGACTTATTTGTTTTCACTTAATGAAGGTCTAAATATTAATTATTTAAATTTTAGTTATTAAGTATATTCATTATTTAGATTTAAATTTTACTCATGCATATCCAAATTATTACGTACTTTTGTATTTTAATTTCTCAACCACCTAATAGATTTTGAATCTTAATGATTAAGACCACATATCATTAAGATGCTATTCTGCAAAGATGACATTTCACCATTACTCCATCCCTTTTTTTGCTATCTTCGTCCCCCATTATCAACTATCATCATCTATCACACATTATCATTAACTTTCCCATAATTATCACCGCCACCAATCACAATAGTTAAGTCATTACCATCACTAACCACCAATTACAATTATCACCACCAACCACATTACCACAATAACCACCAATTATTGGCGACAATCACTACCACCAACCATGGACCACATTATATCGCTGATCATTGCTATCGGTCACCATCACTATTAACTATTATAATCAATCACCACCACCAACTAACACCATCAACCACCATCATTAATCACTACTAGCTAGTATTCATGATCACCGCTAGCTATTATCCACAACCATCACCATCAACTAACACCATCCACCCCTAATCACCATTAACTACCATCATTAGCCATCATTGCTATCAACCACCATATAATATTTTAAAAATATATTATTGATTTTGTTTTAAATTCATTAGTGTTTTATTTAAATTTAATATTTATTAATTTTTAAATAAAATTAAGTTTTATACATTCAAATATTAACAAAATAATTAATCTTAATTATTTAGTATCAAATCTTAATACAATATATTAATATCAAATGAATATATTCAAATTCAAACATCTTAATTTTGATACACATCCACATATTCAAATGTATATTTAAATTCAAATGTCTTACTAAAAATAAAATGAGCCTCGGTCTTCTTGAACCAACCAAAAAATAAGTAGTATAATTTAAATGTATAATTCAACCCCCACAAGTAAATTGGAAAAATAAACTAAAGAAAAAAAACTAAATAAGGTGCTCAGGTAGGGGAAATTCCAAGAACGACAGAAAACATTAGTCTATCATAAACAATGCATTAACAAAATTAAACAAAGTTGTTTTTGACGTAGTTGAAATAAAAATAGTAAGTTGCTTAAGTAGCATCCATTCTCAAGCATCCCATGATGGAGAATGAATCTTCTTCCTAGTTATAATCCAAACATAGGCTTATACATATAAAGAGTATCAAATTTCAGCTCAAATTACAGAGAAGGAGAGAGAAAGAGAGAGTGACAGAGAATTGAAGATGACCTGAGTCCTAACCATGGTTGATGAGTCTAGTTGAAGAAGTACCCAAGAGACCCCAAAATATCTCCCTAGGGTAACTAACTTCTGATGCATTGGAACTCCATATCCATTTAATGGAGTTCCTGAAAAAAGTTAATGGAATATGATAAAGCTAAACAGAATACTATCCACTATCCCCCCCTACAATTTTAAGTAAAAGGGGCTAAAATTACCCTATTCTAGCCCCCACTTACAATTTTTACAACATTAAAAACAAACAAACATCAACAGTAAATTCAGACAATTCCTCTTATCCTCAAGAGACATTGCTGGCTTGTTAGACACATAGTGTGTGATTATCAAAATGAAAATTTAAAAAAAAAGATTTTCAAAATGTGATTGATCCTAGTCTATGCTCTAAAATCCTAAGACTAGTTAATAGTTAGCAGTAACAAAAACTTGGGACATCCTCATGCCCATGATTTCACAAATATTTCTATAACATCTACAAGTTAATAAGAGTAGCTTAAGTTGGAGGGATTAGCCATTTCAAGATCCACATTAAGGTGAAGTTGAAAAGACTACAAGTTGGAAAATTCTTCAATTTACAATTCTTTTTTTAAAACTAAAACTAACTGATCAAGACTTTTTAGTTGAGCCCTTCAGAGGCAAAATCTTAAAACAATTTGCTCAGCCTTTTCCAGGGCTAAGCTTTTATAAAAGAGAAAGATAAAACATGACGACCAACTCAGCTCTTTTGATAGCTTGAGTTGGTGATGATGATGAGATGCATATGCATGCTTTGTTTCTCTCTTGAAGGACCCTTTCCTTACAAGAGAAGAAATGGTATGGAGAATTTTTACTCCACAGTTTTTGCACGTACCCCTTTGGGGGGCCTCAAGCTTCTGGAAAAAGCCCGTGTTCCATACGCGGGCCTCCATTTGACAAAGAGAAAGATGCAAGAGAACCATGGTTAGGCCAAAGATCCTTCAGTATTTTTTTTTAAGGTACCATTGTAGATGATCAATGTCGTACCGATCTCTCTTGACCAGTTGACAACTACACGATCTCTCTTAACGATGAGGTATTGGTGCACGCAGCGTCATTGTCACGCCTGTGGCACAGCAAAACAAACTGTCAAAGATATTAGTACTTCCTTCCCATCAGAAATCAATAGTAGCGCAAATAAGACAAAAAAAGGGGCAGCCCGGTACACTATGCTCCCTCTATGCACAGGGTCCGGGAAGGGCCGGGCCATAATTAAATAAATGAAAAAAGAGGGGTGGATGAGATTGGAGGAATTCACATTGAGGAACTAGCTACTAGCAGTTACTATTCCATTCAAAGAATGTACTTTATTTCCTTCAATTATCACATAGAAAGGCGTTAATGAAACAAATAAGAAACCAGATGACATTAACTGTTGGTAGACCATAATATGATGGCGAGCTTTAAGTTAGTTGACAGTTGGGTGCATTGATATTGTAAAGTCAAACTCAAAAACCGTTGAGATTTCAATGATAGCTTGATAATGGGGCTTCTTTGTGATTTAGAGGCCTTTTCTTAGTTGTAGTCTCAAATACAAATTGACTCTGACTTGGAATTAATTTCAAGTACACGCAGGTTAGGTGAAAATGATAAATTTTCGAACATGAAGCAAACATTAAAAGGGTAAGGGCTTTAAGAAAGTGTTGGTTCTCTTTTCCAAGTCCTAAGCTTTTGGCTGAACACCACACATTCTTTCCCAAGAATTACTTCTTCGATCGATTTCATTTTATATGCTAGTATTTGACTAGACATGTAGTTTAAAAAAGAAGAAAGACTTTTGACAAATATCAAAAATACTTAAATCTCATGGTATTAAACAACGATTACATTTGTTCTAATTTATATGAACATGTTTAGACAAGAGGGGTTGCCGAGAGGTTATGAGTTCGAGTCTCCCCAAGAGCAAGGTGGAAAGTTCTTGGAGAGAAGGATGCCGGGGGTCTATTTGGAAGCCTCTCTACCTATTGGTAGGGATAAGGTCTGCGTACGCACTACCCTCCCCAGACCCTACTAAGTGGGATTATACTGGATTGTTGTTGTTGTATATGAACATGTTTGATTGTGTATGAAGTTTAAGAAAAAATGAATACTTTTGGAATTTGTGTATCAAAACAAGTCAAAATGGGCCCAAAGTATTTGTGTGGTTATAAAAGCTTCTCATTAATGATAGAACGGTGAGTTTAAGCTAAATTGATTCCAAATTTAAAAAGAGATTATTCTTTTCGGAATGGACCAAAAAGAAAATAAGTTCACAAAAGAAGGAGTAAAAAGTAAAGATAAGATTTGATTGGGTGTGATATACATACCTGAATGCAGTGCGGGTGAGGGGGCGAGGGAAATGGGGGTACCATAGAGCTGTGCTGGGTAACCCCCGCCAGTGGAGTTGATAGCAGCAGCTGAATATTGGAAGAGATGGTGTGGGTACTGAACCCCACCATACCCCTGGCTGGCGGCTGTGTAGCCAGTGGTTGCTCCACCGTTTCCTTCTCCAAAATTCATGTAAGGGTAAAAGGCAGCAGCTGCACTGGATAACACACCACTTGCCGCAGTGCCATACACAGGATATTGGCTAGCTGCTCCTCCATACACGCTATAGTAACCCTGCACAAATTAACAAACATCTCATACTAATGTCTAGCATTACTCCACATTAATAATACTTGACAGTGATTGATTGGATATTTTTGTCATATGTACCAAAAAATATCATTTGAACTAGTAGTCTCAAACATGTCATAATATTTTTATGGTTATCAATTAATATTATTAAGAAAAATTGAAGAAGGGATCGGGAGCTTCATATCGCCAGACCAACTTGTTTGAGATGGGATATAGTTGTTACTTTTATTGTATTGATAATAATCATTAAATTAAAATGGGAACATTAAATCAAATATAAAAATGTACTATCTTTTTTTCAAAGAAATTAAAAAGGAAAGTACCATACATAAATAAAGTAAGGGGAGTAATTCTTCAGTTATATTGTATGTGAACCTATTTACTTTTTGGTCCGTTCCAAAAAGAATGGCTCCCTTTAAGAAACATTTATAACCACACAAATAACGATGAACCCCCTTTTGACTTCTTTAGTACTATAAATTTTAAAAGTTTATATTAAAATAGAAATATTGATGTCCTTTTGGTTTAGGTAATTTTGGAAAAGATTGAATTCCATTACAAGTACAGTATTTGTTTAGACTGAGAATTTACTCAGAAGTCTGACAAAGTTGATTGACTGGTGAGACTGTAAAAGAGTAACTCATGCATCCCACAAACTGAAGTTCAAAAATCATGCCTTCTACGGATGGGAAAAAGGAAATAAAGGTCAACAATTAGCTTTTGACTAAAAGCACATGATTCCTGCGTTGAACATCGTGCATTCCAACTGTGTCACCATAAACTTGTCTTTGACTTATAATACTCCGTTATTTTCAATTATGTAGCGTAATAAGATTAATTAAGCGATACATATTTTTTCAGATAAATTAATCAAAGATAATGTCACATCAAATGAAATAAATTAGATACCAAGTAACATGCATACTATAGTTCAACTGTTAAATGAACGATACATAAGATAATGGGTACAAACCGTAGGGTAAGTGTAATCTGGCGAGTAGGGAGAGTACCTGACAGTTTGTTACAAGAAAAAGAAACCAAAAACATTAGAATGTGAAAACTTGGTATAAAAGTTTTTTAAGTTAACAGTTTGAGAGTAATGTACAATAGTATTAATTAGTGCATGAGTCATTTCTTGTCCTAGGATGAGCTGTGTATACATGATAATGTCGACATTACCATGGTCCCTCACTCACACATACACACACAGTGAGTGAGTGAGAGAAAGAGAGAAAGAGAGAAAGGGAGGAGACATTATGATAGATAGAAAAGAATGGAGTGAGTGAGCATGCGCGGATAGAATCCTCTTGTATAATGAGGTGTTGTGTCTGACCAATGAGTTGGCATATGCACGTGAAGACTCTCTCGTCCCCCCCCCCCCCCCCCCACACAATGAAAACAAAACAAGTTATTGTATAGTATACTACAGTTGTAGAAAATAAAAAACATATTCTTTAAAATATAACTAGTGTCATACCCATAAAGATTGTAAGGGATGCCTTGTTGGATGGCATAATGGGGGAAGGTTGCTGCTGAAGGAAAAGCTGTGCCCAACCCACCTGCGGCTGCTGTTTGAAACCCTCCTTGAAAACCACTCATCACCCTAAAGTTCCTGCCTCCACCTGCTCATTAGTGTTTTAATTATAAGATCATACTAACCATAAAAAGGAAAAGATAAATAGAGGAATGCTTGATGTAAAATCTCGAAGCAAAAGTTTTCCTTATTGGACACAGTAGGTTTGGATAGAGTACTAGTACTAGTATTAAGTTGAAAGAAAAGGTAAAAATAAAACACACAAGGTATGGAAAAAAAAAAAGTAAAAGTGTTTTCTTGCACAGAAGAATGAGCTGTCATGCTTTTGTAAAACATATCCTGTCACATGGTATAGCTGGTGGTGCTAAAACAAAGAGCATCATCCTATATATAAAGTGGACTCTTATTCATAAATCCATGCCAACATACACACTATCTTAACAAAGAATTACTACAACTTTTTCCCATAATGGGGAGAATATTCATCATGCTGCATGAAGCAGCGGAGTATATATATCTGCTTAAAAAGCAGTCAAATTTACATAATGACCATCCACTAATTAATAAGTACTATCCAATGGATGTATGTACCATGTATAATTAAAAGAGTTGAATTAAAAAAGTACAACATTTGCGAATTAACTATACCATTTGTGATGAAACAAAGCGAAATATGCTAGATAAATTACATGTGATAATAGGTATAAACATTTAAAAGGTGATTAACCTACTGAAAAGGAAGAAAAGGAGATAGTGTATACCATGTTTAGGGGTAGTAGGCTTAGATCTTTGAACACCCATGGAAGCAAGATTGCAGTTGGCCCTTCTGCCATCAATGACAGGAGCAGCATCCACACAAGCTCTCATCGCTGCTTCTGGCTCACGAAATGTTACCTATTTTTGGAAGCCAAGCCAACATGATCATATATCAAACAAAAATACTTAAGAGATCTTCACTACTACTTTCCTATCATTTCTTTCAAAATGATAATTGGAAAAAGCTTACCAAGACATGATTGTAAAGATAGTTTTTTTATAACTAACAAATAGTAATCCAAAGGTAATTAGATGGGGAAAAAAAGGTAGCATACAAAGCCATAGCCTTTGGATCGTCCAGTAGCCTTATCAGTGATGACGACAGCCTCCAAAATATCACCAAACTGTTCAAAGTATTTCTTCATGGTTTCCTTTTGAGTCTCCCAAGCCAAACCTCCTACAAACACCTTTGTGTATGTCGTGTCCCCAAATTGACTTGATGGAGTCATCTTCTCTGAAAAAAAAGTGGATACGGATCTGGATATTACAAAGAGATCGATCTAGTTGATGAAGTGAAGGATCTTTTAGGAGAGAAAGTTGAAGAATTGGAAGGGAGACAATTAGGTCAGAGAGGAGAAGGAGGGAAAAAAGAGAGGGAGAGAGAGTAAAATGGGAGGGAAGAGAAAGCAATAGAGATAGAGGGGGGAAAAAGGAGGAGTTACGGACATGAAATTATTATAGTATACTCTACATTGCCTGCCCCCAACTGCCTTTACACACTGTCTTCTTCTACTCTCTTCACGCGCTCTTTTTCTTCTCTCCCTTTTCCCCGCCACCATTTTTCAATCTATAGACATTTTTATTTTTATTTATGATGATAGAATCTAGTAACAAAAATACTATAATCTTCAAATAATTAATTCCTTTTCCTTTATTTACGTCTAGAATTTTATTATTATAATTAATTGTAATTATATTTTGAATAATTTTGTACTTTAAAAAATCTTTCCATTTTGATTATGTTTTATTTTTTAGAACAACTTTTTATTGGATAGCTTCTTTGGATCTAGCATAATTCTTCGACTTTTTTAGTTTCTCATCTGGTGTTCAGTATCCGCAATAGAGCCCGACTATATTCAAATTCACGCCGGGTAGAGTCCTATTCGCTGGTAGTGCTCTCTACCAAGGTTGTTTCCATACCCAGGACTCGAACTCAAAACTTTTGATTAAGGAAGGAACAACACCATCCACTGTACCATTGTATAATTCTTGGACTTAACATTAACATATGAACTTCTTAAGTACTTAATTACATAGGATAATGATATTAACTGATAGTGACGCTATATTGTTTACAAAATGCATGTGAAAGTATTTTAGGAGTCCCATTTGTCACAATCAATTATTGAATTTACATTCACTAGAGCCCTTCTATTTCAAAGTGATTGTTTGTAATTTGTCCAGCCATGTATTTATTATTTGTTCAGGGAACTTGTGGAGTCATGTTGTATCAATTTTGTTTAAAGTAATAGACATAACTCGTGCATCACATTTTGTTCTATGTGATTTTGTGTTTGAAAATAAACTATTTTAGAAAAATATATACATTATTTTAACATGCTTAGGAAATGCAATATTTAAGTTCAACTTTAGGATCGGGATATTTGTGCCTTCTAAACTGACAAATTCGCTTTCAAGCACAAAAACAGAATAGGTGGTATACACAAAAGTTCAACGTAAAAATATAAAAGATCTTTCAATAAAGTTGCTAGCTGATATATGTATGTTTTTGATAGCATCACTAATAAGGACAGAGTCTTGGAAGCTTCAAGAAGGTCATTTACAAAATCTCAAGCTAAAGAATTGTAGACAAAGGTTGCTGGACTTCAATTGGAAATAAAGAAGCTTCTAACTATAGATGAAATTCTCCAGCCCAAAGAAGAAGAATTGTCTAAGTTTTATAATTATTTGGTGGCTCAAGTTGTAGTCCAAGAAGAGGAGGATTGGATCACCCAAATCAGCCCTTGAAGTCCATCAAATGAGCTCAAAATGAGTTTAAAATAGGTCCAAAAGGAAGTGTTACAAAAGGAGTCCAAACCAATTGCCCAAAATAATTGTTTTAAGACCCAAATATGCTCCAAAGGGTCTTGGCCGACCCCTACCTAATTGTAATGACTTTGAATACCTTAGCAATCATCCTACCTAATTGTAATGACTTTGGATAGCTTAGCAATCATCCTACCTAGTTGTATTGACTTTAGGTGCCTTAATAATCACCCTCCCTAATTTTAAGGACTTTTATGCCTTAGTACTCTCCTATAAATAGGGAGTTCTTCTTATTCATAAGACATAACAATATTGATTAAGTATATCATACTTTGAGAGTTCTTTTGAACCTTTGTTACTTGTGCTTTGAGATTTATCTTTCAACCTTTACTAGTTCATAGTTCAAGGTAGTAAGATTTCTTCTCTTTTATGATATCTTTGATTCCTTTGTGGTATTCTTAGAAGGCGATTAATACTAGTTATTAATTGTTGTCTCAAGTTACTCGTAAAGCGGTCAAGATCCGAATCTATTATTTTGATTTACTTTTAAAGTGAAGGCGTTTGATTTCTTCCATAAATTAAGACGTTGTTACTTTGATCTTGTCAAGGTTATAGAACTTGCATTCTTGGAAGTTCTTGGAATTCTTTCCCTGGAATTTTCCATATCCTTTATTTTCATCTGTTTAATTCTAGTTGTTCAATTCCTTGTTGTTATTGCTTTCACATTTATTTCTCAAATTGTTACTCTAGTTTGGATTCCCGCCTTAGTTGTTATCAAGTAGTATCAGAGCGGTTCTATCAAGATTTCGTTCTTGGTAAGTCTTGGGATTTCTTGAATACTAAGAGTAAAGAAAATGAAACAAAGAATTTTTTTAAAAAAAAATAGAAAAAAAACGAAAATCAATTTTAAAAGAAAAAAGAATTGCTTGCTCTCCAAAAAAATTTCTTTGTATCTAAATTCTTTCCAAAAGTTAGCAAAGGAAACAAGAAGATGAGTTCCTAGATTTTTCTTACTCATTCTAATCTACATATCTATATCTTTCCCTTTTTGTTCCCGTCTTGTTTCAACCAAGCCTAATAGTTCTAGGATTTGGTTTTTCTTTCATTAGTTTCCAAAAAAAAGCTGAATTTTACTACTAATGACTTCATATAAGTTAGGTTTAACTATAAATCTACAAAGTATTTTATTCAAAGGTTATTCCGTGAGAGAATAAAAAGAAGCTAATTTGTGTGATACAGTCTATTTTTTTTAAAGGATGTCGCATACAGGTAGTGATGAGGAACAAAGGGTTCTCCAAGAAGCCGAAATCAAAGCAAGAAATGATTTTACCTTGTAAGCTATGCATCAACAATTTGAAAGGTTGAATTTGCAACTCAAGAAATGAGAGATACAATTGCCGATCAGAATGATATTATAGCTGAACTTAGGAGGGAAAATAATGTTAGGCCCCAAGCTAGGATAAATGTACCCCATGCTCCCATTGTAAATCAAGAAAAATTTTATAAATAATTTTAATAATATTGATTTTGAAGAGATAGGAGGGGACATAGAGGTAGAGTAGAAGATGATAATATAAGTAGTATAAAGATGAAGATGCCATCTTTCAAGGAAACAATAGATCCAGACTTGTATCTTGATTGGGAGAGAAAAGTTGAAGCCATCTTTGACTGTCACAACTACTCTGAGGGTAAGAAGGTTAAAATTGTTGTTGTTGAGTTTTCTGACTATGCTGCTATTTGGTGGAAAAAGCATACTAGGGATAGATTGCAAGAAGGACAAGCACCAGTTGCTACTTGGGCTGAGATGAAGAGGGTGATGAGGAAGAGTTTCGTGCCATCACACTTCCAAAGAGAGCTACAACAACGCCTTCAAACATTGAAGCAAGGGTCCATGTCCGTGGATGAGTACTTTAAGGCTATGGATACAACTATGTTCCAAGCTAATTGTACAGAGGAAGAAGAGGCTACAATGGCTAGGTTTTTAAATGGTTTAAATAAGGAAATAGCCAATGTAGTAGAATTACAACAATATGTAACAATAGATGAGTTAGTTGATTTATGTGTAAAAGTAGAAAATCAAAATAAAAGAAAGCAGACTAGCGTGTGGAAAGGCCGAACAGGCACCATCGCCAAGGAGCCATGGCCAAATCATGAGATGAAGAGTTTTTCTAAACCTCAAGAAGACAAGGGTAAAAATAAATTTGAGAACAAAGAGGGAGGTAAAACCTTTAACCCTAAACCTTTTAAATCTTCTAGTTCTATTCAATGTCATAAATGTAAAGGAGGGGACATATGATGCATGAATGTCCAAGTAGAAGAAACATCATTCTTAGAGAACATGGAGGATATGAGAGTGAATAAAGTGAGGGAGAAGACGAGGGAGAGGTGAATGATGAAGATGATGTAGAACTACCTAATGATGGAATGGTTGGGGTAGTTAGGAGGATTATGACTATCAATTTGGGAAGCAAATAGTAAAGCACAAAGAGAGAACATATTCCATACTAGGTGTGGGATAAAGGGAAAATTTTTTTCTATGATCATTGATAGTGGTAGTTGTGCTAATGTGGTGAGTTCATATTTTGTGGAAAAACTGGGACTTGCATGCATGAAGCACCCTACTCCCTGTAGACTCCAATGGTTAAATAATAGTTGTGAACTAAAAGTGAACAAGCAATGCATGATTTC
Organism: Nicotiana benthamiana; assembly: GCA_034376525.1. NCBI lineage: Eukaryota > Viridiplantae > Streptophyta > Magnoliopsida > Solanales > Solanaceae > Nicotiana > Nicotiana benthamiana. Next base: position 130,934,559 of record CM067329.1, on the reverse strand, counting down.
ATTTAATGTTGGTAGATATGAGGATGATATTCTTTGTGACATAGTACCTATGCAAGCTTGTCATATATTACTCGGTCGTCCTTAGCAGTATGACAGGAATGTTTTTCATGATGGAAGAAAGAAAAAATATTCTCTTTAACTAAATGGCAAGAAATTTACTCTTGTACCTTTATCTCCTTCTCAAGTGTTTGAAGATCAAAAGAGATTGAGGGAAACAATTGGAAAACCAAGGGGATGGATAAAAAATGAGCTTAAGGAAAAAGAAAAGAAAGGTGGCCAAGAATTAGAAAAAAAGAGAAATGGCCGAGAGAAAGAGAGAGAGAGAGTATCAATTTGAGAGAAAAGATAAAAAAGGGTTGAGTGAAAAGAAATAAGGTCATGGTGAGTGGAAGGAGGCTAAGGAAAGAAAAAAGGAGAGTTTATATATAAAATCCAAAGAGTGTTTAAATGCGAGAAAAGAGGGGTTGCCCGTAATACAACTTACTTACAAAGAAGCTATGATTAATTCTGATTACTAACTTCTTCTTTGCCAAGTATTTCTTCTCTTTTGCATGATTTTGAAGATGTATTTCCTGAAAATATTCCAATGGATTGCTACCTTTACGTGGCATTGACCATCAAATTGATTTTGTGTCTGGATCACAAATTCCAAAAAGGCCTGCTTATAGGAGTAATCCAGAAGAGACAAAAGAGCTTCAAAGGCAAGTTTAGGAGTTGCTTAAGAAAGTCTTTGTGAGAGAGAGCATGAGCCCTTGCTCTGTTCCCATCCTATTGGTACCCAAAAATTATGGAACTTGGAGGATGTGTATGGATTATAGAGCAATCAACGATATAACGGTAAAGTATCGCCATCCTATTCCTCGTCTTAATGACATATTGGATCAATTACATGGATCCAAGATCTTTGTAAAATTGATCTAAAAAGTGGTTACCACCAGATTCGAATGAATCCTGGAGATGAATGGAAAACTACTTTTTAGACCAAATATGGGCTTTATGAATGGTTAGTTATGACTTTTGGCTTGACTAATGCACCTAGAACTTTCATGAGATTAATGAATCATATCTTTAAGGATTTTCATGGGAAATTTGTTGTGGTGTACTTTGATGATATCTTGATCTTTTCTAACACTCTAGAGGAGCATGTAGGACACCTAAAATAAGTTTTTGAAGTTCTTAGAAAGCAACTTTTATTTGATAATCTTAAAAAGTGTACTTTTTGTGTGGATCGTGTGATTTTCTTGGGTTTTGTAGTTATTTCTAAAGGAGTGGAGGTTGATGAAGATAAAATCAAAGCAATAAAGGAATGGCCTAAACCCAAGAGTGTAACTAAAGTTAGGAGTTTTCATGTACTTGCTAGTTTTTATAGGAGGTTTGTGAGAGACTTTAGCACCATTGATTCTCCTTTAACGGAAGTTATTAAAAAGGATAAGATTTTTATATGGGAAAAAGAACAAGACGGTGCTTTTAACTTTTTTAAGCAAATTATGTTCTGCTCCATTGTTACAATTGCCCGATTTTTCTAAATCTTTTGAAATTGAATGTGATGCTTCTGACAAAGGAATATGTGCTGTTTTGATGCAAGATTCTAAACCTATTGCCTACTTTAGTGAGAATTTGAGTGGAGCTACATTGAACTATTCTACTTATGACAAAGAGCTATATGTTTTGTAAGGGCTTTAGCCACAAGGCAACATTACTTGTAGCCAAGAGAGTTTGTGATTAAGACTGACCGTGAATCCTTAAAATACTTGAAATGTCAAGTTAATCTTAGTAGAAGGAATGCTAAGTGGGTTGAATTTATTGAAACTTTCCCTTATGTAATTTCTTACAAACAAGGGAAAGAGAATGTAGTTGCTGATGCACTTTCAAGAAGGTATGTCTTAGTTTCTTACCTGACTTCTAAATTGATGGGTTTTGATCAAATCAAGGGAATTTATGCTAATGATGTTGACTTTGACAAAATTTTTGCAGATTGTAAGTTGAGTCCTTTTGAGAGCTTTAACCTCCAAGATGGGTTTCTGTTTAAGAGAAATAAATTGTGTATCCCCAATTTCTCTTTGCGTGAAATATTTGTAAAGGAAGCACATTGTGGAGGCCTTATGGGGCACTTTGGAGTCCGAAAGACATTAGACATACTTGATGAAAATTTCTTTTGACCTGGAATGAGAACATATGTTGAAAGAATGTGCACAAAGTGTTTGGAATGTAAACAAGATAAATCTAAAGTGTTACCACAAGGTGTTTACATGCCATTACCTGTTCCTACTTCACCTTGGATTGATATTTCGATGGATTTTGTGTTAGGGTTGCCTAGAACAAGGTATGGTAAGGATAGTATATTTGTTGTGGTATATAGGTTCTCCAAAATGGCTCATTTTATTCCTCGTTTAAAGACTAATGATGCTTCACATGTTGCTAATCTTTTTGTAAAAAAGGTTGTCAAATTGCATGGTATACCTAGAACTATTGTTAGTGATAGTGATGCTAAGTATTTGAGCCACTTTTGGCGTGTATTTTGGGGGAAGTTAGGTACTAAATTGTTTTTTTCTACTTCTTGTCATCCACAACTGATGGACAAACTGAAGTAGTTAATAGAAACCTGGGAAACATGTTGAGGGTTGTTTTGAAAGGTAAGTTAACTTCATGGGAAGATCACTTACCTGTGATTGAATTTGCTTACAATAGAACAATCCATTCTTCTACAGGTATATCACCTTTTGAGGTTGTTTATGGCTTTAATCCCTTTACTCTGCTTGATTTATTACCATTACCAACTAATAATATTGCTAATCTTGATGGTAGAACAAAGCTGAGATGATGAAAAAAATTCATGAGCAAACAAGGCTTGCAATTTAGAAGAAAAATGAGCAAACTACCTTGAGAAAGAATAAGGATCGAAAACAAGTTATTTTTAAACCTGGAGAATTAGTTTGGGTTCACTTTTGAAAGAAGATATTTCCTTCCAAAAGGAAGTCAAAGCTGCATACTTGAGGAGACGGCTCATTTCAAGTCCTAGAAAAGATTGGAGACAATGCTTACAAGCTAGATCTTCCTGGTGAGTTTCAAGTAAGTGCTACATTCAATGTTGCTGACTTGTCTTTGTTTGACGTGGGATCGAATTCGGGGACGAATTCTTTTCAAGAAAATGGGAATGATAGTATCACTAATAAGGATAGAGTCTTGGAAGCTTCAAGAAGGTCATTTACAAGATCTCAAGCTAAAGAATTGCAGACGAAGGTTGCTAAACTTCAATGGGAAATAAAAAAGCTTCTAACTATAAACGAAGTGCTCCAGCCCACAGGAGAATAATTGTCTAAGTTTTACAATTATTTGATGGCTCAAGTTGTAGTCCATGAAAAGGAGGATTAGATCACCCAAATCAGCCCTTGAAGTCTATCAAATGGGCTCAAAATGAGATTAAAAGACGTCCAGAAGGAAGTGTTACAAAAGGAGTCCAATTGGAGTCCAAACCAATTACCCAAAATAGTTGTTTTAAGGCCCAAATATGCCCCAAAGGGTCTTGGACGCTCCCTACCTAATTGTAATGACTTTGGATAACTTTATCAATCATCCTACCTAATTGTAATGACTTTAGGTGCCTTAACAATCACCCTCCCTAATTTTAAGGACTTTTATGCCTTAGTACTCTCCTATAAATACGGAGTTCTTCTTATTCATAAGACACAACATTATTGATTAAGTATATCATACTTTGAGAGTTCTTTTGAACCTTTGTTACTTGTGCTTTGAGATTTATCTTTCAACCTTTACTAGTTCATAGTTCAAGGTAGTAAGATTTCTTCTCTTTTATGATATCTTTGATTCCTTTGTGGTATTCTTAGAAGGCGATTAATACTAGTTATTAATTGTTGTCTCAAGTTACTCGTAAAGCAGTCAAGATCCGAATCTATTATTTTGATTTGCTTTTAAAGTGAAGGCGTTTGATTTCTTCCATAAATTAAGACGTTGTTACTTTGATCTTGTCAAGACTATAGAACTTGCGTCTTGGAAGTTCTTGGAATTCTTTCCCTGGAATTTTCCATATCCTTTATTTTCATCTGTTTAATTCTAGTTGTTCAATTCCTTGTTGTTATTGCTTTCACATTTACTTCTCAAATTCTTACTCTAGTTTGGATTCCCGGCTTAGTTGTTATCAGTTTTGGTTTGGAGAAGTGAAGCCATCTAATCACTTTATTAAATTGGAGAAGATTTCATTACCTTTAACTCTAAAATCTAAATGTTATTTGTGTAGGAAATATATTATAATTGTAATAAATTTTAATTATTACGTATATACATAAGAAAAAATAAAAGGATAATTGTTATGATAAATAATAATTTATGGTGAATGTCTACTCTTCTTCCATGATCTTCATCCCAAATGGTTTATGACATATTCAATGACATATTTTGTATGTTCAATGACATATTCCATGGCATATTTTCTTCACTTTTTATGCCTATATAAAGGTTTTGTAATAGATAGGAGAATATACACAATTAAAGAAGAAAATCTCTTCCTTCTCTCTATCTACATTTCTCTTTCATGTTTCACTAAGTTGCTTATATTTCTTGTTCATGTTTTACTAAATTACTTTCATTTTATAACACGTTATCAGCACGAGTCTCTAACCATCACGGTAGGTTATTTTCTTTTAAAGTTCTCGACTCTGATTTAAAATTATCAGGTACAACATGTTTCTCTCTTTTGTAAGAATAATGATATATTTTGTTGGATACTTAGTTTTTCTCAATTATGTTTAAAAACAAAAATAGAAAGAGAATAAACTCATGCTTCACCATGATCTCTTTATTTATGAATAAAGATGTAATAATTTTAATGAACTGCTTCTTAATTGATTTGAATTATTAAAATATAAATAGAAACAATCAACAATAGACTTAGATAACAATAATATTTTCTTGACAGTAGTACGTATCCAAAATATGAATATAAATAGTGTTTGCATCATTAAAATATACATCCTACTTTGACTAATTCCAAGAAGTTTTTATTAATTATTCATATTCTTTTGTGTAGAAATAAAACATGTTAGTAATAATGAGGTTACTTGAAATTGTTTTTGTTTTCAAGTCTATCTTATTGAATTCAAGTATATCTAGTTACATGCTTAAGTACTTGGCTAACATAATTTGTGATTATACATTATTGTGCAGTATAACATGATATACTACACTAGCTACATTTAACTATTTATTTTGACAAGCCTACATACACAATATTAGTATGACATTGGCTTATATATATGCAGATATGTGATTGTACAATATATGTAGTTGTTGCTACATTAATTTATAATATATACTACGCCTACAGATTTACATATATAATATATGATTGTTTCAACATACATCATATAATTATAAATATATTATGTGTATAGCCAGTATGATTACATTTCTAGTATTGTATAACTCCCATGACTTTACATTTTGTTATCAACATTAAGTACATATTATATATATATAATCAAGTTGTTCAATCAAAGATTGTGTCTTATGGAATTTTTTTTTCCTTATCTCTGAAAATACTAATATTTGTATATTTCTTTTGTATGTCAAACCATGGGAAACAAATATGGATATCTCACAAAACAAACTTGAATCAATATTTAATTGTAAACATATTTATTTAATTGACTCATGTACGACACATACAATATTCAAATAGAAGAAATATTTCTCTCATTTAAGTATGTGTAAGGCAGATGTTACTAAAATTTCTGGTAGTAGTAAATTAATTGAAGGTTCTGGAAGAGGTACTATAACTCTGCCAAAAGGAACAATATTTATCATAGAGAATGCAATGTTCTCCTCCAAGTCCAAGAGGAACTTGTTGAGTTTTAAAGATATCCGTCAAAATGTATATCATATTGAGACAATAGATGAGAATAATCTTGAATATCTCATCATTATAAAGAATGTCTCTGGCCAAAAGATGGTTATTGAGAAGTTCCCTTCTTTATCTTGTGGTATGTATTGGACAAGAATTAGTGCAATTGAGGCACATTCTACCGTAAACCAAAAGGTACTGATTCCAATACTTTCGTACTTTGGCATGATCGATTGGGACATCCTGGATCAATTATGATGATACGGATTATAGAAAACTCAAATGGGCATCCATTAAAGAATTTAAAGATTCTTTTAAATAATGAATTTTCTTGCACTTCTTGTTATCAATGCAAGTTAATTATTTGACCATCACCAACAAAGGTTGGAATTGAGTCACCTGCGTTTTTGGAACGTATACAAGGGGACATTTGTGGACTTATTCACCCACCTAGTAGGTCGTTTAGATATTTCATGGTCTTAATAGAAGCATCTTCTAGATGGTCTCATGTGTGCCTATTGTCATCTCGCAACCTTGCGTTTGCAAAATTAATGGCACAAATAATTCGATTACGGGCACAATTTCCCGATTATCCAATTAAGTCTATTAGACTAGATAATGCTGCTGAGTTTTCATCCCAAGCATTTAATGATTATTGCTTATCAATTGGGATAAAAGTGGAACATCCTGTAGCTCATGTTCACACTCAAAATGGTCTTGTAGAGTCTTTAATTAAACGTCTGCAGTTGATAGCAAGGCCGTTACTCATGAAAACGAGGCCGCCACTTCGGTTTGGGGTCACGCCATTTTGCATGCAGCAATGCTAGTTCGTCTCAGACCGACAAATTATCACAAATATTCCCCGTTGCAATTAGTTTTGGGTCATGAACCTAATATATCCTATTTAAGAATTTTTGGATGCGCAGTATAATGTGCATGTAGCACCGGCATATCGCACCAAAATGGGTTCGCAAAGAAGGTTTGGAATATATGTTGGATTTGAGTCGCCCTCTATTATTCGCTACCTCGAAACATTGACAGGGGATTTGTTCACTGTACGATTTGCAGACTGTCGATAACATGAGACACTTTTCCCAAAATTAGGGGGATAAGTTGGTGAAACCAAACGGGAAATTTTGTGGAAAAATACATCATTATCTCATCTTGATCCACGTGCCTCTATTTGTAAAAAAGCGGTGCAAAAGTTTATCCATTTGAAAAGAATAGCAAATCAAGTGCAAGACGCATTTACGGACTTGAAAAGGATAAAAAAATCACATATCCCCGCAGAGAATGTTCCAATCCGTATTGATGTCCCTATTGGATAATCTTCTAGTGTCATAGCTAATGAGTGGAAACCACGCCTAAAACGTGGCAGACCATTAGGTTCCAAAGATCGAAATCCTAGAAAAAGGAAAGAAAAAGATCAAAATGACACTACGAAATAATCTCATGAGGAAATTCACGATTTAATAAATTCTGAGATTCATGAAGAATCCATTGAGTCCGAGACTCAAGAAAATAAGGAACTATCAATAAATCCAATTGATATTGAGACAAATTTTAATCGAATGGATATAGTGGTGGATTATGTCTTTGTATATAATGTTGCATCTAGCATTATGCAAGAAAGTGAGGATCTTGAACCTCTATCTGTTGGAGAATGTCGACAAAGACTTGATTGGCCAAAATGGCAAGAAGCAACCAATCAAAATTGAATTCACTTGCAAAACGTGAAGTTTTTGGGCCTATAGTTCGAAAACCTAATGGTGTTAAGCCTGTTAGCTATGAATGGGTCTTTGTACGCAAGAGAAATGAGAAAAATGAGGTATAAAGATATAAGGCACGCCTTGTTGCACAAGGATTTTCACAATGGCCTGGTGTCGATTATGAAGAGACATATTCACCCGTTATGGATGATATAACTTTCCATTATCTCATTAGTTTTGCTCTCCTTAAAAATCTTGACATGCATTTAATTGATGTGGTTACCGCCTACCTTTATGGCTCACTTGATAATGAGATATACATGAAATTTCTTGATGGAATGCCAAACACATATAATTCGAAGTCCCGAGAAATGTTTTCAATCAAATTGCAAAGATCTTTGTATGGTCTAAAGCAATCATGACGAATGTTGTATAATCGTCTTAGTGAGTATTTATTAAAGGAAGGCTATATAAATGATGCCATTTGCCCATGTGTTTTTATAAGAAAACAAGACCGGAATTTGTTGTACTTGCCGTATATGTTGATGACATAAACCTTATTGGAACTCCCATATAACTCCAAAAGGCAATTGATTATTTAAAGAAGGAATTCGAGATGAAAGATCTCGGAAAGACAAAATTGAACATTTGGCAAACTGAATTTTTGTTCATCAATCTGCCTATATGGAAAAGGTATTGAAACAGTTTTACATGGATGGAGCATATCCTTTAAGTACTCCGATGGTTGTTCGATGACTTGATGTGAATAAGGATCCATTCCGACCTCAAGAAAAGAATGAAAAGCTACTTGGTCCTGAAGTACCATATATTAGTGCAATTAGCGCACTAATGTATCTTGCAAATACTACAAGGCCTGACATAACTTTTTCAGTTAATGTCTTAGCAAGATATAGCTCTGCTCCTACAAGGAGACATTGGAATGAAATCAAACATATATTGCGGTATCTAAAAGGGACTACCGATATGAGCTTATTTTATAGCAATAATTGCAATCCTGATCTTGTTGGTTATGCTGATGCTGGATATTTATCTGACTCACACAAGGCTCGATCTCAAACCGGTTATGTGTTTATCTGTGGAGGCACTGACATATCTTGGCGATCGACTAAGCAATCAATTGTGGCTACTTCATCTAATCATGCTGAGATAATTTCTATTCATGAAGCAAGTCGAGTGTGTGTGTGGTTGAGGTCTTTAATACATCATATTCGAGACAAATGTGGTTTGAAATGTGACAACTACCCACGATTTTGTATGAAGATAATGCATCATGCATAACTCAATTTAAGGGAGGATTCGTAAAAGGAGATAGGACAAAGCATATTTCACCAAAATTATTTTTCACACATGATCTTCAAAAGAATGGTGATATCAATGTGCAACGGATTCGTTCAAGTGATAATATGACTGATTTATTCACAAAATCTCTACCGACGTCAACCTTCAAGAAGCTAGTGCACAAGATTGGGATGCGAAGGCTCAAGGATGTGAATTGATGCTCTCATCAGGGGGAGTTAATGCGCGTTGCGCTCTTTTTTCCTTACAAGTTTTTGTCCCACTGGGTTTTCCTTGCAAGGTTTTTAACGAGGCAACAAAAGGCATATTTCTACACATGTGTACTCTTTTTCCTTCACTAGAATTTTTTTCCCATAGGGTTTTTTCCTAGTAAGGTTTTAATGAGACACATTATCTATAGGCATCCAAGGGGGAGTGTTATGATAAATAGTAATTTATGGTGGATGTCTACTCTTCTTCCATAATCTTCATCCCAATTGGTTTATGACATATTCAATGACATATTTTGTATGTTCAATGACATATTCCTTGACATATTTTCTTCACTTTTTATGCCTATATAAAGCCTTTGTAATAAATAAGAGGATATACACAATTGAAGAAGAAAATCTTTTCCTTCTCTCTATCTACATTTCTTGTTCATATTTTACTAAATTTCTTATATTTCTTGTTCATGTTTTACTAAATTACTTTCATTTTATAACAATAATGTCTTAATGTCATGATAAACAAATGAACCACTAAAAGGGGAGGATTGATACTATATGATTTTAGAAAGCGATGTTCTACCTTCAAAATGAACTTCCGAAATTTTCTGTGTATGACAATTTCGACGTGCTTCACTAATAGCCAATTAAATTAAAATGGAAGAAATATGAAAATAAACAAAAAGAAATTTGAGAGGAAAGTGGCATACAAATCAGTGGGGGAGAGAGTAGGATAGTGAGTGGTGGGTGTATTATTATGTTTGGCCCAGGCTGGCTGTTGCTTTTTGATTTTCTTAAAATGAAGGATATGAGATTAGGAAAGAAGGGCTCATTTTGCAGTATATTTACGGAGCATACCAAGAGTGAGTGGCAAAAAACAGTGGGCAGAAACGGAACGGAACGGTCAACCGTCAAACCATTGGGGAAAGCATCTTTGCCCGTGTCTGCTCGTCCAAATTGTGTACCTTTTTGATTAGGGTTTGGTGGGTTCCTTTACCCTCTACGTAAAAGAAATGAGAAAATAAAAGAATAGTTTTGAAATATAGAAATAATGTTAATGGCAGAGAATTAACGTTTGCTTCACTTATTAGTTATTCAAAAATTATAGAAAACACGGTATTGTATAGCTACCGTAAAAGTAATAGTCTAAAAATATATAAAATTTGTATATTTTAATTATATATATAGATAGATAGATAGATAAAGAGGATTAAGAATGAAGATATTCAGGACAAAGTGGGAGTATCCTCCATAGAAGACAAGATGTGAGAGTCGAGGCTGAGAGGATTCGGACATATTAAGAGAAAAAGTATTGATACTCCAGTTAGGAGGTGTGAGAGTTTAGCCATGTAGAGTTTGAGAAGAGGTCGAGGTAGGCCTAAGAAGTATTGGGGAGAGGTGATTAGGCAGGACATGACGCTGCTTCAGCTCACTGAGGACATGACCCTTGATAGGAGAGTGTGGAGGTCGAGGATTAAGGTAGAAGGTTAGTAAGTAGTTATGTGGTTGTTGCTCACTTAAGGTAGAATGATATGTGGTTTTGTTCGCCTCAAGTATTGTATTTTCTGTTGTTATTTTTGGTACCACTTATCCTTTATCTCTTCCTTTTTTCTTTTATCTTCCATCTTTCTTCATCCATTGCTTTTCTCCTCTTCTTCTTGCCCTTCCTGAGCCGAGGGTCTATTGGAAACAACCTCTCTACATGAATTAGGTAGGGGTAAGATTTGCGTACAGACTATTCTCCCCAAGCCTTTGTTGGGATCAAACTGGGTCTGTTGTTGTTGTTGTTGTTGTTGTTGTTATATATAAAAATTATATAAATTTTTATATACTTTTTCGACTATATATGTAAGTAGTAATTCTGATACGGGCTAAAAGTAATAACACACCAAAATTATAGCGCTGGAATTGTTATGCTTTAATTTTAGTAGTGGTCACACTGAAAATACAGTGGAAGCAATTGAAGATAGATGGGGTTACACGATACATAGGGTCAATCTTAAAGTGAATGAATTAAAAAATAATAAATAAATAAAGACGATAATTAATGAATTGTAATACATAAATTTTCTTCTATAAAAAGGCCTTTTAATATTTATAGAATTTAACTCCCATATTAACAATATACTTATTCTACATTAATTCCATATAAAATATCATATAAATTTTCGTATAACTTAATACGAATATTATTTGATACCATCAACCAAGGACTTCAATTTATTAGTTATGTCTCGATTATTTTTTATACTATGGTAGTTTTCCGCACAATAAGTGTGGTTTCTATTCTCATGACAATTTCTGTTCCCATCCTCCTCTCCCTAATCCCCGGTGTAATAGAAAATTAGAAAAATTCCAGCATTTTTTCATGTCTCATTTTATTTTGTATCTCAACAAAAATTTTAATCTTTTTCTTATTAAAACTTTTATTTCAATCAAGTATCTATGGATACCTGGAAAAAACTTTACTCCTATCATTCTTTCTTTATTGTCTTATTCTTCTAAAAACTATAATCACATGTAGCGTGGAATAAGTAAAATATCTTCCTAGCGCAAGAAAATTAAAGAAAATACTTGTATTTGGAATATCATAACTATCTGAAAATTTTCTCCTTCTTTTTGCTATTTTTTCCCCTTAACTCATGAACAAACAACTAAACAACCAAGTGAATGCTTATATTTTAAAGAAGTTTTTACCCGAGGTTACTATATGTAGATATATGCATCATATGCTTTAAGGATCTAACAGTATATACATAAACCATATCTGCACTCAGATTTACATAGTATTTATGAATGCAAGATATGTATCCGTTATACACATATTTGTCAATGAAATATTGCTAAGTGATATATATTCTCACTTTAATTTTTAACTACCACACTTAAATTGCTTGATTTGGTATAAATACGGAGTGCGAGTAAGTATTTAACATGTAAATATTTACTAAAATTTCAACAAATATTAAATTTAAAACACATAATTTATAGATGTATAATTAATTTAATGCTTAAAATTTTAAAGTGAGTCATCAAATTCAAATCTTAAATCCGTCTATGTAAATCCACACAATGTGATTATAACATGTCATATATATGAATTATATCAAGAAGCACAAGTAGGAAGAGGAGAATGTGGGCAGTGGCAGAGAGTGGTGGCTCTAACAATACATTATATTGCTGGGTGTGCTGCTGACATAAATCATAACATTTTCTCGGTATATTTTCTACATGTCTAAATTGTCTCCAAGTGATGCCTTTCTTTTTAATTGATTATCAGTACAAAATGTAAACGAAGTTTAACCTTAAAAAGCTGTTGTAATATGTTAATACTAAGCTAATGGTACATAATGCAATGATGTGTATACCTTTGGGCCAAACAAACGGTCAACTACAAGCCCTTTCTAGTTCAATTACAGAATTTAATGGCAAGCAAAGCCCTATTTCTCTTACCCCCACCAGATGGGCTTGACGATTTATCACGGAAATTTTACATCATGTAGCAAATTATTACATTATATTTATTATAAATCAAAATAATTTTAAAATATTATTATTTATAGCTATTTTTCTTTTTTGTAGGAAGATAGGTATTTATTGTATACCACTATACCCGAACATTGAGGCATGAAATATGCCAGTTATATTCTTTCTCTATCTCTCTTCCCACTCTCTCTGTATCTGCAAGATTCTCAATCCTTTCTTTTCTCTATCTAGGCGTCGTTGTAGCACCCATTTTTTTGTGGCGATGGTGGACTTTCTGAAACGAAGAAAATAGAGGTCTGAAGCGAAAAGGGAGTAGGCGAACAGATCTGGCCATGGCTACAAATTAAGCTTTTGGAAATCTGAAGCATAGTCGCCCGAGAAAATTTGAGGGCCGAATTTTTGTTCGTATCCATTTTTAGTTTTAATACAATGTATACAATATTTTGTTTGGTCGGAAACCACCATCTCCGACGAACTTTCTTCTTTTCTTTGCTCTTGAGTCACATAATACAAATACATTGTATCATATATAAATACACTCAAATACATTATAATTTTGTATAAGTACAATATTTTTTTCATGTGTTTATATATTCTGAAGGTCTATATTTTTTTTAATACAACCAAATATACTATTTTTTTGATTTTTTGTTGTTTGAACAGTCGAATTGAATACAGTAAACTGAATACAATGTATAGTAGTGAATAATGAATGTCGGTGAGCTGAATATACTATATACAGTTGATTTGAATAGAACAATATTCACCTTATTTCTTGATTTTTTATTGTTTGAATACAATTGAATTCAATATGATAAAATTAAATATAATTCAATATTGCGCTTTTCGTTAGTAACCGTGAAAACGTGTTTCCTGTTGGTAACTATTGAAAGGATCAGGGTTAAGGGCTGAGTCACTTGGCAATATGGCTGTCTTCCACACTTGAAGTTCAGTAGCATAATATTCTCTCTCCCTTGCCCCGTCCCCTGTTTGGTAGCTGAGACTATAATGAAGCTATAATTTTATTGTTGTTGTGATTGTTGCAACTGTTTACTGAACCCTTTTATTACACCATATCAAAAAATAAAATAACACTGATGTAACAAATAAAATAAAAAAATTATTTCGCAATCGCGAAAATTTTATTCGAAAATATAGTACTAACAATCAACGTTATAGTAATTTACACATGCATTTATTAATCTTCTGGGAAGTTTTGATTCCCGAAGGTATGACAGTTTGACATACAAAAGTTAGACACAGACCTGCTGAGGTTGTAGCTGATCAATGGATCATTGCAAAAGTACAAGCTCCCAAGGACTCAGTAAATGGAGTAGATATGGCCTCGACTCAATTCATAATCGCAACTAGGATGTCAAATGGGGGGTTGGGTCAATTTTAGGCGGTCAAAATGGGTTGAATCAATAATTGGACAGGTCAAACGACCCGTTTAAAAGTTATTTGGGCTAAGATGGGTTGAGTCAAGATGGGTTAAAATTCGAGTCATAAGCCAACCCGCCCAACTCTTATTAAACTTTAATTAATGTGTTATTTTCTTATAAATTATATAATTACTAAATAAGGCTTTTCTGCTTTTGTTATGGTTATATCTAAAATATTAAATAAAAAATAAAATTATTTCTAAAATATTTTGACAAATTTACTCATGGATCAATTTGGGCTAAAAATTGACCCAACTTTAATTGGGCTGAGATGAGTTGGGTCAAGATTAACTAAGTTCAATAAATGAGTGGGTCAATAACCAGTCCAATCTTGAACGGGTTGGGCGATTCAATTAGACTTGGGCCAAATTTTACAACCCTAATTGCAACTAATTAAATGGGTGTCAACTAATTTCAAAAGATTGGCAAAATTTGGATTATCATAACAGAAGAATTCCTTAATTACGTAATTTTTAAATGAAAACCAAAAATAGGATTCATTATGAGATCTATTTATTCATTTTAGAAGACGGTATTACCACCATCAGGCTCATCTTTGACACAGTCAAGACGGAGATTTATAGGCCTAAGATTCAATCACGCGACCCAGGTGCGGTCCAAAGGTCAAGCCACTAGACTAAAGCAAAGGCTTTAGGCCCCCAAACCCAAAATTTTCCTTTTATTTTTTACACATATTTGTATTGAGATCCCGATTAATCTAAATTCGTACCGTGTAAGGCCTAGTAAAAAGAAAGAGTACGTTTTAACTGGATTTGTTTAACTACAAGACTTAGATTTAGTATATCTAATTAAGGTAAGCTGAATTATATGCATCTCACATCAATCTTTAGAGATATGGTCTAAATATATTGAATATTTTAAAATAAAAAAGTAAATATTTTATAAAAGGTAAAGATAAAAAATAAGACTTGGACTATAGAAGATACCAAAAAAAGAATTCTAAAAATTTATTACACGTTTTAATAAGTAATGTAAAAGAGGAATAATAATATACGTACTTTAGAATTATGTTAATCGTAAAATTTAAATTATAAAAAGTTTTATTTTTGCGACAAAGGTTTAGGGTAGTGATTCTCTTTTTCCAATTAAAAGTTAGATTGTTTTATGTAGAAAGAAAAAAAATTTATTTTTTCTATAAAAAAGAAGAGTTGAAGAGTATCGTTGAATAAATTTATATTCGCATTCTTTGTTCCCTTCAGGTTTCAAGCGTTTCAATAAGTATATTAACATCGTATTTCGATATCAAATTATCAACTTCTTGAATATGGTTCAATCATCTAGATCAATAATATCTTAGGAGATATTAAATTATTATTTATAAAAAAAACTATTACAACTTTATATCTTAAAAAGCTAGAAAATAAACTTTAATTAAAAATATAAATAACTTTTGAAAGGCTGCAAATTAAAAATTAATTTTATGCCACAAATCTTTTTGAGCCGCCCTTGACGCGACCGCTAACAACTATTTTGAAAACATGTGAATAAATGGAAGATAGTAGATCGTAGCACGAAGATAATAATGAATTAGCCGATGTGACTCAAGCAAAAAAGATATAAGAGCAAGCAGGAAGTCATACACAATATATATAGCTAGGACGCATGGAGTTTCCATGGCAAGGAAATGCAAAGCCCTAAGATGGTTGGTTATGTTGCTGCTATATTTGGGCAATCACATATATAGTATACCTAAAAATGAAATTCATTCAACATGCTATATCAATGTATCTTAACTATTTTTTTTACTAATAATTCGATAAATTTTCGGTTTTACCTTTACATTCAAATTGTTATCGATTTTATTTATAATTTTTATTATTTTTACACCCTTACTCCAGAAAATTCTGGTCAATTAAATTTCTTTAGCAGTAATTTTACCTTCTGTGATGTGATCTAGAAATCCATAGCAGAAAGAGTTATTGTTTTTGGATATATAATCGTTTGATCAATTTTTGAAAATTATTAAGAGAGCCGGTTATATCAAAATATTTTTTTGGCACAACTACTTAACTATATTTTGTGAAGATTAGAAGTTGGTGCATATGTCTACTATATCACATCTACTCCAAATGTTTATTGAGTACGGAATGGTTTCTCCGATGTTTATTTTCCATATAATAATTAAGTCATTTACAATTATGTTTGAAATATGATCCGTATGTTCTTTTATAAGATAATATATAAAACTCTAGCTAGTAGTTGTTACCTAGCTGGCTTTAATTTCTCTACATTGATTGACAATGAGAGGTTTGTTAACAATGTTTTCAATGATTGTTATTTGGTGTTGGCCTCAGAGCGGGCGAAGTTTCGAAGAATGACAAATGAATTCAGTTATGGACAATGTCCATTATGTGAAGCACAGTGTTTGTCAACCTATACATGTGAGATGCACGTGAATGAGATAAGTCCCATTAATCAAGCAACAATATCTTCTGAATTGATCGAAGATGTTGCATATGGGATAAGGAGAGAAAGTCTCCTGATGAGAAGAGAACACAATCCAGATAAAAGATAGGATTGGAGTTTGTGTTGTTCAAGGACTCAACTTCGATGGAAGATTAGCAATTGAGTCTCAATCAAACTTTAATTACTAACTCATTAAATAATAGTGATTGTTCTCTTTTACAGGAATTGCACATACGTAGAAGTCTAAATTGAGAGCAAAAGAGCAAGGTGATTTTGCAAGCAATTTATGTGAGATTTAAGTGTACACTCCTGAAGCTACTTGAACGAGATAGAAGAACCGGTTCCATTGTATTTTTTCTTATTCTAGTTTAGTTGTAGTTGGTGGTTTAAAGTTGTACCTTTCAGCTTTTATAGAAGCAACTGTAATAGGTAATTTGAGTTTTCAAGTTATAGCCTAACTTGAAGTTGTCGCAACAGTTGGGCTGTGTGCTACAAAGGAATTAGAGTTAATCCTTATGTTTATAAAGAGTTTTTGTAAATGGTATTTTGGCTAAGTAATTTTAGTGGAAGTTTGAAAAAATCTTACTAAGTAGTAGGTCGTGGTTTTTTCACCTTTTGAGCCAGGTGTTTTTCACATAAAAATTTATGTGTTTTTTATTTTATGTACTTTTAATTCCACAAACAATAGTAGTTAGATCACTTAGAAGAACCTAATTCTTCTAGATCGAAAATTGGGTACCACACAAATCACCCCTCCTCCCTCTTGTGTGTTATTGACGTTTAGAACATCAATTGGTATTAGAGTAGGTTATCCTTCAAGAGGCTTACACCTTAGAAAAAAATCAATATGAGTGCACCACCTGGGAACTGGGAAGGACAATCTACTACTAGGATTCCACTCTTTAATGGACAATACTATTCTTGGTGGAAGAACATGATGAGGGATCACATCAGAGGACAAGACTATGAATTCTGGGACATAGTCAATAATGGTCCTCTAGCAACTACAAAGAAGAATGATGAAGGAGTGGATGTGCCAAAGACAAGGGTTGAGTGCACTGCTAAGACCTGAAGAAGTGGGAGAAAAATGCTAAGGCCAAGAAATGGCTTGTGTGTGTACTAGGTCCAGATGAGTACAATAGGATCCAAAGTTGTACCATTACTAAGTAATTCTGGGACACTTTGCAAGTGGCTCATGAAGGAACACCTCAAGTGAAGAGGTCCAGAGGAACACTGCTGTATTGTCAATATGAGAATTTTACTATGAAGGAAGGAGAAACTTTCCGAGATATGTATATTAGGTTCGCTACACTAACAAATGAACTTAAGTCTCTTGGAAGGATTATTCTTGAAGAAGACAATGTTGAGAAAATTTTGACTAGGGTTCTGCCAGTCTCATGAGAAAGCAAAATCACTGCTTTTCAGGAATCTAAGACTATTGCTACCCTCAAGATGGATGAACTAATTAAAAATCTTACTATCTATAAAATGAGAAGGCAAACCATGAAGATGGATATGCCCAAGAAGGAAAGAGTCTGGCTCTTAGAATTGTTGAGGGTTTAGATATGGAGGATGATAAATAACTATGATCACTAGAGATCTCAAAAAGTACCCGATGAGAGGAAAGAGTTCTTCAAGAGGTACAACCTTCAACAAACAAAGGGCCCCTAAGAAACAGGCCAACGAGGGTTGCTACATTTGTGGTAAGAGTAATCACATAATCAAGAACTGCACTCAATAGGAAATTGAGTGAAAGAAAGAAAGGGCTGAACGAAGGAACATGTTCAACCAAAAAGGAACAAAGGATCAACAAAGGCTATGGTTGCTGCCTGGGGAGAAACATCAGACGAGGACTCAAAGATGAAGTTGGAGATGAACATGCCCTTATGGCCTTCAGAGAATTAGATGATGAAGAAGAGGTAAGTATTTTACATCTTGAAGACAAGATTAAATTTCTGTCTAAAGAAAGGTTGACTGAGCTATTACTAGACTTCATTGATGAGTCTGAGATAATTAGCAATGAGAAGGAAGATCTGTCTAGGGAATGTGTGATCCTAAAATTAAAATGCAAAATTCTAGAGTCTAGGACTTATGAGCGTAATAGCAAAAAAGGTGAGTTGAAGAACCAGGTTCTTGAACTTGACACTAGAGTCCTAGAACTTAGGTATGAAAACTTAAAACTCAAACTAGGAATAGGAAAGAAGAAAGCTGATCACACATATCTCACTCTAGAGAAAAACTTAGGAAAAATGAAGGATGAGTTATATAAGAAGGATGAATTGATTAAAGTCCTAAAAGAAGATCTAAGAAAAGTGAAACATGAACTAGATAGAACTTGCAAATGGAACAAGGCTTCTGATGCACTTTCTTGGTTGAAAGAGCATTACACTAGAAATAAAAGAGGACTTGGCTATGGGACTCAAGCACCAAAGTGGGACCTTAAAATCAAGAACGTCACACTTCCTGAGAATAAAATCTGCACACACTGTGGCAAGAATGGCCATTACAAAAATAAATGTAATGCAAACGAAAAGGCCAGTCAAAAGAATAAAGCCTTTGTTGAATAGAAAAGTAAGTTGCCTCGGTGGACAAGAAGGAATTTAATTCATCCTTTTGTCTATAGAAATGGACCCAAACTAGTTTCGGTTCCTAAAAGTAATCCCTAATTCCTTTTTGCAGGTCCAAGTAAAATAAAGTAGCCAAATATGGTATATCGATAGTGGTTGCTCAAAACATATGACTGGGAGCAAGGACCAATTCCTTTCACTTTAGGACTTAAAATGAGGTAATATCTCCTTTGGTAATGAAAAGAAAGGTGAGATCATTGAGGTTGAAAAGGTAGTTAAGAATGACTCTCACTCCATTAAGAATGTCTACTTGATAGATGACTTGAAATATAGCCTTATCAGCGTGTCACAACTGTGTGACAGAGGTAACCTTATAGCATTCACTAAATGCTTTGTGATTAATCTTACCTTTGACAAGATTGTTTTACAGGGAAAGAGAGTTAACAATATTTACATTGTAAATTTGTCCACTCTCTCAGAAAATGATTTCACTTGCCTAAATGTGTTGGTTAATGACCCCCTCCTGTGGCACAAAAGACTTGGTCATGCCAGTCTGAATCAGCTCAACAAATTAGTCTCTAAGGACTTGGTGATAGGGTTACACAACATCATGTTCAAGGAAGACAAATTTTGTGAGGCATGTGCAGGGGGAAGCATGTAAGATCATCTTTCAAAAGCAAGAAAATGGTAAGCACAACTAAGTCGTTGGAACTAGTCAATATGGATCTCTATGGTCCAATGAGAACCATGATCAAAGGTGGAAAGAAATATATAATGGCACTTGTTGATGATTTGTGACGACCCAAAGGGTCATCACCGTAATTCTCCCTTTCTTTGCACTTCTGAGGCCCTAAAAACCTCTTATTTGGTTGCCTCGATTTGCGTGCACAGTCCGGGCACGAGGCCTAAAGATTTTTATGTGAAGATATTTGAACTCTGTGTTAAAAACTATGAATTTTGATACTAATATTGCTATGGTTGACTTCGGTCAATTTTTGGGTAAACGGACCCGGACCCGTGATGTGACGGTCCCAGAGGATCCATAATGAAATTTGGGACCCGGGCGTATTCCCTAAATCGAAATCCGAGGTCCCAGGCTCGAGTACGGAGCTTTTTTGTGAAATTGCTTTTGAAAATGCTTAAGGAAAAATGAAAATGAAAATTTGATCAAAAGTGATGGTATCAGGCTCGTATTTTGGTTGAAAACAGACGTCGTTTGACGTGTTTTGGACTAAAAGTGGAAAAGTTTGAAAGTTTTGAACTTGAAACGAAAAATCATGAGTTTTGGAGGTTGATTCCTTGATTTAGATGTTATTTTGGCGATTTGATCGCACGAGTAAGTCTATAGGATATTTTTGAGGTTGGGTGCATGTTTGGGTTGGAGTCCCGAGGGCTCGGGTGAGTTTCGGATAGGTGTTAGGCTCATTTGAAACATCTTCAGCCGCTGGTGTCTGCAGTCTTCGCATTTGCGAAGACTTATTCGCAAATGCGAATCTCCCCCTTTGTCCTGCTTCCTCGCAAATGCAAGAAATAACCTCACAAATGCGACATTCCCTTTGCTTGGCCAGTCTTCGCAATTGCGACTTCCTTCTCGCAATTGCGATCCCCCTCTTAGCAACCAGACTTTGCAAATGCGGAGTCCTCTTTTATTTTGCCCAGTTCGCAATTGCGAACTATTTCTCGCAATTGCGTGTTCCCTTCCTTTTCTTCCCATTCGCAAATGCGAAGTTAATGTCGCATTTGCGACATCTGCATCCCCTGCAACTGTTACTTAAATGAATTTAAGCCTCATCTTTTATATCTTTCAAAACCCAAAACCACCATAGACGATTCCTCTCGAACCCTTTCGTCCCCAAACCAAATGTAAGTCAATTCTTACTAGTTTTCTTTAATCTTTATCATATTCTAACATGATTTCATCCTTAAATCAAAGCTTTCATGGTTAAAAAATGGGGATTTGGGGGTAGAACCTAGGTTTTCATAAAACTGGGGATTTGGACCTCAATTTGGGGTCCGATTTCAAAACATATTGCATATATGAACTCGTGGGGGAATAGGTAACCCGATTTTGGTTCGAACCTCGAGTTTTGACCACGTGAGACTGGGGGCAGCTTGGAATTTTTTGGGTAAAACTGTGGGAATTTCATTCTTATGCATTCAAATTGTTTTAACTAGCATTTGTTGATACATTTGAGTAAATTGTGGTTAGATTCGACCGATTTTGAAGCGAATTCGAGGGATAAAGCTATTCTATAAGCGTGAGTTGAGTTGGAAGCCTTCGAGGTAAGTGTTTGATCTAACTTTGGCTTGAGGGAATAGGATTAGGTTGTTAATTGCTATGTGCTATGTGGAGTCGGTGTATAGGTATGGTGACGATTACCTATGCGCCCGAGTCAAGCATGATCGTGTTGTCATTTTGTTATTAATATTGTGAAATAAGTGAACAATTGGGATACATTCTTGTTAAGAGCTATGAAGTGAAAGATGAGAAGTAAATGAACTAAAGATGAGTTGTTGGTATTTTTCCCTTGCCGGGACTTGTTGTTAAACTGTTCCCCTTGCCGGGACTTGTTGTTAAATTTTTTCCTTTGCCGGGACTTGTTGTTGCATTGTTCTCCCTTGCTGAGATGGTTAACCTTGTTGTTTACTCCTTTTCCCATTAATTGTGATCATTGTTTGGGTGAGGAGGAGCGATAAATCACGATTGGTGATGCCGTGTACTTATTGATTTCCTCCACAAGATGGAGTGGTATGTATTGATTTCCTCCACAAGATGGAGTGGTATTTATTGATTTCCTCCACAAGACGGAGTGGTATATATAGATTTCCTCCATAATATGGAGTGGTATTTATCAATTTCCTCCGCAATATGGAGTGGTACTTATTGATTTCCTCTACAAGATGGAGTGGTGCTATTGATTGAGTGAGGACGAGAGTAAAAGCACGATGGGTGGTGCCGTGCAACGTGGTTTTATTGGCCTTACCTTATTGGTGTTCCTTATTCCGTTTTTCCTTTATTAGTTGTTGTTTCATTGGATTCTCTTATTTAAATGCTATCTATTCAGTTCCATCTCTTATTTGTAGAAGTTATAATTGAACTGCTATTTCCCTCACCATGTCCCCTTCTCTTTTATTGTTAAATTCTTGTTCTCTTTCTGTTGTTGTATATATATCCGTACAAGTTATTTATGGTAGGTCCGGTTAGCCTCTTCACTATCTCGCGGAGGTTAGGCCGGACACTTACTAGCACATGGGGTCGATTGTGCTAGTACTAAGCTTTTGTGCCTTTTTTGTGCACAGTTCAGGACCCATTCTACGGACCACAGCTTTAAACCGGGAGTGATCCTTCAGTCCAGTTGCTCTGAGGTAGTTCGCAGGCGTTCGCGGGCCCCGAGTCTCCTCTATCTTTTTCTTTTCAGTTTGTTAAATTGTATCAAACAGACATGCTATGTACTTCTTTCAGACTATTATTTTTAGAACTCTTTAGTTGTCCGCGAGCAGTGACACCGGATACTAGGTAGACATTGGTTGTTAGTTTTCCGCATATCATTTTCGTTATTGTTATTAGACGTCTTTCGCATGTTTAATTAATTATTTTAGCATTTAACCTGTTTTTGATTTAAATTTTCTAGAAATGATTATAAGGGTTCGCTTGCCTAGCTTCTACAGTAGGCGCCATCACGACTCCCGAAGGTGGGTAAATCCTGGTCGTGACATGATTATTCTAGATTTACCTAGGTTCTATTTCTAACTTCTAAAGATGAAGCATTTGACATGTTTACTGCATTTGTTAGAAAAACTCAGAAATAATTACGAAATCAACTTGCATCCATTAGGTCTGATCATGGAACTGGATTTAAAAATTCCAAATTTGCTGAATTCTGTGATGAAAATTGTATAAATCATAATTTCTTTTCTCCTAGGACTCCTCAACAAAATGGAGTAGTTGAAAGAAAGAATGAGACTCTTGAGGACGTGGCTAAGACCATGCTACTTTCTAGTAAACTGCCTCACTGCTTCTGGCTAGAGGCTGTAAACACTACGTGTTATATAAGAAATAGATGCATGACTATACCTCTTGTAGAGAAGCCTCCATATGAGTTACTTAAAGGGAGAAAACCAAACATATTCCATCTTAGGACATTTGGTTGTAAGTGTTATGTGCATAATAATGGAAAAGACTCCCTAGGTAAGTTTGATCCCAGAAGTGATGAGGGAGTATTCTTGGGATATTATTCACTTAGCGAAGCATATAAAATGTTTAATAAAAGAACTTTGTGTGTAGAAGAAAATGTACATATAGTATTTGATGAAACTAACATTCTTTCTGAGAGACAGGAACATGAAGATGAAGCCATTGGATTTGTAAAGGACTTGGCTGAAGCCTCAGCTCTGGTCAAAGTAGCACCAACAGAAGGAACATGTTATGGAACGGGTTCTTCCTTCTGTGGCAACATGACAGGGGGAACTAATCAAAGAGGAATTGAAATAAATCCCTTAAAGGAACCTGTTCATGACCCTGTTCCTCAGCAATCGAACATGGGAGAAACATCTAGCAGAAACCATTTGGTTGTGAAACCTCACAAGTATCAAAGTTCTCATCCCATTGAGAACATTATCAGTGACCCAACATATGGAGTTAAAACTAGATCACGATTAAAGAATTTTTATGCTTTTGATGCCTTTTTTGTCTCTTATTGAACCTAAAAATATTGTTGAGGCTTTGCAGGATACAAATTGGCCGATTTCTTTGCAAGATGAACTCAATCAATTTGAGAGATGTCAAGTTTTGCATCTAGTTCCAAGGCCTAAGGACAGACCAGTCACTGGTACATAGTGGGTCTTCAGAAACAAACTTGATGAAGATGGAACAATTACAAGAAATAAGGCAAGATTGGTGGTCGAAGGTTACAACCTAGAGGTGGGAATAGACTATGATGAGACTTTTGCTCCCGTTGCAAGACTAGAGGCAATCAGACTCCTCATAGCCTTTGCAGCACACATGGAATTCACTCTTGATCAAATAGATGTCAAAAGTGCCTTCCTGAATAGCTACCTGAAAGAAGAAGTGTTTGTAAAATAACCAGCGGGGTTTGAGAGCAAGGAATGTCCTGAGCATGTGTACAAGTTAGACAAGGCTCTCTATGGACTCAAGCCGGCCCCAAGAGCAAGGTCTGAAAGATATTCCAAATTCCTGCTGGAGCATGGTTACATAAGAGGTAAAATTGATAGTACCTTATTCTTAAGGGAAAAAGGTAAAGATCTCCTTGTTGTACAAATATATGTTGATGACATAATCTTTGGGGGCACTACTGATAATCTAAGTAAGGACTTTGCAAAATTAATGGGGAGTGAGTTTGAAATGAGCATGATGTGTGAGCTTAACTTATTCTTAGGTTTACAAATTAAATAGAGTCGAAATAGAACCATGATCCATCAGCAGAAATACGCTAATGAGCTAATCAAAAAGTTTAAAATGGAAGAATCAAAAGAAATAGACACACCCATTGCAACTGCAACTAAATTTGAGGTTGATGAACCTGGTTCATCAGTTGATCAAAAGTTGTATTGGGGTATGATTGGTACACTTCTGTATCTTACTACTAGCAAACTTGGCATTGCTTTCAGTGTAGAGCTTTGTGCTCATTTTCAGGCAAATCCTAAAGAGTCTCACCTGACTGCTGTCAAAAGGATACTAAGATGCTTGAAAGGCACCACTGATTTGTATCTTTGGTATACGAAAGGTAGAAATTTAATCTAGTAGGATATGCTGATTATGCAGGCTTTCTAGTGGATAGGAAGAGCAACTCAGGTATGACACATTTTCTTGGTTCATGTCTTGTTTTAAGGGTTACCAAAAAGCAAAACTTAGTGGCCTTATCTACTGCTGAAGCTGAGTATGTTGCTGCTGCCTCTTGTTGTTCTCAATTGCTATGGATCAAACAACAGCTGGTAGATTTTGGTATTGAAGTTGGTTATATTCCAATATTCTGTGATAACACTAGTGCTATAAGTATGGCAAAGAACCATGTTCATCATAAGAGGACTAAGCACATAGATGTTTGACTCCACTTCCTAAGAGATAACTATGAGAAATGATTGATCTCCATAGAATTCTGTGCTACTGATAAGCAAATTGCTTACATTTTCACTAAATCGATGAGTAGAGAAAACTTTGAGAGGAACAAGTTGGAATTAGAGATGATTAAGATCACCTAATAGGTCCAGTTCAGAATGCACAATGAAAAAAATGAAAAAAATGAAAAACAATTGGTTAGGAGTTCTAGCTTTGTGTAAATATCTAGATTAATTCTTGCTCAGTTTCATACTTTAATTAGTATACTCTTGTGACATGTGTATATACGACTCACTGATCTCTTATAAAGTTTTTTCTATTATGGCATTTGAGGAATGGTCAAGAGAGTTCTATGTGAAGAACCGAGTTCATCAGTAGGAGTTCATATGAAAGTTCAGGTATGTTTTCAATACTTTGCCTAATTAGAAAGATTAACAATTCAATCATGAGCAGAAGTCCTATACTTGCCAAATTCCTCAAAAGTTCTATCTGTTGAGGCATTGAACCAGTTTTGTCCATTTAGAACTGTAAAACCGTGATTATTGCCTAATATGTAGGGAAGCCAAATAATCATTAAAAGTATGGAATTACACCTTGATTAGACTTCTAATTGACCCTTGAAAAGATGTCATTACTGCATTAATGTCTAATTGCCTTTAATTACACACCACATCTCTAATCTTCTTCATTATTCTAAAACAGTCAAAAATATTTCTCCAGTTCTAATGGCTTCTCTTCTCCATAAATTCCCAAATTATATCAATAAAAAATCAACCATGTCTAAACCATAATATCATCCTAGCACTCCTCCACCCCCATCACCCTCAAATTCTTCCTCATTTACTCCTCCTAGTGAATCCCCAAATAGGTTTTGAAGGCAGAAAATGTTGGCTAGAAAAACTGTAGCATTTGGAGATATGAGAAAAGTTTTAAATGAGAGATTGAAATCTAGCCAGATGAAAGAAAGGCCAACTCAAGACTCTGACTCCAGTTATGACGCCGAATCCTATATATCTGCTAGTGAAGGTGAAGTACATGAGTCTTCTGACATTGAGCAAATTCAAGAAACACCTGCTGAGGTAAGTTATTTTGTGGTTGAAAACTTAGAAAATAGGTTTGTTCTAGCTAAACCTATTAGAGATATAAAGTTGGTTGAATCGAGTAGGAGTGGAGATAAAAAGAAAACAAAAGAGAGAGAGGGAGCAAGTGGTGAAGAGAGGGGAAACGAGAAAGGAGCAGTTCTTGCTATATGTGGGGGTGTAGAAGAGAGTGGCATAAAGTCAGGGGGAAGTGGTTCTGGGGAAGCAGCTTAAGGTTTGGTTCATCTAAGCAAACAAAGAGATGAACCTGGTTCATCTGCTTAGGAAATTGTGGCTCATCTTCTAAAAAGGGTTGGGGCAAGTTATTACCCAAAGAAACACAAAGCTACCTCACAAAAAGCACCAAATGTACCCAAACCAACCAAGAAAAGAAAACTTTCATCCCAAAATCTACTGCTCCTTCAGTTCTTAAGGGAAGAGCCACAAGAATCAGGGTAAGACAAAGTGAAGCTGACCTGCAAAAAGCTCTAGAAGAAAGCAAGAAAAAGAAAATGGAGAAGGGAAAGGGAAAGGTTTCAGAATCCTCTAAGATTGCAGAAGAAGAGGAGATGGAACTGGTCCATCAAGTAAGGGGAACAACATGGAGGTTTGTTGGCCCAAGTTCAGGTGATGTTTTGAAGAATGACAAATGAAGTCATGGACCAGGTCCATCATGTGAGGCAAAGTGTTTATCAACCTAGAAATGTGAGATAAACATGAAGGAGATAAGTCCCAGTGATCAAGAAGAAATATCTATTGAACTAATTGAAAAGGTTGCATATTGGATGAGGAGAAACAGTCTCCTCTAAGGAAGAGGACACAATCCAGATAAAGGATATGGTTGGAGTTTGTATTGTTCAAGGACTCAACTTCGATGGAAGATCAGCAATTGAGTCTCAATCAAACTCTAATTACTAACTCATTAAATAACAATGATTGTTCTCTTTTACAGTTATTGCACATACGCAGAAGTTAAACTAAATTGAGAGCAAAAGAGCAAGGAAATTTTGCAAGCAATTTATGTGAGATTTAAGTGTGTGCTCCTGAAGCTACCTGAACGAGATAGATGAACCAGTTCCATTGCGTTTATTCTTATTCTAGTTTAATTGTAGTAGGTGGTTTAAAGTTGTACCTTTTCAGCTTTCATAGAAGCAATTGTAATAGGTACTTTGAGTGTTCAAGGTATATGCTAACTTGAAGGTGTCACAACAGTTGACGATGTGTGTCCACAAGTATTATAGTTAATCCTTAGGTTTACAAATAGTTTTTGTAAATGTTGTTTTGACTCAGTGATTTTAGTGGATGTTTGGGAAAATCCTACTGAGTAATAGGTCGTGGATTTTTCACCTTTTGAGCCAGGTGTTTTCCACATAAAAATCTACATGTTCTTTATTTTCTGTACTTCTAATTCTGCAAACAATAGTAGTTAGAATACCTATAAGAACCAGATTCTTCTTGATCGAAAATTGGGTACCACACAAATCATCCCCCCCATGTGGTATTGACTTTTAGAACATCAATTGGTATCAGAGCAAGTTATCCTTGAGTAGGCTAACACCTTAGGAAAAGATCAACATGAATGCACCATCTGGGAACTGGGAAGGGAAATCCACTGTAAGGCCTCCACTGTTTAATGGACAGTACTACTCCTGTGGAAGAACATGATGAAGGATCACATTATAGGAGAAGTCTATGAACTCTGGGAAAAATTCACTGGTGGTCCTTTGGCAATTACAATGAAAAATGAGGAAGGAGTGGATGTGAAAAGGACAAGGGCTGATTGCACTGCTGAAGACCTGAAGAAGTGGGAGAAAAATGCTAAGGCCAAGAAATGGCTTGTGTGTGGACTAGGTCCAGTTGAGTACAGAAGGATACAAAGTTGTACTACTCCTAAGGAGATATGTGACACTTTGCAAGTGGCTCATGAAGGAACGACTCAAGTGAAAAGGTCGAGAGGAACACAATTGTATTCATAATACGAGAATTTTAGTATGAAGGAAGGAGAAACTATCAAGAGATGTATACTAGGTTCACTACATTGAGAAATGAACTTAAGTCTCTTGGAAGGACTATTCTTGAAGAAGACAAGGTTGAGAAAATCATAACAAGGGTTTTGCGTGTCTCATGTGAAAGAAAAATCATTGCCATTCAAGAATCCAAGAATATTGTCACTCTTAGACTGAATGAACTGATTGGAAATCTTACTGCTTATGAACTAAGAAGTAAAACCATGAAGATGGATACACCCAAGAAAGAGAGAAGCCTAACTCTCTGAATCAGTGAAGGTTTAGATCTGCAAGTTGATGAGATGTCTATGATCACTAGAGGTTTCAAAAAGTACCTGATGAGAGGAAAGGGTTATTCATGAGGTATGACCTTCAACAAGTCAAGAGCTCCTAAGAAGCAGACCAATGAGGGTTGCTACAAGTGTGGTAAGACATATCACATGATCAAAAACTTCCCTCAATGGGAAATTGAGTGGAAGAAACAAAGGGCTAAACGAAGGAACATGAAGAAGGAACATGTTCAACCAAAAAGTAACAAAGGTTCAATTAAGGCTATGGTTTCTACGTAGGGAGAAACCTCAGATGATTACTCAGAATATGAAACTGAAGATGAGCATAACAGTAGCAAAAAAAGAGGACTTGGCTATGGGACTCAAGCTCCAAAATGGGACTCTAAAAGAAAGTACCTCACACTTCCTAAAAATAAAATTTTCACACACTGTGGCAAGATTGGCCATTACAAAAATAAATATAATGCAAAAGAAAAAGCCAGTCGAAAGAAGAAAGCCTTTCTTCAAGAGAAAAATAAGCCACCTAGATGGTAAAGAAGGAATTCGATTCATCCTTTTGCCTATAGAAAGGGACCCAAACTAGTTTGGGATCCTAATACTAACCCTTGATTTCTTTTTGTAGGTCCAAGTGAAAGGGAAGATCCAAATATGGTATATGGATAGTGGCTGCTCAAAACATATGACTGGGAAAAAAGGACCAGTTCCTTTCACTTGAGGACTTAAAATGAGGTAATGTCTCCTTTGGTAATGGAAAGAAAGGTGAGATCATTTGGGTTGGAAAGGTAAGCAAGATAGATTCTCATTCCATAGAGAATGTCTACCTAATAGATGGCTTGAAATATAGCCTAATAAGTGTGTCACAACAGTGTGATAGAGGTAACCTTGTGGCTTTCACTTCTACCAAATGCTTTGCGATTAACCTTACCACTGACAAGATTGTTTTATAGGGAAAAAATTTAACAATACTTACATTGTAGATCTGTCCACTATTTCAGAAAATGAACTCACTTACCTAAGTGTGTTGGTTAATGAGCCCCTCCTATGGCACAAAAGACTTGGTCATGCAGTCTAAATTAGCTAAATAAATTAGTCTCCAAAGACTTGGTGATAGGGTTACCCAACATCAAGTTCAAGGAAGAAAAAGTTTGTGAGGCATGTGCTAGGGAGAAGCAAGTAAGATCATCCTTCAAGACCAAGAAAATTGTAAGCACATCCAAGTCGTTGGAACTGGTTCATATGGATCTTTGTGGTCCAATGAGAACTATGAGTAGAAGTGGAAAGAAATATGTAATGGTACTTGTTGATGATTTTTCTAGATTTACCTTGGTACTATTTCTAACATCTAAAGATGAATCATTTGATATGTTTACAACCTTTTTAGAAAAACTCAGAAACAATTAGGAAATCAACTTGTATCTATTAGGTCTGATCATGGAACTGAATTTGAAAATGCAAAGTTTGCTGAGTACTGTGATGAAAATGGTATAGATCATAACTTCTCTGCCCCTTGGACTCCTCGGCAAAATGGACTAGTTGAAAGAAAGAGCAGGACCCTTGAGGACATGGCTAGGACCATGCTTCTTTCTAGTAAATTACCTCAGAACTTCTGGGCAGAGGCTGTGAACACTGCATGCTACATAATCAATAGATGCATTACTAAACTTATTGTAGAGAAGACTCCTTACGAGTTACTGAATGGGGGAAAACCAAACATATGCCATCTTAAGGAATTTGATTGTAAGTCCTATGTGCACAATAATGGAAAAGACTTCCTAGGTACGTTTGATTCCAGAAGTGATGATGGAGTATTCTTGGGATATTCTTCACATAGAAAAGCATATAAAGTATTTAATAAAAGAACTTTATGTGTAGAATAAAGTGTACATATAGTATTTGATGAAACTAACATTCTTTATGAGAGATAGGAACATGAATATGAAGCCATAAGATCGGTGAAGGTATTGGCTGAATCCATAGCCCAAGTTAAAGTGGCACCAAAAGAAGGAAAAGGTAATGGAACATGTCCTTCCACTTAGGCAACCTGACAGGGGGAACTAATCTAGGAAAAGTTGAATCAAACTCCCTTAAAGAACCTTTTCATGAAACTGTTCCTCAACAACAGAACACTGGAGAGACATCTAGCAGAAACCAGTTGGTTGTGAAATCTCACAAGTATCAAAGTTCGCATCCCATCGAGAACATTATTACTGATCCAACCTATAGAGTCAAAACCTGATCACAACTAAATAATATGTGTGCTTTTGATGCTTTTATATATCTTATTGAACCTAAAAGTATTATTGAGGCTTTGCAGGATGCAGATTGGGTGAATGCAATGCAGGATGAACTCAACTAGTTTGAAAAAAGTCAAGTTTGACATCTAGTTCCAAGACCCAAGGGAAGATCAGTCATTGGTACGAAATGGGTCTTCAGAAACAAACTTAATAAAGATGGAACAATTGAGAGCAACAAGGCAAGGTTGGCGGTTCAAGGCTACAACCAAGAGGAGGGAGTTGAATATGATGAGACATTTGCTCCAGATTGCAAGACTAGAGGCAATCAGACTCCTCATAGCCTTTACAACTCACATGGAATTCACTCTCCATCAGATGGATGTCAAAAGTGCCTTCCTAAATGGATACCTAAAGGAAGAAGTGCTTGTGAAACAATATCCAGGGTTTGAGAGCAAGCAGTGTCCTCAGCATGTGTACAAGTTAGCAAGGCTCTCTATGGGCTCAATCAGGCCCCAAGAGCTTGGTATGAACGACTATCCAAATTCCTACTGAAGCATGGTTACAAAAGAGATAAAATTGGCAGTACCTTATTTTTAAGGGAAAAAGTAAAGATCTCCTTGTTGTGAAAATATATGTTGATGACATAATATTTAGGGCCACTACAATGGGTTGAGTAAGGACTTTGCAAAACTAATGGGGAGTGAATTTGAAATGAGCATGATAGGTGAGCTTAACTTCTTCTTAGGCTTGCAGATCAAACAGATTCCGAATGGAACCATGATTCATCAGCAGAAGTATACAAAAGAACTAATCAAAAAGTTTAAAATGGAGGATTCCAAAGAAATAGACACACCCATTGCAACTGCCACTAAATTAGATGTTGATAAACGTGGTTCATTAGTTGATCAAAAGTTGTATAGGGGTATGATTGGTTCACACTTGTATCTTTCTGCCATAAGACCTGACATTGTATTCAATTTAGGGCTTTGTGCTCGTTTTCAGAAAAATTAAAAGAGTCTCACCTGACTACTATTGAGAGGATACTAAGATATCTGAAAGGCACCATTGATCTGTGTATTTGGTATCCTAAAGGTAATAATTTCAATCTAGTAGGATATGCTGATGTTGATTATGTAGGTGTCCTAGCGGATAGGAAGTGCACCTCAGGTATGGCACACTTACTTGGTTCATGTTTATGTCATGGGCTACCGAAAAGAAAATTTTAGTGGCCCTATCTACTGCTGAAGTTGAGCATATTGCTGCTGCTTCTTGTTGTGCTCAATAGCTATGGATCAAACAACAGCTGGTAGATTTTGGAATTGAAGTGGGATGTATTCAGATATTCTGCACTAGTGCTATAAGTATGACAAAGAACCTTATTCATCATAAGTGGACAAAGCACATAGATCTTAGACACCAGTTCTTAAGAGCTAACTATGAGAAAGGTTTTATTTCAATAGAATTCTGTGCTACTGATAAACAAATAGATGACATTTTCACTGAAGCACTGAATGGAGAAAACTTTGAGAGGAACAAGTTGTTATTAGGGATGATTAAGATCACCTAATAGGTCCAGTTCAGAATGCACTATGGAAAAAAATTTTAAATTTTTTTTGGTTAGGAGTTCTAACTTTGTGTATATATTTAGATCAATTCTTACTCAGTTTCATACTTTAATTAGTAAACTCATGTAACATGTGTATATATGACTCACTGATCTCTTACAAAGTTTCTTCTATCTTGGCATTTGAGGCATGTTCAAGAGAGTTCTATATGAAGAACCTGGTTCATAAGTATGTGTTTATATGAAAAGCTCAGGTATGTTTTATATACTCTGCACAATTAGAAAGATCATTTTCCAATAATGAGCAAAAGTTCTACATTCATAAAATTCCCAAAAATTCGATCCTTTGAGCATTGAACCAGTTTCATTCCACTAGAACTATAAAAACTAGGATTTTTGACTAAAATATAGCGATGCCTAATAATCACTAAGTGACCGGAATTACACCTTGACTGGACTTCTAATTGACCTCTGAAAAAGCTACCGTTAAAGCATTAAATTCTAATCACCTTGAAATACACACCACATCTTTTCTTCATTAGTTCATAACCGTCAAAACTCTTCTCCAGTTCTGATCGCCTTTCTTCTCCAAAATTCCTAAAATTTTCTCAAGAAACAAATCCATCATGACTTGCCCCAAGATAATCCTGTAACTCCCCCACCAGTATACCCTTCTAATATATCCTCATCTACACCCCCTGGTGAATCCCCAAAACTTAGGTTTCGTAGACAGAAAATGTTGGCTAGAAAAGCTGTAGCTTATGGAGCTCTAAGGAAAGTTCTAAACGATAAATTGAAGGCTAGCCAAAGGAAGGAAAGTCTTTCTCAAGAATCTAACTCAAGCTCTGAGTCTAGAGATTTTATTTATGGCAGTGAAGCTTAAGAATATGGGTCTTCTAACACTGACAAAATTTAAGAAATCCCCGGTGAGGTAAGTTCTTATGTGGTATTCTCTATTGTTGTTGAAAATATAAAAAATAGGTTTGTCCTGGTTGATCCTGTTAAAGATATAAAGGGGGCTGAATCAAGTAGGAGAGGAGGTTAAAAGAAAGAAAAAGAGAGAGGGAGAAAGTGGTGATGAGAGGGGAAATGGAAAATAAAAGGTTCTTGCTATATATGGAGGTGTTGAAGAAGTTGGCAACAAGTTAGGGGAAGTGGTTCTGGTGAGGCGGCTGAAGGGCTTGTTCATCTAAGCAAGCAATAAGATGAACCTGGTTCATCTGCTGAGGATACACTGGTTGACCTTTTTAATAGGGTTGGGGAAAGTTATGATCCAAAAAAGTGCAAAGCTTCCTCAAAAAAGGCTCCAACTTCTTCCAAGCCAACAAAAAAACAAAATGTCTTCCCCAAAACTTACTCTACCTTCAGCATCTAAGGGAAGAGCCACTAAAATCAGGGTCAAACAAAGTGAAGCAGAGTTACAGAAAGCTCTGGAAGAAAGCAAGGAAAAGAAGAAAGAAAAGGGAAAAGCAAAGGTTCTAGAAAGTTTTGAGGCTGCAGAAGAAGAAGAAGAGGAGATGGAACGGGTCCATCAAGAAAGGGGAACAGCTGTGGAGGTTCCTACACCCAAACCAAAAAGGTCCAAGGCTTCTTCCAAGAAGTCTTCCTCTAAACATGTATATGTTGAATCCTCTTTAGCCAAAAGAAGCAAATCTGCAATGAAAGGAAAGGGGTAAAAATTATTGAGGAAGAAGAAGAATGGAGTGGAGAAGAAGAAGAGGAGGACTCTGAAATGGAACAAGATAGGATTGCCCTTTTTTGTAGAAGAAAATTTTTAGAAGAAATATTGTTGAGAGACCTGGATGAACCAGGAATGGGGAGATTGGTGGATTCCCTATTGCACAAGGTTCGAAGGACATGGTCCTTGAAATGGATGTGAGGATGGCAAGGAAAGAATTGATTGAGTTTATGGTCAATGGCACTGTGAAGAATAAGGTAGTCACCAACCTGGTGAAAGGAGTAAGGGTGCAGTTTAATGCACTCAAATTGGGTGAGATTCTAGATATACCTTGTGAGGGGTATGATGATTATACAAGGCAAATATGGCCATGTCTGCATTCTCTCCCTACTGTTCTTCAAATCACTTGGAATTTTTGTGATGCTACAACTGCTGAAGATGTGCATGAAGCTAAGTTTGTACAGAAAAGTAAGATGATGCCCGAGCACAAGGTCTTTTTTGAATTTGTCAACAAGTGCCTACTGCTCAGACATGAGAGAAGGCACACTGCTAACTACATGGACCTTGTTCTTATGGAGTACCTTGTGAGAGGACTACTAATCAATTGGCCTGCTTTTATTGTAAAATTACTGGACATGGTGTCGCGTCACCTTTTTCTAAAGGAAAAATTGACCTTGTGACATTTGAGAGGAAAACTCGTTCCCTTTTGGGAATGGGGTTTTGTAATTGAAGAGTCGTCATCTAATGATTAAGTGGGGTTTGAGTTTGAAGAAACCATAGTTTGGGTAATGGCTAGAAATTATCTCGAGGGGAAAGTGTTAGGCACCCCTCAAGATCCACTAGTGTGGTTCCCGGCCATGTTATAATTGTGACTTTACATAGTCAAATAAGCAACTAAGGGCTCAAATAGAGGGTCTAGAATATAATATGGAAAATGTGTTGAAAACCTTTGGGGGAAAAGTAAAGTCGGCAGAAATTTATGAAAGATTTAAGAAATTCTAAAGAAATCAGATAAGAACAAGTAAAGGGAGGGGGGGGGGGTCATAGGTTTATGATTAATATGGATCCATCAATTCAATATCCAGTAATCACTTCTCGAAAGAGGGGCTATTTGAGATATTATTGCATCGGTCATCATCTCCATATCTACCCTTCCCAACCCGTTGAGGTATTAGAGCATGGAATGGTATCGTTGCTTATTGCATGCTATTACCCATACCAATCCTATCAGTCTCGGAGAAATTGAGACTACTAATCCCAAAGGGGAGAGAGTTGGGCCTTTTCATAGTTTCCAAAGGATAAAAACTCTAGGCAACAAGTAATAACAAATAGTAGTTAAAAGGGAAGCAAATAGCAGTTAAGGCTCAAGTAGGATCCTCATTCAAAGCAGCAAATTATTTAGCATGACTTACAAGTACTAGTTTAGTCTGAATTAAATTGAAGCGTAGGATAGGCTGATTCATCACATATTTCTCAAATGAGGAGTCCGAATTAGCCTTGTCTAGATGTGGTTATCAAATATAGATACAATTAATTAATCACCTAATAGCTGTCCTAAGTGAGGCCAATAGGCATGACATCTAATAGAGTTGTATTATTTTAAAGAAAAAGTTTCCTATTTTTTATAAGGATCTGTAGACTTTAAGACTGGTTTTAGATTCCAAACGGGACTATTTCAGCTGATTAACTCCTATAGGAATGATCTCTAAGTGTCATTGGTTTTAAACAAAGGTATATAGATGCAAGAACCCTATAGCCATGATATCTAGAATGGGTTAGTTATTATTAAGCCTAAGATTGTTTGCCTAATGACGGGTATATGCAGAAGTGCAGAAACAAACTTATAGGCAAAAATTTCTGTGTGTAGAACCTATAGGCATAATCTCTAAGATGCAGAACTTATAAGCATGTTTTCTAAAATGTAGAAACGTAGAAGCGTAGGAAAACTTATAGGCATAATTTCTTAATGCAGATGAGACAAGTTGATAGGCAGAATTTCTAAATGCACGATGAAACAGTCTTATAGGCATAATTTCTAAGTGTAGATATATAAATGACAATTGTTCTGATTGCAGAAATAAAACCTGAAGCATGATATCTACCCCATATGCATAACATATATTACAGACCCTAATGAATCAGAAAGAGAAGTAAAATTACATCAGAAGTTCCAGCTACATCTAAACAGCCTAATTCAGACTCGAAGTCCAACAATATGAGATAAGCCAACTTCCAGGATCAGATTTACAAAAGACTTTCTCATATTTGGAGTGTGTTAAATTTCCCAAGTGTCTCAAAGGGACTCTAGGAAATGCTTACACACCAAAACATTGCAGAATTAAGAGCATAGTGTAGTGTGGAAATGCCAACCCTTAGATGTCCAAGTTCAGAGGGAACTCAAGGTCCCAAAGCAAGGCTCATAAGAGAGGGTCATAACTTGAGAGTCTAAGAATAAGTGTAAATGCACAGGGGGAAAGGAATCAGGAAGAGATATGGCAGGATGGTGGTCATCCCCAGCAATCAGAATGCTGACACACCCTTGACAAACTTGTTGGCCGAACATTGAATGTTAGGATCCATTGTGGATCAGGTTATGGCCTAGGCGGTAATTAGGATACTATCAAGCCAAGAACTTGACTCAGGCATATAAAAGGGAATAGGGGTGGGGATTCATAACATAAATAGAAGCAAGGAAAGAAATACTTAGCACAAATTACTGAACATGCAGTAAAGCAAACAAAAGTTTGAAACTGTAGAGTGAACACATATGGGTGAGGCAGAAAATTAAATAAAAGAAATATCAGTTTCATAGGAAAATAAGTAAGAAAACAGTAGCCTTGATAGAGCCAAGTTGAAAACAAAGTAGTTCCAAAAGATCTCAAGCAAAGCCAAGTATTGAATTCAAATAGTATTGTAAGAATGAAAGTAATCAGAAGTGTTTTTTTGTTCATGTGTATTCCAGTGTGTGTTGGTGTAAAGAGGAAAGACATGTCTTTATATATTTTTTGAAAACAAGCATTACATAGTCTAAAAATGCACAAACATGGAAATAACAATCAATTGGTATCAATTAAGAAAATTGGAGTCCTTTACTTGAGGAGTCTAGTTCAAAATGCTAGTTAAGGCAGCATATGGAAAGAAATTAGTTCAATAGGGCTAAGTAGGGAAAAGAGACCACATAGTGCATAAACAAGACATAGTGAGTAATTAAGGAAAGTTGGAATAGTAGTGTATTTATAAAGTAGAAATAGGGCATCAGTTCGAAAATCAATCAAAAAGATCTCGGATCCAATTGTAATCACAGGGAATCCCAAGTAATTTTGGAAATAGTCATATTAGTATAGAAATAATTCCAACTGATGTAAAACTACAAAAAATAGACAAGGTCATGTACTTAAGGAAAACATCACAAGTATGGGATTTTTACACAAAAGGGTCAAAATAAACAGCTAGTTGGGTAAAAGAGATTCAATCAAAAGAAATCAGTAAGGAATCATTAACCTTATTAAAGGGATTTCGAAATCAATTACTCGGTTGGTGAGAACCTTCTGAAAGAAGAGTTTTTCTTATATATAAAGCATACAATTCAAACAAAGAAAGAGTCCAATAATGAAAGTTTCAGAGTCACAAGCAAACATGATTTCGAGTTTCAATTACAGACTCACAGCGAGTATGAAATCCTAGGGTCCCAAGGTGAAACCCTAGTGCCACTTATCAAAGAAAATCCCCAAATCTTTAGGGATTAAAATAGAACTAGAGGGGAGAAATAAAATTCATTGATAGAGACTCAGAAACCCCTTTCAAAGGATTATGAGGCAAACATACACAAACAAGTTCTGAAGAAGGAGAGGCTAAGAGCTTAATATAAAGTAGGTAAAATCATGCCAGTAGAAACATAAACAGAACTTAGTAAGGTGAAATAAAATTAAAGAGATTAGATTAAAACACATATAGCAAAGAATGAGGAAAAACAAATCGAGTTGACATGTGAGCAAAGAACAGAAAAATCCTTGCATAATCAGAAAAGAAACAAGAGAGCAAAACTCAAGTATAATAAGAAACAAACATATCAGTATAAAACACACATAAAGAGAGAACAAAAGAGTCAGAAAACATTTCAAAGAAACTTTTTCCAGAAACTCTTAAAATCGAATTGGCACAATTTTAAAAAGGAAAGTTTGGGGGAAAACTTAAAATGTCAATTAAACACCAAGCATGTCACAGATCTGGAAGAAATAAGCAAGTAGAGAACCTTAGAGGACTTAAAAGAAACAGAGAATACACTAGCATGAGAAGGTCTTGAGGAAAGTGGATCCTGAGTTGAAGAGACTTATATTGCTTGAACATGCTGGAAAATGGCCGGAGAGGCCATAGATCTTGCGGATAGCGAGTGTCGACACCTCTTTTTTCTAAAGACAGAAATTGGGGACATTATGGAAGGACAACTCTTATTCTCTCTGGGGGAATTTGGATTTATAGAATTTGGAGAGTCTCCACCTAATGATTATAGTTAATTAGGATACTTCAAAGAGAAGAAGCGATTTTGAAAGAAAAGTAGAGTTCAGGTAAGGGCTTGAGATTATCTCGAGGGAAAGGTGTTAGGCACCCCTCAAGATCCACAAGTGTGGTTCGCGGCCATGAATAATTGTGACTTTAAAAACGTAGAAGTGAGCAAATAAAGTTCACATATAAGAATTCAGAAAAAAGTTTGAAAGCTTTAAGAAAGGAAATGGCATAAACGATTTTGGAAGAGAGAAAGTTTATTTTAAGAAAAGCATAATTTTAAGAAATAGGAACACTTTGCAAATAAACAAAAGAAAAGGAAAGGGCTCCTAGGTTTATACAAAATATGGATCACATCCATGCAATATCCGGTGCACACTCCTCATAGAGGGGTCGCACGTGATATTAGCGCACCGGTCATCATCTCCATATTCTACCTTCCCACTCCGTTAAGGTATTTTAAACGTGATTAGTCTCGTTTAGTTATACTACCCGGCCCAAACTATCAGTCCTAGGGTATTTGGACTTCTAATCCTAAAAGGTAAAGGAATGAGGGTAGAGTTAAAGAATAAAATACTAGTTTTGACAAAAAAAAGAAACACACAACAAGTAGAGGGGGTTGACAAACAAACATGTAAGGCTAAAAAATACCCTGTAAATTAGATAGCACTTAGTTTAGCATGCCTTGGGCATACTAATTTGTTCTTTAAGTTAAATCTTAAGCGGCGGGCGGACTAATTTAACACATAGAATTAGACAGAAAGTCTGCATTAGGCAACTCAGATCCAATTGTCAGAAAATGAAGTATTTTAAATGAGTTATTAAGAAAGTGCTAATTTATAAAAGAATAGGCTAACGCAGGAAACTAAAGAAAATAAGAACTGCACTATATATACTGTTTTGAGTAAAACACAATAGAGTTGTGAGAGAGTTTTAAAAACGAGAATACTTTAAAAGAAAGAACTAGTTGAAAGACTATTTTGAAAGATAGTCTCAGGGTCTGAGTAAACATTTACACAGAAGATTTAAAAGCAATGCTTCAGATAAAAGGATGCGGATTGGGAGAATTAAAAAGCATTACAGGTTTATAAGAGTTCTTACTGAAAACGTTGAGGCCAGTTGAAAAATTATTATTAGTTAAAACAGAATCAAGTGAGTTTAAGACGAACCCTTATAGGCATGATATCTATGTTTGATTTTAAGAACTTTTATTAAACTGATAAAAGAAGGATTATTTGATTACCCTATAGTTTTCCTAACGTGTATGCACTTCCTATAGACATGATTTCTATATGCAATTTATTACATGAATATTAAATCCTATAGGCAGGATTTCTAATGACTTGCAGTATGTTAAAACATTAAGCCCATAGACATGGTATCTAGGTGATGGAATTAAAACATTAAACCTATGCATATGGTATCTACCCTTTAGTTTGATGCAAGAAAAAGCAAACCCCTCCCACACCCTTTTACTAATATCCCCGAGTTTTTTTTTACAAAATATTATTATAGAACTAGAAAAGATGAAAGAAGAAGTGTAAAATACATCAAAGCCTATAGCTATATCTAAGAAACCTAATTCAATCTTAGTACCCAATAGCATGTGATTAAAAAAATTTCGAATTCCATATTTCCCAAACCTTCTCCAATCCAAAGTGTTTCAGAGTTCCAAGGAGCCTCAAGGTCTCCAGGCAGTGCTTACACTCTGGATAAAAATTAGAACAGAATAGTGCATTGTGGAATAGCCATCCCTTAGGCGTCCAAGTTTAGAGGGATCTCCAGGGTCCCAAAGCATGGCTTACCAAAGGGGGAAGAACTTAGAAATAGTAATAAGTGCAGAGTGAGAGAAGGATTAAGGAACCATAGCAAATGGTGGTAATGCCCAGCAATAGTATAGACTGGCACACCCCTGACCATTTGCTTGGTCTAAAAAAATTAAGAGCAGACCTTAGAGGTTAGACGTGAGTCTGGATGGTGATTAAGAAACCACCAGACTTGAGCCAAGGCTCAACAAATAAAGGGGAAAGGGGAGTGGGAATTGGTTTAGAGTAAATAGTTCAAAAGAACCTAGTTCAATGTCACGAGCAGCAATAACAAGATGCTATCATGACTGGAACTGTACTCTTCATACAAAGGGCAAAGGAAGGGATTCACCTAAGAAAAGCATTTGCGAAAATATAAGGAGAGAAGTCACAACAGAAAACACATGATGAAAGAAAGCATGACAGGCTAAGAAATAAACACAAAGTGAAAGAAAGAGCATGACATGCTAGGGAGTAAACATATAGTTAAGGGGGCATTATTTAACTAAGAGTGACATACCAACTAGAATAGCAGAATGAAAAGACAAAATAAACAGCCAGAAGGCAGCAAGAGCAACTCAAATTCTTCAGCAAATACTTGAGAATTCAAAAGGAACTAAAAAGTGTTTCAAAAAGAGAAGAGGAGGAGTGCTCAGTATTAGAAATTCATAAAGAAGTAGTACACAAAGCATTGAAATTGTGTGGTGTTCAATTGTGAAAAGTGTGCGATTCAAAGTCTAAATTGTGTATTCTAGTGCAGAAGGGTAGTCCCCTTTATAGGGCAGAAAATAAGTGAGCAAAGGTAAGAAAATAATTTTCAGTCAATCACATAAGGTCTCCCTAAGGTTAAGAGATTTGATTTCAAATAGGCCTGATATAATTAAGGAAAAAAATTTAATTTAAAACCTTTTCAAAGTAGCATAACAAGGGTAAGTATATGAATTTTATTTAAGGCAAGAATTCTATGGTACACGATTTGTGAGAAATAAGGAAAGTAGATCAATCAAACAACCAACAAGTTTGAAAGCTTTGTTCAAATGAACTTAGTCAGAAAAAGGGTGAGGAAAGGGTTCAATTAGGAAAATCAATAACAATCAATCGAGGCTTGGTAAATGCAATTCAGAATCAATCTCAAGATGGCAAAACACTTTAGAAAAAAAAGCTCTCATATATAAAGCACACAAGTGTCAAACAAGAAAGAAGAGACTGGCAAGAAAGTTTCAAATCATAAGCAAAAAGGTTCCAGTTTAGTTCATAGACTCAGCATGAGTTTAAGAGAGCTCGGGATTGTAAAATAGAACCCTAGTCCCAATACAGAACCAAAACTCGCAAAAAACCCCAAACCATAGTGTTTCAATTCGAGTACGGTACAAAAAGGAGAAGGGAAACCATTGTAACAGACTCAGAGGTCTCTTTCAGAGTCTCATGAGAAAACACACAGACAAAATAGCAAGTTCAAAGCAACAGAGTGAAAAACAATAAAGAACAATTTTAAGAAAATCTCAAAAGTCAAGCAAGTTCAGGAGAGAAAAGAGGTGACATAGAACTTAGGAAACAGTAGATGAGACATGTTTAGAACTCTAACACAAGTCAAATAAAGGAAAACAAAAATATCAGTAAAAAAATAGCAAAGGAACATGCATAACAATATCAAATTACAGAGCAAAAGTAGAAGAATATGTCTAATAATGGCAAATAGGAGAAGACATGCGAGGAAAGAATACAAGACATAAGAGAAAACTCATAAAACATGGCATAAATAGATTCACACGAAGAAAAGAAGTCAGAAATTACTCTAAGATTTTTTGAAAACCTAAATCAAAACAGATTACTTTTTAAAACCTCGAGTATAACACAAATCTAAGAAAATAAAGGGAAAAGGAACCTTGAACAGCTTTTAGGGTTCCTCCAAAACCCTAGAAATGAGAAGGCTTGGAAAGGATTTGGTCTCGAACAGGTCTGAACCATAGCTAGGCCTTTTAAAGCTCGAACACGTCGGAACGGAGCTGGAGAGTCCATAGGACCTCGGATCTGTAGAAGATCTGAATGGGCATCATTGAGGTTGAACCTCAAAAACCTTGAACAACCATGATTAGGGGTGAAGGGAGGTGAGCACAGGCTGTCCATGGCATGGGAAGCCATGGACACCGGTGAGATTTAGTCGGATAACATGATTGAGGCAGCTAGGGTTTCGAGTGTTAGAGAGAATTTGAGAGAAGGGGAGGGTTCAATTTGGATCTCCCATATCTAGAGGGTTCTGATGCCAAGTTTCCCTTGTTTCGGGAAAGCCCAATTACAAACAAAAGAGAAGGTCGGTCCCATCCCACGGGTTAGTGAAGGTGGAAGTCCAAAGCTTAATAAGGTAGAAGGCGAAGCCGAGGCAAGAGCAATGGCTGAAAGACAAGAGAGAAGAATTCAATCTCCCTTATTTGTTCCATTCAATGGTTAGTCTGTTGGCCAAGATGCTTTGGATTATCAGATCAATCGCAGTGGTCAAGTGCGCTGGACGGCACGATATTCTCATTTAAATAGTACCATCGACGATTGCTACTAGAGAGAGGAATGCCTATAGGCACAGGACTTACTTTTGAACCTTTCTTTGCCCCTTGGTTTGCTAGCTGACTTGCCAGCGCTTGGATTCTCGAACTCTATGAGCGGATTTCAGGAATTTATTCACATCCAATTCGATGGCATCTGTCCGCTTTCTACTTCTTGCCTAAAAAAAGGAGTCAACCCAACATGGGCAATGATAGAACGACCAAAGAGGCGGCTACATGAGAGAATATGAGAGATAGGGTTAGCGGTTTGGTGGGATTAAAAAGAAAGGGTGAAGGAGGGCCGTTGATCAAAATGATCAACGGCCAGGATCTGAAGATACAAATGGACAGGTTTAGCTAATGGGTCATGGACGGGTTAAAATTCAATTGGGTCAATGATCTAGGGCCTGATTTGGGGTCAAAATGGAAATGTCAAATTGGCTATAATTGAAAGGAATTGAGGCCACAACTGAAATAGCCAGTTTTCCCTTTTGATTTTATAAAAATAGTAAAAGTGTTTTGAAATTAAATTAAAAGTACTGAGTTAATAAATAATATATAAATATTAATTTAAAGATAATGGGATTGATTTTGTAATTAAAAATGCTATTAATCTGAAAGTGGGCTAAAATTGCCATTACATGCAATTTAGTTTTAAAAATACCTAACGAATTTGTAAAAATATGCAAAAATCATGTTACCTATATTTTGAGGTAAATATGAGAGTGAAAATAAATTATTCTCCAAAATGTCATGTTTTGGGAATAATTATTGAACTTTGTGGTGTAAAACTAGGCAATAAATTGGTTTAGAAATCATTAAAAATGCCCAAATCTTTTAGGGTGTCTATATATGCACATATATGCTATTTTAAAAGTATTTGGGTATAAAAATATGTAGGAAAAAATAGGGTATTAATAGCTGCCCTTCTTTACCTGAGGAGGATGAAAGAGTCGTCGGGTAAAGACAAGATGGTCAATTTTGACTGGATTGGCGTTTGAAAAGAATTTTGACCAAGTTCTGGCTTTTGAGTTGCCTACATATCCCTGGATTTATAGGAATCAGGTCAGATGTAGTTCAGGAACCATCGACAGAATGTGTCAATGGAGGTTCGAAGAGAACATGCGCGATGATTAAGCTCGAAAAACCGTTTGGAGTCGAATAGGTTGCGGAGAACCAGAGCGGGATCCCTCATGATGAGGTGGCCATTTGCTAGCCGGTGTCCTACAAATGAGAAATGCGGCGTATATTATGCATAATTTAAACATGATGCAAGTTCCCATTGGACCATTGTCTTCGGACGGTTAGTATGACGTCCTCGGACTATGATGTCTTGGGCCATGAAAATCATAAAAGTAAACATTCACAGGCCATGAAATGGTGCTCTAGGGCTATGCAGATGGTGCCTCCGAACAATGACGCCTATGAATGAGTTGGCTATCTTTCAGCCCATGATAAAGTAGCAATCTTTCAGCCAAATGAATGCAAAGGGTGGCGATCTTTTTGCCAAAGCAAGAATTTAAATATAGGTGGAAATATTTCAGCCAAAGTGAGAATTTAAATGCAGGTGACAATATTTCAGCCAAAGTGAGAATATAAATGCAGGTGGCGATATTTTAGCCGTGCAGGATGGAGACAATGCTTAATCTCGAAAGGCAGATAAGTAGCCTTATGCAGGATGGATGTAGAGCTTAACCTCGAAAGGTGGAAGATAGCCTTATGCAAAATGCAGATGGAGATAGAGCTTAGTCTCTAAAGGCAGATAAGTAGCCTTATGCCAAATGCAGACGGAGACAGAGCTTAGTCTCGAAAGGCAGATAAGTAGCCTTATGCAGGATGGAGGTAGAGCTTAACCTCGAAAGGCAGAAGATAGCCTAATGCAGAATGCAGATGGAGACGGAGCTTAGTCTCGGAA
This sequence comes from Nicotiana benthamiana, assembly GCA_034376525.1. Lineage (NCBI taxonomy): Eukaryota > Viridiplantae > Streptophyta > Magnoliopsida > Solanales > Solanaceae > Nicotiana > Nicotiana benthamiana. Next base: position 130,889,861 of record CM067329.1, on the reverse strand, counting down.
GGCAGATAAGTACCTTTATGCAGGATGGAGGTAGAGCTTAACCTCGAAAGGCAGAAGATAGCCTTATGGAAAATGCAGATGGAGATAGAGCTTAGTCTTGGAAGGCAGATAAGTAGCCTTATGCAGGATGAAGGTAGAGCTTAAGCTCAAAAGGTAGAAGATAGCCTTATGCAAAATGCAGATGGAGACATAACTTAGTCTCGAAAGGCAGATAAGTAGCCTTGTGCAGGATGGAGGTAGAGCTTAACTTCGGAAGGGAGGAAAGTAACCTTATGTAAAATGCAGATGGAGACAGATCTTAGTCTCGAAAGGAAGATAAGTAGCCTTATGCAAAATGGAGGTAGAGCTTAACCTCAGAAGGCAGGAAAGCAGCCTTATGCAATGCAGAAATGTAAATGGGCGAAGTGTAGTAAATTCTCTTAGCTGATAGTCGGTTGTGATATCGTGACTGTTGGGGATGTTGGGTGTAGATAATAAACTTGTGAATGAGTGATCATTCTGAGACTTTTAACCTTGAAGAGTACGAGTGAATGTATTCAATGATTTGCGACCTGGGTGCCTGCATCCAAAGAAACATTGTGAGTTATGTAGAGGGGGGAGGTTAGTTCGTATCCCCTGGCTCTTGACGTCACGTATCATTGGTGTAGCGTTGCTAAACGACGACAATGCAAATGATATTTATGCATGATTCAGTAAATATATTGTAAGTATATATTTGAAAAACAATTTTATTTTGGATGAACCAACAATTGGAACATGGTTCAAAGACATGACAACCTTGCTTGTTCCGGAATTTTTAGGGTCCTCTTCAAAATTATGCCCTGTTTTACTGGGTTGGCGCTTCTGACGGCTATGTTGAATGACCGAAAACGGATTGATTCTAGAATTTTAAGGGCCTTCCTCAAAATTTCACCCCAGTTTACTGGGTTGATGCGGATGAAATGAATGAAAAACTAACTTCGTAATTCTGAGGGGCCTCCTCAAAATTCTGCCCTAATTCCAATAGCGGGGGAAATGGATTTTTTATTAAAGTTTGACCAAACCCATAGGGAAGCCTACGTATCCCCTCTTAAATAGGAACCAGGTGAGGCGTAGTTCAAATTACATCATGAAGAAATATGTGATCAAATATATTATCGCTTCATTACGTCTGAGTTAATTGGCTTCAGCCAGACTTCTCTGTCCATTTCTACAAGAATAAGGGCTCATCCAGTTAGAACTCGGTGAACCATGTACGAACCTTGCCAATTGGGAGAGAATTTCCCTTTGGCTTCATCCTGATGTGGAAATATTTTCTTCAACACTAGTTGTCCGGGTGTAAACTTTCTTGGCTTGACTCTTTTGTTGAAGGCTATAGACATTCTGTTATGCTATAACGGACTGTGGCAAAATGCATTAATTCTCTTTCCATCTATAAGGTCTAACTACTTGTAGTGACCTTTCACCCATTCTGCATCGGCTAACTCTTCTTTTTGTATGATTCTTAAAGTTGGAATTTCTAACTCAGCGGGAATGACCGCCTCTGTACCATAGACCAGCATGTAGGTAGTTGCCCCGATTGATGTACGGATTGTTGTACGGTATCCTAATAAGGCAAATGATAGCTTCTCATGCCGTTGCTTGTGCCTTTTGATCATCTTCCTTAGTATCTTCATGATATTCTTGTTGGCTTCCTCTACGACACCATTCATCTACTGTCTGTATGATGTAGAGTTCTTGTGCTTAATTTTGAGTGTTGCACACATCGCCTTCATCAATTTGCTATTGAGATTGGAACCATTGTCAGTGATAATAGATTCCAAATTCTGAACCAACTAACAATTCGATCGCGGATGAAATCTGCCACAAATTTCTTAGTCACTGCTTTATACGATGATGCTTCAACCCATTTAGTAAAGTAATCAGTTGCCACTAAGATGAACCTGTTCCCGTTTGATGCGGCTGGCTCGATTGGTCAGATAACATCCATTCCCCAAGTGGCGAACGACCATGGTGAGCTTGTTGGATTAAGCTCGTTTGGAGGCACCTTTATCATATCTGTATGTATCTGATAGCGATGGCACTTTAGGACATACTGGATGCAGTCCATTTCCATAGTCATCCAATAATACCATGCTCGGAGTATCTTCTTTGCTAGTACAAAACCAGTCATATGTGGTCCGCAGGTTCTTGCATGCACTTTTTCCAATAGTTTAGTTGCTTCTCTTGCTTCGACACACCTTAGCAATCCCAAATCGGAAGTCTTCCTATACAGGATTCCTCTGTTGTGAAAGAAATTGTTAGATAACCTTTACAGTGTGCGCTTCTAAGTGGCATTGGCGAGATCTGGATATTCTCCTGTTGTTAAGTATTCTTTGATGCCATGGAACCATGATTTTTCATTTGTTTCTTCCTCAACATGAGCACAATAAGCTGGTTGGTCATAGATCTTGACCTGAATGGGATCAATGAAGTTTGTATCTGGGTGCTGGATCATGGATGACAATGTCGCTAGTGCATCCGCGAACTCATTCTGTATTCTGGGAACATGCTGGAATTTTCTCTTTCTGAATCTCTTCTCAACTCCTATATGTGATGCAGATAAGGGAGTATCTTAGAATTCTTGGTTGCCCATTCTTCTCAAACCTGATGTATGAGTAGGTCCGAGTCTATGATCACTAGTAACTCCTGGAAGTTCATGTCGTTGGCCCGTTTAGGGCGATGCAGGCTTTGTACTCAGCCATATAGTTGGTGACGGGAACCTGAGCTTGGTGGATACCGGGTAATTGTGACCGGTTTTTTATACGAGGACTGCTCCTATGCCAACCCGTTTGAAATTCTCGGCTCCATCGAAAAACATCCTCCAACCGTCATAAAATTTCGCAATGTCTTCTCCTATGAAAGCTATCTCCTCATCAGGAAAATACGTCTTCAATGGTTCTTATTCTCCTCCCACAGGGTTCTCAGCAAGATGATCCGCCAAGGCTTGTCCTTTGATGCCTTTTGAGTTATATAAACAATATCGAATTCACTTAGCAAGATTTGCCATTTGGCGAGCTTGCCAGTAGGCATGGGCTTTTTAAAGATATACTTTAACGGATCCATCCTTGATATGAGATAAGTGGTGTAGGCACATAAATAATGTCTCAGTTTCTGAGCCATCTAGGTTAGGGCACAACATGTGCGTTCTAATAAAGAATACCAGGCCTCGCACAGGGTAATCTTCTTGCTGAGGTAATAGATTGCTTGCTCCTTTCGTGCTGTTTCATCATGTTGTTCCAGAGCACAAGCGAATGCTCCATCTAACACTGCGAGATAAAGCAGTAGAGGCCTTTTTGGTTCAGGAACAACCAAGACCGGCGGCGTTGACAAGTACTCCTTATTTCTGTCAAAAGCTTTCTGACAATCACCAGTTCATTTGGTGGCGGCATCCCTTTTCAGCATCTTGAAGATATGCTCACAAATGATGGTGGACTGAGCTATGAACCGACATATAGTTGAGTCTTCCCAGAAAACTCGTCACATCTTTTTTGTTCTTTGGCGATGGCAATTCTTGGATGGCTTTGACCTTTGAAGGATCCAATTCTATCCCTCGGTAACTCAGAAAGAAACGCAGTGACTTTCCAGCAGGAACCCCGAATGCACACTTGGTGGGATTCAGCTTCAAGTTGTACTTCCTCAATCTGTTGAAGAATTTTCTCAAGTCTTCCATATGATCTGCAGCTCTCTTGGATTTGATGATGACATCATCCACATAAACCTTGATTTCCTTATGTATTATGTCATGAAAGATAGTAGTCATGGCTCAATATAGGTGGCACCAACATTCTTCAAACCAAACGGCATCATTCTATAATAGTACAACCCCATGGTGTGATAAAAGCTGTTTCTCTGTATCTTCATCATCCATCCATTCCTGGTGGTATCCCGCAAAACAATCTATGAACGACTGCAGCTCATACTTGGCGCAGTTATCGATCAAGATGTATATATTTGGCAAGGGTAAGTCATCTTTGGGACTGGCCAGGTTGAGATCTCGGTAGTCAACACAGACTCTACCCTCCTATCCTTCTTCGGTACTGGCACAATGTTGGCTAACCATATTGGATACTCTACCACCTTGAGAACCCTGGCTTTGACTTTCTTGGTAACCTCTTATTTGATATTCAAACTCATGTCGGGTTTGAACTTTCTAGGCTTATACTTTACTAGCGGACATATCGGATCTGTTGGAAACTTGTGAGCTATTATGGATGTGCCGAGTCCAGTCATATAATCATACGCCCATGGGAAGATGTCCTCATACTCCTTTAAGAACTCTATGTGCTTTTTCTTTTCTGATGGAGACAAATGCACACTGATGCACATTTCCTTAACATTCTATGTATCCCCCAAATTAATAATCTAAGTTTCGTCCAAGTTGGATTTAGGCATATTCTCAAAGTTCTCGACCTCCCTGACAACCTCCTTTGGTATATCATCCTCTTCTGAATCTATATCTGTTTGTCGCATTTTCTCGTTGCAAGTCACAGTCGTTGGTTCATCATCAAGATAGGTAATAGTAACATTTTGTGAAAAAATAAATGATAGAGAAAATAATAAGAGCGGGATATATAAATATAATTGGAAATCAGTTTATTGAATTCATAATTTTTTGAAACATCGGAGCACTTTTCAAAAGTAACGACAATGTAGAAAGAAAACAAATCAACTAGTAAAAGGTAAAAATGCGGTGCACGATGCTTTCTTTTGCCTTGCTACCCCGAAGTTGTTTGTGCCCTGGTGGTCCTGACTGACCAATTGGTGAGGCGTTCCCCTCGATTCAGAACTTGAATGGAAGGGCGTTCCTCCTCTTCCTCCTCAGAGATAACACAACAGTATATATCATCTTCCAGAATCATGTTTTTCATCGTTGCTAGTGCTTCGTCCTCCTCTGATTCATATATGGCATCAGCCGGCTGAAAGGTTTGCTCTAGTTGGTAGTAGGGACCGCGTCATGGTGGCGACCAATGGTTGAAATCCTCCCAAGTTTACTCATACCCTAAACCAAAAGTAGTACCGTGTTTCTTCAGCTTGATGGGTTTGGCAATCCCTTGGAGGTTCTTTCCAAGTTCTTTTCCGGGCTCATACCTGCTTCAATTCAAGAAACTCTTAATATTATTGTCCCACCATTTATCTTTCTCCATGGATTTGACTCGCTCGATATGGTGGTATGTCTCTCCGCCTATTCTTCTTCTACCTCCAATCATTGGGATGGTCTAGCAACTATACATAGGATTGCTACCGTCACCGTGAATGATCACCTCCTGGTGATTCCATTCGAATTTCACTGCTTGATGCAGGATTGATGCCAAATCCCCAACGGCGTGGATCCAGAGTCGTCCTAACAATAGATAATAGGATGCTGGGACGTCTATCGCTTTAAAGTCAACATTGAACTAGGTAGGTCCCATCTGCAAACACAGGCTGATTTCTCCAATGGTGGATCTTTGAGACCCATCGAAGGCTTTAACATTGATAGCTCCATCTTTGATCTCATGCAATCCTTTCCCCAATGTCCTAAGGGTTATTAGTGGACAAATGTTAAGGTTGGATCCCCCATCAACCAGGATCCTTGTAATGAAATAATCTTCGCATTGCGCAGTGATATGCAATGCCTTATTGTGACTAAGTCCTTGTGGTGGTAGCTCATCCTCGTAGAAGGTGATTTTGTGACTTTCCAACACTTGTCCTACCATATTTGCCATCTCGCCCCTAGTTATGTTGCTGGGAACATAAGCCTCACTCAATAATTTCATCAAAGCATTCTTGTGTGCCTCAAAGCTTTGCAGAAGAGCTAGGATAGAAATATGCGCTGGTATTTTGTTCAATTTCTCCACGACCGAGTATTCTTTAACCTGTATCTTTCTCCAAAGGTCATCTGACCCAGTCTCCACAGGCCGTCTAGAGGATTTCTTGCTGGACTCAGCTGAATGTTCCGGAGTGTATACCCTGCCTGTTCTGGTCATGCCTTGTCCGGTGATTGCTTCCCTAGTTTTTGTTTTCCCTCTTCTCATAGATTTAGCCATGTAATCCCAAGGTATAGCGTTTGAGTTGAATGGGGTCACATCTGTCATTAAAACTGGGATAGGCACCCTCGGGGTAATACAACATCTTTAAATGATGCAGGTGACTTTGGAATTCCGAACTCAACTTCAATTGGTCCTGGCGCCTTTGCAGGAGGTGCTTCAAACTCAACTGGTATGGACATATTTACCTCATTGCCCTCAGAGGGATGGATCTGGACAATAATAGGAATGAGGGCGACTGTTATCTTCTTCGGTTTATCTCCTTCAGCAATCAATACAATCGTCCCTTTAGGGTCCAAATCATTCTCAATCTCGACCATATATATGCCTCCACCATTGTGGTCAGGCCGGGGGTTGTACGGACATTCGGAGTGGTGCTATGATGACATTATTATCAATCAAAGTCTGAATATTATCTTTTAACGAGTGACACTCGTCGATGGTATGACCTTTCATTCTAGAATGGTATGCGCATGTTTTGTTGGGATTGATCAATTGGGAGGGATTTTCTGGAGTTATGGCTGGGATAGGTGTGACATAAACGGATGCTGTGAGTCTTTCATATAGTTGGTCGATTGGCTCGGCGATCACGGTATATTATCTCGGAGGTGTGGTCGAAATTTTATCTGGGTCGAGGAAAGTTTTGGCGAGTGGCTGGTGACTGATAGTGTGAAGGTTGGGAATTATAGGCTTAGTACACATGTACGGGTTGGGAATATCTTGGTGAAGTGGGTTGATACATAGGCGGTGGAGGTGGAGATGATTGGTAGGTGGGTGGTGGAATTTGCTGTGTGGGCGAGGGTGCTTGGTAATTTAGGGAAGGTTGATATGTGATTGGTGTTGTGGGGTATGTTTGGTATTTTATAGGGGATTTGGTTCTTTGCATAGCAATTATGGAATTCACGTCCTTCTTCTTTGACGTGCCACAAGACTGTAAAGCCTTGTTGGTGGCCTGTAATTCTTTGAGATTACTGACCATACCATTTTTTATACCTTCCTCAGTTCTTTCTCCCAACTTGATGATGTCGGAGAACTTCTGACCTTCTATCAGCAGTAGCCTCTCATAGTATTGCGGATCCTAAGCCCAGACAAAGAACCTGTTCATCTGCTCTTCCTCTAAGGCTGGCCTAACCTTAGCAGCTTCTGACCTCCAATGAGTAGCATACTCGTGAAAAGTCTCTGTGGGCTTCTTCTTGAGATTCTGGATATAAAGCACGTCTGGTGCGTTCTCTGTATTGAGCCTGAATCGGTCCATAAAGTTGGATGCCATGCTCACCCAACTTGTCCATTTCTGTAAATCTTGGCTGATGTACCAAGATAAGGCGTTGCCTTTCAAACTCCTCATGAACAACTTCGTGTTGATTTTTCTCGTCCCTTCCAACTCTTACCAGCTTATTACAATACATTCTTAGATGGACCCTGGGACCATCTGTACCATCGAACATCTCGAGCTTGGGAGGTTTGTATCCCTCTGGGAGTTCAATATCTGGCTGAACACAAAGATCTTCGTAGTTCAACCCCTCAACGCCTTTGCTACATTCGACACCCTTGACCCGGCTAGTTAACTTCTTGAGTTCAGGGGCCAAATTCCTGATGAGGGAGTCTTTGTCGTTTGATTCAGATGCACTTGAGATTGGCTGGAATAGTGGGGTATGGTGTCCACAAAGATAGGAGTGTTATGGTCATTTGTGGTGTTTTGTGGTTCGGAAATGAGTAGTAGAGTGTTATTGAATGTGTTGCAGGCTTGGGTGTAAGCAGGTTGTACTGGTGGTTGTGGGGTTTTCTGTGGAGGCACGGGGTTGTTGACATCAGCAGCGGCAAGAGTGATCGATAGGCTCGCCAATTTTCGGACTTGGTCCAATTCTTCCTGGAATTTCAGCAATGTCTGCTCAAGGTGAGCAGCACTTCCCTTGGTAATTGGAGGATTCTGTGAAGCTTCCTCAATTTCCTTTATAGCATTTTCATCTCCCATTTTTCTTTTGTTCCTGGTTCTGGAAGGACTCGGAGAAGGAGGAGGTGGAGGGTCCTTGGATCTTGTTGAGTATGCTGATAGTGACAGAATGCACGAACCAACCTTTGGGGAGAGGAATAAAAATAAAAGAAAAAGAAAAAGGTAAAAAAGGTAGTACGAATTCTGAGAAAGGGAATATTGTAATATTTAAACACGTTGTGTAGGAATATAAGTCGTTTTATAATTTTGGTGCCTCATTGTGCCCGAAGTAAGCCTAGCGAAAAATTACATCTCCTGAACTTATAATGCTGAATGCCTCATTTTATTGATTAAAATAAGATGAGTCTAAAAACGTAATTTGAAATAACGGAAATAAAGATGTCACTAATGGCCAGTGGCCTTATTACACTACGAACGAGGAAATAAAAGATCCTAACTATTTGGTCCCAGAAGGACCTTCCCGAGATTCAGTATTATTGCCTCCCTCATACAGCTGCATCAACTCTCGTAGTCATAGCAGCATATAGGCTCGATCTAGATGTCCACCTGCACTTCCCTCGGCATTCTTGCAATCTTCAATCCTCTTCAAGAACTTTCCCTCGATCCAGATACCCTAACCTTTTGTTAGCGTTGACATCCATATCCTTCCACTCATCAATCAATTTCTAGTGAGCTTCTTGTATCTCTCGGTGTTCATTTTTGCATTCCCGAATTCTTTTGCGCAATTGATTGCACTTAACTTGCACTTCAGCATCTTCATCAATAAGCCTATGACCTCGGATGAACCCCGGATGACCCAAACCAGTGTGATTATCTTCCAACCAACCTGAGTAGTGTGGCACACATCTTACATGATACATGTCTGCCTCAATAGTTTCTTTCCCCAAGATGAGCTTGCAATATCACATATGCGAGCTTGACACCTGTGCAGGCTATCATCATCTAGAAAGTCAGCCTTGAAGTGACTTATTTTCTACCCTTGGTATGATCTGCTTCCTTCCAGCTTTCCTCATGGCTTGGAGAGGGACATATGGATGAGTTCCCCTCAGGCCAATGAGTACGAAGAATGGTGCATCTCAAGAACGGACAATGAACTCCCCTATTGGGAACCACTCAAACATCCAGTGTACTTGCTCTTCCTTTAGATTCTTAAATAGCTCTACTCATCCTCCAGCGTCCTCCGACCGAGCGACATGTTGGTCATGAAGTTCATTCGCTTTGGGTGGTGGAAAGCGATATGATCATCCCAATCCCTGCGTATAATATCCTATCGGTAGTCACCTTTCTGAAGGTGTTCTATAAGCCAGAGTTGAAGTAACATATTACAACCTTCAAAGTGTGGGACCCCTTGTTGGCATTTTCCCAAGGCTCGATAGATTTAGGCGATGATCATGGGCACTATGCTGAAAGACTGCCCGTCGGTCCCTTCCCTTATGGTCATGGTTACCATGGATAGTCTGGTGTGGATCCTAGCATTCTCCATAGGAAAGATTATCATCCCCAGGAAACGCAACATGAAGACAAAAACCCTTATGTGAATTTTCTCTAAGGAGGTAAGGGCGAACTCGTCGGTCTAGGTGCGATAGGACATGCTATGGCCATATCTCTCGTACAAGTAGTAAAATGGTATGTAGGAGCTTTTCAGACAAGCTAGATCGGGATTTTTCTTAAGTCTCATCATCTTAAGAAAGCCTCTACTTTTGCGGTTTTCCGGAATAAGCAGACCCAGGGTCTCACGAGGAATACCAGCTAGACCACCTATTTCTTCCAGTAAAGGATTCATTTCCAAATTCCCGAAGCGAAACAACGACCGATCATTATCCCAAAATAGAGTTGCAACCTCTATGATTTTGTTGTCAGGTTGGATTTCAAGAAGTGAGGGCAAGTTCCCTAAATATTTGTGGACAAGGGTCTAATCGCTGGCATGAAGGTCCTCCCACCAGCTTAGCAGTCTTGGATGAATGTTGGTTACCATACCGAATATGGGTACTTCGTGCCTCATTTTCTATAAAACAAAGGGTTAGACGCATACTCGACTATTTAAATCAATTATTAGCCTAAAGGCGTTTAGTTCTCCAAATAAATGCACATAACATGGGGGTGTCCGTTTGGGTTTCAAGGGAAACCCAATAGACTTTGGACTAGGCTATTTTAATGAGCCATTATGCGGAATAACCGATTCAGGTAAGTTTGACCATAATGCATGAATAGTTTAACGGAGTAAGGTTTCTATTTTTTTGAAGTGCTGGACAGGTACCCTTGAGTGGACAACTCAAGAGGGAAAAGCGCGGAACCGTCGACTACACTATTGATTGACTGGTTTTAGCGCAAATATGCCTTTTCCACATTTAGGGGGTTATAATATCGGAAGGGCACAACCACTCATTATAAGCGTTTCTATAGTATTTGTTTTGGCATGAGTGGAATATTATGTTGAAGAATGCAATTACGAAAATGAAGCAAGTTGCATGTATTTTCATGTTCATAAAGCAAAAGACAATAAATGCTCAAAATTACAACGGTATTGAAATAGTAATAAAGCAGTAAATAAAAGCACTTAAAGGAAAGGAAAGAAATGAAGTGTCAAGTTAGTTTCCATGATAAAATAATTATAGTCAAGAAATAAAAGAAATTAAGGAAGTAATAAAGTCACACAAAGCATGTTATGGTAAAAGTCTAAAGAAATCCCTACCAGAGTCTCCATGATATCGACGCCCCCTTTTTCTATAGAGCGAAATCGGGTTTATGACATTATGGGAGGACAAATCTTATTCCCTCTAGAGGAATTTGGATTTATAGAATTTGGAGAGTCGGCACCTAATGATTATAGTACATTAGGACACTTTAAAGAGAAGAGGAATTTTGAAAGAAAACCAGACTTCGGGTAAGGGCTTGAGATTATCTCGAGGGGAAGGTGTTAGGCACCCCTCAAGATCCACTAGTATGTTTCCAGGTCATGCTTAAATGTGAGTTTAAATAAGTAGAAGAGAGCAAATAAAGTGCACATAATAATTCACAGATAAGATTGAAAGCTTAAAGAAAGGAAAAGGCATAAACGATTTTGGAAGAGGGAATGATTATTTTAAGAAAAGCATAATTTTAAGAAAAAAGAACATTTTGCAAATAAAGAGAAAAAAAGGAAAGGGGTCGTAGGTTTATACAAAATATGGATCACGTCAATGCAATATCCGGCGCACACTACTCAAAGATGGGCCGCACGTGATATTAAAGCACCAGTCATCATCTCCATATTCTACCCTTCCTACCCCGTTAAGGCTTTTTAAACTCGATTAGTCTTGTTTACTTATTGCATGCTACTACCCGTCCCAACCTATCAGTCCCGGGGTATTAGGACTTCGAAAAGGGAAAGGAATGTGGTTAGGGCATATATGGGGGTTGAACGGATAAAATACTAGTTTCGACAAACAAAACACATAACAAGTAGAGGGGATTGAAAAACAAACATGTAAGGCTCACATAAACCCCGTAAATCAGATAGCGCTTGGTTTAGAATGCCTTGTGCATACTGATTTGGTCTTTAAGTAAAAACTTAAGCGGCAGACAGACTAGTTTAACCTATAGAATTAGACAAAAAGTCTGCATTAGGCAACTCGGATTCAATTGTCAAAAATTGAAGTATTTTAAACGAGTTATTTAGAAAGTGCTGATTTAGAAAAGAATATCCTAACGCAGGAGACTGATGAAATAAGAACTACGGTAAAAAAAATATTTTGAGTAAAACATAGTAGAGTTGTGAAAGAGTTTAAAAAACGAGAATACTTTAAAATAAAGAACGACTTGAAGGATTGTTTTGAATGAGAGTCTCAGGGAGTGGGTAAACATTTAGACAAAAGATTTAAAAGCAATGCTTCAGATAAACGGATGCAGATTGGTAGAATTAAAAAGCATTACAGATTTATAAGAGTTCTTACTGAAAACGTTGAGGCCAGTTGACAGATTGTTGTTAGTTAAAACAGAATCAATCGAGTTTGAGACGAACCCCTATAGGCATGATATCTATGTCTGATTTTAAGAATTGTTATTAAACTGATAAAATAAGGATTATTCGATTACCCTATTGTTTTCTTAACGCGTATGCACATCCTATAGACATGGTTTCTACATGTAACTTAGTACATCAATATTAAATCCTATAGGCGTGATTTATAATGACTTGCAGTATGTTAAAACATTAAACTTATAAACATGGTATCTAGGTGATTGAATTAAAACATTAAACCTATGGACATGGTATCTACCCTTCATTTTGATGCAAGAAAAAGTAAACCACTCCCACACCCTTTTACTAATATCCCCGAGTTTTTTTTACAAAATATTATTACAGAATTAGAAAAGATAAAAGAAGAAGTGTAAAATACATCAAAGCAGCATAATTCAATTTTAGTACCCAATAGCATGTGATTAAACAATTTCAGATTCCAGATTTCCAATGCCTTCTCCTATCGAAAGTGTTTTAGAGTTCCAAGGAGCCTCAAGGGCTCCAGGCAGTGCTTACGCTCTGGATAACAAATAGAACAGAATAGTGCAGTGTGGAATAGCTAGCCCTCAGGCGTCCAAGTTCAGAGGGATCTCCAGGGTCCTAAAGCATGGCTTACCAAAGGGGGGCAGAACTTAGAACTAGGAATAAGTGCAAAATGAGAGATGGAGTAAGGAACCATAGCAAATGGTGATCATGCCTATCCATGGGTAAAGACTGGCACACCCTGACCATTTGCTTGGTCCAAACAAATTAAGAGCAGACCTTAGAGGTCAGGCCTGAGTTTGGATGTTGATTAGGACACCACCAGACTTGAGTTAAGGCTCAACACATAAAGGGAAATTGGGATTAGGAATTGCTTTTGAGTAAAGAGTTAAAAAGAACCTAGTTTAAAGTCATGAGTAGCAATAACATGATGATATCATAAATGGAACTGTACTCTTCATACAAAGGGTAAAGGGAAGGAATTCACATAAGAAAATCATTTGCGAAAATATAAGGTGAGAAAGCATAATAGAGAACACATGATGAAAGAAAGCATTATAGGCTAAGAAATAAACACGTAGAGAAAGAAAGAGCATGACATGCTAGGGAGTAAACACATAGTTAAGGGGGCATTATTTAACTAAGAGTGACATACTAGTTAGAATAGCAGAATAATAAGAGCAAATAAATAGCCAGAAGTCAGCAAGAGCAACTAAATTCTTCAGCAAATACTTGAGAATTCAAAAGAAACTCAAGAGTGTTTCAGAAAGAGAAGAGGAGCTGAGTGCTCAGTACTAGAAATTCAGAAAGCAGTAGTATAAAATGTATTGAAATTGTGTGGTGTTCAATTGTGAAAAGTGTGCAATTAGAAGTCTGAAGTGTGTCTTGAATTGTGTCCTCTAGTGCAGAAGGGTAGTCCCCATTACAGGGCAGAAAACAAGTGAGTAAAGGTAAGAAAATAATTTTCAGTCAATCACATAAGGTCTCCCTAAGGTTAAGGGATTTGATTTCAAACGGGCCTGATATAAGTAAGGAAAGAAAAGTAATTAAAAACCTTTTCAAAGTAGCATAACAAGGGTAAGTACACGAATTTTATTTAAGGTAAGAATTCTATGGTACACGATTTGTCAGAAATAAGGAAAGTAGATCAATCAAACTACCAGCAAATTTGAAAGCTTTGTTCAAATGAACTTAGTCAGAAAAATGGTGAGGAAAAGGATCAATTGGGAAAATTAGTAACAATCAATGGAGCCTTAGTAAAAAGAATTCAGAATCAATCACAAGTTGGCAAAACCATTTTGAAAAAAAAAGCTCTCATATATAAAGCACACAAGTGTCAAACAAGAAAGAAGAGACTGGCATAGAAAGTTCAAAATCATAAGAAAAAAGGTTCCTGATTAGTTCATAGACTCAACATGAGTTTGAGAGAGACCAGGGTTCTAAAGTAGAACCATAGTCCTAAAAAAGAACCAAAACTCGCAAAAAACCTCCAAACCCTAGGGTTTCAATTCGAGTAGGGTACATAAAGGAGAAGGCAAACCATTGTATCAGGCTCAGAGGTCTCTTTCAGAGTCTCATGAGAAAACACGCAGACACAATAACAAGTTTGAAGCAACGAAGTGAAAAACCATAAAGAATAGTTTTAAGAAAAGCTCAAAACTCTGCAAGTTCAGGAGAAAAAAGAGGTGACATATAACTTAGGAATTAGTAGGTGAAACAAGTTTAGAACTCAAACACACGTCCACTAAAGGCAAACAAAAGCTCAGTAACAAAATAGAAAAGGAACATATAAGATAGACATGTAAAATCATGTGGTAGAAACCACTAGAAAAATAACAGAGCGCAAGTAGAAGAATATGCGTAACAACGGAAAATAGGAGAAAACATGCGACGAAAGAATACAAGACATAAGCGAAAACTCATAAAACATGGCATAAATAGATTCACACGAAGAAAAGAAGAAGAAAAGAATTTAGAAATCGCTTTAGGAATTTTTGAAAACCCTAAATCAAAATAGACTAGGTTTGGAAAGAAAATTAGGGAAAAGCTTTAAAACCTCGAGTATAACACAGATCTATCACACATCTAAGAAAATAAGGGGAAATGGAACCTCGAACAGATTTTAGGGTTTCTTCGAAACCGTAGAAATGAGAAGGCTTGGAAAGGATCTGGTCTCGAACAGGTCTGAACCATAGCTAGGCCTTTTATTGCTTGAACACATCGAAATGGAGCCGGAGAGGCCATATGACCCCAGATCTGTAGAAGATCTGAATGGGCATCATTGAGTTTGAACCTCGAAAACCTTGAACACCCATGATTATGGGTGAAGGGAGGTGAGCAAAGGCCGTTCCTGGCTTGGGAAGCCATGGACGCCGGTGAGATTTAGTCGGAGAAAGACGATAGAGGAATCTAGGGTTTCAAGTGTTTAAGAGCATTTGAGAGAAAATGAGGGTTCAGAGGCGGCTACATAAGATAAAATGAGAGTTAGGGTTAGCGATTTCGTTGGATTAAAAAGGAAAGGGTGAAGGAGGGCCGTTGATCAAAATATCAACGGTCAGGATCTGAAGATGCAAACGGACGAGTTTAAATAATGGCTCGGGGTTCGGGTTAAAATTCAATTGGGTCGCTGATCTTGGGCCTGATTTGGGGTCAAAATTGAAATGTAAAATTGGCTATAATTGAAAGGAATTGAGGCCACAATTGAAATAGCCAGTTTTCTCTTTTGATTTTATAAAAATAATATAAGTATTTTGAAATTAAATTAAAACCATTGAGTTATTAAATAATATGTAAATTGTCATTTAAAAAGATTGAGATTGATGTTTGTTGATACCATTCCTATATATATTTTTTTGCACCCAAAATGCTTTCAAAATAGTATATGTATGCATATATAAGCATGCCTAGAAATTTTGGTATTTTCCCTTAATTTTAGGATTTTTAAAAATAATAAAAGTAATTTTAGTGAATAATGTACTTCACTCTCATATTTACAACAAGATATAATTTATGTAATTTTTGTATATTTTTTACAAATTTATTTGGAAATTCTAAAGCTAATTGCATAAAATTGCAATTATGGCCTACTTTTGCAATTAACTATGTTTCATAGTTATAAAATAATTTATAATTTATTAGATTAATATTTATATGTTATTAATAAGTTTTGTGCTTTCAATTTCGCCTTTTAAGCTATTTTAGTTATTTTATAAAATAAAATGAAAAAATTGGCTATTTAAAAGTTAGCTAGATTTTGCTTAAATTATGGCCTAAATTGAGCCCTATGTCAGCCAATTTTGGAACCCAATTATACGACCCAATTCTCAAAATAAATCGACTAAATACCCGACCTAGCCTAGATTTGATCTGAGCCATTGATCAAACGAGATCAACGGCCCAGATTTAATTTCCATAATTAAAACCTAATTACCCCCACCCCTCACCCTCATTTGCAATAGACCGGTCTCTCTCTCTAACCGTTCATATCCTCCATCTCTCTAGAATCTTCTGATTCTCTCTCTCTTCTCTGATAGCCTTCATCGCCGTTTCGGCCACCTCCACCCTCACTTCTTTTGACCACCAGTCGCCATGGAACCTTGTATCATAGCTTATCTCTGTGCATTAATGTCCCAGAGACTTCCACCATGAAAGACGGTCCCTGGAAACCTTGCTTGGCTTATCTCCGGCCTTCTCTCCGGTGGTTATTTGCACAGTAATACTCTATATGGCGTTATTGATAAGTTTCGCGGCCAGGTTCCTCATTTCCCTAATTTGTTTGTAAACCCTAATTTTGCTTGAATCTTTTTAATATGTGTTCTTTTAAAAAATGATTTTTAGCTTAATCTTTGTTTTCTACTCTATTTCTCACTTTGTATCTCTGATTATTCAGAGTTTTCCGACAATTTTTCTCCCTTTTCAAAACTAAGGTTACTGAACCTTTTCAAAGTCGCTATGTCATCTGCTTTTCTTGATTATTATGTGGTTGTTTGTGTTTGTTTGTGTTATGAGTTTGTTTGTTTCCTTGTTAATCTGAGTTCCATGCTTTAGTTCCTTGCTAGGGTTCCGAACCTTTACTGGTTCCATGCTCTCCTGCCTAGGGTTCCATTGATTTTCATGTCTATTGTGCTTTATAGGTCCAATTGTTCAGCGTTCGTGCAATATTCTACTTGGTTTTGTCCGGGATTCTTTGACTAACTTTCATAGCAAATTGGTATTTTCTTACCATATTTGTGCATGAACAGACTTTCAAATCTTCAACATATAATTTTCTTACTTAAATTATTATGTATCTAGCATATATTGCATATTATACTTTTTCTACTTTCACTATGGTAAACACATCAGTTAATTGATTCTTTTCCTTTTTAAAAATCAATGCTTGTTACCGTTTGTCTTTGACTCCTTAGTTAAAGGGGAGTTCTGATCCTAATTGAATTTTGATTGACACTGGTTCCTTAATTAATAATTGATGCCTTGTTTGTGTACTCATTTCTAGTACTATAAGTACCCTTCCCCATTCTCTTTGAAAGACACCAATACACACTGCATACCTCTCACAATTTCAAACTCTCTGAACTTTCTCTTTCAAAACACCCTGTGCTCTCTCTCTCTCTCTCTCTCTTTCTTTACTATTTCTACACTCTCTCAATTTTTTTATTTGAACAATCGGCTGAAATCCAAGATTGAGTAATCTTAGCTGTTTATTTCTACACTACTGGGGTTCCACTGCACTATTTACTTGGGTTTGCCTGCTGCTCTCTTTTTTGCAAACTATTGTTCTCATACTGCTGCTCTCATTCTCTACACACGTTGCTCTCTTTTTGTGCACTATTGCTCAGTGCTATTGTTTACTATTGCCTGTAACTGGTACGTAACCTATTTAAGATATAGTTTACAAAACAACATGTTTCTATTAGTTTTGCACTTCATATTGTTTCTTGTGTGCTTTTACTAGTGGTTCCGTTATTCTTCTTGCCACTAGCATGTAATTATTAGCCTGCTTAGTTTTACTTAGCATATTCCCTACCCCTTCCCATGTCTCAATGTATGTTTTTTTTTTCTTTGTGTACTACTATCGTGTATCCTGGTCTGCTTGGCTATTTGGTTAGCCTGAAACCTCTTCTTGAGGCTGATTATGTTGGAGTTTGGTGGAGTAAGAACTGAACTCCTATTTGTAACCATTGTCTGATTAATTTTCTTTAATGTTGTCTATGTGTTTAGTCACTTTCTTATTTGTTCCCTTCCCCTTTGCCCTTGCTTGTGTGATGCTCTGGTCAGTTCTAAATGAATTTCAAAGGAACTATTTCAAATTTTTCCAATCATTGTTTTCTCAAATTGCCTCTCAAATCTTTTTTCTTAAACTGACTGTTCAAACTCTCTCAATTCTGTCACAAGTTCACTATTCTTAGAACATTAGGTTCTGCCCCCTTAGTGTAAGCATTGCCTTGGGAGCCCTTGAGCACCCATTGAACTTTGATGCACGAGGCTGGAACTTCCACACTTGCACTTGTCAAACAATGATATTTTGGATGCTTGGTATTGACCAGGGGTTCAAGCGAACCCTTAGGGAACTTTGCCGGACCCAAGCCTTGATAATGGCTGTGAAACTCGGAAGGAGTGAGGTTGGAGATGCTTTGCCTGGCTGAAGGCTCTCTATAGAGTAACTTTTTATTTTCTTTTATCACAGTTGTAATTTAATTATTTGGGATGTAATATTTTGCAAAGAACAATGGGGATTATAGTGAATGGGGAGGGCTATGCATGTTTAATTAAGGGAATGGGTAGAAAGCATGTCTATAGGCCTTTATTTATTTATCTGCGCAATAGATGCCATGCTTTAGGACATGCATCTTTGCATAAAGAAATCATGTTGTTAGGTCATTGACTTTCGGTTTGTTATTCTGCATATTCTCACAACCATAATTGATCAATAATCAACAAGTCATTATAATCACATTTAGAGACAATGTTTTTAGGACCTTTTGTGCATTTGATACCATGCCTTTAGGACTTTATTTGCAACTGTGTAGGCACTTCGTTAATCCGGATTAAAACTGGTTAATAACTTCTTGTTAAAATTGGAAACATTACATGCTCATCATTTTAATAACCCCTAGGCAAGACTTAGGCCGAATAAAAAACTAACTGATCACCTTTAAATTATGTTCAATCCGCCTCCGTGTGAAGTAGTTTGTCTCTAAAGCTTTCTGATTTTTTATACAAACTTGTGCCCTATTTTCAAACTATCTATGCAAATGTTTCTACTGTATTTTTTTTAAAAAAAACTATCTGAATACTGTATATTCTAAATTTTGAAAGCTTATAATATTCATCATTTTCTTTACACTTCTGCAATCTCAAAATACTTTCATATTTGTTCTTTGCTCAGCCTGTCTGAAAATTATTTCGCAAATATTTTTACGTGACTTCTACAGATTGCTAAAAATGCTACTGCTTCTTTTCAAGTCCTGAACGATTTTGTTGCATGTATTTTCTACAAATTCTCCAGTTTCTTTTTAACTTATACTCTAGCTTTTGAAAAAAAAAATTCTTCCTTCCTTAGACCTTAAATGTGTTTGAGACGTGCTAATTACGTGTTCATTTGTAGATGGATAACTGAGCCCGTGTATGTTTTACATGATTCCCTTATGTACAAGTCATATTTGCTTTTGTATGTTACATAGCATTTTAACCTTTGAACCTAGGGGGACAGCCTAGTCTTGATCTTATAGGAATAGTGATCTAAGCGCCCTCTAGGATCTATAGAACAGGACGGGTAATAGCACGCAATAAGTATTCGTGACCAATTCACACGCTTAAATAACCTTTACGGGTGGGAAGGGTAGAATATGGAGATGATGAAGATGCGATAATATCATAAAGCGACCCCTCTTTGGGAATATGCGCGGGATATTGTATCGAATGATCCATATTATATTTAAACATAGGACCCCCTTTCCTTTTACTTTTGTTTAAATATTTTCTCTAAAATTTCCCTTTCACTTGTGCTATTCTTTTTTCAAATTTTCCCACTAGTTTTATATTCCTTATATGCATATTTGCTTTTTTATTTATATGCTTCTTAAAGCCACATCTAAGCAAGGCCGGGAACCACACTAGTGGATCTTGAGGGTGTCTAACATCTTCCCCTTGAGATAGTTTCATGCCCTTACCCGAACTCTGGTTTTCATTCAAAAGCTTCTTAAAAGTGTCCTAATGCACGATAATCATTAGGTGGCGACTCTTCAAATTCCGTAACCCAATTCCCAAAAGGGAATAAGAGTTTTTTTTGTCCACAATGTCGTAAACCCGATTTCGCCTCTTAGGAGGTGATAAAATTGGTGTCGACAACATGGCGACTCTGCTAGGGATTTTCTTTAAGGCTTTTACCATTACTTGCTTTTGTGACGTTACTTATTTACTTCAACCGCATTTATTTTCTGTTTTGATTATTCCATCACAATTACTAACTTGACTCTTCATGTTTTTCTCTCCTTTTAATATCTTCTTTTATTTCAATTCTGTTGCAATTTTCGAGCGTCTATTGTAATCTTTATGAACGTGAAAATACATGCAACTTGTTTCATAATTGTAATTGCATTTCTCAACATCATATTCCACTCGTGCCAAAACAAATCCTATAGCAACGCTTACAATGAGTGGTTGCGCCCTTCCAATATTATAAACCCCTTATATGTGGCAAAGGCATACTTGCGGTAAAACCAGTCGATCAACGGTGTAGTCGACAGTTCCGCGCCTTTCCCTCTTGAGTTATCCGCTCAAGGGTACCTTGTCTAACACTTCATAAAATAGAAACCTTACTCTATTGAATTGTTCATGCATCATGGTCAACCCTAGCCGATGTCAGTTATATTGTCCGCATAATGACTCATTAAGATTGCTTAAACCAAAGTCCATCGGGTTTCCTGAAACCCAAATGGACACCTTCACGTTATGTGCATTTATTTGGAGAACTGAATGCTTTTTGCTAATTATTGATTTAAATAGTCGAGTCTGGTGGGGTTAAGGGCCTAACACTTTGTTTTGCAGTAATGAGGCATGAGGTCCCCTGATTCGGTATGGTATCCAACAGTTCTTGCAAAGGATCAAAGACTATCAGAATGTTGAGGGAAGCGGAGGTGAACAATTGGCTCGAGCCTACCTACTGCTAGGGATGCGCGAGTTGATGCAGCTGCATGAGGGATGCAAGAATATCAAATCTGGGGAAGGTCCTTCTGGGACCAAGTAGTTAGGAGTCTTTTCTTTTGCTTTAATGATGTAATAAGGCCAATGACCATTAGTGATATTTTATTTAGTGTCGCTTTGGGATTCGTCTTATTTTTATCAATAAAATGAGGCATTTAGCATTATAAGTTCTTTAAATTTTATCTGTCGCTAGACCTACCTCGGTCACAAATGAGGCACTCAAATTAGGAGGTGATTTATATTACCGCACAATGTTTTTAAATATTGCAATATTATTTAGCAGAATCCGCACTAACTTCTTGCCTTTTTTTCCTTTTATTTTTATTCCTCTCTCTAAAGGTTAGTTCGTGCATTCTGGCACCATCAGCATACTCCACAAGATCAAAGGGTCCTCTACCTCTTCCTCATACGAGTCCTCCCAGAAACAGGAACAAGAACAAAATGGAAGATACCAATGCTAGAAAGGAAGTCAGAGAAGCTTCAATCACCAAAGAAACTGCTGCTCATCTTGCGCAAACCTTGATGAGGTTTCGAGAAGAGTTGGAATAAGTCCGGAACTTGGAAAGTCTGTTAATTACTCTTGCTGCTGCTGATGCCAACAAATCACCACCGCCGCCAGCAGCCCAGCTTGCTCAGACCCATGTCCGCAACACAGGCAACAATGCTCCACTGTTTATCAAGAACACTCATGTCTTTGTTGATATTGTACCACATTACGGTCAATCAATCACCAATGTAGCCGAGTTGGAAGATAAAGGTTCCATCATTCATAGTTTGGCCACTGAGATTAAGATGTTGACAAACCGGGTTATGGGTTTATAAGGTAACAAGGGTAATGAAGGGTTGAATTATGAATATCTCTGTGTTCTACCAGATGTTGAGCTCCCAGAGCAAACCTCCCAAGTTCGAATTGTTCGACGGTACCGGGGATCCCAGGGTTCACTTGAGGATGTATTGTGACAAGCTAGTAGGAGTCGATATGGATGTGAAGATCCGTATGAAGCAATTCATGAGGAGTTTGAAGGGTGATTCCTTATCCTGGTAAATTAGCCAGGATGCAAAGAAATGGACTAGTTGGGTAAGCATGGCGTTTGATTCCATAGATCGATTCAGGTTCAACACTGAGAATGCACCAGATGTGTTTTATATCCAAAGTCTTAAGAAGAAGCCTACAGAGACCTTTCACGAGTATGCTACTCGTTGGATTTGTCGGAATCTGCTAAGGTTAGACCGGCATTGGAAGAAGAAAAAATGAACAGATTCTTTGTCCGTGCTCAAGATCCACATTACTACGAAAGATTGATGCTAATTGAGGGTCAAGAATTCTCCAATATCATCAAATTAGGAAAAAGAATTGAAGAAGGCGTCAAGAACGGTATGGTCTCTAACCTCGAGGCATTGCAAGCCACCAACAAGGCTCTACAATATGGTGGCTCGATAAATAAGACGGATGTAAATTCCGAAATGCCTGCACAAAGAAACAACTCTCCCATGAAGTACCAAACCTATCCCTCAACTTCACTTACATATCAGCCTACCCCAAATTACCAAGCACCACCACCCACTTACCAAATTCCACCCCTTGCTTACCAGTCACCTCCACCACCCACATACCAACCCACTTCACCCAGATATTCCCAACCTGCACCTGTATACCAAGCATATAACTCCCAACCTTCTCACTACCCATCAGCGCCTACTAACAAAATTTTCCTCGACTTAGACCAAGCTTCGACCGCAAACCTCCTAGACAATACACCGCCATAGCTGAGCCGATTGATCAATTGTATGAGAAACTCAAAGCAGCAAGTTACGTTACCCCTATTCCAACCGTAACTCCAGAAAACCCTTCCTAGTGGATCAACCCAAACAAGACTTGCACATACCATTCCGGGATGAAGGACCATACTATTGACGAGTGTCGCTCGTTAAAAGACAAGATTCAGAATCTGATTGAGAACAAGATTATTATAGCAAAGGAGCCCACTCCTAATGTCCGCAACAACCCTCTTCCTGACCACAAGGGTGGAGGTATCCACATGATTGAGATCGTAGATGATTGGGACCTCGGTTTGATAGCTGAAGGAGATAAGCCTAAAAGTCAACAGTTACCCTCAATCCCATTGTCATCCAGATTCAGCCCTCCGAGGGTGACGTGGTAAATGTGTCCATGCCACTCGAATTTGAAGTACCTTCCGCAAAGGCACCGAACCCGATTGAGATTTAGTTCGGAGTTCCAAAACCACCTACACCGTTTGAAGTTGTTGTGTTGCCTCCCAAGGTACCTATTCCAATCTCCATGACAGACATGACCCCATTCCAAACAAATGTTATACCTTGGGATTACACCGTATAGGCTAGAAGAAAAGGAAAGGCATATACTGGAGAAGCAATCGTCGCACAAGGCATGATTAGGACAGGAAGGGTCTACAACCCGGAACATTTGGCTGAGTCTAGCAAGCAGGCTTCTGGGCGAGTTGTGGAAACGGGACCCGATGACCTATGGAGAAAAATACAGGCCAAGGATTACTCCATCATTGAATAGCTGAACAAGACACCGGCATAAATTTCTATTCTGGCCCTCCTACAAAGCTCCGAGGCACATAAAAATGCCTTGATGAAGATACTAAGCGAGGCCTATCTTTCCAGCAACATAACGGGAGGCGAAATGGCAAACATGGTGGGACAGATACTGGAAAGCCATAAGATCACCTTCCACGAAGATGAATTACCACCGGAAGAGCTTGGCCACAAGAAAGCGTTGCACAACATTGCGCAATGAGAGGATCACTTTATCACCAGGATTCTATTCGATGGGGGATCCAGCCTCAACATTTGCCCGTTGGTTACTCTCAGAATATTGGGCAAGGGATTGCATGAGATCAAGGACGGGGCTATAAGTGTCAAAGCTTTTGATAGCTCTGAGAGGTCCACCATTGGTGAAATTAGCTTATGCCTGTAGATGGGACCCAGTTGGTTCGACGTCGAGTTCCAAGTTATTGACATACCAACATCCTACAACTTGTTTGTAGGACGACCCTGGATCCTGCCGCTAGTGCTGCTGCGTCAACATTGCATCAAGCTGTGAAATATGTGTGGAATCATCAAAATAACCATTTATGGAGACGGTAGTAAACCCATATACACTTGCCAGGTTATCCCGATGATCGGAGAAAGAAGGAGAATATGTGGAGAAACATACCATCACATCGAGCGAGTCAATGCCATAGACAAGGATAAGTGGACGGATAGTAAAATAGAGGGCATTTTGAATTGGAGCAGATACGAGCTCGGAAAGGGGCTTGGCAAGAATCTCCAGGGTATTACCAAGCCCATCCAGTTGAAGAAGCATGGAACCACTTTTGGTCTGGGTTATGAATACACTTGGGAGGAGTTCCAGCATTGGTCGCCACCATGGCGCTATCCCTACTACCCACTAGAGCACCCTTTACCTTAGTTAGAGCAAACCTTTCAGCCCGCTAATGTCATATCAGAGGAAGATGAGACGCTAGCAGCCATGAAGAACCTGTTTCTGGAGGATGATATAGATTGCTGTGTTACCTTCGAGGAGGAAGGGGAGGAAGGCCCTTCTATTCAAGATATGAATCGGGGAGAACACCTCACAAATTGGTCAATCAGGACCACCAGTGCTCAAAGAGCCTCGTGGTAGCAAGGCTAAACGACACCCATGCATCGCACTTTACTTTTAGTTTTAGTTGGTTTTACTTTTCAGCATTGTCTTTACTTTTGAAATAGAACTCCGATGTTTTAGACAATTATGAATTTAATCAAAAGCATTTTCCAAGTTTATCTTATATTTCGTTCTCATTTATTTTCTCTACCATTTACTTTATTTTACACAACATTACTATTACATCTTGATGATGAACCAGTGACTGTAACGTGCAACGAGACAATGCGACAAACAGACATAGATTCGGAAGAGGATGAAATACCAGAAGAGGTTGTTAGAAAGGTAGAAAATTTTGAGAACAGACCTAAGTCCAATTTAGACAAAACCGAGGTCATTAATCTGGGAGATGAAGAAAATACCAAGGAAACACGAATCAGTGTACACTTGTCACCGTCAGAAAAGGAAGAATACATAGAATTTTTGAAAGAGTATGAGGACATATTCGCCTGGTCGTATGATGATATGACCAGCCTCAGCACGTCCATTGTGGCTCACAAGTTGCCGACAGATCCGACATGCCCACCGATCAAGCAGAAACTCAGAAAATTCTAGTCAGACATGAGTTTGAAAATCAAAGAAGAAGTCACAAAGCAAATCAAAGCCAGGGTTCTCAGAGTAGTGGAGTATCCAACAAGGTTAGCCAATGTTGTGTCGATGCCAAAGAAGGGTGGGAAGGTTAGAGTCTGTGTCGACTATCGGGATCTCAACCCGGCCAGTCCTAAAGATGACTTTCCTTTGCCAAATATACACATATTGATTGACAACTACGCCAAACATGAGCTGCAGTCGTTCATTAATTGTTTTGCTGGGTACCATCAGATATGGATGGATGAAGAGGATGCAGAGAAAACGACATTCATCACGCCATGGGGAATGTATTATTATAGAATGATGCCTTTCGGTTTGAAGAATCTTTCATGATGTGATACACACGGAGATCGAGGTATATGTGGACGACGTCATCATTTAATCCAGAAAAGCTGCAGATCACATGGAAGATTTGAGAAAATTCTTCAACAGACTGAGGAGATAAAACTTGAAACTGAACCCCGCCAAGTGTGCATTGAGGTTCCCGGCCAGAAAATTATTGGGTTTTATTGTGAGTCACCGAGGAATAGAACTGGATCCGTCAAAGGTCAAATCCATCCAAGAGTTGCCACTTCCAAAGTACAAGAAAGAGGTAATGAGTTTTCTGGTGAGACTCAACTACATCAGCCAATTCATAGCCCAGTCCACTGTCATTTGTGAACCCATCCTCAAGATGCTAAATAAAGATGCCGCCACTAAATGGACTGATGATTGTCAAAAACCTTTCGACAGAATCAAGGAATACTTGTCAACGGCGCTAGTCCTGGTTCCGCCTAATCCAGGGAGACCTCTATTACTTTATCTTGCAGTATTGGATGGGGAATTTTGTTGTGTTCTGGGCCAACACGACAAGACAGGAAGGAAGGAGCAGGCCAACTACTACGTCAGCAAGAAGTTTACCCCATACGAGGCTCGGTATTCCTTATTAGAGCACACTTGTTGTGCTCTAACCTGGGTAGCTCATAAATTGAGGCACTACTTCTGCGCTTACACCACTCATCTCATATCCAGGATGGATCCATTGAAATATATTTTCCAAAAGCCCATGCCTACTGGCAAGCTCGCCAAGTGGTAGATTTTATTAAGTGAATTTGACATCATTTATGTTATCTAGAAGGCAGTCAAAGGACAAGCCTTGGAAGATCACCTCGCCGAGAATCCTGTAGGAGGAGAATACGAGCCCTTAAAGACGTACTTTCCTGATGAGGAAATAGCCTTCATAGGACAAGATATCGCAGAATCCTGTGATGGTTGGAGGATGTTTTTCGACGGAGCCGAAAACCTCAAAGGAGTGGGTATATGAGCGGTTTTGGTATCAGAAACTGGTCAGCATTATACGGTGTCCACCAAGCTCAGATTCCCCTGTACCAACAATATGGGCGAGTACGAAGCCTGCATCTTAGGGCTCAAGCTGGCCATTGACATGAATGTTCAGGAACTGCTAGTGATTGGAGATTCGGACCTACTCATACATCAGGTCCGAGAAGAATGGGCAACCAAGAATTCCAAGATACTCCCTTATCTACACTATGTGCAGGAGTTAAGGAAAAGATTCAGAAAGACGAAATTCTAGCATGTTCCCAGAACACAGAATGAGTTCGCCGATGCCTTAGCCACTTTATCATCTATTATCCAACATCCAGATACAAAATTTATTGATCCCATCGAGGTCAAGATTCACGGCCAGCCAGCTTATTGTGCTCACGTCGAGGAAGAACCCGACGGGAAACCTTGGTTCCACGATATCAGGGAATACTTGACAACAGCATGGTACCTAGAGCTTGTCAATGCTACTCAAAAACGAACACTTATGAGGTTGTCCAATAATTTCTTTCACAACGGAGGAATCCTATATAGGAGTACTCATGATTTGGGACTATTAGGGTGTGTCGAAGCAAAAGAAGCAATCAAACTATTGGAGGAAGTGCACGCAGGGACTTGGGGACCACATATGAATGGTTTTGTTTTGATGAAAAAGATACTTCGAGCAGGTTATTTTTGGATGACTATGGAGACAGACTGCATTCAGTACATCCAAAAATGCCACCGATGTCAAGTACATGCTGATATGACAAAGGTGCCTCCAAACGAGCTTACTGCAACTAGCTCACCATGGCCGTTCACCGCTTGGGGAATGGACGTCATTGGAAAAATTGATCCAGCCGCATCAAATGGGCACAGGTTTATCCTAGTGGCAATCGATTACTTTACCAAATGGGTTGAAGCAACATCATACAAGGCAGTAACCAAGAAGGTAGTTGCAGATTTCATCCGAGATCGTCTGGTTTGTCGATTTGGGGTTACAGAATCAATCATCACCGACAATGGCTCTAACCTCAATAGAGACCCAATGAAAGCAATGTGTGAAACATTCAAGATCAGACATAAGAACTCTATGGCTTACTGACCTCAGATGAACGGAGCTGTAGAAGCAGCAATAAGAACATCAAGAAGGTACTAAGGAAAATGATTAAAAAGTACGAGCAGTGGCAAGAGAAATTATCCTTCGCTTTATTGGGTTATCGCACCACAGTCCGCACATAAATCGGGTCCACTCTTTACATGCTGGTTTATGGAACAGAGGCGGTCATTCCCGCTTAAGTAGAATGCTAGTTCTTACTGTTCATATATTATGATATGAATATACCACATCAATTCGTTGTGTATGGATGATGAGATTCCATTGATACAGAGCCAATTCCAATAGACTTATTGGAGGGTTCCATTGGCGTGCATTCAGTAGGAATTGAACCTACGAATTCGCCAATTATGAGTTGGGCGCTTTAACCATTCAGCCATGGATGCTTAGCGGGGATCCTCGTACATGGTGAATAACCAAATTCCAATTGAAATGAAATCTTTAGGATAAATCAATGCAATTTATGAGGAATCAATGAGAGGACATCAATTCAAATCCTGGATTTTCGAATTGAGAGAGATATTGAGAGAGATCAAGAATTCAAATTCCATCCTTAAGGGTCATACAAGAAGAAGAATTAGATGATGTAGAATGGTTTAAAAGTCGCTACGAGCAGTTCGCCCTCATAGATGGGAAGGGAATGAATGCTGTCTGTTACGGTCAATTATATAAGAACAGAATGTCCAGAGTCTTCAACAAGAGAGTTCGACCAAGGAAGTTTACACCGGGGCAGCTGGTGTTGAAGAATATATTTCCACATCAAGATGAAGCCAAAGGGAAATTCTTCCCCAACTGGCAGGGTCATACATGGTCCATCGGGTTCTGACTAGAGGAGCCCTTATTCTCGCAGAAATGAATGGAGAAATTTGGCTGAAGTCTATCAACTCAGACGTAGTGAATAGATACTATATTTGATCATTGTGCTTTCCTTTATCTTGCATAAGGCTATCTTCTGCCTTTCGAGACTAAGCCCTGTCTCCATCTTGCATTGTATAAGGCTATTCTTTGCCTTTCGAGGTTAAGCTCTACCTCCATCTTTCATAAGGCTATCTTCTGCCTTTCAATACTAAGTCATGTCTCCATCCTGCATCGCATAAGGTTATTCTCTGCCTTCCGAGGTTAAGCTCTACCTCCATCTTTCCTAAGGCTATCTTCTGGCTTTCGAGACTAAGCCCTTTCTCCATCCTGCATTGCATAAGGCTATTCTCTGCCTTCCGAGGTTAAGCCCTGCCTCCATCTTGCATAAGGATATCTTCTAACTTTCGAGACTAAGCTCTGTCTCCATTCGCATTCTGTATAAGACTATTATCTGCCTTTCAAGACTAAGCTGTTTCTCCATTGTATAAGGATCTTATCTGCCTTTCGAGACTAAGCTCTGTTTCTATTTGCATCCTGCATAAGGCTAATCTCTACCTTCCGAGGTTAAGCTCTACCTCCATATTGCATAAGGCTCTTATCTGCCTTTCGAGACTAAGCATTGTCTCCGCTCTGCATGACTGAAATATCGCCGGTCTATTTTTTCAACTGGCTGAAACATCGCCACCTGCATTTGAAATTCTCATCCGACTAAAATATTGCCATCTATTTTGAAATTCTCGCTCTGGCTGAAAGATCACCACCCTTTGCATTCATTTGGCTGAAAGATTTCCACCTTTTCATGGGCTGAAAGATCGTCAACTCATTCAAAGGCATCATAGTTCAAAGGCACCATCTGTATAGCCCTAGAACATCATTCCATGGCCTGCAAACCTTTACTTTTATGCTTTTCATGGCCCAAGACATCATAGTCTGAGGACATCATCCTAATCGTCCAAAGACAAACATTCATGGTCCAATGGGAACTTGCATCACGTTTAAATTACACAATATGCATGCGCATTGCCCACTTGCGGGTGTTCCGGTTAGGTCTTGGCCGTCTCAGCAGGGCAATCCCGCTCCAGTTCTCCGCAGTTCATCCAACGTACAATCCCTTTCGAATCTAACCATCGCGTCCGTTATTTCAAACCTCCATCGATATATTCCGCCAATGGTTCCTGAACTACATATGGCCTGATTCATGTAAAACCAGGGATATGTAGGCAGCTAAGAAACCGGAGCGCAGTCAAAATTCTCTTATAATCGAAATTTCGGTCAAAATTGGCCATCTTTTCTTTACCCGACAACTCTTAATCCTCGTCGGGTAAAGAGGGGCAGCTGTTGATACCCAATTTTTCCCTATATATATATATATAAAATTCTTTCAAAATAGTATATGTATGCATATATAAGCATGCCTAGAAATTTTGGTATTTTTCCTTAATTTTTAGGATTTTTAAAAATAATTTACTTCCTATTTTTTGACAGTATAAAGGCAATTATCACCAAATTATTAGTTTAGTGAATAATGTTCTTCATTCTCATATTTACATTAATATATAATTTATTTAATTTTTTCACATTTTACGAATTTATTTGGAAATTTTAAAGCTAATTGCATAAAATTGCAATTATGGCCTACTTTTGCAATTAACTATGATTCATAGTTATAAAATTATTTATAATATTTTTAGATTAATATTTATATGTTATTTATAAGTTCTATGCTCTCAATTTTGCTTTTTAAACTATTTTAGCTATTTTATAAAATAAATTAGAAAAATTGGCTATTTAAAAGTTAGCAAGATTTTGTTTAAATTATGGCCTAAATTGTGCCCCTATGTCGGCCAATTTTCGAACAAAATTATACGACCAAATTTTCAAAATAACCCGACCCAATACCCAATCCAGTCTAGATTTGATCAAAGCCGTTGATCAAATGAGATCAACGGGCCAGATTTAATTTCCACTATTAAAACCTAATTACCCCTACCCCTCACCCTCATTTGCAAGAGATCGGTCTCTCTCTCTAACCTTTCATCTCCTCTTTCTCTCTAGAATCTTCTGATTCTCTCTCTCTTCTTCGATGGCCTTCATCGCCGTTCCGGCCACCTCCACCCTTACTTCTTTTGACCACCAGTCGCCATGAAACCTTGTCTCGTTGCTTATTTCTGAGCCTTGAAGTCCCAGAGACTTCCACCATGAAAGGCGGTCCTTAGAAACCTTTCTTGGCTTATCTTCGGCCTTTCCTCCGGTGATTTTTTGCACGATAATACTCTATATGGCGTTATTGATACGTTTCACGGCCAGGTTCCTCATTTCTCTAATTTGTTTGCAAACCCTAATTTTGCTCAAATCTTTTTAATCTATGTTCTTTTAAAAAAAACAATTTTTAGTTTAATATTTATTTTCTACTCTATTTCTCACTCAGTATCTCCGATTATTCAAAGTTTTCCGACAATTTTTCTCTTTTTTAAAAACTAGGGTTTCTGACCCTTTTCAAAGTCGCTACAGTATCTGCTTTTCTTGAGTATTATGTGGTTGTTTGTGTTTGTTTGAGTTGCGAGTTTGTTTGTTTTCTTGTTAATTCGAGTTCCATGCTTTAATTCCTTGCTAGGGTTCCGACCCTTTACTGCTTCCATGCCTTTTCTCCTAGGGTTCACTGATTTTCATGTCTATTGTGCTCTATAGGTCCAATTATTTATCGTTCATGCAATATTCTACTGATTCTGTTTATCTCTTTGAATCCCTAGTTTGTATGAGTTTTCCTTAAAGGTTCTTACACCGATTTTGAATTATTTCCTTACTTAGGATATGCTCTCTATACTTGGTTTTGTCCATGATTATTTGACTAACTTTCAGAGCTAATTGGATTTTTCTTACCATATTTATGCATGAACATGTTTTCAAATCTTCAGCATATATTTTCCTTACTTAGATTATTATGTATCTAACCCCTATGGCATATTATATGCTTGCTACTTTCACTAAGGTAAACACAACAATTAATTGATTCTTTTCCTTTTTAAAAATCAATATTTGTTACCGTTTTTCTTTGAATCCTTAGTTAAAGGGGAGTCCTGATCCTAATTGGATTTTGATTGACACTAGTTCCTTAATTAATGATTGCTGCCTTGTTTGTGTACTCGTTTCTAGTACTATGAGTACCATTCCCCATTCTCTTTGAAAGATACCAACACACACTGCATACCTCTCACAATTTCAAACTCTCTGAACCCACTCTTTCAAAACACTCAGTTCTCTCTCACTCTCTTTCTCTACTATTTCTATACTCTCTCATTCTTCTATTTGAACACTCAATTGGCCGAAAGCCAAGATTGAGTAATCTTGGCTGTTTATTTCTACACTACTGGGGTTCCAATGCACTATTTACTTGGGTTTGCATGCTGCTCTCTTTTCTGCACACTATTGTTCTCATACTGCTGCCCTCATTCTCTGCACACGTTGCTCTCTTTTTATGCACTATTGCTCATTGCTACAGTTTTCTATTGCCTGCAAATGGTATGTCACCTATTTAAGATATAGTTTCCAAAACAACATGTTTCTATTAGTTTTGCACTTCATATTGTTTCTTGTGTGCTTTTACTTATGGTTCTGTTTCTCTTCTTGCCACTAGCATGTAATTATTAGCCTGCCTTGTTTGACTTAGCATATTCCCTACCCCTCCCCATGTCTCAATGTGTGTTTTCTTTTTTCTTTGTGTACTACTATCATGTAGCCTGGTCTGCTTGGCTACTTGGTTAGCCTGAAACCTCTTCCTGAGGCTGATTATGTTGGAGTTTGGTGCAGTAAGAACTGAACTCCTATTTGCAACCATTGTCTGATTACTTTTCTTTATTGTGTTGTCTATGTCTGAGTAGTGAGTTGCTTATTTGTTCCCTTCCCCTTTGCCCTTGCTTTTGTGATTCTCTGGTCAATTCTAAATTAATTCAAAGGAACTCTTTCAACTTTTTTCAATCATTGGTTTCTCGAACTGCCTCTCAAATCTTTTTTCTTAAACTGACTGTTTCAAACTCTCTCAATTCTGTCACAAGTTCACTATTCTTAGAACATTAGGTTCTGCCCTTTTAGTGTAAGCATTGCCTTGGGAGCCCTTGAGCACCCATTGAACTTTAATGCACGAGGCTGGCACTTCCATACTTGCACTTGTCAAACAATGATATTTTGGGTGCTTGGTACTGGCCAGGGGTTCAAACAAACCCTTAGAGAACTTTGCCGCACCCAAGCCTTGGTAATGGTTGTGAAACTCGGAAGGAGTGAGGTAGGAGATGCTTGGCCTGGCTGAAGGCTCTCTATAGAGTGACTTCTTATTTTCTTTTATCACTGTTGTAATTTAAATATTTGGGTTGTAATAATTTGTAAAGAAAAATGGGTATTATAGTGAATGGGGAGGGCTCTGCATGCTTAATTAAGTGAATGGGTAGAAAGCATATCTATAGGCCTTTATTTATTTATCTGCGCAATAGATACCATGCTTTAGGACATGCATCTTTGCATACAGAAATCATGTTCTAAGCAAGGCCGGGAACCACACTAGTGGATCTTGAGGGGTGCCTAACACCTTCCCCCCGAGATAATTTTAAGCCCTTACCCGAACTCTGGTTTTCATTCAAAATCTTCTTAAAAGTGTCTTAATGCACTATAATTATTAGGTGGCGACTCTTTAAATTCTGTAACCCAATTCCCAAAAGGGAATAAGAGTTGTTTTTGTCCATAATATCGTAAACCCGATTTCGCCTCTTAGGAGGGGAAAAAGGGGGCGTCGACAATGTTGTAATTAAAAATGCTATGAAAGTGGGCTAAAATTGCAATTACATGCAATTTAGTTTAAAAATACCAAAAGTATTTGTAATAATATGAAAAATCATGTTACCTATATTTTGAGGTAACTCTGAGAATAAAAATAAATTATTCTCCGAAATGGTAAGTTTTGGGAATAATTATTGAATTTTATGGTGTAAAAATATGCCATAAATTGGTTTACAAATCATTAAAAATTCCCAAACCCTTTGGGGTGCTTATATATGCACATATATGCTATTTCGCAAGTATTTGGATATAAAAATACATAGG
Organism: Nicotiana benthamiana; assembly: GCA_034376525.1. Classification (NCBI taxonomy): domain Eukaryota; kingdom Viridiplantae; phylum Streptophyta; class Magnoliopsida; order Solanales; family Solanaceae; genus Nicotiana; species Nicotiana benthamiana. The sequence goes on along the minus strand of CM067329.1, from coordinate 130,856,525 downwards.
GAAAAATTGGGTATCAACAGTGAGCACAGATGATTTGTGGCTAGGAATGCCATGGATTCCGGTGGAAAAATGACAAAATTAGGTGGGAATCAACTAGGGTTTTGGGGAGGGATAGAGAGGATTTGAAAGTTTAAGAGAGTTTAAGGGCGGCACATCTGATAGAGTGAATTAGGGTTAAGGGGGTATGGTAATTAAAAAAGAAAAGAACGAATCGCAGCCGTTATTCAAAATTATCAACGACCAGGATTAAAGGGAAGCCGAACGAGTTTAAAAATTGGGTCAAGGGGTCAGGCTAAAATTGAAATTTGGTCATTTTAATTTGAGTGGAATTGGTGGTCAATTGAGGCTACAATTGAATAATAGAAATGGCTATGTGTTAAATAGCTAATTATCCCTTTTTCCCTTATATAAATATAGTTAATATGATTTAAAAACAAATTAAAAGCACATGACTAATTAATAATATATAAATATTAATCTAAAAATATTAGAAATAATTTTATAATTGTAAAATATTGCTAATCGTAAGATAGGCTATAATTGCGATTATATGCAATTTAGCTTTAAAAGTAACAAATAAATTTATAAAATATGCAAAAATGTCACGACCCATTTTCCCTAATAGGTCATGATGGCGCCCGACACCGTTGTCAGGCCAGCCAACTGCGAAATTTGTGATTTAAGTTCTCATTTTACCTTTTGCCAAAGAACAAATATACTAGATTTTTCAATGTTAAAGCCGAGACCAATAAGGATTTATAATATGGAAAAACAATTATGCAATCCCAGAATAAATATCCACTACAGTGTGCGCCAAGACCTGGTGTCACAAGTACGGGCATCTAGTAGAATATACAAAACATCTCTATCCTACTGTCTAAAATAAAGAAAGACAGCAAAAATACAAAAGAAGACTCCATCTGGCTGCTGAGCGGCGTAGGAAGGGAAGTAGCTCACAGTAGAAGTCTCTGCCACAACTCACTGGCGCGCTCCCGATTGGTAACTAGATGAATCAGCCTCAGAACCTGTACATTTAAGCACAGAAGCGTAGCATGACTACATAAACAATGTATACCCAGTGAGTATCCTGCCTAATCTCGAAGAGGTAGACACGAGAGGTCGACTTCATACCCACTAGGTCAAGATAATATCATAATAATGAAGTAAATTTTAGAGCATAAATAGTTCATTTATACGACAAATATCATGGAAGTCATAAGCATGCTCTTAATCACATTTTTCTTTTATCATTTTCCCTCTTTTGCAATAATTAGAATTAAATCATGAAAGGTCTATGCTCGAGCATACATATATCTATGTGTGTGTGTGTGTGTGTGTGTATATATATATATATACACACACATATACACACACACACAACATTGGCGAGGTCGACGGCCCGCTCCAACAGAATATAAATTGTGCACTGCTGAGGGTCAAGCGACCCGTACCGTAGATGTTTCTATTTCACCGAGGCGATCGGCCCGATCCGCAAATATCAATTAAAACATCAAGAATGCACACAAAGGTATCATTCATATACAATGAAATACTTAAAAGGTTCAACAATGTTCGTATGATCACTTTTCAGTCTTCTCTAATCTCTAACATATCATGAAAGATCATTTCGATAATTCAAATAATGGATATCTCACATTACGCATGATGTGGGTCCTAAACTACCCAAACATTTAATATCATAGTAGATACGCACGGACTCTCGTTACCTAGTACGTACGTAGCCCCCGCATTTAATTGCAATTTATCATTTATTAGTCCTAAAGGGACAATTCCCTCTCACGAGGTTAGAAAGGAGAATCACCTCGCTCCGAAGCGCACTTCAAACTACCAAGAACAAGCCCGAAGCCTCAAAGCGAAGTCGAAAGTGCACGAAGTAGTTAAACAATATAGGAATTAGTCAATAAGGGCTTATAAGGTTGAATCCCAACTATTTAAGTCATTTCCCAACCTTTCCCACAAGTTTCCTAAATTTCGACCCCGGGTCCACGTGCTCGGATCCCGATATTTTTTGAAGAAAGTTGTTCTCTATCACCTAAGGATCATAAATATATGATTCCTAGTTCATTACATAGCTAATTATGTGGTTAAATCTTATTTTTATGAAAACCCTAAGTCTAGCTCTAACCCCTTTGATTATTACTTAATTATTAGTGTTAATCTATCTAATATTCATGTATTTAAAGTAAGAACGAGTGGGGATTACTTACCTTGTGATGTTATGTTGAAATACCCCCTTTGGAATAACCTAAATCGCCCAAATGTGTAATGAGAAATGAAGGAAATGGGGTTGGGTTCATATTAAATGAACCCTTCTACCCCAACTATTTTTGCTTCTGCAGCAGGCTTTCTGCTTTTGCGGACTCCGCTTTTGCGAAAAAGGACCATTTCTGCGGCCTTTGATAATTGGGGCTGGACCGCTTTTGCGGTCTGGGGGCCGCATAGGCGGAACCACTTCTGCGGTCCCTGGGCCGCTTCTACGGTTTCCCCTGAACTGCCCCTGCTTCGCTTCTGTGATCATATGACCGCTCATGCCGTCATGCTTCTACTGTCCAAGAGCAGCAGAAGCGGTTATGACAGAAGCAGCATATTTAGTTTTTCCTAAATTTTCAACTTCACTCGAACCTCGACCATTTAATTCTCAGGGCTCCCGAGCCCCGTCCGAATATACCAACAAGTCTAAAATCACGAGGCGGACCTACTCAAACCCTTGAAAAACTCAAAACAACGCTAATTCAAGGAGTTGAACCCCAAAGCCAATTGAATCCACTTAATGAACTTCAGGTTCTTAATTCCCTCTAAACAGGTCAAAACACCCTTCAACTACTCGGATTGACACCAAATTTTAACGGGTGGGTCTTAAATGATATTTTGGAGTTGTACCAAGTTTCGAAACCGGAATTCGATACTGATACCTATGATTTCAATGAGTACTTAGATTCTTTAATTCTTTAAAACTTCAATTTAACAATTTTACATAAAAATTCATTACTCGGGCTAGGGACCTCGGAATTGGATTCCGAACATATGCCCAGGTCCCATATTTTTCTACGGATCATCCAGGATCATCAAATCACGAATTTGGATCCGTTTCCCAAGAAATTTGACCAAAGTCAAACTTGGCCTTTTTAGAAAAGCTTAAAGAAGCAAATAGACTTATTCTTGCTCAAAACTCTTCTAACTTCCAAACCACCCATCCCCGCAAGTCATAAATTAGTTAAAGCAAGTGCGGGAGATTTTATTTCATAGAATGAAGTTCTAAAATAAAAACGACCATTCGGGTCGTAACAAAAAATCACCTTAATTATATTTTGGTGTAAATATGATGATGAAAATAGATTATTCACAAAAATGATAATTTTGAGAGCAATTATTGGATTTTGTACTGCTAAAATAGATAATAAATTAATTTTACAAATCTTTAAAATTTAGGAAAAAATACCAAATCTCTCCGGCATGCTTATATATGCATACACATACTATTTTGAAAGTATCTTAAGTATAAAATATATAGGGAAAAATTAGGAATCAACAGCTTCCCCTCTTTACCCGGAAAAGATGAAAGAGTTGTTCGGTAAAGATATGATGGCCAATTTTGATCGAAAGAAACAATTTGAAGGGTTTTGACCGAGTTCTGGTTCCTGAGCTGCGTACATATCCTTGGTCTTATAGGAATCAGGCCATATGTAGCTCGAGACCCATTGAGGAATATGTCGATGGAGATCTCAGAAAAGAATAGACGCGATGTTTAGGTTGAGTAGGGTTGTTGAGATGGCGGGCCGCAAGAACAGGAGCGGGATCTCTCCTACTAAGATGGCTGTCGCTAGTCGATTTACCTGCAAATGAGCGGCACGAACATATATTGTGCATAAATTTAAACGTGATACAAGTTCTCATTGGACCATGAATGCTGTCTTTGGACGGTTATGATGACGTCATATGACCATGACATCCTGGGCCATGAAGCGTATGATAAAGGATTTGCAGGCCATAAGATGATGTTCTCGGGCTATTAGAATGATGCCTCCGGACTATGATGCCTTTGAATAATGATATGCAAAAGATAAAATGGGGTCCTCAGGCCATGGCATGGCGTTCTCGGGTTATGCAAATGGTGCCTCCGAACAATGATGCCTTTGGACAATTTAGCGATCTTTCATCCCATGAAATGCAAAAGGTGGCAATCTTTCAACCAATGCAAGACGTAAATAAAAGGAGGCGGTATTTCAGCCATGCAAAAGAAATAAGGTGGCGGTATTTCAGCCATGTAGGATTTAAATAAAGTTGGCGATATTTTAGCAAATGCAGAATTATGAAGTTAGCGATATTTTACCCGATGTAGAAATTGAATAAAGTTGGCGATATTTCAGCCGATGCAAATGGAGGTAGAGCTTAACCTCGGAAGGCAGAAAAGTAGCCTTATACAATGCAAGAAATGCAGATGGAGATAGAGCTTAGTCTCGGAAGGCAGAAAGGTAGCCTTATTCAATGTAAAAAATGTGGATGGAGACAGAGCTTAGTTTCAGAAGGAAAGAAGGTAACCTTATGCAATGCAGAAAATGCAGACGAAGACAGAGCTTAGTCTCGGAAGGCGGAAAGGTAGCCTTATACAATGCATAAAATGCAGATGGAGACAGAGCTTAGTCTCAAAAGGCAGAAAAGTAGCCTTGTGCAATACAAGAAATGCAGATGGAGACAGAGCTTAGTATCAGAAGGCAGAAAAGTAGCCTTATGCAATGCAAGAAATACAGGTGGAGACAGAGCTTAGTCTCGAAGGCAGAAAAGTAGCCTTATGCAATGCAAGGAATGCAGATGGAGGTAGAGCTTAACCTCGAAATACAGAAAAGTAGCCTTATACGATGCAAGAAATGCAAATGAAGATAGAGCTTAGTCTCGGAAGGCAGAAAGGTAGCCATATGCAATGCAGAAAATACAGATGGAGATAGAGCTTAGTCTCGGAAGGCAGAAAGGTAGACATATGCAATGCAGAAAATAAACGGTGAATAGAAATGAAATCTCTTTGTTAATAGATGATAGATGATTGCTATATTATGGCTCCTGGGGATGATGTCGCGTACGGATAGCAATTGTAGATAGGAGATTCTGAAAAGTTATATTCCATAAAGAAACTATGAGTGTGTAGATATATATGATAATTTTGCAACTTGGGTGCCTCTTTCGCTCCGAAATTTTGAGGGTCCTCCTTAAAATTTTGCCCCAGTTTACCGGGCTGGTACTTATGACGGCTGTATGTGATGAATGTCTGAAGATCAACTTCGAAATTTTGAGGGTCCTCCTCAAAATTCTTCCCTAGTTTCCAATAGCAGGGGAAATGAAAATTTTATTGAATTGTGACCGAACCCATAGGGTTGCCTACGTATCCCATCTTAAAAGGGAATCAGGTCAGGCGTCGTTCGAATTACATCGTAAAGAAATCATAGATGGATATACATAGTATCGCTTTACTGCATCTGAATTGATATGCTTTAGCCAGACTTCTTCGCCCATTTCTGCAAGAATGAGGTCTCCTCTTGTTAGAAACCGATGAAACATGTATGGACCTTGCGAGTTGGGAGAGAATTTTCCCTTGGCTTCATCTTGATGTGGGAATATTTTCTTCAACACCAGATGCCCAGGTGTAAACTGTCTCAGCTTGACTCTTTAGGTTGAAAGCTCTGGACATTCTGTTCTGATACAATTGACCATGGAAAACTACATTCATTCTTCCATCTATAGCTGCTAACTGCTCGTAGAAACGTTTTACCCATTTTGCATCGTCGAGTTCTGCTTCTTGTATGATCCTCTAGGAGAGAATTTCCACCTCGGCGGGAATAACCGCTTCTGTACCATAAACCAGCATATCGGGAGTTTCCCTGATTGATGTGCGAACTGTGGTACAGTAACCCAATAAAGCAAATAATAGCTTTTCGTGCCAATATTAATGTTTTTCTATGATTTTCCTCAGTAACTTCTTGCTATTCTTGTTGGCCGCTTCTAGAGCTTCATTCACCTGAGGCCTATAGGGTGTAGAGTTCTTGTGTTTTATCTTGACTGTTTCATACATTTTTTTCATCAGGTCACTGTTGAGATTTGAACCGTTGTCAGTAATGATTGACTTCGAAACTCCGAACCGACAGACAATACGATCGCGGACAATATCTATCACAACTTTCTTAGTCACGGCCCTGTATGATGCCATTTCAACCCATTTGGTGAAATAATCAATTGCCATTAGGATGAACCTATGTCCAATTGATGCGGCAGGCTTGATAGGTTCGATAACATCCAGTCCCCAAGCGGCAAACGGCCATGGCGAGCTTGTTGTAGTAAGCTCGTTTGGAGGCACCTTTATCGTGTATGCATGTATCTAACAACAATGACACTTTTGGACATACTGGATGCAGTCCGTTTCTTTGGTCATCCAAATATAACCTGGCCGGAGTATTTTCTTGGCTAAGACAAAGCCATTCACATGTCAGCGAGCATGGACTTATGAAAGATGTACTTAAGAGGATCCATTCTTAATATGAGATAAGTAGTATAGGCACAGAAATAATGCCTCAACTTCTGAGCTACCCAAGTCAGAGCACAACATGTGCGCTTTAATAGAGAATACTGGGCCTTGTACGGGGTGAACTTCTTGCTGAGATAGTAGATGGCCTGCTCCTTTCTCCCCGTTTTTTCGTGTTGTCTTAGAACACAACCGAATGCTCCATCCAATACTGCAAGGTAGAGCAATAGAGATCTACCTGGTTCGGGCAGAACCAAAACTGGTGGCATCGATAGGTATTCCTTGATTCTGTTGAAGGCTTTCTGACAATTATCAGTCCATTTGGTAGCGGCATCCTTCTTCAACATCTTAAATATTAGCTCACAAATGTCAGTAGACTAAGCTATGAACCGAATGATATAGTTGAGTCTCCCTAGGAAACTCATCACGTCCTTCTTGTTCTTTGCGGTGGCAATTCTTGGATGGCTTTAACCTTTGATGGATCCACTTCTATTCCTCGACGACTCACAATGAATCTACGTAGTTTTCCAGGGGGAATCCAGAATGCACATTTTGCGGGATTCAAATTCAAATTGTACCTTCTTAGTCTATGAAGAACTTCCTCAGATCTTCCATGTGTTCAGTGGATCTCTTGGATTTGATGATGATGTCATCCACATATACCTTGATATCTCTATGTATCATGTCATGGAAAATAGTAGTCATGGCCCTCATGTAAGGTTAGCCCAAATGGCATTTTCTTGTAACAATACATCCCCCATGACATGATGAAAGTCGTTTTCTCCACGTCTTCCTCATCCATATATATCTAATGATACCCAACAAAACAATCAACAACCGACTGCAGTTCATGCTTTGCGCAGTGGACAATTAGAAAGTATATTTTTGGCAAGGGAAAGTCGTCTTTTGGATTGGCCTGGTTGAGATTCCGATAGTCGACACAGATTCTAACCTGTCTGTCCTTCTTTGGTACCGACACAATATTAGATAGCCATGTTGGATACTCTACTACCCTGAGAACCTCGGTTTGACTTGTTTGGTGACTTCTTTCTTGATTTTCAAACTCATGTCGGGTTTGAACTTTCTGAGCTTCTGCTTTACTTGCAGACATGTCAGATCGGTTGAAGTTTGTGAGATACAATGGATGCACTAAGATCGGTCATATCATCATACAACCAGACGGATATGTCTTCATATTCCCTTAGAAATTCCATGTATTCTTTCTTTTATGATGGTGACAGATGAACACGGATACACGTTTCTTTGACATTCTCTATAACTCCCAAGTTGACAATCTCAGTTTCATCCAAGTTAGAATTAGGTCTATCCTCAACCTCTTTAACGACCTTTTCTGGTATGTTGGCTTCTTCTGAGTCTATATCCATTTGTTGCGTTGCCTCATTGCATGTCACAATTGTCGGTCCAGCAAGATAAGTAATAGTAATAAGGTAAATGATAAAAAGTAATAAGAGAGAGAATTATAAGAAACTGAAATGCTTTGATAAATTTCATAAGTTTTTTGAACATTGGGGGATCTTATTTTGAAATTAAAGAAAACGCGGAAAGAAAATCAACTAGCGAAAAAGTAAAAGATAATGCATGATGCTTTGTTCAACCTTGCTACCCCGAAGCTTTCCGGGCTCTGGTGGTTTTGATGGACCAATTATTGAGGCGTGCTCCGCAGGTCACATATTGTATAGAAGGGCCTTCCTCCCCTTCCTCCTCAAAAATGACATAATAGTCCATCCGTCATCTTCCAAAAATAAATTCCTCATTGTCGCTAGTGCTTCCTCTTCTTCTGATACATATATGACATCCGCCGGCTGGACGTTCTGCTCTGAACAAGGTATCGGATGTTCTAATGGATAATAGGGACGGCACCATGGTAGCGACCATTCATTGAACTCCTTCCAGGTGTATTCATATCCTAAACCGAAAGTGGTACCATGTTTCTTCAACTTGTAGGGTTTGGGAATTTCCTAGAGCTTTTTGCCAAGTCCCTTGCCAAGTTTTTATCCATACCAATTGAGTATGCTTTCAATTTACCATTTATCCTTATCCACTGCGTTGACTTGCTCGATGTGGTGGTAGGTTTCTCCACCTATTTTCCTTCTTCCTCCAATCCCCTGGATGGTCTGGCGGCTGTATATAGGATTGCTACCATCGCCATGAATAATCACCTCTTGGTGATTCCCCTCAAAATTTACCGCCTAATGTAGGGTTGATGCTACAGCTCCAATGACATGAATCCAGGGCTGTCCAATAACAAGTTGTAAGATGTTAGGACGTATATCACTTGAAAGTCAACGTCGAACCAAGTTGGTCCCATTTGTAGACACAAACTGAACTCCCCCATAGTGGACCTTTGGGATCCATATAAAGCTTTAACATTGATGGCTCCATCCTTAATCTCATGTAGGCTTTTTCCCAATGTTCTGAGGGTCACCAATGGACAAATATTGAGGCTGGACCCTCCGTCAACCAGAATTTTGGTGATGAAATAATCCTTGCATTGCACAGTAATGTGCAACGCCTTGTTGTGGCATAGCCCTTCTGGTGGCAGCTCATCTTCATGGAAAGTGATTTTGTGACTCTCTAATACTTTTCCTACCATGTTTTCCATTTCTTCTCCAGTTATGTTGCTGGGCACATATTTCTCGCTTAACACCTTCAATAAGGCATTCTTGTGGGCATTAGAGCTTTGTAACAGAGCTAAGATGGAGATATGGGCTGACATTTTGTTCAGTTGATCGATGACTGAATACTCTTTGGCTTGTGTCTTCCTCCATAGGTCATCAAGCGCAGTTTTAGTGACGGTTGGTCGTCCATAGGCTTGCTTACTGGACTTAGATAGATGTTCTGGAGTATACACCATGTCGGTTCTGGTCATATCCTATGCTGTACTTACTTTTCCACATTTGATTTTCCCTTTCATTCTCGCTTCGGTGGTGTAATCCCAAGGAATGACTTTAATATGGAACGGTACTATGGCTGACATTGCTGCAGGAATGGGTACCCTTGCTTTGGGAGGTAACACATCAACTTTAAATGGTACGGGTGCCTTTGGTGATCCAAACTCGACCTCAATTGGTCCTGGTGCCTTTGCAGAAAAAGTTGCTTCAAACTCAAGTGGTATGGACATGTTCACTTCAACGTCTCTAGACGGCTGGATCTGGACGACAATTGGATTAAGCGTGGCTGTTGGTTTCTTTGGCTCGTCACCTTCAGCAATCAATTTGATCGACCCTTTGGGGTCCCAATCATCTTCAATCCCAATCATGTGAATGCCTCCACCTTTCTGGTCAGGCATAGGGTTGTTGCGAACATTAAGAGCAGGTTTCTTTGCCACGATGATCTTGTTGTTAATTAAATCTTGGATTTTATCATTTAGAGAGTAGCATTCGTTAATGGTATTCCCCTACATGCCGGAATGGTATGCACAGGTTTTGTTTGGTTTGACCCATTGGGAGGGATTTTCAGGGTTTATGGTAGGGATGGGGGTGACATAACTAGTAGTTCTAAGTCTCTCATATAGCTGATTGATTGATTTGGCAATGGCGGTGTATTGTTTGGGAGGTATGCGATCGAAATTTGGCCGAGGTCTAGAGAAGTTTTGGTGATTGAGAGGTGATTGATAGTAAGAGGGTTGAGTGTTATAGGCTTGGTAGATAGGTGCGGGTTGAGAGTATCTGGGTGAAGTGGGCTAATATGTGAGGGTGGAGACGATTGGTAAGTAGGCGGTAGAGCTTGGTACGAGGGTGAGTGTGCTTGGTAATTAGGGGTATGATATGTGAGTGGAGGTAACGGGTAGGTTTGGCATTTAATTGGGGATTTTGTTCTCAGTGCAACAATCACGACACTCACATCTCTTTTCTTGGATGCGCCATCAGACTGTAAAGCCTTTTTGGTGGCCTGCAAAGCCTCAAGGTTTGTGACTATACCACTTTTAATGCATTCCTCGATCCTCTCACATATCTTGATGAAATCGGAAAATTTTTGGTCTTTAATCAGTATCAACCTCTCATAATACTGTGGGTCTTGAGACCAAACAAAAAACCTATTTATCTGTTCTTCTTCTAAGACCGGCCTGACCTTAGCAGCCTCTGATATCCAACAAGTACCATACTCACGAAATATCCCTGTGGGTATCTCCTTTAAGTTCTGGATGTAGAATACATCTTGTGCATTCTCCGTGTTGAATCTGAACCTGTCCATGAAATCCAACACCATACCTACCCAATTTGTCCATTTTTTTGGGTCTTGGCTAATGTACCAAGATAGAGCATCCTCTTTCAGACTTCTCATAAAAAGCTTCATGCGAATCTTTTCATCCCTTCCTACTCCGACCAGCTTGTTGCAGTATGTCTTCAATTGGACTCTAGGATCCCCTGTGCCATCAAACATTTCGAACTTGGGCGGTTTGTACCCTTTAGGCAGTTGGACGTCTAGCTGAATGCAAAGGTCTTCATAATTCAGTCCCTCAATACCCTTGTTTCTTTCGACACCCTGGACTCGTGTAGTCAACTTCTTGAGTTTTGTGGCTAAATTCCTGATAAGAGAGTCTTTTTAATCAGACAAGTGTATTTGAAATAGGTTGAGTATAGTGTGGTGTGGTTTCCACGTAGATATGGGTGTTGTGGAGATGATCATTTGTGGAGTTTAGTGGTTCAGGGATGAGTGATGGGGTGTTAAGTGTGGCATGTGTTGTAGTGTTGATGGGGAGCGGGTTATTTTGTCGGGATGTTTTGTGGAGGTGCGGGGTTTTGAGTGTTGGCAAAGTTGACATCTGGGGTAGTAAGGGAAAATGACATGTTTCCCAAGTTCCGAACTTGATCCAATTCCTCCTGATACTTCAATAACTTCTATTTGAACTAGGAGGCACTTTCCTTGGAAACCTGAATACCCTAAGGAACCTATACTCTTTCTACTGAGTTCTCCTTCCTGATGTTGCTCAAGTCTTCCATTTTTCCTTTGTTCTTGTTCTTATAGGACTTAGAGGAGGAGGTGGAGGTCCCTTGGATCTTCTGAATTAAGATGACGATGCCAGAGTGCACGAACTAGCCTTTGGGTAGGGGAATAAATAAAAGCTAAAACAAAACAAGGTAACACGTTAGCAAGGATTACGAGAAGAAAACGTTGCAATATTTAAACACATAGTGCAAGAATGTATATCGTGTCCTAATATGGGAGCCTCGTTGTGCCCGATGTAGGCATAGAGACAAATTGATTTGGAGAACTTATAATGCTAAATGCCTTATTTTGTTGATAAAAATAAGACGACTCCCAAAATGAAACTAAAATAGCAGAAAGTAAAAATATCACTAATGGTCATTGGCCTTATCACATTTTAAAACCAAATACTCCTAGCTACTTGGTCCCAGAAGGACCTTCCCCAGAGTTGGCATCTTTAGCTCCATCAAATAGCTTCACCATCTCACCCAGTCCTAGCAGCAAGTAAGCTCTAGCCAAGTACCCTCCTTCGTTTCCTTCAGCGTTCTGGCAATTTTCAATCCTCTGGATGAACTTCCTTTCCTACTCTATTAAACCTCATTCCAAATACCCTACTCGCTTGTTGATCTGACAGCCATATGTTTCCATTCTTCAGTCAACTTTTGATGGGCTTCTTGAATTTTCCGATGCTCACTTTCGCTCTCTCGGATCCTCTTGCGCAATTGGTTGTACTTAACTTGCATTTTAGCCTTCTCGTCGATGATTTTGTGACCTCAACCAAGCCTGGGTTTTGTTAGAAATAACGCTCTACGCTAGAGGGGGGGTGAATAGCGTATTAATAAAATTTGGCGTTTTCTTGCGGAATTTAAACTTTGCAGGAAATAAACAAATGCAGTAAAAATAAATTACACCACGATATATACTGGTTGGCCACTCTTTGTGGTTAGTCCAGTCCCCGAGAGACTCTCTCGAGATTTCCACTAACAACCTTGTCAAGCTTAAGGTGCCCAACAAACCTTTACACTTGAGACTTGAATCACACAAATCTCAAACACTTGCTCGGAGGTTCCTCACCTCAAAGACTTCAACTTGCTCGGAGGTTCCTCACCTCAAAGACTTCAACTTGCTCGGAGGTTCCTCACCTCAAAGACTTCAATTTGCTCGGAGGTTCCTCACCTCAAAGACTTCAATTTGCTCGGAGGTTCCTCACCTCAAAGACTTCAATTTGCTCGGAGGTTCCTCACCTCAAAGACTTCAATTTGTTAAGCTTCCGGGTGCCTAACGAACCTTTACAACTTGAGAACTTGATACAACACAAGCCTCAACCAACCCGCTTAAGGAAACCTATCCCTAAGACTTTACAAGAAGAAATATAACACTCCTTCTTACTACAAGTGTTTAACAAGAACACTCTTTTACTCACTTTACAAGAACTCTCTCAAAGAGTGGATTATGAGTACAAAATATATTGCTCAAGAACACAACAACTCAATCAATAATCTTGGCTCTCAAAAATAATGTAAGATATGAAATTTTGAATCACAAGAATGTAATGTATGCTTTGTACTTTTTCTGCAGTGTTGTTGTGTGTTTAAAAATGATTTTCAGAGAGTGTTTTATAGAGAAAATGGAGCAATGGACCGTTGCTTTTAGTTCCAGAAAACGCTCCTGAAAATCTGCCTGACAATCGATTGTTGATATTACACAATCGATTGTTGGAGCAAAATTTCAACAGACAGATTCCTTAAAATCCGGTTAAAAAGATTTCTGTTGAATTTAAAAGAATGACAATCGATTGTTAACTTTAGAAAATCGATTGTTGTTCAAATATTCAAAATATTTCTGGCAACTTTTTGACTAAAAGATTGAGTAAAGATTATACCATAAATAGATAAAGCCGTTGGAAGAAGTCCGTTTGGAAATATCACTGAGCACAATCGATTGTTAAATAGTGACAATCGATTGTTCTTCATTTTTGAAGATTTTGAAAACATTCTGTAAGTTGTCCAAAATTTTGAGACTAAGTATAAAATCTGACAATCGATTGTTGAACAGTGACAATCGATTGTTGCTTCAAAAATGATTTCAAACGAGGTTTCTGTCTTAAGACAACATTTTAAAAACTAAGTATAGAGACTTGACAATCGATTGTTTCTTCAAGACAATCGATTGTTAAACCCAATTTTCTCAAAACGAGTTTAAAAATCATTTTGGCAAATATGCAACTTATTTCTTTAAAAACTTATGATGCATGATTTTATGAAAATCATTTTAGGTGAGAGCCAATATTAGAAATAAGTCGTTGAGTCAAGATTGCAAATTAAGACCTACTCAACAGTTGATTGCATCTTCTATTCTTGAACGCGTACTATCCATCTTGTACTTGGTCTGTTATTGTTCCATCACCGATGCTTGTCTCAATGTTTGGCATTTATCAAAACCTACATGAATCAACACACGTTAGTTCGAGAACGTGTTTCTTACAGGTTTTCCTAACCCACTATGATCGTCTTCCAACCAACCTGGATAGTATGGTTCTTTAGAATCCTTTCCTAGGATGATTTTACAATGCCAAATGTGTTGAGCTTGGGACTTCTATGGACTAATATCAACCTTGAAGTGGCTCATTTTGTCGAGCCTTGGTAAAACCTGCTTTCTTCCTGCCTGCCTCATGACTCAGATAGGGACATAGGGATAAGTTCCCTCAGACCAATGAGTATAAGAAAAGGTGCGTCCCGAGATCGGACAATGAACTCTTCAGTAGGGAACCATTCGAACATTCACAACACTTGGTCTTCTTTCAGATTTTCAAACAACTCTACTCACCCTTTAGCATCTTCTAGTTGAGCAAACATGTTAGGCATATAATTCATTCGCCTTGGCTGATGGAAGGCGATATTGTCATCCCAGTCCCAGCGTATAATCTCTTGCCGTTATTCACCCTTTTGGAGGTGCTCCATGAGCCAAAGCTGAAGTAGTAAGTTACAACCCTCAAAGTGTTTGGCCCCTCGTTGACATTTTTTCCGGAGCTTGGTATATCTCAGTAACGATCATAGGCACTATGCTAAAAGGCTGCTCGTCAATTCCTCCCATCATTGTCTTGGTGACCATGGCCGGTCTAGTATGGATCCTGGCCTTCTTCATAGGAAATACTATCATCCCCAAAAAGTAGAACATAAAGATGAAGGCTCATACGTGGATATGCCCCAATGAGGTGAGGGTGAATTAATCTGGGTAAGTGCGGTAGGACTTTCTATGGCCGTACCTTTCGTGCAGATAGTCGAAAAGAATGTAAGAATCTTTCAATCAGGTCAAGTATGTGTTCTTCTTTAGTCCCATCATTTTGAGGAAACCCCTACCCTTGCAATTTTCTAGCATAAGCAAACCCAGAGTCTCCCAAGGAATACCAGCTAATACTCGTATTTCCACGAGTAGAGGTGTCATTTCCAGATCCTCAAAGCGGAATACCAACGCCGTCCCATAACAGAGTTGTAGCCTCTATGATTTTGTCTTCGGGTTGGATTTCCAAGAGAGAAGGCAAACTTCCCAAAAAGTTGCGGACGAGGGTCTTATCACTGGAGTGAAGGTCTTCCCACAAGCTTAGCAACCTTGGGTGAATGTTACTTACCATGCCGAATCTAGGGACTTCATGCCTCATTTTCTGCAAAACTAAGTGTTAGACCCTTACCCTACCGGACTCGACTGTTTAAACCAATAATTGGCATAAATTGAATTTAGTTCTCCAAATAAATCCTCATAATATGGTAATGTCCATTTGGGTTCCAAGGAAATCCAATGGACTTTGGACAAGGCAACCTTAAAGAGTCATTATGCGGACAACATAACTGACTCGTCTAGGTTTGACCATGATGTATGCATAGTTGAATAGATTAATATTTCTATGGGGTATTAGACTGATACCCTTGAGCGCAAACTCAAGAAAGAAAGACACGAAACCGTCGACTGCACCATTGATCAACTGATTTTACCGCAACTGTACCTTTGCCAAATTTAGGGGGTGATAATATCGGAAGGGCGCAACCACTCATTATAAGAATTGCTATGGTAATTTTGTTTGGAACGAGTGGAATATGATGTTGAGGATGCAATTACAAGAATGAAACAAGTAGTCATGTATTTGCACGTTCATAAAGTAAGGATTACAATAATTGCCCATAATTACAACAGTATTGACGGAAAGCAGTAAAAGAAAGTATTAAAGAAAAGAAACAAAGGGACGAGTCAGTTTTGTAGTAGAAGAATAGATAAAGACGTTCAATAAATGCAATAAAGAAACAATAAAGTCACAAGTAACATGTAATGGTAAAAGCCTAAAGGAAATCCCCAGCAGAGTCGCCATGCTATCGCACCCCCTTTTTCTAAAGGCGAAATCAGGCTTGTGACATTTGGGAGGACAACTCGTTCCCTTTTGGGAATTGGGTTTTGGAATTGAAGAGTCGCCACCTAATGATTAAGTGCATTAGGACACTAATAACCAGTTTGGCCAAAAGTACTTGTTTTGGGCCAAAAGCACTTTTGGCTAAAAATTGAGGTGGTTGTCCAAGCATTTGAGAGGAAAAAAGTTCTTTTGAGGAGAAGCAAAAGCACTTTTGGAGAAGCAGAAAAAAGTAGCTTCTCTCCAAAAGTAATTTTTTGAGAAACACTTTTGAGAAAAATTACACTTAGAAGCAGTTTTATAAAGCTTCGCCAAACACTAATTGTTGCTCAGAAGTAATTTTCAAACTAATTAGCCAAACACAAACTGCTTCTCACCAAAAGTACTTTTGAGAAAAGCACTTCTCAAAATAAGGTGATTTTTGCAGCTTGGTCAAACGGGCTATAAGAAGGGTTTGAGTGTGAAGAAACCAGAGTTTGGGTAAGGGCTTGAAATTATCTCGAGGGGAAGGTGTTAGACACCCCTCAAGATCCACTAGTGTGGTTCCCGACCATATTATAATTGTGACTTTACATAATCAATTAAGCAATCAAGGGCTCCACAGAGGGGCTGGCATATAATATGGCAAATAAGTTGAAAACTTTAGGGGGAAAGGTGGAGGGAAGAAATTTATGAAAGATTTGAGCAATTCTAAAGAAAGCAGATAAGAACAAGTAAAGGGAGGGGTCCTAGGTTTATGACTAATATGGATCACATCAATGCAAAATCCAGTAATCAATCCTTGAAAGATGGGCTACATGAGATATTAGCGTATCGGTCATCAATCTCCATATCTACCCTTCCCAACCTGTCAAGGTATTAGAGTGCGTAATGGTATCGTTGCTAATTGCATGCTATTACCCGTTCCAATCTTATCAGTCTCGGAGGCATTGAGACTACTAATCCTAAAGGAGAGGGAATTGGGGCCTTTTCAGAGTTTCCAAAGGATAAAAAATCTAGGCGACAAGCAATAACAAATAGTAGTTAAAGGGGAAGCAAATAGCAGTTAAGGCTCAAGTAGGCCTCCTCATTCAAAGCAACAAATTATTTAGTATGACTTACAAGTACTGGTTTAGTCTGAATTAAATTAAAGCATAGGATAAGCTAATTCATCACATATTTCTCAGATGAGGAGTCGAATTAGCCTTGTCTAGATGTAGTTATCAAAGATTGACACGGTTAATTAATCACTAATAGTTTGCCTAAGTTAAGCCTATAGGCATGACATCTAATAGAGTTGTTTTGATTTTAATGAAAACGTTTGCTGGGTTTTATAAGGATCTGCAGACTTTAAGATTGGTTTTAGATTCCAAACGGGACTGGTTTAGTTGATTTACTCCCATAGGCATGATCTCTAAAGGTCATTGGTTTTAAAAAAAAAAGTTATATAGATGCAAGAACCCTATAGCCATGATATCTAGAATGGATTGGTTATTATTAAGCCTAAGATTGTTTTTCTAATGATGGGTATATGCAGAAGTGCGAAAAAAAAACTTATAGGTAGAACTTTCTATATGCAGAACCTATAGGAATAATCTCTAAAATGTAGAACTTATAAGCATATTTTCTAAAATGCAGAAATGCAGAAGTGTAGGATAGGCAGAATTTCAAAAGGCAGATGAGATAATCTTATAAGCAAAATTTCTAAATGTACGATGAAACAATCTTATAGGAAGAATTTCTAAATGCAGATATATAAACTACAATTGTTGTGATGGCAGAAATAGAACCTAAAGAATGAATCTAACCCATATGAATAAGATGAGAGACCCTTCCTCATTTTTACTATACCCTATAGTTATTACAAATTATTACATGCCCAAATGAATCACAAAGAAAAGTAAAATTACATCAGAAGTTCCAGCGACATCTAAATAGCCTAATTCAGACTCGAAGTCCAACAATATGAGATAAGCCAACTTCCAGGATCAGATTTCCAAAAGACTTTCTCATATTTGGAGTGTGTCAAAGTTCCCAAGAGTCTCAAAGGGGCTCCGGGCAATGCTTACACCCCAAAACATTGCAGAATTAAGAACATAGTGCAGTGCGAAAATGACAGCCCTCAGATGTCCAAGTTCAAAGAGAACTCAAGGTCCTAAAGCAAGGCTCACAAGAGAGGGGTAGAACTTAAGAGTCTAAGAACAAGTGTAAGTGCACAAAGGGAAAGGAATCAGGGAGAGATATGGCAGGATGGTGGTCATGCCCAGCAATTGGAATGCTAGCACTCCCCTGACCGACCTGCTGGCCAAACATTGAGAGTTAGGATCCATTGTGGATCAGGTTATGGGCTAGGCAGTAATTAGGATATTGTCAGGCCAAGACCTTGACTCACGCATATAGAAGGGAATATGGGTAGGGATTCATAACATAAACAGAAGCCAGGAAAGAAATATTTAGCAAAAATTACTGAACATACAGTAAAGTAAACAAAAGTCTGAAACTGTAGAGTGAAAACATAGGGGTGAGGCAGAAAATTAAATAAAAGACATTCCATTTTCAAAGGAAAATAAGTAAGAAAACAGTAGCCTTGAGAGAGCCAACTTGCAAACAAAGTAGTTCCAAAAGATCTCAAGCAAAGCCAAGTATTGAATTCAAACAGTATTGCAAGAAAGTAAGTAATCAGAAGTGTTTTTTAGTTCGTGTGTATTTCAGCGTGTGTTGATGTAAAGAGGAAAGAAAGGTCTTTATATAGTTTTTAAAACAATAAATACATAAGCAAAGAGTGAACAAACATGTAAATAGAAACCAATTAGTATCAATTAAGACTACCGACTCCTTTAATTGATTGGTCTATTTCAAACGGTTAGTCAAGGCAAAATAAGGAAAGAAATTAGTTCAATAGGGCTAAGTAGGGCTAAAAGACCACATAGTGATTACACAAGACCAAATACATAGTGAGTAATTAGGGAAAGTTGGAATAGTAGTATATTTATAATGTAAAAATAGGGCACCAGTTCGAAAATCAATCAAAAGGATCTCGGATTCAACTGTAATCACAGGAAATTCCAAGTAATTAAGGAAAGAGTCATATAAGTATAGAAATAATTCCAACTGGTATAGAACTACAGAAGAAGTACACAAGGTCATGTATTTAAATAAAACACCACAAGCATGGAAGTTTTACACAAAAGGATCAAAATGTACTGCCGGTAGGGTAAAAGACATTCAATCGAAAGAAATCAGTAAGGAATCATTAACCTTATTAAAGGAATTTCGAAATCAATTACTTGGTTGGTGAGAACCTTTTGAAAGAAGAGTTTTTCTTATATATATATCATACAGTTCAAATAACGAAAGAGTCCAACAATGAATGTTTCAGACTCACAAGCAAACATGATTTCGAGTTTCAGTGACAGACTCAAAACAAGTCTGAAAACCTAGGGTCCCAAGATGAAACCCTAGTGCCACTTATCAAAGAAAATCTCCAAATCTTTAGGGTTTCAAATACAATAGTCAAGCGAGAGGGAAGCTAGTGAGAGAGAATCCAAGTGAGCTAGCAAGAATGAGGACTATACCGTCAATCAAGGCGATAGAGAGGGCACTCAGTCGTCAGTCTAGCGACTCTACCGCCCAGCAAGCAACTGAACTCGCTAATAAGAGACTGAGACGGACACGAGCTCAGTCGTGCCATAAGGAAAAGACAAAGGAAGAAGGCGACTGGAAAAAAGAATAATGAGAGGTCGTCACGACTAGCTAGAATGAGCAAGCACAGAGCAACTCGACAGCGACAGGCGAGCAGTATAAGCCCTTCTCCTGCCTGGGGTGGGGAAAATTACCCCTAAACTTGTACTCGAAAAAAAATAAAGCCAAAATGCAAAAAGAAATCCAACCCTTCCGCGTTTTCTAATTTTCTAAAAATAGATAAAGAGTTTCTTACAGATTATCGAAAGATTCGTTCGAATCCGACCCAACATGAATTTTTAGCTAAAAAGGTTTTTCGGGAGATAGAGAAAGATACAAAACTCTATTATCTATATTTGAATTTCAAATTATATACCTAAGACAAGAAGAAGAAATTAGAAGGGGAGAAATCAAGATCATTGAGAGATTCTCAAAAACCCCATTCGAAGGCTTATGAGGCAAACGTACACAAACAAGTTCTGAAGAAGGAGAGGTTACGAGCTTTAAACAAAGTAGGTAAAAGCATGCAAGAAGAAACATAAATAGAACTTAGTAAGGTGAAACAAAATTAAAGAGTTCAGACTAAAACACATATAAGAATGAGGAACAACAAACCAAGTTAACATGTGAGCAAATAACTGAAAAAAACCTTGTATAATCAGAAAAGAAACAAGAGAGACAAAACTCGAGTATAATAACAACAAAATATACGAGTATAAAACACACATAAAGAGAGAATAAAAGATTCAGAACATATTTTAAAGAAACTTTTTCCAGAAACCCTAAAAATTAAATTTGCACAATTTTGAAAAGGAAATTTTGCGGGAATATCTTAAAGTGTCAAGTAAAGACCAAGCATGTCACAGATATGAAAGAAATAGGCAAGTAGAGAATCTTAGATGGATTAAAAGACAGCGGAGAAGATCCTAGAATGAGAAGGTCATGAGGAAAGTCAGATGAGTCGACGAGACTCATATTGCCCGAACACACCGGAAAGTGGCCGGAGAGGCCATAGATCTTACGGATCTGAGACAAATCTAAAGAGAACCATGGAAGTCGGCCTCCGAACATTGATTAGCTTAGGTTTAAAGGTGAATGAGAGTAAGCATGGGCCATCCATGGCCAGGAATGCCATAAATTCAGGTGGAAACATGATAGAAGTAGGTGGGAATCAACTAGGGTTTCAGGGAGGATTTGAGAGATGAAAAGAGTTCAGAGGCGGCACATCTGATAGAGTGAATTAGGGTTAAGGGGGTATGGGAATTAAAAAGGAAAGAACGAATTACGACCGTTGATCAAAATAATCAACGGTCGGGATTAAAGGAAAGCTGGAGAGGTTTAAAAATTGGGACATGAGGTCGGGGTAAAATTGAAATTTAATTTGGGTGGAATTGGGGGTCAATTTAGGTTACAATTGAAAAATAGAAATGGCATAGCCAATTTTTTCCTTTTTCCATTTTATAAAAATAGTTAAAATAATTCTAAAAATAAATTAAAAGCACTGAACTAATTAATAATATATAAATATTAATCTAAAATATTAGAAATATTTATATAATTGTAAAATGTTGTTAATACTAAGATATATTATAATTATAATTATATGCAATTTAACTTTAAAAATAATAAATAAATTTATAAATATATGCAAAAATTACCTTAATTATATTTTAATGTAAATATGAGAATGGAAATAAATTGTTCACAAAAATAATAATTTTGAGAGCAATCATTGGATTTTGCATTGCTAAAATAGATAATAAATTAATTTTAAAAATCTTTAAAAATTAGAGAAAATACCAAAACTCTTGGGCATGCTTATATATGCATACATTTTCTATTTTGAAAGTATTTAAGTATAAAATACATAGAGAAAAATTGGATATCAACACAGGGCCATCAATGGATCCAAGGCTCATGCCACTCCATATTGGTTCATATTGTTTACTAATCTAGACATGCTGAATGTGCCCTTGAAGAAATGGGAGATGACATCAAGCAAGAAACATTTTGGTGTCAAGACTCTTCTGGCCTATGACTATCCAGTAATGCCACCCTAGTTGAACTTGGTTCATCTCTGAAGACACCTGTGAACGGCAGAGTCAGGGCTTTAGTTCAAGAATGTGGATCTAAGGATACTGAAATTGATAGGCTCTAGGCATGTGTTGCTGGACTGAAAACTGAAAGAGATGGCCTTAGAGCTGAGCTAGAAAAAGAAAGGGAGAAGAGTGATGGGATGTTTCAGAATATGTTAGCCCTTCTCCAATCCCATCCATCTAATCCTCCAAGCCTTAGGTTTCTAGTTCTTGTCTTCTGAACCAGTCTAGTACCTTTAATGACCCAGATTAGGGAATTTTCCTATTTTTTGCTCATGTTTTGGAAGGTTTTTTTTTTTTATGGTTTGTTGGTGGAAACATATCGTTATCAATGATAATTGTTGTTTCTCTTGTCCTATGAAGATTTGATCTTAATAGTTAATGGTGTTTGCTGATTGTTGATTAATTGACCCATGTTTTAGCTTGCAGTTGCCCTAGTGGCCATGAGTAATTATTAAAATATGGGATTCACAATGTATGCAACTTTTCGATAATTTCAAAAGGGGGAAGAGATATTGTTCTTTACTCTTTATTTCTGAATAATGTAATATTTATAACCTGATTAAACCTGGTCCTTGATGATAAGTTAAAACTCTAATTTAAATGTTGATGGTTAAGCTAAGTTCTTACAGGTTCTTTGAGTAGTAAAAGAAGAGAGTTTGTCATCATAAAAAATGGGGAATTTGTTGGCCTAAGTTCATGTGAAGTTTTGAAGAATTTCAAATGAACTCAATCATGGACCAGGTCCATCATGTGAGGCATAATGTTTATCAATCTAGACATGTGAGATACACGTGAAAGAGATAAGTCTATGTGATTAAACAACAATATCTCATGAACTGATCGAAAAGGTTGCATGTTGGATGAGGAGAAAAAGTGTCATCATGAGAAGAGGACACAATCCGGATAAAGGATATGGTCGGAATTTGTATTGTTCAAGGACTCAACTTCGATGAAAGATCAGCAATTGAGTCTTAAACTCTAATTACTAACTCATTAAATAACAGTGATTGTTCTCTTTTACAGGTATTGCACGTACGCAGAAGCTAAACTAAATTGAGAGCAAAAGAGCAAGGCAATTTTGCAAGCAATTTATGTGAGATTTAAGTGTGCACTTCTGAAGCTACTTGAACGAGATAGAATAACCAGTTCCATTATATTTATTCTTATTCTAGTTCGATTGTAGTAGGTTGTTTAAAGTTGTATCTTTCAGCTTTCATAGAAGCAATTGTAATAGGTACTTTGAGTGCTCAAGTTATATGCTAACTAGAAGGTGTCGCAACAGTTGGGGTTGGTGCTACACAGTGATTAGAGTTAATCTTTAGGTTTACAAAGAATTTTTGTAAATATTGTTTTGGCTCGGTGGTTTTAGTGGATGTTTGGGAAAATCTACTGAATAGTAGGTCGTGATATTTCACCTTTTGAGCCAGGTGTTTTCCACATAAAAATCTCTGTATTCTTTATTTTATGTACTTTTAATTCCGCAAACAGTAGTAGTTAGATCACTTTTTAGAAGAACTTGGTTCTTCTAGATCGAAAATTGGGTACCACACAAACCACCCCTCTTGTGAGGTATTGACGTTTAGAACATCATTTGGGACATATATAATTCACTTTTGTGGTCTGTTGATTGAATATTTAACTTGATAATATTATATATTCCTGTCAAAGTAAAGAAGTAATTAGTATAATTATTATTGTCACTAACTAAAAAACTAATTGAAACATTTCTAGGAGGAACAGAACAAGCAAAAGAATTTCAAGGTAAATTAGGGAAGTGTGGTTATTTCAAAGACTGCATAGGCTTAAAAGTGTCATGTTTGAAACTTGAAAGGGGTTTGAATATAAAGTTAAAGTAGAAGAGGGGCTTATTTGTGTATGTTGTTTGTCCGCCATGTTGTTAAAATGCCCTCTATCAGTACACAGGAGCTTATCCTCTCGCTTATTGCGAAGTGCCAGTAGAGTAGAAAAGCAAGAGTTACCTCTTCCTCTTCAGGTCCTACTCTCCTTTCCCTTCTGCTGTGTTTTTTCTTGTGTTTGTGCCCTAAATGTGGATAACGCCCTGTGGCTCCTTTTTTCGGCGTTTCCTCTTTGTTTATCTTAATTTCTTCTTTTTGTAAGTGAATTAGGACTTAAATTTCTGCACAATACGTGTAGTAGCTTAATTACATTTAAATGTGTGTAATTTCTGGATTTTTTCCCGTAATTTAATTAGTTGGTGTTCAATTATTTATATCATGGTTCAGAATTGTGTTCAGTTTTTCTGATACTTGGCACCAAATTGTACCATGTTACCATTGCTTAGCTTTTTCACTCAACAAAATGTGACCTAGACTTATGCTGAGTTTGGACATTGGAATGGATGATGAAGACAATTACTTTGATGACCCAATTTAATGTTCATTGTTTATTAGTTAACAGACTCTCTATGCTGGTTCCTTATGTATCTACTTTACAGTTTGGCTTACGGTCTCAGTGATTTTTATTCACCTTCTGAGGCCCTGAGTATTTACATCATAATTGATTCACTTATTTGCTGCTGTATTTGCATACGTCGCAAATTCTTATTCACCAGCCAATGTGTTATGTTTCTTTGCTCAGCTGTTTTTGTGTTTCAGTTGTATTGTTGTTCTTTTTCTCTATTCCCTTTTAATCTTTTGATCTCATTCTACTGTCATTTTTGGAGGTGCCACTTTGATTCTCTCGTAAATATGACACTAGTATATCAGGATAATCACAAATGGTGTATGTTAATTAGGTTATTGGTGTGTGTATGTTTGTATTTTATGAACTATTTAACATGTCCTTAATTTGGTCTATCTCAATGTTTGTTGATTTCCTGGGTCTTTGTTTTCCTTTTCATATTCTCAGTCAGAAAAAGACATGTGGTGAAATATCTTGTAAACAACAACTTTCGGAAGCATGATCCCCAGCTTAATTGATATACTATGTCTGCTGATCTAAGGAGGGAGATAGGAACAATCATTTGAATATTGGGATAGGAAGAATCATACAACCACTAAAGGGAAAAAAATGATTTTTTGTTGTTTCACATAGCGGAATGAGGACTGAATAACAATACAACTGACTTAGGAGCTGGTTTTTTTGTTGCCACACTTTGTATATTAGTTGAAAGTAACAGTCAATACTTTGCTTACCTACAGTCCTCATTGTAATATTCTGACATTTTCTTCTAGTTTGCGATTTTACTAGGTTCTTCCCGTGTTTGATATTTATCGAGAATTTGCTTATAATGTCACAGGAAATATGGAGATTTCAACCAGCCATAGTTCTAGCATTATGTGGTTCTTCAAAGACAGAGGTTTTGATGATAAAAGCATTCATGAAATGTTCCAAAAGTGCAAGCGCCTCGAGGGCGTGCAAAGGGAAAAGGCGTCTGAAAACTGGGACTACTTGAGAAGCATAGGCATCCAAGAGAGGAAACTTCCTTCTGTTGTTCGGAAATGTCCCAAAATCCTTATTCTAGGCTTGCACGAGAAACTTGTCCCGATGGTTCACTGTCTTGAAACACTTGGTTCGAAACCAAAGGAGGTTGCTTCTGCCATTACTAAATTTCCGCACATACTCTCTCACAGTGTGGAAGAGAAGCTCTGTCCACTCCTTGCTTTCTTTGAAGCTGTTGGTATAACGGACAAACAACTGGGTAAGATGATACTGCTGAATCCAAGGATTATAAGCTACAGCATAGAACATAAGCTTTCACAGATGGTGGAATTTCTTTCCAGTCTTCATCTATCAAAGGAAGGTATTGGTAAAGTTATAGTGAAGAATCCATATATTATGGGCTATAGCGTTGATAAGCGGCTACGTCCTACTTCAGAGTTTTTGAAATCACTAGGTTTAACAGATATGGATCTGCAGAAAGTGGTAGTTAATTACCCTGAAGTTTTGTGTAGAGACGTGAACAAGATTCTGAAACCGAACCTATCTTACTTGACATCACGGGGTTTTGGAGTTGGACAAATTGCAGCTGTGGTCACTTGTTATCCTCCTGTTCTGATAAAGAGTGTTACCAACTCTTTGGAGCCTAGGATTAAGTTTCTGATAGATGTTATGGGGAGGCGACTTGACGAAGTTGTTGATTATCCGGACTACTTTAGGCATAGCTTGAAGAAAAGATTAGAGTCGAGGCAAAAACTTGTAACGCAGAAGAACATAAGCTGTACACTGAGTGAAATGCTGGATTGTAATCAGAAGAAATTCCTATTCAAGTTTGGTCTAGTTCAGTGAAAGTAATGAAACATGTTCGTTGTCTTCTTCTCTCTCGTCTGAGTATATAGCTTAGCATTCGGCATGTATCAATCTAAAAGACCTATAGGGATGAGTTTTTTGTGCACCTTTTGCGGTCATCTGGGAAATTATTTATTCGCAAATCATTCATATGCTGCTTCTGTGATTGATAGTTTCATCTGTTTAATGCTGCTCTGATAGTGCTTAATAAACACAGAAGGACGAAACAACCTCTCAGGGTTACATAGACTTTGGGATTTGAAATGTAGGTCTCACAATCTACAAGGAGATATGAAATTAAATAACAGTCATCTAGGTAAAACAACATTCTAACTCCTAAAATCTCAACTCTAGATCTTCTTTGTGAAATACATATTTTTGGTTTGTTATCAAAGTTGGAAGTATCTTACGCTGCATTATCAATTAAAAAATGCTACCTGGAATGCATCAATATCATTGTTTACATCGACCAAAGTATCACAACACTGGATTTTGCACAATACAGCACAAAGTTGTTTAGAGCGACAGCGATTCAAAGTTCCTTAGCCACATTTGGAGGGTTCTTCTGGGGAAGAGTATGAATTAAATTGTTATTTTGTTGTTGTTAGTTGTCGTCGTCGTTGTTCTCAAATGGATGGACCAAATTGAGCCGGGAAACCTAACTTTGAGAAATATATTAGCGTTACTGAGAGATAAGCTAACTGCATGGGAGGAACATTAAGTAATACCCGGCTTGCCATGGCCAAATGAGCATTCAAAAAACATTTTTGGGCTTTTACAAAATGAAGATCGGTCATTTAAACAAGGATTAGGATTTAAGATTCAGCCAAAAATGCTCCCGGCGCATTTTAGCTTAGCAATAGAACAGTAGCTCTTACTGGCGCACGATAGCAAGATCGCAATCGTCGTCGGAATATGGCTCGTCGCCGGCGTAACCCTCCACCTACTACTACTCAACTCGTCACACCTGAGAATGGCACAATCCAGGAACTTGAACCATTAACTTTTGGTAACTTTCTGCCTCAGAAGCTTCATTCTCCAATAGCGATGCATACAGAGGTAGATACTTGTAAATCACCAGTGAAGAAGACTGAAGTAGCTTCAGAAATTGCTGCAAGGCGTTTACAATTCACTAATCTCATAGTTGGGGAGAAATCCAGTCCGACTGCTGCGGATGTGGTGCGTGGAAATCACAATACTCAGATGGGCAAACATCTCTCGTTTGTTCCCCCTACTGTGCGAGATGGTAAAAAAGTTGTTAAGATCAGTGAAGAGGATTTGAAACCACAAATGGATTATTGGCAAAATGCGTTGATTGGTTTCATAATTGGAGATCGACCTAGTGAGCAGAATATGGAGAATTTTGTTATTCTTGTATGGAATTTTGTCACCAAACCTCAGGTACATGCTGAAGGCTACTGTATTTTTAGATTTAATAGTGCTGAGGACAGGGATTCAGTCATGCAATCGGGTCCCTATACTTTTAGGAATAGGCCAATGGTGTTGAGGCCATGGGAAGTTGATTTCAATTTTCAGAGTGATGTACTCAGCACTGTCCCTATTTGGATTCGTTTCCCAGGCCTTCCAGTTGGATATTGGTCTACTGAGGTCTTGAGCAAGATGGCTAGTGCTATTGGAAAACCATTGTATACTGATAAATTTACTGAATATTATGATAAAATTTCATTTGTTAGAGTGCTTGTTGAAGTTGATGCTGCTTATTCTCTCCCTGACCAACTGGAGATTGAAACTCCTTATGGCCCTAAGATCCAGACAGTCGAGTATGACTGGAAACCTTCTTTTTGTAATCATTGCCTCAAATTTGGTCATGATTCACTTGATTGTTGGTACTATGCTGATAATTCAGAAAAGGAGAAGGAGGAACAGGTAGATATAAGGAATCTGAAAGATAGAGTAAACCAGCCGGGGAAACAAACAAAGAAAGAATGGATTGTAAAGAAGAATGTAACTAATGATGAAGTTCAGAATCAACAAGAGGTTTCTGTTAATCCACCAGTGCTTGTAGTGCAGGTAGCTCAGGATTCAAACATGGTTAATGAGGGTCAAGCAACTAGTACCTTGCAACAAAATGAACTTATGAATCCAGAAGGGCAATTAAGTGAAGTAACTATTGCTATCACCAGTAATAGTGAACATGTGGTTGACACTGGTAATAGAGGGAAAGCTATCATAAATGATATGGATAGCAGGGTGCAACAGTTTGATCCGGGACCCTCTTACAGCTTAACTCCTACTGAACCATGATTGTAGCCACATGGAACATTAGGGGGCTTAACCAGCCTCATAAGCAGAAGGAGTTGAAACAATTCCTTACTGTTAATAAAGTGGATGTAATAGGAATTCTTGAAACCAGAGTTAAGGAACATAAAGTCAAGAAGATATTTGATAAGGTTGCAAAGGGTTGGATGTTACAATGTAATTATGCAAAGGCTGTTAATGGGAGAATATGTCTATTATGGAAGACTCATTTACAGGTTCAAATAGCAAATTCCTCTGATCAATTTATTCACTGTCTGATAGAGGATACAAGAAGTCTAGCCAGGTTTCAATTCAGTGTAATATGTGCACAAAATACTGCACTGCTTAGGACACAACTGTGGAGGGATCTCCAATCAATTCCTATTCCCCAACAAGATGCATGGCTTATTTGTGGTGACTTTAATTGTGTTCTAATTTCTGAGGACAGAATTGGTTCTCCAGTAACTGAAGCTGAAGTTAAGGAGTTTAAAGATACTGTATCTGAATTACAACTCACTGCAGTTAGAGTTAAAGGCTGTCATTTCACTTGGACAAACAAACAAGATGCAGCTCATAGAGTATACAGTAAAATTGATTGGGCACTGGGAAATTATCAATGGTTGCAGCAGTATGGGCATCTGGAAGCTAATTATTTGAATCCTTCTGTATCTGATCATTCTCCTATCCTGATCAAATTTGGAGATCACAAACTTTTACATCCTAGACCATTCAGACTTTACAATGCTGTATTGGAACATCCTCAATTCCATATCATTGTTCAACAAGTCTGGAGGCAAAACTATATAGGCACACCTATGCAATTGATCTGGCAAAAACTAAGGGAAATGAGAAGCAGTTAAAAGGCCTAAATGCTTATGTAACAAGTTACAAACAGAAAGTTGTGCAAGCAAGGGAAGCTCTAGATATTATTCAATATCAGCTGCAGAATCATCCACTCAGTCAGGAATTAATTACTGAGGAGAAAACAGCAATTGAAGAACTTGAGAAATGGAATTGTATAGAAGAGCAAATAATGAGACAAAAGTCTAAAGCATGCTGGATTGAATGTGGAGATGCCAACACTAAATACTTTCATGCTCAATGGAAGATTAGAACAAGTCAAACCAACATTATATCCATTTATACAGATACTGGTTTAAAGCTCACTGATCCCCTAGCAGTGGAGCAGGAATTCCTGAGGGTTTTCAAATCTTTAATGGGGGAATGTGCATCTGAACTACCATGTGCAAATTCTCAGATTATGAAGGAAGGAAAGTGTCTCACAATTGATCAACAAAGACAACTCATAAGGGAGGTAACTTTGGAAGAGATTACTGAAGTAGTGAAGGAAATGCCTACAGATAAAGCTCCTGGTATGGATGGATTTCCAGTTGAGTTCTTCACTAAATACTGGGATCTGGTAAAGGGAGATATTCTATCTGCTGCCAAAGACTTCTTTAATACTTGCCAACTGCCTTATAATATCAACACTACTGCCATAGCCCTTGTTCCAAAAGTAAAAGCTCCTATCACAGTAAAGGATTATAGACCTATTGCTTGTTGTACAACAATCTATAAAATCATCTCCAAAGTGCTTACCAGAAGAATGAAAGGTGTCATTGGGGAATTGGTGGGACCTGCTCAATCAGCTTTTATTGAAGGTAGGAGTATTATTGACAATATTTTGCTAAGCCAAGAAATTTTCAAGGGATACTCAAGGAAGGGAGTGTCTCCTAGATGTGTACTAAAAGTAGACTTGAGGAAAGCATATGACACTTTGGAATGGGGTTACTTGAGACAGATTCTAACTGACTTGGGCTTTCCAGCAAAATTATGGCTTGTGTAGAAACTGTCTCTTACTCCTTAATAATAAATGGTGGTTTAACCAAACCACTTATTGCTAAGAGAGGCATAAGACAAGGAGATCCCATGTCACCTTACCTATTTGTGTTGGCTATGGAATATCTTAATAGAATTCTACAACAGATCTATAAGGATGGTAACTTCAATTTTCATCCTAAGTGCAGGAAACTTAATATCTCTCATATATGTTTTGCTGATGACCTTCTCATGTTTTGTAGAGCTGATGTAGTATCAATCCAGATACTGCATAAAGCTTTTCTTCAATTCTCAACAGCTTCTGGCCTACAGGCTAATACCAGTAAAAGTGCTATTTATCTGGCTGGTGTGCAACCACAATACAGAGAGGAGATTCTTGACACCTTGGGATTCAGTGAAGGAACTTTGCCTTTTAGATACTTAGGGATCCCTTTGGACTCTAAGAAGTTGGCTATACATCATTATCTGCCTTTAATTGACAAAATCACAAATAAAGTAACTTGTTGGTCTGCTAAGCTCTTGTCATATGCAGGCAGATGTCAATTGATCAAAGCAGTGGTTTTTGGAATGCAGTCTTACTGGGCTCAGATATTCATTATTCCTAAAAAGGTTTTGAAAGTCATTGATTCAGTTTGCAGAACCTTTCTCTGGACTGGTAAAGCTAATATATCCAGAAGAGCATTGGTGGCTTGGGAAACAGCATGCACACCTGTTTCTGCTGGAGGACTTAACATCTTAAACTTATATGTGTGGAACAAGGCCGCTGTCACTAAACTGTTATGGGATTTGGCTAGGAAAAAAGATTGCTTATGGGTTCGTTGGGTGCATACTTATTACATAAAGCAAGGAAATCTTTCCACTCTTACCATTCCAAAGGCTGCTTCTTGGGTGGTTAGAAAGATTCTGGAGAGTAGAACAAGTATAATGGAGAGCTCTCAGCTTCAAGGGGATCTGCATGGTCGACTACACAGTGTGTGTAAGCAGAACAGGTTTAATATACAGAAGCTTTACCTCTCTTTGATTCCCAATTTCACTATGGTTACTTGGAAAAAGTTATTACTGATTAAAAATGTGCTTCCTAGACATAAGTTTACTGCCTGGCTTGCTGCACACCATAGACTGCCCACAGTTGATAGATTGCAGACAATGGGACTGCAAATTCCAGTAGCTTGTGTTTTCTGTCAGCAGAATGTTGAAAATTTTAACCATCTGTTCTTTGAATGTAGTATCACAAACAGAATATGGTCCAGAATTTGTATTTGGTTGGGATACTCTAGAACTATTGGTTGCTGGAATGATGAACTCATGTGGATATGCAGCAAAGCTAACAGCAATCAGTGGAGAAATGCAATCACAGCATCTACATTTATCACTACTGTTGCATTGATTTGGAGAGTAAGAAATCACATAAGATTTGAAGGTACTACCTTTGTGGAAGAGTTGATATATAAAGAGATTGCATTATTGATACATCTTTGTGGCAGAAACTGCAGACAATGGCAGGATGGTTTGCGACAACTCAATTACTATCCTTAGCTTGTTACTTAATGCTTAATGATAGGATACATGTATGTAATGAGAACAGATAGTATAGTATTCGTTGTAAGCACCTAGTATTAGATTAGTAGCTAGTCCAAATGCTACTGTACAGGAAATGTTGTACATCCTTTTCTGAGATTAATGAAAAGCAAGTTTAATCTAAAAAAAAAAAAAAAAAAGATCTAGAAAAGATCCTACACCCCTCTACTTGTAACAAACAAAGCTTCTTAAGCCTAAAACGCTGGCAGGAAATATCAAAACCTCCACCTTAACCGATCAGATATATAGACACTAATACCTACTGTCATTAGTTGATAGGTAAAATTTGACAGCTTGGAACAAGATAATACAGCAATCTTACAATACGACAGAGCATCAAGAACCAGAGTTAATTACAGTTGCCTCCTTGGTAATCTCTATTACCACTAGGAAAATTGGGATCTTTGCTGATGCCAAAAAGAAACTTGGATCTCCCAGTCTATGACATGTCCTCATGATAAAGATGAAGTCCCAGCCCAAAACGAGCACAAGCTCGACGAAATGCCATACCCTCTGCCTTCTGCACAGGATCCCCATAACCTGGGTCATCTACTGAAGCAGTGCCAGTTGATTCCCGATATATCTAGTCAAAACAGAAAGAGAGATGGATCAAAGAAACTTAAAATCATATACTCTATCATCTTCTTTGATAATCTAAAAACTC
This sequence comes from Nicotiana benthamiana, assembly GCA_034376525.1. Taxonomy (NCBI): domain Eukaryota; kingdom Viridiplantae; phylum Streptophyta; class Magnoliopsida; order Solanales; family Solanaceae; genus Nicotiana; species Nicotiana benthamiana. Next base: position 130,824,303 of record CM067329.1, on the reverse strand, counting down.
CGACATAAATGAAATACAAGCAAGCTAGAAAACTAGGAAGCAAGCAGCTGAATGTACAGAACTGAGGCATCTATTTGTTGAGGTTTTCTCCTAGTTGTTAACATGCAGTGGCATCTTATAAGTATTCCATCATGGATAACATGTCACCTGTTATCATCCATACCCCAATAGACGAAGAAAAGGAATTCAAGAAAAAGATTCACAATTTTGATATCAGCTACAAGCCTGTTGAAATTAAAGGGACATCACAACAAAGTAAAAGGTGCCATGCCACTGAGATACAAAGTGCAGTAAATAATAAGCACCGGGCACTCTTGTAGTTAAGTAAGATTAGCTATTCTATGCTTACACGGGCACTAGCTATTATGCAATGGACAAAACCAAAGTAGCTTAGCTTCAAACCAAAAAGAATATTTAAGAAGGCAATCTGCTCAGAACATTCTGGACATATTGCATTACATCATTGATTCATTATTGTATTTAAGGAGGCATTTTTAGGGTTCTTGCTTAACCTGAAAAATTCAGCTAAAGAAACTCTATTTACCACTCAATGAAAAAGAAAATAATTTTCTGCTAATACATCGGATGAAGTCCCTAAAAACAGAATGAACTTTATGAGAATCACTGAACTTTCCTTTTGCTTCAAACTTTATTACATGGTCTATCTGCGGCTTTTAGGTAGGTCTGTTGAAGTTAAAAGGCAGCAACTCACTAACAACAGCATCGAAAAAACTAATTGGTCACACAGATTTGCCTCAGAAGAAGGTTACAAAAATGATATATACAGCAGCTAGTTATGACTACACAAAAAACATCTTAATTATAGAAACAACTTGTGAAGCATAAGTAACAATGACAGCAATACCTCTGCATCAGTCCCATATAGTGTTACACGGTAAACAACTGAAACTGACTTGGCATCAGATGAGTAAGTGATGCTACGAACTTCACCAGACCATTCTGATTTGTCAACAAATTTGATTGTCAACTGGCTGACTAAATTTAAAAAAAGTTTAATTCTCAGAAAAAGGAAAAAACAGAAAGATCTTTGACATACCCGGAGCATGTAAGTTCAGAATCCTATTCACAATATGCCTGCAAAGATTCAAAAATCAAAAAAAGTAAGTCAATTTTCTTTATATCGTAAAAAGCAAAAGAAACAATAGAACCACTATTCCAGAAAAGTGTTAATATGTCAGATCCAGAAATGATTGAAGGCTCACATCAATATAAAAAGTAAAAAAATGCTGCGCTGTACAATTTTACAAATGCATTTATGTACACATATTTCAAATTGAACTGAGCTACGAAATTGACCGAACATAAGTCTTGGTGAAACAAAGTTGATCCCCCAAATTGATGCTTTGAATGCACTTGGTATGAAGGACAATATATTTCATAGAAAATGTTTTATTTGGTAATCATTTTAAGGTCCATTTCCCCTGTTTGGTTGAGTATAGAAGTATATAGTAATCGAATAAAGATTTATACACGATAAAATGATAGTACTTTGGTGATATTTTTGAGTTTAAGAAGTTGACAATAATTTCTAAGAGTTGATTGAAGTTAGTGATAAAAAGTAAATTTTGGGATGTTCCCAAAGGAAAATAAGTTCCATCCTTAACATAAGTCATTTCTCTTTTTTTATGAAAATTTTATTATTTAAGACAAGAGGGGTTGCTCTGATGGTAAGCAACCCCCACTTCCAACCGAGAGGTTGTGAGTTCGAGTCTCCCCAAGAGCAAGGTGGGAAGTTCTTGGAGGGAAGGATGCCGAGGGTCTATTTGGAAACAGCTCTCTACCCATGGGTAGGGGTAAGGTATGCGTACACACTACCCTCCCCAGACCCCACTAAATGGGATTATACTGGGTGGTTGTTGTTGTTGAGGAAATATTTTTCTTGGGCAAAAAGTTATTCATATTTCAATGTAGACAAATACATGAAAATGGCATCATGAAGGATAACTTTCTTCGCAAATTATTTGTTGCCAAGCCAAACACACTCAAAATGGCTAACTAGCACGTCAAACAAGTCTCTGCCAGATCATATTAATGGTTGACTAGTGCTTCGAAGAATACAGAAAAATCTAATTGAAAGGTATTCTATAAATTATGTTTAATGTTTGTGAAAGCATACTCAAAGGTGAAGAAAGGCCGGGAATTATTGAGTATACTTTTTCGAAAAATAAAAACAAGATTTTTTGAGTTATTAATTATCCCACAAGGATCGTGCAAAGGCTTCCGAAGAAGTCTACAAAGGTCTTGGGCCGTTTTGCCTTAAAGTTTTGGTTGGAAGCTCATATGTTTCCATAAGAGTTGAATTTAGCTCCTTTTAGCAGGAGCTGCACTATCATACTTCCTCTAAACTAGAGGAGGCAATTGACAAATGTAACACATATTACATTGCATAAACACAAATTTATCTCTCGTTCATTGTCCTCTTTTGCATTATTTAATGTAACAAAAACACAGCTTATAATCGAACAGAAAAATGTGTCAATCTACCATTTAGGTTAGCCAAGAAAATGCCTGACTAAAATATTTGGTTGAGCATCAAAGTTAATTTATAGGACAAGGAATCTATTCTGGATGTTCTCTGCGGAAGAAGGATATGCTAGGGAGTTGGTTGACGCCTTGGGAGTACCTATTAACTGATTGGTGGCTCTACATGATCACGGGCAAAGTGTTGTAGATGTGAATGCTCCTGGTTTTATTGAACAAAGTACTCTTAAGGCAAACAAACACAGGACGAGTTGTCAATCAATAGAGTCAAACTAGAATTTTCAAGTGAGTATAACCCTACAAGGTTTTATCCCCCAACTTTGATAAGAGGGCAACACTGATTTTTGGTTAGGTGTGCATCACATGTTCGAACCTGGCCACAGAAAAAGCTTGGTATTTAAGTGGAGAAGACAGAGCCGCGGACCCATTGTCAACCGAGCTTGGAACCATGTGCCGCTGATCCTCTCAGGGATTTGTCCGTTATAAAAAAGAAAACATTACAAGCCTTTTGCCAGACCTATCCATCAAAGAAATCACTAAATTTAAAACAAAAAAGCAGAATTTATACAAGTTCAAGCAAAATGTTGGAGCTGAGTTATGCAAGATACGTCATCAATAACCCTCAACCAAAACCAAAACCCCCACCCCCAACCCAAAGCAAGTCTGATACAACTAATAAATGCAAAAGGTAAGCGCAAGCAAACAAAAAATTTCCCCTAAAAATCAAACAAACACTAGTAGAGCGCAGAGCAGATTCCGATAAACATTCTAAAAATAAAAGAAGCTAGCGTAAATGAGACAGAAAAAAGAAGGCAACTGACCAAGGGATATATTTGAGGGAGAAGCCATTAGGTTCGTGGCGAAACTTGATGAGGGAATCAGGGACCTTTTTGTTCAGCTCTTTGAGTATCTCAGAAAGTGGCCGGCTGATTCCTGAAGTTGGGACATCGTACTCCGGCGTTTCCCTGTCGGAATCAGACATCATTTTCTCTCTGTCTTTGTCTTTGACTGCCCGATTAGAAGAGGGCTTGGCAGAGATAGACCGCTGGCAAAAGCGGACTCTGTTCAACACAGAAGAAGAGGCTGAACGCAATGAAGAAAAGGCCATGGCTTTCCCGCTTCCTTAGTTCGCTCTGCTGTGTGCCACAATACTCCCACTGAACGCTCTAACCCCATTGCCGCTTTTAAAAGGGTTTATTTATTGGCAAACGAGCAATTGGCACAAAGCTCCCTATTTTCCAAAAAAGGAGCAAAATATTCTCTTCAATTTCATATTTGTTACGAAATAATATAAAAGACAAGAACAATAACTCAAGAATAAGAGCAAATAGAGAGAAGAGTAGAGAGAGTTCTCTTCAATGTTAGGAGTTATTTACAATGGTAGAGAGCACCTCTATTTATAGGGAGGAGGATGATTTATCTACCAAGAATAGAACTCTAGAATCTCTCTAATTAAATACATTCACCTTAAATAGAAGTGTATTTATAACACTGCCCCTTGAATGTCTATTCAATGATATGCCTCGTTAAAACCTTAAAACAAAACCCAATGGGAAAAATTAAAGTAAGGAAAAAGAAGAGTACACATGTTTGAATATGCGCCTATTGGTTGCCTCGTTAAAAACCTTGCAAGGAAAACCCGGTGGGACAAAACCTTGTAAGGGAAAAAGAGTGCAACGCGCCTTAAACTCCCCCTGATAAGAACATCAATTTATGTCCTTAAGTCTTCGCATCCCGATCTTGTGAACTAGCTTCTTGAAGGTTGACTTTGGTAGAGATTTTGTGAACAAATCAGCCATATTGTCGCTTGAACGAATCTGTTGAACATTGATATCACCATTCTTTTGAAGATCATGTGTGAAGAATAACTTTGGTGAAATATGCTTCGTTCTATCTCCTTTTATGAATCCTCCCTTCAATTGAGCTATACATGCTGCATTGTCTTCATACAAAGTTGTGGATAGTTTATCACACTTCAAACCACATTTGTCTTGGATATGATGTATTATCGACCTTAACCACACACACTCCCGACTTGCTTCATGAATAGCAATTATCTCGGCATGATTAGATGAAGTAGCCACAATTGATTACTTAGTCGATCGCCAAGATATGGCGGTTTCTCCACAGGTAAACACATAACCCGTTTGAGATCGAGCCTTGTGTGGGTCGGACAAATATCCAGCATCAGCATAACCAACAAGATCCGGGCTGCAATTCTTGCCATAAAATAAGCCCATATCGGTAGTTCCCTTTAGGTACCGCAATATGTGTTTGATCCCATTCCAATGCCTCCTCGTAGGAGCCGAGCTAAATCTTGCTAAGACATTAACTGAAAAGGATATGTCAGGCCTTGTAGTATTTGCAAGATACATTAGTGCGCCAATTGCGCTAAGATATGGTACTTCAGGACCAAGTAGCTCTTCATTCCTTTCTTGTGGTCGGAATGGATCTTTGTTCACATCAAGTGATCGAACAACCATCGGTGTACTTAAAGGATGTGCTTCATCCATGTAAAACCGTTTCAGTACCTTTTCTGTATAGGTAGATTGATGAACAAAAATTCCGTTTGCCAAATATTCAATTTGCAAACCAAGACATAGTTTAGTCTTTCCGAGATCTTTCATCTCGAATTCATCCTTTAGATAATCAATTGCCTTTTGGAGTTCTTTAGGGGTTCCAATAAGGTTTATGTCGTCAACATATACGGCAAGTACAACAAATTCCGATGTTGTTTTCTTTATAAAAACACACGGGCAAATGGCGTCATTTATATAGCCTTCTTTTAACAAGTACTCACTAAGACGATTATACCACATTCGTCCAGATTGCTTTAGACCATACAAGGATCTTTGCAATTTAATTGAGAACATTTCCCGAGATTTTGAGTTATGCGCGTTTGGCATCTTGAGTCCATCGGGAATTTTCATGTATATCTCATTATCAAGTGAGCCATAAAGATAGGCAGTAACTACATCCATTAAGTGCATGTCAAGCTTTTCATGGACAGCAAAACTTATGAGATAACGAAAGGTTATCGCATCCATTACAGGCGAATATGTCTCTTCATAATCGACACCAGGCCTTTGAGAAAAACCTTGTGCAACAAGGCGTGCCTTATATCTTTGTACCTCGTTTTTCTCATTTCTTTTGCGTACAAAGACCCATTTATAGCCGACAGGCTTAACACCATTAGGTGTTTCAACTATAGGGCCAAAAACTTCACGTTTTGCCAGCGAATTCAATTTTGATTGAATTGCTTCTTGCCACTTTGGCCAATCCTGTCTTTTTCGACATTCTTCAACAGATTGAGGTTCGAGATCCTCACATTCTTGCATAATGCTAGATGCTACATTATAAGCAAAGGCATTATCCACCACAATATCCACTCGATTAATATTTGCCTTAATATTAATTGGATTTAGGGATAGTTCCGTATTTTCCAGAGTCTCGGGCTCAATGGATTCTTCATGAACCTCAGAATTTGTTAAATCATGAGATTCTTTCGTGGTGTCATTTTGATCGTTCTTTTTCTTCTTTCTAGGATTTCAATCTTTGGAACCTAATGGTCTGCCACGCTTCAGGCGTGCATTCGACTCATTGGATATGACACTAGATGATTGTCCAACAGGGACATCAATACGGATTGGGACATTTTCCGCGGGGATGTGGGATTTCGTTATCCTTTTCAAGTCCGTAAATGCGTCAGGCATTTGATTTGCTATTCTTTGCAAATGGATAATCTTTGTACCTCTCTTTCACAAATAGAGGTATGTGGATCAAGATGAGATAATGATGCATTTTTCCACAAAATTTCCCGTTTGGTTTCACCAACTTCTCCCCCTAATTTTGGGAAAAGTGTCTCATCAAATCGACAGTCTGCAAATCGTGCAGTAAACAAGTCGCCTGTCAATGTTTCGAGGTAGCGAATGATGGAGGGCGATTCAAACCCAACATATATTCCTAACCTTCTTTGCGGACCCATTTTGGTGCGGGATGGCGGTGCAATAGGCACATATACTGCGCATCCAAAAATCCTTAAATGGGATATATTGGGTTCATGACCCAAAACCAATTGCAACGGGGAATACTTGTGGTAATTCGTTGGTCTGAGACGAATTAGCATTGCTGCATGTAAGATGGCGTGACCCCATACCGAAGTGGGCAGCCTCGTTCTCATAAGTAATGGCCTTGCAATCAATTGCAGGCGTTTAATTAACGATTCTGCAAGACCGTTTTGAGTGTGAACATGAGCTACAGAATGTTCAACTTTTATCCCGATTGATAAGCAATAATCATTAAATGCTTGGGATGTAAACTCAGCAGCATTATCCAGTCTAATGGACTTGATTGGATTATCTGGAAATTGTGCTCGTAGTCGAATTATTTGTGCCATTAATTTTGCAAACGCAAGGTTGCGTGATGACAACAGGCACACATGAGACCATCTACAGGATGCGTCTATCAAGACCATGAAATACCTAAACGACCCACTAGGTGGGTGAATAGGTCCACAAATGTCCCCTTATATACGTTCCAGAAACGTGGGTGACTCAGTCCCAACCTTTGTTGGTGATGGCCTGATAATCAACTTGCCTTGATAACATGAAGTGCAAGGATATTCATTATTCGAAAGAATTTTGGAATTCTTTAACGGATGCCCATATGAGCTTTCTATAATCCGTCTCATCATGACCGATCCTGGCTGTCCCAATCGATCATGCCAAAGTACAAAGGTATTGGAATCAGTAACCCTTTGGTTTACTGTTGAATGTGCCTCAATTGCACTAATTCTTGTCCAATACAGGCCACAAGATAAAGACGGGAATTTCTCAATAACCCTCTTTTGGCCGGAGACATTCTTTGTGATGACTAGATATTCAAGATTATCTTCATCCATTGTCTCAATATGATAGCCATTCCGGCGTACATCTTTAAAACTCAACAAGTTTCTCTTAGACTTGGAGGAGAACATTGCATTCTCTATGATTAACGCCGTGCCCTTGGGCAGAGTTACAATTGCTCTTCCGGAGCCTTCAATCAATTTACTACTTCCAGAGATTGTAGTAACGTTTGCCTTACACATATTTAGTTGAGAGAAATACTTCCTTTCTTTGAGTATTGTATGTGTAGTACATGAATCAATTAGGCAAATACTTTTACAGTTGGATGTTGATCCAAGTTCGCTTTGTGAGATATCCATATTTGCTATCCCATAGTTTGACATACAAAAGAGATACAAGAACATAAGAATAAACAAGTTCAATTCTTTTGTGTCACATAATATTTTCAAAATCTGCTGCTAACAGTTGACTAACAAAATCAGATATGTTATCCATTACTTTGCAGTTTGAAAATTTCAGTTTAAACGTTTTTTCAAACAATCGATTGTTACTTACAAACAATCGATTGTTGAACATTGACAATCGATTGTTAAACACACACAATCGATTATTTGCTATTTTTGAAAAACTTCAGATCACACTGTTTCAAGACAATCGATTGTTATGCATAGACAATCGATTGTTGGCTATTTTGAAAAATTCCAGAACACACTGTTTCAAGACAATCGATTGTTATGCATAGACAATCGATTGTGGATGATTTTTGAAAAATTCCAGATTACACTGTCTTAACGACAATCGATTGTTAGACAAAGACAATCGATTGTGGATGATTTTTGAAAAATTCCAGATTACACTGTCTCAACGACAATCGATTGTTAGACAAAGACAATCGATTGTTGATCAATTATTTTTCAGCTTTAATGCGAAAATAATAGATAATCGACTAGTTTTTCAGGCTAGTCGATTACCCCTTCTGAAAATAAAAATTTTATTGATATTTGAACATATTGAAGATATTCTAATGAACTACTGCTAACATTGCTTTATGAACTAACTAATACGAGCTAATACTAATGACTATTAGTTTATTCACTAACTAATACAAATAAGTAGAACAAAATCAAATAACTCCATCTTCTTTCATCACGGATCCATCGCCGATTAGGTGGTCTATTTTCCCCTCGGGTTGCTCAAAGAAGTCTGCCACATCCAGGTGGGTGATGTCCTCATTGTCGTCATAGACAAAATTTGTTTCAGGGCCTTTTCTCTTTCGAGATGCTTGATAAAGGTCAACCAAGTGTCTTGGTATACGGCAAGTCTTTGACCAGTGCCCTTTCCCACCGCAACGATAACATATAGTTTCTGAACTATTTGCCTTAGGATCTTCATGATCCCGTTTCTGCTTTCAGCGGTTATCTCTCTTCCGGGGGTGACGGACTTCATTGGAATTTCTTCCTTGTCTACGTCCCTGGCTATGACCCCGTTTACGACCATGACCATGGTCCTTTTCATGTTTGGCATAATGAGAGTGCACCTTATCTGCTTCAGGCAGTGGTGTGGACCCAGTGGGTTGATTTTCGTGATTTCTCATGAGCAGGTCATTATTTCGCTCAGCCACTAGTAGAAGAGAAATCAGTTCAGAGTACTTTGTAAAGCCTTTCTCTCTGTACTGTTGTTGCAGTACTATATTGGAGGCATGAAACGTTGTAAACGTTTTCTCAAGCATATCATAATCGGAGATATTATCCCCGCATAGCTTCAATTTAGAAGTAATTCTGAACATAGCAGAATTATATTCAGAAACGGACTTAAAGTCCTGGAGCCTCAGATGAGCCCAATCATATCGTGCTTGTGGCAGAGTGACCAACTTCAGGTTGTCATATCTCTCCTTTAAGCCGTTCCACAAGACGAGTGGATCCTTGACGACGAGATATTCAATCTTCAAACCTTCATCAAGGTGGTGGCGCAAGAAAATCAAGGCCTTCGCACATTCTTGGGTGGATGCTTTTTCTCTATCTTTGATGGTGTCTCCGAGACCCGTAGCATCTAAGTGGATTTCAGCATCCAACACCCATGTCATATAGTTCTTGCCCGAAATTTCAAGGGCAACGAACTTTCTTTTTGTAATGTCAGACATAATCGAAAATTAAATTAGGAAGAGGGAAATACCTTAGATTTCTCGAGAATGGTTCTTGAGACGGTAGAGTCTCGTGCTGATAACGTGTTATGAAATAATATAAAAGACAAGAACAATAACTCAAGAACAAGAGCAAATAGAGAGAATAGTAGAGAGAGTTCTTCTTATTGATACTTAGAGAATGTTAGGAGTTATTTACAATGGTAGAGAGCACCTCTATTTATAGGGAGGAGGATGATTTATCTACCAAGAATAGAACTCTAGAATCTCTCTAATTAAAGACATTCACCTTAAATAGAAGTGTATTTATAACAATATTCTCTTAAAGGATTTGCTAATACGCTTTTTTAAATAAAATTAATTAATTACTTAGAAGAGTTTACTATTAGAGAGTGTACATTAATTAAATTATAATTTTTAGCATTAGCGAAAAATAGGTTTAAGAAACTACTATAAAAAATAAGCTTAACATCGTAAACCATAAGAGAAGTTAATGTTATGAAGCAAAATTTGAATTATCCCTTCAAAATAGTATAATAAACATTGAATTCTAGCAAAAGGATTCAGAAAAAAATATAAAAATCACACATTTGAGATTTGAACCTATGATTCAAAGTGCTATTAAACCCCTTTTATCTCTACACTAGAAGTTTCTCTATCAAGGGAATTCAACCGTCTCCATATATAAAAATCAATTTAACTATACCTTATTTACGCAATTTAATTTCTCAACTCATAAGCGTTATACCGTAAAATCGATTTTCGACGGAATGAAAAAGATATATATGGTAGAATCGTAATCACAGAATACGACCCTAATCGAAATGCATATATTTGTCTCATACACTATGGGATGGTGAAAAGAGATATATTTTACATCCCGGAGGGGCTATAATTAGAGCCATATTACATTCACCTCCATTTTGGGTTATCGACATGAATGCCCCTATAAGGGGCTGGTATTTAAATATTATTTTTATTTTTATATGTATTTATCAAGTAACCGCAGGATCCAATGCAATTTTTTAGGGATTTATCTATTGGTCAGTATAATTTATGCTATATTTAATCTACTTATATTGTTACTGTTCGCACACTCTACCAGATTGGCATAAATATTGTGCTTGTTCAATTCTTTACCAAACTCATCCAAATTGGCATAACTTTGTGTTATCTGCAATCGACCTATCTGTTTTATTTGTTCATCAAAATCTACTCGATTGTAATAATTTTATGTGTTAATCAACAAAATGTTATTCGAATTTGTAAGTTTAGTTTCGATCAAACCAACCCAACTCCTCTCTAAAGGATCTTAAAGTTAAAATAAAGCCTCCGAATGACAACACAAATGATCATCAATCACTAATTTAGTCAAATAACACCAAATCAAGAAGATCCATTTTGTCTTCTTCAATAATTTCTAAGAACCAACAATAGAGTTTTGAGATCTTTAAAGTAAATCACAAATTAGTGTTTAAACTAGAAGTTTAATTAAAAATGATCTTTGAAGTATATTATACTAGATTTTCAGCATAAGTATACTGGATAATACTGGAGTTTCAGTATAATATACTGGACGTCCAGCAAAATATACCGGCCCAGCATAATATGCTGGAAGTTTATATATAGGTGCCCTAATCTCCGGTATATTATGCTGGAACTTTCCGCGTGTTGGAGGTACAACATAATATGATTGAAGTTCATACACATGTGCACTGATCTCCAGTATATTATGCTGGAACTTTTCGTGTTACAGCAAAATAATAGCTATTTTTTAATGACTTTGCAAATGCTGACTACTTTTGAATGACCAGTCTGAAAACGGCTAGACCGTGTTATTTTTACTTTTTAAGCTCATATAAAATCAAGAATAATAGGTCTGGCCTAGTGAGCCCACAACCTAGATCGAGGCTGGCCACTGGGATAAATTAAACAATATTTTTTTGAAATTAAAAGCTTTAAAGTAAAGAGTGCGAAGAAATAATAAAAATGAGAAATGAGAAAAAGTATTGTTTACCTTGAAAATGGTATTAACAATTATGTTTGATTTAGTGGTTCTAAAAATATGTGATTTATTTTAAACTAGATATAAGGCAATAGATTCTAAGTATAAGAAAAGAGAATAAGATACACAAACCAATGTTGTCGCGGTACAGGGCCTCATACTGGCTGGAACAAGGGGCCTCGAGGTCTAGTTAGGACAGTGTCACGACCCAAAATCCACTAAGGGTCGTGGTGGCGCCGGACACTGTTGTCAGGTAAGCCAACTGGAATACTAAATTAAATTCTTGTTTTAATAATTTTGAAGATACCTCTTTTGTTACAACTTAAAACAATACTCAATATTTTCCTCCAAATGAATAACGAAATATTTAAACAACTTTCAAAATTTCAAAATAAACCCAAATACATTCCAGAACCCGGTACACAAGTACATGAGCATTTTCTAAGACAAATTCAATAAGTACAATAATTGTCCGAAATACAATTGGACAGATAATAAAGAAAGTATAGAGATAGACTATACTAGCTGCGGAATCGCCTCGAGGAAATACAACCCACCTAGTCTCTGCGCCCGTCATGCCGCTATGTCACAAGCCACACAACAATCTTGTGCAACAAAAATGCATTGCAAGTGTAGTATGATTACGAAAATAACGTGTACCCAATGAGTATCCCGCCTAATCTCGAAGAAGTAGAGACGAGATGGTCAACTTTGACACACACTAATGGTCCAGTTTATCCATATATATATATAAGAATTGCCTCGAGGAAATACAACCTACCTAGTCTCTACGCCAGTCATGCCGCTATGCCGCAAAGCCACAAGACACACAATAATCATGTGCAACAAAAATGCATAGCAAGTGTAGTATAAGTACGAAAACTACGTGTACCCAATGAGTATCCCGCCTAATCTCGAAGAAGTAGAGACGAGTTGGTCAACTTTGACACACACTAATGGTCCAGTAATGATTTATCCTTATATATATATATATAAACTGTGGATTTGTTTTATAAACATGATTTCCGAATAAAGGAAACAAGTAAACATATAATTCTTTCATAGGAAATTTCTATATATATATATATATATATATATATATATATATATATATATATATATATATATATATATATATATATATATAAACTGTGGATTTGTTTTATAAACATGATTTTAATCCGAATAAAGGAAACAAGTAAACATATAATTCTTTCATAGGAAATTTCTAAAATTTCTTTTCATTATTAACAAATTAATCTCGAGCCAGGATGAGGTAGTAACAACTTTGATAAGTTCAAGGAAGCAATGCAAGCATGCGCAAATCAAGGCGACGGTCCGGTCCAACAGAAATAATCTACACTTGCCGAGGGTCGACGACGCACCTATACATGCATCTATTTAATCTGCCAAGGCATTCGGCCCGTTCCAAAATAAACACATACAGATAGACAGTCAGTCAAGAAGTCATCATGGAGCAATTATCCAAGGAAAGCCAATTCTCTTTAATAATTTAAGAAAATGAAGATTAAGTCTTTTTAGAAATTCATTTATTAATTCGATGTGATTTAAGAAATTCAAAATGTCAATAGGATTACAGATATTCCAAGTATAGCATGGTTTTGAGTCCTATACTAGTCGGATAATAGCATAATAGTAGCTACGCACAGACTCTCGTCACCTCGTGCGTGCGTAGCCCCCATAAATAGGAGCATATAACCAATTTAACTCACATATGGGGACAATTCCCCCTCACAAGGTTAGAAAGGAGATTCACCTCGCTCCGAAGACTCATAACCAGCATTCTACATTCTTCTGAACGCTTGAACCAACGCACAATGCTCCAAAACTAGCCAATGGTCATACAAATCCATTAATATATGCCCAATTAAACTTTACAACCCAATTTGTAACAATTCCTAACCCCGAACAAAAAGTTGACCAAAACACCATCGGGCCTACGTGCCCGAAATCCGAAATTCTTTATAGATAAAGATTACCCATGACCATAAGAACTCAAATTTATAATTTTCTTTAAATTCCATACCCAAAATTTTGGCTATATTCCAAGAATAAAATTTCTAGGTCTTTCTATCAAAACCACAAATCTTTCTACAAAATTCATGTTTAAATTCATACATAATTGATGTATTTAACTCATAATAGGTGGGATACCTTATCTTGATGTTGATGATGAAAATTTCCTCTTGAAGCTCTTCAAAATCGCCCATAACAAGTGAAAAATGGGAGAAAAATGACCATCTCCCGATTTAAAATAACCTTCTGCCTCCAGGTATTTTCGCACCTGCGGTCCCTTGACTGCTTCTGTGGTTCCGTAGGTGCGGTTAAATTACCTCTTCTGCGGTCCTTCCTGGGCCTCCCTGTTTTGCTTCTATGACCAGCCTCTTGTAGATGCGGTTTCGCTTCTACGGAACTTTGACCGCATATGCGGTCCTCCCCAGAATCCTCTCTTACGCTTTTGCGTCTCCCTTTCCGCTTCTGCGGTCCCATTTCTGCATAAGCAGAAATACTAGCAGCCAGCAAACCTCAACCTTCTTAAAAATTTATTTTCGATCCGTTAACCACCCGAGGCCCCCGGGACCCCAACCAATCATACCAACCAGTCCCAAAACATATTACCGACTTGCTCGAGGCCTCAAATCACATCAAACAACGCTAAAGTCATCAATCAACCTCCAATCCAAGCTTTATGAACCTTGAATTTTTCAAATTCTATTTCCGATGTTTAAACATACTAAATCAAATTCTGATCCCGATATCAAAAAGTCCACTTCCGATCAAACTTCTCAAAAACCTTCAAATTTCTATCTTTAGCCAAATGGCTTCAAAATGACCTACGAACCTTCGAATTCACTTCCAATCACGCTCTCAACTCCAGAATCACCATAGGGATCTATTGTCAGTCTTGAAATTCTAGGACATCGATAACACTGAAATTCACTTCAAACAAAATTTATGAAATTTCTTCCAAAATGCTAACTTCCAAGATAGGCGCCAAAACGCTCCCAGCTCATCCAAAACCCGATCCGGCATACGCCCAAGTCCAAAATTATCATACGAACCTGTTGGAACCTTCAGATCCTGATTATGAGGTCTTATACTCAAAATTTCAATCCTAGTTCATTCTTTCAACTCTAAGCTTCTGAAACAAGAATTCTCCTTCCAACTCTAATATGGACTTCCCGAAATTGAATTTCAACCACACGTACAAGTCATAATACCTGAAATGAAGCTACTCATAGCTCTAGACTACTGAATGATGCGCTAGGGCTCAAAACAACTGGTCGGATCGTTACATTCTCTCCCACTTAAACATACGTTCGCCCTCGAACGTGCTGAGAACTATACCGAAGTAGTGTGACATCACTGCTTAACACCTCCTGCACCTTCCCGTGCTATCACAACTTAGTTGAGCACATTAGCTTGATAGATTCTGAAGATGTTCCCTTTTATTCAAGAAATTAGGCCTTATAGCCCAATTCTAACATCCAGAATTCTATGCCTGGCCTGTTTCCAACATACGATCACCATATCAATCACTACACGCTGTACTCAAACATGACTGCATAACTTTGCTGAATTCTCACTTTGCAACACTAAATCCACAGGACCACAATAATATTTTTGATCAATTTAGCCAAAATTCAACGAATCAGATGCTCCCTTTGTACCTCATGACACACACGTCTTACTCTAACTCTTACAATACCGCCACAACATATGAGATTTGCTAAAATTCATAATCAACTGCCGAGTCAATCAATCATTGAGCCTATGCTTCCGACAAGAAACATATCCACTTTCTGAACCAAATAATGATCTTTGCTCCTTAATATTCTTCATATAATCACATTGCACTCATCCTACATCCAATAATCTCGTCTCACCCATTACGAACTATTCAGGAAATAAGCCACCCCGAATGCGATCAACAATCTCATATGATGCCACAACGTGCTAATAGGCCACAATACGAACACGATACAAAAGGAAATCAAACTTTGGTAGGAATTACCTAACCCCCGCACTAATACGGAATTTCTTAGAAGATAGGAAGAGAGAAACACAAAAATAGCATAAAGAGAACTATACTCAACATCATATTATTGTGGCGCACAACCTGATCCAAATAACACGCCCATGGCGGCGTACCACCCGATTCACACATAGATCTTACAAAAGGAGATTGCACTTTGAGCTAAATCTGCTCATTACAATAAAAATATCGAATTTCGGTCACAAGCACGCTAAGTGCATAATACCATCACTGAGAAAACATATAGCACTATAGGCTAAAAAACTCAGGCACAACTGAGGTGTGATACAAGATCTGAATCTCAAGAGCCATTCTGCTCATATAACATCATCGCCACGCGGAACCTCAACACATAAGAAATTTTCCAAGCCATCTTACAACTCATACGGTGAGATACATCATTACCTAGAATAGGTGATGACAAAATAACACCCCGACGGTTCTTCCATAAGGAACGCTCACTAAAAAGAACACAACTGGCCTGATATAAAGCCCTGTTCATATTTAATCAATCCACTGATCTCAAACTGATTTCTGATTGCACCAACTAGGCTAGTAACCTTTCAAAGGTCCATAGTAACTCCCTTTTCCTCATAACACATAAGAAAAACCATCATAACCGAAGCAACCTCCTCAGTTTATGATCCAATAAACAAAGTGCCCTCCAGGACTAAATTCTCAAATTAATGATATTACCGCAATCCTCATACTTGGTTTAAATCTTTGGTGAATAAAGTGACTACATGACACACTTATACAATCTTCCCGTGGGACGCACTCCCACAATCTTCCAAAATAAATAACGGGTCCGCACGTTGATAACTAGGATTTTAACATGTTTTATGCCCATACTTGCCTATGCTTTAAGTATAATTTGCTACAAAATAGTCTCAAAATGCTTACAGGTTGTGTTTGATTGTAGGTTTGAGCGACAAAGTGACGAAATATCAAAGATTGGCTCAAAACAGAATGAAACCTGCTCAAGTGACAAAAAACCAATGAAGTGATGGAAATCAAAGCCTAGTGTGGACCGCACAACTATGCATGCAGCCGCACCAAAGAGTTCAGTTAGGGCTAAAGTTGATAGTGCAACCACGCGGCCGCAGTAGACTTTACACGGCCCACGTCAATCTCGCGCGGCCACACCATCTTGCCATGGGTACGCGCCACAAAATTCAAAGGATGTGTAGTTTTGGATAACTCTAGCCACGTGACCGTACCCCTATTTGCGTGCTCCGTGCCAGTCACTTCAAAGAAGGAAGCAAATGAAGTTAAGCAGCTAGTGCAGCCGCAATCGTGTTTGTGCGGCCCGCACTGACCCCGTAGGGGTATTTTTATCTAGTTTTTCCAGCCCACTATAAATAGAATATTTTGCCATTTTTAGTTAAGTTTTATGTTCTGAAGCAGCTGAGCTCATGAGACTCGAATATTGTAGCCATTTTTGGCACTTTAGCTTTAACTTTACGACAGATTCTTGTGATTTCTTCTTGGTGGTTAATTAATATGCTTAGTTCTTTATCTATTTCTTATGTTTCTTATTTAATTTTGTCAAGCTAAACCCATTAGCTAGGGTTGTGGCTCAACCCTAGTGTGGGTAGTTGATGGGTGTTTCTTCCTAATGATAGATTGATATTGGTTGGGTGTTTGTTATTTGGGTTAATTTTATGCTTTAATAAGGATTGGTGGTTGCAAATATTGATTCTAGCTTAGTAGGTCTTGACTCTTCTTGATAAAGAGTCTATGACCCCAAAATTGACCCAACAAGGAATTGGGATGGACCCAAGAGAAATGATAGTCCCAATTAACGGGTTAAACCTCGAGAGAGTAATCACCCTACTTGAACCCAAGTTGCTTAATCTGATTGGCCTACTCAATTGGTATCGAGAGAGTCAATTGGACAAAATTGCTCTCTCTGCCGAGAGGTGTTAGAGTGGGTTCAATTGTGCAACGATTATAACATTGATCCCAAATTTGTCAATCTATTATTGATTGTTTCTACCTATTAGTTAACCACCTAGGTGATGCCATAACCCTAGTGACTTTCTCCATATTAATTACAACTTAGAAAATATCCTTTTAGCATAATTTAGTCATAATCCTTAGTTGATAATAGTAGTTGATAATAGAAAAAACCAAAAGTTTTAGGAGTGCAATTAGAAGCACAAGCTCAATCCTAGACTAGACAGATATGCAACTCCATTCCAAGCTCCTTGTGGAAAATAGACCCTGATACCATTATTCAGGTAAAAGCTGTTAGTGCCCACTCTTCCTACCATTGTGTAAGGTCGAGTATGCAATGATCACCTTTTTGGCGCCGTTGCCGGGGAGCTTATGGTGTTGACTATTTGTGTAGCTAGTTTAGTGTTTTTATTCTCTTTCTTTCTTTCTTTTTACTAACTTTATTTGTGTAAATCACTTAGGTACACATGGCTTTAAGCGCAGATGACCCTCTTGGAAATGTGGTCGTGGGGGAGGAGGTTGATGATCTAGAACAAGAAGATGTATTACCTCAAGCTCCGAAGAGAGGTCGAAATGCTAACGCCAATGCAAATGAAAATATACCCGAACCTTCCCCACCTCCACCAAGACTGTCCCTAAGAGTTCTCTCTAATCAAGGGTACGCAAGTGCAATGGTTCCTCCCCGAATCCAGGCGGGGAACTTCCAGATTACAAATGTGATGCTCACCTAGCTCAAACAATAAGGTTATTTCATTGGTGCCTCCGATTAGGATGCTTATAAACACTTGAAAGGCTTCATGGTTACTTATTGGGGTAGCAAGCATACAAATGTTTCGGATGATGCATTTAGACTTAGACTTTTCCGTTTCTCACTTCAGGAAAAGGTGTTAGATTGGTTGGAAAGGCTCCCCAATAATTCCATTATTACATGGGATGAGTTGGTGGACAAGTTCATCTCTAAGTTTTTCTCTCCAAGTCACATGGCAGCTCTATGGGACGAGATTCTAGCCTTCAAGTTAGAGACGACTAAACTGTTATACGAGATATGGGAGAGATTTAGAACGATGGTGAAAGAGTACCCTAACAATGATATGAATGATGTGATGATCCAACAAACGTTTTATAGGGGCATCAACAAAACCCACCAATGTATTGTGAACCAACTGGCGGGAGGAAATTTTATGAAGCTTCCGTACAATGAAGCTTGTGATGTGTTAGATGAAATGTCTGATACATCTTCGGCATGGTAAAGCCGCCCTCAAGGTGATCCTAATGTCATACATTTGCATAAGGAGTTACATGATCATGACCAAGCCATTGCCGAACTTACAAAAACAGTGAATCAATTGGCGAAGCCGCAACTACAACAAGTCCAAAACCCGCGCCAAATCAAAGAAGTGATTAAGGGAAGATTGAACCCACTTGAAAAAAAACATATCCTACCCTTACGCAAAAGCCTTCACAATGAATCCACAAAAGCCCTATATGATCTTGAGTTGAAGGGAACCTACATTAATGGATACTTACATAAGAGGCAAGCATATGGTACTTAGAGCCGGACTTGTGAGCTTCTTCTTGTAAGAGATGAGTGAAAGTTCATCAACCCCGGTTTGTGTGTCACTACTCAAAAAGGTGAGGTTCGCTTAGGGAGAGTTGAGGATGTGTGAGTTTGGGTTCCATAATAACCAAAGTAATTGAGAGAAGTTCCTTGATGAAATGTGTCAACTCTTGATGCTCTTGTGTCACACTTGATCCACAAGGTTTCAAAGTTTAAAATGTGTTAATTATGCATCCATATTGAGGGCAATTGTTAGTCCCAATTGATGCTCGTTGAGGTTACTTTAGGATAAGCTGAAATTACTTGGATGTTTCCTTTGAGGGGTGGGTCTTATTTTATTTGCTTGAGGACAAGCAAAAGTTTATGTTTGGGGGAGTTGATAACTAGGATTTTAACATGTTTTATGCCCATACTTGCCTATGCTTTGAGTATAATTTGCTACAAAATAGTTCCAAAATGCTTACTGGTTGTGCTTGATTGCAGGTTTGAGCGACAAAGTGACGAAATGTCAAAGATTGGCTCAAAAAAGAGTAAAACTTGCTCAAGTGTCAAAAGACCAATGAAGTGATGGAAATCAAAGCCTGGTGCGGACCGCACAACTGTGCATGCGGCCACACCAAAGACTTCAGAGAGAGCTAAAATTAAGACTGCAACCACGCAACCACGATAGACTTTATGTGGCCGCGTCCATCTCGTGCGGCGCACCATCTTACCACACGGTCTGCGCCACAAAGTTCAGAGGATGCGTAGTTTTGGATAAGTCCAGCCATGCGGCCGCACCAGACCCTCATGCGGCCACGCCACATCATTACGCGGTGACCCCGCAGGGGCATTTTTGTTCTGGTTTTTCAGCCTACTATAAATAGAATATTTACCATTTTAAAGTTAAATTTTATGTTTTGAAGCAGCTGAGCTCGTGAGACTCGAATATTGTAGCCATTTTTGGCACTTTAGCTTTAACTTTACGATAGATTCTTGTTATTTCTTCTTAGTAATTAATAATATGCTTAGTTCTTCATCTATTACTTCTATTTCTTCTATTTCTTCTTTAATTATGTCAAGATAAACCCATTAGCTAAGGTTGTTGCTAAATCCTAGCGTGGGTAATTGATGGTTGTTGCTTCCTAATGATATGTTGATATTGGGTGTTTGTTATCTGGGTTAATTTTATGCTTTAATTAAGCATTAGTGATTGTAAATATTGATTCTAGCTTAGTGGGTCTTGACTCTTCTTGAGAAAGAGAGTCTATGACCCAAAAAATTGACCCAACAAGGAATTGGGATGGACCCATGAGAAATGGTAGTCCCAATTAACGAGTTAAACCTCGAGAGAGTAATCATCCTACTTGAACCCTAGTTGTTTGGTCTAATTGGCCTACCCAATTGGTCTTGAGAGAGTCAATTGGGAAAAATCGCTCTCTCTACCGAGAGGTGTGAGAGTGGGTACAATTATGCAACGGTTATAACATTGATCCTAATTATGTGAATCTATTATTGATAGTTTCTACCCATTAGTTAACCACCTAGGAGATGCCACGACCCTAGTGCCTTTCTCCATATTAATTACAACTTAGAATATATCCCTTTAGCATAATTTTGTCATAATAGTTGATAATAGTAGTTGATAACAGAAAACTAAAAAATGTTAGGAGTGCAATTAGAAGCACAATCTCAATCCTAGACTAGACAGATACACAACTCCATTCCAAGCTCCCTGTGGAAAATCGATCCCTATTCCACTATTCGGGTAAAAGCTGCTAGAGCCCACTCTTCCTACCATTGTGTAAGTTCGAGTTTGCTACGATCACATATCTAAACCATCAGCCGCACTAACTCTGAAAAGCGATCAAGAATCCTTAACCAGGATTCAAAGCCTCTTTCACAATACATCGATCTTAGGTAACGCTGAATACAATACCAATTTACCGTAAACATTCCACCCTTTTCTTGCTCATCCGAGCTCGTGACATCCTTACCAGCACCAAAGTGCAACCTTGATCCTCACTTCCAATTTTCATGCTACTCATTGCACCCAACGTTCCAATGTACGACTGAAGACAATTTCCATCACAACTCTGAAGCCGTTAATATTTTAACACCTCATCATATAAGAGTTTATACTTAAATCACCTCAGGAGAACCATTGCAACACACATGCAAATTCTTATAACCGTGGAATATGAAAATCTCAAAGTAGTGGTCTAAGCCACCATAACCCTTTCGAAATCCGCTTCCATGTAACAA
Source organism: Nicotiana benthamiana (assembly GCA_034376525.1). Lineage (NCBI taxonomy): Eukaryota > Viridiplantae > Streptophyta > Magnoliopsida > Solanales > Solanaceae > Nicotiana > Nicotiana benthamiana. The sequence continues at coordinate 130,802,994 of CM067329.1, read as the reverse complement.
GCCATAACAGATGAATTCTTCTGAATATCATCAATTACGGCGGCCGACAATCCTCACACGTACCGCCAAAAATCATACACATGACTTGATCACGCTGAATGAACTGATCACTTACTCCAATGCGCCAATTTAACTATGGCTAATCAATCTACCTCATTCCAATTTATCCTTGATTGCCTTCGAAATGATACTAACTCCATTCAACACATGATATAATCCATCTACACTCACCCTGATGACCTTGAATCACGAGACCATGCTGTCTCTAATCCCATCAATCCTTTCATACCTTCCAATTGCTACATCGCAAGATAAAACATTACAGAACATTTTGTGCCCCTTCTCATAAGCTGCTTTCCAAGATTGATTCTCAACCGCACATATAGGTTCGAATTCGTTAGGCACCACACTTTATCCCTTTGGATCTACTAGGACCGTTGCTGAGAGACTCCCACTATGACTTGGTCCCGAATATAATCAAATCCATGAGTATTCTAGCACATTAATACCCTCTCAACGAAGCAGTTGGCATAATCACTCCCTTAAACTCGCTTCTATACAAGGCATAAATCCTGAATCCTTCCCCCAAATTTGAACATGAGCCAATAAGGCCAAGCATAGCATGCATCCAATAGTTCATCTACTCAAATTACCACTTATGGTCTTTTTCTGTAGCTAAAACAACCCATTGATATACAGATAAACAGAAAACCTCGCAAATAGCTAACCATGTAGCCCAATCTTCGGCTGTGGTACTCTCCCACTTAGCTTGAAGTCATTATTACACAACTCTGGAATTCACCAGAATCCTGTATCTCTTGTTGACATAACCTTGCGCAATCAACTGCAAAGAATTCCCCTCTCTTGAACACTAAATCATCAACCATATTCGTACGACCGATCTCTTTGCTTGACAACCTATAGAATTCTTCGGAGAAGCTTCACCAACCACGCGACCGCTAACCTGCTCATATGGGACGACCCACCTGTAGAAATCACTTCTCGACATATTCCAATGCTTCCGCATGGGGTACTATCACTATGTCTCCAATAACCCATCCTAGGTCCGAGCTCCCTCTCCATCTGCACCAGTCCATTCACCCCTCATACTTGGCCTCCTAGAAACCTATGCCACAGTCTGACACTTTCCAAACGTCTTTCCTCATTCTTTGCTGCTCCATTGTTGCCTTTGATAAAATCTAACTATGTAGCACTTGAACCCACCATTACTGCTAATTTTAAACCTTTCCATAGGTCATCTTTATCGAACTGCCACCATTAGAAATACGTATTCGATCTTGAACCACCACACCATGCGATATCTGACAGCGGTATCTCCAATAGTATTTCACAATATCCTGCCATAAAAGCGAATTGTAGTAGATTGTAACATGGACAAACTTAGTACGTTCCATTAAGACCACGACACCCATCACAGAAGAAAGCTCCACTACGCTTGCAAATACCAAGTCCCATTACTTCCACCAGCTCACATCTGCCTATCCTTAGTTCGACTGCCTTTCCCTTGCTGGGAATAAAATACTGAATCTATCGATTACATACTGAGTAAACCTCCCTTCAAGTCATTCACTGCCCCGACACGTGGGCAAACATCCTACCATCATAACAATACTGTAGAATAATCGATTATAAGCATCCTGACACCCTGTTTGTAGCCTCAAGTCTCTTAGAAGTTATGTTACTAAGTTGAAACAATAGAATATCCTTCCATAAGGCGAGCATAATAGTCCAATAAACTATACCAGGAGAATCATCCCGCACCACATTTGTAGTGCCATTTCAATTCTTCAAATTCTCGATTTCTGACAAGCGCTTGCATCGCTTAAGATTGACTAGGTAGGAATCGAAGAGTAATCCTCAAAGGAATCGAATCGCACAACAAGAGAATCAAGAAGGGAAGTACTCCTAATAGCACTGTAGCCTCTCAAAGATGAGTAAAGACGTCTCTATACCGATCCGCGAGACTCTACTAGACTTGCTCATGATCATTAGACCAACGGGAATCTAGTGCTCTAATACCATGTTGTCACGACCAAAAATCCACTAAGGGTCGTGGTGGCACCGAACACCATTGTCAGGCAAGCCAACTGGAATACTAAATTCAATTCTTGTTTTAATAATTTTGAAAAGTCCTCTTTTATTACAACTTAAAATAATACTAAGTATTTTCCTTCAAATGAAGAACGAAATATTTAAACAACTTTAAAAATTTCTGAATAAATCCAAATGCATCCCAGAACCCGGTGTGACAAGTACATAAGCATTTTCTAAGAGAAATTAAATAAGTACAATATTTGTCTGGAGTACAATTGGACAGAAAATAAAGAAAGTCCAGAGAGAGACTATACTAGCCGCGGAATCGCCTCGAGGAAATACATCCCACCTAGTCTCTACGCCTGTCATGCCGCTATGTCGCTAAGCCACACAATAACCATGTGCAACAAAATGCACAGTAACTATAGTATGAGTACGAAAATAACGTGAATCCAATGAGTATCCCGCCTAATCTCGAAGAAGTTACTATGGTCAACTTTGACACTCACTAATGGTCCAGTAATGACTTATCCTTAATATATATATATATATATATATATATATATATATATATATATATATATATATATATATATATATACACACACACTTTGGATTTATTTTATAAACATAATTTTAATCTGAATAAAGGAAACAAGTAAACATATAATTCTTCCATAGGAAATTTACAAAATTTCTTTTCATTATTAACAAATTAATCTTGAGCCAGGATGAGGCAGTAATAACTTTAATAAGTTCAGGGCAGTAATACAAGCATGCGCAAATCCTGCTGAGGCGACGCCCCGATCTAACAAAAATAATGTGCACTTGCCGAGGGTTGACAACACCTATAGATGCACCTATTTAATTTGCCGAGGAATTCGCTCGTTCAAAAAATAAACACACACAGACAGATAGTCAGTCAAGAATTCATCATGGAGAAATTATCCAAGGAAGGCCAATTCTCCTTAATAATTTATGAAAACAAAGCTTAAGTCTTTTTAGAAATCCGTTTATTAATTCGATGTGAGTTAAGAAATTCAAATGTCAATGGGATCACATATATTCCAAGAATAACATGCTTTTGGGTCCTATACTATCCGGACAATAGCATAATAGTTGGCACGCAAGATCTCTCGTCACCTTGTGCGTACGTAGCCCCCACAAATAGGATAACATAACCAATTTAACTCACCTATGGGGATAGTTCCCCCTCACAAGGTTACAAAGGAGACTCACCTCGCTCCAAAGACTCAAAACCGACATTCTACATTCTTCCGAAGGCTTGAACCAACATACAATGCTCCAAAACTAGCCAATGGTCTCACAAATCCATTAATGTATGCTCAATTAAACTTTACAACCCAATTTATAATAATTCCTAACCTCAAACAAAAAGTTAACCAAAATTCCCTCGGGCCCACGTTTCCCGAAATTCAAAAATTTTCGAAGATAAAGATTATCTATGACCTTAAAAGCTCAAATATATAATTTTCTCTAAATTCCAAATACAAAATTATGGCTATAAATAAGGGTTTATTATACTCATTCCTTCTTCATCAACTTTTAGCCCTTTTACCTTCTCTATCTCTTCCTCTAATACCTTATGTTCATGGTTCAAATTTGTGACCACAGGGTTATATGGCAGTAATTTTACCAGTTACACCATGACTCCCTCTTTTGAAAGTTTTACCCCACTAAGTGGGATTATACTAGGTTGTTGTTGTTGTCGTCTCGATCCAACGAGGGAGGGGCACCGAAATCTTCCCATATAAGAAGATATGCAAGCTTTATACTGCTGCTCTTATCTCTTACATTAAACCTAGTGTGGCACTTCGTTCTGTTTGCCTTTCGTGGAATGAGGTGGCACTATCATCTACTAACTTTTGCATCCTACACTGGTACAATATCTCAAGAAGTGGCTTCACAATAGTAGTGATGACGAGACTCATACTCGCCAAGCTTTTTACCAGTCCACAATTTTCTTCGCTTGTTAAAAGCTTTTGCTCTTTGATATGCTATAGCCTTTTATTCATATATCGCTGTTTAGGAGGAGGTTCTCGAGGGCGCTTCTCTAAAGATCAAAATGGAGTCATAAGGAAAGGTTCTCGAAGAGGTCTCTCTTGAGGATATACCCTCAAAATTAGATTAGGCCTTTGGCTGTTGTTTTTACTTCTTTGTTTCTATGTGAGGGCCCCTCGTGGGCTTTGTAAAAATATTTTATTAATATAACAATTTCTTAATTTTGCCTTCGTTTTTGTTGAACTACACTCTGCCTTTGTTTGTGAAAAATCCAAGTGTATGACTCAAACGATTAGCCCGAATACTTGTCCTGGAGCATAATAAACCGTTTGGTTTTTAAATGATTAATACACTACTTTTTAAAGTTATTTGTTATCCCTCAGGATAAGCTTGGATTGATTAGATGTGAACTTAGGTCATTGGGACTTCTAAATCCTAGTTGAGTGAGAGAATGGTCTTCAATTTTTGAAATAGAGCTAGCCATTTTAGACTTCATCGATAGTCCTCGAATGAGAATTTTCTCAAACTAGGGTAGCCTTTGGAATTAGCAATCGGGTGATCGTTTGCTTGATCCTCTGAAAATAGAGGTATCCCTAAGGCTTTACACATAGTCCCCGAGTGGGAGTTTACTCGAACTTGGGTAGCCGTTGGGATTAGTAATTGAACAAGTATTTTATTGAACTCGAAATAAAGGCAGCCCTTAAGCTTTACAGATAAGCCCCGAATGTACATATACTTGAACTCGAGTACCCCTTGCGCTCAATAATCAAGTGAGTGTCCACTCAAACCCAACTTGTAGACGACCCTTAATGATTTCTGAGACAGAGAAGGATAATAAAAGGAAAATGTCCTCGAAGTACGAGGTTCCCATCGAAAGTAGGATCCGCCCGGGGGTGCGAGGAGGACATTGCCGCTGATGAAGATCATATTTTTATCGGTTGTTATGTGGACATCAATGCACCCGGAGAGTTTGACTCTACATTAATAGCTCGAACCAAGAGGCCTTCCGAGACTGTTGAGCCTACTGGGCTCGAGACCCCTTAGTCTTGAGGGAGAGATTCCACAAGAGAGGAAAGGAGAAGGTCCTTCATTACCTGGAATGGGCTTCGATATATCTCCGCCCAATCAAAGCACCTCGGGTTGCTCTAACAGGACCGATGAGACCGAGCCAATAGATGCGAAATCGACCTTCAAGGAAGCTCAGCGACTCTGCTCTATGGTGAGCTTTGAAGTCATTATAATTTTTCTAACTTCATACTTTATTCTTTTTAACTAAAGTTTTCCTTCTCATAGGCCTTCGATAAGCTCAATTTTGAGTTGCTTCGCTGTGAGGATAAGTTGCATAAACCCTTGGATGGGGGGAAATCTCTCACTCTTCCTTGTGATAAGAAGACAAAAGAGCTGATACATCTTCGATCGGAGTTGGACCAAAGTCATGATTACAAAGGCAACATCGAGAAATAGGTGACCTCTATTTTGAGGGAATATTGATAGATGCTCATTTTGCGGCCAAAGGGAATGCTTTGGATAAGGCCTTAGCCCTTGGGATACAAATTGGTAATGCTCGAGAAAGCAACTTGGTCTAGGCGAGCAGGGTTGCTAAGCTTGAAAAAAATCTTTTGAAGACAAAGGTCGAAGTTGTGGTCGATCGAGCCGAAGCTGAATAGGTACGAGTAAAGGCCGATAAAAAGGTGACCATCTATCTAAAAAATGCTACTAAAGCTCATACAAAGTTGAGGGGGCCTTTCGATAGAGAGAGGAGAAGCAACGAATATGCTCGATGCAAATCCTGGAGGGAAACTCTCGAGGAGATATATGGTAAGGGCTTCGATTTAACGGAGGAGATAGAGCAGGCCAAGGTGGATGAGTTTGACACCAAGTTCCTTGTTTCTAATGCTGAATACAATAAGGAGGAGGCCGGTGAGGGAGCTGGTCCTGAGGGAGCCGATGGAGATATAGTCCCGGGGCGGTGGGGGAGGGGGAGGCTAAGTTCCCGAGGGTACACTAGGTTTTTATTTCTTGTTTTTTGTATAGGATCCTTGTAGGAGTGTTGTAAATATATCTTTGCACTATTATTTATAATAAAAAAGGAACATTTTTGTTTTCCCTTTATATAAATTTCCACTTGCTCGTGCTTTATGTTTTGAGTTTTGATGCTTGCCAATAATTAGTTCGGTATGTCGGACATGCAATATAAACCCCTTAGGTTTTCATGCTCAATAAATGAACAATAATAGTTGACCATCAGTGTTCGATCCTCGAGTCAAATTTTGATCCGGGGTTATCGACCCTTAAATTTTTAATACATGGGCCTTTAGGCTCTTACGTATTTTCCCTTAGGTTATTTAGGCTGGCCCTTAGGCTCTTACGCATTGGCCCTTAGGCTCTTTAGGCGGCTCTTATACATTGGCAATAAAGCACTTTTTGTCACGACCCAAATCGATGGGCTTCAACGGGCACACGGTACCTTACTCAACCGAGTACAAACGTATCATATCTTTCTTATTAAATCATTATATACACGTGACATACGTGCTTAATAGACCAACATAATCACTTATAAACTCAAACAAAATCCGATAAAGCTGTTAAATCTTTCACGTATATTACATATGTCTACAATCCTCTAAGAGTACATAAATATTATAAAGGTCGGGATAGAGTCCCGCCATACCAAGCAATACACATCTAAATCATAGTAACCAAAAAAGCAACTCCGAAGCAAATGGAGCATACCAACATCTTTCGCTGAGCTAATAGCCTAGTTGGAGGGCTCTCGACCTGTCTATCGGGATCTTCAAGCATGAAATGCAGCGTCCCCAGGCAAAAGAGACGTCAGTACGAATAATGTAACAAGTATGTAAGGCACATAAATAAGTACATAAGAGACATGGAAGAAATATAGAGTACATGACTCAACCTGAAAGTCTGAATAACTTTGTAAATCATACATTACTTTTAGCATCATGCATATGCATATAAATGCCATGTCATGCATAGGTACATGTTCCATAACATCATCAGCCTCTAAGGGCATTCCATCATATCATATCGGTCATTGCGGGAAAAATCATCATCGTATACCAACTGATTAGGTGGTGGTGCGTATATAATGTCATAACCTTTCCCATATCCCATATACATATATATACATACGCGTACATAACGCCGCTTGAATACATATATGTATACGCGTATATAACGCCATTTGAATCTTATTTTAGGCACTGTGGGCAACATCATCATCATATACCAGCTGATCAGGTGGTGGTGCGTATATAATGCCATAGCCTTTTCCCATATCCCATATACATAGATTTACATATATACGCGTATATAACACCATCTGGTCATGGGTCAATGCACATGTATAAATGGGAGAAATGCATGAAAAATGCATAATAATCTCGATATTTCTTGTGGATAAACTTTTCAAACTACATATTATTTTGAGACCCATGAACAAAAGATAATAATAATATGACACATGAAAATTTAAGAACATATGAACCTCTAACACTTCTATGAATAGAATCATTTATGGAAGTTGTACATTTTCTCGTTTCGTTTGTGTCGTATAGATCATGCCAAGAGAAAGAAAGTATATCCTTAACATATCTGGAGTAGAGAAAAATTCGTAGTTTATTTCAATTCTCATCCGGCGACACTTGAATCTTCCTTTTCTATTGTTTATTTCAATTTTCATCCGGCGACCCCTGCTCTTTTCTTCCTGTTCTCTCTTCTGCTTTTTGAAGGTGTGTTCTTTTTTCTTGGACAGGTGCCTTATTTTTTCGTCGAGGATTTCTGGCAAGCGACAGCACTTCCGGCGACTCCCGTTCAGACTTTCGACAAGACGCAATTGAACTACACGTTCCGATAAGCTGCAGGAAAAATTGCCCAGGTACTAGTCGCGGTGGCGAGGCCAGTGTGCGGCGTTTGGGAGTGAAGAGCTAAGCAACACCGGCCGGGACGTGCAAGAGTCGGTAATAGTTGACCTTGGGTGCATCAAAGCCTACTTTTAGGTTTTTCCCCTAGGAGTTGGTACCTCCCGCTCTCTTGTTACTTTGTACACCTTCTTACGTATTTTAGCTAGCATTCTGTGTGAGGTTTACTCTGTTGCTATCTAGTTTGCATCTTTTTGCGTATTCCGCTATAGTGCGTGTGCGTCACTATTCTCCATAGTTGGTTGGAGGGATAGCGGCCGCGGCGGGGGATGATCGTGTAAGGTCATGTCCTCGGGGGGTGGGGGCGGTGGCGGGGGTGAGTAGGGGGCAGGGAGTGGTCCTGCGGGTAGGGCAGGTGGAAAGGGTGGGAAGAGGGTAGCGGACGCTCATAGATTAAGGATTGGATCATGGAACATAGGCACTCTAACGGGTAAGTCCATTTAGTTTGCGAAGGTTCTTCAGAAGAAGAGGGTTAACATAGCATGTGTACAGGAGACTAGGTGGAAAGGGTCGAAGGCGAGGAATGTAGACGGGTTTAAGTTGTGGTATTTTGGGGTCGTGAAAGGTAAGAATGGAGTGGGTATCTTGGTAGATAGGGATCTAAGGGAGTCCGTGGTTGAGGTTAGGCGAGTGAATGATAGGTTAATGTCTATTAAGTTGGTTATTGGGGGTTGCGTCCTCAACGTCATTAGCGCTTACGCGCCGCAAGCGGGCTTAGACGAGGAGGCTAAGAGGCGCTTTTGGGAGGACTTGGATGATCTGGTGAGTAGTATTCCCCAATCTGAGAAGTTAGTTATCGGACTGGACTTTAATGGTCATATTGGGGCTAATGCTGGGGGTTATGGTGAGGTGCACGGTGGCTTCGACTTTGGGGTTAGGAACGGAGGAGGCACTTCACTGCTTGATTTCGCCAGGCACTCCGAGCTTCTGATTCTGAACTCGACATTTCAGAAGAGGGAGGAGAATTTGGTCACCTTCAAGAGTTCGGTGGCGAAGACTCAGATTGATTACATCCTCCTCAGAAGGAGCGATAGGGGTATGTTCAAGGACTGCAAGGTTATTCTGGGAGAGTCTCTTTCGACTCTTCACAGACTCCTAGTGATGGATGTCGGTCTCTGGGTGAAGAGAAAGAGGAGGGGTGCTCGGGGACAACCGCGGATTAGATGGGGTGTTTTGACTAAGGAGAAAGCACAAGAGTTGGAGAGGAGGTTAGCTGAGGGCAGAGCTTGGAGAAGTTCTGGGGAAGCAGACGCTATGTGGTCAGAGACGGCGATCCTGGTGAGGGAGGTAGCACGGGACGTGCTCGGGGTAGCCAAGGGCTATTCAGGCAGACATCAGGGTGAATGGTTGTGGAATGATGTAGTCGAAGGAAAAGTGGAGGTTAAGAAGGCGGCGTTTGCTAAGTTGGCAGGGATCACAAGCGAGGAAGAACGGAGAGCGAACAGGGAGATCTACAAGGCAGGGAGGAAAGAAGCAAAGCTGGCGGTTACGGAAGCTAAAAATGCGGCGTTTGGTCGCATCTACGAGGAACTAGGGGAGAGAGGCGGGGACAGGAAGTTATTCCGGTTAGCTAAAGCAAGAGAAAGGAAGGCACGTGATCTTGACCAAGTTAGGTGCATCAAGGGCGAGGATGGTAGAGTTCTGATGGGGGAGTCTCAAGTCAAGCAGAGGTGGCAGGCGTACTTTCGAGACTTACTTAACGAGGAGGGGGATCGTATCATAGAGCTTGGGGAGTTGGGGCATTCAGAGCAACATAGAGACCTTGGGTACTGCAGGCGCATTAGGGCGGAGGAGGTCATGGGGGCTTTGCGTAGGATGAGTAGGGGTCGAGCGACCGGGCCTGACGAGATCCTGGTGGAGTTCTGGAAGTGCATGGGTAGGTCAGGAGTGGAGTGGTTCTCCAGGTTGTTCAATGCGATCTTCAGGACCAAAAGGATGCCGGATGAATAGAGGTGGAGTACAGTGGTGCCCTTGTACAAGAACAAAGGGGACATCCAGTGCTGCAACAACTATAGGGGTATCAAATTAATAAGTCACACCATGAAGGTCTGGGAGCGGGTGATCGAGGCGAGGGTGAGGGAGATGACATCTATTTCTGGGAACCAATTCGATTTCATGCCGTGTCGCTCCACTACAGAAGCTATCCACCTTGTTAGGCGGCTGGTGGAGCAGTTCAAGGATAATAAGAAGGACCTGCACACGGTGCTTATCGACTTGGAGAAGGCGTATGACAAGGTCCCAAGAGAGGTGTTATGGAGGTGCTTGGAGGCGAAGAGCGTGCCGGAAGCCTACATCAGAGTAATCAAGGACATCTACGATGGAGCTAAGACTAGGGTTAGGACGATGGGTGGCGACTCAGACCATTTTCCAGTGGTTATGGGGCTCCATCAAGGATAGGCGCTTAGCCTCTCTTGTTTGCCTTGGTGATGGATGCTCTAACCCATCATATTCAAGGGGATGTACCTTGGTGTATGCTATTTGGTGATGACATAGTCTTGATAGATGAGACGAGAGTCGTGTTATTGAGAGGTTAGAGGTATGGAGACAAACTCTCGAGTCTAAAGGTTTCAGAATAAGCAGATCTAAGACAGAATACCTGGAGTGCAAGTTTAGCGCCGAGCCGAGCGAAGTAGGCAGGGACGTGATGACTAGATCTCAAATCATCGCCAAGAAGGATAGTGTCAGATATCTTGGGTCGGTGATTCAGGGGGACGGAGAGATTGACGGGGATGTCATTCATCGCATATGAGCGGGGTGGTCAAAGTGGAGGCTTGTATCAGGAGTCCTGTGTGACAAGAAAGTTCCACATAAACTCAAGGGGAAATTATATAAGGCTGTGGTTAGACCTGCAATGTTGTATGGGGCGGGGTGCTGGCCCGTGAAGAACTCTCATGTTCAGAGAATGAAGGTTGCAGAGATGAGGATGCTCAGGTGGATGTGCGGGCTCACCAGGTTAGATAAGATTAAGAATGAAGTTATTCGAGAGAAGGTGGGGGCGGCCTCGGTGGATGAGAAGATGCGAGAAGCGAGGCTGAGGTGGTTCGGGCATGTGGGGAGGAGAAGCCCTGATGCCCCGGTGAGGAGTTGTGAGCGGCTGGCTATTGTCGGCGTTCGGCGAGGCAGAGGGAGGCCTAAGAAGTATTGGGGAGAGGTGATTAGGCATGACATGGCTAGAATGCGGGTTTTCGAGGACATGACCCTTGGTAGGAAAGTCTGGAGGTCTAGTATCAGGGTTGTAGGATAGGGACTCCTAGAGTTTTTCATACTCCTCACCCGGGGTTGGGTGAGGCTTGGGAGGGCTATCCATAGATGATTTGTGTTTTGGTTTGTGTCTCCCTTATAGTAGTTATTTATGGTAGTTACTGTATGATACTATTGCATGCTATTTTATTTATGTTTCTTACGTTTAGATAATTATTTACGCTATTTCTGCTGGAGTTACTAAGGCTCTTTTGTTTTTGTTTGTGTTTTTGTTGTTCCTTTCATGCACTGAGCCGAGGGTCGATTGGAAACAGCCTCTCTGCCCTTTCGGGTAGGTGTAAGGCTCGTCTACATATTACCCTCCCCAGATCCCACTTTGTGGGACTATACTGGATAGTAGTAGTTGTTGTTGTTGTTTATATATACATTATACATTATACTACCGTGGTCATATGATACTTTGCATGATACTAGTCCATAAATATCAAGTAGTAACGCTCGGCCCGTATTTTATCCCAACATGCCAAACTTGGACGAAAATTTATTTTCTTGACTTGTTTCCCATCTCACCTTCACGAATTTACTTTTTACTTGTTTGAAATAGCATAATCCTTATAATCTCCAAATAATCTTTTCCTTGCACTGAATTCACATATTACTTTATTTGGTGATATTTCCTTAGAATACCTATGATTTCACCCGCGAGTAGCAAATACATACCACTTATAGGGTACAAAATTTGCAGCAAAGAATTACTGTATGATTTTAGTTATGTGTACATAACTATCATTCTTTTCAGGAGAATTGCTATATAAAGGATTTTAATTAGTCCGTTAACTCATTGTTAGTACGTCCTCCTAAAACTCTAGTATTTGATTATATAAACACCACTATGAGTGTTGAAAAGGAACAGTTGATAGTGTTATATATTATATGCATTCATCGAAGGGATTTTTAGGAGCTGCGAAAACAAGGGATTCATCTCTCTTGTGAGTGATTCCTTCCTATCAGTTATTCGAGTCGTGATTGTTACAGACGACCCGCTTCCGTAACCAGAAACCTGTATATCTCCTAATCCAGTTTATATGGTTAATACTTCAATAACATTATATCAGTCAATAGTTCTTATTAAGGGTTATATATAGTTGCTCTTAAATGATATTATGGTACAAATATTTACTAATTATTAAGCGTTATTTTTAGTTTTCATTAAATGACCTGATTCAGCAAATATTTTCTCACACGGTTCGGTGAATAGAAACTAAACTAAAAAATTATATACATATGAGTACTTTACACGCAAAATGAGATGTTTTCCAAGGAATTGGTGCATAGTTTTAATACATGAAAAGAGTCCAATTAGAACATAACCACATGGCGGAAACTGGTAAAGTGAAAAGTGTATAGCTGCACAAGCATTGTACTCCCTCCGGTTCATAATAAGTGATTTTTATATTAATTACTTTACGATAAATTTAACGTACAATAATAGGATGCAACATCGTCATAATATAGTACTGTGGGACGTGACATCTCCTTCCAGGCTCTCATTAATTTATTTATAGCGTGTTTTCATGTATGAAAATATGGAGTGTAACATCATTCCCCCATTTGGAACATTCGTCCTCAAATGTTGACTGATGCACTTATCGTTCTCATATCCCGTAGCTCTTGCGAATACTTTAGTAGTCCTCTTGATATCTAGGCAATTGTTCTGTGAATAAGCCCAACGTTTAGGGTATTCCCCCTTTAGTCCTCTTTCTCATACTACAACTTGTGGTCAAAATCTTTTAATCTCGTAATTGTTTCTACCTCCTGTCATGCAGCCTGTATGATTCTGACCTTGTAAGTGGGCCTATGCGATTCACCTTTCCTTTTTCCTTGTAGCTTTTAGTCAATCTCTAGGCCTTACTTTATAAACATATACAAAGCCTTTTTGGGCATCTATAGGTGTACTGAAGTTCTTTGCTCGATACTTTATAGAACTTGCGAATATGGCCAAATCTTATTTCATAGATCAAGTTATCCATTCATATGACTTTACTTCATTTACATGGGTTATACTATACTATAATTTTCACTTCAATTTAGAGTCACTCAGGTGTGCTTACCAAGTTCCCAGTTATTTTTGTTGCCTACCGTTTAGGTATGAATCTCAGTCTTTTAATGCCCCTTCATTATCGTTTGTCTTAAGAATCATGGCCTAATCTCATGTCATACTTTATAACTTATATCTGACCATTGTTGATTCGCTTCAATGTTGATCTATAATCCTTTACTTTAAGACTTAAAACTTCTTACGTAATACATTATCGTTAGGGCTTACGTTGTATTGAGGAATATTTGAAGTAATTTCCATAATCATATTTCATAGTGTCCCAATGTGATTCATCCTTTGTGGGTTATTCTAACCCCGTACAACTCATGAAATCCTCTTCAAATCATTATTCACTCGAAGACCTAAACGTCATTATTTATCCATCACAATTACACCCGTATTGTACTATCAGGGCAACAATTCTATCTTTTCTAAACGATACTAGTCTTAGACTCTTTTAAGTTCATTCAGGCTATACTAATCTTTCTATAACTTTAGAGAAACCATCAACTCTTCTTGTTTTCATGGGCTTAGTCCCGAGGACTTATTAATTCTTGTCACCTACTCACTCGTCTTTTCTTATCCTTACTCATGTCTTCATAAAATCTTGTTGCTCTACCATACTTTATCTTGCGACTTACACATATCTATTTGTATGATTCACAACCTTCCTTCAACTTTCTTTATCATAGGTTCCCTTGTCTTATTCTGGAACATCATCCGATACACCACACCATCTCTAACTCTTCTTTACTCTCTTAACTAGACCACTCAATACCTAGAAATCGTAGGCTGGAAGATATACAATTGAAGACGCTACTATCATTCCTGCATAATGAATCCCCACGCTTCTAGCCTTATATTTGCAGTACAGACTATTCACAACCTTCTACATTTGAGTATTTCATACGTCGTTCACCTTTACCCTACTACCTTACAATCTTGCATCGTATCTTCTATTTCTTTCATGACCTCCCTTCTACATAGGTATAATTCACGTACTTATCTTGAAGCTCTATTATAATACTTGCACCTCTAGTGCATACACAACCCTGTTGAAGATTTATACCAACTTCTTATGAGACTGGTACCCTTCTAATGGGATTATTATAGAGTCATTACAGAATATGGGCTACTTTACTATCTCTCTTGTACCTATGATATTTAATACTAATCCTGCAATATTCTCAATCACGGGGTCTATAATTTTTTTGGTTCCAGTAATCAAATTCCTAATTTACTTTTTTGACATAACTCTTTTGTTTCCTTCTCCTTTTGATCAACCTTTATGCTTAAGCTATCTTTCGATCTGCTGCTCATGGTGTTACTTTAGCCTTTCATGGATGCTATGGAATACCCATGATACCATCATCTAACAACTTAATCTTTTATCTATGACCTAAACTTAATTCTTTCTTTTTAACTTATGCCAGAGTCTTCTACGGCTGTACGATTGCCATATATATTCTCCATGGATAATTCTCTGAAAGCTTGAGTGCATTCATAACGTGACTAACTCGAGATCATTGATCAAATAATTCCTTTCGTTCCTTCTCAGCTTTCTTTAACGTACGCTATTACCTTTCCTTATCTTTCTTCCTCCTTGTTGCATGCATACTTAGCTTATCTTTATCTCCCATGCATGCCGAAATTTCCGTACAACTCATATGATCTTCGAATATTTCTTTTGATTTTTACTTCCCCTTCACTAGCCAAAGTAGATTCATCTTTCTTATTGAGGACGTACAATATTGTTGTGTAACTGTTGTTACAAGACCATTTCCTCTTTAAGTCATTTTTCTTAGGTTGAAGCCTTCTTCCTCATTTCCTCAGCTAGTCCTTCACTGCAGTACTTAGGTAAGACCCTCTAACTCTTGTAAATATACAAGCTTATTATACCATATTCCCGATAGAATTTTTGATGTTTGTGCTCATTTGTAATTATCCTTAGTTACTTACCTCCATACTCATCTGCTAGTACAGCTATTTTGAACTGAAGTTTTGACTGTCTTCCCAGTGGAACTATCTTTTATTAACACTCATACGGTATCATTAACTGCCCTAACTCATATTTCAATAATTCTCAAGTATTATAATGTCATATCTGTAGGGCTAAATTCACTATATTGGGTTTTACTATCTTTATCTTGCATGACCTGCTGTCTTGTTCAGTATCCTCTTGACTAGCCATAGCTAGGCTCTTTCTAAATCAACTATTATCTACTCGTTGGCCCATTCTCATATCAATATTCCTTGCAATCTTTCTTGGGTTATTTTCTTTGTCTTAAATTATGTCTCGTACTGGCTCCTTATTTATTAATAACAGCTCGGACAGGAACCTTTACTTTCTCTCCTTAACATCGTACTTGCACAATATTCTTGAATCGTAGCGTACCTGTATGATTAGAATAAGTGGCATATCACTCCTCTTTCATTTATCGCATTCTTCCTTTTCCATTCCATAGTCACTAGAAACAATCTGACTTAATGCCACATCACTCCATATTATCCCCTTTAGGGGTGTACTAAGAGTTGGAGCTACGATGACCTGCCTATAAATGATTAAACTTTTCATCTTTGGCGTCTTTCCACATTATCGGTGACCCTTACTCGCTTTGCGGTAATCCTTCCATACTAAGGATAGCAGAATCCTTTACATATGGGGTGAAATTTGATATAACTGGCACATACAGTCCCTTTAGCTGAACTTTGCTCACATTACTTGCTGTATGGGAGCGTCTTCCTGAATGATCATTCTCTGAATTTCTCATGAATATTCTTTTGTCGTCCATTTTATTATTAGCGGAACAAAATCTGAAGTTCTTATGATGGCGACTATCATCAGTCACTCAGTCCCTAATTCATGTTTAGTTTATCTTGTTCACCAATCCATACTGGTTCTACTACTCTGGGGTCTAACTTTTCCTCTAGGTAATCACGTTAGAGTTGCGAATTTATTTCTTAAAATGAGGACATGATTGTATGGCCTATACTTTTTTATTGTCCTAAGGCCTGTCACTTCTCGTTTCTTTCTTCACTTGACTATGGATTTTGTAATATTGTCATCTTTTGATATGCCGTTGCCATCCATGTATCAGATCTTACTCATAATGCTTTATTAACTCTTTTCTTATTTCCTGCTAACATTTATGCCGATCACTTTATTTTGAAATCTTGAACAAGACATTATGTTGCTCTTAGCTTCCCTTTGCTCTATTCAATGGCTCTTCAAGTTTCTTAACGTTCTCGCTTTACTAGGGACGCGAGCCACACTAAGGTAATATTTATCCCTTCAAGGCTTATAGTGCATGTCTTTCTAGTACTCATATCTGGATGCACTATTTCAGAGTGCACCATCTGGTGTCCCATAAGGAGATCTATTAGCATATTTGCAATATCCTTCGGAAATGCCAACTGACGCAAACAATTCATCCATCATATCTTCTTATACTACTTTCGTTAATCCCTATACACTACTACAAAAAGGGCATTTGACGGCAATTATTTAGCGGAAATAAGTCAATTGCCGCTAATATATCCTATAAAGCTATATGCGGCAAATGACCATTGGCCACTAAAACATAACCTTTTAATGGCAATTAAAATAAATTGCCATTAAACACAATTAGTTGACTAATAGGCAGATTTAGGATTTTTTATTTTTTATAAAACTTTCCCTCTCTGCTTATTTATTCACACCAAATTATTTTGCACAACAAAATAATCATCATTCCTTCAAAAAAATCATCATCCAGTTTGCAAAAAAAAGAAAAAAAAAAGAAGAAAATCTGTCCTTTCCCTCCAATTTGCAACAAAAGTAATCCATCGATTCCCTCGAATCATAAAAATAGGAAAACCTCTTCTGAATGGGGTACTGATTTCATTCAACGAATAGGGGAGGAATCTGATTTTCCTTCATGGAAAAGGATACAAATTAGAGAGTCTACATATAGGTCTGGATATTTTGTATCGTTTTATTGAACAAGAAGACCGTTGTTCGTCCCTAACCAGAATCGGAGATAGAATAATTGAATTGTCGGCCAGAATCGTAGAATCGAAGGTCTCCGGCCAGCTCCTTCCCCGGATAACTGCTCTTCTTCCCCGAGTATTTTTTGTTTTTTCACCCAGCAGACGCAAGTAAGATTTTAGATTTGCGTTCAACTGTTACGATTATGCCAACTGTTCCGATTTGAGATTTTTCGTTTTTTCATCCACTAGAATCGTAGTATTTTCGTCGTTGTTAGTATTCTAAATGTTGCGAATTTGAGATTTTTCGTTTTTTCACCCAGCTAAATCGTAGTATTTTCGTCTTTGTTAGTATTCTAACTGTTGCGATTTGAGATTTGCGTTCAACTGTTACGATTATGCCTTAAAATATTGCGATTTGAGATTTGCGCAAGCACATTTTTTTCTGCATATGTGAGTCGCGATTTGAGTTGATTTTGGGTTGCTGCTGCTCTAACATGCTCAATTTTCGATATCAAAGTATACTTTTTTTTTGTGTTTGCTAAGTTGTTTGTGATATCTCCCTGCTTTCTGTTAGATTGATAGTCGTTTCATTGAATTGATTCTTTCCATGTTGCTCTATTGTTTTTTATTTGTTTGCTACGTTTTTGTTGTTTTCTCTAATTTATAGTTGTTTGTTATATCTGCTACCTTTTTGTGTTCACAATTTCTGTTTTCTTGTCTTTGAACTGGTTCCTCTGTATTTTTTCTACTAGGTGGAACAAAGCTAATAAGATTCTGGCTCTCTTAAGTAAATCAACAAATCTTGTAGTCATCTCTCCTATGTAGTATTTGAATTATGTGCTTGATCACTATGTTTATGACTAGCCTCTTTAGGTGATTTGATCCATGGACACTAGCATTGTAAATCTGCATTTGGCTATTGTCCAGATTTGATCCTTGGACACTAGTCTTTTGACCATTTTTCTGGATGTAAATCGGTTGGTTGCCATAAGCCTCTTTTAAGTACTCCAGAAATTCGTAATAGGAGTAGTAAGTTTTGAAAGTTTTAAAATATATGATATATGGTTATTCTATAAATTATAAGTTTAATAATTCTATTCTAGAAAATTTAATGAACCAATATGTGAAAAATATAGAAGAAATTAGAGATAGTTTAACTGTTTGATAGTTTTAATTGTTTAAGTGATCGTTTTAAATAAATTTCTGTTTAATAGTTTTAATTGTTAAAAAGATATTTTTGGGCCATGGATGGTTATTTTATTTTAACTATATTTTTCATTAATTCCACCATTTTACTAACACATGTTTAGCTTTTTCAGTAATTATAGAAAAGAAAAGACTATCTTGAACATCATGGACAATCCTACAAATAAAAGATGGATGTATTTTGAAAAAGTTAGTAAAGAATATTTGGATGGAGTAGAAGATTTTTTAAATCATGCATTTTCTGAAAAACAAGATGGAGAAAAAATTGCATGTCCTTATACGGAGTTTGTGCTTGTCCATCAAGTAAATTGGGCTACAGCATATGATCTGTCACGACCCACACCCCGATCGTGATGGTGCTCAACACCTTGTTAGGCAAGCCTGACCATTCAAACCATTTCCAGCCAAATCATGTATTTAAATACTAAATTTACCATAAATTCTCAATTTAATATTGATAAAACATTGCGGAATCCGTAATGTGAAAATAACAACAGCCCAAAAGGAACAAGTGTCACAAGTCTGAGCCTCTAAATACAGCTGAACAGTACTCTAAACAAAGAAAGTGTAGATATGGAAATAAAGATAGATAAGAGGAGAGATCACGTCTTGCGGACACCAGCAGCTACCTTGGTAACTTCGATACTTAGCTGAGGAAAAACAGCTAGTCACAACTAAGCCTCCGGGATCCCTGTATCTGCACACAAGGTGCAGGGAGTAGAGTGAGTACTTCCAATTCAGTGAGTAATAGCAACAAATAACAACTGAATAAAAGAAATCAGGTAAGAGCACTATACAGTTCTAATATCAGCAGTAAAGACAGTAGATAAGTACTAAACAGGGAAAAGAATCTGATATATACTTTTCTTTCCGTCCGACCAGTTACTAACACTGCTGCGGCGCGCAGCCCGATCAAACGTCATATATATATATATATATATATATATATATATATATATATAATATTGCGAAGCGCAGCCCGATCCAATATAATATATAAAATGCTGCGGCGCACAGCCCGATCTAATAAATATAGTAAACTGCGCTCACTGGGGGTGTGTACGGACTCCGGAGGGGCTCCTTTAGCACAAGCGCTATAATACTGTGGCGTGCAGTCCGATCCATATATAACTATGGCGTGCAGTCCGATCCATAAAATATATCAGTGCAGCGTGCAGTCCGATCCATATAATATATCAGTGCGACGTGCAGTCCGATCCCTATAATATACTACTGTGGCGTGCAGTCCGATCCATATAATATACTACTGCACCGTGCAGTCCGATCCTTATACATGTATATTTATATACTGCTGTGGTGTGCAGCTCGACCCGATGTAAATATGTCAAATAGCCTCACTACGGGGTCCTTGACCCCTCTCAGTCAAAATAGACTTGGACTCTCGGGCCCACTCAGCTAAGACAGGGTATTCAACCCTAGGTATTGCTTATTTAGGGTGCAAGTTACAAAATCCGGTTTATTTCATGATTTACAGTCTAAAGTCAGGACAAATGGTATGTGTCCAATAGGTAAAGTGAGGTCAATCATCTCAACATGCTATCTGGGAGTTCTACAGATCGGCACAAGGACCCAAACATGGCAACTAGCCCAAATTATACGAGTACAAGCTCCACCTTAGTCAAGAAGTACAGTAAGTCATCAATCGGGATGGACCAGGTCCGAGTCCCTAGCGGATATAACACCACGCCCATCACAAGACGCGTGTCTCATCTCAACATAGCATCGCATAGTGAAAATACTGGGTTTCAATACCTCAGTATATCATTCATAATCATTACTCACCTCAAACCGGCCAAAATCCTAGCTCGCCTTGCGCTTTCCTCGCAAATCGGCCTCCTCGGCTGCAGAATCTGACCAAAACCCCAAGGAATATATTATAATAGGCTAATGGAACATAACCCAATAGAAAGAACTCGAAAAACACACAAAAACACGAAGTTCGCAAAACCCGAGCCCTGGGACCACTTCTCAAAAAATTATGAAATTGACATCACCGGAGTCCTCGTCTCGCCAGGAGTCCGTACATATAAAGGTCATCAAAATGGGAGTTCAAATGGGCCATCAAATCCCCAATCTTCATTTCAAAAACTAAGCCCTAGCTTCTTCAATTTTTACCCAAATTACAGAGAATTAAGGGATGATTCTTCGATTAAATAATGTATCTAGGCCACGAGACTTACCTTGAATCACTTCCCGTCAAAATCCCCTTCAAAATCTACCAACAAGCTCTCAAGGTGGTGCAAAAATGGAGGAAGTAATGATAGGGTCACGTATGAAATGTTTAAACAAAAGCTTCTCTACCCAGCGATTCTCTTCTATGCGATCGCAGCTCCTGGCTTGCGATCGCAGAGCACAAATTTTGAACCTACAGTTTTCCTCTTATGCGATCGCAATAGACCCCATGCGATCGCAGTGAATCAAGACCTGAAACTACGTGATCGCGTCCTTACCTATGCGAACGCACTGAACCACTTCCCAATCGTATGCGATCACATAGACCCTTACGCGATCGCATAACACAAAAATAGGACCCAACCTAGACCTCTTATGTGATCGCAATGCTTCCTCTGCAATCACATAGAGCAATTGGCTCTACAATAGCTGAAGCCCAAATCTGCAATTTTCAAACATCCAAACAGTCTCCGATGACCACTCGAAACCACCCCGAGGCCCTCGGAACCTCAACCAAAAGCACCAACATACCCCAAAACATCATACAAACTTGTTGCAATCATAAAAACACGCCCAACAACACAAAAATCATTAATTCACGACAGATTCAAGCCTAAGTTAAACTAATACTTTCGAAACTCATATTCGATCAAAAACCGGACCAAACGACATTTGATTGACCTGAAAATTTGCAAACATATCCAAAATCACCTAATGAAGCTGCAGAAACTATCGAATCCCATTCCGACCCCAGGATAAAAATCTCACCTATCAACCGGAATTCGCTGAAATTCAAACTTAGCCAATTCAAGCCTAATTCTACGCCGGACCTCCAAATTAAATTCCAATTTCACTCCTAAGTCATAAATCACCCCCAAAACTAGCAAAATCATCGGAAATCCAATCCGAGCCCTATAACTCATAAGTCAACATCCGGTTAACTTTTCCAAACTAGCCTTCTCTTAAAGAGACTAATTGTCTCATTTCCAACCAAACTCTGTACGAATCACTTCAGACTCTACAAACACATATAATGAAGCATATAGAAGCATAAAACGGGGAAAATGGGGTGGTAACTCACGTGAAGAAGGGCCGGGTCGTCACATCCTCCCCAACTAAAACAAACGCTCATCCTCGAGCGGATCAAGAAACATACTTGGAGCCTTAAAATGAGGATATCTGCTCCGCATCTCCTGCTCGGTCTCTCAAGTGGCCTCCTCCACGGGTCGACCTCTCCACTCACCTTTACCGAAGCTATTTCCTTTGATCTCAACTTTTGAATCTGACGACCTAAAATAGCCATTTGCTCCACATCATAGGTCAAGTCCTCATCCACCTGGATCGTGCTGAAGTCTAATACATGAGATGGGTCCCCAACATACTTTCTGAGCAGAGAAACATGGAACACTGAGTAAATTTCCGACAAGCTGGGTGGCAAATCAATCATATAGGTCACCTCCCCAATCCTTCTGAGTATCTCAAAAGGTCCAATGAACCGCGAACTTAACTTCCCTTTCTTTCTGAACCTCATTACGCCTTTCATAGGTGAAACCTTCAGCAAAACCTTCTCGCCCACCATATATGATACATCCCAAACCTTCCGGTCCGCGTAACTCCTATGATGCGAGTGAGCCGTACGAAGTCTCTCCTGGATAACTTTCACTTTCTCTAAGGCATCTTGAAACAACTCTGTCCCTAATAGTCTAGCCTTGCCGGGCTCAAACCAGCAAACTGGAGATCTACACCGTCTCCCATATAAAGCCTCATACGGCGCCATCTGAATGCTGGACTGATAATTATTGTTGTTATAAGCAAACTCCATAAGCGGCAAGAACTCAGCCTAAGAACCTCCAAAATCAATAACACAGGCTCGCAACATGTCCTCCAATATCTGAATAGTACGCTAGGATTGCCCGTCCGTCTAAGGATGAAAATCCGTGCTCATATATATATCTGAGTGCCCAACTCCCGATGAAAAGTCCTCCAGAACTAGGAAAAAAACTGAGTACCCCTGTCTGAGACAATAGAAACTGGAACCCCATGCAACCGCACAATCTCACGGATGAAAATCTCTGCTTGCCGCTCCGAAGAATAGGTTGTACACACCGGAATGAAGTGCCCAGACTTGGTCAGCCTATCCACAATAACCCAAATAGAATCAATGTTCCTCGAGGTACGAGGGAGACCACTCACAAAGTCCATAGTAATCCTCTGCAATTTCTACTCGGGAATATCCATCTGCTGAAGCACACCACCGGGTCTCTTATGTTCATATTTGACCTGCTGACAATTGAGACACCTAGATACATAACTCACAATGTTCTTTTTCATCCTCCTCCACCAATTATGCTGCCTCAAGTCCTGGTACATCTTCGCGGCACCCGGATGAATAGAATACCGTGATTTGTGGGCCTCCTCTAATATCAACTCTCGGAGCCCATCCACATTGGGCACGCAAACCCGGCCCTTCATCCGCAACACACCATCACTAAAAACAGTCACATCTCTGGCATCATTATGTTGGACCCTGTCCTTTAGGACAAGCAAATGCGGTCATCATACTAGCGCTCCCTGACGCGAACATACAAAGAAGACTGGGAAACCACACAAGCCAACACCCGACTAGGCTCAGAAATATCCAACCTCACCATCCGATTAGCCAAGACCTGAACATCAACTGCAAGGGGCCTCTCCCCAACTAGAATGTACGCCAAGCTACCCATACTCACCGCCTTCCGGCTCAAAGCATCGGCCACTATATTGGCCTTCCCCAGATGATATAATATGGCAATATCATAATCCTTGAGTAACTCAAGCCACCTCCGCTGTATCAAATTGAGGTCCTTCTGCTTAAACAAGTGCTGGAGACAGCAATGATCCTTGAACACCTTATATGATACGCCATATAGATAGTGCCTCCAAATCTTCAACACATGAACTATAGCAGCCAACGCCAAGTCATGAACAGGGTAATTCTTCTCATGAGGCTTAAGTTGACGCGAAGCATACGCAATAACTCTACCCTCCTGCATCAATACACATCCGATCCTAACTCTCAAAGCATCACAATATACCAAGTAAGAGCCTGAAGCTGATGGCAATACTTGGACCGGAGCTGTAGTCAAAGCTGACTTGAGCTTTTGGAAACTCTCCTCACACTCATCCGACCACACAAATGGAGCATTCTTCTGCGTCAACTTCGTCAAAGGTGAAGCAATAGATGAAAAACCCTGAACGAACCTGCGATAATAGCTTGCCAAACCGAGGAAACCCCCAATCTCAGTAGTTGCGGACGGTCTGGGACAACTCTACACCGCCTAGATCTTCTTTGGGTCAACCTGAATACCATCAGTGGACACCATGTGTCCCAGAAAAGCCACGGAACTGAGCCAGAACTCACACTTGGAGAACTTTGCATAAAGCTTCTCCTCTCTCAACCTTTGCAATATCACTCTCAAGTGCTGCGCATGCTCCTCTTGGATACGCGAGTACAATAGTATATCATCAATAAACACGATCACAAAAGAATCCAGATACAGCTGAAATACACTGTTCATCAAGTGCATGAATGCGGCTGGGGTATTAGCCAGCCCAAATGAAATAACTAGAAACTCATAATGCCCATATCTCGTCCTGAAAGCTGTCTTCATGATATCAGAATCTTTAGTCTTCAGTAGGTGATAGCCTAAACAGAGATCAAGCTTAGAGAATACCTTTTCCCCCCGAAGCTGGTCAAACAAATCCCCAATACGGGGTGGTGAATACTTGTTCTTCACTATCACTTTTTTCAACTGTCTGTAATCAATGCATATTCTCATTGTGCCATTCTTCTTCTTTACAAATAACACCGGTGCGCCCCATGGTGACACACTCGGACCCCTTATCTAGGAGTTCCTACAACTGCTCCTTCAACTCCTTTAACTCTGCTGGTGCCATGCGATAGGGATGAATAGATATGGGCTGAGTACTCGGCACCAAATCAATACCGAAGTCAATATCTCTGTCCGGCGGCATGCCTCGCATGTCTACTGGAAATACATCAGGAAATTCCCTTACCACGGGGACCGAGTCAAGACTAGGAGCCTCAGCTTCAACATCCCTCACAAATACTAGATATGATAAACATCCCTTCCCAACCATCCGCTGGGCCTTTAAGAAAGAGATTACCCTACTGAGTACATAATCAGTCGTACCATGCCACACGATCCTCGGAAAATCCGGTATAGCCAATGTGACTGTCTTAGTGTGACAGTCTAGAATAGCATGGCACGGTGATAGGCAATCCATGTGCATAATAACGTAAAAAATCTACCATGCTCAATAGCATCAAGTGAACTCGGGTCTCCAGACCCCCAATAGTAACAAGACAGGATCGATACACATGGTCTACAATAACAGTATCACCCATCGGGGTAGATACGTGCACATGTAACGCAAGACACCCTCGGGTAGTCCCTAAATGATGAGAAAAGTAAGAAGATACATAAGAATAAGTGGATCCGGGATGAAATAACACTGAGGCATCCCTATGGTAGACTAAAATAATACCTGTAATAACATTATCCAAAGCAACAACATCTGACCTGCCCTAAAGAGCATAGAAACATGCCTGACCACCACCAGATCGGCCTCCCCCTCTAGACGACCCCTAACTGCCTGACCCTCACCCCTAGTTGACTTGGCGGGTGCTGAAGACACTGGGTCAGAAGATGGGGGCTGACCCCTGTGCTGAGATGAACTGGAAGAACGAAGGGGACACTCCCTCCATATATGCCCGAACTCGCCACACTCATAATTACTCCCTGGTGGGCGGGGCGGGGACTGAAGGGAACCCCTTGCACTAGTGTGGCTGGCTGAAGAACTCGGCCGAGATGAACCCTGAACAGATGAGGCTTGAGGCAAACTCTACAAAAGAAGTGCGCTTAGAGATGGCTGACCCTGCTGAGAGCTCTGATAACCCCGACCAGAAGATGAACCACGGTACTCTGACCGAGCTGGCTGTGGAGCCCTGAAAGAACGACCCCTGCTCTGCTAATACTGGCCCTAGACGGAGCACCACTGGAGCCACCTAATCCTCGAGGCCTCTTGGCCTCCCTCTTCTCTCTCTCCTAATAACGATCCGTCTCAATATCATAGGCTATATCCACCGCCTCCTTAAAGGTGTGACTCTGGACCCTCTCACAAGTCATCAGAATACAGATGGGATAAATGAGTCAGTCCAGAAATCGTCTGATCCTCTCATGATCTGTCGGAACCATGCACGGAGCACAACAAGCCTGATCTACAAATGTCACCTCATACTACGTCACAAACATATTTCCCTGACAAAGACACTCAAAATGCCTGTGTAGCTCCTCCCTCTGCGACCGAGGTACCCACTTCTCCAAGAAGATAGTGGAGAACTCCTGCCAAGATAACGCCGCTGCAACTCCTGGCCTACGCTGCTCATATGCCTCCAACCATGTAAAGGCTGCTCCTGAGAACTGAAAAGCGGTAAAAGAGACCCCACTAGTCTCCAAGATCCCTGCTTTCCTAAGCATGCGTCAACACTTATCGAGAAACCCCTGGGCATCCTCGACTGGAACACTGCTGAAAGTAGGATGCGAAAGACTGCTGAACCTCTCCAGACAATTGTACTCGTCATCTGACATCATTGGCACCCCATCACCTTGAACTGGAACAGCTGGATAAATAGGGGCAACTGGCTCACCTGTGGTGCCTCTAGGGTCTGCAAACCCTGTGCACTCTGCTCTGGAGTGCAAGCTGCGGGGGTTTGATGACCACCCCTGGTTTGAGATATAGCTGCGGTAGTAGTAGAGACTGCCTGAGCTAGGCCAGTGAAAATTGATAAGATCTGAGCCAGGGCCTCCTGAAGACCCGGAATCACAATAGGCACTGCTAGTTCCTGAGCAGGTGCTACTAGAACCTCTATAGCTGGAGGCTGATCCTGAATGGGGGCAGTGCTGCCTCTGCTGCTCTGCCTCGACCACGACCACGACAGCGACCTCGGCCTCTAGTGGATGGCAATGGTGGTCATCCTCCTCGTCCGGTAGCACGTGTTCTCGCCATCTGCGATAGAATATAGTAAATACGTTTAGTTCTCGGATCAACAAAGTCGCATGACAAGAATTTAAATAATATAAAGTTTTCCTAAAGGTTCTGCTGCCTCTCGAGGATAAGTACAGACGTCTTCGTACCGATCTACGAGACTCTACTAAACCGGCTCATGACTCGTGAGGCCTGGTAACCTAGGCTCTGATACTAACTTGTCACGACCAAAACCCTGATCATGATGGCGCCCAACACTGTGTTTGGCAAGCCCAACCATTTAAACCTTTTCCAGCCAAATCATTTACTTAATGAATAATTTAGCATAAATTCTCAATTTAATATTGATAAAACACTGCAGAATCCGTAATGTGAAAATAACAACAACACAAAAGGAACCGGCGTCAAAAGTCTGATCCTCTAAATACAGCTAAACAGTACTCTAAACAAAGAAAGTCTAGATACAGAAACAAAGATAGATAAGAGGAGAGATCAGGTCCTGCAGATGCCAGCAGCTACCTTGATAACTCCGATACCGAGCTGAGGAACAAAAGATAGTCACAGCTAAGCCTTCGAGATCCCTATATCTGCACACAAGGTGTAGGAAGTAGAGTGAGTACTTCCAACTCAATGAGTAATAACAACAAATAACAACTGAATGTAAGAAATCCGGTAAGAACACTATATAGCTCTAATATCAGCAGTAAAGACAGTAGATAAGTACTAAACAGGGAAAAGAATATGATATATACTTTTCTTCCGTCCGACGAGTTACTAACACTAATGCGGCGTGCCGCCCGATCAAACACCATACAATATATATATATATATATATATATATATATATATATATATATATATATATATATATATATATATATATATATATATATATATATATATATATATATATATATATATATATATATATATATATATATATATATATATAAATAAAATGTTGCGGCGCGCAGCCCGATCAAATATAATATATAAAATGTTGCGGCACGTAGCCCTATCCAATAAATATAGTCGACTGTGCTTATTGGGGTGTGTACAGACTCTGTAGGGGCTCCTTCAATCCAAGCGCTATAATACTGCGGCGTGCAGTCCGATCCATACATCACTGCGGCGTGCAGTCCGATCCATATATTATATCACTGCGGCGTGCAGTCTGATCCATATAATACATCACTGCAGCATGCAGTCCGATCCATATAATATACTACTATGGCGTGCAGTCCGATCCATATAATATACTACTACAGCGTGCATTCGGATCCTTATACATGTATATGTATATACTGCTGCGACGTGCAGCCCGACCCGATGTAAATATATCAAATAGCCTCACTACGGGATCCTTTACCCCTCTCAGTCAATATAGACTTGGCCTTTCGGGCCCACTCAGCTAAGGCATGGTATTCAACCCTAGGAATTGCTCATTTAGGGTGCAAGTTACAAAATCCGGTTTATTTCATGATTTACAGTCAAAAGTCAGGACAGATGGTATGTGTCCAATAGGTAAAGTGAGGTCAATCCTCTCAACATGCTCCCTAGGAGTTCTACTGATCGGCACAAGGACCGAAACATGGAAATTAGCCCAAATTATACGAGTACAAGCTCACCTCAGTCAAGAAGTACAGTAAGTCATCAATCGGGATGGACCAGGTCCGAGTCCCCAGCAGATACATGACCATGCTCATCACAAGACGCGTATCGCATCTCAACATAGCACCGTATAATGCAAATACGGGGTTTTAAACCCTCAATATATCATTCATAACCATAACTCACCTTAAACCAGCCAAAATCCTAGCTCGCCTTGCCCTTTCCTCGCAAATCGACCTCCTCAGGCGCAGAATGTCACCAAAACCACAAGCAATATATTATAATAGGTTAATGGAACATAACCCAATAGAAAGAACTCGAAAAACACCCAAAAAATACGAAGTTGGCAAAACCCGAGCCCCAGGCCCACATCTCAAAAAATTACGAAATTCTCATCATCGGAATTCTTGTCTCGCCACGAGTCCGTACATATAAAGTTCATCAAAATCGGAGTTCAAATTCACCATCAAATCCCCAATCTTCATTTCAAAAACCAAGCCCTAGCTTCTTCAACTATAACCCAAATTTCAGAGAATTAATGGATGATTCTTCGATTAAAGGATGTATCTAGGCCACAGGATTTACCTCCAGTTACTTTTCGTTGAAATCCCCTTCAAAATCTACCAACAAGCTCTCAAGGTGGTGCAAAAATGGAGGAAATAATGACAGGGTCGCGGAGGAAATGTTTAAACAAAAGCTTCTCTGCCCAGCGATTCTCTCCTATGCGATCGCAGCCCCTGGCTTGCGATCGCAGCCCTCACAAACTTTGAACCTCCGGTTTTCTTTTTATGTGATCGCAATAGACCCTATGCGAATGCAGTGAATCCAGACCTCAAACTACGCGGTCGCGTCCTTAC
Organism: Nicotiana benthamiana; assembly: GCA_034376525.1. Classification (NCBI taxonomy): domain Eukaryota; kingdom Viridiplantae; phylum Streptophyta; class Magnoliopsida; order Solanales; family Solanaceae; genus Nicotiana; species Nicotiana benthamiana. The sequence goes on along the minus strand of CM067329.1, from coordinate 130,773,790 downwards.
CTATGCGAGCGCACTAAACTACTTCCCAATCCTATGCGATCGCATAGACCCTTACGCAATCACATAACACAAAAATAGGACCCAGCCTAAACCTCCTATGCAATTGCAATACTTCCTCTACGATCGCATAGAGCAACTAGCTCTGCAACAACTGAAGCCCAAATCTACAACTTTTAAACATTCAAACACTCTTCGATAACCACTCAAAACCATCCCGAGGTCCTAGGGACCTCAACCAAAAGCACCAACATACCCCAAAATATCATATGAACTTGTTCCAATCATAAAACACGCCCAATAACACAAAAATCATCAATTCACGACGGATTCAAGCCTAAGTTAAACTAAAACTTCAGAAACTCATATTCGATCAAAATACCTACCAAACGACATTCAATTGACCAAAATATTTGCAGAAATATCCAAAATCACCTAAAAAAGCTACAGCAACTCTCGGAATCCCATTCCGACCCCCGAATCAAAATCTCACCTATCAACCGGAATTCACCGAAATTCAACCTTAGCAAATTCAAGCCTAATTCTACACCCGACCTCCAAATTAAATTCGATTTCACTCTTCATGGATCACCATTCAAATCTAATCAAATCATTGGAAATTCAATCCGAGTCCGATAACTCATAAGTCAACATACAGTTGACTTTTTCAAACTAGCCTTATCTTAAAGAGACTAATTATTTCATTTCCAACCAAACTCTGTCCGAATCACTTCAAACTCTATAAACACATATTATGAAGCATATATAAGCATAAAATGGGGAAAATATGGCGGTAAATCACGTGACGACGGGACGGGTCGTCACATGATCATCTTGTGGTTAATGGTATTATACCATCCTATGATACTTGGTTTTGTCATGGTGAGTCTCTAAAGGGATCAAAGAATGCTGAAGCAAATAATCGCAGTCAGTCAACTCAAAGGGGAGATGATATGAGAGGAATTATACATGATGCATTTGCAGGTGTTACACAGTTCATGGATACTAACGTTAATGAATTAGGTGGCATGGAGCAATACTTATAAGAGAATACTGCTCATCCATCTGGAAATCAACCCCATCCAGAGGTGGATAAGTTTGAACGGCTCATGAAGGAGGGAAATGAAGAACTATATCCTGGATGTAAGAAATTTAGCAAAATGTCCTTTTTGATGCATCTGTACCGTACAAAATTCATGTTCATATGAATCGTTTAATGCTATACTTGGACTATTGAAGGATGCACTGCCTGAAGGAGAACAATTGCCTCCTTCCTTTTATGAGACCAAAAAGATAGTTGAAGGCTTGGGCTTAAAGTATGAGAAAATTCATGCTTGTCCCAATGATTGCATGCTTTTTAGGAAAGAGTTTGCTAATAAGAATGTCAAATGAAATATTTGTGGAGCTTCTAGATGGAAAAACGATGCTAGAAAAATCCCAGGCAAGGTTCTAAGGTATTTTCCTTTAAAACCAATGCTACAAAGATTGTTTATGTCTTCGGAAACTTCTAAAGCAATGCGTTAGCATCATGAAGAGCACAACAAAGATGGAGTTCTACGACATCCTGCAGATTCTGAAGCTTGGAAAAAATTTGATAGTAAATATTCCCAATTTGCTAAAGACCCTCGCAATTTGCACGTAGGACTAGCTTCTGATGGGTTCAATCCATTTGACACAATGCAAACTATTCATAGCACATGGCCAGTGATTTTAATGCCATATAATCTTCCTCCATGGATGTGCATGAAACAATAGTTCTTCATTCTCTCCTTTCTTATTCCTGGATGCAAAGCGCCTGGCAATAATGTCGATGTATTTTTGCAACCTCTAATAGAAGAGTTAAATGAATTATGGGATGATGGGGTAGAAACATACGATGCCTCTACTAAGGAGATATTTCAAATGCGAGCAGCTCTCATGTGGACTATAAATGACTTTTCTGCATATGGTACTCTCTCTGAATGGTGCACTTATGGTCAGTTTGCATGCCCTTCTTGTAACATAAACACTCAATATAGAAGACTAAAACATGGTAGGAAGTTTTGTTACATGGGTCATCGACGCTTCTTGATGTCGGGACACAAATGTCGGAATGATACGAGATCCTTTGATGGGACTAAAGAAACAAGACCTGCACCTTCTCCTGTATCTGGGTTCGTAGTGCTGAATCAAGTTAAAGATATAAATTTACTCTTGGCCAGTCAAGTGAAGGGGTAAGTGGGGTGATGAAAAACACATGGAAAAAGAGAAGTATTTTTTTCGATCTTCCTTATTGGAAATTTAACTTGGTGTGCTATAATCTTGATGTGATGCACATAGAAAAGAATGTGTGCGGTAACATAATTTATACACTATTGAATCTTGGTAAAAAGTCTAAATACAACTTAGAAGCTCAATTGGACTTGAAGAAGATTAAAATAAGACCAAACTTATGGCCTCAATATAGATCTAGTGGAAGAGAATATCTTCCTGCTACTTTTTTCACAATATCTCAGCAATAAAAGGAGTTATTTTATGAAGTACTACGAAATGCCATATTTCCAGATAGCTATGCGTCTAATATTTCACGTTGCGTTCGAAAATGAAAGTTATCTGGGCTAAAAACACACGATTGTCATGTTATAATGCAAGAACTTCTTCCTCTTGCCTTGTGGAGATTAGTAGATAAAAGAGTAAGTTCAATTTTAATTGAACTATGCACATTCTTTCGTGTTTTGTGTAGCAAAGAGCTAAAACTAGAAGAGTTAAAAGTACTTGAAGAAAAAAACCCAGAAACATTGTTTACTATGGAGAAACTCTTCCTCCAAAAATTATTTACTGTTATGATATGCTTGGTTATTCACTTGGCAACCGAGGCTAAACATGTGAGACCAGTACATTATCGCTGGATGTATCCAATTGAGAGGTATGTAGAAAATCACTGAATCTTTGTTATATATCTTTAGTTGCTAAATACTATAATATCAAACTAATAACACCACTTTGTTCCATAGGTATTTGGGTACTCTAAAATCATATATTCGTAATCGTGCATGTCCAGAAGGTTCAATAGCAGAAGCATACATAGCAAATGAGTGTATGGCATTCTGCTCACGATATTTAGAGGGAGGAGATTAAAGGTCTTATTTTTCAAGAAAATGGAGTGATGAAATTGATCAACAGACTAATAAAGAAGAATCTCTTTTTCCTGCTGTTGGGGAGTCGTACGGTAGAGTAGTTGTATTTGAGTTGGATGACAAAACATGGTTGCATGCACATCGAAATGTGATTTCCAATTGTGAGTCAGAAGTTGTTGAGCATTATAAAAAGTATTGTCGATTATTATATATATATATATATGTATATGATAACAAAATTGATATATGTGAGTTACATGCATATTGCTGAAATCAAAAGGGCACATCGTAAGTGTCGTTTGACACAACATCAACTTGATCGTGTGCATTTCAATACATTTCACGAGTGGTTCAAGGAGCAAGTAAGTAGTAGGCCTAAGTCATTGTTTACATTAAATTATTATCCTTATACAAATATCCATATTTATAGTTGTATCTTTTAATTGGTTAGGTAAAGAAGTTGAAAGCCACATCTAACATCTTAAATGATGTCAAAATCCTAGCACAAGGACCAAGTTACATTGCAAAAAGATTCGGTGCGTTCGATGTTAATAATTGGTATGAATTGCGAACAAAACAACGTGAAGAGTTCAGTGTGACACAAAATAGTGGTGTTATGGTCGTTTGAAAGACTGAAAGTTATGCAAGTACAAGTGATAATGCTCCAAAATTTGCAAATATCACATATTAAGGCATATTGAATGATATTGTGGAGTTAAACTACTATGAGAACTTTAAGGTCATCTTATTTAAGTGTGATTGGGTTGATGTAACCAAAGGTAGAGGAGTGAAGGAAGATGACTTGGGTTTCACACTTGTGATTTTCACACACCTGACAAACTCTGGCGATCGACAACGTCATGAGCCTTTTATTTTTGAAGAACAAGCTCAACAAGTAATATTTGTGCAAGATCCTCAAGATCATGAATGGTTTGTCCCTAGGTTAATTAAACCTCGAGACATTTTTAATATGAGAGAGGAAAATAGTGTGCAGTTTTAGTCATCAATGCAAAGTGATGCCACTGACATGGCTCTTTTAGAAAATGCTTCTGTTTTAGAAGATGAGTATAATGATTGGGTAAGAAGTGGTGTCGATGGGATAATAATTGAGACAAATTTAGATTCTCAACCTTCTCCAAATGATGGTGAAGCTAATGTTGAGGGAGAAAATAGCATATAAAATGAATGTGATTCTGAATAAATATGTGGTACTTATAGAATATTTCTGTTGCAAGTGCTATGTAATAAGCTCTAAGGGTGTTATTTTTTTGCTTTAGAAATTTGAATATTGGATGTTTGAGTGAATTTATTGTGCTTTCTTCTACCTATATTTTGCTTATTGTATCCATTTAAATGTGATATTATAAGGTGGTACTATCACTTGATAATTATTTTCCTAGTGCATAAATAGCTCTCATCTCTAGAACAATATTTCTCGCAATGATTTGTTTGCGTTACCTGAGTTGTTGATATTTTTTACATACTGAGATTTGGAGTCAATTATGGCTACGTATTTTTTTCACATACTGATTAGTTGGAGTCAATCTAATACTAATATAGCGTAATGAAGCTACATATTTATTTCATTTTGGAGAAGGAATTATGCGAACTAGAGGTTGCAACCGACTGGTAATTGAACAAGGCGACGATGAAGATGTGTGACCTTATATTGAGCATTTGATGGATGGTCAAAACCATTCGCAACCAGCCTTATATTGAGTAGTTGATGGATAAATAGAACTCTTCTGAAGATCAGGAACATGATGATCAATCTTGTGATTTGAATAGTTTTGCTGGTGGTACTGAAGTTCAACGAAGTGATGATGAATCAGGTAACACTTTTCTCTGGAATCATTTTCAAATCTTAATTGTGTGATTACAATGGTTAATCTAACAACTGTATGAATACTCCCCTTTACACTTCCAATCTAACAAGCAGCTTGTAGTGAACTCAACATTGGTATCACAAAATGATAACTAACTACACTAATACTTGTTGGTTTTATTGTCCACATGCTGAAAAAACTCCGCTGCTTTTGCCATTTATTACATGCATCTTTCCTTGGCCATCGTGTCTTATGTATTTGTCCAGTTATACCAATTTTATTCCCATTTCTGTCCAGCTGATTCTTAGTAATCTCTTTCTGGTGCAAACTTGTGGTGTAGTACCTTGATCTTAGCCCCTCCTGTGTTGTTTTTTTCTGTCATTTTGATCTTTCTAATTGATTTCCTCTGTTGTTCTCCTTCTATGCGTGTGCTGTTGTGTATATGTGCTGATTTCATGTTCCCTATTGATGTCTTCTTGTTTGTAAAACCTACCCATAGTTGCCTTGTGAATTGATTTATCCAGCTCATTTGCAGCAGGCTTTGACTTAGCTCAAACTCGTGAATGAATCTTCTGCTGCTACTTGGCCCCATTTTGATCTTTAATCCCTTGGCTAATGTATTGTGAAGCTGTTGGATTTCAGCTACATTATCCAAGAATCGAGGCCTTTTACAATTGAATCCCTGAGTGATATGTTTTTCTAGGCTGCAAGCTTGCCCTTTACTATCAATGCTACTATGATTACACTCCCCTATAATTCACTTGTGCTAGGCTGACTACATAGTACTTATACCACCAGCTGCAAGCTCCTCATAAGGTCGTGTATAGCACTATGAAATCTAACAAGCAGCTTCTTCTTCCCTCTGTTATGACTTTTGACTACAAAACAAGTGTATGAATACTCCTCTTTACACTTCCAAGCTCTTGAATTATTACAAAGGATTAAGATTGCTAGGAATTCAGTCTTCTAACTGCAAATCTCTTTGTAAGATAATGGATACATGCTAGAGTCTGATATCCTCATAATGAGATAATACTTCCCTACTACCCCTTAACTTTTGCTTCTGTGCACTTTCGATGGTTTTGAATAGCCCATTTATTTACATTCTGGAACTCTTTCTGCTATGTATGTTTAAAACAGAGCTGGTGCCTTTCTGGGCCAATACATGTATCAAGATATCACAAGTTTATAAATATTTCATCTGATCTAAGGGTACTTCTTTACCCTAAATTTTGTTATCCCTATGAAGCAATGCAGTCGAAATTTTATTCAGTTTCTGTCATGTGATCATAACCCTATTCTGTTAAACTTGGCATGTTCAAAATTCCCCTCAATTTGGTTTTGATGATCAGAAGGTCGCAAATTTTGTTGGCATTGACCTAACAGTTCTGAATTGTACTCACTTGAATCCACATTTGCTTGGAATTCATACATAAACAGTTCTGAATTATACTCACAGAAACAGATTTTGTTGGCATTGACCTAACATTTCTGAATTCATACGTTTGTTTACTCACAAGTTGGTTTTGAAGCTTCTATTAATTGTCTATTTGCTTCACAGTCGACACTTGTTTCACTCTCAGTCAAGAGATACTGTTCTCTAATATAATAAAGTAGACGCTTATAATGAAATAGTTCAATTGTGATTTTCTGTAATTTCTATTGTTGCATAGTTCTAACCATATAAGTTTGATGACCTTTGAATCTTCTATTCTAGGTAATTTAGAGTCAAGAAAGGTTCGTGGGCCTACTTTACTAAAAGATATTCGGAAACTTCCTTCGGGGAAGGTAGTTGACGTGCCGTTTAATAATTGTAACCAAGCTATTGGGGAAAAAGGTCGAAAGCTTGCTAGCTTTATAGGAATCATTGCGAGAACTTCAAAACTAACACCTTTACATGTAGATGATTGGAGAAATTTTGACAAGGATGAAAAGAAGAAGTTGGTGAATTTTGTGAGGGTATGGAGTAGTTATTATTAATATTTATTTGTTTGTTTATTTATTATTATTAATATATGAATGGGTTCAATCTTTTATACATGATATGTTTTTCTAAATATCGGCTTTATTTTTTTTAGAAGAAGTTCTCTATCCCTAGACGAGGAGAAGCTTATGTCCCAAAGTCACTAGGAAAGAAATGGAAAGATTACAAGTGTGAGTTAAAGGGTGAGAATTTGCAAAAATATAAGACTAAAGACCTTTTGCTAAAAAATTGACCAAGTCGCATACCGAGTGATCAATGAAGTGGTCTTGTTGCTTATTGGCTTTCAGATAAAGCTAAGGTATTAGCAAATATTTAAAACACCTCAAGTTGATTATTTTTAGTGTTTTAATTTTAGTTATGCTCAATTTTTATGTATAATTTATCAGATGTCATTTTAATATTTCAACGATAGAGGCATTCCCAAGCAAATAGAAATAATAGGGCCAATCAAAAGATGCCTCACACAGGAGGATCCAAAAGTATTGCTACCTTGATGGATGAGCAGGTAAACTTGTTCAAGTTACTAACTATAATGTTTTTTTTTCCACGTATATCTTACATCAATTTTATTGTATTAGGCTGTAAATGGGATAGAGCCTACACGAGCACAAGTTTTCATAGTAATTCATACAAACCGTAAGGATGGTAGACCACTGGATGATGATTCTGTCAAAGCAATTGTAAAAATTTTTTTTCTTTTTTTTTTCTTAATTGGGAAATAGTTGTCAACGCCCCTTTTTCCCTCCTAAAAGAAGCAAAATCGGGTTTACGATATTTTGGACAAAACAACTCTTATTCCCTTGTGGGAATTGGGTTATGGAATTTGAAGAGTCGCCACCTAATTATTATAGTGCAGTAGGACACTTTTAAGAAGAAGAAGATGTTGATACAATATCCCGCACATATTCCCAAAGAGGGGTCACTTTATGATATTATCACATCGTCATCATCTCCATATTCTACCCTTCCCATCCCGTAGAGGTTATTTAAGCGTGTGGATTGGTCACAAATACTTACTGTGTGCTATTACTTGTTCCATTCTATAGATCCTAGAAGGCATTTACGATCACTATTCCTACAAGGTAGGAACTAGGCTAAACCCTTAAGTTTAAAGGTCAAAATGCTAGACGACATACAAGAACAAATAAGACTTGCACATAAGGGGATCAAATAAACATATAAAAGGCTCAAATACCCCCTAAGAATAAACACCTGATTAGCACATCTCAGACACATTTAAGGTCTTAAGGAAGAGAGAGAGTTTTAGAAAGCTGGAGTATAAGTTAAAAAACAGAAGCTGGAGAGTTTTTGCAGAAAAGAGGTCATAAGAAAAGCGTTCGGAAATTTAAGAAGGAAGTAGCCGTTTTAGTAATCTACCGAAATTACTTAGAAAACAATTTGTGGGACATATGGTAAAACAGTTTTTTGGACAGGTAGAGTGAAAGGAAAAATATGAAAATATTTTGAGATTGCAGAAGTGTAAAGAGAGACAGTAAACATACTATCTTTTGAGCTTTTGAAAATTACAATATTCAGATAGTTGAAATAGTAATCCAACTCTGGACAAGAAACACAATAAAAACCTTTTGCATAGATAGTTTAAAAATAGGTCAGAGTTTGTATAAAGTTAGAGGGCTTCAGAGACAAAGAGGCGAGTTAATTTGAACACGACCTAGAGGGTGATTAGTCAGTTTTTATCCGGCCTAAGATTTGCCTAGGTATTATTAAAGATGGTGAGCATGCACATTTGCTTTCAGTTTTAAAAGAAGAGTCGTTAACCAATTTTACCAATTTAGCGAAGTGTTTAAACAGTTGCAAATAAAAATCCTAAAGGGTAGGATATCTAATGCACAAAAGTCCTATAAACATGGTATCTAAATGTGATGGTAATGACTTGTTGATTATTAATTGATTGTGATTAAGAAAACGTGCAAAGTAACAACTGAGAGTGAAAATCCTAAGAATATGCTTTCTATATGCAGGGAGGCATGTCCTAAAGCATGGTATCTATTGGAAAAGCAAGAAATAAAAACATATGGACATGTTGTCTACCCATCCCCTTAACTTAAGCATGCATAACCCTCCCAATTCACTATAAACCCATCATTCTTTGCAAAGTATTACAGCCCAAATAATTAAATACAATTGTGATAAAAGGAAAATAAGAATTTATTCTATAGGGAGCCTTCAACCAGGACAAACATCTCCAACCTCACTTCTTTCGAATTTCATAGCCAGTACTAAGGTTTGGGTGAGGCAAAGTTCCCTAAGGGTTCGTTCGAACCCCTGACCAATACCAAGCACCGAAAATATCAATATGTGACGAGTGGAAGTGTGGAAGTGCCAGCCTTGTGCATCAAAGTTCAATGGGTTCTCAAGGGCTCCTAAGGCAATGCTTACACTAAGGGATCAGAACCTAATGTTCTAAGAGTAGTGAGATTGTGGTTGGACTGAGAGAGTTGAAAACAATTGAGACAGTTTGAGAAAACAATTGAAAGAGTTCTTTTAAAATCATTTGGACTGACTAATTTTTCAGAAAAACAGAGCATCACACAAACATGGGCAAAGGAGAAAGGAACAAATAAGCAAAGTATACTACTCACACAGGAAACACATTAGAGTAATGTAATCAGACATGGTTGCAAAACAAGAGTTTAGTTCTTACTGCACCAAACTCTAATACAATCAACCTCAGGAAGAGGTTTTAGGCTAATCAAGTAGCCAAGCAGATCTGGATACATGGAAGTAATACACAAGGAAAAGTAAACATTCATTGAGACGAGGAAGGGGTAAGGGGAGCATGCTGAGTTAAACTAGGCAGACTAATAAACACATTCTAGTGACAATAAGAGCAGCAGAACCATAGGTAAAAACACACAAGGAACAAGATGAAGTGCAGAACTAACAGAAGCATGTTGTTTTGGAAACTGTATACTAAATAGATGACATACCAGTTGCAGGCAAATAGAACACAAGAGCAATGAGCAATAATGCACAAGAAGAGAGAAAAGTGTGCAGAGAATGAAAGCAGCATCGCAGAGAAGCAAGAAGCAGGCAAACCCAAGTAAATAATGCAGTGGAATCCCAGTAGTGTAGAAATAAACAGCCAAGATTACTCAATCTTGGCTTTTAGCCGATTGAGTGTTCAAATAGAAGAATGAGGGAGTATAGAAATAGTATAGAAAGTGAGAGAGAGTTCAGAGAGTTTGAACTTTTGAGAGATATGCAATGTGTGTTGGTGTCTCTCAAAGAGAATGGGAGAGGGTACTTATAGTACTAAAACGAGCAAACAAACAAGACAGCAAATTATAATTAAGGAACTAGCATCAATCAAAATTCAATCAATATAAGGACTCGCTTTTAACTAAGGAATCAAAGACAAACGGTAACAAGTAGTGGTTTAAAAAGGAAAAGAATCAATCAGACTCTGCGTTTACCCTAGTTAGAGTAGTAGAGCATATAAGATGCAATAAGGGTTAGATACATAATAATTCATGTAAGGAAAATATATGCTGAAGATTCAAACGACTCCTCATGCACAAATATGGTAAGGGAATGCAAATTAATTTTGAAAATTAGTTAAAGAATCACGGACAAAACCAAAAAATCAGAGAGAATTGTTTCTAAGTAAGGAAAACCTATCTAAGTAAGGAAGTAATTCAAAAGAAATCAGTGTAAAACGTCTAAGGAAAATCACATACAAATCAAAGATTCGCAGAGATGTACAAAATCAGTAGAATATTACACAAACGATGAACATTTAGGCCTATAAAGCACAATAGACATGAAAATCATAGAACCCTAAGCAAGAAAGAATGGAAGCAACAACGGGTCAGAACCCTAACAAGAAATTAAGGCATGGAACTTAGGTTAAAAAGGAAACCAAATAAACTAGTAACACAAACAAGCACGAACAAACACATAAGAAGAAGACATACGATTTTGAAAAGGGGTCAGAAACCCTAATTTTGAAAAGGAGAAAAATCATCGGAAAACTTGAGATAATCAGAGATATTGAGTGAGAAATAGAGTAGGAAACAAAATTAAACTAAAAATTGTTTTAAAAGAACAAAGATTAAAGAGATTTGAGTAGAAAAATTAGGGTTTGCAAACGAATTAGAGAAAGGAAGAACCTGGCCGTGAAACTCATCAATAACGGGGTTTAAGGCATCATCGGACTAAAAAACATCGGAGAAAGACCGGCAAAGACTTAGGCAAAGCTTTATCGGCTATCTTCCATGGTGGAAGATTCTGGACTTCAAGTCTTAGAGAGAAATAATGAGGTGAGGCTCCATGGTGAATGGTGGTCGTGAGGAGTGAGGGTGGAGGTAGCCAGAACGGCGATGACGACCATCAGAGATTAGAGAGAGAACCAGAAGGTTCTAGAGAGAACTTAGAGACGAAGGGTTCAAGAGAGAGAGAGTGGTCTCTTGCAAATGAGGGTGAGAGGTTAGGGTCATTAGATTTTAATTTAGGAAATAAAATCTAGGCCGTTGATCTCATTTAATCAACGACTCGGATTGAATCAAGGTTGGGTTGGGAAAATTAATGGGTATGGGCCGGGTTATTTTATGAATTAGGTCATCTAATTGGGCTGACATGGGGGTTCAATTTAGGCTATAATTTAAACAAAATCTGGCTAACTTTTAAATAGCCACTTTATCCCAATTCATTTTATAAAATAGCTAAAATAGTTTAAAAAGACAAATTGAAAGCATATAACTAATTAATAACATGTAAATATTAATGTAAAAATATTAAAAGTAATTTTATAACTATAAATCATAATTAATTGCAAAAGTGTGCCATAATTGCAATTTCATGCAACTAGCTTTACAATTCCAAAAATTTTTTTAAAAAATGTGCAAAAATAACATAAATTATATATTGTTAATATGAGAGTGAAGAATATTATTAACTAAAAATAATAATTTGGAAATAATTTTGACCTTTATACTGTCAAAAAATAGGCAATAAATTGATTTTAAAAATCTTAAAAATTAAGAAAAAATACCAAAATTTCTAGGCATGCTTATATATGCATATATATACTATTTGGAAAGTATTTTTGGTTAAAAAATATATAGAAAAAATTGGGTATCAACAATAGTTAGAAAAAAACATAAAAGCGAATAAATGAAGTCCAAATTGGATTTATGTATTTTATGGCTAGGAAATGATAAATGAAAGGCCAAACAATAGTGAGAGCTCTACTGACAAACCTCCTCGCACTGTTGTTTGGGAAGGCGATGTGTATTCTCAGGTGTTTGAAAATGACAAAAGTGGATAAGTTCGTTGTTTAGGACTTGGTCCAACTCCTTCTGATTTATGGGGTAGTAGATCTTCCTTAGAAAATGTTATTGGAGAGGATTCGTCAAATATATCTGTCCAAAGGTTAACCCAAGAGATAACCGAGTTAAAAGATAAACACAATGAAGCAATTAATCCGATGAAAAAAAATCAGGAGAAGATGCAATCGGAATTACTCGAAATGCCACAATTGATGCGCAAATATGCTTCCAATGAATCTATGCCTCAAAATATCAATGGCACCTCAATTGAACAGGTAACTCGATTTTATAAGTTATGTACATTATTAATGAAGTTTTAATCATATCAAAAGTATTGTTATCTGGTGTGCTAATATTTATCAGCTCCCTTCTGTTAATAGTGGCCATGAACGAGTACCACAAACATCAAGGATACCTAATATTGCTGAAAATACTTCAATGTCTCTTGGTACTACTCATCTTTATCCTTCAGCAAGCTACTATTTAAGTTTACTATTGTTTGATAAGTGCTGTTCTTGTATGTATGTTCCAATATGTTCAATAGGAACTTTTTCTTTTCCAAGATCCATTTGTGACTTCCTATTGTTCTCCTTTGTTTATGACTCTTGATGTAAATTAGGTTGATTTCTGGAAACTAATGTTTTTGAGTCAACGTTCAAGCCCTGAAAACTGACTCGCATATCGTTTAACCTTCTTTCTCTTAACTTTCTGGCTCAAAGCATATGCTTAATAGTTTCAAGGTCATGTGTGGTCTTTAGAATTTTCCACATTTTTGTGCATTGCAGAAAATTTTGGAATCTCAGATTCTTTCCCTTCTTTTGGTCAAGTTATGGCTGTAGATAATTAGTGTCAAGGAACATCCCAGAAAGCTAGCTCCTCCGATGGATTTGAAGTCCTGTAAACTCTAAACCACAGTGATGCTTTGAAGATTCAATCACCAGACCAATTTAAGTAATTGTGCTTAAGCCCTGAAAACTAACTCGCATATTGTTTAACCTTCTTTATCTCAACTTTCTGGCTCAAGCATATACTCAAAAGTTTCAAGGTCATGTGTGGTCTTCAGAATTTTTCACATTTTTGTGCATTGCAGAAAATTTTGGAATCTCAGATTCTTTCCCTTCTTGTGGTCAAGTTATGGCTTTAGATAATTAGTGTCAAGGAACATCCCAAAAAGCTAGTTCCTCTAATGGCTTTGCAGCCTGTAAACGCTATTCCACTCAAAGGCAGTTGCATTTGAATTTGACTGTGGTTTAGTTTTTAAAGGATTGGTTTTACAAATGAGCTTGGCATCATTTATCAATTACTTCTGAAGCTAAATCATTTATATTTCCAAGGAGGGTTAAACTAATGTATTTTAGTTTCCAGAAATCAACCTAATCCCGTCTGTATCTAAACGAAACAACTGATGGATGTACATCCTTCAGATGAAAGCTGTTTTGTGTGGTGAAGTCTTAGATGTGGGTTACGAAATGTCAAGCATGTCGAGATTAAAATGTACATCCCATTGCATATGACACTATTTTAGTTGACAAAACTAGTGAAGTATTCGACCATAAGTTGTAATATGGAACATAAATGTAGAGAGGAAAGGTTCAAGGATAAGCAGAAGTAAGACAGAATATATCCGCTGCAACATTAGGCCCATAAGAATGGAGGTGAACTGAAATTAGATGAGATTGTGTGCTTAAAATGAATGCAACTAACTCTTGTAGAAGTATATGATAAAATGAGAGAAGTTAGCCTAAGAATGTTTGGTCATTGTCTATGTATTCCTGCAAATACATCATTTTGTGGGTGCAGTACTTAAAACACATCATTTCGTAGTGATGCTTACCCTCATTTTATGCTCTTTAAAATTGAATTGGCAGTGTTGTCCAATGACTTCTGCGGGACAATTTAGTTGAAGGTATAGTTGCATCACTTTCCCTGGTCCATTTTTCTTTACAACCTTAATCTATCCACCCATTTTGTTAACCTGTATATCATCCTATCATCATTAGAAACTGGTAAGTTAGTCAATATTTACCTTAAATTAGAAATAGAGATTATGTTTGTTACTGGTCACTGGCTAGTTCATCCATAACTATGCAATAGCCAGTTGTTTGTAGAACTCAATCATTCTATTTATCTCCCAATCATTCAAGTCTCTTTTGAGTATTAGTTTCCAACCTTGAGGTGACCACATTTCAGCTATAGATCTCTGTTGGTGATGAACTAGAGCATATATGTCAGAGAATGAATCCTCCAGATTTCTGTTGAACCAGATAATGTTTGGGTTGCTTCATATATCTGTGAGTCATTTAGTCATTACCTATCTATTTGATTTCTATTTGTAAATAACTAAATTGCTTTGTTGTTTGACAACATTTACTTCCTATTGACATAGTTATTTTATAATTTCAGGTCATACAGTCTGATGTTTGATAATTTAGCGGGGGGAAGATATCTATATGACGAAGAGTTTTAGAGATTATTTGAAGATTGTTATTCGTTAAGATTAGTCATATAGTGATATTAACTATTTACTTCAACAATATGAGTTATGTTTTAAGGATTTGTGATATTAATATTTGGATTATTAGTACTTCCTTGTGTTAGTTAAAATTTAACGAGATATACTATAGCTTTATGAATTAATATCAATATGTTTTGTTATTTGCATTATTTTTTGGTAGAATGTTGTAGCTATTATTAGTAGTGGCTAAATTTACAGTTATAGCTTGTGAATTTTAGTGCCAATTTAATAGGATTAAGATGTTTACACAGGGATATTGTAACCATTATATTACTATTAAATATGACTTTTAGCGGAAATTTAATTGACTTTACTATCCATTAAAATGGATGCTAAAGGGGCATATTAATACATTTTAGAAGAGATATTGTTGCTAATTTAATTGCCACAAAACAATTACCGCTAAAGTATGAACTTTTAGCGACAAATATTTTGAATTTAGCGGCTATAAAAATGGACGTTAAAGGAGCATTATTAGTCGTTTTAGTGGATTTAGCAGCCATAATAATTGCTACAAACAATTGCCGTTATAGTAGATGAGTTTTTGCGGCAATAAATCATATACCCTTAACCAGCTTTTGGCAGAAATGGCGCTAAAGGCTTTATTGACCCCGGCATTACCGGCTAATTATCAATTGCCGGTAAATGCTATAGCAGAAATTGTTATTGCAGCCAATACTGTTTTTTAGTGCCACCAAGGGTCCTTTTTGTAGTAGTGATAGCGCATATCTAGAAGGGGTGCGACCAATTGTATATACCTTTGTTACTATTGAATATAACTCAAAAATTTTATGTTCCTCTGCCTCAATTATAAATGTTGTTAACCTTTATTAATTGGGTTCCTCGTAACATTTTTCATCTTGCTCCTTTTACTTGCTGAAACTTGTACTTATCTTCTTAATCTCTCATTGTCCTTCACCATAAATATGGATCGGCATTCTAGCCTTAAGGGTGCTTATCAGGAAGCTTACACCTTTCAGTACACCCATGATCTGCTAAAGAACTCATATTTAGTTACCGTAGGCATCATACAAAAATTCAATTCCTCTGACTCAACTTTTCCACAACAACCTCTCTTTCCAACCTTCTTTTGGGATAACGATACCGTCTTATTATGAATAGGATTTAGGAATTTGAATTCATATGACTGAGCTTTACCACACGATCTAGAGTAGGAAGAAAGAGTGACATTCTTAAATGTCCTGTAGCCTCCTGGTTATAAGTGTAGTGCACGACACACACATAAAGAAGACACTACTAAGCACAGCAGTAGACTCCATAGGACAGAACTGTTCTGATACCACTTTTATCACGACCTAAACCGATGGGCCGTGATAGTCACTTGGTACCTTAATTGACCGAGTAGCAACATAACGTATATTTCTTATTACATCATTATATGCACGTGACATACGTGCCTAATAGACCAAAATAATCATTCAGAAACTCAAACAAAGGCCGACAAGGCCGTTCAATCTTTCACGTATACGAAATATATCTACAAGCCTCTAAGAGCACATAAATTTTATAAAGGTCGCGATAGAGTCCCGCCATACCAAACAATACATGTCTAAATCATATTAACCAAGCAAGCAAATCCAAAGCAAATAGAGCTTACCAACATCTTCTGCTCAGTTAATAGCCTACTTGGAGGGCTCTCGACCTGTCTATTGGGACCTCCGGGCATGAAACGCAACAACCCCAGGAAACAGAGACATCAGTACGAAAAACATACCGAGTATGTAAGGTACATAAATAAGTACATAAGAGACATGGAAGAAATAAAGAGTACATGACTCAATCTGCAAGTCTGAATAACTTTGTAAATCATATATTACTTTTAGCGTCATGCATATGCGTATGAAAGTCATGTCGTACATAGGTACATGTTTCATAACATGATCAGCCTCTAAGGGCATCCCATCATATCATATCGACCATTGGGGGAAAAATCCTCATCGTATACCAACCGATCAGGTGATGGTGCATATATAACGCCATAGCCTTTTTCATATCCCATATACATACATATATACGCATATATAACGCCGTTTGAATATATATATATATATATATATACACACACACACACACACATACACGTATATAACGCCGTTTGAATCATATTTTAGCGACTATGAGCAATATCATCATCATATAACAACTGATATACATAGATATATATATATATATATATATATATATATATATATATATATATGCATCAATATACATATATATATGCGTATATAACGCCATCTGGCCATGTGTCAATGCACATGTATAAATGAGTAAAATGCGTGAAAAATATATAATAATCTCGATATTTCTTGCGGATAAACTTTTTCAACTGCATATTATTCTGAGACCCATGAACAAAAGTAATAATAATATGACACATGGAAATTTAAGACTACATGCACCTCTAACACTTCTATGAATAGAGTCATTTATGGAAGTTGTATATTTTCTCGTTTTGTTTTTGTCGTATAGATCATGCCAAGAGAAAAAAGGAATATCTTAACGTACTTGGAATAGAGAAAAATTTATAGAGTATTCTTGGTAAAGGTTATACCGTACTCCTTTAGAACTGCAAAATTTTATGTTGCTAAGGTTCTAAAAATTTTCGATGGAATCGTTTGGTTGTAAAACATTTTTGTTGGAAGCTTGTTGGACTAGCGTCTGCTTTTGAATTTCTTTTAATTGGGAAGAAAGATATATGATCTCTCACTTTTCTTTAATAAATTAAGTAAATATACACTCTCTTTCTTGGAAAGAAAACATGCTCAAACATAGTTACTGGAAGATAAGGCTAATGGTGTGCAGTTAATACACTTAGAAGGTGAAAATATGGATACAATGCCTTATCTTTCTATCTATACAACATGTAATGTTGGCATATCTAAATGAAACCAACTTGTATAAATAAAACCAAGAATATCTTTACATGTTTACGTCTTACACGTTAATGGCTCACTACTTTAGATAGCTACCTAATAAAGAATGAGTAAGAGTCATGCTATATAGTTTAGCAAATCCTGACACGTTACATTTCCGGGGGGGAATATTATTAGGCTTATCTCATGTTATCCCGTTAATTAATTAATTACTCGCATAATTTAAAAACTGCCACAAATTACATAAAATTCTACTTATTTTTAGTATACTTTATATATACGTTATACATTATACTACCGTGGTCATATGGTACCTTGCATGATACTAGTCCATAGATATTGAGTATTAACGCTCGGCCAGTATTTTATTCCAACATGCCAAATTTAGACGAAAATTCATATTTTGACTTGCTTTCCCTTTACCTTCACGAACTTACTTATTACTTGTTTGAGATAACATAATCCTTAAAATCTCCGAATAATATTTTCGTTGGACTGATGTCAATTACCTTATGACAAATTCAATGTACAATATCAGGGTGCAACATCGTTGTAATATAATACTGCAGGACGTGACATCTACTTCCAGGCTCTCATTAATTTATTTATAGCGTGTTTTCATGTGCGAAAATATGGGGTGTAACACTTTCATATTGGGACGATGCGACCTCTAATGTGGATATAGTTTTCCCTTATTTTGGTTAAGACTTTTGAAGTTTTGATTATGCCTTGGCATGTTTTATATTCGTCTAACTCTTCGACGTGTCAAACGAGAACCTCGATTATGAGTCGATATGTGAGGATAGCTGAGTACTTCGGGAGGTTCACTCAAAGGCTGAGTTTTCAAAACCTTTTCATTGAAAGCTAATTATTTTTGAAGCCTTTTTATTGTTTGGAGATGATATTATTGAAGCTCCTTTATTTATGTTGAGGGTAGCCTGATTAACGGGTGCCTTTTGAAGTATTTTCGAAGTATTTAAAGGCCTTATGTTTTATGGCGGCAGTCGGATGTCTCAGAGCCACATTAATTCGAATGTAGCTTATTAGTTCGACCGTAGTCTGTATGTTTGGCCGCAGCCGTTAGTCCCTGATGCGGTGACCTTGGCGTCTATATCAAGGGTATGCCTTTTTAGGGGTCTTACAAATTTGAATATATGGACTTGGACTTCATATCAGGGTTATGCCTTTTTAAGGCCTTATAAATTTGTATTCGCCTTGTTGAGGTCTTATAAGCTCGGTATTTCCTCTTTGACATCTTATCAGTTTGGGCATGCTTTGTTGAGGTCTTACAAGTTTGGGCATGCCTTGTTGAGGTCATACAAATTCGATTTTGCCTCATTTAGGTCTTACGAGCTCAAAGTTTCCTGATCGAGGTCCTGCGAATTTGAGTTTTTGATGGTTCGATGAGCCGACTGTCGATGGCAGTCTTCAGGTGTTCGAGAGTTTTTGGCCCTTGAGCCGTCTTATGAGAAAGTAGTGAACGTCTTCGAGGCACAGAAGTTTTTTATAAGCAAAGTGCTTCCTCAATTACTTGATATATGCGTACATGTTTTTTTCCTTTTGGAGGCTCGATTATTCTACATGGACATAGTTCATTTGATCGATTGTCCTAATAAAACATTCTCTTATTGAAGTCCTCCTAGGCATAGTTCGATTTCTTAGAAGAGGCGACCTCCCAGGGTGATGGCCGACTAGTATTTGAGGTTCATCGAAAATAAGCCTTCAATACTTGATGAGTTCTTCTTAGGTAGCATATGGATATCATCTCGTTAAAAACCTCACCGGTAAAACCCATTTGGGATAAAACCCGATCGAAGGGAAAAAGAGTGAACACATGCTTTAAGACCCAAGGTCTTCGAGTCAAATGGTGCTTCAGTGTCTCCCATCGAAAACCTATATGAAATTAGTATGATACATATTATACCTTAGCAATAATTATGTTTGAACATCGATATTTACGATTTCTTGGAAGTTACCCTCCATCTATGGTGCCAAGTTTGTAGGAACCTTTGCTTACTACTCCGAGGACGTGGTACATTCCTTCCAAGATTGGGCCTAGCTTCCCTTCATATGGGTTTGGAGTATTGAGGGTGACTTTCTTTAGGACTAAGTCCCCGACTCCAAAGTATCAGAGGTTTGTTCTCCTGTTATAATGCCTCTCGATACTCTATTTTTTGGCGGCCATTTGGACTAGTGCATCCCCTCGCTTTTTATGTAGTAGCTCGAGGGCTGTAGTTACGGCCTCACTGTTCCATTCCTCGGTGGCATGTCAAAATATTGCGCTTTGCTCTCCGACCACGACCGATATCAAAGCCTCGGACCCATATACCAAAGAGAATGATGTCTCTCCTATGCTTGACTTTGAAGTTGTTCGGTATGCCCATAATACTTCGGGAAGTACCTCTCTCCATTTTCCCCTCGCATTTTGTAACCTCTTTTTCAAGTTTTGGATGATGGTCTTGTCCGTGGACTCGGCCTGTCCATTTGCACATGGGTGATAGGGCGTTGACAGGATCTACTTCATTTTATGGTCTTCGAGGAATTTTGTCACCTTGCTGCCTATGAACAGCTTCCCATTATCACATGTTATCTCAGAGGGGATCCCAAATTGGCATATGATGTGGTCCCAAATGAAGTCAATGACTTCTTTTTATTTTCTATTCGTGAAGGCCTGTGCTTCCCCCATTTTGAGAAATAGTCAGTCATAAATAGAATAAATCTAGCTTTACCTTGTGCCGTTGGTAGGGGCCAATGATGTCTATCCCCCATCTCATGAATGACCATAATGATAAGACTGAATGTAGTTGTTCACCAGGTTGGTGAATCATTGGCATAAAACTTTGGCATTTGTCAAACATTTGAACGAACCTTGGTATCCATCTCCATGCTGTCCCAATAGTAGCCTGCTCTGATCACCTTTCGAACCAAAAAATCGGTGTCGGAATAATTTCCACAACTGCCCTCGTGTATTTCTCGAAGTACATTATTGGTGTCCCCAGTCCCAAGCATACTGCTAGATGTCACGACCTAATTCCCTAATCTGTTCGTGATAGCGCCTCTCGAGAAGACAAGGCCAACTAGACCGTTACAATTATACCACTTAAACCAAATAATCAGATATATAACAGATCCAATCTAAATTTATGACATTAATTTCTATGAATACCAATACAGCCCGACCGGGGTGTCACAAGTCACGAGCATCTAAAGAGCGGGGACACTACTACTGGACCGACAATGTATAAATATACAAGGTAAAATCGGAATACAAGGATGGAGTGCGGTGCTGCAAACGCTGGCGGTCACACTGCTCAGCTACCAGAATATGGCCCTCAATCCTGCTAATGACCCGCTATGGGGCGAACAATACCTACAACTGCACGCAAGGTGCAGGGAGTAAAGTTAGTACTTCCAACTCAGTGGTAATAAGAGAGAATAATATCTGTGCGATAAGAAAGCACGTATGAGCACACCAAACTTCTATAAAAGATAGAACAACCCCTTTTTGAGAATATGCTTTTTCAACAATTTCAAAGGTAATTTCAACAAGTAGGAAATAATCAGAAACCTGCCACTCGGGCTCAATATCAACTTCACAATATCTAACATTAGCCTCTCAGGCTCAGCACTCCTTAACATATAACCCCAGGGTATCTGGACAACAAGGCAAGTAACCGTATGTATGCCAATGATATATGAGTGCTAAATGTCATGCCACGTAGTACAAACAGGAGTAAATGCATGAATGCAATGCAATACACATGAATACGCTTCGGCGTGCAGCCCAAGCCAACCATGCATATGATTTAACGTCGACGGCGCTCACTAGGGTTGTGTACAGACTCCGAAGGGGCTCCTTTAGCCGAAGCGCAATATCATATAATGCTAATTGTTACCAGTGTTTCCATTACAATACACGGTGTCAATAGTTACCATCGTTTCCATTTCAACACACGGTGTCAATAGTTACCACCATTTCCATTTCAATACACGGTGCCAATAGTTACCACCGTTCCGAGAAATAAAATACAATCCAGAAAATAGTAAGATAATGATTGTCCGCCCGAAATATCGTTTAAGAATCATTTGTGTTCTCAAAACATAGAATTTTGGCACAGTTTGCAAAAATAGTATTAAAAACCCTGGGCTGAATTCAAATAGTATGAAAATCATGATAACTCTGATATATCCATCCCTAGAGGATTATACAAGTCGGCACAAGTCCCCAAACAAGGCATCAAGCCCAGATAACATCAATATAGGGTGCGAAGAAATCGTCAATATAGAATAATACATCCCTTGGATTGAATCGAGTCACAATTTGCCAAATATATGACCCCGCACTAGCCATGGAGTGCGTGTCTCGCCTCATATAGCGTCACGATGTGATATACCGGGGTTTCAAATAATCGGCAATAAGCCCCAAGTATGGCAGTGAACCCAAGTCATAATGATAACAACAAAATTACAATTTAGCGGTAAAAACCAACAACCGGGATGGACCAAGTCACAATCCCCAACGGTGCTCTACCCCAAGTTCAGGTCCAGCGTGCAAGTCACCACAATATAACACCAGGATGTGCAAATCCAGGGTTCCAAACCTTAGGATATCATTCCCTAGTATTACTCACCTCGAACCAGCAAAATCTCGAGCTTGCTGTGCCTTTGCCCCTCAAATAAGCCTCCACGCGCGTCGAATCTAGCCATAAATAGAGCGAATACATCACAATATGCAAATGGGACAATACCCAATCGAAAAACAATCGAATTATAGCAACAACCTCGAAACTAGCAAAACCTGAGCCCAGGCCCGCTTCTCGAAAAATTACAAAACTTACATTTCCGGAATCCTCGCCTTGCCATGAGTTCATACATACCAAGAACTCCCATATCCTAGCTCAAATGACTTAACAAATTCCAATTTGAAATATCAGAACTAAAGCCCTAACTTTATCCCCTTTTTAATGAATTTAACCAAGTTTCCATGATAATTCTTCCCTAAACTTGAATAATTATACAAGGAACTTACCTACCTTTGATTCCCTTCGAAACCCTTTTCATTTGCTCTCAAAATCCTCAAAAATGGTAGAAAGATGACTCATACTCACGGATGAAATGATAACTTAAACACTTCTGCCCAGCTCGATTTCCGCGTACGCGATCCACTGACCGCTCCTCTGGACACCGCACACGCGTCCCCACGACCGCTTGTGTTGTCTCACTTAAACCATAGGGAACGCTTCTGCAGTAACGGCTGATGCGGTTCCCAAGCCGCTC
The DNA here is from genome assembly GCA_034376525.1 of Nicotiana benthamiana. NCBI lineage: Eukaryota > Viridiplantae > Streptophyta > Magnoliopsida > Solanales > Solanaceae > Nicotiana > Nicotiana benthamiana. Next base: position 130,750,887 of record CM067329.1, on the reverse strand, counting down.
GAATGGTCTAAGACTTTTTCCCTTGTTCGCTTCCGCGACCTATCTTCCGCTTCAGCGGACGCCACCTAAGCGGCCCCTCGTCCGCAAACGCGGAAATACCAGAAGACAGAATCCCAAACCTGAAGCAAACTCCAAAAATTCTCGTTTAACCATCCGGAATCACCCTAACGCCCCCGAGACCTCAACCAAAAGAAACATCCTGAACTATTACCTTATTCAAACTTGCTCGAGCCATAAGAAACACTCTTATTGACATCAAAAATCATCAGATACCTCAAATCCAAGCCTGAATTTCTTAAGAACTTCCGAAACGCGCATACAATCGAACACCCAACCAAATGACGTCTGAATGACCTAAAAATTTGCATACATATCCAAAATCACCTAACGAAGTTACTGCAACTCTCGGAATTCCATTCCGACCCTTGGATCAAATTCTCATCTATCAACCAGAATCTGCCAAAATTCCAACTTCGCCAATTCAAGCCTTATTCTACACTTGACCTCCAAATTCAATTCCGATCGCTCTCCTAAGACAAAAATCATTTCCCGAAGCCAACCGAATCAGCGGAATTCATATCCGGTCCCTCTAGCTTACAAGTCAACTTCCGGTTGACTTTTTCCAAAACAAGCTTCCTTTTAAGAGACCAAGTGCCTTATTTTAAACCAAATCCAATTCAATTACACCTGATCAACTCTAATATTGATATGGAAACATGAAGCAACACAATAAGGGGGAAACGGAGCAGTAACACATAGGACGATGTGTCGTGTCGTCACATCCTCCCTAATTTAAATAAATGCTCGTCCTCGAGCGTGCCCAGAGTTGTACTAGAAGCAACCCAATAGCTGAAAGACCTTACCAAGCATATACTCGGGGTGATCGCACGTCACCCTATCTCACATAGGTTAGATAACACAATGGACGGAATTTCATAGTCGATCTAAACCATAAACCACGTTGCCCTTCCCAAAATCATGCACCATATCAGAACCCCACATTTATACTTAGAATTAACCTGAACCAGCTGTAATAACCCACACCTGCAACCTCAGGTGAATTCATACAATATACCACACATCCCAACACTCGGAACGATAGTTTCTATCCACAACAATTGCCAACAATACTCAATACCAATAGAGAACCTCTTATTTAGCTAAAGTCTTATTCCAGCACCTTCATTCACTGCCATCGGCAACTGAAACACGTGATAAACCAAACCTCTCTCTTAGATCACCCATTCATGAGTCCATTTCCTTTCTGACTGATACTATAACAGACTTCGGAGCCAAACCTCGATATTACCTTTCGAACAAGCTAAATTCAAATATGCTCGTACTCATTAATGACTCCGACGATCATCTCAACTACATCACGCCACTCTGGTGATACGACACCTCAACTCCGGCCTAAGCCACAACGTGCTCAGCACGGCACCAATAAGAAACGGTCTGAACACACTCAAACCATGACAATTGACTCAAACGAAAGAGCTGTAATTCAAATTCCTCCGTACGATCACAACACAGAACTGAGATCCCATCTCACCACCTAGAAATAGAGTACCTGAATCCTCTTCGAAAGGTCATAACATCACGTGGCCTTGCCACAACGCGTGATTCTATCCTAACACTATTACCCATTAAGAACCTCAAGACACCAGGATCAACAAAGACAGCCACGCATAGATTGGGGTCTGAAACCAACCAATCCATCACACCCATGGTGAAGCAAGGCATATAAAATAGCACATAGAAAACTATCCTCCACATCACACTATTGCGGTGCGCAACCCGATCCATATAACATACCCGTGGCGGAGTGCCACTCGATCCACACATACACACACACACACACACATACACGCACACACATATATATATACAAAAGGAGATACACACCAAGCCAAATCTGCCCGTTACAATAAAAACATATAGCCTCATGCCCGGCCGCAAGAAACGCATCCGAAAAGTACCTCAATACCGGAACTGAATCTATGGTAGAAACCTCTGCACTGACATCCGCCACAAAGGCCCAATTAACAAAGCAATACATGCCAACCGTCCGCTTGTCATTAGAATATAAACTACTCTACAAGAACAATAATTCGATGCACCTTACCACGCAACCTGTGGCCTTTTCCGACATAGCCCATAACACACATTAGTCCAGAAAACCTTACATTGGGACAACCAGTCTGCAATCTAATATCATAAGCCAAATTTTCACATACCAAGTAAAGAAAAATCCACTCGGACCTTCATTTCCAACAAATGTTAGACGATGTCAATACACACGACCCACAACCACCGCATGGTCGGATCACGAGAACTTCTAGTCTCCAACACATATAACATATGAATCACTATGCCTGATGCCACACTCCGCCGTACGAATACACAACGCACATCAAGCATCCATTCATACCATGAAAGATATTCAAAATTCCCTGCGCCATCAACAACCTCAAATATCCGCAGTCGATCCATCAAGAAAATGTACCAATGCTACTGAAGTATCATCAATTTACATCACCTTAATCATCTGAAGATCGGCTCTTTACTCACCTCTAGGTGACCGTGCTACTCAAGAATCTAATGATTCCTCAATATGAACTGAATCAAAACCTTGAACACGCAAATCTCAATTCTCCATATCGTAACACATAGACCATACCACACTAGGATAATATGATGACTTCTATCTCCCTCATGTGTCGAGAAATTGACGCACTCAACTAGTCGAGAACCTTCATGATCCCATGTAGGAGAAAAATTATTACACACTCCATGCTACGCATGCCCATAGGAAATATAATCCTCTTCAAATCATGGTAAAATACATCAAGAACTCTTTCTCCCAATTCCATATGCACCAGCTAAACTGCAAGGAATGAATCCTTCTACCCAAACCAAGTTAAGCAAACTGCCAGCACTTAAAGCTTTGCTGCACAATACCCGTAAGACTCATTACCTCGAACACATACCAAGGGTAAATCACATTCTTATCATACCGACTTAGTTTATTATCAAGCTATTCCATTTATCTCATTTCCTTCATGATTCATCATTAATTTTATATTCTTCCTTGCTGTATCACCACAATACATCAACTCAAATTACCACATGAGACTCGCACATAAGACCCCTAGGCCACTGAATACCCTCTCGAACGCTTCCCGGAAGCACCACATTCCAGAATGCTCTACTCCGAAAAACTTCCTGCGAATCTGAACTCATTACCATTACTTCCTAGATATTGAAACATAGAATCCCATAATTAACATAACATACCACAAGTCTTGATCTCTTCTAATAAAAACACAGTCTCTAGCCACATACATAAACTTAAGACACTTGATTGTTACAAGCAAAGTCTTGGACACAATAAAACCAATCTCGAGAGCCATCCTGCCTTAACAGACAGAACCACTCGTGCCTTATTAATACCCAATAACCGCAGAACATGATTTTATACACTGAGCATTCTTTATCAACAACAACTCTGAACATCTCAGTATTTCTCACACCTACAAAGTACCATATAGCTTTTATAGAAATTCTCCTTCACACGCGCCATTCATGGCTCAATTCCTACGACCATACCTGATCCGCCAACATACCTTGAAACAGAACCAATCATACCATACAACAGTGCAATCAGCTAATCCATAGCAACCTCCCCACGGTACTAACATACTCATCACATGGATATCCAGCCGCCATTCTGGCTAATAAGAACAACACTGAACACTTAAGTTCGAAACACTTGCTCACACAATCAGCACCTCGGTACTCAAACCATAAGCAATTATCCGGCCTCGAGTCCTCCATACTGGCGCCACATGAACTCACGGAGATTACCTATCGTCCCTCGATAAGGGAATCACAAGCCATCTAGGCACATACACTACTGAGTGCTCCCATGAACATACAGACGTGCGGAAGGAATTTCAAAAGTTATATCTCAAACTGAGTCAAGTACGCACAATAAGAATTCCAAGAATGGAAAGTTTTCCTAAAGGTTCTGCAGCCTCTCTAGGATAAATACAGACGTCTCCGTACCGATCTGCGAGACTCCACTAACCCTGCTCATGACTCGTGGGACCTAGATACCTAGGCTCAGATACCAACTTGTCACGACCCAATTCCCAAATCCGGTAATGATGGCGCCTCTCGTGAAGACAAGGCCAGCTAGACCGTTACAATTACACCACTTAAAGCAAATAATCACATATATAACATATCAAATCTAAATTTATGACATCAATCTCTATGAATACCAATAAAGACCGACCGGGGTGTCGCAAGTCACGAGAATCTAAAGAGTGGGGATACCACTATTGGACCGACAATGTATAAATATACAAGGTAAAACCGGAATACAAGGATGGAGTGCGGTGCTGCGAACATTGGCGGTCTCCCTGCTCAGCTACCAGAATATGGCCCTCGATCCTGCTAATGACCTGCTATCGGGTGAACAATACCTGCAACTGCACACAAGATGCAGGGAGTAAAGTGAGTACTTCCAAATCCGTGGTAATAAGAGAGAATAATATCTGAGCGATAAGTAATCACATATGAGCACACAAAACTGCTATAAAAGATAGAACAACCCCTTTTTGAGAAAAACCGAAGTACGATTAAAATCCCATTAGAAAATCCCAAGTTCAGTTCAAAAATCTCTTTTTAAAATATGCTTTTTCAACAATTTCAAAGGTAATTTCAACAAGTAGAAAATAATTAGAATCCTGCCCCTCGGGCTCAATATCAACTTCACAATATCTAACCTCAGCCTCTCGGGCTCAGCACTCTTTAACATATAACACCAGGGTATCAGGCAAACAAGGCAAGTAACCGTATGTATGCCAACGATATATGAGTGCTAAATGTCATGCCACATAGTACAAATAGGAGTAAATGCATGAATTCAATGCAATGCACATGAATACGCTGCGGCGTGCAGCCCGAGCCAACCATGCATATGATTTAACGTAGACGGCGCTCACTGGGGGTGTACATACTCCGAAGGGGCTCCTTCAGCCTAAGCGCCATATCATACAGTGCCAATAGTTACCATTGTTTCCATTACAATACACGGTGTCAATGGTTACCCTTGTTTCCATTACAACGCACAGTGCCAATAGTTACCACTATTTCCATTTCAATACACGGTGCCAATAGTTACCACCGTTCCAAGAAATAATATACAGTTGCAAAATAGTATTAAAAACCCCGGACCGAATTCAAGTAGTATGCAAATCATGTTAACTCTGATATATCCATCCCTAAAGAATTCTACAAGTTGGTAAAAGTCCCTAAACATGGCATCAAGCCTAGATAGCATCAATATAGGGTGCGAAGCAATCCCCAATGGTGCTCTACCCCACGCTCAGGTCCAGCGTGCAAGCCACCATAATACAACACTAGGATGTGCAAATTTGGGGTTCCTAACCTTCATGATATCATTCCCAAGTATTACTCACCTCGAACCGACAAAATCTCGAGCTTGAGACACCTTTACCCCTCAAAACAGCCTCCACGCGCGTTGAATCTAGCCAAAAATAGAGAGAATACATCACAATATGCAAATGGGACAATATCCAATCGAAAACAATCGAATTAGAGCAAGAACCTCGAAACTAGCAAAACCCGAGCCCTGGGCCCGCTTCTCGAAAAATTACGAAACTTACATTTCCGGAATCCCCTCCTCGCCACGAGTTCATACATACTAAGAATTCCCAAATCCAAGCTCGAATGACCTATCAAATTCCAATTTGAAATATCAAAATTCAAGCCCTAACTTTAGCCCCCTTTTAATAAATTTAACCAAGTTTCCATGATAATTCTTCCATAAATTGAATAATTAGTCCATGGAACTTACCTCCCTTTGATTCCCTTCGATACCCTTTTCATTTGCTCCCAAAATCTCTAAAAATCCTCAAAAATGGTGGAAAACAAACTTAAAATTGCGGAGGAAAATGATAACTTAAACCCTTCTGCCCAGCTCGATTTCCACATACGCGGTCCACTGACCGCTCTTGCGGGCACCGCTCACGCGTCCCCACGACCGCATATGTGGTCTCACTTAAACCACAGGGACCGCTTCTGCGGTCAAAATACCGCTTCTGCGGTAACCGCTTATGCGGTTCCCAAGCCGCTCCAGCGGTCTAAGCCTTTTTCCCTTGGTCGCTTACGCAACCCATCTTCCACTTCAGCGGACGCCGCCTATGCGGCCCCTCGTCTACAAATGCGGAATTACTAGAAGAGAGAATCCTAAACCTGAAGCAAACTTCAAAAATTCTCGTTTAACCATCCGGAATCACCCCGAGGCCCCCGGGACCTCAACCAAAAGCACCAACATGACCTATTACCATATTCAAACTTGCTCAAGCCATAAGAACTCTATCATTAACATCAAAAATCACCAAATCCCTCAAATCTAAGCCTAAATTTCTTAAAAACTTCCGAAACGCGCATAGAATAAAAAACCTAACCAGATGATGTCCGAATGACCTGAATATTTGCATACATATCCAAAATAACCTAACGAAGCTACTGCAACTCTCAGAATTCCATTCCCACCCTCGGATCAAAATCTCATCTATCAACCGCAATACGTCAAAATTCAAACTTCGCCAACTCAAGCCTAATTCTAAACCTGACCTCCAAATTCAATTCTAATCGCTCTCCTAAGTCACAAATAATCTCCCGAAGCTAACCGAACCACCGGAATTCGCATCCGATCCCTCTAGCTTGCAAGTCAACTTCCGATTGACTTTTCCCAAAACAAGCTTCCTTCTAAGAGGCCAAGTGCCTTCTTTAAACCAAATCCAATTCAATTACACCTGATCAACTCTAATACTTATATTGAAATATGAAGCAACACAATAAGGGGGAAACAGAGCAGTTACACATAGGACGACGGGTCAGGTCGTCACACTAGAGGTCCGTCGAAGGTCCTTCTATATAGTATTTCCAATCTCATCGACTGACAATCGAGCTGCTTTAGCTCAAACGACCCTTGATTCTTTTGGGTCTGCGGGAAGCTTCCCATTTCTCAAATAGTAAATGTATTTATTCCTCCAGTCCCATGTTTAATTTGTTGAGTTGATCTCGGTGTGGTCTTGTTCAATTACTGACTTGGATAACTGTACGACAACCTCCAAGAGTATGTCATCTTCTTCAACAGATGAACCCAGGCTTGTGAGTGCATCAACCTCAATATTCTGATCTCGAGGAATGTGTACCAGAGTCCATTCTTTAATGTGATGCAATATGACCTGAAGTTTGTCTAAGTATCTTTGCATCCTGTCTTCTCGAACCTTGAAGCTCCATTTACTTGGTTGACTACCATAAGGGAGTCGCATTTTGATTTCACGACTTATGATCCAAGGCTCTTAGCCACCTCGAGACCTACAATTATAGCCTCATGATCTGCCTCATTGTTTGTAAATTTCAAAGATTTTATAGGTTGCCTAATCATGACGCCGGTAGGCGATTTTAGAACGATGCCGAGCCCGAACCCTTTCACATTTGAGTAACCGTCGGTGAACAGGGTCCATACCCCTAATTATGTGTCCGTATTAGCAAGAGTTCTTTCTCTAACTCAGGCACGAGGGAAGGAGTAAATTCAGCCATGAAGTCTGCCAAAATTTGGGACTTGATAGCCGTCCGGGGTTGGTACTCAATATCATACCCTCCAAGTACTACGTTTCATCTTCCTTTGGGGTGTGGAGCAAAGGCGGGCTCGAGCGATACCGCTTTAATTCCTCTAAAGCATATTGGCATTCCAGAGTCTACTCAAAGCTATTTTTCTTCTTGAGCAAGGAGAAGAAATGATGACTCCGATCTGACGATCTCGAGATGAATCGGCCTAAGGCCGCTATCTGCTCGGTCAGCCGCTGTACGACCTTCACATTGTTTACAACTGTGATTTATTTAATGGCTTTGATTTTGTCTGGGTTTATCTCGACCCCCCCCCCCCTATTCGACACCATGAATCCTAAAAGTTTTCCTAATGCTCAGCACATTTATCGGGGTTGAACTTTATGTTGTAACTTCTAAGGATATCGAATGTTTCCTGCAAATGAGTCAAAAGGTCCTCTACACGTAGGGACTTATCTAGAATGTCATCAATGTAAACTTTCATAGATTGGCCGATTTGATGTTCGAACATCTTATTAACTAGGCGTTGGTACATAGCTCCTACTTTTTTAGCCCGAAAGGCATTACCTTATAACAGTATATATCATACTTGTGATGAATGAAGTTTTTTCCCCTGTCCACTGGGTTCATTTGAATTTGATTATACTCAGAGTAGGCATCGATAAAGTGAGGATCTCTTGGCCAATCACGGCATCGATCAACAGATTGATGTTGGGCACTGGAAGTGATTCTTGGGGGCATGATTTCTTCAAGTTTTTATAATCTTTTCACATTCTTAATTTATTTCCTTTTTTGGGAACCACTACTACATTAGCCAACCATTCGGGGTATTTTACCTCCCTAATTGATCCTATTTTGAGGAGTTTTGTTACTTTATCTTTAATGAACACATGTTTTACCTTGGACTGAGGCCTCCTTTTTTGCTTCACTAGTTTGAACTTCGGATCAGCACTTAGTTGATGGGTGGTTATTTCCGATGGGATTCCTCTCATGTCTAGATGGGAACAAGAAAAGCAATCAATGTTGTTAATAATAAATTGGATGAGTTTTTCTTGAGTTCAAGAATTAATCCCTTTCCTAGATATACCTTTCGATCTGGAAGATGCTCGATCAAGATGGTTTGTTCGAGTTCTTCGACCATTGATTTTGTTGCATCCGACTCCTCGGGGGAAACGAAGGTCCGAGGAGTGAGGAAGTCTTCTTCGTCATCATCATTCGAATGCTCACATACCTTCTATTCCTCGGGGGTCAGCCTATTTCCTGACTCATCCTGGACACCGAGAGTCGATGTTGGCGCCATGTCATTTACCACGAACATCTCCTTTGCTGCATGTTGTTCTCCGTACACCATTTTTATACCATCCTTTGTTGGGAACTTCATCCTCTGATGAAGTGTTGATGGTACCACCCTCATTTTGTGTATCCACGGCCTTCCAAGCAGGGCATTATACTTCATGTCACCTTCGATGACATGAAACTTGGTATCTTGAACTACATAGGACACGTTGACTAAGAGGATTATTTATCCCTTCGTTGTCTCGCTCGCCATGTTGAATCCGTCAAGGACTTGAGAGGTAGGCATGATATGATCAAGGAGTCCGAGATTATCCACCACCTTTGACCTGATTATGTTGGCCGAGCTACCTAGATCCATGAGCACATGTTTAATATCAGTGCCTCATTATATGGTTAGGACTAGGCTTCGATGTCTTCATTTGTAAATGTAAGGTCATCCTCGGGTATATAGATCTGAGTTTTCCTTTTAGTTATGATAGAAATTTGGCCCGTTTGAACATGGGTCCCTATGGGACGTCGGTTTCTCCAACAATCAGCCAACCACCTCCTCTCGGAGCTACCTACAATACTCGATCCTATGGCCATGAATGCCATGATATTCGCACATCAAGTTGGGGTTCCTTCTTGAAGGATCTGACTATGTGGGCTTTAGCCATCTGGTACACCTAATTCTACCCATGGCCGATACGATGATCTAAGATACCGTTATGGAAGTTGTATTCTGACAATCGAGTGCCTCTATTGGTGTAAAGACCCGACCAGTTGCTTTGAGTACCAGCACTCCGTTAAGAAGTCGGAGGCCATGAACAACATCATTTTGGGTGTTATGACTTATTCGCATGGTCGGAATTTAAATTGAGGAAGATCGGAGTTAAATTTAGATGAGAATTCTCATTTGAGAAGCTTAAAGTTGAAAGAATGAACTAGGATTGGATTTTTAGTAAAAAAACTTGGAATCGGGAATTGAAGGTTCCAACATGCTCGTATGATGATTTTGGACTTGGGCGCGCCCGTAGTGGGTTTTGGATAACCTCAGAGCATTTTGGGGCCTATTGTGGAAGTTAGTATTTTAGAAGAAATTTCATAAGTTTTGTTTGAAGCGAATTGCGGTGTTATCAATGTCTGTTTGGAATTTCGAGACTAGGAGTAGCTCCTTCTGGTGATTCCGAAGTTGGGAGCGCAATCGGAAGTGAATTTGGAGTTCCGCAGGTCATTTTGAAGCCATTTGGCTAAATATAGCAATTTTAAGGTTTTTGAAGAGTTTGACTGGGGGTTAACTTTTTGATATCGGGGTCGGAATCAAATTCCGGAAGTTAGCAAAGGACCGTAATGTCAAATATGACTTGTGCGCAAGATTTGAGGTCAATAGGACAAGATTTGATAGATTTAATCATACAGAAGTAGAAGTTAAAAAGTTCAAAGTTCTTCAAGTTTGAATTGAGGTGTAATTCATGATTTTAGTGTTGTTTGATATGATTTGAGACATCGATCAAGTCCGTAATGTGTGTTGGGACTGGTTGGTATGATTGGTTGGGGTTCCGGGGCCTCGGGTGGAATCTGGTTGGCTAACGAAACGATTTTTGGCTTTTGAGGACTGTTGGTTTTCTAGTATGAGTGCAGCAGATTTTTACCCTATGCGATCGCGTGAGGGTGTATGCGATCGCATAGGGCAGTGGTGAGGGAGCAGTAATTTTGCCTATGCAATCACAGAAGGTGCAATGCGATCATAGAGGAGGAGAGTCGAAGCTTATACGAAAGCATGAGAGGATAGTGCGATCGCGTAAGGCTTTCCGAGGCTGCTGAATTTTTAGCTTATGCAATCGCAGTGGTGAGTGTGCGATCGCATAATGTATTTTGGAGGCCGTTGGTTTTTGGCTAATGCGATTGCTGTTGGATAGATGCGATCGCATAGAAAGGTAATGCTGGGCAGTGACTTGTTTTAAGACGAGATTTGGTCCATTTCTTTCATTTTTCTTTGGACTTGGGCGATTCTTGGAGGATTCAAGAGGGGAGTTCATTTTTCAATGCTAAGGTAAGTTAATTCCACCTCCTTTGAGTTAAACACATCCATTATGTATGGATTTTGGCATGAAAATGGGTAGAAAATGGAGGGTTAGAAAAAACCTAGAAAACTATTGTTCTTGGAATGTAACTACGTATTTGAGCATGGAAATAGGAGTAAATAATAAATTTGAGTTTCTAAGGTCATGGGTAAACTTTATCTTCAAGAAATTTTAGAATTCCGGGCACGTAGGCCCGAGGGCATTTTGGTCATTTCACAAACAGAGTTGGGAAATTGTATAATTTGAATTTTTAGCAAGTATTGGAGTATATTCTCATTAGTTTGCCGTTATTCGGATATTTTTAGAGCTTTGTGCGCAAGTTTAAGCTTTCGGAAAGATGCAAAGCGCCAATTACGAGTTTTCGGAATGAGGTGAGTCTCCTTTCTAATCCTGTGAGGGGGAATTACCCCATAGGTGAGTTAAACTGATTATGTGCTCTTATTTTTGGGTTCTACGTACGCATGAGGTGACGACAGTCCGTGCGTAGCTGCTATTATGCTATTTTCCGGGTAGTCTAGGACCCAAAAGCATGTTATACTTGGATTAATTGTGAACCCATTGATGGCTTGAATTGCTTAAATCATATTAAATTTATAAATGGATTCCAAAAAGAAAGACTAAACTTTGTTTTCTCAAATTATTAAAGAGAATTGACCTTTCTTTGATATTTGCTCCATGTTGACTATTTGACTGATTGTTTGTCTGCGTATGTTTACTTTGGAACAGGACGTACCCCTCGGCAGATTAATAGATGCATCTACAGGCGCGCCGTTGACCCTCGACAAGTGCACATTTATTTTTGTTTGATAGGGCTGTTGCCACAGTAGGATTTGCGCATGCTTGTATTGCTGCCTGTACTCATTTGAGTCGTTTTATGCCACACTATGGCTCGAGATTTATACTGTTAATAATAACAAGAAGTGTAAGGAAATTTTTTCGTAAAAGAATATGTGTTTACTTTTTCCCTCTATTTGGATTAGAAACTTGTTTATAAAACAAATCCTACTGTTTGAGTATATTTATTAAGGATATGTAGTCGTAGGACTGCTAGTGAGTGTCAGAGTTGACCATCTCGTCTCTACTCCTTCGAGATTTGGTAAGACACTCATTGGGTACACGTTGTTTTTTACTCATACTATACTTGCTGTGCATTTTGTTGCACAGGTATATGTGATTCCAGTGGCCTATTAGGCGTAGCATCACGGATGATTAGACTAGTTGAGCTGCATCACTCGAAATGGCCACAGCTAGGGTAGTCCCTTTTTTAGCACTGTATTCACTTTTCGTCCACAGTATTCCGGACGGATATTGTATTTTTATTCCTCTTATCAGTAGCTGCTCACGTACTTGTGACTCCAGGTTCTGGGATGGTTTGAACTATTTTATTATTGGCTTAACTTGTAAATTTTTTTTGAAAATCTATATTCTTTAAAAATTTCTAAATATGGAAGAAAAATCTTGTATTTCCAATGCGTTAAAAATAAGAATTTGTTTAGGTAATTTGGTTGGCTTGCCTGACAGTGGTGACCTGTGCCATCATGACCCTTAGTGGATTTGGTGTCGTGACAATATTGTATGAGAGCACTAGGTTCTCATCGGTCTCACGAGTCATGAGAAAGTCTAGTAAAGTCTCGCGGATCGGTACAAAGACGTTTGTACTTATCCACGAGAGGCTACAGGGCTGTTAGGAGTACTTACCTTGTTGATTTCCTTATCATGCGGTTCGACTTTTGGAGGCTTATGCATTTGATTCCTTCTTACTCAATCTTACGCGACGCGAGCGCTTGCTAGAAATCGAAAATTTGAAGAATTTCAATGGCACTATAGATTTGGTGAGGGATGTTTCTTCCGGTATAGTTAATCGGACTATTATAGTCGCCTCATGGAAGTATATTTTATTTTGTTCAGCTCAGTAACAGAATTTCTAAGAGCCTTGAGGCTAGGCACAAGGTTCCATGATGCTTATGAGCTATTATTCCGCACTATTGTTGTGATAGTAGGATGTTTGCACCCGTGTCGAGCAGTGGATGAATTGAAGGGAAGTTTACTCGTCGTGTAATTAAGGGATCTAATATTTTATTCCCGACAAGATAAAGGCAGTCAGACTAAGGATGGTCAGATTTGGGCTGATAGAAGTAATAAGACCGGGTATTTGCAAGTTTGGTGGAACTTTTCTTCTATGATGGGGTGTCGTGGTCCTAATGGAACGTACCAAGTTTGTCGATGTTATAAACTACTACAATTCGCCTTTATGGCAAGATATTGTGAAATAGTATTGGATATACAAGTGTCAGATATCGCATGGTGCGGTGGTTTAAGATCCAATCAGAATTTTTAATGTTTATGGATCGATAAACATGATTTTGGAAAGGTTCTAAAGTTAGCAGCAATGGTGAATTCAAGTGCCACGAAGATAGATTCTGTTTAAAGCAGCAACCGAGCAACAAGGTATGAGGAAGGACATGTGGAAAGTGTCAGACAGTGTTTAAAACCTCTAGAGGGACAAATATGAGCAGCAAGGCCGAGGGGTCGATTAAGAGATGAGTTCCACAAAAGTGGGAGAGTGGAGGGGGTTGCATATGGGCTTGGTAGCAGGATGACTGTGCTCCTTAAGGGGAGTTTGGAATGATCGGAGAATATTAGAGATTAGTGATTGGAGCCTACGGAGCGAACTTGAAGCATGGGCCATTGTGCAGTAGTAGATTTGAGATAGCGGAAAGGAGCTACTTGACGTGAAGGAGGATGCAATATAACTTTGAATTGGGAGGATACTGCCGCATATTTAATTGATGTCCACGACAGTTAAATGGATCAGTGCAGTCAGGGTGTGAGCTTGGACTCACGATAGGTTATTAGAGTCATGGTGACTATACCCCGTACAGCAGCATTAAAGGATGTCGGAAGTTGTTTCTACAAGTGGGTTATTCCCTTTGAGCAGGTTAGTGGTTGCGTGGTTGGTGAAGCTTTTGCAAGGAATTTTTATAGGTTGTTCAACAAAGAGATCGGTCTCGCAAATGTGGTGGATGATTCAGAGCTTTTACCGCAAGATTCCGCGAAATTTCAATAATTTATGGTGTGGGGTTATGCCAATAAGAGGTAAAAAGGTTGGGCAAACTCAGGAATTATGAAATGATGGCTTCAAGCTAAGTGGGAGAGTCCCACTGCTTTTGATTGGGCTGTATGATTAACTACATGCGTGATTTCTAGTTACTAGCATATTAGCGGGTTAATGCAGCGACAAAAAAAGGACCATGAGTGGTAATTTGAGTAAATGAATTGTTGAATGCATGCTATGGTTAGCCTTATTTACTTGTATTCAGACTAGAGGGAAGATTCATGATTTATGGCTCAAATAGGTGCAGGCTTCGAGGTAAGTGATTCCGCTGGATGCTTCATCGAGAAGGTATTCATATGTTATAAAATTTGGTGGAGCTAGTTATATTTGGGACCAAGACGGAGTGGGTGGCCCTCAATAATGGTCCTAGTGAATTCAGAAGTTTAAGTGTGGTGCTCAGTAATTTCGAGCCAATGGGTACAGTTAAGGATCAAGCTTTGTAGCAGCTTATGAAAAGGTGCCTAGAATGTTCTATGATAGTTTGGCTCGTGATGTAGCATTTGAGGAATACGAAATGGTTCGTGGGATTCAAGGAAGAATGGTCTCGTGATTCAAGGTCACTCGGAATGAGTGCCTATGGAGTATGTTATGTGTTGAATGAAGAAGTATTAGTTTTAAGGCAATCATGATTCAGTGGAAGGAAGTGTATTGATTAGCCATGGTTAACTTGGCATATTTGTAGTGGTAATCAGTTCATCCTGCGTGATCAAGTCATGCATGTGATTGTGACAGTGCACATGATGCTAGTCGGTCGCAGTGATTGATGTTATTCAGAAGCATTCTTCTGTTATGACTTGTTATAAGTAGGAAGATCCCGAAAGGGTTAAGGTGGCTTCGACCACTACTTAGAGATTCGCATATTTGATGGTTATGAGAATTCTCCAGTATGTTGCTATATTTCTCCTGAAGTGAGTTAAATGAAAAATTTTATATGATGAAGTGTTAATCTATCAAGTGGTTCTAGAGTTGTGATGGAAATTGTGTCTATCATATATCGGCACGTTGGGCGCAGTAAATAGTATGGAATTTGAAGTGAGCAACAAGATTACAGTTCGGTAATGACTATGATGTCACGAGCTCGGATGAGTAGGAATGGAGTTTCAGTGTTTTGGGTAAGTTGGCATTGTCGTTAGTATCACCTGAGATCAGTATTTTGTGAGAAAGGAATTGCGTCCTGTTTAAGGATTCTTGATTGTTTTTAAGTGTTGATGTAGCCGGTAGTTGGCTGTGCAGACCCGTTAATTATTTCGGAAGGTTGTGGGAGCGTGTCCCATAGGAAGATTGTATAAGTGTGACATGCAATCACTTGATTGAGTAGAGCTTTAAACTAAGTATGAGGATTTTGGTAATATCATTAATTTGAGAATTTATGCCTGAACGGCACTCTAGTTATTACATTATGAACCGAGGAGGTTGTACCAGTTGTGATGGATGTTCTTGTGTGCTATGAGAAGAGGGAAGTTAGCACGGACCTTTGAAAGATCATTGTCCTAGTTGGGCCCGATCAGGATTGACTTAAGGTCGGTAGATGGATATAAACGTGGAAGTGAGCCTTACGTCAGGCCAGTTGTGTTCATTTCATTAATGCGCTCTTGATGGAAGAGTAGTCGCGGTGTCATTTCGTGGTCAGCTATTTCATGTAGCGATATATTGCACCATATGAGTTGTGAGACAACTTAGTAACTTCTTATGTGTTTTGGTTCCACTCGGCAGTAATGTCAAATGAGCAAGATGGCTCTCGAGATTTAGATCATGTATTGCACCTCAGTTGTGCTTGTGTTTTGTAGCCTATAACTCTATATATGTCCTCAGGGATGGTATTATACACGTTAGTATGCCTATGACCGATATTTGGTATTTTGTTATAATGAGCAATCTAGCTTGATATGCATCTCCTTTTATTGAGTGCAATTATTATTCGGATCGTGTTGCGCGTCGCAGTAGTGTAACATCGAGTCTTGTTTCCAATATGCTATTTTGTGTGTTTTGTTTCCTATAATCTAGGGAAAATCCGTAGTAGTGCGGGATTAGGTAATTCCTTCCAGAGTTGGATTTCCGGTTTAAGTTGGGTTATGATTGGTGGCCTATTGGCACATTGTGGCGTCATATGAGACTTTTGATCGCATTCGGAGTGGCTTATTGCCTGAGAAGTTCGCATTGGGTGAGATGAGATTATGGGATTTAGGATTAGTGCAATGTGAGTATATGAAGTATATTAAAGAGCAAAGATCATTATTTCGTTCAGAATGTGTTAATGGTTCTTGTCAGAGGTATAGATTCAACGATTTGTTGATTCATTGGTGGTTATGAATTTCGACGTATCTCTTCTATCGTGTTATTATTATAGAAGTTATAAAAAGACCTATGTAGGTCATGAGGTGCAATGGGAGAATTTGATTCATCGAATTTTGGCTAAGTTGATCAGAAAATGTATTATGGTCCTAAGAGTAAAGTGGTGCAAAGAGTAGATTCAGCAAAGTTATGCAGTCATGTTAGGCACAACGTGTGGTGACTGTGATTTGGTGATATTATGATGAAAACAGGCCTGGCATAGAATTCTGGATGTTGGAATTGGGTTTTAAGGCTTATTTGCTTGAGTAAAAAGGGAATATCTTTAGAATTTGTCAAGTTAATGTTCTCAACTTACTTGTACTAGCATGGGAAGGTGCACGAGGTGCTAAAGAGTCATTTCAGGCTACCTTAGTATGATTCTCATCTCATTCGAGGACGAACGTATGTTTAAGTGGGAGAGAATGTAACGACCCGACCAGTCGTTTTGAGTACCAGCGCTTCGTTTAGCAGTCGGAGGCCATGAACAGCTTCATTTTGGGTATTATGACTTGTTCGCATGGTGGAATTTAAATTCAGGAAGATCAGAGTTAAATTTAGATGAGAATTCTCCTTTGAGAAGCTTAAAGTTGAAAGAATGAACTAGGATTTGATTTTGAGTAAACGATCTCGGAATCGTGATCTGAATGTTCCAGCAGATTCGTATGATGATTTCATACTTGGGCGTATGCCCGGAGTGGGTTTTGGATAACCCTGGATGTTTTGGCGCCTATTTTGGAAGTTAGTATTTTAGAAGAAATTTCATATGTTTGGTTTGAAGTTCTTTTCGGTGTTATCAATGTCCGTTTGGAATTTTGAGATTAGGAGTAGCTCCGTATGGTGATTCTGGACTTGGGAGCGCAATCGGAAGTGAATTCGGAGATCCGTAGATCATTTTGAAGCCTTTTGGCTAAAGATAGCAATTTTAAGGTTTTTGAAGAGTTTGATCGGGGGGTTGACTTTTTGATATCCGGGTCGGAATCAAATTTCGCAAGATTTGAGGTCAATCAAACATGATTCGATAGATTTAATTTTCGGAAGTAGAAGTTGAAAAGTTCAAAGTTATTCAAGCTTCAATTGAGGTGTAATTCGAGATTTTAGTGTTGTTTGATGTGATTGGAGGCCTCGAGCAAGTCCGTAATGTGTTTGGGACTGGTTGGTATGATTGGTTGGGGTCCCGGGGGTCTCGGGTAGATTCCAGGTGGCTAACAGAGTGATTTTTGGCTTTTGAGGGCTGCGGGTTTTCTTGTATGAGTGCATTAGATTCTTACCCTATTCGATCGCGTGAGGGTGTATGCAATCGCATAGGGCTGTAGTGAGGGAGCTGGAATTTGGCCTATTCGATCGCAGAGGAGGACGGTCGAAGCTTATGCGAACGCATGGGAGGATAGTGCGATCGCATAGAGCTTTCTGGGGCTGCTGGATTTTTGACTTATGCGATCGCGGTGGTGAGTGTGCGATCACATAGTGTATTTTGGAGGCCGTTGGTTTTTGGCTTATGCGATCGCGGTTGGACATATGCGATCACATAGAAGGGCAGAGCAGGGCAGTGACTTATTTTAAGACGAGATTTGGTCCATTTCTTTCATTTTTCTCTTGACTTGGGCGATTCTTGGAGGATTCAAGAGGGGAGTTAATTTTTTAAATGCTAAGGTAAGTTAATCCCACCTACTTTGAGTTAAATACATCCATTATGTATGGAGTTTTGCATGAAAATGGGTAGAAAATTGGTAGAAAATGGAGGGTTAGAGAAAAACCTAGAAAACTTTTGTTCTTGGAATTTAACCACGAATTTATGCATGGAATTAGGAGTAAATTATAAATTTGACTTCCTAAGGTCATGGATAAACTTTATCCTCAAGAAATTTTGGATTTCCGGGCACGTAGGCCTGAGGGCGTTTTGGTCATTTCACAAATGAAGTAGGGAAATTGTAAAATTTGAATTGTTAGCAAGTATTGGAGTATATTCTCTTTAGTTTGCCATTATTTGGCTAGTTTTGGAGCTTTGTGCGCTAGTTCAAGGTTTCCGAAAGATGCGAAGCGCCGGCTACGAGACTTCGGAGCAAAGAGTCTCCTTTCTAATCCGGTGAGGGGGAATTACCCCATAGGTGAGTTAAAATGATTATGTGCTCCTATTTGTGGGGGCTACGTACGCACGAGGTGACGATAGTCCGTGCGTAGCTACTATTATGCTATTGTCCAGGTTGTCTAGGACCAAAAAGCATGTTATACTTGGATTAATTGTGAACCCGTTGATGGCTTGAATTGCTTAAATTATATTAAATTTATAAATTGATTTCAAACAGAAAGACTAAGCTTTGTTTTCTCAAATTAGTAAAGAGAATCGACCTTTCTTTGATATTTGCTCCATGTTGACTGTTTGATTGATTGTCTGTCTGCGTATGTTTATTTTGGAATGGGTCGTACGCCTCGATAGATTAATAGATACATCCATAGGTGCGGCGTCGACCCTCGGCAAGTGCACATTTATTTCGGTTGGATCGGGTCGTCGCCACTGTATGATTTGCGCATGCTTGTATTGCTGCCTGGACTCATTTGAGTCATTTTATGCAACACTATGGCTCGAGATTTATATAGTTAATAATAACAAGAAGTCTAAGGAAATTTTTCATAGAAGAATTATGTGTTTACTTGTTCCCTCTATCTGGATTAGAAACATGTTTATAAAATAAATCCTACTATTTGAGTATATTTATTAAGGATAAATAGTCATTGGACTGCTAGTGAGTGTCAGAGTTGACCATCTCGTCTCTACTCCTTCGGGATTAGGCCAGACACTCATTGGGTACACGTTGTTTTTGTACTCATACTACACTTGCTATGCATTTTGTTGTACATGTATATGTGATTCCAGTGGTCTATTGGTCGTAGCAGCACGGATGATTCTGGGACTAGGTGAACTGCATCACTCGAAACTGTCGCAGATAGGGTAGTCCCTTTCTAGCACTGTATTTATTTTTCGTCCACTGTATTCTGGACTAATATTGTATTTTATTCCTCTTAATAGTTGATGCTTAGGGACCTGTGACTCCGGGTTCTGGGATGGTTTGAAATATTGTATTATTGCCTTAACTTGTAAATTTGATTTGAAAATCTATATTCTTTAAAAATTTCTAAATATGGAAGAAAAATCCTGTATATCCGAAGTGTTAAAAACAAGATTTTGTTTAAGTAATTTGGTTGGCTTGCCTGACAGCAGTGTCCGGCACCATCATGACTCTTAGTGGATTTTAGGTCGTGACAATTACCCTCAAATGCCTTTCACACCTGGTCTTGATCATAAGTCCCCGAGAATTTTGGCTTTGATGTACGGATCATTTTGAAGCATATCCCCCATCGAAGTGTCTCTTCGATCTTTGAAGTATGGTTGATACCTTTCTTCGCCTGATCTCGACTCCCTTTTTCCAGACCTATGTTCCTTTACTAGGAGCGTGCTTGGATATACTAAGCCATAGGGGACTCCCAATTGGTCGTCTTCAATCCTGATCTTCGATTGATACATTTTGTGTACATCCGCCCAGGTCACGGATGGATATTCGATCAAATTTTGCTTTAGCTGCTTCGGCACTATCGAGCTTCATTCGTTCAAGCACTCAGTGAAGGCATACAGTGCCCAGTCATCGGAGACCAGTGGTAATTCCATCGCTCCATCTGGAAGTGAGATACAAATTCCCTCAACATCCCGTTCTCTATTTGTTTGATCTTGAAGACGTCGAACTTCCTTGTAGCAACCTTGATGGCACCGGCATGTGACTTCACAAAAGAATCTGCCAATATGGCAAACGAATCCATCGAGTTTGGGGTAGGTTATGATACCACATCATGGCTCCCTTCGACAGTATTCTCCAAATGTTTTCACCAAGACGGATTCAATCTCGTCATCCTTTAAGTCATTCCATTTTACAACACAAGTATAAGCGGTAATGTGCTGATTGGGGCCCGTAATTCCGTTATTCTTCGGATATCGAGTTTTCTGAATTTCTTTGGGATGGGCTTCAGAGCCGCACTTGATGGTAATGGTTTCTGCACGAAGTTATTTAAATCTACACCCTTCAGAATGAGGGGTGCGCCAGAATCTGATCGACTCTCGAGTTATAAGTCTCCACCTTTTTATCGTTAGCCTCTATCTTCTTTTATTCTGACTCATTTTTTTAGTCAATTCCTCGAGCCTTCTCATGATTATGGGTCAGTCCCCGAGCCACTTTCATTGGGTCTTTCTAGCAATGATTTGTGCTGCATGTTTACTGGTTCGACAGTGTTAGGAGTTCTGTTCTGACTTTGAAGTTGAGCGATGGACTAATTGAGCCTGCATCATCTCGAATATCACTTGGAGGCTGACTCCTCCTTCTTCCATTCCTCGTGCTTCTTGGCCTCCAGCTTGGGTTTCCATGTGCCCATTCTTTATGGAGTCTGCGTCTGCTTTTGTGATTAGAGTGTTGCGGGAGCTGATATCAACGGGCTCCACATTTGGAACTCCCTCAGGGTTTACAGGTGGTACATCGAGCCCTATTCCATTATTTTATCCTAGTCCTTCACTATCATGAGCAGGTGCATTTTATGTGCTAGACTCATTTCGGCCTGAACAGCAAATATTTGGCAAGATAAAGTGTCAAGAATAACGGGTATTATCAAAAACTAGCACCTAAATAATCACTATTATTTTTAGCCCCACATTGGACGCCAAACTATTAACCTTGAAATGGTACTAACAATTATATTTGATTTTATGGGTCTAAAAATATGTGATTTATTTCAGCACTAGTTGTTAGGCAGTATATGCTAAGTATAAGTCAAGAGAATAAAATACGCAATCAATGTTGTCGCGGGACATGGCCTCGAACTAGCCGGAACAAGGAGCCTCGAGGTATAGTTAGGTGCAGTTAGCAATGAACTAATGATGAAGAAACAATGATATCAAAGGCCTAAAAGACATCCTTTTGCGGTTGATAATGGGCAGTAAACGAAGAAGGTAACACTAAATGAACAAGCATTAAATTTGTTGCGTAATTGTTGAGCACGTTTAGGCAAGAAATGCTGAGGAAGTTCTATTGTATTAAAAATAGTATCTCTTACAAAATGACAAGGGTCCCCTTTATATAGGAGGAGGGAATCCCAACATAGTACATGTCTAATAATGACGAGGAAATGCTATTAGTACAGCTATATAGTGGCTCAGTACGAATTTGTATTATTCTAGCAGACCTGGTCAGCTCTAACCACGTGTCCTTAGAAGCTTTCCCGCCTTTCCATGATGATTATCGATGTGTACTACTCTGCGATAGACCACAGTGAACCTTCGATATCTTCCCTCTAGTGTCGTACCTCGGGGTCACATTTCAAATTTTGCTTCTAGCTTTTCGGGGTCAGGCGTGGAGTACCACAGTTATCCCAAAGTCGAACTCCCTGCTTTTGGCCTCATACAAGTACTCTTAACCATATGTACGTAGATCAAAGAGAGGAAGCAAGCTTATCATAATTTAGTTGATTTATATTCCTAAGGGTTCTTTTTGGTATTAAAAAAACAAGAAAAAATTACGGATTCCGGTTTCAAAATTGTCCCTCTAATAAATTTAGCACACTCTGATCTTGAAATTGAATAGCCTAGACTCCGAAGGAATCATTTCAATTTCATTTTCTTTATCTGATAATTAACGCGGTATAGCTTTTAAAACCATAACAACAATAAAATAAGCATAAATCTATGATAATCACTTATAGCTATATTTTAACATGTTCCAACTGTCATTAATAACTTCAAAGTTCTGCTTCAGCTGCTTCAAGCTACCAAACTTCGTTCATTTAGCCTTTGAGTGAAGGCTTGTATGGCCCATTCATCGGAGACAGGTCATAACTTCATTCATTCTGATTGGAAATGAGATACAAACTCCCTCGACATCTCGTTCTTCCTTTGCTTTATTTTGAATATATCGAACTTCCTTGTTGCAACTTTTATGGCATCGGCATGTGCCTTCACAAATTAGTCTGCCAACATGGCAAACAAATCAATAGATACGGGGGTAGGTTTTGGTGCCAAATCACGGCACCTTTAGACAAAGTTTCCCCGAGCTTTATTAGCAAAACAGATTCAGTCTCATCATCTTCCAAATCATTCCCTTTTATGACATAAGTGTATGTGGTGATGTGCTCGTCGGGATCAGTGGTTCCATTGTATTTCAGGATATTTGGCATCCGGAACTTCTTCAGAATGGGCTTCGGAGCCGCACTTTGGGGGAATGACTTTTGCACGAACTTCTTCGAGTCTTGTCTTTTCAAAATTGGAGGTGCTCCCGGTATTTGATTGACCCTTGAATTATATGACTCCACTTTTTTGTCATTTTCTTTAATTTTCTTTCTCCTGTCTTAATCCTTGCGCTTAAGCATTTTTATAATTGTAAGGTCAGTCCCTGAGCCACTTTCATTGGGCCTCTCTCACTGGTTCAACACGATGTATGTTCACTGGTTCAGCTGTGTTTGGAGTTTTATTCTGACTCTGAAGTTGAGCGATAATGACTTGCTGGTCTTGCAACATTTCGAGTATCACCTAGAGGCTGACTCCTCCCTCTTCCATTCATCGTGTTCTTTGGCCGTCGGGCTGGGCTTTACTTTGTGCATTCCTTATGGGGTCTGTGCCTGCGTCCGTGTTTAGAGCGTTGTGCGAACTGATATCACTGGCTCCATATTTGGCACTCCCTCATGATTTATGGGTGGTACACACCGACCCCTATGCTGCTATTTTTTCGAAGACTTTCATCCTCGTGAATAAGTGCATTCTGTGTGCTAGACATGTTTAAGCCTGAAATCAAAGAATCGTTTACAAGAAAAAGTGTGAAGAATAACGTGTGTTATCAGAAACTAGCACTAAAATAATTACTATTATCTTTAGCCCCGCGGTGGGCGCCAAACCGTTTACCTCAAAAAATGGGGGTAATAATTAAATATGATTTATGGTTTTAAAGATATATGTTTTATTCCAATACTAGTTAAATGCAAATAATATTAAGTTGAAATAAGGAGAATTGATGAACCAAACCAGTGTTGCTAGAACAATAAGGGCCACGAGCTCGACTTTCTAACGGACCTTGAGGTCATCCAAGAGCAATAAAATATGAATAATAAAGTAAAAAATAATAAAGCTGAAGAACAATTGTTGAGCACGGGAAACAAGAAAGCAGAGTAGAATATTATAGTGCTGTGAATAATGTATCTTTTACAAATGATTGGGGTCTCCTTTATATAGGAGGAGAACACCACAATATAGTACATTCATAATTGTGGTAAAGAATTCAAAAGGTACATGTGTATAACAATCTAGTACGGACTTGTACTATTTCGTACAGATCTTATCCAATAATTTATGCCCTGATCCATGTATCCTTTAGAAATTTTCGCTCTTTGTGTGTTTGAGATTGTGCTGCCCCCGAAGTAGGTCGTGCCAGGCCTTCGATCTGCTTCCTCGATGTGTGTGTCCTTCAGCGGGGTCCGACCTCCACTTCGAATCGCCCGGACTCGGACTCATAACCCAATATAAGACTTCAAAATCGGGATCATTAATTTTGGCCGTACACATCGGAGTTTATCTGTTAAATACCACTAATTAGGAGAACACTCAGCTAAGAAACTTTCATTGGGGGATACACTGTACAATTTTTTGATTATTCAAGCTAGAATCATCAAAAAGGACTTGCTCGTGAGATCGGCCTACCCCTACTCGTATTGGAGTAGGATTAAGCTCAGATTTTTTAAGCTCATATAAAATCGAGGATTATAGGTGCGACCTAGTCAGCCCACGGGCTAGATCGAGGCCGGCTGGTGGGCTAAATTAACAAAAAAAACAATTCCAAATTAAAAGCTTAAAAGTAAAGAGTGCGAAGAAATAATAAAAACGAAAAACGAGAAGTACTCTTAACCATATCCACGTATATCAAAGTGAGGAAGCAAGATTATCATAATATAGTTGATTTATATTCCATGTTTTGTTTTTGGTTTTAAAAGAAAAAACGAGGATTCAAGAAGTCAAATTTTTTTTCTCTAAGAAATTTAGCAGACTCTCGTCTTGAAATTGAATATCCCAAACTCCAAAGGAATCTTTTGGATTTTCATTTTCTTTATCTGATAGTCAACGCAATATAGCTTTTAAAACCATAACAACAACAAAATAAGCAGAAATCTATGATAATCACTTATAGCTATATTTTAACGAGTTTCAACTGTCAGTAATAACTTCAAGCTGCTAGCAAAAAAGTAACAACATGTGATAATAAAAAACTTTCATAATTGTTTTTACGGAAAGGGCCTAAAATGCCTCTATACTATATAAAATAAGACATCAAATCCCTCCGTTAAAAGTTGGCCTCTTAAATGCCCTTACCCTCTAAAAATAGGCTCAAAAATGCCCTTATCCACTAACGAAAATTACATTTGCCTATTAAAAAATTTCAATCCTAATTTAAAACGTAGAAAGGGCATCTTAGACCTTTTTTGGATTGTACAAGGTCATATACGAGTCAGTTATAGTAGTCAATTCTCAAGCACTTCGCACCATATCCGTATACTCACACACCTATTTTAGACACTTCATTGATGTTTGATTTCTCCTACTAACTGGGTCACCTTGTCGATTTCGAGTTGGGTTCTAGTTTAGGTTTAATTGTTTTTCATCTTTATCAGTTTGTTTTCTGAGATTTTTTCTAAGACAATGTCGCAAAGTTCGAGTAGCTTAAATGGGTCGATTAGGATGTATCGTTTGGACTTGCTGCTAATTATTTCATGGTGTGGACTCCTTTAAATGCTGGGAGAAGATTTTTCAAGTGCCCTAAGCATGAGGTATGTAAATTTGTTGATGAGATCTTTTAATTATTTCGATTTGACTGTAATTTATTTTTTTTTGGTTTTAGAATGAAAAATATTCCTATTGGAAATGGCAAGATGAGGATCTTCCTCCTAGAATTTCAAATGTCATATGCAGCTTAAAGAAGGAGAAGGAAGCTCTAATCCGTGAAAGAAATGTACTCCAAAGGAGAGTTGCCGATCTTGAGAATGTTATGATGCTCGTCGATCATGGTGGAATCGAATCCTTGGAGTTGGAAAGAAATGTTCTAATGAAGAAAGTGGTTGATTTAGAGTACTCAGCTCTACATGATGCTAAATGTTGGAAGAAGACGTGGATTTTCTTTTGCGTGATATTGGGATGTTTAGTTATGTTCTTTGCATTAGGGGGAAATGATATGTAATGTTAGTGTTGTTGTGGCTTAATTGTTGTATGTAATGAAAATTTATGTTTTTGTGCAAGGAATCAATGAAGCCA
Source organism: Nicotiana benthamiana (assembly GCA_034376525.1). Taxonomy (NCBI): domain Eukaryota; kingdom Viridiplantae; phylum Streptophyta; class Magnoliopsida; order Solanales; family Solanaceae; genus Nicotiana; species Nicotiana benthamiana. Next base: position 130,725,089 of record CM067329.1, on the reverse strand, counting down.
TTCTCATTCAATTGAATGTTTCTGTCTATGATTGAGTTACTTCCAGTGATAATTAGTTTGTGTCTATGATTGAGTTACTTGCTCTGATAATTAGTTTATTGGTCTCAAATAGGTGTGTGAGTAAATTGATATGGTGTGAAGTGCTTGTGAATTGACTACTATAACTGACTCGTATATGACCTTGTACAATTCGAAAAGGGTCTAAAATGTCCTTCTACGTTTTAAATTAGGATTGTAATTCTTAAATAGGTAAATGTAATTTTTGTTAGTGGATAAGGGCATTTTTGAGCCCATTTTTAGACGGCAAGGGCATTTAAGAGGCCAACTTTTAACGGAGGGTTTTGATGTCCTATTTAATATAATAAAGAGGCATTTTAGGCCCTTTTCCGTTGTATTTTTTTTTAAAAAAAAAAAAGTGGAAGGGCTGGGCTGCGCCCTTCTAAACAAAGGGCCTACCCGTCCTGTCGAAATCAGGGTTGAGTTGAGCCTACCCGTTTTGACAACTCTAATTCAAGCTTTGCAGTCAATCTAGTTAGTTTGATTTATGTATAACAAAATTATGCCGCATGCACAAGATGAATAAAAGACTACTAGTTGACAACAAGCAAGCTCAACCATTTATGCAAACCGCTGTTTTACATTACAGATAAAATTAACACACATGTGAAGAGGATTAAAAGAAGATAATTCCTTATTTGTCTTTCGGCTTAAACATCATCACGGAAAGTTGATAGAAGACATTTGCTGAACGTTGATGGGATAGCAATCGGAAGGAGGGCCAGAAAATGCCCTTTGTGCCAAGATGGCATCCACAGCTTGCGTTGGATGAAATGCATCCCAAAATATATATTTACTCCTGTCCAGGCATGGAAATTGATACGGCATGCATGTTATTTGTCCCTGGTTTCTCCCCACCCCACAGCATGCTCTGTCCCATACGTTAAACCCTGCCATATATCATAACCGCATATAAATCTCTATAACAAGCATTGATCGTAACTAACATACTATAACAGGTTAAGCTACACTGATTCTGTAATTTTTTTATACTACTATATGTGTATATAAATTATAAAAAAGGGTAGCTCGATGGACTAAGCTCCTGCTATGTGCGAGGTCGGGGCTGGACCATAAGGGTCGATCAGTCTTACCATGCATTTCTGCAAGAGACTGTTTCCACGGCTCGAACTCGTGACCTTAAATCCTAAATATAGTGTGACATTATTGAGCCTAGTCGATACATTACCATATCTGGCTGCGTTGTTTAAGATATCACCAATAACAGCATAGGTGTTGCCATAGACAAAAATGGATCCAGGGTGACTGCCGCTGTTCATAGAGGCGACGAGTGATTTGAGACCCTCATTGAAACTGCCAAGCATCTGGTTTACAGAATCAACACATCTTCCAGGAGGGGCTTGCCCAGTTGCTAACTGATTGGGAATGCAACCCAGTGGTCCTACTCCTGCTAGCAAGAACTTCCTCAGCCCTACACTATACAAAGCCTGCATTCAAATTAAGTAGTCAATACTTGCTTTCTTTCGTCAATCACTACAAGGGTGGAGAAATTTAGTAATAAGAGGACAAACTACCAAGGAAAGACTAAAAGGCTATATATAACCTCTTTTTAGGGAAGAGGTTTAACTTCTTTACACTCGGGGGCGGATGCGGCATGTAGTTACCGGGTTTAACTGGATCCGATACTTTCGACGCAAAATATAAATTTATATGTAAAAATCACTAAAATTATAATATATAGTAGATATGAACTCATACTTTGAAATCTAATGAATTCAATGTTAAAAACTTTAAATGTTGAAGTCATATAATTAAAATTGTTAGATCCGACTTTGTATACACTGAGAATAATTTTATATTATCAGGTCACACAAAGATAATTTTCTTAACCCTACACTATACACTAAACAATTTTTGTAACGTAAAATTAACTCAACTTTGTCTAATTATCACGAAAGTCACCAAAATATTTTTGTAACCAAAACGTCAATCAATTTTACTTAAATATAAATCACATCTTGCTTACCACAAGTTGCCTTGCATAGTGATTGAGAAGGAGGTTGGCAAACTGTTGAGGAGTATAGTTGATACTGGATGTGTAAAGGTTAGGCATGAGATAGTTATTTATGTAGTCATTGCTTCCAAACACCATCACTGCAATTGATCTTGATAGATATGTGTTTAAATCACCCGGACTCATCATCGTCCTTAACTGACTTAATGTGCTTTCAAAATTTATCACCTGCTGGCTCAACGTGTACCGCTCTAGCTGTATATATATGCATACATTAAAAATATTAATTTAACCATGAAACAAACCAATAATATACTAATATATATTGCATGCAGTAGGATTAATTTAGCATATAATTATAATTACATAGTGTTTGCCAGTTTCGTCGAGGATCCCAGCAGCAGCAGATGCATAGTTTACTCCTCCGAGGATTCTACCCCCTCTTGTGCTTGGATCTGCAAAGGGAGGAGGAGAAGCGATTCCCAATAATTCTCCTGAAATATGCACCAAGATATATCTGTTTCATATTGACTATTATAATCTTACTTGTTACTCCATTTTTTTCTTTTTTACTACTATCAGATGTAATTAGTTTGCCGACCACAACTATGACCAATAATAATGTTTAATGAATGAGAAACTAATTACCAAGAATATCAACAAAGGTTTTGCCATTGGAAAATCTGCCAGTAGGGCCTCTATTGAAATCAATGCCATAGGGGTAGTAGTTTGATTTGGCAATAGAGTTGATGAAATTGTTATTCCCATTATCAACTAGCGAATCACCAAATACCCATAGAGCTGTAGGTGCAGTAGTACCATATGAGCAACACATAAGAAGAACCAACAAATATATCATCATGGAGCACTTCATTTCAATAACGTTGGACATGGATTTCATGACTTTCATCTAACAATTTCTTTTTCTATTTTTTCCCCTTTACTTATTTGATTAAATATAAAAGATGAAATAGAAGAAAAAGAGATGGCCGGATTACTTACATGTTAATTATAGTAGTATATCATTTGAAACCGTTTATCATGTAAGCAGTACCAGAAAATCTTACTTTTGTTAATGGACTTTTCCTGATTTTTGGTATGTTCTTTTCTTTTCTCACGTCTAGTTTGTTTAGCTTTTGGTTGTTTGTTTCGAAGTCAATATGTAGCAGCAAAGTACATGTGATGAAAGGTTTCTGTTCAATGTTGGGTGGTTTTCTGTGGCCTTTGTTTTAATTATATATATGGTCCATACTTGAACGTTGCAAAAGATCGATCGAGTTCCTTATCGTGTCTTGTTAATTGATAGAGCAACAACGCTAAAACTAGAAATAATACCCTTATGGAAAGTGAATGACAAAATTGAACGATATTCAATAGTAGAAACAATCGAGCTGTCTTATCTTATTGGCTTCTCCCACTTTTGTACTTTGCTGATGTTATCTTTATCTACAGTCTCACAGCTTTGCATAGACTATAGTCATGATTCGTTACTCATTTTTTTCCCCTCAAAACATTCCTCTCGCCTCCTCCACATTTACGCTGCCCCTATTCTATTTATCTTATGCTTTCATTTTCCGTGGTGGTGATAGGAATTATGGCGTTGACCTCTATCTCGTATATTAATATAATTAGCAAAAAAATACAAAGGAAGGGGACATAAATCAAACCTCCAATTCCACTGATGGTTTAACTAGTCAGTTTATTGTATTGGGCAAATTTGATTTCCTACGCCCGTATACCATCTATAAACGTCCTCTATGAAGAAAGCGGTCTCATTATGGTCGACTCAAGCAAGACCGGCCTCAGTCAATGAACGGATCGAGTGACATGACTCGCTACAACGTTACATCAAACTCTCACACTGGTATACCGATGCCACTAACCCTTGTACTTTCTTTGCATTATTTCGAGGAAGGTCCATTAGTATATGAAGGGGACATTCCCTTTGCAAAGACTCATGTGTATTTCACTATTGAACATATACAACTCTCTCTCTATCTAATTCTCTCTCTCTCTCTCTCTCTCTCTCTCTCTCTCTCTCTCTCTCTCTCTCTCTCTCTCTCTCTCTCTCTCTTGTCTAAAAAACACACTACATATCTTATTGTTCTTGTATCCCGATTCAGTTACATTATAATCGCAAATTTTGATCATTCTATATTCTCTAGATCACATTACCCTTGATTCCGATTAACCCATATCATTTTGATTGTTTTAGAGCAATTTAAGTAAACGAATAACTTTTAGCCAAACAATTTGACGCCGTCTGTGGGGATTTCGAGAATCAAAGCTGTAGTTTGTTTCTAGCGATCCTTCGAAAAAACCACTCTCTACGACCTAAAATGGTTGAGAACAACGCAAGAATGAAAGCTATCTTGGAGGTTAGAACCGATCTCACGGGCACTCTTAACGCGGCTGCTAAAGGAGATGCCCTACACACAACCCCCGGTACCTTGATAGGCGTGAAAGACCTAGCTTCCTCGTTAGAAGACCTGGTGGTAACACGAGAAAGAGAAGCTTCAACATCTACAACTAAGGAAGGGCCCTCGAAGATAAAAAGGTTACTAGAAGAGTGGCTGACAAACACTCTGAGCAGTCTAGCTAAGAAGCCGCCTGAAAATGATAGATGCACCCAACAACAGATCATATCGCAGCTGAGGATGAGCTCGAGGTCATGAGAACAAACATCGCACTCGTCGATGTCCAAGCTAAAGATGGTACACTCACGGCCATCCTCAAAAAGATGGAAGAAATGGAAAACGAGAACAGATCGCTTCGCGACCAGATGAAGGAACACCAAGAAAGGGTGGAGAAAATCCCAAGCGCGCCTAAGTTACTGCCAAAGTGAGACATGGGGAGGTTCGTTGAACAACCCTACACGGAAGACGCCGCACTATACCCCATCCCAAAAACATTCAAAATGCCCCTACTTGAAAGTATATGATGGGACCACCGATCCCGAGGACCACCTGATGCACTATGTCACAACCGTCAAAGGCAATGATCTATCAAAAGAACAGGTACCATCCGTACTTCTGAAGAAGTTCGGCGAAACGCTAACAAGAGGGGCCCTAACGTGGTACTCACAACTACCGGATAAAAGCGTCTCAACATTTGAGGAGATGGCGGATAAATTTGCCACCGCCCATGCAGGGGCAAGGAAGGCGGAAGCACGGGTCAACAACATTTTTGTTTCAACAGGGTCATAATGAGCCTACCGAATGTATCCGAAGGCATGGCGGTTACGGCCGTTCAGAATGGGCTTAGTAGAGATGGCTCGAGGGCGACCAAGAAACTACTCAGCCGTCTTCTGAAATATCCCCCACCACCTGGGAAGAAATACACAACGCCTATTGCGCAGAGGTACGTGGGGATGATGACGACCTTAATGGACCAACCCGACAGTTGACAACGGTGAACCCAGAATTCCAAAGGGACCGACGCAACGAGGGAAGGCGGGAGCAAATCCCACGCCTCAACATAGAAAGACACCAACCATACATCAGGTCCTCGCACCCGCCAATGCCGAGGCATGCAGACGCCTTGCAATGACATGTCGCTCCACTAAGGAATGGCAGAGATATGCCCCCTTCATTATCTGCACATAAGTTATGTGTATCTCTTTCAGATGTAGCGTACGCACTAGAGAAGCTGGGCAACAAAGTACAATAGCCAGCAAAGATGAAGTCCGACCCTGCCACCAGAAAGTCAAACGCCCTGTGCGAGTTCCAAAAAGAACGGGGACACAGAACGGAGGACTGCATAGGTCTCCATCAGAAGGTGGTCCGAATGCTGAACCAAGGGTTCTTGAAAGAACTGCTCAGCGACAAAGGAAAGCTCAACTTCGCACAAGGGCGGGAACAACAAAATGGTCCACCAAGGCCGCCCTTGCCAACACACACCATCAACATGATCATTGGAGACGGCAATGATTCAGTGGTCAATCACGTCAAATTCACCACCACCCACAAGATGAAGCGACCCATCGCTCACGAACGATACGATAACACCGAATATAGTATCACCTTCGATAAGTCTGATGCCGACGGTTTGTGTTTTCCTCATTACGATGCCTTACTTATTACTTTACGCATTTTAGATACTTATTTTAAAAGGATCATGGTCGATGATGGAAGCAGCGCATGTATCATTCATCAAAGAGACCTCGCACTCATGGGACTCGAGGATAAAATAATCTCACATTGCGTAACACTAATAGGTTTTAATAATGCAGTGGAAAGAACCTCAGGCGAGGTGACGCTGCCCATTCTGGCAGGAGAGGTCACGATGGAAACCACCTTCCACGTGATGAACCAAGGAACGCAACGCCATTATCGGACGCCCATGGATACACTCCATGAGAGTCGTACCCTCTAGTTTCTACGAAGTGATCAAATTCCCAACCCCATGGGGAGTGCACAGCATACGGGGAGAGCCACGCACCGCACAAAAATGCTATAACATAGCTTAGGATTACACACATACCAAGTAGCTCAAGGGAGCAATGCAGAAGCATAGCAATCAACCCTGTCAGAAACTAAGGTCCATCCGACAAAGAACGCCATCAAAGATCCTGAAGAGGTCGAGGCTAGCAAGGCTACGGTCGAGGACCTCGACCCCGTTCAGTTAAACAGCAGCGACCCCGCAAAGAAAGCTTACATAGGCCACAACCTATCAAATCCAGGTCAGTACCGTGAATTTTTATATAACCATGCGGACCTATTCGCTTTTTCCCATGTAGATATGCTGGGAATTCCACGAGAAATTGCCTCCCACAAACTCAACGTCGACCCATTGCACCCGCCCGTGCGGCAGATAAGAAGAAAATTCAACGTCGCCATTAACAAAGCAGTGAGCGAGGAAGTGGACAAGCAGCTAGCTAATGGCTCCATCAGGGAATCCAAGTACCCGGAATGGGTCTCCAACGTCGTAATGGTCAAAAAGAAGAACGGGAAGTGGCGGATGTGTGTAGATTTCACTGATCTAAATAAAGCATGCCCGAAATACTCTTTCCCACTACCCCACATCGACCGGCTGATAGACGCAACAGTGCCATGAGCTGCTAAGCTTCTTTGATGCATATTCCGGCTATAGTCAGATCATGATGGCTGAAGAAGATCAGGAGAATACAACTTTCATCACCCACCAGGGGACGTATTGCTATAAAGTAATGCACTTCGGGCTCAAGAACACAGGAGCCACTTACCAAAGGCTGGTGACGGCAATGTTTAAAGAACAACTCGGCAAAACAATGGAGGTCTACATCGACAACATGTTGGTCAAATCATAAAAAAAAAAGGAAGACCACAAGCCTTCGAAATATTAAGCATGAAATTGAATCCCGAGAAGTGCGCTTTTGGAGTAGCTTCGGGAAAGTTCCTGGGATTTTTGGTATCAAAAAGGGGCATCGAAGTCAACCTAACCAGATCAAAACCATAGATGCCATCCTAGAAACGCTGACCAGCAAGATGCAGGTGCAGAAGTTAACGGGCCAGATAGCTGCCCTCTCCAGGTTCATCTCACGCTCCTCCGACAGGTGCCACAAGTTTTTTGGTGTATTGAAAAAAGACCAAGGAATGCAGTGGAACGGAGAATGCGTAGAAGCCCTGAAGAACTTAAAGCATACTTATCATCAGCGCCCCTACTGGTAAAAGCCAACCCCGGTGAACCATTGCTGATATATTTAGCCGTATCAGAGGTCGCAGTCAGCGTCGTCCTAGTGCGAGAAAAAAAGGTACGCAATCTAATATTTATTATATCAGCAAAAGTTTAGTGGACGCTGAAACCCGGTATCCCCACCTTGAGAGATTAGCCTTAGCACTCATAGTAGTTTCACGGAAGCTACGATCGTATTTCTAGTGTCATCCTATAAGGGTGGTGACGACCTTCCCTCTGAGGAGCGTCCTTACAAACCCGAACACTTAGGGCGACTCGCCAGATGGGCCGTCGAGCTCAGCGAGCATGATATTACGTACCTCCCAAGAACCGCCATCAAGTCAAAAGTCTTAGCTGACTTTATCACCGACTTTAGAGCGGAAGTCCTGCCAAAGGCAGAACTCGAGGCACAACGCGCATCCTCCGAAAAACCAATGGGTCCTTTATACGGATGGCACTGCCAATGAATCGGGATCGGGACTAGGAGTCGTTCTTGAATTCCCCACAGGCGAAACAATTCACCAGTCCATACGATGCCCGGAAATGACTAACAACGAGGCCGAGTATGAGACCGTTATTGCAGGCATGAAACTGGCCACCAAATATGGGGCCCGCCAAATCCTCCTCCACTGCGACTCCCAGCTCGTGGTAAACCAGATCGCTAGGAATTATCAAATCAAAGAGAAGAGGTTGCAAAAGTATCAGTCAGAAATCCACAAACTGATGGATACATTTGACGAGTGCCGCTTCAAACAAATTCCCAGGGTACGGAACATCGAAGAGGACGGCCTGGCAAAGCTGGCTCCGCTACCATAGACATCAGCAAAGAAAGTGTGGTCACACTCCTCCATTCAGCTATTGACCACCCCGGGGTACTTTCCTTAACTTGACTTGGGGCTGGCGCAACCAGTTCATATCTTATTTGCAGGACGGGATACTGCCCCTTGACAAAAAAAAGGCAAAAAAGCTTCACATACAGGCTGCCCGGTACTGCATGGTCAACAACGACCTTTATAAAGGATGTTCGGTGATCCCTTAGCCAAGTGCTTAGGGCCACAACAAACAAGACCGGTACTCGAAGAAGTACACGAAGGACATTTCGGCGCCCACACTGGCAACCGCGCCCTCGTGAGGTGCATCATACGCGCCGGTTATTACTGGCCTACCATGAAGAAAGAAGCAGCTGAATATGTCCGCTGATGCAAAAAATGCCAAAAGTTCGCCCCAATGATACACCAGCCAGGAGAGCCTCTCCATTCCGTCACGTCCCCCTGGCCATTCATCAAGTGGGGGATTGATATAATCGGCCCGCTACCCTCAAGACGAGAAAAGGTATGATTTTTACTTGTTTTAACTGACTATTTCTCTTAGTGGGTGGAAGCAGGTGTGTACACACAAATATGCGAACAAGAAGTCATCACCTTCATATGGAGGAACATCATATGCCGTTTTGGCATCCCCAAAGAAATCAGTTGCGACAACGGACGCCAGTTCATTGGTCAGAAACAACCGAGTTCTTCGAGAAATGGCGCATCAAAAGGATATTGTCCACGCCATATCACCCCACCGCCAACGGCAGATTCTTCAAACAAAACAATTCTAAACATACTAAAAAAGAAACTCGAAGATGCCAAGGGGCTATGGCCGGAACTGCTGCCCGAAGTTCTATAGGCGCACAGAACCACACCCAAATCCAGCACCGGGGAAACCCCCTACTCCTTGGTTTATGGAACCGACGCTGTCATACCTGTTGAAGTAGGCGAACCCAGCCTAAGGTATTCACACTCCAGTGGGACAGAAAACGACATCAGCAAACTCCAAGATCTTGATGAAGTCGAAGAAAGAAGAGAAATGGCCAACATCAGGATGGTGGCCCAAAAACAACAAGTCAAAAGGTATTACAACAAGAGGGCAAAAATGAGGCCACTCAAAGCACGGGATTACGTCCTCAAAGCCAAGACTTTGGCCTCAAAAGACCCAAATGAAGGGAAATTGGGCAAAAACTAGGATGGACCCTACAAAATCACAGCGGCGGCTAGGAAAGGAGCATTTCAGCTAGAGACAATGGAAGGAAAGACGCTCCAGAACAACTGGAACGTTTCTCACCTCAAACATTTTCACTTCTAAAAAGGCTTCACATGAGTCGTACTCTTTTACCCTTACCCGAGTTTTGTCCCAATTGGTTTTCTCGGGAAGGTTTTTAACGAGGTGGAAAAGGGGTCACCTGGAAATGTTTGCAGCATAAGTGTATCATGTCCAACTCTCCATGTACTCTCTGAGCCTGGCAAGATACAGGGACTGGATTAGTGTCATTTCAGATGTATAGAATGGCTACGGCTATCTCCAGATGAATAGAATGGCTACGGCTATCTCCAGATGCATAGAATGGCTACGGCTATCTCCAGATGTATAGAATGGCTACAGCTATCTCCTGATGTATAGAAAGGCTACAACCATCTCCAAATGAATGAAAAGGCTACGACCATCTCCAAATGTATGAAAAGTATACCGCCATCTCCAAATGAATAAAAAGGGAACGACCATCTCCACATGAATGAAAAGGCTACGGTCATCTGCAAATGAATGAAAAGGCTACGGCCATCTCCAAATGAATGAAAAGGCTACAGCCATCTCCAAATAAATGAAAAGGCTACGACCATCTTCGAATGAAACAAAAGGCTATGGACATTATTTTTAATGGCTATGGCCATCGTTTTTATAAGGCTACACCCATCGTTTTACATGGCTAAGGCCATTATTTCACATGGCTAAGGCCATCAGGCCACGACCATCACTATTTTATATGGCTACGGCCATCAGGCTACGACCGTCATTTTATATGGCTAAGGCCATCAGGCTACGACCATCATTATTTTATATGGCTAAGGCCATTAGGTTATGGCCACCATTATTTACTCAGGCTACGACCACCATAATTTTATCAGGCTACGACCATCATTTTATATGGCTAAGGCCATCAGGCTACAGCCATCATTATTTTATATGGCTAAGGCCACCATTTTTACATGGCTGTGGCCATCGTGTTCACAAGGCTACGACCGTCTATTTATATGGCTAAAGCCATCAGGCTAATTTTACATGGCTATGGCCATCATTTTCATAAGGATATGGCCATTATCGTATACAGTCAAAGCCATCTAGATATAGCCATTTTTCTATACGGCTAAGGCCATCATCACTACACGGCTATGGCCGTCAAGTTCTAAGCAGCTACGGTAAAAAAGTACGATGACATGCCAAAAAGTAGAAAATATTACTTACAACAAAAATTATATGTTCTTATCAAAGGGGACAAACACCCATGATACAAAAATAGTATGTACATGCATATTTACAAAGACCCTAAGAGTCTACTACTTATACTGCCCAGCCTGGCCTTCAGGTGGCCCGTCCTCATTTCTAGGAGGATACGCCTCAGAAATCCAAGAGCTGGATACGAAGCGATTGACGTCTGCAGAGTTGCCCCCTCCCGGGTCGGCAATTCAGGACCATAGCCGGCCGCTTCACGAGCGACTCTAACCAATTGGTGTTGGTTCTCAACTTCCGCTTCAAATGCTTGACCAGCCGCCAGGAATTCCTCAAGCACGATCAGTCTGGCCTCTGCATACACCCACATCTCGTGCGCTTCACGAGATATATCGGCTTGTGCAAGAGCTAGCTTGAGCTCTTCGACCTCGGCCTCCGTGGCACTTAGTTCCTCCATTAAAGCCGCTACCCAGGTGCGTAATTCGACCGCCTCCTCTGTCACCATACGACCAAGCTGCAGCTCCTCGTCCTTGTCCTGAATGATGACCTCCATCTTCACGGCCCAAGCAACAGTGGTCATGAGTTGTTCATCAACCTTTTCCAGCTCGGTCACTCTTTTCTTAAATTGCTCCTCGGACTCCACTAGGCCATCACGAAACACCCTAAAGTTATGGTCCTGCTTGTACACATCGGCCAAGGTCCGGTGCGCCTCGCGCGTCCTGTTATACTTCTGCGCCAACCTATTGTATCTGGCCATTTTCTCCTTCCGGCACCAATCCCTCTCCACCTCTAGGACAAGATTCTGGAAAAGAAACCAAGTAAGTACGGGGAGAATCATACTCTACTAACACAAAAAGAAAGGTCATCAAGCAAGGCAAAGGCATACCTGTAAGAGCGCACCCGCCACCCTTTGGGCCAAGACTTTGTCACTAAGATCCACCAGAGTCGCACGCTCGACGCCAGCGCACAAGAGCATCATACTGGTGGCCGCCTCCTCGCAATATTACAACAGATTATAGTGCCTTGGAATCGCTATGCGACGAGAGGACTGGCCGGCCACCATCTCCACCCGGTCCAAGGACCCACCTCTTCTGCCCACGTCTTCCGTGGTAGCCCCCGGGCCCGCCACGTCCATTCCTTTGCTCCTTCTCTCCGTAGCCTCCCTCCTAAGAACGGGCCTCCCATAGTGAATGGCCTCTGCCATAAAAACCGGCCTTGATTCAGGGCGGGATGGCTTAACCTTCCTCGTCTAGGTAGCCACGGCCTTGCCGGTAAGAATCCAACAATGCCTCATCTCCAATGTATCCTCCTCTTCACGGTCCTCCTCAGTGGGATGAAGAGCGAGCTCAGAGGCAGTCGATTCAGTAGTAGACGTCCCTACGAGGACAGTCTCAAGAACAGCCGCCGACATCTCCATGGATGTCGCCTCAGGTGCGACCCCCATCACGGCCCCAGGCATTATCTCTGGTGCCGTTTCTAATGCAACCTCCTGTATCGAGGGAAGCGAAGTACTGCCCTTGGACGTGCCAACAAAGACCAAGTCCTCCTCAGGATCAGGTACCATCCTAGAAGGACCGGCCACAATCTTCTTCTTCTTCTTCTTCTGTGCCTTAGAGGCATCCCGACCTGCCAAAACACGTATGAGACGGGCAATAGAATTATGGGTTGCCCCCAAACCATAATGAAAATTGGGTAGGGCTGTTACCTGCCGGGCAATAGAGCTTAAGCAATTTAGGCCAAGAACGACATTCTTCTACAAACGGTATCAACGCTTGCACCTACGACCTAATGTCGTCGACCCTTCGAGGAGGGCGAGCTGTCACTGCATAAAAATGAAAGGAAATTTTCAACGGAGAAAACCAGCAAGGTGAAGTCTCCGTAGTAAAGGCTATGCACATTGATACTTACATGCATCGTTCCACACCTCTGGAAACCCTTCAGGGTCGGACACAAGGTGCTCGGTACGCATGTAGAAAACGCTCGTCCAATATTTGCGATTGGCCTTGTCGTCCACCTGCGACACGAAGCTCTTCTTGCCCCGACTCCTCAATTGGAGCATCGAACCTCTCATAAAAACCGCATTGAACATTTGCAGAAGGTGAAGAACGGTCACCTCTTTCCCGGCCTTCGCCGGCGTAGATTGATAATACCCTGCATACCTTCAAGGCGTACGGGGTAAGTTGGGCCGAGCATGCCTCGAACCAGCGACATAGCTCTTTCGCCAAAGGGTAAAGTTGAAGGGTGTATCCAATTCGGAGGGCGTACTCATAGAAGGCACATTATTCGGTCTTTGGCACATTGGCATGATCTAGCCCCGCAGGGACCATGTTAACATGATCAGGAATATTGTACGACTTCCTGAGAGAGGCCAAGTGGGACAACATCAACTCACTATGCTCCCAAGGAGGGAGTTTACACTTATTTTGAAAGTCACTCCTTTTGCTCATATCACGTAGAAGAAAGTTGGCCGTTGATAACGGAACGAAAACTTCCTCGACCTCCTCGCTATTCGAAGATGACAAAGCCCTAGTGGAAGCAACGTCCCTGGTCCTAGTATCGTCATGTCGACGTTTAGCCATAGTGAATGTAAGAAAAAGGTACTGCGGGTCACAAGTTTGATTCCTAAAAAATCTCAGAAAAGAAAGAACATGAGGCGCGAGAAGAAGATAGGGAAAATACTCTCTGAAAGGTTCGAAAGATGAACCTGGTTCAACTCTCCCTCTATTTATAAGAAAAGGTGCACAAAAATCGTAAGGGCATGATTCGAAAAGTGGCACAGGAAACCCAAACGTCACGTCACAACCTGAACCGCCTCGCGAGAAAAGGTAATGACCACACACGTGATCGATGATGTCATCCTAAAGAAGGAACTCCGAAAAGGGAGTAATAAGTCAACGGCTCGGCCTCTTCACAAATGAGCACGCCTCTTACAGGGGTATCAACAGGAACGGCCAAATTTCCATGGACGTCGAGCATGAATGTCCGTCCATTGGAGACGCCTCTCGACCACGTCCCCAATAGACGAAGGGACTATCTGTATTGGGAAAATATGGTTTCCTACGCCCGTATACTATCTATAAACGTCCTCTATGAATAAACCTGTCTCGTTATGGTCGACTCAAGCAAGGCCGGCCTCAGTCAATAAACGGACCGAATGACATGACTTGCTACAACGTCACATCAAACTCTAACACTCGTACACCGAGGCCACCAACCCTTGTACTTTCTTTGTATTATTTCGAGGAAGGTTCCTTAGTATGTAAAAGGGACCTTCCCTTTGTAAAGACTCATGTGTATTTCACTATTTAAAATATACAACTCTCTCTCTATCTAATTCTCTCTTTCTCTCTTGTCTAAAAAGCATACTACATATCTTATTGTTCTTGTACCTCGATTCAGTTACATTATAATCACAAATCTTGATCATTCTATATTCTCTAGATCACATTACTCTTGATTCCGATTAACCTATATCATTTATTTTTAATTGTTTTAGAGCTATTTAAGTATACGAATAACTTTTAGCCAAATAATTATCTTACTATACCATACACCTAAATAGGGGCTCCGTACATTTGGTCCTGTTAAAATGAGCGAGGGAGACTCTCCCTTTACATAGCAAAAGAAAATCCTAGCAAAGTTACGTCAAAAGTGTACAAACTAGTCAAAAGTGTACGCTGCCCCCCTATATACTTATCCAGATACTAGTTTTTAGCAAGACGCTTGCATTATTTTTGTCTTTAAATATTCAAAAATAAACCTGGGCCTACCCCTTAGGTTGATAATGTCCGTTTTTGCTGTTAGAATGACCTGGTCTTCTTTTGCATTTTAAGCTTTCGGAATGACAATCCTTGTTTGGGCTTGCAATGGCAAAATAAGACAGGATCACGGAGAAATGGTTAATTAACAATTGACTAACTTTTGTGGATCTCCGTGGACTTGTAGCCCAATAGCTTTCGGTATTATCTTTAGAAGAATTAATCCAAATAGCCGCTCATCCGATTACTTAAATAAAAAATAATCAGTGTAGGTATAACATATGCATAATATATATATATTAATAAAATTAATGTATAAACTATGTATATAACTAGAAAAAGTAAACAATGTAAATTACCGGCTATTTGTGTAAAACGGATATATATATATATATATATATATATATATATATATATATATATATATATATATATATATATATATATATATATATAATTAATCTATATACTATGTATATAACTAGAAAAAGTAAACAATGTAAATTGCCGGCTATTTGTGTAAAAAAGAGATGAGTTAGAAGGGTAGGGAAGAAAATGTCCCGATGAATCTCACCTTACGTTTACGATATAAGGTAGATGCTGTTATAAATAGAACTCTAATTAGAGTGAATGTCTATCTTATAGAAGAGTTCTACTTTGAGGCTAAGTCTTTTCTCTTCCTATAAATAGAGGGGTCTTACCCCATTGTAAATCATCCCAAAGTATCAATAAGAATACTCCTCTCTCTACTTTTCTCTATATTGTTCTTGTTCTTATATTATTTCATAACACGTTATCAGCACGAGTCGCTAAACAGCCGAGATAAACAAATATAGAATCAATTACGTTGATGGTGGAAGCTCGAGTATTTTATATGTGAATCAATTTGCTTCAATTGTCCAGGGAGTGTCTTTTTCATTTTTCCTATAAATTCTCACTTTAATATTTGAGATTTAATATTTGATATTGTTCATATTACACAAACATACAATATTATTTGTGCAGGAAAGTGAGTTGGTTGAATCAAGAAAAAACATATGGTTCATTACCCTACGACATAATCTTTTTGAGAAAATTAAGTTCGGTTTGGGGCAATCGTTTCGATGGTAAGTTCAACAATTCTTCCCTTGCGTTGACAGGTACGCTAATATTGATCTCGCCCAGCGATTATTAATCTAACAATGGTATTAGAGTAATGGTTGTGTTCTTTTGATTAGAACACACATCTTGATTTTGGATTCTTGAAAATTAAAGTACTGTTGAAAAGGTCGAAAAAAAATAAAAAATCTTGATATTATGTGTTCTCTTACTGCAATTTTATGATCTTATTTGGTGTTAAAGTCGATTGTTGGTTTGCGAGAGCACAATAATTTATGAATTTAATTCCCGCTATATTGTTGATGACACAAACTTAGTAGTGAAAGCATGTTGTTTGTTATAAGGATCTTAAGGCTGTTACCTATTGTGAATCGTGATTGGAAAAGTTAAAAATAAAAGTGAAAATTTTTATTTTGTGTTAGTATTCTTTTTGATCCGATAAGAAAGGCAAAAAAAAAATTCTGCAAAAGGATATTCATTGTCCGTAAGCAAATAGCAATTGTTGATTGAAAGTTTAATTCATTAGTCAAAAGAGAAGAAGATGGAACCTAGATGTACAGAAAGGTTTGACAGTTAGAAGCCTTTACCTATTTTAGTAATTGGTGTCATGAATTTACTGTATTATAAAAAGGGAACAGTTGGTATTTTCTGGTGAAAGAATTTGCTGTTCGTTTATTTCTATTGTTGAATAATTGAAACTCATTGTCAAGCCCAATCTTGAAACTGAACCATGACCACTGATCCCCTCGAGATTCAGAGAAAATTAGATACCCTTGCATTTATTCTACTTGCATATTTTTGTGTGACTGTTGTTGTAATTATGAATATGGCTTCTCCTCCTAATTTTATTATGTCTGACATTATGAAAAGAAAGTTTGTTGCCCTTGAAATTTCGGGCAAGAACTACATGACATGGGTGTTGGATGCTGAAATCCATTTGGATGCAATGGGTCTTGGAGACGCCATTAAAGACAGAAATAATGCATCCACCCAAGACTGTGCTAAGGCCTTGATTTTCTTGCGCCATCACCTTGATGAAGGTTTGAAAATTGAATATATCACAGTCAAAGATCCACCTATCTTGTGGAATGGCTTAAAGGAGAGATATGACAACCTGAAGTTGGTCACTCTACCACAAGCACGATGCGATGAGAATTCAAAAGCAAATAGTTCATAAACTATATATTATCGTTGCGGTGGAAAAGGGCACTGGGCAAAAATTTGCCGTGTACCAAGACATTTGGTTGAGCTTTATCAAGCATCTCTAAAAGGTAAATGCCCTGAAACCAATTCTGTCTCTGACGACAATTTTGACATCACCCACTTGGATGTGGCAGACTTCTTTGAGCACCCTGAGGGGAAAATCGACCACTTAATTGGTGATGGATCTGTGATGAAGGAAGATGGAATTGTTTGATTTTATTTTACTTATTTGTATTAGTTAGTGAATAAACTAATAGTCATTAGTATCAGCTCGTATTAGTTAGCTTATGATATAATGTTAGTATTAGTTCTTTAGAATGTTTCAATATGCTTAAATTTCAAAGATAATTTTATTTTCCAGTAGAGTTAATCGACTAACCTAACAGTTAGTCGACTAACTAATATTTCGCATTAAAACTGGACTTTTCCGCAAGGCAAGATAGTCGACTATCTGATTTAGTTAGTCGACTAACCTAATGACTGCTTCCCAAGTTAGTCGACTATTAACTAAGTTAATCGACTAACCTCAGCAGATTTTGAAAATATTGTTTAATTATGAAGCAACGGATTAAATTTGTTTATTCTCATGTTCGTATATCTCTTTTGATTAATTGATTCATGTACCACACATACGATATTCAAAGAGAAGAAATATTACTCTCATTTAAGTATCTGTAAGGCAGATGTTACTACAATTTCTGGTAGTAGTAAATTGATTAAAGGCTCCGGAAGAGCAACTATAACTCTGCCTAAAGGAACAACATTTTAGAGAATGCAATGTTCTCCTCCAAGTCTAAAAGGAACTTGTTGAGTTTTAAAGATATCATTCAAAATGGATATCATATTGAGACAATAGATGAGAATAATCTTGAATTTCTCATTTACTCATGAAAACGAGGCTGCCCACTTCGGTTTGGGGTCACGCAATTTTGCATGCAGCAATGCTAGTTCATCTCAGAACTACGAATTATCACAAATATTCCCCGTTGCAATGAGTTTTGGGTCATGAACCTAATATATCCCACTTAAGAATTTTTGGATGTGCAGTATATGTGCCTGTAGCACCGCCATATTGCACCAAAAATGGGTCTGCAAAGAAGGTTAGGAATATATGTTGAGTTTGAATCGCCCTCCATTATTCGCTACCTCGTAACATTGACAGGGGATTTGTTCACTGCACGATTTGCAGACTGTCAATTCGATGAGACACTTTTCCCAAAATTAGGGGGAGAAGTTGGTGAAACCAAATGGAAAATTTTGTGGAAAAATGCATCATTATCTCATCTTGATCCACATACCTCTATTTGTGAAAAAGAGGTGCAAAATATTATCCATTTGCAAAGAATAGCAAATCGAATGCCAGACGCATTTACAGATTTGAAAAGGATAACAAAATCACATATCCTCGCAGTGAATGTGACAACGCTGATTCACGAATACATATTCATTATTGGAAGAATATGAACATGAAATTGGTATTGAATATACCACACTCACCCCTACAAGGAGGTTTGAGATGATATATGAAAATAATGTCATTGTTATGGCATGAATAGTCATTGGTCACGTACCTATTGTACGCCAAAATAATTTGTCAGTGTGATTATCAAAGGACAATAATAATGCAAGAAACATATCTTGCATATAATTTTGACATGACCATAATGGTATAACTTTCTCTTTAAAAGAGATATTCACCACATGGATGTTGATGAATTTGTGGTAGTATAAAATTAATTGAGAGCTCTAGAAGAGCCAATTATTACTATGTTGGAGAAACACAATTGATTACCAATAAGGTATTGTGTTGTAGTAAGTCTCAAAGAAACTTATTCAGTTTCCAAAGTATATGCGAAAGCGATTGATTATATTGAGACAATAAATAAAGGAAAGATTTGATATCTTCTATTACTACAACTTGTAGCGGGATAATCTGTATGTGAAAAACTACCCGCTTTATTCTCCAGTTTGTACTACACAAGAATACCACAATAAAGTGGACGTTTATTGATATAAAAACCCATATCATAATAAACTTGAAGTTTATTAATAATTGCACATGTCATGGTGTAAATTTGAATAAATATTGATAATTTATTCGGTTGGCATTCGGGTTAGCCATATCATTTTAAGTATGATGTGCAGTAATAGAGAATTCACATGGGTAAATATTAAAGAACTAGAAAGTTCTTTACGAATTCTCTTGTATTACTTGTTCTCATTAATTAATTGACCAACTAAAGAGTTCGGGTTGAATCCTATAAATTCTGGAAATATCAAAGGTGAATATGGGCCCATTCACCTGCCATGTATACCACATATGATGCATCTATGATATGGTTACATGTGCGATTGTTATTAACCCGCAGCCTGGCCGGTGCTTGCGAGGTAAATTGCTCAGTAATATAACTTCGAGCATAATTTCCAGATTTTCTATTCAAGATAGTTCATCATGATAAGTTGGTTTATATCATAGTTGATTTAGCAAGATAATTATTGAGTGCCTCCACTCAATAGCTAAACGGTTTCTTATGAGAACAAAGTTATATATATCAGTTTGATATACGTTGTATACGAGAGTATATTATATTCTCCCCTCACAAGTGGTTCAGGGTCAGGAACCAAATAATTTCATCTTATTACTATTGATGTGCGGTGTATATTTTCATTAACACCATAATGCACAAAGATGGACTCTCAAAGTTGAGGAAACAAGTTAGCTTTTCTAACACGAGGGGGAGACATGATAAACACTTGAGAAAATGTTACATGGGATGAATTATCATTTGTATATATAGATCCTCGAATATCATAATATGAACCTGAAGTTCATAAAAGGATAATTCAGTTGCAACATATTGCAAAGCATGCTATACGCATTTGCTGACCCAAAGAAAGTAACTATATTCTCACTGCAAATGCTCATGTTAAGTCCCAGAAGGATAAAGTCTTTGATACGCTTAAAGCGTATAGACAAATTGGTTTCAAAATAACTTCTTAATAAAGAAGATGAGCAAATGATCAAAGTGATCATAATGGGGAGGCAAGTGATCTAGAAGATCACATGACATAACACTTCATAAAATCTCATGAGAGATTCAGGTACCTGAATATATGAATAAAGAGATCTCCATGTTATGTCTTTATGAAAATTTACTGGAACCGATATAAAATGTTCGTCGACGACATCTATGATAGCGCTAAATATCGATGATGATCTTATGTTTGTCGAATACAAACAAAATATTGGCCAAATGGAAGAGATACAATTCAAGTATAATTGATTTCATATGAAAGATTTCATATGAAAGACATATAGTTTTGGACAGGTAGTTCGAATACTTGAAAGTATAAAGTCAATGGTATGTGCAATCAGTTTTCGATATCTATTTGTCTAGCATGACATGAAAACTTGATATGCATCTAAAGTTTATTATATGGCTTATATGACTTAACTTATATGTCAATCCATGAAAGATTTAAGTTGCTTGAAGCATATACAATTCTTGGTCCTGAAGTACCACATCCTAAGTGCAATTTGTGTACATATGTATCTTGCTATAACTATAAGCATGATGGCATCGAGAATACCTCTATGGAGATATTGAAGAGTCATTCCACGACATTATATGAAGATGTTCATATCTATCAAGAATGATAATTTCAAGGTGCGGAATATTTACTCAAATCAATATGGCTGATTTATTTATCAAATCTCTACCAAAGATCGTTTTGAAGATGGTGTACAAGATTGGAATGCAAATACTCAAGGATGTGAATTGATGCTCTTTTCAGGGGGAGTTAATGCGCGTTGCACTCTTTTTCCCTTACAAGGTTTTGTCCCAATGGGTTTTCCTTGCAATGTTTTTAACGAGGCAACCAATAGGCGCATATTCAAACATGTGTACTCTTTTTCCTTTTCATTAATTTTTTCCCATTGGGTTTTGTTTTAGTTAAGGTTATAACGAGGCACATTATTGAATAGACATTCAAGGGGGAGTGTTATAAATAGAACTCTAATTAGAGTGAATGTCTATCTTATAGAAGAGTTCTACTTTGAGGCTAAGTCTTTTCTCTTCCTATAAATAGAGGGGTCTTACCCCATTGTAAATCATCCCAAAGTA
Source organism: Nicotiana benthamiana (assembly GCA_034376525.1). Taxonomy (NCBI): domain Eukaryota; kingdom Viridiplantae; phylum Streptophyta; class Magnoliopsida; order Solanales; family Solanaceae; genus Nicotiana; species Nicotiana benthamiana. The sequence goes on along the minus strand of CM067329.1, from coordinate 130,703,955 downwards.
TTAATAAGAATACTCCTCTCTCTACTTTTCTCTATATTGTTTTTGTTCTTATATTGTTTCATAACAGATGCTTTATTATAGAATTGTTCCGTATTTGTGTTAGGTGAGCTATATTATGTATTTGGTGATACCACCATTATCAAAAAAAAAAAGAAAAAAAAAGAAAAATACTCTATTTGATAAGTTTCACACATAAAATGGACTCTTACTCAAATAGGTAACCTTGGCCGTCTTTTTATTTTTTAAAAGGACTAAAATTAAGTGGTGTATATCGCGGAAAAACCTAAGAGGATAAGCAGTAATAAAACTTTTTAAAAAGTAAATACACGAAGAAGTCAAAACGATTTAACATATGATATATAATTTCTTTTAAACCTATATAAATAATATAATTTTTTCTGGTTAAAGAGTGTCAATTGATATCCCTTGAGCTATGCGGCTTCGCCACCGTTGCAAGTAAGTGATGGCGATAAATTGATGCTTGCTCAATCTCTTTCTAATTCGCCTTCAATATGAGTGATTTGTCATGGTGAACACCGAACGCGGCTAGAAGGATTTGTTTTTCCTTTTTATTCACGGATCAGCTGAAGATGGCGAGCAATTGTCAAACCACGTTATTCTTGTGCAACTTTCTTTATTCCAAATGTGTGCCTACTCAGTTGTTTTTAATTCATCTATCTTCCTGTGGAGTTGGCTGGACTGCACTATACACTTCAAATAATCACTCACTCATCATCCCTTTTTCTCTATAGACTTGAATTAGCTACTATCATATTATATGTATTTGCAGTATATAGTCAAGCTCAAAGGGATATAAAGTCTAATGGGGCATTCATGGCTCTATTGGTGATAAATAAAGGGACACTTGTGTCACACTACTTCACAATCTTTCATTAAATAATAACTCAATAATTATCCCTTCGGGATGCCCAATTGGTTTGGAAAGTGGTCATCCATACAATATCTTCTGAATTAAGCCTGTCGCACAACGCTTGTCTAATGCGGTTTATATACCCAGTATGATTTGCAGGTTATTGCACATGGGAAGTTTACTCGCACAGAGTGCTAACCCGAAGGGCCGAGGCGATAGCAAAGGTTCCTCAAAAAAAAATACTCAATAATTACAAACTCACCCACCTTTAGGGGCTAGTTGTATAGGTGGTTACAAATGGACTACTGTGGAAACAAGCCACAAATGCGGAGAAGTAGGAAATCTCCTTTCCAAAAAGTTCATTGCAATAGCTATCAACTTTAGAACCAAAGCCTTTTGGTAATAGTGAGACATAAAGACACCATTTGGTACCTAAGTTTATTTGGACACCAACTAATTATATCCTCTTTTGGCTCTCTATGTCCCATTTTAAGTATATTTTAATTGTTGTAATGAGGGCCAGAAAGAAGTGTGATTGTCGGTCATAAAATAATATAAAAGTTTTCTTGTACTTTTTTTCTCTTGTCATTCACTATATTTTCCTGAAAAAAATGTATATTTAACTTCAACAAAAATCTTAATTTCTAATGTAGGTTAAACATGTTCCTTCGTGCTTTCACTTCAAACAAATATTGAAAATCTTATTCAGCGAAGTGAATATAAGGATCGGGAAAAAGTGAAATAGTTCAATTCCTAGTGCTTAAGACATTATGAGGCGTTAATACAAACAAAGGTTCAAAACTAATTGCGAAGTCCATACCACTAACTCTGAAATTTTATTAATTTTTGGAGGAGAAGTTGATAGAGTTGACTTCATAAAAACGATACTAGTCATCATGTACTCGTTTGAGCAAATGTCAATCCCCTCCACTGACCAATCCTATCATTATGTTCCCTTGTGCCTATTGTCCGTCCTTGTCAAATAAGTCGATCACTTTGTAAAAAAAAAGATACGATCTTTGAGAGAAGAATTATATAAGCATAAAATGCTTAGTGAGAAACATTCTAAATTTTTAGCAATGTCCACTGCTGCAACCGAGTTCATTCTCTACAAAACATGAGTACTGTAATATTTATTTTGGCTTGGAAATGACAACACCTTGCAGCAATTTTTAGGAATTTAAGACTTGATTACTAATTTTAACATGTGTATTTATAAGTGAGACCCAATTTACCATTTACATATGTGTATTAGGCAGGACCTTAGAATAAATAGAGGTTCACATCCTTCCATAGTCACCATAAAATAATTTAACTTATTATATCTTCTTGTGTATATTGGAAAGTAGTCATCGATCACACAACTTCATTATCTGTAATGATCCGGTCGATCATTTTAAGAATTAACGATTCGATCTCCTATTAACTACTTTTTTCGTATTTATTTTTACTATTGTGATTTGTCGAGATGATTCATTTTGAGTTTTTGAGTATTTTGGGGCCTTTAGTCCCTAAATGAGAGCTTAAGTCATAGAATTTGGGCCGTAGTCGAAACACTGTGAAACCGGCTCCGGAATGAAGTTCGTGTGGTGTTTTACGCGTTCGCGTAGGGTAAAGTTATGAGTTAGCGAAGTTTTTCTTTGTGATCGCGTGGGTATTTCCCCGATCGTGATAGAAGAAATCACTGGGCAGAATTTAAAGTTAAAAACGAGGGTTTGAGTTCATAACTCAAAAGTTTAACCGAAAGCTCGGTAGAAGTCAGAATTTGAAGAGAATTTCGGAAGAAGTTTGTGGATTATGATTTCTAACTCCTTTTTTATTATATCCCATTAATCTAAGCTTGATTTCATCATTTAATTTCGGATTTAGGGTGAAAATTTGAGAAAAATTATGAAAAGTTCTTAGGCCGAATTTTGGTATCGGATTTGAGTAAAATTGGTATGGTTAGACTCCTGAGTAAATGAGTGTTCATAATTTGTAACATTTACCCGATTCCATGCCCTAGCTTTGATTTCATTAGGTAATTTGGTTGCTTGTAGCTATATTTACGTTATGTAATTGTTTTGATTAGATTTGGGCCACTCAGAGTTGGATACTCGTGGCAAAAGCGCGATTTTGATTTGATTTGAGTTTGGTTCAAGGTAAGTAGCTTGCCTTACCTTGTGTGGGGAAACTCCCCTTAGGATTTGGTACTGTTTGATATATGAACGTCATGCACGTGAGGTGAAGAGTGCATACACGGGCCATTTGTTGAAAAATCTTGTTTTCATTTACCAAATATATCTTTTTCCTTTAATTGAGCAACACTAGTATATGTAACTATGCTGTTTAGCTTAGGAAAGCATGCCTAAGTTCCTTAACTATTTTAACTGCCTCTCTGAACTCTGTGCAGCATGTTTAGTAAAAAATTATCTGTCTTCCTTGATATGAACTTTTTCTAATCTGTAGAATTTCTTGTTGAAACTGTTATTCATCTTGATTGAGTTGCATATTTACTTTGGGATTACGGAACGGTATTCCGGGAGATACCACTGCGCGTTTATGTTTGGGATTACGGGACGGCATCCCGGGAGATCCCCCTATACTGGATATTTACTTTGGGACTACGAATGGTTTTCCATGAGATCCGATTACAATTACATTTGGGACTACAGGACGGTATCTTGGAAGATCCCCTGTTGCTATCTCTCTGTACTGAGCTGTTGTTTTCTCCGATTTCATTCTTATTAAATGTAAGTATTTATCTTAACTATGATATTTCATACCGTATATATATATATATATGTATATATATATATATATATATATATATATCTATATATATATATATATATATATATATATCTATATATATATATATATATATATATATATATATATATACCAGTAGGGCCCTGACCTGATATCGTCACTACTCGACCAAGGTTAGGCTTGGTACATACTGGGTACCGCTGTGGTGTGCTTATGCCCTTTCCTTCACATATTTTTTCCTGTGCAGATTCACATACTTGTACTATACTTCTGTATAACTTTTTCAGGTTCTGAAGCTCGGATTAGCAGTACCCATTGAGCTAAGAATGAGTATTTTGTTGGAGACTTCGTGGTGAGCTACTTTACTTGATCCAATATGCACCACTTGTAGTCCCTTTTTCCTATTTATTTATATCTCTATATGTATTTTTATTTTCGTACAGATGTTGTATTTAGTTGAGATTATATACTCTGGTTAGATATTGTAACGACCCGACTGGTCGTTTTGCATTTTAGAATCCTGTTTCATTATATAAAACTTCCTGCACTTGCTTTAGCTAACTTATGACTTGCGGTGATGGCTGGTACGAAAGTTGGAAGAGTTTTGAGTAAGAATATGTCCATTTGCTTCTTTAATATTTCCATTAAAGGCCAAGTTTGAATTCGGTCAACTTTCTTGGGAAACAGACCCTGATTCATAATTAAACGGTCCCGGAGGGTCCTTGAAAAAATATGGGACCTGGGTGTATGTCCGGAATCGAATTCCGAGGTCCCTAGCCTGAGTAATGAATTTTTATGTGAAATTGTTAAATTTAAGTTTTAAAGATTTAAAAAAATTAAGTATTTATTGATTTCCTAGGTATCGGACACAGATTTTGGTTCCGAAACTTGGTTCAAGTCTGAAATATCAGTTAAGACTTACCCATAAAATTTGGTATCAATCCGACTAGTTTAAGTGCGTTTTGACCTGTTAGAAGTAAATAAAGAACTTGAAGTTCAATAGATTGATTAATTTGGTTTTAGGACGTGATTCCTAGATTTAGCGTTATTTTGAGTGATACGAGGGTTTGAGTAGACCCGCCTCGTGATTTCAGACATGTTGGTATGTTCGTGCGGAGCACGGGAGCCCCGAGCGTCAAATGTAGGAGGCTTGAGTGAAGTTAAAAGTTGAAGAAGTTATGAGTTTTGCTGCTTCTGTCATAACCGCATCTGCGGTTCTAGGACGAAGCGGTTCCGCAGATGCGGTCAGGCTACAACAAAACCGGTCAAGGGCAGCCCAGGAAAAATCACAAAAGCGGTCTTGAGACCGCAGAAGTGGTCCAGCTTAAGTGATAATTTGACCGCAGAAGCGGTCCACCCTAATTGGTCCAAAACCGCATAAGAGGTTTCCGTAGAAGCGGAAAGGGTACCACAGATACGAAAATAGCTGGGGGCAGAGAGTTTATTTAATTCGAACTCAAAGCTAATTTTATCATTTTTCAGTTCACACTTAGCCGATTTGGGTGCTTCCAAAGAGAGGGTTTCAACATAACCTTATAAAGTAAGTAATTTCCCTTCATCCTTAGTTTAAATACATATACATTAGGTAGATTAAACACTGAAAACTAAGTAATAATCAAGGGTTAGAGCTAGACCTAGGGTTTTAATAAAACTAAGATTTAATCACGTAATTTGCTATGTAATGAACTAGAAATCATATATTAGCGATCCTATGGTTATATAGAACAACTTCCTTCAAAAAATCTCGGAATCCGGGCACGTGGGCCCAAGGTCGAAATTTAATAACTTGAGGGAAAGGTTCGAAAATTACTTAAACAGTTAGAATTCAACCATGTAAGCCTTTATTGACTAGCTCTTACTTTATTTAACTAGTTTGTGCTCGTTCATTTTGAATTGAGAGTTTGGGCTTGTTTCGATACTGTAAGTGCGCTTCGGAGCGAGGTGAGTCTCCTTTCTAACCTCGTAAGAGGGAATTGTCTCCATAGAATTAATAAATAATAAATTGCTGCTAAATGCGGGGGCTACGTACGTACTTAGTGACGAGAGTCCCTACATAACTAGTATAATGCAAATTGCTTGGGTAGATTAGGGCCCACATCATGCCTAATTTTGGAGATATCTGTTATCTAAATCGCCAATATGATCGTTTATGATTTGCTAGAGACTTGAGAAAACAAAAAGTGAACATATGAACTTGTTGAACCTCTGTAGGAGTTTCCTTGTGTATAAATGAGACTTTGTGTGCATTCTTGATTTTTTTTTGATAATTATGGATCGGGCCTACCGCCTCGGTGAGAATATATGCATCTATGGTACGGTCGTTCGACCCTCGGTAATGCACAGTTTAATTTTTGTTGGAGCGGGCCGTCGACCTCCGCATGATTGCTCATGATATATATATGCTTAAACTTAAACATGTCATGATTACTTGTTAATTATGTAGAAAGGAAAATGGTAATTGAATTATGGTCAAGAATATGATTATGACTTTTCACTTTAACTTGTTGTTATTGGAAATCCTTCATGCTTTATAAAGCACATTATTATTATATTATCTTGACCTTAGTAAGTATCAATTCGACCTATCGTCTCTACTTATTCGAGATTAGACGGGATACTTACTGGTTACATGTTGTTTATGTACTCATTCTACTCTTCTGTACTTAAATGTAAATGATCCGAGGCAGGTGGATCTAGTGCGAGTCAGCGAGCACATTTGGGACTTCTACGGTAAGCATGCTTCTCCTTCATGTCGATCCGTAGCGAAGAAGTCTTTAAGTCTTTCTCTGTACTTTTGTTTTCTGTCTATCCTGGTTAAGACAGTAGGATAATGTATTATTCTTTTTTGTATATTGCACTAGTCACCCATAGCTTGTGACACCAGGTTCTGGCACACACATTGGTAGGCTTATTTTCGATTTGTAATATGATGTTGCCTTCAGTATCTATCCCTTTTAGTCTTAAATCCAAATTTGAAATGGCTATTTCACTTAAATCCTAATAAAATAAATATAATATGTTAGAAAATGTTCCGCAGCGGATGTCCTGGCAACGGTGCCGGGCGCCCTCACAACCTATTGTGAAAATGGGTCCTGAAAACATGGTATCAGAGCACTAGGTTCACGTAGGTCTCACAAGTTATGGGCAAACCTAATAGAGTCTTGTAGATCGGTACAGAAACGTCTGGATTTATCTTCGAGAGGCTATATGGTATTAGGAAAGACTACTCTTTATTCATTTTTATCGTGTAGTTGTTAGTGTACTAAATTTCCCTCTTTTATTCTCTCACAGATGGCAAGGACTCGTACCACTGACGTTCTAGACCTAAGAGGAGCTGCTCCCCCATTGCTAGAGGCCGAGGTAGAGGTCGGAGGAGGGCACTGGCCTGTGGTTGGGGACGAGGGCATCCCAGAGCCGTTCTAATTGCACCACTAGTGGATCTTGCGTGGGATCCCATTCTTTATGAGCAGGGCGAGGTGCCTGCAGCTGATCCTAAAACTATGGATTTCATGACAGCGCCGTGATTTCAGGAGGTCATGGGCCGCATGCGATGGTTTATGGACATTATGACTCAAGCTGGTTTATTTCCAGCAGACCCAGCTGCTTCACAAGAAGGAGGGGGAGCCCACACCCCTACTGCTCAAGCTTCAGGTCATGTAACTGCAGTATATCAGACTCTGGGTACACTACGTGTAGATGGGACTCAGCTAGTTTCTGCAGTGACACCCCAGGCCAGGCCAGCTGTGGACGGCAATTTGCAGAAGTTACTGGAGAGATGGACCAGGTTGCACCCTACAGTCTTCGAGGGTGAGCGTCATGAGGATGCTCAGGACTTCATTGATAGGTACAGGGACAGACTACATAACATGAGTATATTGGAGTCGCATGGAGTTGACTTCACTACTTTTCAGCTCGAGGTCAGGGCCCGTAGATGGTGGCAGTCTTATGCACTTATCAAGCTAGAAGGTGCTTCTCCCCTCACCTGGGGTCAGTTGACATAGTTGTTCCTTGATCGGTATATTTCACCCTTTCAGAGGGACGAGCTACATAATCAGTTTGAGCATCTAGAGCAGGTTTAGATGTTAGTGACCGATTATGAGGCGATGTTCTTTGAGTTGTCTCGCCATACACTTATGATACTTTCCACAGAGGTAGAGAGAGTACGAAGATTCACTGCGGGGTTACACCCTACTATCCAGTCAGGTATGTCCTGAGAGGTATAGATGGGCAGAGGGTATCAACTAGTACTTGAGATTGCTCGCATGAATTAGGGTTACCGTCTGAGGGTAGAGAGAAGATGAAGCAAGATAAGAGGGCAACGTTCTCCCGAGAGTTTAGAGGCTCCCCAGCTAGGGGTAGAGGTCAGTTTGAGAGAGGTCAGCCCAGTATGCCTCCAGTTTCAGCACCACCACCTACTCAAGTTTCTCCAACACGCTCTTATTTCAGCGCCGTGGCTATTCAAGGTTCATCTAGAGGGCATTCAGGTCCTCTTAATTCTTCTAGTTCTTATTTCAGTGCTAGTCAGAGAGTTTATGCCGCCCACTGGCTATTCAGGATTTTTCTAGTGGATCTTCTAGTTTTCAGAGTCAGCCATCCGGACAGTAGGTCGTTGTACCACGTTGTTTGAGTGCGGAGACCCGGGTCACATGAAGAGATACTGCCCCGGGCTTAAGGGCAAGGCAGTGCAGTAGATACACTAACCCATGACTCTAGCACCAGCGGCCCAGCCACCTATAAGTGGACGGAAGACTAGTAGAGGCCGTCCCATGGGTGGAGGCCAGACGGGGAGAGGTCAACCAGCTACTACTTTGTTAGGTGGAGGCCAGACAGCCGGTGCTCCAGCTAGATTCTATGCCCTTCCGACTAGGCCAGATGCATTGGTCTCAGATGTCGTCATCATAGATATTATTTCCGTCAGTGGTATAATGATTAAGTATTATTTGATCCGGGGTCTACTTATTCATATTTATCATCTCTGTTTGCTCGTTTCCTAGTTATTTCTCCTGATCCTTTGGGTGTTCTTGTTAATGTGTCCACCCCGGTAGGTGATTTTGTGGGTGTGGATCGGATCTACCGGTCTTGTGTGGTTACCTTTTATGGTTTTGAGACTAGAGCAGATCTTCTGTTACTTTATATGATTGATTTTTAGTTCATCCTAGGTATGAACTGGTTGTCCCCATACCACGCCGTCCTAGATTGCCATGCTAAGACTGTCTCACTAGCGATGCCAGGATTGCCGAGGTTGGAGTGGAAGGGTTCCACAGTGGATGCGCCTAGCAGGGTTATTTCCTTTCTGAAGGCTCAGTGCATGGTTGATAAAGGGTGTTTGGATTAATTATCATTTGTTCGAGACACCATTACAAACTCTCTGACGATTGATTCAGTGCCAGTAGTTCGAGAGTTCACCGATGTTTTTCCATCTGACCTTCCTAGCATGCCTCCGGATCGTGATATTGATTTTTGCATTGATTTGGCTCCAGGCACCCAGCCTAGATCTATTCCCCCATAGCGTATGGATCCTAAAGAGCTGAATGAGTTGAAGGAGCAGCTAGAGGAGTTGTAAGCAAAGGGGTTTGTTAGGCCTAGTGTATCGCCTTGGCGTGCACCAGTTGCATTGATTACTGCTAGTTTAACAAAGTCACCTTGAAAAAAAAGTATCCATTTCCCCGTATTGATGATATTTTTGACCAACTACAGGGTGCTAGGTTGTTCTCTAAGATTGACTTGAGGTCGGGGTATCATCAGCTGAAGATTCGGGACTCAGATGTTCCCAAGACTGCATTTAGGACTAGATATGGCCACTATGAGTTCCTGGTGATGTCATTTGGCTTGACTAATGCTCCATCGACATTTATGGACTTGATGAACATGGTGTTCAGGCTTTATATTGATTCCTATGTTGTCGTCCTTATTGACGACATCTTGATACACTCACGTATCCTAGGAGAGCACGAGCAACATTTGAGAGTAGTGCTTCGGAACTTGCGAGAGCAGAAGCTATATGCTAAGTTCTCTAAGTGTGAGGTTTGGCTAGAGTCAATGGTATTCATGAGCATGTAGTGTCAGTAGAGGGTATTGAAGTGGATCCTATGAAGATTGAGGCAGTTTAGAGTCGGCCACGTCCTACTTCAGTGGCCGAGATCAGGAGTTTCCTGAGGTTAGCAGGTTACTACAGGCGATTTATGCAGGGCTTTTCATCTATCGCATAACCTCTGACAAGATTGACCCAAAAGTGTTCTCCATTTTGTTGGTCCGATGATTATGAGGAGAGCTTCCAGAAGCTCGAGACAGCTTGACTACGGCACCAGTTCTGGTATTGCCTTCCGGTTCAGGGATGTTTATGGTATATTGCGATGCTTTCCGCGTTGGCTTGGGATGTGTATTGATGCAGGAAGGACGAGTTATTGCATATGCTTCACGTCATTTGAAGATCCATGAGAAGAATTACATTGTGCACGATCTAGAGTTGGCAGCGATTATTGATGCTCTTAAGATATGGAGGCATTTTTTTTATGGAGTTTCATGTGAGGTTTCCACCGACCATCGCAACTTGCAGTATTTGTTCAAGCGGTAGGACTTTAATTTGAGGCAGCGCAGGTGGCTTGAGTTACTAAAGGATTATGACATTACCATTCTTTATCATTCGGGCAAGGCGAATGAGTTTGCGTATGCCTTGAGCGTAAGGCAGAGAGTATGTGTAGCCTAGCATTCATTCCAATAGAGGAGAGGCCATAGCCTTGGACATTCAGTCCTTGGCTAACATACTTGTGAGGTTGGACATTTTAGATCCCAACCCAGTTCTAGCATGTGTGGTTTCTCAGTCTTCGTTGTTGGGGAAAATTAAGGCCCGACAGTTCGATGATCCACATTTGGCGGTCCTCAGAGAGACGGTACTTTACGGAGGTGCCAAGGAGTTTTCCATTAGCGAGGATGGTGTGTTACGGCTTCAGGGCCGCCTATGTGTTCCTAATATTGATGGCATGAGAGAGAGGATCCTAGAGGAGGCCCACAGTATTCATCCGGGTGCACGAATATGTATCGTGACTTGAGGCAACATTACTGGTGGCGTGGGATGAAGAAGGATATCGTGGAGTATGTAGCTAGAAGCTTGAATTGCCAGTAGGTCAAGTATGAGCATTAGAGGCCAAGTGGCCTACTTCAGCAGATGCCCATTCCGGAGTGGAAGTGAGAGTGCATCACCATGGATTTCATAGTGGGTTTCCGCGTACCTTGCGGAAGGTTAATTCAGTATGGTTCATTGTGAATAAGTTTACCAAATTTGCCCACTTCATTCCTGTGGCGACTACTTATGCAACAGAGAGATATGCCCGGATTTATATTCGGGAGATAGTTAGGTTGAACTGTGTGCCAGTTTCCATCATATCAAACAGAGGCCCTCAGTTCACTTCCCATTTCTGGAGGGTTGTTCAGAGTGAGTTGGGGACCCACGTGGAGCTTAGCACGACATTCCATCCCCAGACCGACGGGCAGTCAGAGTGGACAGTTATGATTTTAAAAGATATGATTAGGGCATGTGTGATTGACTTTGGAGGTCACTAGAATTAGTTATTTCCTTTAGCAGAGTTTGCATACAACAACAACTATCAGTTCATCATAGATATGTCCCCGTATGAGGCTTTATATGGTTGGCGGTGTCGTTCTCCAATTGGGTGGTTTGATCCTAGTGAGGCTTAGTTTCTTGGTACAGATATGGTATGCGATGCCTTGGATAAGGCAAAGTTGATTCAGGAGAGGCTCCGCATAGCTCAGTCCAGACAGAAGAGTTACGTGGATCAGAAGGCGCGTGATGCATCATTCATGATTGGCGAGAAGGTTCTCTTGAAAGTCTCGCCAATGAAGGGCTTTATGAGGTTCGGGAAGAAGGGAAAGCTAAGCCCAAGGTTAATTGGTGCCTTTGAGGGGTTGAGGCAAGTTGCGGAGGTTGCCTATAAGCTTGCTTTACTTCCTAGTTTATCGGGAGTTCATCTAATTTTTCATGTATCGATGCTTCGGAAGTATCATGCCAATTGTCACATGTGATGGACGTCAGTACCATTCAGTTAGATGAGAGCTTGGGCTACGAGGAGGAGCCAATTTCCATTATTGATAGACATGATCGCCAGTTGAGGTCCCAGAGGATTTCTGCGGTGAGGGTCCAGTAGAGGGGCCAATTGGTTGAGGAGGCGATCTAGAAGTCCGAGGAGGACATACGGAGCAGATATCCCCACTTATTCAGTAGTCTAGGTACTTTTCTATATCCATTTGAGGAAGAATGTTTGTTTAAGAGGTGGAGAATGTAACAACCCGACTGGTCGTTTTGTGTTTTAGAACCCCGTTCCCTTAATTAAAACTTCTCGCACTTGCTTTAGCTAACTTATGACTTGCGGGGATGATTGGTTCGGAAGTTGGAAGAGTTTTGAGTAAGAATATGTCCATTTGCTTCTTTAAGTTTTTCTTAAAAGGCCAAGTCTGACTTCGGTCCATTTTCTTATGAAATGGAACCAGATTCGTAATGTGATGATGGGAAAATATGGAACCTGTGCGTATGTCTGGAATCAAATTCTGAGGTCCCTAGCCGAAGTAATGAATTTTTATATGAAATTGTTAAATTTAAGTTTTAAAGATTTAAAGAAACAAAGTATTCATTGGTTCCTATATATTGGGCCCGAATTTTGATTCTGAAACTTGGTACAGGTCTGAAATATCAGCTAAGACTTACCCGTAAAATTTGGTGTCAATCCGAGTAGCTTAAAGGCGTTGTGACCCGTTAGAAGGAAATTAAGAACTTAGAGTTGAATAGATTGATTCAATTGGTTTTAGGATGTGATTCCAAGATTTAGCGTTTTTTTAGTGATCCGAGGGTTCGAGTAGGTCCGCCTCGTGATTCAGACTTGTCGGTATGTTCGGGCAGGGCACGGGAGCCCCGAGCGTCAAATGATCGAGGCTCGAGTGAAGTTAAAAGTTGAAGAAGTGCTTAATTTTTTTGCTTCTGTCATAACCGCATCTGCAGTTCTAGACCGCTGATGTGGTCAGGCTACCGCAAAAGCGGTCAAAGGCATCCCGGGAGAAATCGCAGAAGCGGTCTTGAGACAGCATAAGCCGTCTTGAGACCGCATAAGCGGTCTTGAGACCGCATAAGCGGTCTCGTTTAAGTTGTAATTCAACCGCAGAAGCAGTCCAACCCAATTGGTCCAAAACCGGGGAAGCGGTTTCCACAGAAGCGGAAAGGGCACCGCAAAAGCGGAAATTGCTGGGGGCAGAGAGCTCATTTAATTCGAACTCAAAGTCATTTTATCATTTTTCACACCATACTTAGGTGATTTGGGTGCTTCCAAAGATAGGGTTTCAACATAACATTGTAAGGTAAGTGATTCCTCCTTATCCTTAGTTTAAATACATGTACATTAGGTAGATTAAACACCAAAAACTAAGTAAAAATCAAGGGTTAGAGCTAGACCTAGGGTTTTAACAAAACTAAGATTTAATCATGTAATTTGCTATGTAATGAACTAGAAATCATATATTAGTGATGCTAAGGTTATGGAGAACAACTTTCTTAAAAAAACCTCGGAATATGGGCACGTGGGCCCGGGGTCAGAATTTAGGAAACTTGTGGGAAAGGTTGGAAAATTACTTAAATAGTTATAATTCAAACTTTTAAGCCTTTATTGACTAGTTCTTACTTTATTTAACTAGTTTGTGCTCGTTTGGATACGAATTGAGAGTTTGGGCTTGTTCTCGACATTGGAAGTGCGCTTCGGAGCGAGGTGAGTCTCCTTTTTAACCTTGTAAGAGGAAATTGTCCCCATACGATTAATAAATGAGAAATTGCTGCTAATTGTGGGGGCAATGTACGTACTAGGTGTCAAGAGTCTGTGCGTAGCTACTATAATGCTAATTGCTTGGGTAGTTTAGGACCCACATCATGCCTAATTTTAGAGATATCGCTTATCTAAATTGCTAAGATGATAATTTATGATTTGCTAGAGACTTGAGAAAATGAAAAGCGAACATATGGACTTATTGAACCTTTGTAGGAGTTTCCTTGTATATAAATGAGTCTTTGTATGCATTCTTGATATTTTCTTCATAATTATGTATCGGTACTACCGTCTCTGTGAGATAAGATGCATCTATGTTATGGGTTGTTCGACCCTCGGCAGTGCACAATTTATTTTCTGTTAGAGCGTGCCATCGACCTCGGCATGATTGCGCATGATATATATATGCTTAAACTTAAACATGTCATGATTACTTGTTAAGTATGTAGAAAGAAAAATGGTAATTGAATTATGTTCAAGAACATGATTATGACTTTTCACTTTAACTTGTTGTTATTGGAAATCCTTCATGCTTTATATAGCATATTATTGTATTATTTTATTGACCTTCGTAAGTATCAAGTCGACCTCTCATGCCTAATTCTTCGAGATTAGACGAGATACTTACTAGGTACATGTTATTTATAAACTCATGCTACTTTTCTATACTTAAATGTACAGGATCTGAGGCGGGTGGATCTGGATATCACTCTGGTGTGCGTCAGTGCGCACAATTGGGACTTCTACGGTGAGCATGCTTCTCCTTCATGACGATCCGCAACCGAAGAAGTCTTTCTCTATACTGTTGTTTCCTGTCTATCCTGATTCAGACATTAGGATAGTGCATTATTCTTTTATGTATATTCTACTAGTCGCCCATAGCTTGTGACACCAGGTTCTGGCACACACATTGGTAAACTTATTTTGGTTTTGTAATATGATGTTGTCTTCAATATATATACTTTTTAGTCTTAAATCCAAATTTGAAATGTCTATTTCACTTAAATTCTGATAAAATAAATATAAGGTGTTAGAAAATATTCCGTAGTGGCTGGCCTGGCAACGATGTTGGGCGCCCTCACAACTTATTATGGAAATGGGTCGTGACAATACTCGTGACGATATTGTGATACCAGTTCTTTGGAGAGTTTGGGGGACAATTGTGTTCGTGTTTAGACTATGTCTGGAATTCATGACTTTTTAATGGTTTAAGACTTATTCCACCTTGTTATTATATCATGAATTAGATAATGGCTTAATTATTGGATTTTTTTATTGTTGTTGAGTGTTGGCTTTTCTAGTAAGCAGGTTAGGTTCCATCACGATCGTTTGTAAAATTTTGGGTCCATACAGTTTGGCTCCGAAACTTTCTAAGAGAGTTGGTTGTAGTTTTCATGATTGAATTAGTTAGACTTTATTGTTATAATTGTGGTGCAGTTGCAAATTCGGGGGAATCACAAAGCCATAAAAGGGTAAGCACATTGAATGTAAACATCATTTCATTCGAGACATAGTATAAAGAGGTGATGTGGTAGTCACAAAAATTGAGTCGAAAAACAACTTGATGAACCCGTTTACTAAGGGCTTGTCACAAAATACTTTTAATAGATATATAGAATAAATGAGTGTTAAATTCTTAGTCACGTGGTCATGAGTCTAAGTAGGAGTTTTTGTAGGATATACTATAATCCATGCGTTTTGTTATAGTATTTTTATTGCAATATTAGTTATTTACTTATTATATTTAATAAAAATTTTTGAATACATCATGTATTTATTTGTGTGTCCACTACTTATATAGTAGAGGATTTAGTATATAAATTTTTAACTTATACACGAAAGATTAAATTATTAATTCGCATAAGTCACAATATTTATGTACACAATCTAATGATTAAATTGGAAAAGCTATCATAATGACTATGGGATGAGATTAAATACAATTATCTTAATTATGAGAATGATTCATGTAACGACTTGGCCGGTTGTTTTGAGTATTGTAGCCCCGATTCCCTATTTACTGCTTAATGCTTATTTTGTGCTTAATTATTGTTATGTGACTAGCCGAGGTAGTTGGTTTGGTTACGAGGATGTTTCAGAATGAATTGGAACACTTAGTCCTAAGGTTAGAAGTTTAACTTGAAAGAGTTAAGCGGATATTGACTTATGTGTAAGTGACTCCGAAATGGTGTTTCGACGGTGCCAAAAACTCTGTAGGATGATTTTGGACTTAAGAGTGTGTTCAGATATCGATTTGAAGGTCCATAGAGAATTTTAGCTTTAATTTGAAAGTTGGAAAATTAGAAGCTTGGAGAGTTGATAAGTTTAAACGATAGTTGGATTTGTGATTTCTAGACTTAGATTTTGGTTCTGGAAGTTAGAATACGTCTCATGTGTCATTTATAATTTGTATGCAAAATTTAAGGTCAATTGGAGTTGATTTTATAGGTTTCGACATCGATTGTAGAAGTTAAAATTCATTAGTTTTCATTAGGCTTGAATTTAGTTTGTGATTCGTGGCTTTAATATTATTGGATTTAATTTGAGGTCTTGACTAAGTTCATAATGCATTTTGGGACTTGTTGGTATATTTGGTGTAGGTTCCCGGGGCCTGGGGTGGATTTTGGATGGTTAATGTATCGAATTTAGCATAAGTGTTATGTTGAGGTGCTTCAGGTCTAGTGTTATTGCACCTTTGGTGGGATTGGCCAGAGGTGCGGAGCCGCAGAAGTTGATAGGATTGCGCAGCCGTGAAGAGGAAGTAGGCTACTGGGCGTCACAGGTGCGGAAGGATTTCCACAGATGCAGATGCATATCTGCGCATGATCGACCGCATAAGTGAAAGTGGATAGGAGGTTGTGCAGTCGCAACGGTAAAAATTTTTTGGGTTGAATAACTCGTTGGGGAGTTGAAGAAAATTGCTGCAGAACAGGGCATTTTTATAGTCCAATATGCAAATGTAGATCTGCCGCAGAGTGAAGCAGAAAAATTGGCCAATTTTGGAGGTTTTTTGCAGTCAACTATGCAACCGCATAATCGTTTCATGGGTTGCACATCGATCGCAGATCCAGCACGAAGACTTCAGGAGGGAGATTATGCGGTCCCTTCTGCGGACTGGGCCAGGCCATGCCAGTTTTTGGGATCATTTCTGAGGTCCATTTTGGGGGCCACAAAACTGATATGTGTTGCTCTCTGGGACCACAGAGTTTAGTTTGAGGGGTCCATTTCTGATTTTTATAACTCGGTCCCATTTGATTAAAAGTTATTGGCCTTCGTTTAGAAGGCAAAAATTTGCTATTTTAGAGTGAGGGGAGTGCGTTAGAGAGAGAGAGAGAGAGAGAGAGAGAGAGAGAGAGAGGAGGAGGAGGAGGAGGAATCCCTAAGTACTTTGTTCATCAACCCTTGCTCAAGCTTTGAAATTCAACAAGGAAAACTCACAAGGTCTTCACCCAAGAGGTGAGATTCGACTCTCTATCCCTCAATTTCGGGATTGGACTAAAAGAAGGTAATTAGAAGTGTGATTCTTGAGTGTTATTTATACATGAATGTAACATTAGGGTTGGTGGGAAGTTTATTGAGCTCAAATGTGTAAACATTGGATTGTTGGATGAATAAACCCACGGATGATTTCCAAATTCACTAATAAAAAAATAATAGACACAGTCGCATGCAATATAATTTACCCAACTATGAGTCGGGGTAGAATTCCACAGAGAACAATGTGTACGCGATTAGGAATGTAAGAAAATTATCGCTTATCGCGCAATGCCAAACACTAAAAATTTTGGTTTGAAAATGTTTATACCTAAATGCGGAAATGTAAACTTACCTAAAAAGCAAGTAAACTAATCAATGGCTACAAGTATGAATGCATCGGGAATTAAACTCAAATAATGATCCAATGTATTTTATGATTTTATAAATATGAGAGAGTTTATATTAATTACCCACGGATAACAATTCATAGTTAGCTTCTTCCAAAGACTAATAAGACTTCCTAATTGAATTATCCCTAAAACAATTAAGAGTTTAAGCACACTCGGAATTGCTACAAGCAGTTCAATCCTATCCCTAGGTAGAATCTATAAAATTAGAGTTAACACCTCATGTTATTGATAAAATTAATTCGGAGTTAATGGACGAGTCCTAGGGTTAGCTAATCCCTTAGAAAACATTAAAGAGCAAGAATAATTAAAGAAACAATAACCCACTTCATAAAAGCATAAAAATCATTCAATACATAAGAACAACAAGGTATTTAATCCACACTTTAAACGTAAATATTTCCATATACAAGATTCAAGTGTTGAATATAAATTCTACACATTTAATTATTCAATACAAAACAAGGAAACGAAGAATAAATGTAAATGGGCAAGACAATCTTAACCACCAGCTTGAAATCTTCACAACCTAAGTGTGTGTGGAAAGCCCTAGCTTCAATACTTGTTCTTCTCTAGCCCTAAGAACTGAAGATAAGCCAAAGATGTGCCAAAGATCTTCTTGGATGAGTACAAAAATGATTTGGGGTTGAGAAAATGTAAAATAACTAATAATCCTAGATCTGATGCCCGACTTTCGCACCTGCGGAAAAATCATCGCAGGTGCGCCTCCACAGATGCGGACTTCCAATGCACAAAACAGAAATCCAAATGAAATGCTACCACTGCAGATGCGGTTCCTCAGGCGCAAATGCGCCATCACAGAAGCAAAAATCTAACCGCAGATGCATGCTTCCTTCCGCAAAAGTGAGGTCGCCTCTGCGACCACTCTTTCGCAGATGCGGAATTCAATGGAGACTTTTGCATGGTTTTCACTCTCCTGTTCTCAATCCCACTTCAATTCAAGTCAAATTACTTTGTATCATCATTTACCTGAAAATGTAACAATACACACCACAAATGACCTCATATTATAGTTAAAGGACGTAAAAGCTAAGGAAAAGAGGCTAGATTGAGTGGTAAAATCACCAATCATCAACACCCCCAACTTAAAGCTTTTTCTTGTCCTCAAGCAAATCAAAACCAACACTTCAATGAAGATTTACCATTTAATATACAAGTGGTATTGCTATTATTTACATATCACATTCTCCAATTTAAGCAGCATACTTATGGATTTGGTTGGTACTAATAACTAGGTTCAAATATGTGTAACCTTCCCGAATGACTCCCTCATTTAAAAATAACTTCAACAATATGCAAGGGAATTTCAAAAATAATTAAGTGACAAGAATAAGCCTCAAGAAGTGACTCAAAAGCACTAGCACACTACATATGCTCAACTTACTCCATTTCACCAATCCTTCCCAATTCATGTGCTCTCACAAGAAAGAAAGTCTCAAAATTACTATATTTACAATACAACATAAGGGACAAGTTTTAGAAAATCACTCACTCTCACAAAGAATTTCAAGTATTACAACATCTCATACAATAAGCTTGCCCTTATTTAATTCATCGCCTATTCAAGAATGTTCAGTTGGAGGTCCCATAAGAACTTTTTAAGCTTGTAATGTAGGTTTAGGGAAGGGTCGGATTATCATTTGGAAACAAGTGACTTCACCCTCCTTGAACATTACTTACATTTTTCATTCTTTAACACTTTGTTTCTTTTCAAATCACATAGCCTCATTGGTATCTAGTTTCCAGTGTAGAACCACCTTAAGTACGGTTATACTTTTCTTTGAGGCTCCATAATTTATATACATATAAACATTTCTTTTTTATATACACGTATTTTTTATTGGAGCTTGAAGAATTTAATAGAAACACTTTGAGGTATATGAACTTACACTAAATGTACAACCTTACTAATTTTCACTTTGACTCCACACCCCCAACTTAGGCGTTTAGTTTCATTCTCAATGTTCAGGGAGGGATGGGTTCAAAAGAGGAAATTATTTTACAAAAGGGGAAATGTGTGTAATGAGTTGGCCAAAGAAAAGGTTTAAATGCTCAAATAGGGTACTAGTGATATTATTTATGCAAACGTAGGATTGAAAGGGCTAAAGAGATTTTGCAAATAAAACAAAGAATGCCTAAGATCATTCCTCCAACCAAACATACTATCGTTAGAAATGAAAAATCAACCGGGCAAGTTCTAAATGATAGAAGTAAACACAAGGTTTATATGAACAAACACTAACACACATGGCACATGAATTAATCAAGACGGATCAATCATTTTCTAATAAGATCGTCTAGAGTAATATTATTCAAACTAGTGGACAAAGAGTCACTAAAAGAGCAATAAATTTATCACAATAATATTCTTCACCCTGCAACTTACTTGTTCTAGTTAAAAACCAAAATTCAAAGGGGTATTCTTGATTCATATTTTACATACAAGAGACTAATTTTATTAGTACCAAATAATCCAAAAGTCTCATCCTAGCAAAACAAGACTAATTCCCTTAAGAAAGTTGTCAGGCCATCTATCATAGGGAAAAGTCACTCGGTTCACTTTAAAAATATTCCTTGGGAAAGAATTGTACCATGAAGAAAACCCAAGGAAATAACACTTAAGGAAAATAAAAAATAAAAGAAAACAAAACTAAAATAAAAGCACTAATACTAATAACAACAAGCAACTGCAAAAAAATAAATAATAAAAGAAAAATAGAAACACCCTATTCATACTAAGCTCGACAAGAGCAGCTGCTATACAAAATAACCCCAATATCCACAACAGTACAATAACAAGTCCAGCAAGGGCACACAATATCCATAGCAACAAAAATAAGCCCGACAAGGGCACACAAATATCAAAGTATGAATAAGTATACTCCTACAGCCACCCCAACTAAAAATGTTGTGGTGCGCTCACTGCACAATATCTAATATAAAGCATAAACAGTTTGAGGGTCTCCCTGAGGTCTACATTAGACTACCAGACTATGGGAGGACGGCATATCAATGATGTACACCGCTCGTGGCCTCATCAACATTAGTATCCTCAGCATCATCATCATGACCGCCATCAGCAACAGTCTCTGACATGAAGGAATACTCCTCGCTATCTTCTTTGGCCACCACTGGTATCTTCTTTCCTGGGTTTCCCCATTTGAAGATGGCCTTAATGCCTTTCCATATTTTATCATGAATTTGCCCTTCTTCTTCTCATTCTCGAAGTCTGACTGGAGGTCTACACGCGCTTTGGACAAAGTGTTGTATGCTCCCTCAAGTCCGGTCACTGATGCTGCCATCTTCTCAAGAGAATCTTTTTGACTCTTCTGCACATCCAAGTAACTCTACATTTTGACCCTGGAGATGTATGGAGGCCCTGGCTGGGAGGATGAAGGTCCACTCAGAAGCTGTGGTACTAACTCCTGAATAGATGGAAGCTCGGAGTTTAGCACCTCAAATGGTCCCTCAAGTGCAGCTGCCTGTGAAGATGACTTTGAATTAGCAGCCGTGGTGGTGACTTTCCTCTTCTTGCTCTTCACTGTATTCCCCTCTCATGTAACTCTCAATGGATGAAAAGGTTTATCAGCTGGCAGCCACTGATCAGTGCTGCGCACATTAACCTCTACTCTAATTCATAAGTGTGTGATCAATGAATGGAACATCATCCCTGCATCCTTGTGTCGCAAGTACTCCCTCATCTCCCACAGGATATAGTACCCGACATTCACAGGAATGCCGTCAGGATGCATGCAATAATCAGTGCCCTGGTGTAGGAGACATCTGAGATGTTTCCACAAGGAGACACCCTGTTGCAAAGGAGATAATACCATATTTTTTCTTCAGAAGTGAAGTCGATTGATTTCAACCTTTTTCTCCGGTTACCCTATTTGGCTCTCAGGCTAGGAGGGATGAGTTTGGAAACAGCCATTCCCCATTTTCACAATGATCATTCTCTTACACCGACTCCATTGGATAGTTGGGAATCCCAAGAGTGTCATTTATTTGTTCGATCCAAAACCTCACCGATTTACTTCTGATGATGACTTGTGGGTTGGCAAAATCTGTGCGCCTAAGGTTTGCATAGAACGCACGAACCCACTCCTCATTATCTTTGAAAGGAGTGGGGATGAAGCATGACCATCCGGAGGTATGGAGCTAGGCATGGAAATCTGGGAGCTTATCGGCCAATTTGTCTTTATTGATGCCCTTTTCAAGAGCTATCCTTCTATTGACGAGGTCATGCAAGTATCGACGCTCACATGCAGTTGACATGAAGCGTTATTCATCATATGGTTCCTCAACTTCTTCTTCAGTTTCATGTCGTTGTCTACTCATGTTTGGGTCCATTTTAACTCGAAACACCTACATAAAATCAAAACAAGGTCAGTCGGATAATAGAATTATGTTAAGCAATTCAAAACACTACAATTGAGCCAAAATTTCAGGTTGAAGAGGCCTTAGAAGACACTGTTGCGAAGATACTAAAATTGGTAGTTCTACCTAGTTTTCGCACCTGCGGAACAGTGACCACAGAAGCGGTTCCACTTTTGTGGAAATCTGACTGCATTTGTGGTTTTGCCTAAGGTTCAAGAAATCACATCTTCGGAAATTCTACGTAGAAGCGGTTCCGCTTCTGTGGACAACAGACCGTATCTGCGGTTTTCGTCATCTTCTTCAACTTCACAGATTTTTTCAATTTTATTTGATTCAAAAACCCTATTTTGGCACCTAATTTATTATCAAGACTTCTAAATTAGTGCAGCATATGAGATTATGATTCTAATGGGCATGATTTGTGGTACTTAGCAATAAATCTTTTTTTAAGCACTGTGTCAAACATCTTGCAAGCAATTTAAATGACCTCCTCATCAAACAAATTGGGTACTTAGATTTCCCACAAATATGTGTGAATACTAACAACACACAATCATGAAGTCTCTCAACCATTTTACCTCACATCCTAAAACTAACAACAATTAAATCGAAACTAAAAACATCAAACAAAATAAAAAAGAATATATGTGGGGTTGCTGGCAAAGGAGAAGCAGAGAGAATAAAAGGAAAGAGAAGAGAAATAGATGATGATTCAGAGGACATTATCTAAGTCTTGTGCAAGAGAAAAAGAATTCACAAGCAGTCTAGTGAAGTTTTGGAGATTTTTTCGAGTTTGGGGAGTTAGGGCTGGGGGGAAACAGTATAGAGGTTACTTGAGCAAATAAGGCGTCTAAATTTTTTTAAAATTAAAGAACTGCTTGATTTCTGCATCTGCGGTGCTTTTACCGCCTATGAGGCGCAGCTTATGCGGCCAACTATCCGCTTCTGTGGGACTTCTCACTTCTGCGCTTCCAGACATGCTTCTGCGTGACCGCATCTGCGGTCAAAAATCCGTATATACAGTTACACCAGAAGATTGATGCCTGGTTTCTGCAGCTGTTGGTTTTGGCCCTCTGGACCACTCCGACCTGCTCAAATCAACTTTGAAAAATCTAAATTTGGTAGATTAGCTACAACTAATATCTTAAGCTATTCCAAAAAAGAAAATTTCAAAAACGACCAAAACTTTTAAAAATGATGGGTTGCCCACCAAGCACCGCATTTAACGTCGTGGAATGACGCAAAACAACATTACCACTTTTCGCGCTACTTGGATGATATGAACTGGGGACCTAGCTTGGAATCAAACTTGTGACCAGAAATGATGGGGGTGGTAAGTTGATGATCAAGCAAGCCTTAAATTCTTTATTTTGCACTTCTTGGCTCTCATGTGAGGAATGTCATTTTGCTTTCTTTTTTCCTCAAATTTTAAAATGTATGATTGTTGCCTTTCCTCATCGGAATCTCTCATTGACTCGTGTAGTTCAATTTTCATATTACCACACAATTCCAATGTTGAAAAATGCTTAGAATGTGATTTTAAACCTTCACTTTGCAATTTTTTTTGGATTTTGACATCCTCTTTTCCCCCCAAACTAGAGTCATTTTCAACTAATTTTCCATTTACACCGAATGAATCTAATTCCAAATTTTTCTCGGCATCATTTATGCTCATGGAGTCGGTTAGTGGACGTTCAATTCTTGAATCCTCAAAGTAAAGCTCACTTTCTTCCTCGAAATTGGACCCTTCTTGGCTTCCTTCCACACTCTCAAGTTGGTGGGCATAGTTAGCCTCAACCAATATTTTCATTTGATCTTCCAAAGTGCGGATGTGTTCACCATTGTAATTCAAGCCTCGTTTCAAGTCCTCGAGTACAAAGTTGTATTTCTCCTCATTTTCAAGAATGGTTTCCGGCATGAGCATCAACTTATAATTTTGATCATTTGACGGTTCTTCTTGGTTTTGATCAAGTGCCAAGGAAGGATTTCTTGCTTCCATATCTAAGGAAAATTCTTGACTCTCATTAACTTCCGAGGCTTTTTGGACCTCTAAAGCTTCAAACATTTCCTCCATTTGGATATTCAACCTTTCAAGTGCCAAGTCCTTTTGGAGACTGTTCTCCAAAAGCTCCTCCAAGGCACTTTGTTCTTTATTTCCTCCATCAACTAAGCACGCCAACATGAGTTTGAACTCTCCATTTTGACCATGCTCAAATTTTTCCATCTCAATAGCCTTATCATTTTCATCAAAACAAGTTGAATCATCATAGCGGGGGCTTGGAGAAGGGAAGGACAAATAATCACAATCATCCCAATGACCATTTTGGCTACCACGCCTATCACAGATACACCACTCATGGGTTTGAAATTGTGTGCACAATCCTCCCCCGAGAGAATTTAAGTAATTTTGCCACGAGTGTGGTGCTCCACAATAAGGACAAGGGTCATCAAAAGTATGAACAACTACCATCCGACCAATTTTCATTATATGATACCATTCTTCAACAATAAGAAAATAAATAAGAAACAAACTAGAAAAATAGACCAAGGTAAGAAAATTAATTACACATATATTTACAAGTTTGGACCAAAGCACTTAAGCTTATTTCTCAAACAACCTAAATTATGCCAAATTGTTCCCCGGCAACGGTGCCAATTTTGATGACGTCCAAATCCACTACTAAAAAAGTAATAGACACGATCACAAGCAATATAATTTACCCAACTATGAGTTGGGGTCGAATCCCATAGAGAATAATTTGCAGACAATTAGAAATGTAAGAAAACTATCGCTTATTGCACAATGCCAAACACTAAGAATTTTGGTTTGAAAATGTTTATACCTAAATGAGGAAATGTAAACTAACCTAGAAATCAAGTAAAATGATCAATGGCTACAAGTATGAATGCATCGGAATTTACACTCAAGTAACGATCCAATGTATTTTATGATTTTTGCAAATATGAGCGAGTTTATGTTAATTAGCCACGGATAATAATTCTTACTTAGCTTCTTTCGAAGACAAACAAGACTTCCTAATTAAATTATCCTTAAAAGAACTCAGAGTTTAAGCACACCCGGAATAGGTACAAGTAGTTCAAACCTATCCCTAGGTAGAATCTATAAAATGAGGGTTAACGCCTCAACTTATTGTTATTAATATTTCCCAACCCCAAACTATCTTTTTCAAAATTAATTCGGAGTTAATGGACGAGCCCTAGTGTTGGATAATCCCTTTGAAAACATTAAAGAACAAGAATAAATAAAGAAACAATAACTCAATTCATAAAAGCATAAAAGCATTCAATACATAAGCACAACATGGTATTTAATCCACACCTTAAACTTGAATATTTTCATAAATAAGATTCAAGTATTGAATATAAATACTACACACTTAAATATTCAATACAAAGCAAGAAAATAAAGAAATAAACATAAATGGGTAAGAAAATCTCAACCAAAAGCTTGAAATCTTCACAACCCAAGTTTGTGTGCTAATACCTAGCTTCAATACTTGTTTTTCTCTAGCCCTAAGAACTGCAAATAAACCAAAGATGTGCCAAAGATCTGCTTGGAGGAGTATTAAAATATTTTGAGGTTGAGAAAATGTGAAATGACTAGTTTGCCCAGATCTGATGCCTGATTTTTTCACCTGTGGAAAAGTCATCGCAGGTGCGCCTCCGTAGATGCGGACTTCCAATCAAAGAAGCAAAAATCCAAATGGACGCTGCCACCGCAAATGCGGTTCACCATGCGAATATCGCCATCACAGAAGCGAAAATCCAACCGCAGATCCAGTTCCTGAGAAATTATCCTCTTCCGCAGATGCGTGCTTACTTCAAAAGAAGCAAGGTTGCTTCTGCGACCACTCTTTCGCAGATCTGGAATTCACTGGAGACTTTTGCATGGATTTCATCCTCTTTTGTTTTATTCCACTTTAATTCAAGTCAAATTATTTCGTAGAATCATTTACTTGAAAATCTATTAAATACACACCATAAACGACCTCATATTATAGTTAATGGACATAAAAACTAAGGAAAAGAGGCTAGATTGAGTGGTAAAATCACCACTCATCACCCACCATAGGATAACCTTGAAACCTTAATGCACACCTAGTGCTTGCTAAAATGCTCAAATGAGCAGAAACCCTGAGTATCTTCCCAATTATTGTTCAAATTTGTCATGTTTCTAATGGATTAAAGTCACTAGGATTTTCGGTTATAGTAATTTAAGAAAGCTCAAGCGAGGTATGTTGGCTAAATCCCTCTTGTAAAATCGAATTCCATGATATCCTCGTAAGTTACGATTATGATTGGCTAAATTTTGTATTTCCCGTGAGTCCTTCCTACGAAATTTGATTGTTCTAAATCAAGAGTTGTGTTGAAATGTGTATCTACTCAAAATATGTTCTAAATTTTCCCATCACATCATGATTCTCTCCGATAATATAATCTAGTACCACCCATGTATTAAAAATGTTGTGATTTAAAAGTCATCTTCCAATTGCAAGACAGTGTGCCTAATTATGGAAGAGTCACTCAGTCTCCTTAAAACTCTTAATTGCTTATTTCTATACTCAAAGACTTGACGTGAAATTTCCTTATTGTTGATAAACCATAATGATGCTTATAAGTTATATGGGTGAGTATGGAATATGAAATATGGCCGGCGTATCGATAATGATATTATAATTATGGTCACTAGTGCCAATGAAATGGAAAGATATGTGAAATATTATGAAATGAGCTGTAAGTCCTTTAAATAATAAATATCTTGAGAGTATGGTTTAGTCACTGAGGACGGCTAGGTTAAAATATCCTAATCCGAAACTATACATATGGGTGTAAGAGTAAGTGAGGGATAAAATCCATGTGTGAGGTGATGAGATTTTTTACCAAATATGGAATGAAATTCATAAGTTGAGATAATTCCCCATATATGGGATGAGATAATTTCTAGCGGGATGTAATCTGATGTCGACTCACATGGCATTGTAGTGAGACGGCTTTGCCGATCAGACTGAGATCAGATTCCATGTCGTATACATGGTGGTATTATGAGTGGATGTCTCGGGGTGAGATGACTTAGCTGATCGGGCTGAGATCAGACACAATGCTGAAAGCATGATAGTGTATCGGTACTAAAGATCTCTCAACTTAAAAATATTAAATTTACTTGAAATCTATCTATACTTAATTTGGTACTTTAGTATTGTTTGAAGTTCTCATTGTTTCCATGTTTCCTTCTCATCTTACATGTTGCTCGTTATGGTGTTTAGTTTTACATACTTTTACTATTGCATATGTACTAATGTTCCCTTTGCTGTAGGGCGCTGCATATTTAATGGATACAGGTGGTTATATAGCAGGCAGTCTTGACCAGTGATAGTAGTACACCTTATCCTCAGATGGCTTGATGAGTCCCACTTCATTTTGGAGTCTTGTATCTCTTGTCTCCTATGTATAGTGTTTTATGGTATAGCTGGAGCGTTATTTCCGGCATCATTATACTACTGTTTTTATAACTACTAGAGGCTCCATCGATATATCGTGAGTTGTTTCTTGTTTCGGGAAAGACAAACTAAAGGTGTTGTTTTTGTATCATATGTTCCACTAGAAACTATGAAAGTGTATGTATTTTGAAACTTGTAAATAGCGTAACTATTTGTAATTAATTTGGTGTTGTTCACATGATCTCCTCAATCTAATTAATATAAATATATCTTCTCTTTACTTATGGGTACGTTCGGTTGGAAAGCATTATACAAGTTTTCTTGGCCGGATTATCTCGGTTGAGCACCGGTCCACTCCCCGAGGCCGAGCGTGACATTGAAGTAGCTGCTTTAGTGTCTGTAGACCTTGACTCTTCTCCTTTTCCTTTAAGTTTATTTATACCGGTCTACTCTCTAGACAGTGTTTTCAGCAGTCAGGCCATATTATTGTATATATGCTCATGTACTCGGTGACATCCGAATTTTGAAGAAATTCTGTATTGAGTTGCAGTACTTTTATCCATTTATGATGAGATTTTATTTACTTAAAACTATTTCAAAATGTATTAAAATAAATATGCATGTATTTTTGAGTTGTCGGCTTGCCTAGTATCGGAATAGGCGCTATCACGGTAAATGTAATTTTGGGTCGTGACAATTTAACTCCAACTTCTTGTGGTAGTATATTTTATACGTATTGAATGGACCAAGTAGTGATAAGTATTTTATACTAACTTATGAGTCTGTTTGAAAAGCCACCCTGTAATTAGAATTGGTGTAACTACTAGGGTAGTAGTTACACAATCCAGTAATTACCTAGTTATGTAATTACGACGACTTGTTTGTTTGTCATAGTGTAATTACAGTGTAATACAAGTTTATTGTTTGGTTGCACAAGTGTAATTACGCAGTTAGATTAAATTTTAAATTAAGTAATTATTAAAACTTAAAAGATAAAACAATAAATATATGTCTATAAATTTTTATAAGTATAAATAATATTATATTTAGTATTTAAGATGTGTATTTTTCGTGAATATAAATTAATAATTAATCATATATTTATAATTAATATTGTAAAAATAATTTTATATATATATATATATGTTAAATTAATAATATTTAATTTAAATACTTACTAAAATTAGAAATATACCTTTTTTGTATGAACATTATGGAATTAATATTTGATAAAATAAATTAATATTTATAAATATAATGCCATAACATTATTCAATTGTTTGACAAAAATGACCTATCAATTCTAACCAAAAAAGGAACAACATGCGACGTGAGCCAATATAATTAAAATAAGTAAATTGAAACCATAAATATAACACAATTTCAATATCCAAAAAAAATTGGTTAGCATATGTCAAATTCCAACATAATAATAATAAGTTTCACTATAACTTTAGATTCTAAAACACAAGTTTATAACCATACCCAACAATGAAATTTTACTTCAATTGCATCACTCATTGTATGACAGGTTTGTTAATGATTCATTATTTATAATATTAGAAGGTGTAGTTTCAAATAACTAGAATAATAAAATAAGTAAAAAATAAAATATAAGTAATTACATGAAATAACAAAAAGTAAAGAAAGACAAATAAAAGATAAGTAATGTACAAAGAAAAATACATTTTAAAATTTTAAAAGAAATTGAAAAGTAAAAAAATAA
Organism: Nicotiana benthamiana; assembly: GCA_034376525.1. Lineage (NCBI taxonomy): Eukaryota > Viridiplantae > Streptophyta > Magnoliopsida > Solanales > Solanaceae > Nicotiana > Nicotiana benthamiana. The sequence goes on along the minus strand of CM067329.1, from coordinate 130,675,045 downwards.
AATTAAATTGAAATAAAAAGTTATAAAGAAAATAAAAATTAAAAAAATGAAACTAAAAAGCAACCTTGTAATTACACAATGTAATTACTTGGCCAAAAAAAACATGTCAAACTGTGTAATTACACCTAATTACATCCAAATCCAATTCCTAAGTGGCTATCCAAACAGGCTCTAAAATAAGTTTATGGTCTGCTAAATGTACTTATACTCTTAATTTTGATACAATTATTATTACATGTGTATATTATGTACTATTTTTATTTATTAAGGGCGATATCTTTTATGGATCAGTATGCCAAGTGACCTGATATATAATAATATATATTAGTGCTATAATAATTAGTTGATGGAATTCATATATCGATTTAGAGATTAATGGTATACCTTTATGAAAGCTCATAAAATTCATGTGTAAGCCCAAATGATACATTTTGTATCCGACACATAAAATAAATAAATCGAATATCTAAGAACATAATTAATAAATTAATGTTTTAATATTTAATATAACTAATTAATACTTGAATCTTAATTATGAGGAGTTAAATAAGGTTTAATGGAAGAACTTCAAAATTGAATTGAAAAGTGCAATTACGAATTTTTACTGAAATAATTTTTAATTATGGTAGAATTAATTAAAATATTAGAATTTACTCCGTAATAAGAAGCTTCATTAAAGAAAAGAAAAAAGAATGACAAGTTGACCCATCGTCTTCTTCTCTCCTCTCAGCGCACGTTAGTAAACGTACGCCGAGGGTGGTTCCATGGCGAGAGGAAGGGTCGACCTCGGAAAGTTCCGATTGCTCTCATAGATTGAGTTACTCCCATCGTCAAACAACCAGTAAGTGCAAACAACCAGCTCGACACTGTTCCATTGGGCAACACTGTTGACACTGTTCCATTGGCTCATGCAGATGCAAAGACAAACGCATCTGAGGTTTCTTTGCTTTCTCCCATTGCTGATAATGTAGATAACAGTCAAGGCCCTACGATTGTACCATTGATAACACCGATGGTACAAGGAAATAGGGGAATCGAGTACATGCAGCAACTTCCACAACCAGTAGTTACAGGGCCCACCAACCTAGAAGAAGGGACTAAAACGGAAGCACCCAAAGGGTGGGAAAGTCTATTTCAGAAGAATCGACTTGGTGCTAATGGCATGTCTCTGGAGTATACCCCGCCGACGATGATTAATGGCAAACCAGTGGGTCAATTGCTTAAAGATGAAGTGGAGGAGGAAGAATAGAAATGGAAGTGTGCACTAGTTATCTTTGTTTTAGGGAATGGTCCAGGGTACAATGCTATGAAAAGGTTCATTAACCTACATTGGTCCCATGTACCTGAACCAGATCTCTATTATCATGAAGTGGGCTATTATATTGTGAAATTTCGATCCCTTGATGATGCTAAGGAAGTCCTTTGTGCTGGCCCATATTCCATTGCAAATAGACCTATGATCCTGAAGCAATGGTATGCTGATTTTGATTTTAAAGCTGCTTTTCCTACGGAAATTCCCCTGTGGATCAAGTTCCCTAACCTTCCTATGTCATGCTGGGGCAGCAGGTCTTTGAGTAGGATTGCCAGTGTGTTGGGTAAGCCCATTTTTGCTGATGAATGTACGACTAAGCAAACTAGAATCTCATATGCTCGTATGCTTATTGAGGTGAATGTCTCAAAAGAATTGCCTAGTGAGATTGAGCTAATGGATCCAAATAGGAAGAGTTTTATGCAGGATGTGACCTACGATTGGAAACCATCATATTATGAGAAATGCCTTATGGTGGGGCACAACTGTCTGGCCAAACCTACACAACCTAATCCCATACAGAAGACTAACGTGACTCAGAAATGGAGAGTTAAAGCTCCAGCTCCTATGGATCAGAGTAAGCAGGAAGTTCACATACAGAAGCCAATCCTTCAGAAAGAACCCTGTGCCCCTGCAGTATTAGTTGAAGAGTTGAGTAAACAGAAAGATATTGCTACACAGGCATCTCCAGTTTTTAACATTACAAACTTTCCACCATTATCTCCTATTGTGATGTCTAATAGATTTGAAGTAGGGTCAGTGAGTTGGGCAGATCATCCCCTGGATGAAGGGGGAACCAGCTATACTCAATGAAGTGGTTATTTTGGAACATTAGGGGTGTAAATAAAAGATACAAACAGAAGGAAGCTAAAGAATATTTTAGAACCAATAAATTTGACCTTGTTGGTCTGATAGAGACAAAAGTTAAACAGAAGAATGCAGAGAGAATATCTAAGTTCTTGCTACCTGAGTAGGGTATACTAACTAATTACAGGGTTGCCATGAATGGTCGAATTTGGATCCTATGGGATACTACAAAATTTATGATCACTGGTATTCTGGAGGAGGCTCAATACATCCATTGCAGTATGAGGAATCTCACTGGTGAACTGATCTGATGCCTCACAGTGGTATATGGTTTCAATGATATTGAGCAAAGGAGGACATTGTGGCAAACACTTCAGAACCTTACTGCTAATACTACTGACCCTTGGCTAGTAGCAGGTGATTTCAATGCCATTATGTCTAGTAATGATAGACAATATTGTCACCAAGTAAAACAAGCTGAGGTTACAGACTTTACATAGTGTATCCAGCAGGCTGGACTGGCAGAACTTCCCTGGAAGGGGGAATACTTTACCTACACTAATAAGCAAAGTGGCAATGATAGAGTGTGCAGCAGATTGGATAGAGTTTTTGGTAATTATGAGTGGATGATTAAGTGGAGCCACGTACACACTGTATATGGAGTTCCACTAATCTCTGATCACAATCCATGCTATTAACCCTGGCAGAATATAACAGACTCAGGAAGACTCCCTTCAGATTCTACAATGCATGGATTCAGCATAAGGATTTTCAACATCTGATCAAGGAAAACTGATGCTCAGTATACCCTTCAAGGGGTGTGGAACAATCTCAAGTCCCTTAAACCAGTCTTAAAATCTCTAAACACTAGAGATTTTAAGAATATTACACAGAAAATTGAGTCTAGCAGAAAGGAACTGGAAGATATTCAAAACCAGATGAATCTGTCCTATGCTGATGCGTTACAGATTAGAGAGAAAGAACTGGTGCTGCAATTAGAAAAGTGTTCATTGATTGAAGAATCGGTATTACAACAGAAATCTAGAGCCAGATGGATCCAACTAGGGGACTCAAATAACAAATACTTTTTCTGCTGTAATGAAGGAGAGGAATCAATATAAGAGGATTACTGAACTGATCACAGATGGAGGTTTGAAGATTACTAATCCAGATGACCTTAAGAAGGAGATCAAGGATTTCTTTAATCACTTATTGGTACATCAGCTACTTCCCTCCCAGCTGTTAACAGAATGTACATGAGCAATGGTCCTAGACTAACACACCACCAGAAGAAGGAATTAGCTGCTGACATCAGTGACACTGAGATCTTGGATAGTTTAAAAGCAATTGGTAATGATAAAGCTCCAGGAATTGATGGTTATAATGCCCTGTTCTTTAAACAAACTTGGCACATTACTGGAAGTCATGTACTTCAAGCAGTCAAGAACTTCTTTGAGACTAACAAAATGCATAGACCAACAAACTGTGCCTCCATTACTTTGATTCCTAAAGTTTCCAACCCACAAACAGTCAAAGAGTTTCGACCAATAGCTTGATGTTCAGTGCTGTACAAAATAATCTCCAAGCTTATGGCCAACAGATTACAGAAAGTTATAGCCAGTATCATCTGTAATGCACAAGCAGGTTTCATTACAGGTAGGAGGATTGCAGATAATGTCATTCTGGCCCATGAATTAATCAAGCACTACTCAAGATCACATTATCTCCTAGATGTATGATCAAAATTGATCTGCAGAAGGCATACAATTCTGTTGAATGGAGCTTTTTGCAACAGGTAATGGAGGCTCTAGATTTCCCAACCAGGTTTACAAAATGGATCATGGAGTGTGTCCAAACTGTCAGTTACACAGTGGTGGTGAATGGAGAAACAACAGAACCTTTCCAAGCAGCCAAAGGTTTGAGACAAGGGGATCCCATATCTCTTTTCTTATTTGCTATTGTGATGTAATACTTAAGTCGATCTCTGGTAGAACTGAGGAAAGCTAAAGATTTCACATTTCATCCTGGTTGTAAAAAACTAGGAAATTCTCATCTAAGCTTTGCTGATGACCTCTTGCTGTTTGTCAAAGGAGAATGTCAATCTGTAAGTACCATGTTTACATATTTCTCTCACTTCACTGCAGCCTCTGGGATGAAAGCCAATCTGCATAAGAGTGTTGTTTATTTTGGAGGGGTGAAGCCTGAAAATCAACAGCAAATTATTGATCATCTTGGGTATGTACGTGGAGAACTACCTTTTAAATACTTGGGTATCCCACTATCTACCAAGAAGCTGTCTGTTTTCCAATTGCAACTACTGGTCGACAAGATTACTGCCAGGATTACATCCTGGAGTGCCAGGCAGTTGTCATATGCTGGTAGAATCCAATTGGTTCAGTCAATAATCTTTGGTATTCAATCTTATTGGGTTCAACTGTTTCTCATTCCTTCCAAAGTTATAAAACTGTTAGAAGCAGTGTGTAGATATTACATATGGTCTAGCTCAGTTAATGTAACAAGGAAAGCATATGTGGCCTTGGAAAAGATATGTCTGCCAAAGTCTGCTGGAGGTTTAAACTTAACCAATCTCCTATTGTGGAACAAAGCTGCTGTTGCAAAACTAAGCTGGGATTTGGCTCACAAGAAGGATGTATTATGGGTGAAATTGATTCACACAGTCTATATCAAGCACCAACAATTGGAGTCCATAAATATCCCTAAACAAGCCAGTTGGATGGTTCGGAAGATCAATGAAGGTACTGTTCTATTGCAGCAATACCAACTGTTACATAAGTCAGCATGCTCTATAAGAATGATCTATCTTCAACAGATTGGACAGTTACCTAGAGTCTTTTGGAAGAACTTAACCATACAGAATCCTGCTCGACCTAAAGCACTTTTCAACCTTTGGCTGCTCCTACAAGACAGACTTCCTACTAAAGATAGGTTGATCAAATGGAACTCGACTGTGGATGGCACATGTGTCATGTGTCAACAAGCATTGGAGCTCAGGGACCACTTGTTCTTGGACTGCCCTTTTGCCACTCAACTGAGGTATCAAACACTGCAGTGGATTGGAGTACTACAACCTGCTGGACAGAATTGGCCACAGTTTGTACAATGGATCATTGATAATGTTAAAGGGAAATCTCCTCGAGCTCATATACTCAAAATGACCATTGCAGAACTGTTCTACGTCTTATGGTTGGAAAGGAATACGAGAATTTTTGGAAATACTTTCTGTTCCAGTGATAAATTGCTTAGGAACATTGCTTACACTTATAATATTAGGGCAACTCCTAGAGTTAGATTACACCTTCAGCATTATCTACTGTAATGTTGAACTTTAGGTATAGTGCAACTAGTCAGATTTTGTTTATCTTTTGATAGTCAGCTGCGTGCATAGCTGAACTATGGAATTGTACGGAAACCACTTTGGTGATTAATACAATTTTAATTACCAAAAAAAAAAAAAAAGGTTCATTAATTAACCTCTATTGTCTCTACTGTACACGAATAATTAAAAAATTAAAAAAATTCTTTTCCCGGTAAAAAAAATTCAAGAGGTTTTTGAAAAAATATTTTAACCGTAATTAAAAATGTGTATAAAAAATATATGGGTTTTTCACCTTGGCGTCTGATTTCGGTTTACTTTCTCTAGGGAAATTCGCTCATTCAAATTTTATAATTTTTTGTATTATTTTGATAACATAGTAGAAGATCATGAAAATATTTGGAATATGTTCTTGCTTGTTAGACGCAAATTTGATGGTGATTCCGCTGATTATCTGCGGAGCTGGAGGGCTACTTGACGGACGAGTAGCGCTTATGCTTTAGTAGGTAGTATTCCTCCGTATATAGTAGCTATCAAAATTAAACGTGCTTTTGGTACTGTAATACATATTATAATGTAACACAATCAAGAAAAGAAAACGGGTAAAAAGAGGAGGTTTTCTGTCTCAAAACTTAAAGCTTTGGGTCTCTAATTCAAAGATGAGAACAAAACAAGTGCGTTAGACTCTTGGATTAATAAAAGGAGATACCCAAAGGTGAGACACAATGAGTGGAATTGGAAGCTTGTTTCTTAAAGCTGATTCCTAGTAATTTTGTAGACACCATTTTGTATACGAGATGGCAATATTTTTTGTTCGCTTTATAGAAGTCAAACTGTTCACTTAAAATATTCTTTATGGTTTAGCAAAAATATAAATTTATTTGTTTCGTGTTACGTATTATTTTTTTTGTTTTGAAAAAAATGGCATATTTTAAAATATGAAAACGCTTTAGCATTAAAAATTTTATTTTACTTTTAATGACATGCTCTTATTATCAAAGAATTGTTATGCTTTGTTCAAGACCATAAATTTTAAGTGTAGATAGTTTCGATATATTCCAGAAGTCTTATTTCTGTCTTTTCCAAATTTTACGTTAAGATTCAAATAGCACCATATAAAATGAGTCAGGAGAAATATAAAATTATCCAGTTCCCAAAAACAGTTTACCAAATAATGGGTTATAAACTTGAACTTGCAAAAATGAAAAATTGTTACTCCAATGTAGTTAAATCTATTGACCCAAAAAGTCGAGCAAAACATTTTACTTATTTAGTAAATTGTGATGACCTCGAAAGATCAATCTTGTATTTTAGAATTCAATTTGATATTTTGAGGTTTTCAAAATCTCATTTTATTACTCTTCGATTTGCATGGGCAATCCGAACGCATTTCTAGAAAGCCCTTTGTAAAAATTGATGAAATAATAATATTTGGCCTAAAAAGTTAATTTTAGTTGACTTCGGTCAATAGTTTAAGTAAACATACTTGAACCCGTATTTTGACGGCTCCGGTGGATCCGTATTAAAAAATTGGACCTAGGCGTATGGCCGAAATCGGATTCGGAGGTTCCTAGCCCGAGTAATAAATTTTTGTTAAAATTATTAAACAGAAAATCTAAGGATTTAAATAAATTGAGTAATACTTGATCTCGTTGGTATCGGACCCGTATTTTAATTTCAGAGTCCGGTACAGACTCAATATAATATTTAAATCATGTCTGTGAAATATGGTGGAAAACGGAGTTTATTTGATTTCGGAGGCTTTCATCGCAATTGCGATAAGAAGCTGGGCCAAGCAGTCTTCGCAATTGCGAAGATTTCTCCGTAATGCAAAGTGAAGCTAGGAGGGACGAGGATCACAAATGCGATCATTTTATCGCATTTGCGGACGATCATGTTTGTATTTGCGAACTTACCTTTAAAATTGCGAAAGCAGCAGAGTTGTGGATGACTTCACATTTTAATGGTTCTTCGCATTTACGATCTACAGCTGATAAGCTTAGACTTGGACGAGATTTTTTATTCATTCGACATTTTTTAAAATCTTAAGCACAAGAGGAAATTTTCTAAAGGATAATTCATTTCCAAATTATGGGTAAATGATTCTTAACTCATTTCTACCAATATTTTACATCTTTTTACAAGCTTTCATCCTAAAATCTAGGATTTTTCATGGTAAAATTGGGAATTTTTTGTCAGAACTTAAGAATTTCAAAATTTGAGCATTTAGGCCTCAAACCGAGGTCAGATTCTAAAATTAATTGTATACCCGAGCTCGGAGGTGAATGTATAATCGAATTTCGGTACGAATTTCGAATTTTAACCAAGTAGACCCGGGTTCCGATTTTGACTTTTTGAGAAAAATATTTAAAAACCTATAATTATGCATTAGAATTAGTTTTTTTTAGCAATAATTGATGTTATTAAGTTAATTATGACCAAATACGAGTTGATTGGAGGTGGTACCTAGAGGAAAAATGGTAATTGAGCTTTGAATTGGCCGTTGGATAGACGTAAGTGTTATGTCTAACTTTAACTTGAGAGATTAGGGATCTCCAACTTAATTGCTATGTGAAAATCCATGTGTGTGGCGTATAGGTGTGGTTACGAGTACCTATGCACCACCAAATTATTTGTTTAGCTCATTCCCTTCCCCGTTCCTAATATATTATTTTTCTATCTTAACTACTACATGCTTATTGGTGCTTTCATGTTTAATTACTTCTTGTTAGATATTGTTTTCTTTATTGAAGATAGTAATTGTTCTGTAGTTCATTGTGTCGCATTATTGGTTTAAGTTGGTTTATTGTTGTTTCATGGTACACTTTGGTTGGTCTTGCTGTGTAGTATTAATTGATGAAGTTTTATAACTGTATAGAGTTCCATATACTTTGGTCTGAGGCATAAATTTTGTGGAGGATTTTGAGATAAATTGTGAAATATTTGTTCTTATTGTGTGATTGGTACTTTATAGTAGGATCGGGCTGCACGGCACAACAGAAGGATTAAGGGTGATATATTGAGGAGGAATAAGGGTGAAATGTAAATGTCTGGTGGGATCAATTTGCGCGCCACAACAGGAGTAATAAGGGTGGACAAGTGGGATCGGGTACACGCTGAAACAAGAGTAATAAGACTGATATATTTCGGAACAATAAGGGTGGACTGGTGGGATAGTGTTGCACTCTTCAACATGAGTAATAAGGGTGAATGTTCATATTGTTATTTATTATATGATGGGATCGAGATTCACACTGCATTATTTTATTTTTTATGTATTCTTTTTCTGTTGTGGTTTTATTCTGTAGCATTGTAATTCTCTCAAGGATTGGTTATAGCTGAGCACTAGTAAGATAATCGAGTTCCATATTTATTTGCTGCAAGTTACTGTACCATTTTGTTCACTAATTCCTTTTTCTTCATTATGAACTGTATTTAGTATATATTGTAAATGTCCCACCTTAGTCTCATTACTAACTTATCGAGGTTAGGCTCAGCACTTAGTAGTACATGAGGTCGGTTATACTAATACTGCACTCTGCACATCCTGTGCATATTTTGGAGCTATTTTTGGCCGATCGAGAGGCCGGTTGCAGACATCCATCTTGGAGACCCAAGGTAGTTATGCAGACGTCCACCGGCCCTGACGTCCCCACATGTGTTTTCTACATTCTTATTTTATTTTCTTTCGAGACAGATGTACTTTTCTTTCAGATCAATACTTGTAGATATTCATAGAATTATCGTGGGTCGTGACACCAATTTATGGGTGGTAACAACTTCAGCATTGTTAATAGTATAGAGATAATCGGTTGTATACTTTCGCATTTATTTCAGTATGATCTAGCTTTGTTAATTCTAACTATAAAATGCAAAGAAAAAAGGTGAATAAAACTCTAACATTGGCTTGCCTAGGGAGTATGATGTTAGGCGCCATCACCGTCCCGACGGTGAAAAGTTCGGGTCGTAACATAAATATTTGTGTCTCATTTCTAAAATGAATACAAGTTAGTGTTTGGATACAGATTTTGTTAGAACTTGAAAAAAAAGAAAATTTTAAAGTTATGTTGAAAAGTAGTTTGTAGAAGTTAAGGTTATATTTGGACATGCATTTTTCTTCAAACTAAGTTGAAGTTTTGGAGTAGAAGAAAAAATTTCACGCAATAAACTACCCCAAACTAGTTTTTGGAACTAAAAAATTGGAAATAAATGAAGAAATAAATACTGATAAGTTTTATAAACAAATAATGCTTTTTAAAAAATTAAAATAAGAAGGGAAACAGATTAAACTACCCCTATTATTTGTTAGTTGGTTTACTTATAGCCTCCATCCATCTATCAATATAAAAACACATATTTCGTCAATCTATTAGTCCAAAAGTACATATTATATCAATTTTATTAATTAAAATATTCCTACGTTTAACGGTAGACCATCTGGACCCTCAAATTAATGTGTTGGCATCTTTCTAATGGGCCACGTGACACTCTTGTCCAAAAATAAATTGAGTAAAACTAAAAAAAGCTAGCATCAATTATTTCAACATTTTCATTATCTGATGGGTTCAAAATCAGATTCAGCTGAATTGGATAAAACCCAAATTCAAAAATCAATTTGGGAAAGCAAATCAAAGAATTCAATGTTATATTTTGTTTATTTTACTTGTATGTTGATATATATAAACAAACAATTGCATGAGAATGGGTCAAAACAAGGGATGTGGGATTTCATCGTTAAGCAATAAATACACATTTTGATCATCGTTTACAGGAGATTTGTATTGCTATTGAAGAAAATTACGAGGAATTCTCCAATGGGTTAACCATTTGGACTTGTAGAGAGAGAAAGAGATTTTAAAGAGAGAAAAATACAATAATTCAGAAATGGCGGAAGAACGACAATTGATTGATTTTTCTAAATACAAATCGCGCTTCAATTTAGTCCATGTGTCTACTAGTATAACTCAAATCTATTCAAGTACCAAATTAAATTTATAATTTCAATACTCTTGGAAGTGGCAAAGAAGAAAAGATACCATTGAGAAAAAGGGGAAAAGATCCGGCCAAATAGTATTGCCTCAAGTAATATTCAATGGCCTTTTAGATTTATGCTATGTGGACTAAAAATAATTAATGGCTGAGATCCATTCACACTTTAAACCTATATAAACAACTGACAAAAAATTTATACTAACAACACACTATAAAAACTAACCTGTTATAAAATGAAAGTAATTTAGTAAAACATAAACAAGAATATAATCAACTTAGTGAAACATGAACAAGAAATGTAGATAGAGAGAAGGAAGAGATTTTCTTCTTCAATTGTGTGTTTTCCTATCTATTACAAGGCCTTTATATAGGCATAAAAAGTGAAGAAAATATGGCATGGAATATGTCATTCAACATACAAAATATGTCATTGAATATGTCATAAACCATTTGAGATGAAGATCATGGAAGAAGAGTAGACATCCACCATAAATTGCTATTTATCATAACACTCCCCCTTGGATGTCCATAGATAATGTGCCTCATTAAACCTTACTATGGGAAAAAAAAATTCTAGTGAAGGAAAAAGAGTACACATGTATAGGAATATGCCCTTTTGTTGCCTCATTAAAAACCTTGCAAGGAAAACTCAGTGGGACAAAACCTTGTAAGGGAAAAAGAGTGCAACACGCATTAACTCCCCCCTGAAGAGAGCATCAATTCACCTCCTTGAGTCTTCGCATCCCAATCTTGTGCACTAGCTTCTTGAAGGTTGACGTCGGTAGAGATTTTGTGAACAAATCAGCCATGTTATCACTTCAATGAATCCGTTGCACATTGATATCACTATTATTTTGAAGATCATGTGTGAAAAATAACTTTGGTGAAATATGCTTTGTCCTATCTCCTTTTATGAATCCTCCCTTCAATTGAGCTATGCATGCTACATTGTCTTCATACAAAATCGTGGGTAGTTTGTCACATTTCAAACCACATTTGTCTCGAATATGATGTATTATAGACCTCAACCACACACACTCTCGACTTGCTTCATGAATAGCGATTATCTCAGCATGATTAGATGAAGTAGCCACAATTGATTGCTTAGTCGATCGCCAAGATATGGCAGTGCCTCCACAGATAAACACATAACCTGTTTGAGATCGAGCCTTGTGTGGGTCAGATAAATATCCCCAGCATCAACATAACCAACAAGATTAGGACTGCAATTATTTCTATAAAATAAGCCCATATCGGTAGTCTCTTTTAGATACCGCAATATATGTTTGATTCCATTCCAATGTCTCCTTGTAGGAGCAGAGCTATATCTTACTAAGACATTAACTGAAAAAGTTATGTCAGGCCTTGTAGTATTTGCAAGATACATTAGTGCGCCAATTGCACGAAGATATGGTACTTCAGGACCAAGTAGCTCTTCATTCTTTTCTTGAGGTCGGAGTGGATCCTTATTCACATCAAATGATCGAACAACCATCGGAGTACTTAAAGGATATGCTCCATCCATGTAAAACCGTTTCAATACCTTTTCTATATAGGCAGATTGATGAACAAAAATTCCGTTTGCCAAATGTTCAATTTGCAAACCAAGACATAATTTTGTCTTTCCGAGATCTTTCATCTCGAATTCCTTCTTTAAATAATCAATTGCCTTTTGGAGTTCTATGGGAGTTCCAATAAGGTTTATGTCATCGACATATACGGCAAGTACAACAAATTCCGATGTTGTTTTTTTTATAAAACACATGGGCAAATGGCATCATTTATATAACCTTCATTTAATAAATACTCACTAAGACGATTATCCCACATTCGTCCTGATTGTTTTAGACCATACAAAGATCTTTGCAATTTGATTGAAAACATTTCCCGAGACTTTGAATTATGTGTGTTTGGTATTTTGTATCCATCGGGAATTTTCATGTATATCTCATTATCAAGTGAGCCATAAAGGTAGGCGGTAACCACATCCATTAAATGCATGTCAAGCTTTTCAAGAACAGAAAAACTAATGAGATAACGGAAAGTTATAGCATCCATAACGGCTGAATATGTCTCTTTATAATCGACACCAAGTCTTTGAGAAAATCCTTGTGCAACAAGGCATGCCTTATATCTTTGTGCCTCGTTTTTCTCATTTCTCTTGCGTACAAAGACCCATTTATAGCTAACAGTCTTAACACCATTAGGTGTTTGAACTATAGGTCCAAAAACTTCACGTTTTGCAAGTGAATTCAATTCTGATTGGATTGCTTCTTGTCATTTTGGCCAATCAAGTCTTTGTCGACATTATCCAATAGATTGAGGTTCAAGATCCTCACTTTCTTGCATAATGCTAGATGCAACATTATATGCAATGACATAATCCACCACTATATCAACTCGATTAAAATTTGTCTCAATATCGATTGGATTTATTGATAGTTCCTTATTTTCTTGAGTCTCTAGCTCAATGATTCTTCATGAATCTCAGAATTTATTAACTCGTGAGTTTACTCATGAGATTCTTTCATAGTGTCATTTTGATCATTTGCTTTCCTTTTTCTAGGATTTCCATCTTTGGAACCTAATGTTCTTCCACGTTTTAGGCGTGCTTTCGACTCATTAGCTATGACACTAGAAAATATTCCAATAGGGGCATCAATACGGATTGGAACATTCTCTGCGGGGATATGAGATTTTGTTATCCTTTTCAAGTCCGTAAATGCGTCTGGCATTTGATTTGCTATTCTTTGCAAATGGATAATCTTTTGCACCTCTTTTTCACAAATAGAGGCACGTGGATAAAGATGAGATAATGATGGATTTTTCCACAAAATTTTCTATTTGGTTTCACCAACTTCACCCCCTAATTTTGGGAAGAGTGTCCCATCGAATTGACAGTCTGCAAATCGTGCAGTGAACAAATTCCCTGTCAATGTTTCGAGGTAGCGAATAATGGAGGGCGATTCAAACCCAACATATATTCCTAACCTTCTTTGCGGACCCATTTTGGTGCGATATGGCGGTGCTACAGGAACATATACTGCGCATCCAAAAATTCTTAAATGGGATATATTAGGTTCATGACCCAAAACTAATTGCAACGTGGAATATTTGTGATAATTCGTCAGTCTGAGACGAACTAGCATTGCTGCATGCAAAATGGCGTTACCCCAAACCGAAGTGGGCAGCCTCGTTTTCATGAGTAACGGTATTTCAATCAACTGAAGACGTTTAATTAAAGACTCTGCAATACCATTTTGAGTGTGAACATGAGCTACAGGATGTTCCATTTTTATCCCAATTGGTAAGCAATAATCATTAAATGCTCGGGATAAAAACTCAGCAGCATTATCTAGTCTAATAGACTTAATTGGATTATCGAGAATCGAATTATTTGTGCAATTAGTTTTGCAAACGCAAGGTTGCGAGATGACAATAGGCACACATGAGACCATCTAGAAGATGCGTCTATTAAGACCATAAAATATCTAAAGGACCCACTAGATGAGTGAATAGGTCCACAAATATCCCCTTGTATACGTTCCAAAATCGCAGGTGACTCAATTCCAATCTTTGTTGGTGATGATCTAATAATTAACTTGCCTTGATAACAAGAAGTGCAAGAAAATTCATTATTTAAAAGAATCTTTACATTCTTTAATGGATGCCCATATGAGTTTTCTATAATCCGTCTCATCATAATTAATCCAGGATGTCCCAATCGATCATGCTAAAGTACGAAAGTACTGGAGTCAGTAACCTTTTGGTTTACTGTAGAATGTGCCTCAATTGCACTAATTTTTGTCCAATACAGGCCACAAGATAAAGATGGGAACTTCTCAATAACCCTCTTTTGGCCAGAGACATTCTTTGTAATGATGAGATATTCAAGATTATTCTCATCTATTGTCTCAATATGATATCCATTTTGATGGATATCATTAAAACTCAACAAGTTCCTCTTGGACTTGGAGGAGAACATTGCATTCTCTATGATAAATATTGTTCCTTTAGGCAGAGTTATAGTAGCTCTTCCAGAGCCTTCAATTAATTTACTACTACCAGAAATTGTAGTAACATCTGCCTTACACATACTTAAATGAGAGAAATATTTCTTCTCTTTGAATATCGTACGTGTGGTATATGAATCAATTAAATAAATATTTTTACAATTGGACATTAATCCAAGTTTTCTTTATGATATATCCATATTTGCTTTTCATGGTTTGACATACAAAAGAAATATACGAAAAACATTAGTATTTTTATAGAGAAGAGAATAAACAAATTTAAGTCTATGATTCAACATAATAGCTTCAGTGCGGTCATTGTGAATTGAGAAAAAATCTTTTATCATAGTTATTCTCCTTTTAATATCAAGGTATTAAAAATTAGCAGTAGCATATGCAGTCTTCACAATATTTCTTTTATTACTATATTTAATGTGCTACAAATAAAGCGTAAGATTAATGTGTAATCTAAATTTTTATATTTTAAAATCATATACATATTATATAAAAAATTATAGCATGAAATAAGAATATACAATAAATAGAAACAACGATCACATGTGTACAAAATCCACAATTAGCCTTTTAAACATATTACAATTTAAACGAAAATACTTGCCTGATACTTGGCTTTACTAGCTTAGTGCAGAAAACATAAAATTTGAACCATATCACAATAATAGATAACTCATGTAAACTATGATAATTATATTATGTTTATTCATTAACTACTACGAATAAGCAAAAACAAAAAAAAAATATCAAACTGCTCAATCTTCTTTAACCATGGATCCATCACCGATCAAGTGGTTTATTTTCCCCTCAGGGTGCTCAAAGAAGTCTGTCACATCCAAGTGGGTGATGTCAAAATCATTGTTAGAGATAAAATTGGCTTCAGGGCCTTTATTCTTTAGAGATGCTTGATAAAGCTCAACTAACCCACCGGGCCTCTAACGCTTGTACTTAACTTGCTGACAATTCAGAAAACGAGCAACACATGCAAAAATGTCTTTCTTCATTTTGTGCCACTAATAATGCTATCTCAAATCCTGATACAATTTTGCGGTGCCCGGGTGAATGGTATACCAAGAACTGTGGGCCTCCGCTAGGATCGGCTCCCCGATACCACCAACATTGGGCACACAACCTCGCCCCTGCAATCTCAATATGCCGTCATCTCCCAAAGTCATCTCCCTGGAACCTCACCGCTGCACCGTGTCTCTCAGGACACACAAATGGGGATTATCAAGCTGCCACTCCCGGATGAGCAACCGTGCAAACCAACACTCTGTTGGGCTCAGAAATATTCAATCTCACAAATTTATTGGCCAAGTCCTGAAAATCCAACGCAAGCGGTCTCTGGTTGACCGGAATATAGGCAAGACTATCCATGCTGGCAGACTTTCTACTCAATGCATCGGCCACCACTTTGGCCTTCTCCGGGTGGTATAAGATAGAAACATTGTTGTCCTCCAACCACCTCCGCTGCCTCAAATTCAACTCTTTCTGCTTGAACAAGTACTGAAGGTTCTTGTGATCCGTGTACACCTCACACATCACACCATACAAATAATGCCTCCAGATCTTCAAGGCATGAATAATGGTTGCCAACACTAGGTCATGAACTGAATAACTCTTCTCGTGGATCTTCAACTGCCTCAAAGAATATGATGTGACCTTGCCATTCTGCATCAACACTGCGCCAAGACCGATGCGAGAGGTTTCACAATACACAGTATAAGGCCCAGAGCCCGTGGGCAAAACCAATATCGGTGCGTCGTTAGGGCTGTCTTGAGCTTCTAGAAGCTTGCCTCGTACTCATCTGACCACCTCAATTTGGCACCCTTCTGGGTCAATCTAGTCATCAGGGCTGCGAAGGATGAAAACCCCACCACGAAATGTCTATAATAACCAGCTAACCCCAAGAAGCTCCGAATCTCTGTAGCTGAAGCTGGTCGAGGCCAGTTCTTGACTGCCTCTATCTTCTTCGGGTCCACCTGAATACCCTATGCTGATACGACATAACCCAGGAATGCGACTGAACTCAACCAAAACTCACACTTTGAGAACTTGGTGTACAACTGACTATCCTTCAGAGTCTGAACAACCACTCTGAGGTGCTGCTCATGCTCCTCCTGACTGCGGGAGTATATCAAGATGTCGTCAATGAATACAATCACAAACAAATCCAAATAGGGCCTGAACACTCAGTTCATCTACTCCATGAATGCTGCCGGGGCATTGGTTAACCCAAACGACATGACCAAAAACGCATAATGCCCATACCGAGTACGAAATGATGTCTTAGGGACATCAGTCGCCCTAATCCTCAGCTGATGATAACCAGACCTAAAATATATCATCGAGAACACCCTAGCACCCTGAAGTTGGTCGAGCAAATCGTCAATCCTTGGCAGTGGATACTTGTTCTTTATCGTCAACCTGTTCAACTACGGATAATCAATGCACATCCTCATCGACCCATCCTTTTTCTTCACAAACAACAATAGTGCACCCCAAAGTGATACACTGGGTCTAATGAAATTCTTATCAAGCAAGTCATGAAGCTGCTCCTTTAACTCTTTTAACTCTAGCGGGGTCATGCGATATGGTGGAACGGAAATAGGCTGAGTGCCAGGAGCCAGATCAGTACAGAAATTAATATCCCTATTGGGCAGCAAACCCAGCAGGTCTGAAGGGAAAACCTCGGGGAACTCCCGAACAATAGGAACAAAGTCGATAGATGGGTCCTCTGTGCTGGAGTCGCGAACATATGCCAAATATTCTAGACACCCCTTCTCGACCATACGTCGAGCCTTGACATACGAAATAAAACTACGGGTGGCATGCTTGGGGTCCCCCTCTACTCAAGTCGGGGAAAATCTGGCAAGGCCAAAGTCACGGTCTTGGCGTGACAATACAAAATAGCATGATACGGGGACAACCAGCCCATCCCCAATATGACATCCACCGTGTCTAAAAGCAATAAGTCGACATGGGTCTCAAGACCCTCAAATACCAACACACAAGAAGGATGCACTCGGTCGACCACTATAGAATCACCAACCGTGTGGACACATATATAGGAATACCCAAAGCCTCACTAGGCATGATCAAATAGGGTGCAAAATAGGATGACACGTAAGAATACATAGATCCTGGATCAAATATTACTGAAGCACCTCTATCACACACCAGTATAGTACCTGTAATCACAGCATCTGAAGACTCGGCCTCCGGCCTGGCTGGCAATGCATAAAAACGGGGTTGACTCCCACCGTCCTGAACTGTGTCTCTGGGTCGATCTGCTGCGGACGAAACCCTACCCCGGCTGTCCGAGCTTCAGCTCTACGGTCTCTCCCTCCACCTCTTTGATCCCTACCCCCGCCTCTAGCTGGATATGCGGTATGTGGATCACCTGCTGACTCAATCGTAGGGGGAGGATCCTGCTACTATGAACTACTCCAGGTTCGAGGTCAAAACCTGACAATATGCCCGAGTCACCACAACCATAACATGCCCTCGGCTGCTGAGACTGCTAGCCTCATGGATCGGTATGTCCTCCCCTCAAGCTCTGAAGTGGCGGTGCACTGATTGGGGCTGGTGGTACGCTGAAAGTCTGCTGATCCGAATAATATTGCTGAGGACCAGCACCACCTGGAGTACCATGCGAAACATGAAGTGCCGACTGGAAGGGCCTCTGAGAGTGGCTTCTGTCATATGCATCCCTACCTCCAGATGAGGTACCACTGAACCTATCAGTATGGCGAGGCCTCGTGTCTGACCCCCGACTACCTCCTCGAACCATTGCCATCTCTACCCGGCGGGCCGCATTGGCCGCCTCCTGAAAGGAAATATCACTGCCCATCTGAAGGCGGATCGGCTGAATCATTCCATCAATGAACCTCCGCACCCTCTCCCGCTCTGTAGGGAGTATCACAACTGCATGGCATGCCAAGTTAATAAATCTAGTCTCATACTGTGTAACTGTCATGGAGCCCTAGTGGAGGCGCTCAAACTATCTGCGAAGTGCCTCCCGTTGAGTGACGGAGAGAAACTTCTCCAAGAATAACTCCGCAAACTAATCCTATGTCAAAGCTGGAGACCCTGCTGGTGTAGATAGGCAATAATCACTCCACCAAGTCTTGGCGGATCCTGCAAGCCTGAAGGTGCAAAAATCAACCCCATTGGTCTCTACTATACCCATAGTCCTGAGGATCTCATGACAACTTAATAGAAAATCCTGGGGATCCTCCGATGAAGTACCGCTGAAAGTGGTGGTGAAAATCTTGGAGAACCGATCAAGTCTCCACAAAGCATGTGAAGACATAGACGTCCCATCTCCAGCTTGAGCTGTAATACCTGTCTGAGCTGCCATTGCGGGCTGAACCACTGGAACCTGAGTTCGGGGAGCTACTTGCTCCGGAGTACGTGTAGCAGGAGTCTGAACCCCTCGTCCAGCATGACAAGTGGTTGGTTCTACTAGCAGAAAACCCGCTCTAGCAACACTGTCCATAAAGCATGTTATTCAGATGAGAGCATCCTGAAGATCCGGGGAAAACATAACCCCCTCCTGGGACCTGAGCTGGACCCAATGGAGCTGGTGGGGCTGGAACCTCCTTATTAAAGTCAATATGAGGCTCCACCTCTGGAACTGCTGCCTGGGGCTGAGCTCTGCCCCTGCCACTCGCGGGAGCTATTGCTGGGGGCTCGGGCTGCTAGAAGAAGACGCACGTGTGCTCGCCATCTGCGAAAGAACATAGTAGAACGACAATCAATATTTGAGAAACAGAATCGCATGACAAGAATGAACAAAGTTAAATTTTTTGCTAACTCTATAGTCTCCGAGGGATAAATACAGACGTCTATGTACCGATCCCTCAAACTCTACCGAGCTTGTCCGTGAGTTGTGAGACCCAAGTAACCTAGTGCTCTGATACCAACTTGTCACGACCAGGATTTCCCACCATCGGGAGTCGTGATGGCGCCCACTGTCAGAGCTAGGCAAGCCAACTTAAATATACGTTTTTCAATTAATTTCAAACGAGATAATAATAAAAACAATAAATTCAAACGAAAGTCTTAATTTAATATCAAATGAAGAAAATACGAAAAGATAGACAACAACCTCTACCCAAGATCTACTGCCACAATACTAACGGACTACTATGACATGCTACAAATACGGGTTTGAAAGAAAATACATAAAAAGTCTATCTCGATATAATGAAAACAAACAGAACTGGAATGGATGAGACTCGGGGCCTGCGAACACCAGCGAACTACCTGGGAGTCTCTGGACTGAAGGCACGCTCCCAAACTACTGATGCGGTCCATAAGCTGTCTCCTGACCTGTGCACAAAAAGGGTGTAGCATCAGCACAACCGACCCCCTGTGCTGGTAAGTGCCTCGCGTAACCACGGTGATGTAGTGACGAGGCTAGACCAGACCTACCACAATCAACCTCTACAGATATATATGCAACAAAAAGGTAATAAAATTTAAACAGCTGATGGGGAGGAGACATGCGGGGGGGGGGGGGGGGGGGGTAACAGTTCTGTTATAAGTCCAACGAACAAGAAATGGAAGCTGAAACATCAATATAAGAAACCCAGTGAATCAACAACTGCACGGCACCAACCTTTGTGCTTTTACTCTCGTTTCTCACCAAAACTATCAAATTTTGTGCACGACATCACACTCGTGCTTTCCTCACATAGCTCTCACATCAAGGCACGGAATGACCCATCGTGCTCAAATAATCAAGAAACATGACACAGAAAGACCATTTGTGCATAATTTTCAAAACACGGCACGGAAAGACCCTTCGTGCATAATTATCAAAATACGGTATGGAAAGATCCTTCGTGCATAATTATCAAAATGCAGCACGAAAAGACCCTTCGTGCACAATCTCTCTTCCTCACCCAATCAACGGTCACAACCAATCGGGGAAAGGAATATGCAACAAGATTAATCATCCCGGCAAGGGAGAACAATATAACAATAAGTCCCGGCAAGGGAGAACAATTCAACAATAAGTCCCAGCAAGGGAGAACAATTCAATAATATGTCCCTGCAAGGGAAAAGATTCAACAACTAGTCCCGGCAAGGGAAAAGTACCGCACTTTCTTCTTTAACTCATTTGCTTCTCAACTATCACTTCATAATTCATTTAACAAGTAATTAACTCAATTGTTTCACCTCTTTCAAATTTAAAAGCAATTACGACTCACGGTCATGCTTGACTCGGGCACATAGGTAACCGTCACCATACCTATACACCGACTCCACATAGAACATAACAAATATTGTCCTAATCATGTTCCCTCAAGCCAAGGTTAGATCAAACACTTACCTCAAAAGCTTCCAAACGCAACTCACGCCTCTAGGATATCTTTACCCCTCAAATTCGCCTCAAAACCGGTCGAATCTAGTCACAATTTACTCAAATATATCAACAAATGCTAGTTAAATCAATTTGAATGTATAAGAATGAAATTTCCAAAGTTTTGCCCAAAAATTTCCAAGATGCCCCCGGGCCGACGTGCTCAAAACTCGAGGTTCAAACCATAACCGGGTTACCCGTTCCCCCACGAGTTCATATATGCAATTTGTTTTGAAATCGAACCCCAAATTGAGGTCCAAATTCCCAATTTGAAGAATACCTAGGTTTTACCCCAAATTCACATTTTTACCCATTGAAAGCTTTAATTTTAAGATGAAAGCATGATAAAGGATGTTAGAAATATAAGAAATTGAGTAAAAGTTGACTTACAATTGATTTGGGAAAGAAGGAGTGTAGAGAAAATCGCCAATGGAGGTTTGAGTTTTGAAAATATGAAGAATGAGGTTTAAAATCGTCTAAGTATAGAATGCACAGTCGCAGATATCGCAATTGCGAAGATTTGTTCAATTGCGAACAATGCAGAAGGAATGAGGGATGTCGCAATTGTGAGGATTTGTTCGCAATTGCGAACAAGGAAGGACATGGGCGGGATTTGCATTTGCGAGATATTTCATCGCATTTGAGAAGTTAGGCCATCTGGGGGAAGTTCGCATTTGCGGACATTTAATCGCATTTGCGATCATAGGCCAAACTCACCTTCCTCACATTTGCGAAGAAAAGTTAGCTTTTGCGAACTTTGTCCTTCCTGAGCTCATCTCGCATTTACGATCCCTGGCTTCACATTTGCGAAAATTGCAGAAGCCTTATACCAGAATTTTTCCAAAATATGAGAAATGCAATCCGATGCCTAACCAAAACTCACCCGAGCCTTCGGGGCTCCAACCCAAACATACACACAACATCAAAGACATGCTACGGACTTACTCGTGTGATCAAATCGCCAAAATAACATCATTTACATAGAATCAAACCTCCAAACTCATGATTTTTCATTTCAAAGTTTATAACTTCCAAATTTTCCATTTTTAGTCCGAAGCACGTCAAATGACGTCCGTTTTCAACCAAACTTTACAGAGAGCGCTTAGCGCTCATTTAAGACTCGTACCAGGCGTCAGAACAAAAATACGAGCCCGATACCATCACTTTCTAACTCATTTTCATTTCAATTTCTCATATAAATTTCAGATAAACAATTTCTTTCAAAAGTTCCGTAGTCGGGCCTAGGACCTCGGATTTCGATTCCGAGAATACTCCCGGGTCCCATATTTTTCCACGGACCCTCCGGGACCGTCACATCACGGGTCCGGGTCCGTTTACCCGAAATGTTGATCAAAGTTAACTATAGCGATATTATTATCAAAATTCATAGTTTTTAACACAAATTTCATATATTTCCACATAAAAATTTTTCGACTTCGTTTCCGGATTACGCACGCAAATCAAGGCAACCAAATAAGAGGTTTTCAAGGCTTCGGAAGCATAAGAAAATGGAGAATGACGGTGATGATCCTTTGGATCGTCACACCAAAGGGACGTGACAGGACATGACAAGTCATGACAAGACATCCCGGGCTCGTAAATTTTAATTTCTCTTCGACTAAAATTGTTGTTCAAACATAATTTTATTTTTCAAAAATTATTTTTTCATCTTATATTTAATTTTTTTTTCAAATTTCAATTAAATTTGTATACAAACGCTAGCGTAATGCTAGGATTTTTTTTCAGCATCTCACGTACAATGAAGAAAATAATTATACTTGCTTTGCCATATACATTAAGGGATATTAATTTCACTTCGGACAAAAACAGAGGAAATATTAAGATGGCTGTATAAGTTAAGTGTAAGTTCTTTTCAGTTAGGTACAAAGTGCATTTTATGTACTTTCCCTTAAAACAAATATACTCGTTCCGGTTAAATATAGATGACATACTTTATTTTTAAGTGTTAAAAAAGAGAATGATTCATTTATATAATTAAAATTAATTTAGTTTTAAATTTTTATTTTATTCATTTTATTTATAATGTTTATAATCAAATAAATATTACGGTCCCATAAAACTTTTAATCCTTAATATTTTAAAATCACAAATTTTAAAAGTCTTACTTTTTTCTCTAACTCTAAGATGAATCAAACTATCTAAAAAATAAAACGGAGAAAGTAGAACGAGTAAATGAACCAATTATTTCCAAGAAAAAAGAAAAAAGAAAGCGGAGGAACATGACAAGACTGATCAAATGAGTGGGGTGGTATGCTTATGTCTAGTTATTGGTTAATCAAATCCATGTAGGAAAAAATTGACATCTACTGTCACATGTGCAGTGCAAGAAGGTCTAAAGCATTCGAAAAAGGTGATAATTTGTCGTAGTGGTAAAATGCCAAAATTCAGCAAAGAACAGTAAATAACTTGGATTATATTATGTTGTCTGCAAAAAAGTGATATGTCGGATTAAAGTTCGACACCATGGAAAGGATAGTTTGGCCTTTCTTAATACATCATCAAATTTCTTCATCTTGACACTTTTGGTTGGAGGAGCAACTGCAGCTTTTGAGAGTGTATAAGAACAGTGTTAGCTACATGAAATCTCTGATTTTGGATGCTTTATGTAGTGCACATAGCACATGCAATGGTCGACTTCGTCCCAAATTAGTTTCTATTATGTTATTAATTAAACTAAGTAGGCTTGTCGACTTGTGGCTTGTGGAGCCAAAGTTGGATATATGGACACAACAATATACGTAGACGTATAAAGCGTTATACAGAATCCAAAATAATATATAATTAACACCTAACGAGCTATAACCAACTAGGTGTAGTAATAATCGTTGGTATTTTATGCATTTTAATATTTATAAAATGCATTATTTCATGAATGGTAGTAGCTATAATTGTCAAGAAAGTGATTATTATTTTTAGTGTAATACAAGAAATCACTAATGCCATAATTAAGGCTGTACGAATAACGGTTCCGAACCGGAATCGTGACCGGAACCGCAGTTCTGGCGGTTCCGCGATTCTAAACGGTTCCGGTTATACGGTTCCAGTTTCGCGGTTCTGGTTCCGCGGTTCCGGGCCGGTTCCACCCTTTAGAACCGTGGAACCGGAACCGCCAGAACCGGAACCGGACCGGTTCAGGCGGTTCTAAACGGTTCCAAACGGTTCCGATATTAAAAAAAAAAAATTTTTTTTTTTAAATTCGGACCGTTGGCGGAACCGTTTAGAACCGCCGGAACCGGTCCGGTTCCGGTTCTATCCGGTTCCCAACGGCCATATTTTAAAAAAAAAAAAAAAAATTTTAAATTCTGAAAATCAGAACGTTGGTATTGCAGAAATAGCCGTTTGGCATTTTTAAAATTTAGCCATTTGACCCCTCAAATTTAATTTAACCCCAAACTTTATATAATTACACAATTTCCCATTTCTCAACTATAAATACCCCCTCATTCTTTCATTTTAATTCACCAATTCATCAATCTTACTCAATCTCTCTCAATCTCTCTCAAGCTCTCTTTCAATCTTTCTGTGCAAGTGCTTAATTTTTGTTGCAAATTCGTGAAACATTGTGAAGTTGTTGAATTGAAGTTTTCAAGTGGTCAATTACAACGATTGTCAATTTTCAAGAAGTTGTTCGTCAATCCGGTAAACTCTTTTCAACTCTTACGTGCTAGGAATATTTGTTGTGTGTTGATATTTTCCTTAATTATAATTAGTATGGCATTTTCATTGAAAAAAATGTTCGGAAAAGGTACATCTAAATCCGTTGAAAGTAGTAGCCAAAATCCTACCCCTCCCCCGGCTCCCAGACCTAGAAAAGATAAACAAGTTCAAACTAGTAGCTAACCTAGAAATACTAATGAAAACTTAGGAATACTTGATAGTGATCACCCGTGTTTTCAATTTAGCGATGTTAATTTTCTACATGATATAGCAGTCGGTGATAGAATAGATGATGATATTATGAATTTGCTTTATCCTAATGCACCAATATCAGAGGGAAATGAGGGTGATGATGATGACGAAACCCAACCTTCGGTAGATTTAGATGATACACCTACTAGTCCTGCTCCTAATGACCCATAACACCCACCCGTACAAACTCCCACTTTTAGTAGACAACCTCGGAAACGTACAGAAACTTTATTAGTTTGGCATTTTTTTATTCAACTAAGAGATAAAGATAGGGCTAAATGCAAAACTTGTGGTAAAGAACTTGTTCATAGGTATACGGGTGATCGTAGCGGAACAGGTAGTTTAGTTAAACATATATATATACATCCTAGCGATAAGGCTAGATATTTTCAAATGAAAGCGGAACAAGAGGGGAAGTCAAGTCCTGATACTACAATTAACCAAAGTACTGGTTCTAACATGGTTCAACCAGGAATAAACACTGTCACCGGAGGTATATTGTACTACGATCCTAATAAGGATCGTGAAGAATTAGCTAAAATGATTACTGTTATGTGTTTACCTTATTCTTTTGCTTCTAATCTTGCTTGGATTCAATATATTAGACGAGTATTTAATCCTACATATAAAGGTTGGCCTCGCGCCACAGTTAAGGCCGACATATATAAATATAAGCATGAATATGAACAGTACTTCGCTACTTATTTACTCATATAAGTAATCGTATGTCTATTACAACTGATATTGGTAGAAGTGGAAATGATTGTGATTATCTTACCGTGACCAGTCATTGGATAGACGAAGACTGGACCATGCAAAAACGCATTATAGCATATAGAATAATTAATTCACGGCACACAGGTAAGTTTATTGCTAGCACTGTTTATGATGTTTGTAGATATTTTTGTTTTAGTGATAGAATAATGTCAATTTCCATGGATAACGCTAGTAGCAACACAACTGCAATAGGTATTTTAACTAGAAAACTTAATCCTGCTTTTACAAATATTTTCCATGTTAGATGTATATGCCATATTTATCATTTAATTGTTGGAGATGGTATGAAAATTTTAAACATAGAAATTGAAAAAGTTAAATTCGCTCTTAATTGGCTTTTTTATTCAAACCGTAGAAGTAGACTTAGAGAATATTATAAAAAATGTGACGAAAGTGGCCTTAGAGAAAGAAAGGTTCCTAAACCTTGTCCGACTAGGTGGAACTACATGTATGAAAGCTTAGTAGTGGCGTACGAATATAGAAACCCAATAACCGCTACTTATAATTCTAGGGATTGTGAGGATGAAGATAATGATATGCTAACTAATCAAGATTGGAATAACGTTAAGATTCTTTTAGATTTTTTAGAACATTTTAGTGTGGCTACAACTGCTTTATCTGGCCAATATTATCCTACAATTTCAAACTGTTTAGTATATATTGCCGCACTTGCTAATTTATTTGCTGATTTTAACGAGGGAGGGGAAATTTATGAAAATGCAATATTTAAAATGAAAAAGAAATTTAAAAAATATTTTTTTCCAATCCCTCCTATTTTTGGTGTGGCTGCTTTGTTAAACCCTACTATGAAAGCAGGAGGTCCTAACTTTTGGTATACTAGTATTTATCAATGTTTAGATCTTTCACCAGAAGAAATGGCTACACTATCTGATGCGAAAGCATCAATTACAGTGAACGCTCAAACTGTTTATAATGCTTATAAACAGGCCTTAGAGCATGCTAGGCCTAATATTCCAACTCCTACTTCGTCCACGTCACAATCGTCTAAAAGAGTTGCTGGCTTAACAGCTCTTAAATCGTGGACGGAGTTCAGGGGTACTCAAGGTGAGAATTTAGATGATATTTCCCATCTAAACGAACTTCAAGTTTATTTGTCGCAGGGGCTAGAGAATGATAATCCAGACGGATCTTTCGACCTTTTGGATTGGTGGAAGACAAGGGAAAAGCATTTTCCCGTTCTTGCAAGGATGGCTCGGGATGTTCTGTCCATTCAAGCGTCAACTGTTGCATCGGAGAGCGTATTTAGTCAAGCCAGACTACAAATAGGAGATCATAGAGCGTCGATGCGGGACAGCTTGGAAAAATCAGTGCTCTTCCGAGATTGGATTCGCTCTGAAAGAAGAAACTTTGGGCTAGCTGAATCTCAACCCGAAATAGATGAGTGCTATGAAGAAATGCTAGTAGAACTTGCTCAAGAATCATCTTCACCCGGAAGTGGTGATGAACAAGCTTCATTTCCACCACCGCCAACACAACCACCTCCAAATCTTGAAGGTTTTATGAGATTTGTTAGAAATAATACATAAATTATGATGTAACTTGTACATTGACATGTCTTCTTTTAGTTTTTTTTCCTTTTAATGGTGGTATTAGTACCATGTTGTGCTCATTCCATTGGGGGAAGGAAGACTAAGAAAGATATGCCATTTTGGTCAATAAATATGCTTTTTATCATATACTTGAATATATTTGTCTCAATATTTCTGTGTCTTTACTTCTATATCAATCCTTGAATATAAAATATTTATATAACATATAATATATAACATACAACACATAATACTATTAATACTAACTACTACACTATATACATTATTTATGTACAATATATACTACTTTACTACAACATATACTACTTATATACAAAATATACACTACTTATTTTGAATATATACTAATTTCCAAACACAATATATGCTATAGTAAGAACGTAGTACACCATATAAAAATATATTCTACAATATACTAATCACTACTATACAAGATATTTAATTAAAAAAAAAAGTCGGAACCGCCGGGAACCGCCTGGAACCGCCAGACCCCCGGTTCCGGAACCGCCAGAACCGGAACCGGGTGGTTCCGGAACCGTATGGTTCCGGTTCCGGCTCCGGAACCGCCAGAACCGGAACCGCCAGAATCGGGAACCGCCAGAACCGGAACCGCCAGAACCGGGAACCGCCAGAACCGGAACCGTTTACCCAAATAGACCCAGAACCGGAACCGGATACAGCCTTAGCCATAATCTATTACTAATTACTCACGATTAACGTTTGTGCTCACAAACTATGTTCTACAATTTTATTATCGCCCTGCTTTGTTATTCATTATATGTAAGAAATTTTATACCTATAAATAGTGATATTTCTTCCTTGCATTGTGGATGAGAAAATTGTTGTGATGTGCAAGAAAAATGAGCGGTGGATGTAGTGAAAAAGAGAGTTGAGGAAAGAAGAAAATCTAAGTCTTCAACTTATTCTCTACAAAAGAGAATATTATTTTGTTGAAGGAATGTTTTTATATTGGTGGAGTTTTGAACGAAATAATTTGTCCAGAGTTTGATCGAGTCATACACATTGTGGGGCTGTTGCATCCTGAAGGCAACAACTTAAGAGTATTACTGATGGATCAATGAAGATGCTACCACATTAAAGAGTGCGAGAAGAATATTTATTTATTTATTTCATCTTATTTTTCAACTATAATTACTTATAATTTTATCAATAATTTTAAGGAGATTCATTTTTTAAGCAATTGAAAAAATAGCAGATGTCAAAGTTCACTCTCTTTGTGAGATGAAAAGGTAAAAACATTTATACGTACTCAACTCAGATGATGGAAAGATGAATAATTATTACCTAATATTATTCATGAATACTATATGATGATATTTTCATGAAAATATTTTTTTATTTAATTCAAGAAATAGCAGGGGTCAAAGAATTTAGGAAAATTTTGATATGAAAATTTGATTCCTGCCTAATTGAAAATTAATTTAATCAAAAGAATGTGATAAATTCATCTTTTATAAGTCTTGAAATAATTCACATGTTATTGTGTGCCTCTTGTCGACGCCCCCCTTTTTCTATCGAGGGAAAGAAATCGGGTTTACGACATTGTGGGTGGAATGACTCTTTTATCCCCTTTTGGAGTAATTTGGACTATGGAGTTTGAAGAATCGTCACCTAATAATTATAGTGCATTAAGACAATTTTAGAGAAAAAGAAGAAGAATTTGAAAGAAACAAAAGTTTGGGTAAGGGCTTGAGAGTATCTCGAGGGGAAGGTGATATGCACTCCTCAAGATCCACTAGTATGGTTTCCGGCCTTGCTTAATTGTGACTTTAAGAAGAGCAGGAATAGACAAGCAAAGTTTGCACATAAGAAATATAAACAAGTTGACCATTTTGAAAGAAGAAAGGTACAAGTAAAAGAGAGTTTAATTTAAAGAAAATATTTATATAAAGGAAAAGCAAAGAAGGAGGGTCCTAGGTTTAACTGTAATATGGATCATTCGATGCAATATCCCGCACATGTTCCCAAAAAGGGATCACCTTATGATATTAGCGCATCGTCATTATCTCCATATTTTACCCTTTCCACCCTGTTAAGGTATTTAAACACGATTAGTCTCGTTTATTTATTGCATGCTAGTACCCGTCCCGACCTATCAATCCCGGGGTATTTGAACTTCTAATCCTAAAGGGAGAAGGGGAGGGGGGATATATGGAGTTTAAAAGGATAAAATACTAAGGCGTCAATCAAAATAAATAACAGATAGTGGTATACAAATCAGACACTCAAAGGCTCAAACAAAACCCCGTAGATCATAACAACAATTAGTTTAGCATGACTTGCAAGTACTGATTTGGTCTTAAAAATTAAAATTAACAATGGACAGACTAGTTTAACACATAAAGTTGGATAACAAGTCCGCATTAGGCAACCCGGATCCAGTTTGTCAGAACTTAAGGTATTTTTTTTTAAAAAACCAGTGATTCAGAAAGCGCTAATTTAGACAATAACCTGTACAGAAGAGTTTTAGAAACATGAAATTGAAATTTGCAGAAGTCCAGAGATGACTTGCGAATTAGCCGAATTGCTTAAGTAAAGTAAAGTTGTAAAGAGGCATTTTCGAAAAGCATTAAAGTAAAGATTTAGGAAGAAAACTGAGGGGTTAGTCTCAAAATAAAGATGTAAATTTGGAATTTTAAGGACACTAAGATCTATAGAAATGTAAAAAAAAAATTGACAGATTTGGATAGGTTGCGAAAGCAAACATGTTTGGAGAAAACTTTTGTTGAAAGAGTTTAATAGATTATCCCTCATACTAGGCGAGTTAGAACTCCTATAGGCATGATATCTACATCCTGATTTTTAAGACTCGTTAGTGCCACTGAATTGTTAGAAGGGGTGAATATTTGATTGCCCTACAGCTTACCTTGTGTTTATGCACTTCCTATAGACATGATTTCTATGGTGCTTGTAATGCAAAGTCCTATAGGCATGATTTCTAAATGGTTTGCAATATTAAAATCCTATTGGCATGATTTCTAAACGATTTTCAATATTTAAGTCATATAGGCATGATTTCTAAACGATATGTAATATTAAAGTCTTATAGGCATGATTTATAAATGATTTCAATATTAAAGTTCTATAGGCATGATTTCTACCCATTGACTTATGAACATAAACGTAAACCTCTCCCACACCCTTTTCACTATATTCCCCAAATTCTTTTACAAGGCTGTTGCAGAAGTAAAAGAAAAAAAAAACAACAGAAATACATTACAGCCTACAGCTAGATCCGAGAAGCCTAATTCAATCTTAATACCCAATAACATGTGTATACCAGATCCAGATTCAAGATTCCAAGGCCTTCTCTTAGAGTGTTTCAAAGTTCCAAGGGCTTTCATGAAGCCCAGGTAATGCTTACATCCTAAAGATTGAATAGAGTTGTGCAATGTGCGGAATTACCAGCCCTTAGACATCCAAGTTCAGAGGGAACTCTAAGGTCCCTAAGCATGGCTTACCATAGGGGGGAAGAACTTAAAGAACTAAGAATAAGTGTAAAGTAAGGGGATTAGAGGAAACCAAATCAAATGATGGTCATACCCAGTCATTGGTAGGACTGGCACAACCCTAATCCTTTACTTGATTCAAAGAAATAAAATAGCAGACTTTCAGAAGTCAGAGAGGGGTCTGGGTGGTGATTAAGACACTACTAGACCCTAGTCCAGGCTCAACACATAAAAGGGGTTAAGGGAATGTGTCTGGTTTGAGTGAAGGTTCAAAGAACCTGATACTAAGTCAAGAATAGCAATAGGCTGCTACCTTAACTTAAAATATACTCACATACAGGGGGATTAAAGGGAAAGGGATTGATTTGAGTGAAGGTTCAAAAGAACCTGATCCTAAGTAAAGGATAGCAATGAGATGCTATCTCAACTTTGGATAGTACTCACACATAGGGGGTTAAAGGGAAGGGGATCATATCAAAGCGTTCATATAAACATCAAGAAAAGCATAACAAAACTTAAAGATGCAGGAGCATGAGGCATGAAAAATTAAAGTATAGTCATTTAGTATCAGAAAACATGTAGTTGAGAGGTCATAAAGAAGGGGAAGTAAACACATAGTTTTAGAGAATAATATTTAAATTGTAGAGACCTACCAGTTGCAAGTTTCAAATGACAAAGTAAGAGAACAGCCAGAGAAGCAAACACAAGCAGGACAACAAGAGATTCCCAAAGTCTAGCCTTGGCTTTCAGCCGGCAAGACAAAGCAGTAACACAAGTAGCAGAAAAGAGAGGGAAACTTTTAGTGTATGTGTATTGAACGCAGTTGTTCGTTTGAAGAGAAGGAGTAGGGTATTTATAGTTTGAAAGCAGGTGGTAAGTAATGCAAAAATATAATTCAATACCAAATCAGAATCAATTAGGGGAAAGGACTTCTTTTAATTAAGGAGTCGAGCTAGAGTAATAAAAAGCGAGTTTATTTAAAGAAAGAAGATCAGGAACACATTGGGTACTACGGGGTAAATACATAGGAAATTTAAAATACTCGGTTTAGGTAAATAAGGTAAGAGTAAAATCAATTAATCACACAGTAAATCAAGGAGTTAAAGATTCGAACTTAATAATGAATTAAGTCAGTCCAAATCAAACAAGGAGAGAATCACATAAATTCATATAGAAATCAATCCCCAAAAATTAGGGTTGTTTAGAGAGGGAAATGTTTGACTATAAAAGAGAGTGTAAACTTAAACATGCGAGGCTAAAAATTAACAGAGTAGTCATGAAATCAAAGTAGAAGAACATAGCCGTGGATGAAATCAAAAAGTCTTGCAAGGCATAGCAAGAATCCGAAACATGAGACGAGCTTAGAAGATTAGGGTTTTGAAATCAAACAGGAAACAAACAAAATACTCGTACTAAAGCAAGTTTGAAAACCCCAAAATATAGGGTTTCTTCCAAAAACCAAGGGTAAAGACGAAAGCATAGAAAATCAGGCGAGAACATTCATGAAAATCCAAATACAATAAAGAAATTACTCAAAATCCCTATGAGGAATTACAATAAAGAGAAATATGCAGAGATGTGAAACATTTAAGAATCACATCAAAACCCAAATAATGCAAGAAATCACAGTCAAAAAAGTAGAAATCACAAAAATCCTAAGTTATTAGAAGATGAACAGTTTTGAAAGCAAAAATCGGATAAAAGTGTGGAAAATATTTTAAAATTTGAGAAAATAGAACGGATCTAAATTAGATCTTAGAGAGAAACAAAGAAAAACTTGAGGGCTTAGGGTTTCAGAGAAAACCCTAGGAAAAAACGAGTAAGGCCTGGCCTTGAGTCGGTGATGGACTCACAGGGCTAGAACTCGCCGGAGATGAGCCAGAAATGGCCATAGAAATTGAATCGGAGAGCTTCTGAGCCGGGGTCTTCAAGGTCACACCTTGAATATTCATGGAAAAGTAGGATAAGGGTGAGTGGGGGTAGATGTAGGTTACACAGGGCCTGAGAGGCCATGATTTCCGGTGGAATAAGGTCGGAGACCTGCAGAGTGGGCTAGGGTTTCAGAGGGTGGTTGAGAGCCTTTTGAGAGATGAAGGGATACAAGGGCGGCTGGTTTGGTGAAAAATTATTAGGTTTAGAGGTGTGTTGGATTAAAAAAGGAAGGGGTTAACGTGGACCGTTGATCTAAATGATCAGCGGTCGAGATTAAGGGGTGTGCGGGTCGGGTTTATTTAATTGGGTCTGGGTCGGGTAATTTTGAGATTGGCAGTGTAATTGAGGGCTTAATTTGGGCTGGGGATTGGGGTCGATTTAGGCTAAAATTGAAATTAAAAGAGGCTACAATTTAAATAACTACTTTTCCCCATTTTGAATTTATAAAAATAGCAAATGGTATTTAATATCAAATTAAAAATATTGAGTTGATAAACAATAAATAAATACTAATTTAAAAATATCAGAGATGATTTTATGATTAAATATTAAATCGAGAAATAGGTTAAAATTGCCATTTTATGCAATTTTAGTTTAAAATACCAAACAAACTTGTAAAATTATGTAAAAATCATGAAAATTATATTTTTGTATAAATTTAAGAATACAATAAACTATTCACCAAAATAACAAGTTTTGGGAATAATTATTGGATTTTATAGTGCATAATAGGCCATAACTTAGTTTGGAAAGTCTTAAGAAAATGTGAAAAAAATACCAAACCTTTAAGGATGCTTGCATATGCATATACGTGCTATTTTAAAATTATTTTTAGTATAAAATACATAGAGAAAAATTGGGTATCAACAACTGCCCCTCTTTACCCGAGGAGGATGAAAGAGTTATCGGATAAAGATAAGATGACCAATTTTGACCGGAGACGGCGATTGTGAACAGATTTTGACCGCGCTCTGGCTTCTAAGCTCCCTACATATTGCATATGCATATACGTGCTATTTTGAAAGTATTTTCAGTATAAAATACATAGGGAAAAATTGGGTATCAACAGCTGCCCCTCTTTACCCGAGGAGGATGAAAGAGTTGTCGGGTAAAAATAAATTGCCAATTTTGACCGGAGACGGTGATTGTTAATGGATTTTGACCACGCTATAGCTTCTAAGCTGCATACATATCCCTGATTTTACAAGCATTAGGCCATATGTAGTTCAGGAACCATTGACGGAATATGCCGATGGAAATTCGAAAAAAATGGATGCGATGGTTAGATCTGAGAGGGTGCTTGGAATCAGACAAGCTACGGAGAACTGGAGCTGGATCGCTCCTACTGAGACGGCCGTGAGTCAGCCGGAGTACCTGCAAATTGGTGGTGTGCATATATATATTGCGTAATTTAAACGTGATGCAAGTTCCCGTTGGACTATGAATGTTTGTTTTCGGACGGTTAGGATGACGTCCTCAGACTATGATGTCCTGGGCCATGAAGAGCATAAAAGTATGGGTTCGCAGGCCATGAAATGATATTCTCGGGATATGCAGATGGTGCCTCCGAACTATGACGCCTTTGAACGTGTTGGCGATCTTTGAGCTCATGAGAAGATGTCTTTAAGCCAAATGAATGCAAAGGGTGGCAATTTTTTAGCCAGAGCGAGAATTTAAAAGCAGGTGGCGATATTTTAGCCGGATGAAAATTTAAAATACAGGTGGGGATGTTTCAGCCATTCGAGAAATAAGATGGCGATGTTTCAGCCATGCTAGGCGGAGACAATGCTTAGTCTCGGAAGGCAGATACAAGCCTCATTCAATATGGAGTTAGAGCTTAACCTCGGAAGGCAAAGAGTATAGTAGCCTTATGCAATATGGAGGTAGAGCTTAGCCTCGAAAGGTAGAGAATAGCCATATGCAAAACTGCAGATGAAGACAGAGCTTAGTCTCGAAAGGCAGATAGTAGCCTTATGCAATATGGAGGTAGAACTTAACCTCGGAAAGCAGAGAATAGCCTTATGCAAAAAATGCAGATGGAGAAAGAGTTTAGTCTCGAAAGGCAGACAGTAGCCTTATGCAATATGGAGGTAGAGCTTAATCACGGAAGGTGGAAGATAGCCTTATGCAAAAAGAATGCGGATGGAGACATGGCTTGGTCTCGAAAGGCAAATAATAGCCTTATGCAATATGGAGGTAGAGCTTAACCTCGGAAGGCATAGAGTAGCCTTATGCAATGCAGGTATTTAAAAGAACGAACATCAGTTAGTTTTCCTTTAGCTGATAGACGGTTTGCAAGATTAGGACTGCTGGGGAGTGCGGATAGTGACCCTATGAGGGATTCGACCACGGATAGCGGATGTGCTTTGATCTGTAACCTGAATTCCTACATCCAAAGAAAAAGCGTGAGTTCTTTAGGGGGGACGTTAGTTCGTATCCTCCAGCTCTTGGCGTCGTGTATCAAGGGGGAGCGTTGCTGAACGATGGTAATGCAAATGATGCTTATGCATGACTTAGTAAATATGCTTCAAGTACACACACACACACACAACACACACACACACACACACACACACACACACACACATATATATATATATATATATATATATATACACATATATATATATATATATATATATATATATATATATATATATATGATTTTGTTTTGGATGAACAAATGACTGCAACGTGGTTCAAGCCGCGACGACCTTGCTTGCTCTAGAATTTTGAGGGCCCTCCTCAAAATTCTTCCCTAGTTTATCGGATTGGTGCTGCTGGAGGTTCTGCTAGATGACTGAACGCGGAACAATCCCAGATTTTGAGGGCCCTCCTCAAAATATTGCCCCAGTTTACTGTGTTGGTGCTGATGAAAAGAGTGAAAAACTTACTTCAGAATTTTGAGGGTCCTCCTCAAAATTCTGCCCCGATTCCAACTGTGGAGGAAAAATTGAATTTTTATTAAAATGTGAGCGAACCCATAGGTCTGCCTACGTATGCCATCTTAAACGAGAATCAGATCAGGCGTAGTTTAGATTACATCACAAAAGGAAAAGCATAAGATCAAATTTAGTATCTTTTCACTGCATCTGTGTTGATAGGCTTTAGCCAAACTTCTTCGTCCATCTCTGCAAGAATAAGGACTCCTCCAGTCAGAACCTGATGAACTATGTACGGACCCTGCCAATTGGGATAGAATTTCCCTTTGGCTTCCTATTGATACGGAAATATCTTCTTCAATATTAACTGCCCTGGCGTGAGCTTCCTTGGCTTGACACTTTTGTTGAAGGCTCTGGACATTCTGTTCTAATATAATTGACCTTGACAGACATCATTCATTCTTTTTCCATCTATGAGGGCTAACTGCTCATAGGGACTCTTGACCCATTCTGTATCATCTAATTCTGCTTATTGTATGACCCTTAAGGAGGGAATTTCTACCTCGGCGGGGATGACCGCCTCTGTACCATAAACCAGCATGTAGGGAGTGGCCTCGGTTGATATGTGGACCGTGGTACGATAATCCAATAAAGCGAATGACACCTTCTCATGCCACTGTTTGTGCTATTCAATCATTTTCCTTAGTATCTTCTTGATGTTCTTA
The DNA here is from genome assembly GCA_034376525.1 of Nicotiana benthamiana. Taxonomy (NCBI): domain Eukaryota; kingdom Viridiplantae; phylum Streptophyta; class Magnoliopsida; order Solanales; family Solanaceae; genus Nicotiana; species Nicotiana benthamiana. Next base: position 130,638,915 of record CM067329.1, on the reverse strand, counting down.
TTGGCTACTGCTACAGCTCCATTCATCTGAGGTATATAAGCCGTAGACTTCTTGTGTTTAATCTTGAATGTTTCACGCATTTCCATCATCAGGTCGTTGTTGAGATTAGAACCATTGTCAGTGATGATTGATTCTGAAACCCTGAACCGACAAACCATACGATCTCGGATGAAATCTGCTACTACTTTCTTGATGACGGCCTTGTATGATGCTGCTTCAACCAATTTGGTAAAGTAATCAATTGCTACTAGGATGAACCTGTGCCCATTTGACGTGGCTGGTTCAATTCGTCCAATGACATTCATTCCCCAAGCGGCGAACGACCATGGTGAGCTTGTTGCCGTAAGCTCGTTTGGAGGTACCCTTATCATATCTGCATGTATTTTACAATGGTGGAACTGTCGGACATAATGGATGCAATCCGTTTCCATAGTAATCCAAAAAATACCCAGCTTGAAGTATCGTCTTTCCAAAAATGAAACCATTTATATGCGGTCTGCAAGTCCCTGCGTGCACTTCCTCCAATAGTCTAGTTGCTTCTCTTACTTCAACACATCTTAATAATCACAAATCAGGAGTCCTTCTATATAGGATTCATCCACTGTGAAAGAAGTTATTGGACAATATCTGAATGGTTCGTTTCTGAGTAGCATTGGCAAGCCCTGGGTACTCTCCTATTGTCTGGTATTCTTTGATATCATGGAACCAAGGTTTCCGGTTGGCTTCTTCCTCAACGTGAGCTTAATAAGCTAGCTGGTCATGAATCTTGACCTGGATGGGGTCAATAAAATTTGTATCAGGATGCTGGATCATAGACGATAAAGTGGCTAAGGCATCGGCGAACTCATTCTGTATTCTGGGAACATGCTGGAATTATGTCTTTTTGAATCTTTTCCTCAACTCCTTTACGTGATGCAGATACGGGAGTATTTTGAAATTCTTGGTTGCCCATTATTCTCGAACCTGATGTATGAGTAGGTCCGAATCTCCAATAACTAATAGTTCCTGGATGTTTATGTCAATTTCCAGCTTGAGCCCTAATACGAAAGTTTCGCACTCAACTATGTTGTTGGTGCACAGGAATCTGAGCTTGGCAGATACTGGGTAATGCTGACCGGTTTCCGATACCAAGACCTCTCCTATACCAACTCCTTTGAAATTTGCGGCTCCGTCGAAAAACATCCTCCAGCCGTTATAGGATTCTGCACTATCTTCTCATATGAAGGCTATCTCTTAATTAGAAAAGTACGTCTTCAGAGGTTCGTATTCTCCTCCTACAGGATTCTTGGCGAGGTGGTCTACCAAGGCTTGTCCTTTGACTTCCTTGTGGGTAACATAAACGATGTCAAATTCATTTAACAGTATTTGCCACTTGGCTAGCTTGCTGATAGGCAGGGGCTTCTGGAAGATATACTTCAATGGATCCATCCTGGATATGAGATAAGTGGTATAAGCGCAGATAAAGCAATAGAGGTCTCCCTGGCTTGGGTTGAACCAAGACTGGCGGTGTCGACAAGTATTCCTTGATTATGTTGAAGGCCTTTTGACAATCATCAGTCCATTTGGTGGCAGCATCCTTCTTTAGCATCTTGAAGATGGGTTCACAAATGATAGTGGACTGAGCTATGAATCGGCTGATATAGTTGAGTCTTCCCAGAAAACTCATTACATCTTTCTTGTTCTTTGGCGATGGAAACTCTTGAATGGCTTTGACCTTTGAGGGGTCCAACTCTATTCCGCGGCGACTCACAATGAAACCCAATCACTTTCTGGCTGGGACTCCGAATGCACACTTGGCGGGATTCAGTTTCAAGTTGTATCTCCTCAGTTTGTTGATGAATTTTCTCACATCTACCATGTGGTCTGAAGCTTTCCTGGATTTAATGATTACATCGTCCACATGAACCTTTTTGTGTATCATATCATGAAAGATTGTGGTCATGGCTCTCATGTAGGTAGATCCAAAATTCTTTAAACTGAAAAACATCATTCTATAATAGTACATTCCCTACGACGTGATGAGTGTCGTTTTCTCTGCATCTTCTTCGTCCATCCATATCTGGTTGTATCCAGCAAAACAATCGACGAACGATTGGAGCTTGTGTTTGGCACAGTTATTAATCAGTATATATATTTGGCAAAGGGAAATTGTCCTCTTCTGAATCTATGTCCATTTGTCACGCTGTCTCGTTGCAAGTTACAGTCGTTGGTTCATCATCAAGGTGTGTAATAGTAATGCTGTGTAAAATAAAGTAAATGATAGAGAAAATAAATGAGAGCGAAATATAAAGATACACTTGGAAAATTCATTTGATTAAATTCATAATTGTCTGAAACATTGGAGCTCTTTTCAAAAGTAAAGACAATGTGAAAAAGTAAAAATAAACTAAAAATAAAATGCGATGCATATGCGTTGTGTATAATTGCTATACCGAGGCTCTCCAGGCACTGGTGGTCCTGATTGACCAATTGGCGAGGTGTTCTCCTCGGTTCACGTCATGAATGGAAGGGCCTTCCTCCCCTTCCTCCTCGAAGATAACACAACAATCCATATCATCCTCCTGAAACAGGTTCTTCATTGCTGACAGTGTCTCATCTTCCCCTGATCCATACTTGACATTAGCTGGCTAAAAAGTCTGCTCTAACTGAGGTAGAGAGTGCTCCAGTGAGTAGTAGAGATTTCCCCATAGTGGCGACCAGTGATTGAACTCCTTCCAAGTGCATTCATAACCCAAGCCAAAAGTGGTTCCATGCTTCTTCAACTGGATGTGCTTGGTGATACCCTGAAGATTCTTGGTAATCCCTTTTTCGGGCTCGTATCCACTCTAATTCAGAATGCTCTCAATATTTTTATCCCACCACATGTTTTTGTCTGTATCGCTGACTCGCTCAATGTGATGGTACATTTCTCCACCGATTTTCCTTCTACCTATAATAATCGGGATGACCTGGCGACTATATATGGGGTTGCTTCCATCTCCATGGATGATTACTTCCTGATAATTCCATTCAAAGTTTACAGCCTGATGCAAAGTTGACGCCACAGCCCCAGCGACGTGGATCCAGGGTCATCCTAGAAAAAAATTGTAGCACGTCAATGACTTGGAACTCGATATCAAACCAGGTGGGTCCCATATGCAGGCATAAGCTAATTTCTCCAATGGTGGACCTCTGATATCCATCAAAAGCTTTGACATTGATAGCCCCGTCTTTGATCTCATGCAATCCCTTACACAATGTCCTGAGACTTATCAACGGACAAATGTTTAGGTTGGATCCCCCGTCGACTATAATTCTAGTGATAATGTGACCCTCGCATTGCGGAGTGATGTGCAACGCTTTATTGTGACCAAGCCCTTCTGACGGTAATTCATCTTTGTAGAAGGTGATCTTATGGCTTTCCAGTACCTCCCTCACCATGTTTGCCATTTCACCTCCTGTTATGTTGTTGGGATCATAGGCTTCACTCTGTATTTTCATTAAGACATTTTTATGGGCTTCAGAGCTTCGTAGAAGAGCCAGAATAGAAATTTGTACTGGCATTTTGTTAAGTTGTTCAACGACTATGTACTCTTTGTCCTGTACCTTCCTTCAAAGGTCATCAGGTCCAGTTTCAACAACTCGCCCGGAGACATGCTTGTTGCACTCAGCCAAGTGTTCTGGGGTTTACACCCTGCCTGTCTTGGTCATTCCCTGTGCGTTAATTGCTTCCCCAGTATATGTCTTTCCTTTCCTTTTAGACACGACGGTGTAATCCCAAGGTATCGCATTTGTCGTGAACGGGGTTATCTCTGTCATGAAGACTGGAATTGGTGCCTTGGGAGGTAACACAATAACTTCAAATGGTGTAGGCACCTTTAGAACCCCGAAATCAACCTCAATTGGTTTTGGAGCCTTTGCAGGAGGCGCTTCAAACTCAAGTGGTACGGACACATTTACCACATCGCCTGCAGATGGCTGAATCTGGACAACAATGGGATTGAGAGTAACTATTGGCTTCTTAGGCTCGTCCCCTTAAGCTATCAAACCGATTGACCCCTTGGGTTCCCAATCATCTTCGATCTCAATCATGTGGATGCCTCCACCCTTGTGGTCAGGTAGAGGGTTGTTGGCGGCATTAGGAGCGGGCTCTTTTGCTATAATGATCTTGTTGTCAATATGATTCTGAATCTTGTCTTTCAACAAGTGACACGCATCGATGGTATGGACTTTCATTCCGGAATAGTATGCGCAAATCTTTTTTTTGTTGATCCACTGCGAAGGGTTTTCTGGAGTTACGGCTAGGATAAGGGTAACTTAACCAGTTGCCTTGAGTTTTTCATATAGTTGGTCAATTGGCTCGGATATGGTGGTATATTATCTAGGAGGTTTGTGGTCGAAGTTTGGTCTAGGTCAAGGGAAGTTTTTGCGAGTAGGAGGTCATGGCTAGTGAGAAGGTTGGGAGTTATATACTTGGTATATGGGTACGGGTTGGGAGTATCTGGGTGAAGTGGGTTGATACGTAGGTGGTGGAGGTGATTGGTAAGGAGGTGGTGGAATTTGGTAAGTGGGTGATGGTGCTTGGTAATTTAGGGTAGGTTGATACGTGAGTGGAGCTGAGGGATAGGTTTGGTACTTCATAGGGTAGTTGTTCCTTTGTGCAGCTATTACAGAATTCACATCCTTTTTCTTCGACGAGCCACCAGACTATAAAGCCTTGTTGGTAGCTTGTAATGCTTCGAGGTTAGTGACCATACCATTTTTTATGCCTTCTTCGATCCTTTCTTGCAACGTGATGATGTCGGAGAACTTTTAGCCCTCTATTAGCATCAGCCTCTCGTAGTACTACGGATCCTGAGCACAGACAAAGAACCTGTTTATTTGTTCTTCCTCCAAGGCTGGTCTGACCTTAGCAGCTTCTGACACCCAACGAGTAGCATACTCGTGAAAAGTCTCTCTGGGCTTCTTCTTGAGATTTTGGATATAAAACACATCTGGTGCGTTCTCGGTGTTGAACCTAAATCGATCCATAAAGTTAGACGCCATGTTCACCCAACTAGTCCATTTCTTCGCGTCTTGGCTAATATACCAAGATAAAGCATCACCCTTCAAAATTCTCATGAACAGCTTCATGCAGATCTTCTCGTCCCTTCCCACTCCTACCAACTTGTCACAATACATTCTCAAGTGGACCGTGGGGTCACCTGTTCCATCGAATTGTTCGAACATGGGAGGTTTGTACCCCTCCGGGAGCTCAACATCTGGCTGAACTCAGAGTTCTTCACAATTCAACCCTTCAACACCTTTGTTACCTTTGAAACCCTGGACCTGGTTTGTCAACATCTTGATCTCAGAAGCCAAATTCTAAATGAGAGAGCTCTAGTCATCTGACTCGACCGCACTGGCGATTGGCTGACTGTAATGCGGCATAGTGTCCACAAAGATTGGATTGTTATGGTCTTTTGTGGAGTTTTGTGGTTCAGGAATATGCAGTGGAGTGTTGTGGGATATTTTGTAGTGGTGCAGGGTTCTGGGTGTTAACATCGGGAGCGGCAAAAGTGATTGATAGGCTTGTTGGGTTTCTAACTTGGTCCAATTCCTCTCGGAATCTTAGCAAAGTTTGCTCCAGATGAGTAGCTATTTCTTTGGTAATTGCAGCATTCTAAGAAGTTTCTTTAAGTTCCTTTATAGTGATTATATCTCCCGTTTTGCCTTTGATCCTATTTATGGTAGGACTTGGAGGAGGAGGAGGAGGTTGAGGACCCTTGGATCTTGTGGAGTATGTTGATGGTGCCAGAATGCACGAACTAACCTTTGGGGAGGGGAATAAAAATAAAAACAAAAAAGGTAAAAAGTTAGTGTGGATTCTGATTAATAATATTGCAATATTTAAACACATTGTGCGGGAATATAAATCGCTTCCTAATTTGGGTGCCTCATTATGCCCGAGGTAGGTCTAGCGACAAATGAACATTTGAGAACTTATACTACTAAATGCCTCATTTTATTGATAAAATCAAAACGAGTCTAAACCAACTAAATGCAAATGACGTCACTAATGGCCAACGACATTATTACATTTAAGAAAGCAGAAGAGTAGAAATCCTAACTACTTAGTCCCAGAAGGACCTTCCCCAGATTCTGTATTCTTGCCTCCATGGTACAGCTGCATCAACTCGCGCATCCCTAACAGTAGATAGGCTTGAGCCAGATGTCCACCTGTACTTCCCTCAGCATTCTGACAGTCTTCAATCCTTTTTAAGAACTTCCTTTCCAGCTCCACTAGGCCTCGCTCCAGATACCCCAAATGGTTGTTGGCGTTGACAACCATATCCTTCCACTCGTTGATCAGCTACTCGTAGGCTTCCTGTATTTCTCGATGTTCATTCTCACATTCTCTCATCCTCTTGTGCAATTGATTGTATTTGACTTGCGCTTCAGTTTTCTTGTCAATAATCCTATGACCGTGGACAAAACCTGGATGACCAAAACCAATGTGATCATCTTCCAACAAATCTGTGTAGTGCGGCACACACCCGAAATGATAGTTGTCTGGTTCAATAGACTCCTTCCCTAAAATGAGCTTGCAGTGCCACATATGCTGAGTTTGACACCTGTGTGGGCTATCATCATCTTGAAAGTCAGCCCTGAAATGACTCATTTTCTCTATCCTGGGTATGATTTGTTTCCTTCCGGCTTGCCTCATGACTCGGAGGGGGACGTAAGGATGAGTTCCCCTCACGCCAATGAGTATGAGGCTCGATAACAGATTATGAACTCCCCGGTTGGGAACCACTCGAACATCCACTGAATATTCTCTTCTTTTAGATTCTCGAACAACTCTACCCATCTGCTGGCGTCCTCTGGCTAAGCGAACATGTTAGGCATGAAGTTCATTCACTCTGGGTGATGAAAAGCGATAAGGTCAACCCATTCCCTGCGTATGATTTCCTTTCTATAGTCACCTTACTGAAGGTGTTCTATGAGCCATAGTTGAAGTAGCAGATTACAACCCTCGAAATGTGGCGCCCCTTGTTGACACTTTCCCAAGGCTCGATAGATTTCGGCGATGATCATATGTAATATGCTGAAAGACTGCCCGTCGATTCCTTCCATTAAGGTCTTGGTCACCATGGCTAGTCTGGTGTGGATCCTAGCCTTCTTCATTGGAAAAATTATCATGCCCAAGAAGCAAAACATGAACAGAAACACCCTTCTATGTATATGTCCCAAAGAGGTGAGGGCGAATTCGTCCATGTAGGTGCGATAGGATTTGTTGTGGCCATATCTCTCGTATAATAAGTCGAATGTTATGTAGGGCTCCTTCAAGCAAGAAAGGTTGGGATTTTTTTTGAGTTCCATCATCTTAAGAAAGCCTCTACTTTTGCGATTTTCCGGCATGAGCAAACCTAGAGTATCCTAAGGGATACCAGCTAGGCCCCCTACCTCTTATAGCAAAGGGGTCATTTCCAAGACTTTGAAATGGAACACTGATCGATCACTATCCCAAAACAAAGTGGCAGCCTCAATGATATTGTTGTTGGGTTGGATTTCCAGAAGTGAGGGAAAATTCCCTAAGTACTTGCGGACAAAGGTTAGATCATTACCATGAAGATCTTCCCACCAGCTTGGCAACCTTGGGTGGATGTTAGATACCATGCTGAATCTGGGGACCTCGTGTCTCATTTTCTACAAAGCAAAGTGTTAGGTCCTTAAACCCATCGGACTCGATTATTTAAATCAATAAATAGAGAAAGGAATTTAGTTCTCAAAATAAATGCACATAACGTGAGGGTGTTCGTTTGGGTTTCAGGAAACCTGATGGACTTTGGCTTAGATTGTCATAATGAGTCATTATGCGGATAAAATAACTGACTAGGTTAGGCTGACCATGATGCATGAATAGTTTCAAGGGAAGAAGGCTTCTACTTTTGAAGTGCTAGACAAGGTACCCTTGAGTTGAAAAATCAAGAGGGAAAGGCATTGAACCGTCGACTACACCGTAGATCGACTAGTTTAACCGCAAATATTCCTTTGCCACATTTAGGGGCTTTATAATATCGGAAGGGCGCAACCACTCATTATATGCATTGCTATAGGATTTGTTTTGTCATGAGTGGGATATGATGTTGAAAGATGAAATTACAATAATGAAACAAATTACATGTATTTTCACGTTCATAAGATAAATGATTACAATGCTTGCTTGAAATTACAATAGTATCGAAATAAAGAAATAAAGAAGGAAATTAAAGGAAAGAAAAGACATGAAGAGTCAAGATAGTTGTTGTGATGAAATAATCAAGGACAGGAAGTAAATGCGTTTAAGTAAGCAATAAAGTCACAAAAGCAAGTAATGGTAAAAGCCTAGAAGAGTTCCCCAGCAGAGTCGCTATGCTGTCGACGCCCCCTTTTTCTCTTGAGTGAAAGAAATTGGGTTTACAACATTATGAGTGTAATGACTCTTTTATCCCCATTTGGGCGAAATTGGGCTATGGAGTTTGAAGAGTCTCCACCTAGTGATTATAGTGCATTAGGACACTTTTAGAGAAAAGAAGAAGAATTTGAAAGAAAACCAGAGTTTGGGTAAGGGCTTGAGATTATCTCGAGGGGAAGATGTTAGGAACCCCTCAAGATCCACTAGTGTTGTTCTAGGCCTTGCTTAGTTGTGACTTTAAGAAGAGTAGGAGTAGACAAGCAAAGTTTGCACATAAGAAATATAAACAAGTTGACCATTTTGAAAGGAGAAAGGTACAAGTAAAAGAGAGTTTTAATTTAAAGAAAATATTTAAATAAATGAAAAGCAAAGAAGGAGGGTACTAGGTTTAACTATAATATGGACCATTCGATGCGATATCCCGCATATGTTCCCAAATAAGGGTCACCTTATGATATTAGCGCATCGTCATCATCTCTTTCTTCTACCCTTCCCACCCTGTTAAAGTATTTAAATGCGATTAGTTTCATTTACTTATTGCATGCTAGTACCCATCCCGACCTATCAGTCCCGGGGTTCTAATCCTAAAGGGAGAAGGGGAGGGGGGAATATATGGAGTTTAAAAGGATAAAATACTAAGGCGTCAATCAATTCAAATAACATATATTGGTAAACAAATCAGACACTCAAAGGCTCAAACAAAACCGCATAGATCATATTAGCAATTAGTTTAGCATGACTTGCAAGTACTGACTTGGTCATAATAATTAAACTTAACAGTGGACAGACTAGTTTAACACATAGAGTTGGATAACAAGTTTGCATAAGGCAACCTTGGGTCCAGTTTTTCAGAACTTAAGGTATTTTTGAAAAACCAGTGATTCAGAAAGTGCTAATTTAGACAAACATGTACAGAAGAGTTTTGGAAATTGGAGATTAAAATTTACAGAAGTTCAGAGATGGCTTGAAAATTAGCCGAACTGCTTAAGTAAAGTAAAGTTGTAAAGAGGAGTTTTTGAAAAGCATTAATGTAAAGATTTAGTCAGAAAACTGAGAGGTTAGTCTCACAATAAAGATGTAAATTTGGAATTTTAAGGACACTACAGATCTAAAGAAATGTAAAAAAACAGACGGATTTGATAGATTTCCAAAGCAAACAGGTTTGGAGAAAATTTTTGTTGAAAGTGTTTGACAGATTATCCCGCATATTAGGTGAGTTTGAACTCCTATAGGCATGATATCTACATCCTAATTTTTAAGACTAGTTAATGCCATTGTACTGTTAGAAGGGGTGAATATTTGATTGCCCTACAGCTTACCTAACGTTTATGCACTTCTTATAGACATGACTTCAATGGTGTTTGTAATACAAAGTCCTATGGACATGATTTCTAAATGGTATGCAATATTAAAATCCTATAGGCATGATTTCTGAACGAATGCAATATTAAAGTCCTATAGGCATGATTTATAAACGTTTTCCAATATTAAAGTCCTATAGGCATTATTTCTAAACGATTTCAATATTAAAGTCCTATAGGCATGATTTCTACCCATTGACTTATGAAAATAGACTTAAACCCCTCCCACAGCCTTTTCACTAAATTCCCCAAATTCTTTTACAAGGCTGTAACAGAACCAAAAGAAAAAAATAAATAAAAATACATTACAACCTAGAGCTAGATTTGAGAAGCCTAATTCAATCTTAATACCCAATAACATGTGTTATACCAGATCCGAATTCCACATTCCAAGGCATTCTCTTAGAGTGTTTCAAAGTTCCAAGGGCTTTCATCAAGCCCAGGCAATGGTTACATCCTAAAGATTGAATAGAGAAGTGCAATTTGTGGAATTACCAGCCCTTAGGCACCCAAGTTCAGAGGGAACTCTAAGGTCCCGAAGCATGGCTTACCATAGGGGGGCAGAACTCAAAGAACTAAGAATAAGTGTAAAGTGAGGGGATTCGAGGAAACCAAAGTAAAGGATGGTCATACCCAATAATGGATAGGACTCACACACCCTAATCTTTTACTTGATTGAAGCAATAAAAGAGCAGACTTTCAGAAGTCAGACAGGGGTCTGGGTGGTGATTAGGGCACTACCAGATCCTAGTCAAGGCTCAACACATAAAAGGGGTTAAGGGAATGAGACTGGTTTGAGTGAAGGTTCAAAGAACCTGATCCTAAGTCAAGGATAGCAATAGGCTGCTACCTTAACTTAAAATACTCACATATAGGGGATTAAAGGAAAGGGATTGATTTGAGTAAAGGTTCAAAAGAACCTGATCCAAATTCAAGGATAGCAATGAGATGCTACCTCAACTTTGGAAAGTACTAACACACAAGGGGGTTAAAGGGAAAGGGATCATATGAAAGCATTCATATAAACATCAAGAAAAGCATAACAGAACTTTAAGATATAGGAGCATGAGGCATGACAGACTAAGGTATAGTCATTTAGTACCAGAAAACATGCCGTTAAGAGGTCATGTAGAAGGGTAAAGTAAACACATAGCATTAGAGAACAATATTTAAATTTTGGAGACCTACCAGTTGCAAGTTTCAAATGACAAGGTAAGTGAACAGCCAGAGAAGCAAACACAAGCAGGACAGCAAGGGATTCCCAAAGTCTAGCCTTGGCTTTCAGCCGGCTAGACAGAGCAGTAAAACAAGTAGCAGAAAAGAGAGGGAAACTTTGAGTGTATGTGTATTGAACTCAGTTGTTCGTTTGAAAAGAAGGAGCATGGTATTTATAGTTTTAAAACAGGTGGTAAGTAAGGCAAAAGTATAATTCAATACCAAATAAGAATCAATCAGGGAAAGGACTTCCTTTAATTAAGGAGTCGAACTAGAGTAATAAAAAGCTGAGTTTATTTAAGGAAAGAAGATCAGGAACACATTGGGTAATACATGGTAAATACATAGAAAAATTAAAATACTCGGTTTAGGTAAATAAGGTAAGAGTAAAATAAATTAATGACATAGTAAAACAAAGAGTTAAAGATTCGAACTTTATAATGAATTAAATAAGAAAACAGGTCCAAATCCAACAAGGTGAGAATCACATAAATTCATACAGAAATCAATCCCCAAAAATTAGGGTTGTTTAAAGAGGAAAAGATTTGACTATAAAAGAGAGTGTAAAATTAAACATGCGAGGCTAAAAATTAACAGATTAGTCATGCAATCAAAGTAGAAGAACATAGCCGTATATGAAATCAAAAGGTCTTGCAAGGTTTAGCAAGAATCAGAAATATGAGACGAGCTTAGAAGATTTAGGGTTTTGAAATAAAACATGCAACAAAAAAAATACTCGTACTCAAGAAAGTTTGAAAACCCCAAAATCTAGGGCTTCTTCCACAAATCAAGGGTAAAGACGAAAACATGGAATATCAGGCGAGAACATTCATGGAAATCTAAGTAAAGAAAAATATAGTAAAGAAATTACTCGAAAACCCTAGAAGGAATTACAATAAAGAAAAATACGCATCAGTCATAGTGAAACATTTAGGAATTACAATAAAACCAAAATAATGCATGAAATCATGGTCCAACAAGTAGAAATCACAAAACTCCTAAGTTTTGAGAAGATGAACAGTTTTGAAAGCAAAAATCGGAAAAGGTGTGGAAAATACTTTCAAATCTTAGAAAATAGCACAGACCTAAAGTAGATTTTAGAGAGAAACAAATAAAAACTTGAGGGCTTAGGGTTTCGGAGAAAACCCTAGAAAAAGCGAGAAAGGCCAGACCCTGAGTCGGAGATGGACTCACAGGGCTAGGACTCGCCGGAGATAAGCTGGAAATGGCCATAGAACTTGAATCAGAGAGCTTCTTAGCCGGAGTCTTCAAGGTCATACCTTAAATCTTCATGCGAAATGAGGATTAAGGTGAGTGACGGTAGATGTAGCTTACACAGGGCATGAGAGGCCATGATTTCTGGTGGAATAAAGTCGGAGATCGGCGGAGTGGGCTAGGGTTTTAGAGGGTAATTGAGCGCATTTTGAGAAACGAGGGGATACAAGGGTGTCTTATTTGGTGTAAAATGATTAGGGTTAGGGGTGTGTTGGATTAAAAAAGTAAGGGGTTAACGTGGACCGTTGATCTAAATGACCAACTGTCGAGATTAAGGGGTGCGTGGGTCGGGTTTGTTTAATTGGGTATGGGTCGGATAATTCTTAAATTGGGTAGTGTAATTGAGGGGTTAATTTAGGTTGGGGATTAGGGTCGATTTGGGCTAAAATTGAAATTAAAGAGGCTACAATTTAAATACCCCACTTTTCCCCATTTTGAATTTATAAAAATAGCAAATGGTGTTTAAAATCAAATCGGAAATACCGAGTTGATAAAAAATTCAGAAGTACTACATTAAAAATATTAGAGCTGATTTGCTGATTAGAAATTCTATTAAATTGAGAAATATGCTAAATTTTAATTTTATGCATTTTTAGTTTAAAATACCAAATGGACTTGTAAAATTATGTAAAAATAATAAAAAAAATATATTTTTGTAAATATAAGAATGAAATATTTTATTCACCATAATCACAGGTTGTGGGAATAAGTATTGGATTTTATAGTGCAGAATATGCCATAACTTGGTTTTAAAATTTTTTAAAAAAATGTGGAAAAAAACAAACCTTTGAGGATGCTTGCATATACATATACGTGCTATTTTGAAAGTATTTTGAGTATAAAATATACAGGAAAAAATTAGGTATCAACACCTCTATGTGTAGTATTGTTACTATTTGGGTCTAACGTGAATATTATTGGAGAAACTAAAATCATGCTCAATAGTAGTCATCTTGATATAAAAGATTTGGATGAGAAAAATTTTATTTTGTGAATAAAAACTATTAGACCATGTGATAAATCTTCTTTGATCAATTACACAATATTTAGAAAATTTTGAAAAAAAATATATTTTTTGATTGCAAGCATGTTGTAACTCCTTCTAATTTAAATGTTTACTTATTTCATGTAAAAAGTTACGATGATGTGAAAAAGTGAAAAGGAATATGTTAGCTGAATCGGAAGCTTGAGATATGTGTCTAATTACACTCGACATGCAAGAAAGTACATAGAAGGTTTACAAGCAAGTCAGGTAATAAACATTAGCATGCTATAACGAGAGTTATGAGGCAATTGGTACCAATACTTATGAACAGTTATCTCGTAATTTTTATTTTACTACATGTTACATTTTTACTTTGGGAGGTAGTGCTATTTGTTGTAAATCAAAAAAAGAAAATAATAATTGCTAACTCTATCATAAAGGCTGAACTAATTGCTTTAGTTTAAGCTAGTGAGAAAGCGAATTGGTTGAGAGGTTTATTTATTCAAATTCCCAATTTTGAAAATCAATTCCTCCTATTTTAATTCATTGTGATAACAGTGCTGCTATTGGTAGAGTACAAAACCATTATTGTAAAGATAAATCCAGATCTATAAAGAGAAAATAAAGTATTGTGAGATCATATTTCACATGTCGTACCTTAATGTTGATTATGTTAATTTTTGTGATAGTCCTGAAGGTCCACTGGTTAAGGCCTTAGTCAGAGGAGAAATGATATAGAGAACATCGATAGGGATAGGATTGAATCCCATAAATTTTTAAGTCATATATGAGAAGACCCAACCTGGGGATTAGAGATCCTATAACCAAATTTAATGGGAAGAACGAATCACATGATAACTTCTTATGAAATGCACTGTTATATTTATTTTATATTCCCTCCATGTAGTGTGAGTGCATTTATCTTGTAACGATTTGTGAGGTTGTGTTTTTATTAACTCTTAATAAAAATAAATAGCTCGTATAAAGGTGATGGGACTAAAGAAAAACCCATACTTGACATCTTTGAAGGACTCCGACATTCCATTCGACTATCCGTACGAGAGGTATAGCCATAGAAGGTCATACCGCACTTACCCAGATGAATTTCCCCTTATCTCCATAGGGAATTTTCATAGAAGAGTCTTTGTCTTTATATTTTACTTTTTGGGGATGATAGTATTCCCTATGAAGAAGGCTAGGATCCATACCAGACTAGCCATAGTAACCAATACATTGATGAAAGAAATTGGCGGGTAGCCTTTCAGCATAGTGCCTATGATCTTTGCTGAGATATACCGGGCCCTGGAAAACTGTCAACAGGGGGACTATCATTTTGAGGGTTGCAATTTATTACTCCAGCTCTAGCTCATGGAGCACCTCCAAGAGGGTGAATACCGACAAGAGATTTTGTGCAGAGACTGGGATGATCACATCACCTTCCATCAGTCAAGGCGAATGAATTATATGCCTAACATGTTCGCGTAGCCAGAGGACGTCGAAGGATGGGTAGAGTTATTTAAAAATATGAAGGAAGACCAGGTACAATGGATGTTTGAGTGGATCCCTGCGGAAGAATTCATCGTTCGGTCCCGAGATACACCATTTCTCATACTCATTGGTCTGAGGGGAACTTATCCCTATGTCCATCTCCGAGTCATGAGGCAGCCATGAATGAAACAGATTATACCGATGGTCGAAAAGATGAACCACTTTAGATCCGACTTTCAAGATGACGATAGCCCTCACAAGTGCCAAGCTCAACACATGTGGCACTGCAAAATCATCTTGGGGAAGGATTCTATTGAGCCAGATAGGTACTACGCTGGTTGTACACCCTTCTACTTAGGTTGGTTGGAAGAAAATCACAATGGTTTGGGTCAGCCCGAGTACATTCGAGGACATAGGATCACCAACGAAAAGGCGGAGGTACAAGAAAAGTACAACCAATTACATAAAAGAATTCGGGAGTGCAAAAGCGAGCATCGAGAAATTCAAGAAGCACATAAGAAGTTGATCGAAGAGTGGAAAGATATGGTTGTCTGTGCCAACAAGCGACAAAGGTATTTGGAGCGGGGTCTAGTAGAGTTGGAAAGGAAATTCATCCAAAAGATTGAAAACTGCCAGAATGTTGAAGGAAACAAAAGACGGCACTTGGCTAAAGCCTATTTGCTGCTAGGACTGTGTGAGCTGGAGAAGCTGTTTGATTGATCTCAAGATGCCGAGTTTGGGGAAGGTTCTTCGGGGACCAAGTAGTTAGGATCATTTTCTTTCTTTCTTTTAATGTAATAAGGCCAATGGCCATTAGTGATATTTTTTATTGCCCTTATTTAGTGTCGTTTTGGGATTCATCTTATTTTTATCAATAAAATGAGGCATTTACCATTATAAGTTCTCCAAATTAACTTGTTGCTAGGCCTACCTCGGTCATAATGAGGCACCCAAATTAGGAAACAATTTATATTCTTGCACAATGTGTTTAAATATTGCAACATTTCTTTTTCATAACCCGCACTAAGTTATTACCTTTTATATTTACTTTTTGTTTTTATTCCCCTCCCAAAAAGTTAGTCCGTGCACTCTGGCATCATCATCATACTCTACGAGATCCAAGGGCCCCTCCAATCATCCGAGTCCTATCAGAAACAAGAACAAGGCAAAATTGGAAGATTTGAGCAACATCAGAAAGAAGAACTCGGGTGAACGGGTAGAGGTTAATCCGGGTATCCAAGTCTCCAAGGAAAGTGTCGCCCAACTTGAGCAGAAGTTATTGAAGTTTCGATAAGAACTAGATTAAGTTTGGAACTTGGCCAACTTATCATTTTCCCTTAACATGCCAGACATGAACTTTCCCACAACTCAAAATCCTGCACCCACAGAAACAAACCACTCATACTCAACATTGCAACACATGCCACACTTCCAACAACTCTCCATTGCTCATCCCTGAACCACTAAGTACCACAAATGATCCTTTCCATAACACACCCATATTGTGGAAACCATACCACACTATACTCAACAAATCTCAAGCACGCTGGAGTCTGATGACAAAGACTCTCTTATAAGGAACTTGGTTGCATAACTCAAAAAGCTTATTAGCCGACTCTAGGGTATTAAAGGAAACAAAGGTATTGAGGGGCTGAATTACGAGGGCCGTTGCATTCATCCAGATGTCGAACTTCCTCAGGGGTAAAAATCTCCCTAGTTCAAAATGTTTGATGGCACGGGAGATCCCAAAATAATATAGTGTCAAACTGGTCGGATTCAGAAAAGATGAAAAGATTCGCGTAAAGCTCTTTATGTGAAGTCTGAAAGGGGAAGCTCTATATTGGTACATCAGCCAAGACCCAAAGAAGTGGACAAGGTGGGTAGGTATTGCATCTGATTTCATGGACAGATTCATATTCAATAAGGAGATTCACCAGATGTATACTACATCCACAATTTGAAGAAGAAACCTACAGAAACTTTCCGCGAGTATGATAGTTGTTGGAGATCCGAGGATGCTAAGGTCAAGCCGGCCTTAGGAAAAGAACAGATGAACATGTTTTTCGTCCGGGCGCAAGACCCACAATAATATGAAAGGTTGATGTTGATGGATGGCCAAAACATCTCAAATATCATCAAGCTAGGATAAAGAATCAGGAACACATTAAGAATGGTATGGTTACTAACCTTGAAGCATTACAGGCCACCAACAAGGCTCTAGAGTCTGGTGGCATGTCCAAGAATAGGGATGTGAGTTCCGTGATGTCGCGCAAAGTACCAAATCCCCAATAAAATACCAAACCGACCCATCACCTTCACTCACATATCAGCCTACCTTGAATTACCAAGCACGCTTACCCTCCTACAAAATTCCACCATCTACTTACCAATCATATCCACTGACCACATATTAACCCACTTCACCCAGATAATCTCAACCCGAGCCTTTCTACCAAGCTTATAATACTCAACCCTCTCACTACCAGTCACCTCCCACTCGCCAAAAATTTTCCAGACCCTGGCCCAACTTCGACCGTAGACCTCCCAAAAAATATACATCTATCGCCGAACCAATTGACCAGTTGTATGAAAGACATAAAGTTACTGGTTATGTCACCTTGTCCCTGTCATAACTTTAGAAAATCCTTCCCACTAGGTCAAACCCGAACAAAACCTGTGCGTACCATTCCGACATGAAGGGGCATATCATTACCTGAGTGCCACTCATTGAAAGATAAGATCCAAACCTTGATCGACAATATGATCATCATAGCAAATGAGCCTTCTCCTAATGTTCGTAACAACCCTCTGCCTGACCGCAAGGGTGGATGTGTTCACATGATCGAGATAGAGGATGATTGGGAACCCAAAGGGTCGATTGGATTGTTTTATTAGGGGGATGAGCCAAAGAAACCAACAGTCACACTTAACCTTATTGTTGTCCAGATCCTGCCCTCTAGGGACAATGAACAAAAGATGTCTATACTACTGAGTTTGAAGCACCTTCTTCACCAAAGGCTCCCAGACTAATTGTGGTCGAGTTTGGAGTTCCAAAAGCACCTACGCCATTCGAAATTTATGTGTTACCTCCAAGGGTGCCTATTCCGGTAGCAATGTCAAACATAACGATGTTCCACTCAAATACCATACCGTGGGATTACACAGCCAAAGCAAGAAAGGAAGGGAAAACTAAATTTGGAGAAACTGTTGTTGTGCAAGGTATGACTAGAACCGGCAGAGTTTACACTCTAGAACACCTAGCTGAGTCCAGTAAGCAAGCCTCTGGATGTCCAATTAAAATTGGGCTCGGTTATCTTTTGAGGAAGATATAGGAAAAAGAGTACTCAGTCGTCGAAAAACTAAATAAAATATCGGCACAAATATCCATCCTAGCCTTACTGCAAAGCTCTGACGCACATATGAATGCCTTATTGAGGGTGCTCAGCGAGGCATATCTGCCCAGAAACATAACGGGAGGAGAGATAGAATATATGGTAGAGAAGGTATTGGAGAGTCATATAATCACTTTCCACAAAGATGAGATGCCACCGGAAGGTCTGAGCAACAATAAGGCGTTGCACATCAGTGTGCAATGTGAAGATTATTTCATCACTAGGATTCTGATTGACAGAGGGTCCAGCCTCAAAATTCGTCCACTGGTGACTCTCAGAACATTGGGGAAGAGCTTGTATGAGATCAAACATGGGGTCATCAATGTCAAAGCTTTCGATGGATCCCAAAGGTCCAATATTGTGTAAATTAGTTTATACTGCAAATGTGACCAACTTGGTTCAACGTTGATTTCCAAGTGATAGACGTCCTAGAATCTTACAAGGAAGGCAGTGAAGTTCGAATGGAATCATCAAGAAGTGATTATTCATGGCGATGGTAGTAACACCATATACAATCGACAGATTGTCCCGTTGATTGGGGGAAAAAAGAAAATAGGCGGAGAAACCTACCACCACATAGAGCGGGTCAATGTCGTGGACAAGGATAAATTGTGGGACAACAAGATTGAGAGCATACTGAATTGGTGTGGATATGAGCCCGGAAACGGACTGGGTAAGAACCTCCAAGGAATTTGCAAACCCATTAAATTTAATAAACATGGTACTACTTTTGGTTTGGGATATGAATACACCTGGAAAGAGTTCGACGAATGGTCGACACCATGGCGCATTCCCCACCACCCACTAGAATATCCTATACCTCGTCTGGAGCAAACTTTTTAACTAGAAGATATCATATATGGGTCAAAAGAAGAGGAAGCAGTGGCAGCATTGAAGAATCTATTTTTGGAGGACGATAATATGGACTGATGTGTCATTTTCGAGGAGTAATGGGAGGAAGGCCCTTCCATACAAGCTCTGAGCTGAGGAGCATGCCTTAATAATTGGTCCATCAGAGCCACCAGAGCCTGAAAAGTTTTGGGCATTACTATTACTTATCTTGATGATGAGCTGACGATTGTGACTTGTAACAAGACAATGCAACAAACCGACATAGACTCAGAAGAGGATGATAAACCAGAAGAGGTCGTTAAAGAGGTTGAGAATTTTGAGAATAGGCCTAAGTCTAACTTGGATGAAACTGAGGTCGTTAACTTGGGAACTACATAGAATGTCAAGGAAACACACATAAGTATCCACTTGTCACCACCAAAAAAGAAAGATTACACGGAATTTCATAGGGACTATGAGGACATATTTGCCTGGTCGTATGACGATATGAATGGTCTCAGTACATCCATTGTAGCTCACAAACTGCCAACAGATCTAACATGTCTGCTAGTAAAGCAAAAGCTCAGAGAGTTCAAACCTGACATGAGTTTAAAGATCAAGGAAGAAGTTACCAAACAGGTCAAAGCCAAGGTTCTCAGGGTAGTGGAATATGCAACATGTTTAGCCAACATCGTGCTAGTACCGAAGAAGGATGGGAATGTTAGGATCTGTGTCGACTATAGGGATCTCAACTGGGCCAGTCCCAAAGATGACTTCCCCTTGCCAAACATACACATTCTTATTGACAACTGCACTAAGTATGAGTTGCAGTCGTTTGTTGATTTTTTTGCTGGGTGTCAGATATGGATGGATGAGGAAGACGCAGAGAAAATAGCTTTCATCACACCGTAGGGAATGTATTGTTACAAAATAATCCATTTGGGTTAAAGCATGTTGGGGCCACCTACATGAGGGCCATGACTACTATCTTTCATGACATGATACATATGGAAATCGAGGTGTATGTAGACGATGTCATCATCAAATCCAAGAAATTCAATAACCACATGGAAGATTTGAGGAAGTTCTTCAACAGTCTGAGAAGGTACAATCTGAAACTAAATCCCGCAAAGTGTGCATTCAGGGTTCCTACTGGAAAGCTAGTGGGGTTCATTTTGAGTTGTCGAGTAATGGAATTGGATCCCTCAAAAGTGAAGGCCATTCAAGAACTGCCGCCACCAAAAAACAAGAAGGAAGTGATGAGTTTCCCAGGGAGACTCAACTACATCAGTTGGTTCATGGCTCAATCCACTGTCATTTGTGAGCCAAACTTTAAAATGTTAAAGGACACTATTACCAAATTGACAGATGATTGTTAGAAAGCCTTTGACAAAATCTTGGTCCCGCCCAAACCAGGTAAACCTTTATTGCTCTACCTTGTGGTATTGGATGGAATAATCGGTTGTGTTCTGGGACAACATCATCAAACGGGGAGGAAGAGAAGGCCATGTATTCTCACACCAAGAAATTCACCCCGTACAAAGCTCGGTATTCTCTATTAGAGTGCACCTATTATGATCTAACTTAGGTAGCTTAGAAATTGAGGCATTATTTCTATGCCTACACTACTTATCTCATATCAAGAATGGACCCACTGAAGTATATCTTTCAGAAACCCATGCCTACTGGCAAGCCAGCTAAGTAACAAATCCTGCTATGTGAATTCGACATTGTTTACGTGATTCAAGAGGCAATTAAAGGAAAAGCCTTGGTAGATCATCTCTCCCAGAATCCTCGGGACGAAGAATATGATCCTCTAAATACGTTTTTTCTCGATAAAGAGGTATCTTTCGTAGGAGAAGATATTGCAGAATTCTATGATGGCTGGAGATTGTTTTTCAATGGAGCAGCAAAAATTCAAAGTAGTTGGCATAGAAGCAGTTCTAGTATCAAAACCAGTCAACATTACCCGGTATCCGCCAGACTCAGGTTCTCATGCACCAATAATATGGCCGAATACGAAATTAGGGCGCAAAATGGCCATTGACATGAATGTTCAGGAACTGGTAAGAATAAGAGATTCAGACTTGCTCATACATCAGGTTCGAATGGATTTGTCTTATCAAAAAAGATACTCTGAGCAGGATATTTTTGTATGACTATGGAAACGGACTGCATCAAGTATGTCCGAAAGTGTCACACTGTCAGATACATGCAGACATGATAAAGGTACCTCGAAATGATCTTACTGCAACAAGCTCGCCATAGCCGTTCGCCGCTTGGGTAATGGATGTTATCAGACCTATCGAGCATGCCGCAACAAACAGGAACAGGTTTATTTTGGTGACCACTGATTATTTAACCAAATGGGTTGAAGCAACATCATACAGGGGAGTGACTAAGAAGGTCATGGCAGACTTTGTCCGCAACCGTATTGTTTGTCGATTCAGCATCCTAAAGTCGATCATTACTGATAACGGTTCTAATCTCAATAGTTACTTGATGAGAGCAATATGTGAAACATTCAAGATCAAACACAAGAACTATGCAGCCTATTGACCTTAGATGAATGGATCTATAGAGGCAGCCAACAAGAACATCAAGAAGATACTAAGGAAATGATAGAAAAGCATAAATAGTGGCACGAAAAGCTATCATTTGCTTTACTGGGATACCGCACCACAATCTGCACATCAACCAGGAAACATCCTATATTCTGGTTTATTGTATAGAGGCAGTCACTCCCGCTGAGGTGGAAGTTCCATCCTTGAGGATCATAGAAGAAGCGGAGTTGGATGACGCAGAATGGGTAAACGGTCGCTACGAGCAACTAGCCCCTATAGATGGGAAAAGAATGAATCCAGTTTGCCACTGTCCAGAACTTTCAATAAAAGAGCAAGCCAAGGAAATTACACCAAGGCAGCTGGTGTTGAAGAAAATATTCCCACATCATGATGAAGCCAACCGTACATGGTCCATCGGGTTCTAACCGAAGGAGCCCTCATACTTGCAAAAATGGACAGAAAATTCTCGCCAAAGCTAATCAATTCAGATGTAGTAAAATGATACTATGTGTAATCATTTCTGATGTAATTTGAACAATGCCTGACCTAATTTCTGTTTAAGAGGGGATATGTAGGCAGCCCTATGGGTTCGATCACAATTTAATAAAATTTCCATCTCCCCCTCCCCTCGGATATTGGAAACTGGGGAAACATTTTGAGGAGGACCCTCGAAATTCTGAAGTTGATTCCAGAAATTCATTGTATGCAGCCGTTAGAAGCATCAGCCTAGTAAATTATGGCAGAATTTTGAGGAGGACCCTCAAAATTCCAAAGAAAGATAGGTTGCAACTTCTTGAACCGTGCCGCTGTTGTCGGTTCATCTAAAAGAAAAATATTTTCTATTATATATTTACATTACATTTTTAACTAAATCATGCATGATTATTATCAAAATTGCTTTTTTTAACAACGCTACCCCAATGAAAACATAAAGTCAAGCAGGATGAGCAAAGGCCGCGGGAAGACGAACTAACCTTCCCCTTTTTCTACAAAACTCACGACGTTTCTTTGCATACAGGCACTAAATTCGCAGAATCATTAGATATACTTTTTGCTCTCATACTTTCTCAGGAATGCAACTTCTCAGTATCATCACCTATTTATAATTGCTATCCGTACATAACATCCCCAGCAGCCATAATGATGCAATCAGCTATAAGCTATATCAATCAGCTAAGTGATTTCGTTACTATTCACCTTTTATTTCTGCATCGCACAAGGCTACCTTTCTGCCTTCAGAGGTTAAGCTCTACCTCCACTGTATTTCTTGCATTGCACAAGGCCACTTTCTACCTTTCGAGGTTAAGCTCTACCTTTATCTGCATTTTTTGCATTGTATAAGGCTACCTTTATGTCTTTTGAGGTTAAGCTCTACCTTCTTCTGCATTCCCTGCATTGCATACGACTACCTTTATACTTTCTGAGGTTAAGATCTACCTCCATCTGCATTTTTTGCATTGCATAAGGCTACGTTTCTGCCTTTCGAGGTTAAGCTCTACCTCTATCTGCATTCCCTGCATTGCATACGACTACCTTTCTGCCTTCCTAGAATAAGCATTGTCTCCATCTGCATTATCTACATTGCATATGGCTACCTTTCTGCCTTCCTAGAATAAGCATTGTTTCCATCTGCATTATCTGCATTGCATAAGGCTACCTTTCTGCCTTCTGAGACTAAGCTCTATCTTTGTCCTGCACTGCTAAAATATTGCCACTTTATTTCTCCTGCATGGTTGAAATATTGCTACTTTTATTTAAATCTTTCACCGGCTCAAAAATATTGCCGCCTTTGTTTAAATCTTGCACCGGCTGAAATATTGCCACATTTATTTAAATATTGCATTGGCCGAAATATCGCCACTTTTATTTTACGCCTTGCATTGGCTGAAAGATCGCCACCTTTTGCATTTCATTGGCTGAAAGACCACCAGATTATCCAAAAGCATCATTATTCGGAGGCACCATTTTCATAGACCGAGAATGCCATGCCATGTCCTGAGGAACCCATTGTACCTTTTGCATATCATTATTCAAAGGCCTCATAGTTTGAAGGCATCATTCTCATACACCGAGAACATTATTTCATGGCCTATGAATACTTTATTATACGCTTCATGGCCCAGGACGTCATGGTCTGACGACATCATCCTAAACGTCCAAAGACAACATTAATGGCCAATGGGAACTTTCATCACGTTTAAATTTGTGCACAATGTATGTTCATATTGCTCACTTGCAGGTGCACCGACTATCAACAACCGTCTAAGCAGGAGAAATCTCGCTCTGATTCCCGTAGTCTATTATATTTCAACCACCTTTCTCAACATAAATATCGCATCCATTCCTTTCGAAAATCTCCATCAACATATTCCGTCGATGCATCCTGAACAGTATATGGCCTTATTCTTGTAAGACTAGGGATATGTAGGTAGCTTAGGAACCAGAACTTGGTCAAAACTTTTCAAATCATTTCTCTCGGTCAAAATTGGCAATCATATCTTTACCCGATTACTCTTCAATCCTTTCCGGGTAAAGAGGGGCAACTGTTGATACCTAATTTTTTTCCATTTATTTTTATACTAAAAAAACATTCCAAATAACATATATATTCATATATAAGTATGTCCAAGAGTTTTGGTAATTATTGCCTATTTTATCAGTACAAAATTTGATAATTATTCTCAAAATTATTATTTTGGTGAATAACTTATTTTATTCTCATATTTACACCAAAATAGAATAAAGGTGTTTTTTGCATATATTTACCACATTATTTGATATTTTAAGCTAAATGCATAAAATTATAAGGATAGCCTATATTAAGATTAATTGCGTTTATAATTATAAAATCATTTCTAAAATTTTTTGATTAATACATATACGCTATTAATTAGTTCAGGGCTTTTAATTCATTTTAAAAATTATTTTTTTACTATTTTACATAAAATAAAAGGGAAAAATTAGCTATTTAACACCAAACCTATTATTATTGCAATTCTAGCCCCAACTGTAACCCACCCCATCAGATTTTTTAACCCAATACCCAATTAAATCCTAACCCGTCCTAATCCCTAATCTCACCCGGATAAATCTGAGTCGTTGATCAAATAAGATCAATGACCCAAATCATATTTCCTTAATTAAAATTCAATTACCCCCCCCCCCCAAAGACCCTTTATTTCTGAGATAGTCTCTCTCTATATCGTCTCTCCCTCTCCCTTCTCTCTAGAACCTTCTGGTTCTATCTTCTTCTCCCATGAATCCCACCGCTTCTCTGGCCACCTCCAGCCTTACCTCTTTCGACCACCAGCCGCAATGAAACCTTTCCTCGTTGAATACCTCTATCTTTGAGACCCCAGGATCCTCCACCATGCGATATGGCCATTGAAATCTTTTCCTAGTTCGTCTCCAACCTTTCTCCGATGGGTTTTGGTCTGATGGTGCTATGGACACTATTACTACCGAGTTTCTCTGCCAGGTTTGTCTTACTTCTTATTGGTTTCTTATGAAACCCTAATCTCTACCCATACCTCTCAAATATTTATATTTTTAACGATTTTAACTCACACCCTTATATTTTAAACTACTCTCTACTCGATCTTTACGATTGCTGAAAATTTTAAACGTTTTT
The DNA here is from genome assembly GCA_034376525.1 of Nicotiana benthamiana. Taxonomy (NCBI): domain Eukaryota; kingdom Viridiplantae; phylum Streptophyta; class Magnoliopsida; order Solanales; family Solanaceae; genus Nicotiana; species Nicotiana benthamiana. Next base: position 130,613,757 of record CM067329.1, on the reverse strand, counting down.
GTTTCCCTTTTGAATCTAGGGTTTCTGAACCCCTTCTCAAAATTTTTTTATTTTCTGATTTTGAGTACTGACTCGTGATTCTCGATACTATTTCTGATTGTTTGCTTAAGTTTGATGAAACCCTAACTTTGTATGATTGTGTTCCCATTATTTCCCGGTTTGTGTATTCTTCTGGGTTCTTCTCCGAGTTCTATGCTCTTTGCTTTAATTTTGTAGTAAGTGTTTCATTACAGTACCCTTTTGTTTTCTTCTCTTAATGTTCATCTGATTGCTTAAACAATGATTTTATACTGATTATTCGAGCCCTCTTTGAGACTCTGTTGCTTTAAAATCGTGATTATACGTATTTTTCCTATAGTTTGAATTGCTTCCTTAATTTTTGGGATACTTTCCTTGATTAATGCTAATTTCCTAGGTCTTCAATCTCGTTCATGATTTTTGAAAATTATTTTCCTGAATTACAGTGGTATTTTGCCCTATATATGTGCACAAATTTGTTGATTGATTTGCCTGACCTATTTCCCTAATTAGAGTGTCATGTACCTAGTATTTATTGAATACTATATGTTACTCTTTTTCCTTATGGGATTATACCCTACTTTGAGATTTCCTTCCTTTTAAATGACTGATTATTACTATTTGATTTGGAGTCCTTAATTAAAGGGAAGTACACATACTAATTTGATTGTGATTGATGCCAGTTCCTTAATTAAGGGACTTGTACATTATTGTTTACTCGTATTCAGTACTATAAATACTTCCTATTCTTTTTTACAAAACACATTGACAGAAACCATCACATTGCATACCAAAACATACAGACGGTAATCACATTGCTCTCTTTTGTGCTATTTCTCTCCTTTTCTCTCTTGTGATGTTGCTATCTACTCCTGACTGTCAATAGCTAGCTAAAAAACCAAGGCTAATATTGTGCTTACATTTGGATCTTGCATTTTGCTGTGCTCTCTTTGTTACTGGTATGTCCCGATTAAATCCTATGTTCCAAAACCAATGTGGTTAATACTACTCCAGTATATTCTATTCCTAATTGTTTTCTACTTGTACTTATATTGTGCACCATGCGATTGATTCTTTGTTTTTCTGTTGAAACTTGCATGCTCATGACTACTGTTATCCACTTGTTTACTCTTTATTTGTTAAAATTAATTGTTTCTCAAACTCAAAAAATCATACATACTCTTGTCACCATACACCATTCTCTCTTGCTACAATTAACCGAATAGAGATCGAACTCGAGTCGAGCAACACACACTAAACAAGTAACCTTTTCACACCTATTCCCTGTGGGATTTTACCCAAACCTTGTTGGATTATTACATTTGGCATCGACCTCCTTAAAATATTTATTAAAGTGTAATTTGAGCGTATCAATGACCCAAAAAGTCATCACCTTTTTTAGAAATAAATTCAGCATTCTAAGTCCTTAAAACCCTCATTCAGCATCACCTCGATTTGTGTGCGCAGTCCAAGTATGTAGCCGTAAAGCCATTATGTGAAAATCTATGAAAAGTGATGAATTTTGACTTTAAATAAATTTAAGTTGACTTCGGTCAACATTTTAGGTAAACAGAGCTGGACCCATGCTTTTGACGGTCTTGGAAGGTCCGTAGGAAAATATGGACTTAGGTGTACGTCCGAAATCAAATTTTGACGTCCCAAGCCTGAGAAATGAATTTGTAAGTAAAATTAGTTTCTGAAATTATTTATAAGTTTTGGAAAAAAATTTCTTTAAATTTGATTGTATCGGGCCCATATTATGCTTCCGGTGCTCAGTACAAGTCTTATATGTGGTTTAAGTAAAGTCTGTGAAAGTAGGTAAGAAATGGACTTGAAATAACATGAACAGACCGCATTTGAGAAAAATGGAACATTTGAAGTTCTTAAGTGCTTCCATGATTTTGATGCTGAATTCATAGTTATTGATGTTATTTTGGATATTTTAATGTGTGAGTAAGTTCGTAGGGTGTTTTTTTGAGGTAGTGCGCATTTTTGGTCTGGAGACCCGAGGGCTCGGGAGTGTTTTTCGACTTGGAAAAGCGGGTTTTATGTTGCTTGCTTGTGTCTAGTTATTATGTACTATGCGATCTCATAGGAAGGTTTGCGATCGCATAGTGTAATTTCAGGGGGTCCATTTTGGTACTATGCCATCGCATACCTTCTTGTGGGGGGTCACCAGTTGTTCTATGCGATCGCAAACCCTACTCCACAATCGCAATGCCTAGTCCCCCTTACCCTATGCGATCGCATACCCTTGTCCGCGATTGCAAAGACCAATTTTGCCCCACCTGGTAAGACTACCTGGGTAGTTGTTGTTGTTGTTGTTGTTGTAATCTTAGACTCATTTTCTTCAATTTCTAATAACACCCATTAGATTTCTAGGCCTAAATCATATTTTTAAGGGTAGAAAATTAGGAATTTGGGTAGAGATAGGAGTTTTTGTATAAATAGAACTCAGACGTCATTTTGGGGTCAAATTTCGAAACTAATACATATTCGGACTTATGGGTGAATGGGTGATTGGATTTTTTTCCAAACCTCGTGTTTTAACCAAGCGGGCCTGTTGTCAATTTTTGAATTTTTGGGAAGAATGATAAGAAATCTATAATTAAGCATTGAATTGAATTTTTTAGCGTTTATTGATGTTATTAAGTCGATTATGTCTAGATACAATTGATTTAGAGCCAAATTCAAAAGGAAAAGCAGTGTTTGAGGCTTGAGTTGGTCATGGAAGTTCGAGGTAAGTGTTTTGTCTAACCTTAGCTTGATGGATTAGGAGTCGAGTCCTATTTGCTATTTTGTATTTGTTGAGTACGACATGTAGGCATGGTGACGAGTATATACTTGGTGTCAAACATGCCTGTGAGTCTATTATTGTGATTATAATGACATTATTGTATTATTCATGCCTTAGCAATGGTTTCAATTATTGGCAAGTTTGTGGAAGTAAATTTTGAAATCTGATCATTGAGGAGCATTGGCTCAAGTTGTATAAAAAAATATGAAAGTATAAGTGGTTATTGAACCTTTTAGAGCACTGACTCAAATTGTGAAGTGAATTGTGAAGTAAAAGTGAGAAAGAGAATAGAATCACTATGTTGCCTCCCCTGCCGGTAATTTATTGCTTTTGTTGTTATCTCCCTTGATGGGATGTTGATGTTCTTGATGTTATTCCCTTGCCGGGACTTAATTGTTGAATCATTATTCCTTCACCGAGATTGTTATTGTAATTTCACTTATTTCCTTGCTCTATTATTTGTGATTGTCTTTTGGGTGAGGAATAGTGTTAATGCACGAATGGTGATGTCATGTATAGTTTTAGTGAGAGAGTGTTATAGCACGAAGTGTGATGCCGTGTATGATTTGTGAGGAAGAGTGTAAAGCACGAAGGGTGATTCCGTGCCGCACAATGTGTTGTTCTGTGCCGATTATATTGATTATATGTTGGGGACGAGAGTAAAAGCACGAAGGGTGATGTCGTGCACATTTTCATTACTTGATTGCTTTGGTGAGGACGAGAGTAAAAGCACAAAGGGTGATGTTGTGCGCTTGTTTAATTTCTGATTCTTGTTGTTAGGTAAGATTTGGTGTTCCTGTTATTTCCTCACTGTCTTTATATTCTTATTTGAACTTTCCCCGCAGTATGAATTCCCCCTCCCATAGTTGACTATATTTATTGTTCTTATTTTTTGTTGTATATAGTTACACTGCACAGGTTTATCTTGTAATATGGTCCTAGCTTCGTCACTATTTCACCGAGGTTAGGCTAGACAATTACCAGCACATGGGGTCTATTGTGCTGATACTACACTCTGCAGTATGTGCATATCCCAGAGCATATTTTGGATCTTAGCTTGGGTGGCTGCCTTCAGTTCAATCGGAGGTCCAAGGTAGTCTTGCAGGCATCCGCAGGCCATATCATCTCCTTCTATCCCTTTATCTTGTATCCTTTATTTATCTTTGAATCAATATATAATTTTTCTTTAAGACTTTGTATGTATCATTATTAGACTGTTTATTAAACTGTGACACTAGTTTTGGGTAGTCGATGTTCAAACAGTTGTATCAGATTTATATTTATATACTTATTGCTTTTCTACCGGTTATTACAGATTCCGCTGTTTAAATGTTATTGCTTTATAATTGGTAAAGAATATAAAATGTGTAAAAAGGTAAATTGTTCAAATAGTCGGTTTGCCTAGCTCACATTAGTCGGCGCCATAACGACTTCCGACGGCGGGAAAATTGGGTCGTGACACTTCTATAACGTCTCTCGTCTTAAAGCCAATCAAGATGTGTGTCGCCCTCCCCCCTCCTCTTTCTCGTGAAATTAAGTTTATGACATTTTGGAGGAAAAATCGTTCCCTTTTGGGAGTTGGGTTTTGAATTGAAGTGTCTCCACCTAAAGATTGAAGTGCATTAGGACACTAAGAAGGGTTTGACTTGAGCAACAAGAGATTGATTAAAGGCTTGAAATTATCCCAAAGGGAAGGTGTTAGACACTCCTCAGGATCCACTAGTATGACTTTCCGCTAGACTATTGTTGTGAACTTAAGTGCAAATAACACATAGGCAAGTAAAACTCCAAGTAAGAGGGGATTTTCACATAATGGTTACAATAAACAGAGTCGGAAAGAACTAAAGAAAGTTGATTTTTCTTAGAAGAAATAGCTTGAAAACATTAAAAGAAACAAAGAAACAATGGGAAAGGGATCCTAGGTTTATTAATAATATGAATCACCCCACACAACATCGGGTAATCACTCCTCAATGAGGGGCTACACATGATATTATCGCGTGGTCATCACATCTATATCTACCCTTTCCCACCCTGTTAAGGTATTAAAGTGTGGAATGATCTCATTTACTTATTACATGCTATTACCAGTCCCAATCATATCAGTCCCGGAGGCATTTAGGACTACTAATCCTAAGAGGGAGGGAGGTTAGGCTTATTTGTAGTTTCAAAAGGCAAAATTCTAAGGCGACATACAAAACATGTGTAGCAATTTGGGGGGAAGCATATAACAAGCAAAATGCTCAAATCTACCTCCTTTAAACAGAGGAAAGCAAATAATTAGCATGACTTACACATACTTTTTAGGGTTTTATTGAAACTTAAGAGATAAGGCAAACTAATTTATTACATAGTTTAGATAAGAAGCTCGAATCAGGCCTGCTTGCTTTATGTAGTTAATAAAAACTTATTCAGTTTGTAATTTTACCGTAAATGTTGGGCGAGGGACCTATAGGCATGATATCTAGTGATTTTAGAAAAAATAAAGTAAAAAAATAAATGCGTACTGGTTAAAAAAGATTGTCTGATTATTAAAGAAAAGAAAGTTTTTAGAAAAAGGTTGTAAGTTCCGCAAATGATGATACGTCGTTATCACTTGTTTTAGATTTACAAGCGAGTGAAGCGATTCATACTTGATTAATAGCTCCTATAGACATGCTTTCCATGCATTAGTCATTTTAAACCCTGTTATAGACATGGTAAAATGTTGAAACTCTATAAACATGATATCTATGTGCTAAATTTTTATTTAAAGCCTATGATCATGATTGCTGGATAAAAATGGATATACAATATTAAGAGAGAGTTGTAGGAATATTTTCTATATGCATATGCAGAATTCATATTTTTAGAAACTTGTGGACACGATTTTTATATGAGATGATGCAGGATTCAGAAATACTTATGGGTAGGATATCTATGTAAGAAAATTCATAATACAGATAGGCAGGATATCTATGTGAGAAAATGCATAATACATATAGGTAGGATATCTATGTGAGAAAATGCAGAATACTTATATGCAGGATGTCTATGTGAGAAAATGCAGAATTTTAGAAAAACACCTATGGGCAGGATATCTACCCTTTACATACATAGTTATCCCTTCCTTTTTAATTAGCCATCCCCAAGAGTTTGTAACAAAATTATTACAGCCTAGAATAAAATGAAAAATACATCACAAATTATAAGGTACAACCACTGAGAGCCTGATTCAGCCTTCATGTCGGAAATATGAGGTAGACCAACTCCAAAGATCATGATCCAAACCCTTTCTCACATTTGAGTGTGTCAGAGTTCCCTAAGAGTATCAAATAAACTCTAGGCAGTGCTTATACCTATATGTATTATCAGATTAAGACATAGTACAGTGTGGAAAGGGCCAGCCCTCAAGAATCCAAGTTCAGAGGGAACTGAAGGTCCCAAGGCAAGGCTTACAAGACGGGGAAGAACTTAAAACTATGAGAGAGTGCAAGTGCAGGAACAGAATTTTGAGAGGAAAAAGGGGAAGGGAAGTAGTTACATAATAGTACACATTGGTGTTCAGTGGAAATGGGAAATTGAAAGAGGCAAGGCAGGTTATGGGCATACCCAGCAATGGAGAGTGCTATTATACCCCCTAATCCTGCTAGAACGCACTATTAGAGGTTAGGATACCAATGGATCAAGTTCAGTTCATGGACAATAATTTGAATATTTCTATGCCTTAAACCATAGCTCAAACACATAGGGGCAGGGGGTTTTGAGATTCATAATAGAAACAAGCAGAAGGAAGTCAGCATGCTAATTTAAGTGTTGAACTCTACAGAAACAATAGGTAGACATGGATACAAAAACAGTAAATAGATATTATTGTGGTGCTAAAGATTAAATCTGGGCATACCAGTTTCAGAGAGACGAAATTGAGAAAAGCAGTAGGTCGTGTAAACAGGCCACATTGCAGACAAGAAGAGAGAATATTATTATGTATAAATGTGAGTTTAGAAAGATTTTGAATGTGTGTTTGTGTTTGTGAAAGAGTTGTGCATTTATATTGTGAAAATCAAGCGGAAATAAGCTAAGAAAACAGTTAAGGAACTGAATATTAAATAAGTACCAATCACACAGCACTTCCTTTAATTAAGGAATTCAGATTCAGACGGTAAGAGTTACTTAAGGAAAGAAATCAAACAACTACTTTGCACAAAGTAGTCAATTAGGGGTAAGTACATAGAAGTTTGTTTTTAGGGGAAGAGTTGTTGAAATACACGGTTGCATGATTAAGGTAAGAAAATCAATTCGTAGCCAGTAAATCAAGGACCAAAGATGTTTTAATCAATGGTTTATGAATGAACCAAGTCAGAAAAGTCAAGTAACTTAAATTGAGTCATAGGGAAATCAACAAATAAGGAAAGAAGTCAACCAATCTATACATATGGAAATAAGCAATATTTGAAAGCCATTTAGAAAGGGGAATCCAGCACATATAAAGAGTATACAAGTATCAGGCATGCGAGAAGGGATCAAGAAAAAGGTCTCGTAAAGTTTGGCTAAAGTTAGAGTCATATGAATAAACAAAATTGAAATGGTGATTTTGAAACCTAATGAAGAAGTAGATGAAAGAATTCCAAGAACTCGAATAGTTCCAAAAATGAGGGCTTTCAAAATTAGGCAAGTTCAAAGATGAAGAGCCAACAAATCATGTAGCCAGGTGTGTCAAAACTCGGTTTAACCCCAAATTTTAGGGTTTTTGTCATTAGCTAAGTACTGGGACGAAAGTGCAGGTGACTATGGGGAAAAGATATTACTTGAAAACAGGTTCAGGGGTCCCAAAAAGAACTGAGACCCTAGACACGTCTTTCTGTAGCAAAAAACACATGAACATTATAGTAAAAGAATAGCATGTCAAACAAAGTAGAGAAACTCAAAGGAATATAGTAGAAGAACTGATAAGAAGCATAATGAAAAAATCAATAAGAACAGTAGGAAAGGCATACTAAGAAGCATATTAGGAGAATCTTAACTAGAACACTTAATAAGAAGCAAACGCAAGAACGCAATAGTGGAAAAACACTCAATAACACGGTAGAGGAAAATATAGCAGAAGAAACACATAAGAGCACAGTAGAAAAATACGATAAAAGAAACACACAAAAGAAAGATAAAGTCAGAGACACTTTCAAATAATCTCAGACAAAAATCTAGGTACAAAAGAGAAAAGATTTTTGAAAGTAGTTTTTGAAATAAAAGTCAAGAGAATCGTTTAAAAATCTTAAGGAAAGCATAGATCTAAAACAGATCTAAAGAGATCAGAAGAATCTCGAAACTAGAATTTTCAGAGGAACCCAAACAATGAGAAAGGCTAGTATCTAAGCAAGAGGAGTCAAGACCAGGCTTCGGAAAAGACATAGCTCTACGGAACAAGGTTGCAAATGGTCGTGAAACTCTACTTGGCAAAGTTCTGAACCCCAAATCTTCGTGGTCGAGTGATGCAGCTTCACTAAACCAAATTTGAGGAGCCATAAGTGGCTTGGTGGGTGGTGAAACCACTATATATTTAGGTTAGAAGGTGTAAAGAATTCATCGGAGAGGAGGGGATGGGGGAAGGTTCTAGAGAGAACGAGAGGTTAGAGAGATAGAGATGAGTGGGGAAAAATGAGGAGTATTGGGAGGGGGTTGTTTGATTTAAAAAGGTAAGGGCGGATCTAGAGCGTTGATTAAAATTTATCAACGACCAAGATTTGATATGGGTTGGGACAGGTAGTTTAAGGATTGGGCTAGGGGTCTTGGGTCGGTTTTATTTGGGTTAGGGGTTGGCTTTAATTAGGACACATTTTAGGCTAAGATTGAAATGAATTGGGCTGTTATTTAAATAGCCAGTTTTTCCCTTTTAAAATTGTAAAATTTTTTGGAAAATAATTAAAAATATCAAAATGATTTATAATACATAATTATCAGCTTAAAAATATAAAATATCATTTTATGAATATGAGACGAATTTAATCCAGAAATGGCTAATATTGCAATTTTATCCTTAAAAATACCAAACAAATTTGTAAAAAATAACTTAGCTATATTTAAATATAAACATGACACTCCAATAAATGAACTACAAAAAATGATATTTTTGTGGGGAATTATTGTGTTTTTCTTGACAAAATACGGTAGTAAATCGATTTCAAAATCTTTTAAAAAAAACTAATCTAGCCTTGAAAATACTTATACATGCATATACATGCTATTTTGAAAGGTATTTTAAATATAAACAATATATGAAAAAATTAGGTATCAACGATGTGATGACCCAAAAGGTCATGTTATGTTTCAGAAGTCGAATCTGCGCTCTTAAGCCTAAAAAATATCCTTTCTACCCTCCTCGATTTGCATGCACAATCTGGACATATTTCTGAAAAGCTTTTATGTTGAAAAGTTAATTTTAGTTGATTTCAGTCAACGTTTTGAGTAAATGGATCCGGACGCGTACTTTAATGGTCCCAATGAGTTTGTAATGAAATATAGGACCTGAGCATATGGCCGAATCAAATTCTGAATCCACTAGCTCGAGTTATAATTTTTTGTTATAATTAAATGTCTGAAAAATCTAGTAGTTTTAAAGAGTTAATTGATTTTTGGCCTTGTTTATACTGGGTCTGTATTTTTATTCTAAAGCCCAGTACATGTTCAATATAATATTTATAATTTTTCTACAAAATTTGGTAAAAACGGAGTTAGTTTCACGTGATTCGGACGTCCATGTGAGGAAATAAAGACTTAGACAAGATTTCTCCCATTCTTCAAGCTTTCAAAACCTAAAACACAGGGGACGATTTTCTAAAGAGCATTTCTTTCCCAAATCATAGATATGTGATTCTCAACTATTTTTTCAATCTTTCAATTTATTTTACAAGATTTCAACCTAGAATCTAAGGTTTTCATCTTGGAATTGGGATTTTAGGTAGAAACTAGGGATTCGAAATTTGATGATTTAGACCTCTAATTGAGGTCGGATTCTAAAACTAATTATATATCTATGCTCAGAGGTGAATGAGTAATATGGTTTTAGTTCAAATTTTGGGTTTGGACCAAGCTGGCCTGAGTGTTGACTTATTAAAACATGGCCTAATAAAATTCTTTGCAATCGTGGGTAATTCCTAAGGCTTAAATTGAATTATTTGGTGGGTAATTTACTAAATTATATTGGTTTGGAGGCTTGTGTGAAAGAAAATGTGGTTTTTAAACTTTGAGTCAGCCGTTGGAGCGAGGTAAGTGTCGTGGTTAACCTTGTCTTGAGGGATTAGGTCTTATTTGCCTATTTTCTACGTGTTTAAATGTTAGGTACTGATACCCAAATTTCCTCTCATATATTATTAAATATGCATAAATAACTTCATTATATTGTACATGGATTTATAAACATGCACAAGTATTTTTATAATTTTAAAGGCCTTAAATCAATTTATTTCTATATTTTTAAGTATATAAATACTCAATAATTATCCCTCATATTACTTTACAATGATTTAATCATCTAAATTCATCATGCATGCTCATATAAGTGTTTAAATATCTTATTTGCTTTTTAAGACTATAATTGCATATATTACAATAATAGCCCATACATATGCATAACCACGTTATCTATATAGAAAATAACTTTTTATATTTTTATAATGTTAGGTAATTGTTATATATTATCCTCATGCACAAAAATTATTTTTATCACTTAATTAATTATTTTTAAAAATTATCTTATTTATAAATTGAGTATTTAGCGAATAGCCATTTAATTGTTTCAAGATTTGGACCCCCCCCCCCCCCCCCGCCCAATTGAAATTAAACCATTAGCCCAAGCTGAGCCAGCCCAAATTAAATAACCCCTCTCCAACCCAAACCTCGTATAATTGTGGCCATTGATCTTTGAGATTAGCGGTCCACGTTTTTCCTTTCCATTTTTAATCTGAACGACCCCCAAAACCTACCCATTCTACAGAGACCTACGCCCCCAAATGTTCTCGTCCTCTTTTCTCTCTCAGACACTCCAAAACCTAGAAGCACCGTCACCCCAAAATTCACCCAAACCCCTTCGATCCCTGACGTGATATGGGGTTATTTGGTGTTTTGCTACACTATCTAACTTCATACCTCCACTGGTTGTTCAATTCTTGTTGTTTTAAGAGGGAATCTCGAAGAGATTTGACTCAGAGTCGACCTAGGCTCTTCCTTTTCTTATGAACTCGCCTTCTGTTCATCAGTGTTTGTTGAGTATTGCCAATTTTGTGGTTGTGGTTAGATTTTTAATTTAACTCGCCTCTTATTCTCAAAAACCCTCATCTTTTCAACTTGAATCTGTTCGGATCGTAGTAGGTAAGAAGTGATTTTAAGTTTATCCAGTAGATTTTTTAAAAAATCTCTTGTTCTCTACATCGTTAATCGATTTAACATCCCTCAAGATTAGGGTTTCGCTTCCTTATTATTTGCTGTTCATATCTCTGTAGATCTGAAACGATTTCGAGTTTCTATAGAATTTTTTTAAAGATCTTCTTTTTCCTTACTTTTAATCGATCCTAATATTCTTTAATAACTAGGGTTTCACTTCGTTTTTTTTTCTGCAAAACTTTTCTAAGAGATTCCTATGTGTTTGATTATCCTTTTTTATTAATTCTTCCATGACTACATTCTAGTCTTTAGCTTGTTTGATTACTTCATTGTACGAATATTTGCATGTTATTCTTGAGTAATTGATTGATTATCTGAATTGCCTAGGATTCGAAATAGCTTTGTTTTACTGAGGTAATTACTTCATGTATTTTTGTCTACTTTCCTTATTTTGGGACTCCTAATTAGCATTACTTACCTTAATTGTTCCTATTAAGCTTAATTTACAGGCTGATTGTCTTACCAACCTAGATTGGCCTCTATTTACTTGTGTTACCTTATTTGTGTAACTAATTGCCCTATTACTTGCCGCATATTTAGTGTTTTGACTCTAATTGGCTATCAGAATTATCACTGACCTTATTTAAACCTCAATTTCATGTTAATTTTGAACATAACCCCCCGATTATGCTTATTTATTGGTCTTGTTAAGCCTAATTGAATGACTAATTATTATCTTCACCTTATTTGTAAACATTTAACCTTCTTAAACTTATTTACTTTACTCTACTCAATGCTTTATAAACCTCACTCTGTTTCTAAACACACACTCACACATACATAGAGAAAAACACAAAGTTCTTTCTCTTATCCTCCGCCACAATCTTCCTAATTGTTTGTTGCACTATCTAGCTGGCTGAAAGCCAAGACTATATCCTTGGATCATGTTGCTTCACTTTACTCTTGCTATCTCTTAACTAGAATGTCTCGACTTCTGCTATCATTTGAACTTCTATATAATTAAACCTGTGTGCTTCCTATTTCTTGTCTACTCTTATGTGATTAAACCTGTGTGTTTTATATTTTCAGCATGACTACTTCTATGTGATTAAATATGTGTGCTTTCTATAATTAGCATGCATACTTCTATCTAATTAGATCCACGTGTTACATGTTCACTGATCCTAATCAGCATGTCCACTTCCATTTAATTAGGCCTATGTGTTTCCTGTTTTCAGCATGCCTACATACTTGTTTCTATGTAATTAGACCCATGTCTACTTGTTTTTCAACTATTATGCGTCTTGTTTAGTTTTAAATGTTCACCCTTAGCAGGTTCCAGATTAGTTCATGATTTCTATGCTTCGAACTTTTGCTACCTTTCTGCATGACTATCTAAATGGTAATCTGATCCCAGCTTGTTGTACTTTGTTTAATACATGTCCATATGCACGTCTAGCAGTAATTAATGAACTAAGTTTACTCTAGGCAATGTGATATTTTGTTTGAAGTGATTGTGATCTTGTTTCAGTCTTCTGTTTGATTGTTGGAATCTTTGTTTGAATCCCATGTGTTGAAAAGACTCTGTTTGTTCCTATTTACCCCAGAAAATCCAAACTATTTTCAACTGCTACTCTTAGAACATCTTGGGTCATGCCCCTCCAGTGTGAGCATTGCATAGGAGTCCATGAGACCCCTCTGACTGGATCTATCCAAATTCAAAGCCCATCAAAGACTCTCCTACATGAAAGGATCTAAGTCCATCCATGACACACTAGGGCTGGATCTCCAAAACTTGTTAAAAACAAGGTTTCTTTAAAAGATTTCTGGTGTGAGCATTGCCCAAGGTCCATGAGGCCCTTGGAAACTTTGACACACCAGAAAACCATTGGGTGTACTTTGAGAATATTGGTATGTTTCAGACTTGGTTGAAGGCTTGGCTTCTAAGATTACTTTTGGGCCTAACCATCTCCTTATAGTATAGCAGTTTGATTTTGTAACTCGTTTATATTTTGGTCGTCATAATAATTCCTTATAAAATAGATATCTGAGTCATTAGTAAAATTGAGAGGGATTCTTATATATATCTTGTTGGGAACAGGTAGAAATCAGGCCTATAGGTTGCTGCAATGTTTATTTGCTTATGTGCATCAGAAAACATGCCTATAGGACTCATGTAATTCTTTAAGTCCTGAATTTTCATCCTTCACATCATTAGAAAACCTGCTTCTAAGTTATTTCTCAATTTTGCATCAATAATCGTCTCTTTAAATCCTTTGTGTGTGCATTACAAACCATGTTTCTTAGAATTTATTTATTAAGTTCACTTGGAAATTGATTGATGCTTTACTCGCCTAGAAATCATGCCTAATTGAAACACATATTGAAACTCATTCATGAAAATAAGTGTGAAAATGAGTTCCTACATTTCGATACCGTGCCTATAAGTTTTTAAATCCGTTCTTGCATTTAGATACCATTCCTATAAGGTTTTCAATGAGTTCATGCACTTAGATACTATGCCTATTAAGTTTTTTAAATGAGTTCCTGCATTTAGATACCACGTCCAAAGGTTGTAAACTCAGTTCTGCATTCTAGAAACCATGCCAATAAGATTGAAATCATTTCTGCGTTTAGATGTTATGCCTATATGGGTTTTTCTTTTAATCAGGTTCTGCACATTGAAATCATGCCTACAGGGTATAAGATAAAATTAATCACTAAAACCAATAATCAGTTTAGAGCTTAGACACCTGATTTTTAAAATCCTATCCGGCTATCATTTAGGCAATCTTGTAGCTTGATTGAGTTATGGGTGTAAAACTGTTATTTTCCTGCTGCTTGAAGCTGCAAAGATTCAAGAAGTAATAAAATTAGTAGGCAAACTGATTAGGTATTTACTACCCCACTTTAATACAAATGATGCATATGTCGTGCTCATCTAGATATCCTACTATAAGACTCTTATATTGTTTAAAACTGTTTGTTTGTGGTGAACCATTGTTTATCTATTTTTTGAGTAAATATGAGCCTTTAATTGCATCTTTATATGATAGTCCTATCTAACTTTTATTTTTTGCTTAGTTTTCTCCTTTTTAAAAAACACAGGCGAGTCTATAACTTCCTTAAATAAAGGTCCTAAACGCCTCCAGGGCCACAGGCAAGGGAAGGGTAATGCACGCATATGGCACGTACTGGATACTATTAGAGCGCTTAGGTAATAATAATTATGGGGAGGTTAATCGGGTAGTGAAGGATATGATAACATGTGCGCTAATTCTATGTGTAGCACCCTAACTTGGGGACGATTACCAAGTATTGCACAGAAGTGATCCTATAGGCTAAAAAACTTAGGACCCTTTTTACTCCTTATTTTAAACGTAATATCTATTTGTCTAAATTACTTTGTTTGATTATAAGACTAATTAAGCTAATTCGATATTGGTCGGGACCCACAGTTGTGGACCTCGGGGGGGGGGGGGGGGTTAGGGGCATAAAATCTTTCTCTCATGTTTATTTTGAGCCCTTACCTAATCTCTGGTTATGCAAATCAGTTTACGAGTTATTTGCTTTAGGTGGCCTAATGCACCTTAAATCCGTTAGGTGGCGACTCCTCAAATTCCATAACTAATTCCCTAAAGGAAAGGAGTTGCCCCAAAGAAATGTCAAAACCCGAACTCCGCGAGGAAATATGGGGTGTGACATTATGTACTATGTATAGGCGAGCTGACGAGTACCTATGAATTGTCGTAAAGTTATAGCATGCGAGTGGTTCCTATTCATGTGATTATTGCTTTCTTTGATTATATTATAATTGTTTAGACTATCTACTTGTTATGTTGAGCACTCCTATCATGTTTATGAACTTTGGAAGTGATTGAGTATTGACTCAAAGATGAGGGTGATATTTGTGGAATCAAAGGTTGAAATATTATTTGTTAATATTATTTCTATCTCCCTATTATTATTGTTACTTTTTTTGTGAGGGAGATTGTAGAAGTATGAAGGATGATGACGTTCCATATTTTGTGAGTGATAATGCACGAAGGATGATGTCGTGCCATATTGTGAGTGTTGGTGCACAAAGGGTGAGGTCATGCCATATTTTGTGTATGTCTTGTCTTAGCCTCGTCACTACTTCGCCGAGGTTAGGCTTGATACTTACTACATGGGTTAGGTTGTACTATTACTGCACTCTGCACTTCTTGTGCAGATTTTGGTGTCAGTCCAAGATGATCTTGAGACTTGCTGTTGACTTCATTCCACAGGATACACAAGGTACATCTGTCGGTGTCTGCAGTCTCTGGAGTCCCCTTCAAGCTATTTCAATTTACTATTTCTTTTAATTCAAAAATAGTTGTACTATCTTTTAGCCAGTTAGTTATCGTTAATCTTAGAAGTTCGTGAATTGCAACACCAGATTTTGGGTAGTTGTGCATAAAAATTAAGGTTTTATGTATTTTTGCACTTCTATAAAATTTTATGGCTTAGTTGTTATTAATCAGTGACTGGTTTAAGAATTTTGTTTAATAATCTCTAATGTTAAATTTCCTTAAATGTGAAATATTGGGTGCCATCACGGTCCGGACGGTGAGAATTTCGGGTCGTGACACAAGAAAAGAGTTCCTTTTATATAACATGAAGCACGGAAGGAACAAATTTCATCTGATACACAATATTCATTAGGTGAGATTCCATTTAAATATCTTGGAGTACCTCTATCCTCTGGGAAGATTAATATACATTAATGTCTTCCACTGGTCAAGAGGATGACAACTAGAATCAAGTGCTAGTCACCAAAATTCTAATCATACAATGGTAGATTCATGCAATTAATCAAGAGTATGCTATCCGAAATAAAAACCTACTGGGCTCAAGTATTACTACTGCCAAAAAAGTGCTACAACTCTTCACTAGTGTTTGTAGAACCTACTTGTGAACAGGGAATGCTCAAGCATCTAAAGGGTTTTAGTGGCTTGGGAAAAATTATGTATACTAAAATTTTCTGGGGTCTAAACATAATTAATTCTTCACATGGAAAAAGACATCTATTTGTAAGCTGCTTTGAGCAGTAACTTCAAAGAAAGACACTCTTTGGGTCAAGTGGATCCACAGTTTCTATACAAGAGCAAAGGACTGAGTAGTATGAAGACTCCACAAAGTATGCTGGATTGTAAGAAAGATAATTGATTCTAGACAATTGTTTCAATTTTGGGACCCTCAACATGAATTGCAGAAATTTATTCAAGGAGGAAAATTTAGTATCAAGAAGGCATAACTATCTCTCAGCCCCCTCGCCTAAACCCCCCCCCCCCCCCCCCCTCCCGGTACCAAAAAGTAGAGTGGAAGTGTCTGATCATGAATCCAATGCTACCATGACATTAAATTATTATTTGGCTTGCAGTACAATAAAGATTAGCTACAACTGATCAATTATAAAAATGAAAGGTACATGTCCATATGGAGTGTCTATTATATAACACTAATACATAGGAAACCTTTGCTCACCTCTTCTTTGCATGTACATTCTCTGCAACTATTTGGAATGTTCTACTAAAATGGATAAGAGAGCACAAGGAATTGGGAACATGGATACAGGAAGTGAAGTGGATAACCCGGAGAGTGAATAACAATAGAGTGTAGACAGAAGTGTTGGGTTGGCTCTTTGCTGCAACAATATGTCACATTTAGGGGGAACACTATACTAGAAGATTCCAACAGAAGCAAAGGCACACCAAGCAGATCATTAGAGAGATTGCACTCCAGCTACATATTAGAGAACAACAATATAGAAGATGGAGGAAGATACTAAATAGCTTAGATAGCTTTCCCTGCTAGTCATAACATATAGATATAGAGTTTAATTCTGACTATGTGATAAGTAGAATATGAAATAGAGGCCTTGTTCTTACAGTCCAAAAAGAACATGTGGATTTAAATATATAATTGATTAAATAAAATTTTAGTATTTGACAAAAAAACAAACCGGCAAGAAAGTGGTCATTATCTTTGGTGTAACTCATGAAATCACTAACGCCACGATGCATCACTAATTACTCCTAAAGGTTAAATTTTATAATCTCCAATAATTTTCAACAATTTTATTATTTCACTACTTTGTTATTTATTCTATGAAAGAAATTTTACACCTACAAATAGTGGTATTCTTCCTTGTGTTTGAATGAAAAAAGTGTAGTGTGCATGAAAAAAGTGTGGTTGATGTAATAAAAAAAAGATGAGAAAATGAGGTCGTGCAAAGCAAGGATATCCATTACTCATCAGGTGGTTATTTTGGAGCAGTTTTAGCCGAACAGGTTCCGGCTGAAAGACTTCGGCCTGATTTAAACTTATCTTCATGGGCGAATGATGAGCAAGGAAATAATTTCTCTCCTACTTTACATAATCCAGAAAACGAGTGGTAAACTTTAATTTTACCTTTGTGTTACAATATTTATTTTGTTGTATTGGATTTGTATTAACACTTATATATTTCACAAGGGGTACCGGCTAGATATAAATTTTACAAGTTATGAACCAACGCTCAGTTGGAATATGTGTAGTTTTCTTATGTTGAATCATGGTGATCTATTCGGTAGTCATCACCAACAGGATAATATCCATCATGGGATGTCAACACATTATGATTTATAAGTGAAGTGATATAGCTATATGTAAAGTATTTATCAATTAGATTAACTCATTATTTCTTTGATTGTGCGGTAAAGACGAGACACTTGAAAGTCATGTCTTGACTCAATTTCCTGAAGACGACAAATATAATCGGGATCCAGCAGATGCACAAAGTAAAGAAGAGAATAGTTATTATGACAATAATTCTGATGAGCCCGGAGATGAAACACCCTTCCTTGATGAGGGTGATGATGAGGAGCAAGAGAATGTTGGACCTAATTTGATGAGTGAGCATTCTCTATCCCCCGTTATACCAAGAGTGTACGAGACCAACGTGTTTTTTCATTCAGGGGAGATTCCCTACCTAGATCATTTTCTATGTATATCAGATGTGTATGCCTTCACAAGGGATACTAGGATGACCCGACCGGTCATCTTAAGAATTAACACCCTGATCCTCAACTAACTACTTTCCCCGAGTTTATTTCCACTAATTTGAATTGCTGGGATGTTCGATTTTGAGTTCCCGAGAGTTTTGGGACATTTAGCCCCTAAATGAGAGCATAAGTGTTGGAAAGTTGACCGTACTCAGAATTGTGTGAACAAGAGCTCGAAATGGCAATTTGATGGTTCCGTTAGCTCTATTGGGTAATTTTGTGATTAGAAGAATGTTCGGATAGTGTTTTGGAGGTCCGTAGCTAATTTAGGCTTGAAATGCCGAAGATTGAATTTTGAAAGTTCACGGTTCAAAAGTGAGATTTTTATCTGAGGGTTGAAATGGAATTCTGAAAGTTTTAGTAGCTTCGTCATATCATTTGGGATGTGTTGCAAAACTCAGGTTTTTCGGACGAGGCTTGATAGACTTTTTGATCGAAAGTGTGTTTTATAGAGTTTTTGAAATTTTATACTTGAATACGATGAAAATTGTGTTTTGGTATTGTTTGTAGAATTTCGAAGATTGGAATAAGATTGAATGATATTTTAGGTTATGTTGGTGTATTTAGTTGAGGTCCCAGGTGCCTTGGGTGTGTTTCTGATGCTCAATGATTTTTAAAACTTAGAAATTGCAGAAAATATTGCAGCACCCCAGTTCTTGTTTCCTTCTTCGCGTTTGCGTAGAGGAACTGGGCTGGGGGAGGATTGTGCTCCGCACTCGTGAAGTCTATCCCGCATTTGCAAAGGTAAGAGTTCATTAGTCATCATGATCGCATTAGGGTTCACGTTCGCGTAAGCTCTGCCCGTGTAAGCTACGCATTCGCGAAATGGTCTCGTGTTTGCGAAAGAGGAATTTGGCCAGCATGACTTTTGTGCATCGCGTTGAGATAGTTGCCTCGCATTTTTGAAAAAGAACGCGCCTGGACAGATATAAGATTTTAAAGTCGAGGTTTTAGCCATTTTTATCAAAACTATAGCTTGGGAGCTCGGATTTGAGCGAGATTTTGAGGGATTTTAAGTGAAATTGATTGGTTAACGATTCTAAACTCCTTTTTTCTTGTAACCCATAATCTAACCACAGATTCATCCTTTAATTTCGGATTGTGAATGAAAATTTGATAAAACTTCATAGGCTGAATTATTGAGTTTTGATTGGGAATTTGACATCGAATTTGGATAATTTTAGTATGGTTGGACTCGTGAGAGTGCGAGGTTTCTGAAAATGTTAATTTCACCCGATTCCAAGATGTTGTCCTTAGGGACATTTTGGTTATTTTATATAATTTCGCGTATTAACTTAGAGTTTGATTTTAGAATCAACTTCTTGAAGTATTATTTACATTATAAAATGGAATTGAATAGATTTGGGCCATATAGAGTTGGATACTGGTGGCAAAAGCTTGGTTTCTAGTAAATTTTGAGCCGGTTCAAGGTAAGTGACTTGTCTAACTTTGTGTGGGGGACTTTTACCCCTAGGATATGATAATTGGTAATTGAATGCCTTGTACGTGAGGTGACAAGTGCGTACTTGGGCTAATTGTTGAAAATCCAATTTTACATTAACAATTTAGACTGGGTTCCTCTCTTACTTGTTTTATTCTACTTGCAAACATAGCATGTGTTAGTTTAGGAAATCATGCTTAGTTGACTTAATTTCCTAGTTACTTAACTTCCTTAATTGCATTATGTGAAGCATGTTAGGTTTGAGTTTACTATCTACTTGATACGGACTTTGTATTTATTTTTATATTCTTGAACTGGTGCTGTGTGTTTTAAATTTGGACTACGGGAGAGCATCCTGGGAGATCCCCTATTCGTATGACGGTCTGGACTGATGTGCGGGATACCATGAGATCTCTGGCACGTATGTTGAGGATATTGAGAGATCCTCGGGATACCAAGAGGTCCCTGGCATATGTATTGAGGATACCAAGATATCCTCGGGATACCAAGAGATCTCTTGTGTATATCATGAGGATACTAAGAAATCCTCGGGATATCAAGAGATCCCTGATTACCAACCTTGTTGTGAGCGGTATTTCCTGGTGTTTGCGTTACTTCTGTTCCGATATTTTATCCCTGTTATCTGTATAGATTCTGACTGTAGCTTCCCATTTATACTTCTTATTTACCAGATCATTTATTACTATTTATCTCAGTAGTGCCCTGACCTTCCTCGTCACTATCCGATCGAGGTTAGGCTTTGCACTTACTGAGTAGCGTTGTGGTGTACTCATGCCCTTTCTGCGCATGTTTGTTTCCAGGTACCTCTACATAGGCTTACCATCCTTGAGGTAGAGAGAGTATTTGGAGACTTCGTAGTACATCTTCCATGTCCGCAGACCAAAGAGTTTTCTTTTTTACTCTATCTTGTAGTGTTTGCCCTTCTATAATACTATTGACGTAGACATTTTTGGAGATTAAAGCACTTTACTGTATTCCTCCTAGCTTGTGTTCCTTTGAATTTCCGGGTTTTGGGATAGTTTTATAGAAGTTTGAGTTATTGTGTTGTATATACCGAGTGGCATTTTGCATTTCGCTTTCATTTTGTTAAAAATTTATGTGTTAAGTTATATTTTTGCACTGTTAGGCTTACCTAGTCGTAGATGACTAGGTGCCGTCACAACAGTTCTTGGAGGGCGAACTGGGGTCGTCACAAGTTAGTATCAGAGCTCTAGGTTAACAGGAGTCACGCAACACAGGACGGTTTATTGGAGTCTCGCTGATCGGTATGGAGACATGTGTACTTATCTACGAGAGGCTATGTAAATATTAGGAAAATCTTTACTTCATTTGATTTCCTTGTCGTGCGATATTTTGACATCACAATTCTAAACTTTTTTCTTCTATTCTCTCACAGGTGGTGAGCACACGTCCTACTCAAGATGATCAGGCACCCACACCCCCTACTGCAACCGTCAGAGGATGGGGCCGGGGTAGAGGCCGAGAACGCGCACGTGGTGCAGTGAGAGAACCTATGCAAACTGCCACCGAGGTGCCACCAGCAGATCCAGCTGGAGTCCAACAACCTGACATGCCTACTGCTACTACTACTCCAGCCTTTCAAGAGACTTTGGCATAGTTCATGAGCATTTACACCACTTTGGATCAGGTAGGGTTGCTTCCCCTTTCTGTAGCCACATCCCAGACTAGAGGAGAAGCACAAACCCCCACCTCCTGCACTCCTGAGTAGCGAGTGCATGTTGAGCAGGTCCCTGAGATTATTCCTGTACCGCTTGTAGTGCCAGTTCAGCCCGAGGGAATGGCACCTCTTTTTCGAGGAGCAGTTAAAGTTTTAGAGGTTTAAGAGGTACAAGCCTCTTGAGTTCAATGGTCTAGCATTGGAGGATGCTCTGGATTTCTTGATGAGTGTTACCACATTCTTCGTACTATGGGTATTTCTATATCGAGGAGGGTTTGTTTCAATACTTTCCAGCTTCGAGGAGCCGCCTATGATTGGTGGCACACCTATGAGTTAGACAGTCCAAATGATGCTGCATCACTCACTCTGGCTTAGTTTTTAGATTTGCTCCTATGAGAGTATGTTCCTCAGAGCGTCACGGACACGTGGCGCACAGAGTTTGAGCATTTTTTCCAGGCTAATATGACTGTTTCAGAGTATGCTATCCGTAACACCATTTTGGCTAGGCATGTACGAGCCTTGGTTTCTACTACTTGCGAGAGGCTTCGCCAGTTTATTGAGGGGATTATTCCTCCCATCAGATGTAGCATGGCTCATGCGTTGAATATAGATATTTCTTATCGCCGGGTTGTGAGAATTGCTAGGAGGATTGAGGGTATTCATGCTAGGGAGAGAGGAGAGGGAGGCCAAAAGGTCTCGAGAGCAGGGCCATTTCTCAGGTGCCGATGCCCCAGCTACTGATCGACATGGTAGGGGTTATATGAGTCGCCCCGTTCATTCATCTCTTCCAGCAGTAGTGCTGCTCCAGCTCCTCCTAGGCCTTAGGAGCCTTATTATGCACCTCCGATTTCTAGCGCGCCCTCTGCATGGGATGCTTTTAGAGGTCAGTCCAGTAGACTTAGACCTAGCCAGTTGCAGCCACTGCGTCCTCCTACAGCTTTTTTGGAGTGTGGCAAAATCCGTCATGCGGTGAGGGATTGCCCTAGACTTGGGAGGAGTGCAAACCCATATACTCCTCTGCCATAGCGCGGCCCACAGAGTACTCAGGCTATGGTTCCAACACCAGCTGCTACACCATCTGCCCAGCCAGCTAGGGGCGGAGGTCGGGGAGGTAGAAGTCTCCCTAGAGGGTGACGCCTGGCCAAATACTATGCCATTCCTGCTTGTACCGAGGTTGTTGCCTCCGATTCTATCTTCACATGTATTATACTAATTTTGTCACAAAGAAGCATCGATTCTATTCGATCCAGGCTCCACTTATTTTTTTATATATTTTTATTTTGCTCCGCATTTGGATGTACCCCAAGATTTTTTGAGTTCATTTGTTTATGTTTTTACTTATATGGGAGATTCTCTTGTTGTGGACCGCATTTATCGATTTTTTTTGGTTACTATTTGTTGTTTTGAGGCCAAAGTTGATTTATTGCTACTCAGGATGGATGATTTTGATATTATTTTGGACATGGCTTGGAAGTCTCCCCATTATGTTATTCTTGATTGTCATGCCAAGACCGTGATTCTGGCCATGCCACGTGTGCCGCATGTCGAGTGGAGTGGTACCATAGATCACATTCCCAGTAGAATTATCTCTTTCCTTAAAGCACAACGTATGGTTGAGACGGGGTGTGATGCATATTTAGCTTATGTTGGAGATGTAAGTATTGATACCCCTTCAATTGATTCAGTCCCAGTGGTACGAGATTTTCCCCATGTGTTCCCAGCACATATTTCAAGCATGCCTCTTGATAGAGATATTGATTTTGGCATTAATCTATTGCCGGGAACTCAGCCCATTTCTATTCCTCCGTATTATATGCCTCCTGTTGAGTTGAAGGAGTTAAAGGATCAGTTACAGGAATTTCTTGATAAGGATTTTATTTGACCCAATGTTTCGCCCTAGGGTGCTCCTATCTTGTTTGTGAAGAAAAGGATGGTTCTATGCGTATGTGTATCGATTATCGCCAGTTGAACAAGGTTACATTAAACAATTATTATCCTTTGCCTCATATTGATGATTTGTTTGACAAGCTTCAAGGTGCACATGTGTTTCTAAGATTGACTTGCGCTCAGGTTACCATCAGTTGAAGATTCGGGAGCCAGATATCCCAAAGACTTCCTTCAAGACTCGGTATAGACCAATGCCCCAACAGCTTTTATGTATTTGATGCACAATTTGTTCGGCCCTATCTTGACTTGTTTGTCATTATTTTTATTGATGATATTCTGGTGTATTCCCGGAGTCGGGAATATCATGAGCAGCACCCGAGGACTGTGCTTTATACTCTGAGAGAGAAGAAGCTATATGCAAAGTTCTCACAATATGAGTGTTGGTTGGATTCAGTGGCATTCTTAGTCCACGCGGTATCGAGTGAGGTATTTGGGTGGATCCGAAGATTGTAAAAGTCATGCAGAGTTGGCCCAGACCGTCCTCAGTTACAGAGATTTACAGTTTCCTTGGCTTAGCGGGCTATTACCATCGTTTTGTGGAGGGGTTTTCATCGATTACAACCCCTATGACTAGATTTACCTAGAAGGTACTCCATTTCGGTGGACATAGGAGTGTGAGGCGAGCTTTCAGAAGATCAAGACGGCTTTGACTACAACCCTAGTTTTGATATTTCCTACTGTTACGGGGTTTTATACTGTCTATTGTGATGCCTCGAGGGTTGGCCTCGGAATAGTGTTGATGCAGGACAAGAGGGTGATTGCCTACATGTCCAGACAGTTGGAGATACATGAGAAAACTACCCTATTCACGACAATGAGTTAGCTGCCATTGTTCACGCCTTGAAAATTTGGCGCCATCATTTATCCGGGGTTCCCTGTTTTATACTGACCATCGAAGCTTGCAGCATTTGTTCAAGCAAAAGGATCTAAATTAGAGCCGGAGGAGGTAGTTAGAGTTGCTGAAGGAATGCGACATTACTATTTTGTATCAGCCGGTCAAGGCCAATGTGGTGGCTGATGCCTTGAGTTTCAAGGCAGAGACTTTGGGGAGTTTGGCATATTTACCAGCATCAGAGAGGCCTATGACGATGGATGTTCAGGCCTTAGCTAGCCAATTTGTGAGATTGGACCATTCGGAGCCCAGTCGGATTCTAGCTTGCGTGGTTTCTCGGTCATCCTTATTTGATCGTATCATTGATCAGCACTATGATGACCCTCATTTACTTTTCCTCAAGGAATAGGTCGAGCACGGTGATTCCAGAGATGTGACTATTTGTGAAGATAGGGTACTGAGGATGTAGGGTCGGATTTATGTACCCAATGTTGATGGGCTTCAAGAGTTGATTCTGGAGGAGGCTCATAGTTCACGATATTCCATCCATCTGAGTGTCACGAAGATGTATCACAATTTGAGGCAGCACTACTGGTGGAGATGGACGAAGAAAGATATAGTTGGATTTGTAGCTAGGTGCCTCAACTATCAGCAAGTAAAGTATGAGCACTAGAGACCAGGTGGGTTGCTTCAAAAGATAGAGATTCCGGAGTGGAAGTGAGAGCGGATCACCATGGACTTTGTAGTTGGAATCCCACGGACCTTGAAGAAGTTTGATGCTATTTGGGTAATTATGGATCGGCTGACAAAGTCCGCTCATTTCATTCCTATGTGTACTGCTTATTCTTCGGAGCGGTTGGCGAAGATTTATATCCGGGAGATTATTCATCTGCATGGTATTCAACTTTACATTATTTCGGATAGAGGTACTCAGTTCACTTCGCGGTTTTGGAGGGTCGTTCAGCGTGAGTTGTGCACTCGAGTAGAGTTAAGTACAATATTTCACCCTCATACGGACGAACAGTCCAAGCGCACCTTTTAGATTCTCGAGGATATGCTTTGTGCGTGTGATTGAGCTTGGAGGGTTTTGGGGTCGGTTCTTGTCATTGGCGGAGTTTTCTTACAATAACAACTATTAGTCAGGCATTCAGATGACACCGTATGAGACTTTATATGGCAGGCGGTGTAGATCTATGGTGGGTTGGTTTGAGTCGGGTGAGGCTAGACTATTGAGCACCGATTTTGTTCAGGATGCTGTAGAGAAGGTTAAGGTGATTCAGGATAGACTCCGTATATCCCAGACCAGACAGAAGAGCTACGTGGATCGGAGGTTCGTGAGGCTTCCTATATGGTCTGAGAGCGGGTTCAGTTTTGGGTTTCGCCTATGAAGAACGTTATTAGATTTGGGAAGAATAGGAAGTTGATTCCAAGGTTTATTGGCCCTTTTGAGATATTGAGGCATGTTGGGGAGGTTTTTTTAGTTTTCCTTACCTCCCTGCTTGGCAGGAGTTCATCCAGTATTTCATGTTTAGATGCTTCGGAGGAATCACGGTGATTTATCACACGTGTTGGATTTCAGTTCAGTCCAGTTGTATAAGGAACTATCCTGTGTTGAGGAACCAGTGGCTATAATGGACAGGCAGGTCTGAAAGTACAGGTCAAAGAAAATTTCTTCAATAATGGTTCAGTGGCGGGGTCAGCTAGTCGAGGAAGCGAACTAGGAGACCGAGCAGGATATGCGCAGCCGTTGCCCTTATATATTCACTACTTCAGCTATGTCTCTATGCTCGTTTGAGGACGAATGCATGTTTAAGTGTAGGAGGATGTGACGACCTGAACGGTCATCTTAAGAATTAATTCCCCGATCCCCTATTAATTTCTTTCCCCAAGTTTATTTCCGCTAATTTGATTTGTCGGGATTTTCGGTAGAGTTGCGGAGAGTTTCGGGATATTTAGTCCCTAAGTGATAGCATAAGTATTGGAAAGTTGACTGTAGTCAAAACAATGTGAAGACGGCCTCTGAATGGGAATTTGATGGTTCTTTTAGCTCCATTGGGTGATTTTGGGGTTAGGAGCTTGTTCGGAAAATGTTTTGGAGGTCCGTAGCTAATTTAGGCGTGAAATGCCGAAGATTGCATTTTGGAAGTTCCCGGCTCTATAGTGAGATTTTTATCCGAGGGTCGGAATGGAATTCCAAGAGTTTCAGTAACTTCGTCATATCATTTGGGATGTGTGTGCAAAATTTTATGTCTTTCGGACGAGGTTTGACAGATTTTTTGATCGAAAGAGTGTTTTATAGAGTTTTTGAAATTTTAGGCTTGAATTCGATGAAAATAGGTGTTTTGGTGTTGTTTGTAGCATTCCCAAGTTTGGAACAAGTTTGAATGATATTTGAGGTTATGTTGGTGTTTTTGGTTGAGGTATCGGTGACCTCGGGTGTGGTTCGGATGCTCAATGGGTGATTTTAAGAACTTAGAAATTGCAGAAAATATCACAGCAGCCCAGTTCTGGTGTCCTTCTTCGTGTTCGCGAGTGGGGCCTCGAGTTCGCATAGAGGAACTGCGCTGGGGGGAGGATTATGCTTCGCGTTCGCTACTTCCCGTATTTGCGAAGGTAAGGGCTCATTGGTCATCGCGATTGCGTTAAGGTCCACGCGTTCGTGTAAGGTTTGCCCGTGTAAGCTACGCGTTTGCGAAAGAGGAATTTGACCAGAAGGATTTTTGTGCCTCGCGTTCGCGAAGAAGAACGCGCCAAACGTCTTAATGGACTAGTTGAATGAAGTAATTGCATGCTGAACGAAGTTTGAAACAGAAACAGAATGCTTTCCCATAATTCAGGCAAAATTGTTTAACATTCTGATATTTTACATAGTATACGTATACTAAGGGAGGTACAGTGATAAAGATAAAAGAAAAAAGGGAGAGATAAAGTATGGGTACTTTTGAAATTCGTTCTAGAAAAGATTTGCAAGTGATGCTTGTCAGCACTAGTCGAAAGTAGTTTAATATTGAAGGTGGTCATACGTCCCGACTGAAGATTAACGTCAATCACCATTTGATTTTTGGAGTTGGTTTTATGTTTGGTTTGGTTTGGTTTTCAAGAAATAATGACGGCATGTGTGTTTGGATTAAGTTTTAAAGCAAATTATTTTGAGAAGAAATAATAGAGAATGGGTAGCAACATAAATAAATAGATCTGTGGACGAAATTTTAAGTTCTTTCTTCTCATCATCTCGGAGACTATACTTTAAGCACAAAGTAAAGAAATTTCAACAAGTTTATGAGTGGAAGGTGCAGTAGGCACCACACAGAAGTAGTGCGATTAGCGCTCCCACTTGCCAATTATTTATTATGCCCAACAATAGAAAGTGTTACTACCTGTAGTTTAGCACATTACAGACTCTCTTTTAGGTATGTCTAGATCTAAGAATTAAAATTTGAAGTCAAGAAAGAAAATATCCAATTAAAGTTTCGACTTCTGGTGGGTTGGCTTTGACTTTAAACGATTACATTTTCGTGTGCATACGCACGTGATGTTTTATGCATGTGTCTATGTACTTAGATATAAATTGTAATACATTTAGAACTTGTATGCACCTTTATCCATTTGGACACTCACAAGTTTGCGTAAAAATCCGATTTTTTCATTTGATGCTCCACATACGTGCGTTAATGGATTGTGCCTTACGTGGCTAACTAATTTTGTTCCGGAAAGATTTCGGATTGAATTGCACCATTTGGCCCTTGGCTTAGAAGTCTAAGTTGACTATGTTGATCAATGTTTGTCTTTTGTGAAAACAATACCGGAACGATGTTTTGTTGGTCCAAGAGCTTCATATCATGATTTTGGAATTGGGCGTATGCTTGGAGTCGAATTCTAAGGTCCGTAGGTTGATTTGTGTTGTTTTGCCAAAAATTAGATATTTGAGGTTTAAAAGTTTAACCGTAGGTTGACTTTTGGCTATCAGGTTCAGAATTTTATTTTGGGACTAGAAATAGGTCTGTTATGCTATCTAGAACTTGTCTGCAATAATTGGTATCAATTGGAGTTGATTTATAAGATTAGGATTGTTAGTTGCAATTCTAGAAGTTCTTGAACTTTACTTTGAAATTCATGTGTTTTGGTGTCCGATTCGAAGTTCTATATATTATTTTTATATTTCGATCTTGAGAGCGAGTTCGTATGATATTATTATATTTGTGGAGATATTTGGTTTGGAGCTTCGAGGACTCGGATAAGTTTCGGATATACCGCGGAATGGTTTAGACTAAAAATAGAATTGTTGGTGTACTAGTGCTCGATTGTCGCAATTGCGAGCACCAACCTCACAATTTCAAAGGGGACAGGGGATGGTCTGATGTCATAATTGCGACTTTCGCCTTTGGATTTCCGAAGTCAGCAGGCCCAGGCTTGGGTTGATTTGCAACCACTTAGACGCTTTTACGAGGGTTGTCAGCTTCACAATTCCGAAGCATTTGTCACATTTGAGGATAAACAGTTAAAGAAGAGATAATAATAATATTTCAAATAAAGATAAGCAGTTAGGAAAGGATAGCATGGCATCGAAGAGGCAAAAATCTCAGTTAAGGCACACAAGAGTTAGAAGGTAATAAGAGTGGAACATAAAGCAATCAATTTCAAATATAACACGTAGAGGTAAAACTAGTAAATGGGAAATTTAACATAACAAAACAACTTCCTAATGAACGTAAGAACCTACGAGCCCTAGAAGGTCAAATTTTCCACAAATAAGCCAGAGCACGTACTCTTCACCTCTATTACACAGACTTTACATTATACAGATAGCGTAAAAGACTCAAATCATAAGGGGTAGTTCCTCCACATAAGGTTAGGCAAGATACTTACCTCAAAGAAGATAGATTGTTACTCCAAAATGAACTTCTCGAGTGAAATAACCTCGGAACTCAAATCTAAGAAAAATAACTTCAAAGCTTATCTAAGAAAAATAACTTCAAAGCATAAATAAAACTCATAAGAAAATATTCCGGATCATAAAGCCTCAATTTTTATCAAAAGCTGAAAATCAACCCAAAAATATCACCGATGGGCTCGCACCTCGAAACCCGACGAACTTTACAAACCCCAAACACTCATTTCGATACAAGCCTAACCATACCAAAATTATCAATTTTTGATACCGATTCATCCCTCAAATCATCATTTTATATTTTGAAAGTTTTCTTCAAAATCCCTATTTTTC
Organism: Nicotiana benthamiana; assembly: GCA_034376525.1. NCBI lineage: Eukaryota > Viridiplantae > Streptophyta > Magnoliopsida > Solanales > Solanaceae > Nicotiana > Nicotiana benthamiana. The sequence continues at coordinate 130,584,380 of CM067329.1, read as the reverse complement.
CTCTACTCAAAATACTAATTAAATGATAAAAATAAAGATTGAATCATGGTATATAATTAATTCTAGGTGAACAACACTTATCAAATTAATTTATTTGAAAATCTCACAAAGAATCGCTCAAAACCGAACTCTAAAACTCCAAAAGAAAAATTTAAATAGCTAACCCTTGGAGCATAGTACCATATATTCTGCCTAGTGATTATTGCATCGCGTTCGCGGAACATCACTCACAATTGCGAAGAAGAAAAATGAAGGTTGCCCAAATCCTGCTACGCAAACGCCACAGCATGCTCGCGAACATGGTGAACGAGAACCCAGAGTCTGCGCGAACACGATGAGAATTTCGCCAGATGCCCTGAATCTGCCTTACCTCTACGGGACCACGGACCTATGAGCGTGAACACGAAGGCAATGATCTTCCAACCTTCACGAATGCTAGCCTCCCTTCACAAACACGAAGGGACAATGGTGATGCCTTCTAAAACACTATGATAACGCGATTGTTACATCGACAACGCGATGAAGAACACTAAACACTAGCAGATTACCAGCCCAAAAATAGAAGGAAATGACCCGCAGCCTATCAGAAACACACCTTAGGCCCACAGGACCCCGTCTAAACAAATAGCAAGTTTCATAACCTAACATGAACTTTCTCGAAGTCTCATATCATATTAAACAACATCGAAATTATGAATCACACCATGAATCGAACTCATGAACTTTCAAATCTTCCAACTTCTAAAACTCACATCGAAACCTAACAAATCAACCTGAAATGACGTCATATTTTGCAGGCAAGTCCCAAATAACAGAACGGAGTTGTTCCAACTCAATGAATTGCATTCCTTCCCTGATATCACAAAAGCCAACTCTTGGTCAACCTTTTAACCTTCCAAAACGTCAACTTTTCCAGCTTTCATCGAAATGCTTCAAATTATCCTACGAACTTCCAAGTCCAAATCCGGATGTGTGCCTGAGTCAAACATCACCATACAAAGCTGTTGGAACACTCAAAATCCCATTCCACAGTCGTTTTCACACAATTGTAATTACAACCAAATTCCTAGAACTTAAGCTTCCGAAATAGAATCCTTCTTCTAAATTGACTACGAATCACCCGATAATTGAACTCGGCCATGAACGCAAGTCATAACACATAATACGAAGCTTTTCAAGATCTTATTCCTTAGAATGGGATTTTAATTCTCAAAACGACCAACCAGGTCATTACAGAAAAGTTATTCAGATAACTACATAATTTGCACATGGCTTTGTCATCATAAAGGGGTAATTTATTGAGCTTAGCATGTGTAGCATATATTAAATTTTGATGATTAATAAATATTCTGAAAGAAACAGGTTTCGTTGTTGTCATGTACAATGCTACTAACTGATTCCAAGACTAGTTTGCCAATGATGAACAAACTAGGTCTCTAACAAGATGAAGCAGAATATTGAGGGCGTTGATTAGATGCCGCGGAAAGTTGAATGCATGTTTTATTCCAGAAAGAAGGTAATTCTTGCTATAAGGAAAAGACTAGTTGGAGGAGTCTGTGTTCAAAAACAAAACTTTAAATTATTAAACACTTGCTTTGAAGGAAAGGTTGAGGAGTTAGAAACAAATTAGAAAAACTGAATCTAATAAGGATAGGTTTTCCTTAACTAAAATAGTGTTTGTTTTGGAGCAATAATTGGAGTAGGATTTCGGCCAACCTCACATCAGTATAAAAAGCTTTATTGTTGCTATTAAAGAATTATGACGTTCACACAGCTGCAAGGAATTGCTATTGGCAATGCAATATCAAGTTAGAAGGTGCTCTTACGGGCTCAAACTACTCAACGAAGGAACAAGATCTCAAGGAAGAAGCTGCTTAGTTCTTTGGTATTAGCTTGAGTTTTTGTTTCGCTTTCTAGAGTAGAGTTAGTTTAGAAAGGGATAGCTACAATTGGGTTAATTGTGGGGAAAGGGTACAAGAGTTAGTCCCCTTGGTTATTGAGTTTAATCCAAAATATTTTGTTTTGAAGTTAGTGAAGTTTAGAAGGTAAATCCTACACGAGAAGGCCGCAATTTTTATTCCGTTAAATAACAGTTTTTTACGTAAAATCACTGTGTTCTTTTAATTCCACACTAACTAGTTGTTTGTGTCTGGCTAGGTACGTAAAAAAATCATGTTCTTTGATTTCTGGGGACCAAGTAAGACACAATTCACTTCCTCTCTTGTGTTGTGTTGCAACCTTAGAATAACATAGCCAAACTATCACTATCCGAATTTCCCACATCAGGATATAGTGATGAAACCTAATCTCTAAGACTAGGTAGACTGAACATGCATAGAGAAATAGCAGAAATAATACAAAAATCTTACACTAAACAATTACACTATTATTATAAAACTCAACAGTACAATAGTCAACATTCCTCCAAAACCCGATGAAACAGAGTCATAAGCTCTACAAGAAAGTAGTAATGGTCACTAATACAATACTTTTTGAAACAAGAAATGACAATAGAATACCTAAAAATATAAGGTTACTCGGAGTCCTGCAGACGTCGAGCAGGTATACCTTGAAGTATCCAAAAGTAGCTAGCAAATAAGTTTCTATTGTCCATCACAAGTAGATGTATCTGGATCTGCATAAAAATATGTAGAAGTATAGTATAAGCACATGACAATAGTACCTACTAATTATCAAGCCAAACCCTGTTAGAGTAGTAATGAGGACAGGTCACGACACCTACTAGGACAAGATAAGCGAGATAAAAAAATAATAATGAGAAGTGATGAAAACGGGAGAAATGTATGGTATAATAGAATTTTAAGCATAAAGAAAACATAGGAAAGCAAATAACGAGAATCACAAATAATCAAATATGCAAAAATGGTAAGACAAGGAAGAATAAAAGTAATAAGCATTGTTCAACCAATAACTCGCTTCAATATGAAATGAACATGAAGAATCACATCAAATTTCTCAATTTCAATCACAATCTGTCATTATATCACCCCGGGAGCCTCACATTTAGTTATAAAAATTATTTTTTTGAAATAGCTACCCCAATTTTAGCCCACCTTATCACACCGCGTGGCTTTACGTAATTCTCCTACTAACAACACCTGTATTAAGCCCATCTTATATCACTGCATGCATATCAACCCTTATCATTATACCACAACATACATATCATATCACAACATAATCATAAATCGAACTATAAATGACCGTACGCCATATCTTGTCAAAAGAATCAACGATACCAATATTTTAACAATAAATAACTCATAGCTCAACCGCAATATGTACAGGATTCTCAGCAATAACAAAATAAATGTTAATTGTGTAACATGAAAGATATCTGAACAATTAACAACTTCACTTCAATGTAATATTGGCTTTAGAACTTCAACATCAATAACTCAACAAGAAGATATTCCACAAAATAATAATTTCAAGTAAAGATAATTCAACAATTAAAGAGGTAACAAGATAATAAAGAAGGCAATTACTTCAACTAAAATATGTATGAGCAAATAACAACTAAGAGGTAGAACAAGTATTAACAATGTCAAATAAAGCATGTAAGGGTCGACTAACAAATGTAAGAGTGAATTAAAAATAAAAAATATAACATATTATGATAATTCAATTAAAGGCATGAAAAGAGTCTAAATAGCCTAAACTGATCAATACCACATATATCCTATAGAACCACTCGTGACCTAGCGTACACGACTTTAACATAACACAAGTAGCATAAACAATCTGAAATCCTTTATGGTAAGTCCCCCATAAAGTATTAGGTATCATACTTACCTCAACTAAAACAACTCAACCCTTAGAAATAATTTTCCCTAAAATCACCTCCACATAGCTCAAATCCAACAAAAAGTGACTTAATATCATCAAACAATATAAGAAAAAATAATTACACTACATAAAGCTTTGATCTTTATAAAGTTCTCAAAAAGCTAACAAAAGTCGGCCCATCTAGTCGAAACCCCAAATCGATGGTGGATTCCGACTATCTATAACCCCACGAGTCCATATATATAATTAGTTTACAAATCCGACTCTAATTCGACTATAAAAATTCAAATTCTCATTTTTCAACAACTTGAATTTTCTTTTGCAGTTCTCCTTCTATTTTCGTAAATTTTATGTTAAATCTAAGATATAATCATGAAATATAATTGGAAATTGATTAGAATCCCTTACCCAATGTTTTTAAATCAAAATTCTCTATCTAATCGTCTCCTACCGAGTCGACAATTCTAAAATGTGAGAAATAAGACCAAATCACGACTTTCCAACCCTTATGTCCAGTTACAGATGTCGCATTTGCGAAACAGGTTCACATTTGCAACCTTTCACAATTTCAAATCAAGGATCGCATTTGCGAACTATGACAGCCTCAACAGAAGTTTCAATTGTGACAAAGGCTTCACCAATTGTGAAGATAGCAACCCTCACAAAAGTGACCACGTAGTCACAAATGCGACCCAAGCCTAGATCTGCTGACTTTGCAAATGCGAATGGGGATGTCACAATTTGCAACATCAGACCATACCTTTACCCTTCGCAATTGCAAGGCTGGGACTTGTAATTCTGATAATAGAGCACCAACACACTACCAATTCTATTTTCAGTCCAAACTATTCTGTGACACGTCCGAAACACATCCAAGCCCTTGGAGCTCCAAACTAATCATCCACCTAAGTCTAAAAATATCAAACGATATTGATCGCATGATCAAAACATAAAAATAATATATAGAACTATGAATTGGACACCAAAACACATTAATTTTAAAGTAAACTTCAAGAATTGCAGCTAAGCGTCCGAATCCTATTAAATCAATTTCAGTTGATACAACTTTTGCACACAAGTGATAAATAGTAAAACGGACCTATTCCATGTCCCAAAACAAAATTCCAAGCCCGAAAGCCAAAAGTCAACATATGGTCAAACATCTAAACCTCAAATTGTTAATTTTTGGCAAAACAACACAAATAACCTTATGGACCTCCGAATTCTATTTCGGGCATACCCAAGTCCAAAATCATGACATGAAGCTATCAGATCCAACAAAACACCATTCTAGGGTCGTTATTGCAAAAGTCAGGCAATGGTCAATATAATCAACTTGGGCTTCTACACCAAGAGCCAAAGGATTCAATTCAACTAGGCATCTGTTAGGAATGAAACTGACCAACCCCGTAAATCATAAAATAATAAAAAGACGTGTGTGAATCATCAGAATGGAAAACGGGGGCTTAAATACACAAAATGACTGTTTGGGTTGTTACATTCTCCCCCTCTTAAACCAAGCGTTCATCCTCAAATATGCATAGAGACATACCTTAAGTTATGAATAGACATAATTGAAATCTAATACATGGTACAGATCTCTATAATACATCCAGAGAATAGAAATATGAAACACCGAGCGAACTACTGATAGGCTGGGTGGTAATGCAAGCTTGTATGTCAGCTCTCCCACTCTCTCAAGGATCTCAAAGGATCAATGTACCTAGGGCTCAACTTTCCCTTCTTCATAAACCTCTTCACACCCTTCATGGGTGAAACCTGGAGCAAAAACATCTCTCCAAACACAAATTCTACATCACAAACCTTCTAATTCGCATAACCTTATAATCTAGACTAGGTTATACGAAGTCGATCCTAAATCAACTTGACTTTCTCCAAGGCATATCGAACCAAATCTGTGCCCAACAATCTAGCCTCTCCAAGTTAAAACCAACCAACTGGAGAGCGACATTGTCTCCTATATAGGGCCTCATAATGAGCCATCTGAATATTTGGTTGGTATTTGCTGATGTAGGCAAACTCCACAAATAACAAAAATTAATAACAAGAACACCCAAAATCTATAACACAGACACAGATCTTATCCTTTAATTTAAGAATGGTGCTCTCGTACTACTCATCTGTTTGGGGGTGGAATTATGTACTCAACCTGTGTGTCTAACTCACGCTAGACAAATCTTCAGAAATGCGATGTGAATTGTGTGCCTCGATTAGAGATAATGTATATCGGCACACCGTGGAGATGAATATTATATCTGAGCTAACTGCTCGAAAGAATAGGTGATCACCACCGAAATAAAATGAGCCGAATTGATCAGCCTATCCACAACCGCCCATACATTCTCAAATTTCTTCAAAGTCCATGGGATTCCCACAAAAAATTCCATGGCACCACGCTCCCATTTTTACTTGGGAATCTAAAGTCTAAGACAAATCGCTCGGTCTCTGATGCCCATACTTCACCTGCTAATAATTTAGGCGCCATGACACATACTATACTATATCTTTCATCAATATCCTCAACCAATAGTATTGCCTCAAATCCCGATATATCTTAGTGGTACCCGGATGAATGGAGTACTGCAAACTACGGGTCTATTCAAGGACCAAATGGGCACACATAATCGATCTTGCATTCGTAATGCCACATCATATCCAATAGAAACCTCATGTGCATCGTCGTGCTGTATCGTGTCCTTAAGAACTAACAAATAGGGGTCGTCATAATTACGCTCTCTGATGCTCTTATAGAAGGAAAACCGAGAAACCACACAAGCAAGACTTGGCTCTGAAACACCCAACCTAACAAACTAATAAGCCAAGGCCCGAACATCCAGGGCTAGTGTCCTCTCTGCTAAACTACCTGAACTCTCCGCCTTTCTACTCAAGGCATCGACCACCACAGTGGACTTCGTGGGATTATATAGAATACTGATATCATAGTCTTTATGTAACTCTAAATATCTCCTTTTCTCCAAGTTAAGATCCTTCTACTTGAATAGATACTGGAGACTCATGTGGTCTGTATAGATCTCACATAGGACATCGTATAGATAATGCCTCCAAATCTTCAATGCATGAAAAATAGTTACCAATTTCAAGTCGCAGACCGTATAATTTTTCTCATAAACCATCAACTATCGAGATGCACAGGCAATCGCCCTACCATCTCGCATCAACATTGCACCATGTTCAATGCGTGATGCATCACAATACACAGTGTAAGACCCCAAATTTGTAGGCAACACGAACTCTGGGGCTGTAGTCAAAGTAGTCTTGAGCTTTTGAAACCTCACCTCAGGCTCCTCAGACCATCAGAAAGGAGAACCCTTCTGGATCAACGTAGCCATAGGTGCAGCAATGGATGAGAAGCCTCTACAACACAGCGATAATACTCATTTAAACCAATAAAACTTTGAATCTCAATAGCTGGAGATAGTTTGGGCCAGCTCTTAACTACTTCAATATTCTTTGGATCTACCTTGATCCCCTCACTCAACAGTACATGCCTAAAATCGCCACTGAATCAAGATAGTATTCACACTTTGAGAAATTGCATTTAAATCTTCTCTATCAAGGTCTGGAGCGCGATCCTCATATGTTGCACGTGATCCTCTTGACTACGAGAATATACCAAGATGTCGTCAATAAACATAATGATGAATGAGTCAAGATATGGCTGAAATACACTATTCATCTGGTGCATAAATACTGCTGGGGTGTTCGTCAACCCAAATGATATCGCAAACAACTGATACTGATAATACCGAGTCGTGAAGGCAATCTTTTAAATATCTTGATCCCGAATCTTAATAAAGATGATACCTTGACCTCAAATCAATCTTAGAGAACACTCTAGCACTAAAATTGGTCAAATAATCAATGCACAGTAATAGGTACCTATTCATTACTGTAACATTGTTCAACTACTGATAATCAACACATATACGCATAGAACCATCCTTCTTATTCATAAACAGAACTGGAGCAACCCACGGCAAAATAGTAGGCCGGACGAAACCCTTAGAAAACAACTCTTGCAGCTACTCCTTCAAATCCTTTAACTTTTCTAGTTCTATAAGATATGGTGGAATATAAATGGGATGAGTGTGGCAACAAGTCAATGCCAAAATTGATCTCCCTATCAGGTGACATGCTGGGACAATTTGCTGCAAATTATTTGGGAAGTGTCTTAGTATCGATCCTGACTTAACGGTAGGAGTATCAGCACTCACATCCTTTACAAAGGCTAAATATTCCCCATACCCCTTCTCAACTATCCGATGTGCCTTAATGAAGGACATAACCCTCAAAAGGAATATGATCCAATGTACCCTCCACTCTAATTGTGGAAACCTAGCATAGCCAATGTCACAGTCTTGGCGTGACAATCCAGAATAGTATGATGGGGAGACAACCCGTCTATGCCCGAAGTCACATCAAATTCTAACGTATTAAGTAACAATAGATCAATTTTGGTCTCAAAACCACCGATAACTACTAAACACGACCTATACGCATGGTCTACAATAATAAAATCTCCCACAAATATGGATACGTAAACAAGACAACTCAAGGAATCACAAGATATATCAAAGTACAGAGCAAATTAAGAGGACACATATGAATAAATTGATTCCGGATCAAATAAGACTAAGGTATCCCTTTGACAAACTGAAACCATACATGTGATGATTGTGTCTGATGCGACTACCTCATTCCTACCCAAAAAACCATAGAATATGGTGTGTCCTGTTTCACACCATGTTTTCATATATGGAAGTACTCCATAAGTAAATTGATATATGCTCAGAAATGAGATGTTACATCTTGCATTTTCATACATTAAAATTTCGTCATGCGTAAGCTCGAGAATGAGAATATTTTTGAGATTATAAGTATTATGGTATTTTAAACTAGTTCATGAAAGTGAGAGGGTAAGAGAATCAATGAAAATGAGTTTCGTCGAAGTTTACAATTTGGGATAAAATATGGTCCGAGCTATAATACTCGGTTTTGATAGATTAATGTCATTCAAGGTACCACATAACCATGATAGTCAGGTGTATAAAGTGTGTTAAAAGTAAATAGTATGTTAAGTAATTTGAGATAATTTTTCCATATGTGGGCAAGTGATGAATTATTGGTTATTGGGATATTAACAAGTTAATCAAAGAGATCAGTGGATAATTAATGATAATCTTGGATAAGTTACTAGATAACTAACGTGGAAGCAAACTCTGCTCAAATTAGTGACTCTTACTCATGTAAGATAGGTGGAACATGTAGAGAATAGTTGGCAAAGTCATCAAAAGTATGGGGCCATATCTAAAGGCTTAAAAATCATTCTAATTAATTATTTGTCTCTACAAAATAATAAAAAGCTTTACGAGGAGATATGAATCCTACGATATGAAATGAGTTAACTTGGTGGGATTCTCAAATATGATTTCATATGGATCCTTTACAAAGTGAGTTAGAATTGTAACGTGATTAGCACAACAAAAGGCTTCTCTAAAATATCAAGTTGAAGATGGTCATATTCACTAAGTGACGGGTGAGCTTAGCAAATTTCATAAAAGATCCGATTATGCGAGATGAAATTCTAAGAAAGCACGGTACAAACTTTTTCAAGAATATCATGTAGATTTTTTCGTACTTTGATCTACTATTATGTTTTTTGTCGCAATTGATGTGTTTTAGAGGGTTTGTCAAGAGAATCAACTCAGGTATGTTAATGCTATCCCTTATTTCCTATTGGCATGATCTATACCACACAAATGAAACGAGCAAATGCACAACATTTATGAATGACTTTATTAATAGAAGTATTAGAGGTGCCTATGTTCTTGAATTCCCATGTTCTTATTATTACATCTTCTATTCATGTGTCTGACAGAAATACATAAGTTAAAAAATGTTTACTTCATGATATTACTCAAAGGAATCATGGTCTTATGACATTCCAAGAAATTTCGTTGACGTACTTCTCATGCATTGCATCCAATTGTATGTGTATATTGACTCATGACTAGATGGTGTTATATACGCGTATATATCTCTCTACACACACGCGCGCGCGCACACACTCACACACGCAGATATATATATATATATATATATATATATATATATATATATATATATATATATATATATATATATATATATGGAATATGAGAAATGATTATGGCGTTATATACGCACCACTACCTTATCAGCTTGTATATGTTGATGATTTGCCCATAGTGGCAGAGATAATATGATTAGATGCCCTCAGGGACTTGATGATATTATGAACGCAAATACCCATGCATGGTATAACATTTATACATATTTGCATGACATTATAATATTAAATAATTCACAGAGTTGTTCAGATATACATGTTGAGTCTTTTACTCCATGTTTCTCTTATGTCTATTGTTTACTGATTTTCATTCCTTGCATACTAAGTACATTATTTTTACTGATGCCCTTTTTTCCTTAGGACTCTATGTTTCTTGTCTACATGTCCCGATAGACAGGTTGAGAGTCCTCCAAGTAGGCTATCAGCTTAGTGAAAGATGTTGGCATGCTCCATTTGCTCTGAAGTTGCTTATTTGGTTAGTATGATTTAGAAATGTATTGATTTGTATGTCAGGGACCTGTCCTGGCCTTATGACTTTTAAGTTGGCCTTGTTGTGACGACCCGACCTATTGTATCATGTGTTGTTGCTCCGATTCCCCCCATCTTATGCTTCTATATGCTTCATTATCATTATTTGAGGTGATCGAGTCGATTTGCATTGGTTTTAGTAGGGAATGAAAACTTAGTGAACACTTAGTCTCTTTAAGGAAGGTGTATTTTAGAAAAGTCAAACAGACATTGACTTATGTGTTAGAGGGCTCGTATTTGAATTCCGATGATTTAGTTAGTTTTGGGAGATAATTTGTGATTTAGGAGTGCGATCGGAAGTAATTTTGGAGGTCCGGTGTAAAATTAGGCTTGAATTGGCAAAGTTAGCATTTTGGCGAATTCCGGTTGATAGGTGAAATTTTGATCCGAGGGCCGAAATAGAATTTCGAGAGTTGTTGTAGCTTTTTTGGGTGATTTTGGATATGTGTGCCAATTTTCAGATCATTCGAACATCGTTTGGTCATGTTTTTGATCGAATGCATTTCGGAAGTTTTGAAAAAACTTAGGCTTGAATCCGATGTAATCTGATGGTTTAATGTTGTTGGATATATTTTTATGATTGGAAAAAGTTTGAATAACGTTATAGGATGTATTGTTATTTTTGGTTGAGGTTTCGGGGGCCTCGTGGTAATTTCGGATAGTTAACGGGAATTTTTGAAGTTGGAAAATGCTGCAGAAATGCAGCAGCCAGTGCACATCAATTTCATTCTATGCGATCGCACAGTGTTAGCTACTGTACCCAGGATTTTGTTCTATGCAATCACAGAGGGTTAGCTACAGTACCCGGAAATTTGTTCTATGCGATTGCATAGTGTTAGCTACAGTACCCAGGATTTCGGTCTATGCAATCACAGAGGGTTAGCTACTATACTCGGAATTTTTGTTCTATGCGATCGTAACGCTTTAATGCGATCGCATAGTGTTAGCTACAATGACTGGGCAGAATGTTAAAAACATTTCATCCGTGAACCCAACTCTTTTTTCCACCATTTTTGGTCATTCTTGAGATCTTTTGGACGGGAATTGAAGGGGTTAAGTAATTTGTGGTATGACCTATGAACGACAAACATGATTATACTGTGAAATCTACCTATAAATTCATGGAATTAAGCCTAAAATGGATTAATTAGGGCTTGGAATTTTGAGAATTTAAATTGGGTTTCAGTGGGTCATTTGAGCTCAGATTTGGGAGTTCTTGGTATGTATGGACTCGTGGCGAGATGAGGAATCCTGTAAGGTGAGTTTTGTAATTTTTTGAGATACGGGCCTGGGGTTCGATTTTGCTAGTTTCGAGATTATTGCTACTTAGATTCGACGCGCGTAGAGGCTGATTTGAAGGGCAAAGGCGTCGCAGACTAGAGATTTCACCTGTTCGAGGTGAGTAATACTTGTAAATGATATCCTGAGGGTTTGAAACCACGGATTTGCATATCATAGCGTTGTATCGAGGTGACTTGCACCACGGATAAGGGTGTGGGGTTGAACACCATTGGGGATTGAGACTCAGTCTGTCCCGATTGATGAAATTACTATGTATTTGATTGAAACTACTTGATATTATCATGATTCGGGCTGATTGCCATGCTTTGGAATTCGTGCCGATTATTTGAATCCTTCAGAAATTGGTATCACTTTTTTTGTACTACTCTGCATATTATTTGATCTCGGTCCAATGTTTTAAATACTGTTTTGCAAACTTAGCCGTGAATCTAAGATTTTAAAATCTAAATGATATTTCACCGATGTTTGAGGTAAGAGTTTTCATGTTGATATTTCCCAATTGGCTTATGTGCATCTCTGGACTATGCATGGATCGGGTTGCACGCCACAGCGGTGTGATATTGATATTGCACTTGGGCTGTAGGAGCCCCTACAGAGTCTGAACCCCCACAGTGAGCGCGGGTACCCAAATGGATCGGGTTGTATGCCACAGGGGTCATGTGCATTTCATTGCATTCATGCATTGATTCATGTTTTCACTACGTGGCATAACATTTAGCACTCTCATATCATTGGCATCCATGATATTTCTTGCACTGAATACCAGATACCCTAGTGTTATTTGTTAATAGAGTGTTGTTCCCGAATGGGTGATTTGTGTGCGGACTTGCACTACTTGATATCGCATTCATATGCTTAACTGTTAAAAATGAAATAAAGAGCTATTTTCAAAAGAGGTTTTAAACTGAGCCTGATATCTAATAAAGGATTTTTATGGATTTTAGTGTTTTCTAAAATGGTTGTACTGCCTTATATAGCATGACAAAGTGTTCGTACGTGATTTCTTTATTATTTAGTCTTATTACCATTGAGTTGGAAGTACTCACTTTACTCCTTGTACTTCATGTGCAGTTGCATGTACTATTCACCCGATAGCGGGTTATTAGCGAACTGAAGGTATACTATTGTAGCCGAGAAAGGTGGCCGCCAGCGTTCGCAGCACCAGACTTCATCTTTTGCTTCTAAATCTTATAATATATACAATATTGGCCATGTAGTGGTGTTCTATTTTACTTAGATGCTCGTGACTTGTGGCACCCCGATCGGGTTGTAGTTGATGGTTTTTTTAACGCCATTAAGTTGTATATTCTATTCATTTAATTTTTATTAGTTGTTAGAAGATGATTTGGGTTAGTTGGCTGGCCTTGTCTTCACGAGAGGCGCCATCACAACAGGGTTTGGGAATTGGGTCGTGACAAGTTGGTATCAGATCCTAGGTTACTAGGTCTCACAAATCATAAGTAGGTTAGTAGAGTCTCGCAAATCGGTACGGAGACGTTTGTATTTATGCTCGAGAGGCCGCAGAACTCTTAGGAAAAACTTCACATTCTTGGAATTCTTATTGTGCGTACTTGATTCAGCTTGGAATATACCTCTTGAAATTCCTTCCTCACGTTCGTATGCATTCATGAGCGCTTCGTATTATATGTTCCTTGATTGTTTGTGATTCCCTGATCGAGGGGTGACATATAATCTTCGTGAGGTTGATGTTGGGCCAGTCTAGAGGAGTTGAGGCCGGATCTTACCTATGGCTTGAGCACTGAGGTGCTGATCGTGTGGGCAAGTGTTTTGAACTTGTGTGTTCGGAATTATCACTATTATCTGGAGTGGCAGTTTGGTATTTGTGTGATGAGTATGTTAATACTGTGAGATGCAATTATATGACTCGGTAGTGACGAAGAAGTCTGTTGGATAGTAGGTGAACTGTTAAGTGTCTGATTCCTATTGTAATCTGTTTTGTAGCCCCGATTTATGGGCGCTTGGAGAATACTTTCGGGTCTCCTAGTTGGGAATGTGAAGTGCATTGCATGCGGCGGTATGAGCTTAGACTCAGGATGACCAATGACTGTGTAACGTGTATAATGGTAGAAAGGTGTGCTGAAGTACTAAATTGAGGTAGGGCGGGTGGGTTATCTCCTGCGGAATGTTCTTAAGTGGTATGATTCCTATGTATATTATTAGAAGATCCCATATGGAATTGAAAGGTACGTGTTGTAATTTGAAAAAATTGGGTCGCTTCATAGAGTGGGCTCGGCTGACGCGGGGGATGAATGCGAGGTTTGCCGAGGATTTCAGCACTAGATAATCTTTTTTTTCACAAACTAGTAGATTATTTGCGTTTAATCTCACTATAATATTGTAGCATCATTAGAGTACAAGTATTATGGGTTATTATGTGTCATGATAGATGGCTTTGAGCCAAGTTGGGGAGGTTGTTGTTGATTAGCTGATCGCACGGTTATATGCTATGTTGTTTCCATCTCAAGGTATGTTGACGGATCAGTTCTGATTAGCGAAGATGGTCCGAGGATGGCGGAAGTGGAGAAAAATTTTGATAAAGGTTACATGGTGATTCGTAGAAGTGATAAAATACTAGGATGTCTTGAGTTGTTGTTGATAAAGAATGCTCAGTGTATAGAGAAGGAAGATGGTTGTTGGTATTGGTATGAGATCATGTCCTGCGATGTCATAGTGCTAGTAAGGCACGAGTAGTTCTGTTCGTTAAGTCAGATAATTTACTGTTGAATAAGAGTGAATGATTCTCGAGAATGGTTTTATTGCATCAAGATTTGGCATGTAACAATCGGGTGTCTCTGGGTTGTGTATGTGGCTAGAGACCATGTTTTCATCGGAAATGTCAAGGATTGTGGTATTCTTATGTCGATTATGGGATTCTATGTATCGGTATCTAGAAGTTAATAGTAACTAATTCATATTTTGCAGGAATTTCTTCAAAGTAAAGTATTCTAAAACGTGGTATTTCTGGGAATGTCTGAGAGAGTATTCGGTGTCCAATAGGTGTTAGACAGTGTGGTCTTCTTTTTGAAGCTCCTATGGTGTGCCTGGATTGAGCCATTATGATGCTACATCGAGGGAGAAATATCAAGTGGATGATGAATAAAAGAGAAACTTGATAGACGGAATGGCTTGATAATAGACCGAATCGTTGTGGTAAGGGTATGATTAATCCATTGTATGTGTTTGAGGTAGTTAGCTTTTTCAGGCACTTTGAAGCAATGCTCTTGGGTTTTGACGGCTTGCTCAACTTGATTTAGACAGAAGGATTCAGTCCTGGCAGTTTAGCTTGTACAAATAGAGATGGCATAGATGTTCATGTTGGATTTTAACGTTGTTTGTAGATGAGTATATTTCGGTGGTTATGTGAAGCATGGAGTGTGTAATGATTTTTCTTCTAAATTCAACCAATGAAAGTTCTTGACTAGTGGAGTGCGTCGATGTCTGCAGCACGGAAGGGAGATGAAAGTTCTCATGTTATCCAAGTGTGGTAAGGTAGATGCGATATGTTGTGGAGGATTGAGATTTGTGTGTGTAAGGCTCAATTCAGCTCGGAATGGAAAATCATTAAATTCTTTAGCAGCGCGGGCAGCTCCAGGTTATTTAAGAATTGATCTTCAGATGATTAGGGTGAATGGCCCTCACATGACCAAGGAAATGGTGTTGCAAATCATAGTGATTTGATGAGGGCATGTGTTTTAGAAAAAGGGCAACGTGATTAAGTTGATGGAACTTTGGTAGTGCTACGACATTTTCTTGATAGATCGACTGTTGATATCTGAGTTTGGTTGATGGAACAGGTGGAATTCTGGAATATCTTTTGCGGAATGATTGGGTACTCGAGGTGTGTGATTTTTTTATGTAATAACCCTCCTTTTGAATGCCTAGGTTGTAAGCTTTATAGCGATAGCGCGTCAAAAAAGATCTTTCGATCAGAAAAAGGTCAAGTATAGTAATTTGTGTGAGATGTGGAGCTGGATTATGGGATTTCTCATGTTCAGGTTATGTAGTGGTTGTGGATAGTGTGCATTGGTACCATTTGCGGCTATTAGGGGATTGGAGGCTCGAGTGGATCTTTCTTTGCTTAGTATATTAGAATCTGGATATAATATTGGGGTATAGACTGATTGTCTCAGTGTTAGGCTATTCTAGACAATTGTACTATGAGTTATGTAAGAAAATGCCACAGGTTGCGTGGCGGTGCATCGAGCTAAGTTCTAGCTGTACGATTGTGTTCCAAAGACCAGCGGACAACTGGGAATGATTGCTTTCCTTAATTGGGCCTTTGAGGCGGATGTCATATGAGATTTTTCTACCATTGATTCGGTTCCAGCATTCAGGGTCTTTTCGGATGCATTCCTTGTGGCCGGGCATATCGCCAGGTGAGGTTGTGGATTTTGGTATTGATTTGGTATCGGGCGCCATATCGTACGGCTCTGGCATGAGTTATTGTAGTGGAAGAAGTAGCTTCAGGCTTCTTGGTAATGAGTTTGCTGATAAGCTTATTGGCCTCGTGTTTAGCTTGAGTTGGCTTGGTTGGCCCCGAATTGTATTGATGAAGTATAGGTTGATTCAATCATTATCAAACCTGCTAGTGATCTAGGGAGATCTATGAGTTGTTTTTCTATGCTGTGAGGCGTTATGATTTTTGAACTGTGGGCACATATAGTGCGGTGCTATCGAGATTCATAGTGGAAGTTTCGGGGGGAGGACCTCAGTTGTGTTTGAGTTTTGTAGTTTGCGACGTTATAGATACCATTATGCACTCAATATGTTTATGATCGATACTCGGTATTTTTTTAGAATGAGCAAATTTGGCTCGATGTGCATCTCCCTATGTGAGATATTTTTGTGGATCGGGTGGCACACCATCACGGGTATGTTATTTGGATCGGGTTGCACACCGCAACAGTGTGATGTTGGGAATAGATTTCATATTTTACTTGAATGTCTTTCTTCCTAGTTTTGAGGAAAAATTGTATTGGGAGTTGCTCGGCGAATAGTGTATCGGTTGTGTCCTTCCAGGATTGAATGGTGTATATTACATGCTTCAGTGTGGGTGTGATGGATTGCTTGGTTTCAATCACCAATTTTTGCATGGTTGCCTATTTTGAGCATGGTGGCTTGAGGTGCTTCGTGTGTAACAGTGTTTGGATAAGATCACGCATTGTAGCTAGGCTATGTGGAGATTAGACCCTTCGAGGTAGATTCAGGTATTCTATTTCTATGATGTGGGACAGGTCCCAGCCTTGTGTTGTAATGGTATTGATGAGCTCAAGGTACTGCTCTTTCATTTGAGTCATTTTTCATTATTTGAGCATGTTTAGACCATCTCTTATTGGCGCGTGTATTATGGAAGTTGTGGCTTAGCCCGGTGATAGGGTGTCATATCACCAGAGTGGTGTGTTGGACCCGAAGTGATCGTTGGGGGTCATAAATGTATATGAACGAATTTGGTTTCAGCTTGTTAGTATGTTAATATCGAGGTTCAGCTCGGTAATCGATTATCGTAGTAGCCAAAAGGGGAGTGACTTCGTGAATGATTGGTCCAAGAAATTTCACAATTTATTGCGTTGGCAGTGTACAAAATTTATGGAATATGACTTTAATTAATAAGAGGTTCATATCGGTAATTGAGTATTATGGACGACTGTTGTGAATCGATTCTTATCGTTTCGAGTGTTTAGGTTATGTAGTATATCATGTGATCGTACCTGAGGTTGTAGGTATGGGTTAGTATAGCTGGTTCAGGTTATTCTAAGTATAGATGTGAGGGTCTGATCTTATGTATGATTTCGGAAAGAGTAATGTGGTTCTACGGTTTATGGTCTAGATGGATTGTTAGAATTCAGCAATGTTATGTTATCAGACCGATACGAGATAGGGTGACAAGGTATCACCCCGAGTATATGATTGGTAAGGTCATTTTGCTATTGGATGGCTTTTAGGACAACTCTGGGTACGCTCGAGGACAAGCGATTATTTAAGCTGGGGAGGATGTGATGACCTGATTTGTCATCTCATGTGTTGTTGCTCCGATTTCCCCCATCTTATGTTTCTCTATGCTTCATTATCGGTGTTCGAGGTGATCGAGTCGATTTGGATTGGTTTTAGTAGGGAATGAGACACTTAGTCTCTTCAAGGAAGGTGTATTTTATAAAAGTCAAACTGACCTTGACTTATATGTTAGAGGGCTCGTATTTGAATTCCGATGGTTCAGTTAGCTTCGGGGGATGATTTGTTACTTAGGAGTGTGATCGGAAGTAATTTTAGAGGTCCGGTTTATAATTAGGCTTGAATTGGCGAAGTTAGTATTTTGGCGAATTCCGGTTGATAGGTGAGATTTCATCCGAGGTTCGGAACTGAACTTCAAGAGTTGTTGTAGCTTTGTTGGGTGATTTTGGATATGTGTGTAAATTTTCAGGTCATTCGGACATCGTTTGGTCGGGATCAAATACGCATTTCGGAAGTTTCGAAGATACTTAGGCTTCGATCCGATGTAATTTGATGCTTTTGGTGTTGCGTGATGTATTTTTATGATTGGAACAATTTTGAATAACGTTCTAGGATGTATTGGTATTTTTGGTTGAGGTTCCGGGGGCCTTGGGGTGATTTCAGATGGCTAACGGGAATTTTTTAAGTTGGAAAATGCTGCAGAAATGCACCAGTCAGTGCACATTAATTTTGTTCTATGCGATCGCATAGTGTTAGCTACAGTACCCGAGATGTTGTTCTACGCAATCACAGAGGGTTAGCTACAGTACCTGGAAATTTGTTCTATGCGATCGCATAGTGTTAACAACAGTACCGAGGATTTTGTTCTATGCAATACGGAGGGTTAGCTACCGTACCCAGAATTTTTGTTCAATGCGTTCGCATAGTGTTAGCTACAGTGACTGGGCAGAATGTTAAAAATATTTCATCCGTGAACCCAACCCATTTTTCCATCATTTTTGGTCATTCTTGAGAGCTTTTTGACGGGAATTGAAGGGGGTTTTATGGGAAGTGATTGGAGGTAAGTCCTATGAACAAAAAACATGATTATATTGTGAAATCTACCTAGAAATTCAAGGAAAGCCTAAAATGGATGAATTATGGCTTGAAATTTTGAGAATTTAAATTGGGATTTGATAGGTCATTTGAGCTCGGATTTGGGAGTTCTTTGGCATGTATGGACTCTTGGCGAGATGAGGAATCCGGTAAGGTGCGTTTCGTAATTTTTTTAGAAGCGGGTCCGGGGCTCGGGTTTTTGCTAGTTTCGAGATTGTTGCTATATTTTCAGTATTTTTGATTGGGTATTGTTCCCTTGGCATGGTGTGATGCATTCGTTCTGCTTTTGGTTGGATTCGACGCGCGTGGAGGCTGATTTGAGGGGCAAAGGCATCGTGGGCTAGAGATTTCACCAATTCGAGGTGAGTAATACTTGTAAATGATATCCTGAGGGTTTGAAACCCCGGATTTGCAAATCATAGAGCTGTATCGAGGTGACTTGCACGCCAGATATAGAAATGGGGTTGAGAACCGTTGGGGATTGAGACTCGGTCTGTCCCGATTGATGAAATTACTACGTATTTGACTGAAACTACTTGATATTGTCATGATTTAGGTTGATTTCCATGTTTTGGGCTTCGTGCCGATTATTTGAATCCTTCAGGGATTGGTATCACTGTTTTTATATTACTCTGCATATTATTTGATCTCGGTCCAAAGTAGAGCTTTCATATATTGCCCAAGTAGCTTATGTGCATTTCTGGAATATAGGAGCCCCTCTGGAGTGGTGTGATATTGATATTGCTCTTGGGGTGTAGGAGTCCATCTGGAGTCTGAACCCCCACAGTGAGCGTGTGTACCCAAATGGATCGGGTTGTACGCTGCAGCGGTTATGTGCATTGCATTCACGCATTGATTCCTGTTTGTACTACGTGGTATAACATTTAGCACTCTTATATCATTGTCATCCATGCTATTTCTTGCACTGAGTACCAGATACTCTGGTGTTATTTGTTAATAAAGTGTTGTGCCCGAGTGGCTTATTTGTGTGTGGACTTGCACTACTTGATATCGCATTATATGCTTACGTGTCAAAAAGGAAAGAAAGAGATATTTTCAAAAGAGGTTTTAAACTGAGCCAGATATTTTATAAAGTATTTTCATGGAATTTATTATTTTCTAAAAGGGTTGTACTGCCTTATATAGCATGATAAAGTGTTCTTACGTGATTTCTTACTGCTCAGTTATTATTTACTCTTATTACCATTGAGTTTGAAGCATGCATTTTACTCCCTGCATCTCGTGTGCAGGTGCAGGTACTGTTCCCTCGATAGTGGGTTATTAGCGAATTGAAAGTATATTATTGTAGCCAAGAAAGGTGGCCACCAGCGTTTGCGGCACCGGACTTCATCTTTTGCTTCTAAATCTTATTTTGTATATAATATTGGCCCTATAGTGGCGTTCAGTTTTCTTTAGATGCTCGTGACTTGTGGCACCCTGATCGGGTTGAGTTGGGTTGTAGTTGACTATTTTTTTTTCTGACGTCATTAAGTTGTATATTCTATTCATTTATGTTTATTAATTGTTAAAAAGATAATTTTGGTTAGTTGGCTGGCCTTGTCTTCACGAGAGGCGCTATCACGATAGGGTTTGGGATGAGTCATGACACTTGTCAGCCTATGTTTAGTATACGAGTGATTATTTTTCCCTTATAGGACCATACATCATATGTATAAGTCAGCATATCATGTTGGGTCGTTTTATGTCGAGTGTTATCTCATGTTTTATTCTTGTTACCTCATACAGCCCTTCTTTCCCATCCACCCATGTTGATGTAATTAGAAAAATACATTACGTTGGTACCCGGTTGAGTAAGGGCACCGGGTGGCCGTCGTGGCCCATTGGTTTCGATTGTGACATGGCCTCCCCCTCTAGTGCGACCTTTACCTGCCTGACCCACGCAACTTATGGGCTATGCAGGTAGAGCGGAAACTAAAGCAGCATCTATGGCTTGTAAAGTCTGTGGACCAGGTTGAATCTAGGGAGCCTGTGTAGTCTGTGGAGATGCACCCTTCTCGAGTCTGGGGAAGTCCCTCAGCATATGTCGGGTATCACCACACTCAAAGAAAGCTCTCAATGGATATAGTTGCTAATTTTGGCTCAGTCTTGGTTGGCTAGACTGACCGTTGAAGCCCCCCAAGCTAGAGGTGAACGTGAAAGTGGCCGAGCAAAGTGGGTAACTTGGGACCTCAGAATAGCCGGATCACCACTAGAAGTTGAATGTTTTACTAAACTCGACGGCTCACATAGCCTCTATCGTGGCGGGCTATAGCTGGGCGTGAGTACCGCCGTATCTTTTAGAATCTAGAGGACTCTTGGACTCCTCATCCTCACTGCCACAGCCCCACATGCCCTCCAACATTAACACGATCTCTAACACCTAATAATACGAAGTGTCAGTCTCTTAACTCTCGAGCCATATTGAATCTAATACCATAGTTGAACCCCTTGGTGAATTGATAGACTCACACTCTTACTATAGAAACCAAGGCAGGTGCATCTATGGATAACTCACTGAATCTGATAGCATACTTTAACAGAGTCAAAGTACCCTGGCACAACTATTCAAACTCCAAGTGCCATGCTTCCTTATTATTGACTTATTTTGAAGTGTTTTTTTTTCATCTAAATTATTACTTGACATCTTTATATGCTCATTGGAGTCCTAGTTCCGTTATTTGGGCATGTTATATTTTAATATTACATCTCAGAAAAAGTACGGTTATTTTTGTGCTAGCAAAACATTACATATCCATTTATATATGTGACCCTTATTATTTATGATAACACTTATTGTTCAATTCTTAATTATGTTATTATTCTTGTGTGGTAAGTATCCGGAAGCATCTAGCCTCGCTTTCTCTTCTTCTTCTTCTTCTTCTTCTTCTTCTTCTTCTTCTTCTTCTTCTTCTTCTTCTTCTTCTTCTTCTTCTTCTTCTTCTTCTTCTTCTTCTTCTACTTCTTCTTCAAGTTTAGACCTGATACTTACTAGGTACTGATTGTTATGTACTCATACTACGCTACTACAAATTATTTTTGTGTAGATTCTTAGGTTGGTCTTAGCATAGCTTCCTGATCTAGCTAGGCGATTTCACGAAGACTTAGGGTGAGCTGCACTGTATGGATCTACTTCGTAGTTCCTAAGTCACTGCCCCTTTATTGTTCCTGTCTATTATATTCAGACTTGATCTCATTTCTGTATCTTGCTCGTGCACTTGTTCCACCTATTCTTGGGGGCATATTTGTTGCTTGTGAGTTGGCTTTCTTAGCTAGTTTGGCTAGGCACCATCACAACCTTGAGGTTGGATTACGGGTTGTGAAAAATTATAATTAGAGTCCTAGGTTGCGTAGGTCAAACATGTCACGAGTATGGATAGTAGAGTCTTGTGGATTGGTACAGAAACGTCTGTACTTATCTTTGAGAGCCTCCAAGATGTTAGGAAACTATACTTCTTACATTATTATCGTGCATCTTTATTGACCCAAAGTTTGAATTCTTGCCTTTCTATTACCTCGCAGATGGTAAGAACCCATTCATCAGGAGCAGCGGGGTAGGCATCATCCCCTTAGGATAAGTCTATGAGAGGTCGAGGTCGAGGAAATGGTGGGTACCTTTGTAGTGAGAAGCCCTACTATGCAATTGTCATTGAGCCACTAGTAGCTCTGGTGGAGGAGTAGGCTTTTGATCAGGGTCAGCCGGTTGGACCATCTCAGGTCCTAGAGGGGATTATTTCTACCGTAGTACTTCAGGATGCCCTTGTTTGCTTGGTTGGTCTAGTGGATTGTTTTGCACATACCGAATTTTTTCATGTTTCACTAACTACATCTCAATACAGAGGAAGGACATAGATTCCCGTTACTCACACTTCTGAGTAGGTTGCAGCTGGTTATCAAACACCAAGAGTGGTACAGGATAGGGGACATCCTACCGTAGATGGTATTAGGCCAAGCAGAAGATTTTGATCAGTTCAGCAAAATGGTTCCTCCACGTTATGATAGTAATCCTTTGGCATATGCATAAGATTTCTTAGATGGTTGTTAGGAGATTCTGTAGAATTTTGGTTTTCATGGAGTCTAATGGGGTAGCATTCACTACCTATCAGCTTCAAGGGCCAGCCAAGAGGTGGCGGTAGTCATATGTGAATATCTGGCGGCGGGGTCACTCCCACAAACTTAAAGTCAATTCTAATATCTCTTCTTAGAGATGTTCCTTACCCTCACACAAAGAGAGGAGATACGGGGTCAGTTCGAATCCCTTCAACAGGGTCACATGTCTATGACCTAGTTTGAAATGAGATTCACTAATCTATATGATCATGTAGGTTTTTCGATCCCCACCGAGGTTGAGAAAGTGAGCAAATTCATTGAGGGGATAAATTTTAATATAAAGATTCCTATGGCTAGGGAGGCAGAATAGTAATATATTTCTTCAGGTTATGGATATAGCAGCGCATCATTGAGTGCATTAAGAGTCATATCAAGAAGACCATAGTAGTAAGAGGCAAGAAACCTTGATATTCTGGCATTTTTAGTGGTACCTAAGCTGGAGGTAGAGATCATTTTGGTAGAGGCTATCCTAGCAAGCCAGTACCTTTATCTTATCATCCTGCTCATGGTGCTCTAGTTCAGCCTTCATTCAGTGTATTACCAGCACTAAGCTCATACCGTGTTCCTTAAGCCAATGGTTCTTCTAGTGGGTAGTCGTGTTATTAGAGTCTCAGTTTGAGATTATTTAGTGTGTGAAGAGATAGGGCATATCAAGAGGGATTGTCCAGATGTGGTAGAGTCACAATGCAACAGGGTTCTCAAGCAATGACTCTATTTCCAATTACTACACTACCAACCTCACCTGCTAATGGAGAGCTTAGGCAGTCACGGGATGCCCTAGAGGCGGATGTCAGGCCCGCTCTCACAATTTTTTGGGAACGAACGAGGCAGAAGATTCTAATGCGATTATTATACGTATTATTTTAATCTATCTTAGAGATGGATTAGTTCTATTGTGTCCCGCTTCTACATATTCCTATGAATCATCGTACTTTTCATCATATTTAGATTTGCCCTATAGTTCTCTTGCTACTCATGTATATGTATATATTCCAGTTTGTGACTATATTGTGGTCTTTTTTTTTTGGAAATCTACTAGGCAAAGCCTAGGGATAGATTTTATTAATAGAATAAAAAGACAACAAAGCAAAACAAAACAAACACAAAATTACCATAAATATGTGAACTACGAATAAGGGAGTCAAATTGCCGGAGTTGTTACCCATATAACAACCGGTCTAACCTTTCCGTATTCAACCTATTATGATAATATTACATAAATAAAGCTAATGTGATGGGAAATAAAAAGGTTGAAATGAGGCTTCAACCTTTATATTAAATTACTCAATTGATTGAACTTTGAGACAGATGATTGCGCGACCTCTTTTCGTTTTGCATTTCTCATTGGAGGTCTCCTAATCTGATTCTTTGCAACTGTTGGCAGTGGCGTTGCAATTCTATTAGCAACTGGGATCTTGACTGAATTTTTAGAGATCATTGGAGAAGAAACTGGATTGTTAAGGATCAAGTTTCTTATTGAGTTTGCTGTTGGTTTTGAATTTGCAGAACACTTGAATGTGACTGATTTTCTCTGACTCTTTGGCTTAAGCTGGAAGTCAATGTCCTCTCCTTCACTGTCGCATCATAATCTTGGTCGTCATCTGAGTATGAGACAACTGTAGCAGCTGCCTCTGTCAAGTTGATGTCTCTGGCTTGAAGAACAGTTTGCCGAGAGACATCTTGATAAACCAATGCAGATGGTGTATTCAGATTTGCTTGACCAGACAGTTTAGGATTGTTGTTGTTAGCATTTTGCAGTATCTGCTGCTGCTCGATCAGTTCCTCTGCATTTCTTTTAGCATTGGCATTTTCTGGTGCAATATATGTTTCACTAAGATGCAAGTTTGATACCTTCTTATCTGAATCAGCATCGCAAGGTATTTTCGATGGAGTAATAGCTTGTATTCCTTTCTGATGCACAATGCCTCTGTGATGTTGTCTATCTAGTTCAGCTAATTGCTCAAAGTGTGAAATAGAAAGAATCTGATCTTTTGTAAGCTGCATTGCCTCTACAGCATTCACATACATTGTAGGATCTTTTACTTCACTACAATGGTTAGAGGGTCTTTTATCCATCTTCAATGCATCCTCCAGATTCTCAACTTGTGCAGCTGCAAGTGATGCATCTAGAAAACTAGCACTTCCAGATTTTCTAGCCACTAAAGGTTGATCTGCTTCACCCCCATCCTTCCCAGTTGATTCTGAAATCTCCAATGGTTCAGCTGACATAACAGTCAGTTCTCTATTAGCATTCAATGAAACAGTGTCCTCCAAGCATGTATCATTTCTTTGTCTAGGTAATGAACTCTTATGAATGTTAGCATTCTGCACCAATTGCTGCTGTTCCTTATGTGTGCCTTGCATACAGTGTTGAATAAAATCTCGGCCTGAATTGTCACCTGATGTTACATTATCTGCAGCATTCTATTTCTTTTTTGACACCTTTTGTTCTGAATGTTGTTCACTTACTGCCATCAAACGACTCTCTGATGACGTAGGAATAGCTTCTACAGATGTAGCATTTGGAATTTCCACTATTTTGTTAATTCCTAACTGCTGCACATTGCAATTGATATGTTGTCCATCACGTTCAACCACTTGCCCAGCCTGTGCACTAGTAGATATATGATCTCCAGAGGACTGAAATATCCCAGCAGTATCCACATATGATCGAGCATAACTTGTAGAGGCAGGTACCTCCTTAGGAAGCATAGGAGGTCCTTTGTCCAAATTCTGCACCTCCTTCATAGACTCCACTGAAAATGTTGTATGTGATGCATCTGATACACCAGCTATCACAGCAGTCATAGACACAACATGTTAACTTGCACCTCCCCTATCTATCACAGTAGTTTGTGTAGTCTTAGAATCAGCATTCTGTTTTGCAACATCTATTACAATACCATTTTGTACCGCTGAGTCAAAACGACTAGAAACCTCCTTCACTACTGCATTCTTTTGTGAAGTCACTGCATCAGCAGTTTGTGCAGAATACTATGCGACTTTTGGTAATTCAGTTCCTGACTTACCATCTTTATCTTGTAGATCCTTAGCACCTTGTACAGCTCTTTTACAATTTAGATAGTCCCTTGCATCCCCTTGTAATTTGTCAACTTCTTTCCCTCCGCGACGAAGCATCTCAGTAGCCAGATTATCCACTGTCACCACGTCTGCTCCAGTTTTTCTTTTTTGATTCTACAGTCCTTCACATTGTGTCCTTGGTGTTTGCAATAAACACAATACCTAGGAAGGTTGTCGAACACAATTTGTTGATGGAATTCTACAGATTACCCGAAACAGAATCTGAAATCTGCAACATTACCTTTTTTGGATACTTATCCAAAAGGTCCACTATAACCTTAACTCTTCCCGCGCTAGGTCTCATTCTATCCTGCGTCGCCTTGTCAAGAGCAAGAGGTTTTCCCACAGCTGAGGCTATAGACATTAACGATCTCTTAGCAAAGAAATTTGGTGGCAGACCTGGTAGCGATATCCACACAACTGCCATTGATGTCTCCTCCTTCGGATTGAAACCGAAAGACCATGGAAATGTTCTGAAGAAGTATTCTTCACCTTTGGATTTAAGATATCCAGTCGACTTTGAAAGGAAACGAACATAATCATTGAACAGATCAAATCTGATTAAGAGATGACGAAATTCCAACTGTCCAATGTTACATTGGCCTTGAAGATCGAATTGCAACGAAAAGATTCTTCGCACCTCCGCTAGATCAGGTCTGCCATAAGAGAATTTTAATACAACAGCCTGATGCAAGCCTTCTTCCTAATGAAGTTGTTAACCTCTTCCATTGTTAATTGGATTATAGGATCATCATGATCGAAGAGAACTGGACACAGCTCTATTTTGGTTGGAGCAGGCTTTTTTGCTTGTAAAGTCGAAGCATACGATTGCTTCGAATTATCATTTGTATCAGATTTTATGAGATTTTGGATGTCCTCTCCCATAGCCAAAGGCTGGGGAGAGGTCCGCGCAGCCATGGCTGCCAAGATCACGAAGCAACGGCACAATTCTAGCGATAGAACAAGGATTGATCCATTGTTCTAACCAATCGAGAATTGATGAAGAATTCTAAAAAATTCTTCGATCTACAGTGATTTGGAATCAAATTAAGATCTTGCAGTATAGGATAAGGATTTGGATAAGAAAACAATTGGAGATTGATTGCAATGAGAAAGGGGTTATTTTGACACCACGATTGCTACCATCCACCGCTGGATTCCGGCGATATAGCCGGTGAATAGTGACGGAAATACTATTCACTGAATAGTGCCTAGAGAGAATGCAGAGGATTGAAAAGTTTTTTTTCCGTGACTATATTGTGGTCGGTCGTATGTATCGATCTTTTTTGGTTACTATTATGGGTTATGAAACCAATGTTAATTTCTTTTTGCTTAGTATGGTGGATTTTGATGTGATCTTAGGCATAGATTAATTATTTCTGTATCATGTTATTCTTGACTGTCATCCTGAGAATGTAACATTAGCTATGGCAAGGTTGACAAGTTTGTAATGGAATGGTTCTCTTAGGTATACATAAAGTTGTGTGGTATTATTCCTTAAGTCTTAGGGGATGGTTAAGAATGGGTATTTGGCATAATTAGAATTTTTTAAGGGATTAGTGTTGATACGTCTACTATTGATTCAGTTCCAATAGTGAGGGAGTTTCTAGATGTGTTTCGAGCAGAACTACCGGGCATGCCATCTGATAGGAATATGGTTTTGGTATTGCCTTGGTGTCGGACACTCAGCCCATATCTATTCCACCGTACCGCATAGCCCCAATAGAGTTAAACGAATTGAAAGATCAGTTGAAAGAGTTACTAGATAAGGAGTACATCAGGCCTACTGTTTTATCCTAGAGTGCGCTAGTGTTGTTTGTCAAGAAGAAGGATGTATTGACTATCCACAAATATATAAGGTGATCAGGAAGAAAAATTATCTATTGCCTCAGATTGATAACTTATTTGACCAACTTGAGTGTTCTAGGGTGTTCTTGACAATTAATTTGAGATTAGGGTATCACTAGTTGGAGACCAGAGCTTTAAATATTCCTAAGACGGCTTTTAGGACAATTATGGGCGCATTGAGTTTCTGGTAATATCTTTTTTGTCTGACTAATGCCCCAACATCCTTCATGTATTTGATGAACTTGTGTTCCATCCATATTTGCATTTATTTTTCTTTGTGTTCATTGATGATTTCTTGATGTATTCCGGTAGTCCTGAGAAGCAGGGGGAACATTTGAGGACATTGCTTTGGATTTTGAGAGAGAAAAGGATGTATGCTAAATACTCCAAGTGTAAGTTCTGGTTGGACTCAGTGGCATTCTTGGGCCATGTAGTATCTAGTGATAGGATTAAGGAGGACCAAAGAAGATTGAAGCAATTCAGAGTTGTCCCAGACCTTTCTACCGCTATTGAGATTCGGAGTTTCTTAGGCTTGTCTGGATATTATCATCGCTTTGATAAGGGTTTTTCATCGATTGCACCCTCACTAACGTAATTGACTCAAAAGGGCACTCCATTCAGGTGGTCATATGAGTGTGAAGAAATATTTCAGAAGCTTAATACAGTATTGACTACGACTCAAATGTTGGTTTTGCATTCCGAATCGGGATCATACAAATTATTATGATGCTTCAAGGGTTTCCCTTGGATGTGTATTGATGTCGGACAATAACGTGATTGCCTATGTATTGCGCCAGCTGAATCCTTATGAGCATAACCATCTATTGCATGATTTGGAGTTTGCTATTATAATACACGTGCTCAAAATTTGGAGGCGTTACTTATATGGAATATCTTGAGGTATACACGGATCACATAAGTCTCTAGCACATATTTAAACAGAAAGACTTGAATTTGAGGCAACAAAGATGTTTGGAGATATAGAAGGACCATGATATCACCATGCTTTATCATCTGGGGAAAGCCAATGTAGTGAATAATTCCTCGAGTAAGAAGGCGGTGAGCATGGGGAGTTTGGCATTCATTTCAAGTGTGGAGAGATCGTTGGATGTGGATGTTCAAGCATTGGTGATTAGGTTTATGGGGTTGGAGATTTTAGAACATCGCAGGGTCCTTGCTTCTGTTGTGTTGTAGTCATTTTTGTGTGATTGCATTAAGTCTCGCTAGTTTGATCATCCCCATTTTCTTGTCCTTAAGCACATGGTGAAGCAAGGTGGTGCCAAAAAGGTAACTACTGGTAATGATGGGGTATTGAGTCTTCAGGGTTGAATCTATGTTCCTAACGTGGATTGTTAGATGGACATATTTCTTGAGTAGGCTCACAGTTCGCTGTATTCTATTCACTCATATGCTATGAAGATGAATCATGATTTGAAACAACATTATTGGTGGACAAGGATGAAGAAAGACATTGTTGAGAATATTAAACGGTGTTTGAACTATCATCATGTCAAGTATGAGCATTAGAAACTGGGTAGTTTGGTTTAGAGGGTAGATATACTATAGTCAAGTGAAAGCGTATCAGTATGGATTTTATAGTTGGGTTGCCAGGGAACTTTAAGAGATTTGATGTTGCATGGGTCATTGTGGAAAAACTGACCAAGTCTTCATTTCGGTCATGAATTCTACACTTTTGACAATCTGACTCGAATTTATCTTTGAGCGATTGTTCTCATGCATGGTGTGCCTATGTCTATTATCTTGGATTGAGGCAATACATTTACATCAAAATTCTAGAGAGTAGTCCCGCATGAGTTAGGGATAGGGGTTGAGTTGAGTATGACATTTCATCTCCAAATGAAAAGGAGTCTGAGCGGACCATTCAGATTTTGGAGGATATGGTGAAAGCTTGTGTCATTAAGTTCAGCAGCTAGTGGACCAGTTTCTAGCGTTGGAACAATTCGCCTACAAAGCCAACTACTAGTCACGTATCTAGATGTCCCTTATATGGGAGGTGATGTCATTCGTCGATAGGTTGGCTTGAGCCTGAAGAGGCTAGGTTGCTGGGCACTTATCTAGTTAGTGATGCTCTGGAGAAGGTAAAGTACATTCATGAGCGGCTTCGTACAGCGCAGTCTAGATAAACATTGTGCTGATAGAAAGATTCGTGATGTAAATTACATGGAATGTTAGAGTGTTCTTATTAGAGTTTCACATATGAAGGGTGTGATGAGGTTCAGGAAGAAGCAAAAGTTGAGCCCTTAGTACAATTGTCCATTTGAGGTTTTGGAGTTAGTGGTTGCGGTGGCTTACAAGCTGACTTTTCCACTTAGCTTGTCGGGAGTCCATCCGATATTTTATTTTTTCATGATTCGAATGAATCATGAGGATCAGTCACATATGTTAGATTTTAGTTCAATGTAGTTGAATGAGAATCTGACCTATGAGGGGGAGCCATTGGCCATTTTATATAGGCAGGTTCAGAAGCTGAGATGAAGAATATTGCAATTGTGAAAGTTCAGTGGAGAAGCCAACCAGTGAAGGATACACTTAGGAGAATGAGCATGATATGCGAAGTATATATCCTCATCTTTTTGGCATTACAGGTATATTTCTAAACTTGTTCGAGGACGAACATTTAGTTAAGAAGGGAAAATGTAACGACCCAACCAATGGTTTTATATATTTGAACCTCGTTCCCCTATTTGATGCTTCCTGTGTGCTTCTTTGTATTTTTTGTGACTTGTGAGCATGGTTGTTTTAGTTTCGAGAATGCATTAGAGTTAATTGGAACACTTAGTTCCAAGGTAGGAATCTTAAGTTATAAAAGTTGATCGAGGTTTGATTTTTGTGTAAATGACCTTGAAATTGTATTGTGGTGATTCCAATAGATCCATATGATGATTTTTGGCTTGAGCATATATTCGGATGTAGATTTGAAGGTTTCTAGATTAATTGACTCTATTTGACATTAAAGTTAAAAATTTGAAGCTTTGGAATGCCCGTAGATTTTTTGACCCGGAGTTGACTTTGAGGCTATCGTGTTCGAATTGTTATTTGTAAGTTGGAACAGGGTCGTTATGCTATTTGGAACTGGTATGGAAATTTTGAGGTGATTCTAAGTCGGTTAGACATATTTTAGCATGGGTTTTGAAAGATGGAAGTTTTATTTTGGCTTTTGGGTTATTAAATCTTAGAGAGAAATTGGGAGGTTTTGGTAGAACTTTTTTAATGTAAAAAATGGAGATTTGCACCCCAATCTAGAGTCGATTTTGGGTGAAACATATATATTTTTACTTGTAGCAGAATAGGTATTTGGGATTTGTGAGTTTGGTCAAATATCAAGAGGCGAGTCTAGGATGACATTTGGTTGACCTTGTGTATTGGATTAAAGATTCAATCCTTATCACTTGGGTTCGATTCCTATGGCTTTATTAGACATTAATAAGTTGTATCTGGCAAGATTCAGCACGTTCAGAGGTTCATTTGAAAGGAAAGTCTGTTTTGTGATATCAAAGGCTGCCGGATGGAGGTAAACCTCTTGGCTAAGATTGTTAAGAGGGAAACCCTAGGATTTTACATGTTTTTATGTATTTAAGGTACCGGGGATAGTGTATATACATGGTGGCAAGCGTATATGTATTTACCAAGTTGATATCATGACACGTAAAATTAAATTACTGTATGTCTTTTTTTTTTTTTTTTGCGTGCTCATATTCATGCCTAAGCTTGTGATCAATTGTGAAAGAATGAGAATTTATTCTTGATATGTTAAATTGCTTAATTACCCGCAGTCACATAGAGATATCATGAGCACATATCTATATGACATTACTTAAGTCATCATGCACTTCTTATCCATAAATTGATAAGTATATACATGTACTTAAATAATTGATACATGATTTGGACCGAGGACTTTGACATGAAGAGTAAGCATACAGATGAGATAAAGTTATGGAAAATTAAACTTGATGATCGGATATTGATTTACGAAGGATGCTATTATACCCCTCTTTGCGCTTGGATTTGGATCCATCCATCCGAAGTCATGTGATAAACCATATTAATTTGTCCCTGTGAGCATGGACGACGCATAAATTTTGTACCGGGTGGATACATGAATTGTGTGTTGGGTTATGTGATATATGAATTGTGTATCGGGGTACATGGACCTTGTACCGATTGTGCATGGATCCTTATTATTGCCTCATTTGAAGTATTTATTTCACAATAAATTATTACTTGACATATTTATATGCTAATTGGAAGTCCTGAGTCCATTATTTTATTATGTTATATTTTACTATTACATCCGAGCAGTGTTATGGTTATTTCTATGCTAGAGAGATATTGTTTATCAATTGATATTTGTGACCCTTATTATTCGTGAAAACACTTAATTTTTCAGTTGTTAACTCTTTTATTTCTCTTGTGATAAGTATCCGGAAGCATCTATACTCACTTCTGCTTTCCAGGTTAGACTTGATACTTACTCGGTATTGATTGTGGCATACTCATACTACACTTCTATAGATTTTTTTACAGATCCTCATATGGGTCTTAGCAAAGCTTCCTGATACACCTAGAAGGTTTTATGAAGATTTTAGGTGAGCTGCAATCCATGGATCTACTTTGCAATTCCTGAACCCTTGTCCCTTTATAGTTCCAGTTTATTGTATTTCAGACAGTTATTTTGTATTCATGCTTAATTTCATTTCTGTAGTTTGCTCATGCACTTATGCTAACCTAGGCATGGGGCATATTGCGTTGGGCTTGTTTAGGCTGTGCTTGGATTTTATCCAATCCCATCACTTTTTTGAAACTATTTTCATCTTCTATTTTTATTTCTCTTTGTTAAATAATGAAAATAAACTTTATTTATTACTTGTGAGTTAGCTTGTTTAGCAAATTTGGCTAGGTGTCATCACGACCTAGAGAAGAGATTTTTGTTTGCGACAAGTAGTGGCCTTGAGCAGTTTGCAAGGCAACCCAATTCTTCTTAGTGTTTCTACATCAGGAGTTCCTATTATAATAAACAGATACAATGCCCCTGATCAAGACATTTTAGCCTTGGCATTCTTTTAGACTTACTTGATATCTTCTTCAGAGTATTTGACAAGGTTTGGATCAAGTAAGAATACCCTTATCATCCATAGCCACAGGAATCTTAGGAACTTTACGAACGATGTCCCAAAGTTTCAAGTCTTAGCCTTATAGAAAATCATGCATTCTCTCTTTACACCATCTATAGTATTTTCCGTTCAATTATAATTATTTAAAAGTTGATTATCTTTCTTGAGCGAATGGTAGGGCGCCATTATTAGATCCTTTCAAGGTGTTACTTGTTATTCTAAGGCTACACAATGATGCAAGAGAGAGAGGGGGGTGGATTGTGTCTTGCCCGATTTATGCAAATCATATAACCTAGTTTCTATGACGTACCTATTTCAAACAAACAACTAGTGAAGGGTGGAACTAAAAATTACAGCAATTTACGTGGAAGACCTTCTTGATCAAGGGAGTAAATAGAACGACTTACCCATGTAGGATTGCTTTCAAAATTTTCCTAGCTTCAAAGAGTAATTTTTGGGTTACAACTCACTAACCAAGGGGGCTAACTATAGTACTCTTCCCTAATAATGAACTCAATTATTGTTACCCTATCTAAACTACTCTAATCTAGAAAGCAAAAAATAAAAAATAAAAATCACAAATTTTTGCTAACCTCTGATTACATTTCTTTGAAAGAAATATTTATAATTCACGAACAAAGATTGATCAACCTAACAACCAAAGAACTAAGCAGCTGTTTCGTCGAGATCTTGTTCCTTCATTGAGCAGTTTGAGTCTGTAAGAGCACCTTCTTGCTTGATATTCCTATTTCCAAGAGTTTTGAATAAAATAATTCTTGAATAGAAGCAATAAAGGCTCTTTATATAACTGTGAGATTGGTTGAGATCATTCTCCAACTAATGCTTCAAAACCTAAAATATTCTGATTAAGAAAATTTCCATATAACGATCATTTTGTTATGCAAATGACAAAACTATAGAATACTTACCCATATCACTCAAATAAAAGAAATAGTTTAAGTTCTATGTACGAATGAGGTCGATATTTACACAATGTATTCACTCATGAGAACATTACGGATAAATTCTTATACAACAACAATAATAACATACCCAGTATTATCTCACAATGTGGGGTTTGAGGAGAGTAGTGTGCACGCTGACCTTACTCCTATCTTTTAATGATTGATAGGCTGCTTCCAGTATACCCTCGGCTCAGGAGGTAAATCCTTATAATAGACATAAATTAGTAACCTAGAAAAAAAATAATATTCCCTCCGTTCCATTTTATGTGAACCTATTTCTTTTTTTGGTCCGTTCAAAAAAGAATGACCTCTTTCTAAATCTAAAAATAGTTTAGCTTAAACATCTAATTTTACCCTTAATGGGATTAAAAGACAAAGAGACCGATCAGGACGCATCTACAGTGGTGAATAGTGATTTTCTCTGCCTTCTCTCTAGGAAGAAGAGTGAATATTGAATCCGTCGCTATTCAACGGACTCAATTCCATCAATTTTCGTCACAAAATAAATATCCTTCTTGTGGTGAACAACTCTCTTCGGTTTTATTCCAAAATCATAATCCTATCGTAACATATCTTGAATTTAGTGATTGAACTCACTGTAGATTCGAATTTTCAACAAACTTTCACGTTTCACTTTTGTGATGTGAAGTTCATGGATTTTTCATAGTTTGATTTGTTTGGATAGAGTTTTGCTATTTTAAGCAAGAGCATATCGTAATAAACTCTGGCAAGGAACTGTAGCTTCGACAGTTTCAACTCAGTTCTCTGCATTTTGTAGCAGCGTCATAGCGTGGATATGGAAGATCTTCTCTGAAGTAAAACAATACCATGGATGCTACGTCCTCTCCCCAGCATCTGGCTGTGGGAGAGGTTTGCAACGTTCCAAACACTGTTCCAAAAGAATACACTAAGCAATCGTATGCTTCAACTCTTCAAGCTAAACAGTCTACTACGTCAAAAATCGAGCTATGTCCAGTTATCAACGAGCATGGTGAACCTGTAATTCAATTCACTAAGGAAGAGGTTAACAACTTCATTAAGGAAGAAGGTTTGCATCAGGCATCAGTTTTAAAATTTTCTTATGGCGGACCTGATATATCGGAAGTGCGAAGAATATTTTCGTCGCAATTTGATGTTCAAGGTCAATGTAACATTGGGCAGTTGGAGTTTCATCATTTGTTAATCAGGTTTGATCTCTTCAACGATTATGTTCATTTCCTTTCAATGTCGACTGGATATCTGAAATCCAAAGGCGGCGAATATTTCTTTAGAACATTCCCATGGTCTTTAGAAATCAATCCGAAGGAGGAGACGTCGATGGCAGTCGTGTGGATCTCTCTTCCAGGTCTGCCACCAAATTTTTTTGCTAAGAGGTCGTTATTATCTATTGCCTCAACTGTGGGAAAACCTCTGGCAGTGGACAAGGCAACTCAGGATAGAACGAGACCTAGCGCGGCAA
The DNA here is from genome assembly GCA_034376525.1 of Nicotiana benthamiana. Taxonomy (NCBI): domain Eukaryota; kingdom Viridiplantae; phylum Streptophyta; class Magnoliopsida; order Solanales; family Solanaceae; genus Nicotiana; species Nicotiana benthamiana. Next base: position 130,548,929 of record CM067329.1, on the reverse strand, counting down.
GAGTTAAGATTATAGTTGATCTTTTGGATAAACATCCTAAAAAGGTCAAGCTTCAGATTTTAGATAGAGTTTCAGGTAAATCTTTCGAGTTTCACCAAGAAATAGTATTCGACAACCTGCCTAAACATTGTGCTTATTGCAAGCATCAAGGTCATGATGTGAAGGCGTGTAGAATTAAAAAAGAAAAAATTGGAGTAGAGGTGGTCGCAGAGGAAAAGTTGGACAGTCATCAGCCTGCTGCCGAGGTCGATGTTCTATACAAATTACAAGGGGATGTAAGGGATTATCTAAATGCTAAAATATCTGGACAAGGAGCTAAGGATGTACAAGAAAAAGATGAACTGACAGATGCTGTTAATCCAATAGATTCTGCTGCACAAATTCGTATGGTAAATGATGGTATGACAATGACTGCTGACACTACAAAACCTACTTTGAATGATAGGGGAGATTCTGATCAATATGAAATGGCTAGGAGTGATGTGGTTACTAAAACAGCTTCTGCTTCAAAAGTTACTGCAGCAGAAACTCTTTTATGCTCAAATTCAGATTTTGCACGGCCTTGTATAATGACATGTATTGTTCCATTGAAGCCGCCCTTGAATGTTTTAACTGAAAAGGATATGTTAAATTTATCTCCTGTGACAACACATGACAATGCAAAAAGGAAGGAACATAGTTTGATCAACCAGCATCACATGGTGCAGAACTCTTTTCTGCTTGATCAAGCAACTGATACAAAGTTGAAGGCTTCAGATACTTTAAAAGCAGCTACAGATTCTACATTTTTGTCAATTCAACCAGCTGACAGGTATAATGTTCAGCAGCTAGCAGCAGAAGAGATACATGTACAAATTACTGCTTATCCAACTCTGGCATTGGATGACATTAATATGACTGGGCAAAATGAAGAGGTGGATGATCAATGTGATGTTATGGAATTGGAATTTGCAGCATCTGTTACAAAGGGTAATAAGAGTACCAACTGGACATCGTATAATCAAGCAGCTGCTGTAGCTGCTATTTTGCCAAAGCTAGATTCTACATTTCCTTTAAGTCTTGCTGATCGAGCTATATATGGGAGTGATGATGCATCACATGCAGCAGTTCCAGTTGAGTCGATAGAGGAGATATTAAAGTTGGAAAAAGGACCTCCTAAGCCTTCTAGAGATATACATGTTTCTAATGCTGGGGCAATGCAGTATATTGCAAATAGTGTTTCTTCCAGTATAAAAGATGGGCAGGTGGTTCTTTTAGAGGGTGAGATATTACATATGAACTCAAAATCAGTCTCAGTTACATCAGAGCATACCAAAACATAAGATATTCACAAAGGACAGAACCAATGTTGCAATGTGCAGCAGTTAGAAGATGAAGATAGGGAGTACCTTATTGATGCAGCTAAATCCTTATCTGCTTCAAATGTTACTCCTGCAGAACCTCTCCCCAGGCCAAAGGATGATTCTGCCCAGATTTGTAAAATGGCATCTAATGTTCCAATGATTTTGCCTTCTACTTTTGGGACTGAAAAGATGGTATCTAAGTTGCAACATTCTTTTCCATCAAAGGTACCAGAAACAGAAAAGACAAAAATACATGACGACATGCTGATTAAGCAGCAACACATTATGCAGAATACTAACAATAAAAACTCAATTCAGTTTAGTCAAGCAAATGTTATTAATGAGTAGGCTTCGGATATCTTTAGATCTTCTACAGATCCTACTCCTGGACAACACCTTTGTAAAGATTCGAATAAATCAGCAGTTTTGATTATCTATGACATACCAGAAAAGAGGAAACTCACAAAGGACAGCATCGCAGCTGCAATGTGCAGCACCTGGCAACAGATGAGACTAATGTACCAGCTAGTGTAGATCAAACTCTCAAGAAAAATTTGCAAATATCAGCAAGTCGTACAGATGATGAGGTTGCGCAGAACACATTTCGACAAGATGACGGTAATCATTCTGATATGGATCAAAAAGGCAGTGAGACCTCTTTGATAGATACAGTAGATGCAGCTTCTAATGAAGCCTCTCGTCAGCGAGGTTTTGATTCACATCCTGCTGCTGTTACTCAACAGACTACTGAAGCTGCTCAACAGTCTGTAAAACACTGCTCATCTCTGCCCAACAGAAAAGAAATTTCAAATTCCAAATTCAAAACACACAGTACAGATAACAGTCCAGCTTTACATACATCTCCAAACTCATTTGCTGCACTTTTAAAAGTCAATAATGAGGATGCAATCTTCACTGGACAGAATAGGCAGATGGCCAATGTTCAGTTTTCTCCAATCATATCTTCCTCCAATACACAGGTCGAGACAACTTTCAAAGATTATGGAAAACCATCAACCTCCTCTGGAAATAACAAACCAGTATTTGTTAACATGAGGGACATGGTCATTAAATCGAAACTGTGGAAAGACCAAAGAGAATTTGACGATGACGAGGGCTGGGGAGAAGGACTTGCTGGTTTTTCATCTTCAGAAGACGACTAGAGTTTGACGACGACAGTGAAGGAGAGGACATTGATGCTCAATTCAAGCCAAAATTTCAAAGGAAATCAATGACAATCCAGGGTCCTACAAATATGAAAACTGCAGCAAACTCAATCAGAAACTTGAACCATAATGCTCTAGTATTTGTTCCACGAAATTCTTCAAAATCAGGTGAAATAACAGCTGTTGTTCGCATCGCAACAGCAATGCCAACATTTGCCCAGAATCAAATTATCCCAATAAAATCAATCACTACTTTGGAGGAGACGAAAATGTCGAGTGCAATGATGCAACCTTCCCATAATCTTCTGGTTGTGAGGGCAGAAAGGCATATATATGAAGAAGGGGAGGAAGAGGATATACTAAATCAATGCCGGGCAGACGCGTCAATAAAAGGTGATTTGTCACCAATTCATAGTAAATCAAGTAAGAAATCTCGTGAAAGGGATAGAAGTTGGGACGGTAGAATGCTAGAAGACTTAAACATGTCACTCAAACAATTATTACAAAGGCCAATCGATCGAGGAACAAAGCATGATTTTTCAAGTCATATTGAGAAAAATTGTGGACGAAGACCTTAATCTACCTACTAAAATTGTTTCAAAATTGGAGAAAATGAAGAACCAAGATGGTTTCTTCATCTTTTTTAGAATTCCATCTCATTTCTAATTTTCTATGTAATATTGCTACTTCTTTCTTTTTACATGCTTGTTAGTACTCGAGGCTTTTTTGGCCTCAATAGGATTAATAAGGTAAGGTTTTCGCTGGTTATTGTTATATGGGTAACAATAACGATGCTATCCCCCCCCCCCCCTTTATTTTATTTTTTCCTATTTGCTGTAACTTTATTTTTATTATATTAATGAAAACTAGCCCTAGGCGATTGCCTAGTGGTTTGCCAAAAAAAAATTACCCTTAATGAGAAGCTTTTATATCAAAAAAAAATACTCGGGCCACTTTTGATTTGTTTAGAATCACAAATTCCAAAAGTCTTCATTTTTCTTAAACTCCATGTACAATCAAATATGTTCACATAAATTGAAACTGTGGGTGTACTAACTTCCTATTATAATAAAATTAAGTGGCAATGTAAATAATTTTTGCAATTTCCATATATATAACTAAAATACTAAATGTAATGTGTTTTCATGGAACATTACTTATTGTTCAAGTTACGTCAAACAGGACATTATGATATGGAGACCATTATGGACTATCTTTTCAAATATATGAACGGGTAGATCTATTGACCCTGCTGGTTCTGTAATTAGTGGAAACCAATTGCTTTATAGTGTGTGATTGAGAATATACTCATATATAGTCCCACCTCAATTTAAGGCCTAGAATTACATGTATAGAATAGCAAAGTGAGTGCGCTGTAAGCCATAATATATTATGGTATGTGGACCACACCATTAAAACTAGAGCAGAGTCAACTGATTGACAAACAGAAAGTAATGAAGAAGTTGCAAATATAAATAGGAGGCCAAATTCACTTGCAACTTAGCCATCACAAAAAGAGAGATAGACCTCTGATATGCCAGAGAAAGGACCAGACAGCCTTTTGCTTCATTTCCTTATCTTTTTCCCATAATCAGTTCTAATATATTTTCTTGTACCAATATAGTATTATGCTTTGAGATTCCTACGTCAAAGTAAGAGGATATCAATACATACTGTTTCTTTTCGTAAGAGGGATTGAGTTGATGGATAGGGAAGAGACAAGAAAGAATAAGTTGATCAAAAGGGAATTTACTGTCTCTATGGGTACTGCGATAGAGCAAACCTCTGTTGATTGGAGAGGAAGACCTTGCAAACCCAACAAACATGGTGGCATGACTGCTGCTATCTTTGTATTGTGTACGTCTCTCTCTCTCTCCATATTCATATACACCCAAGATTTGAATTTGACTGGCCTATTGTTATCATTTTGCTTCCCAAGACTAGCTTAAAAACTGAAAGCAGGTTTTCATAGGTGGTGTTCATTGAAAACATAATTAAGTACTTAAATAATACTAGTGTTTTCTTTCTAATAGTTTAAGATTTTAGATGCAATATCACACAATTCAATATAATACTATTAAAGTTTTAAGCTTTTAAAATGAGCGTGATTACAACATGCCATCTTTATTCATCAGTGCTGTTCATTTTGTTTTTATTCCTCTGATGTTCCTTCTAGTATATCACATGAGTGCGTTAGCATTTTATTGATGGTAAAATTTGTCATTTGTATTTGGAGGATGTGCAGGCCTTCAGGCATTCGAAATGATGGGCATTGCAGCTGTTGGGAATAATCTAATAACTTACGTCTTCAATGAGATGCACTTCCCTCTCTCAAAGTCAGCTAACATAGTCACAAATTTCATTGGAACTGTTTTCCTCCTCTCCCTTTTTGGTGGCTTTCTCTCTGATTCTTATCTTGGCAGCTTTTGGACTATGTTGATCTTTGGCTTTGTCGAACTCTCTGTAAGTCTCCTTCTTCACTAACCTCAGTGTAAACCTCTTTTTTCCACAAATACTGCATGCTCCACCTAAAAGAACAAAAAAATGATACATGACCAAGTTAATTTGGACATGTAACTGCGGTAGCCCTTGCTTATGGGAAAAGAAAACAGTTTTCAACGTCTATTATGGGATAGTAAATGAGATAAGAACCTTTTTTTTCTTGCACATGCGATAAGTACTCCCTTGGTTCCAATTCAGGTGAATCTATTTGATTGGTCACATAATTTAAGAAAAAATAATACTTTTGGTATTTGTAGTGATAAACTAGTCAAAAAAGGGTGCGGAGTATTTGTGTGATCATAAAAACTTATCATTAAGGGTAAAATTAAAAGTTTAAACTAAATTGTTTCCAAATTTAGAAATGGATCACTCTTTTTGGAGCAGACCAAAAAGAAAATAGATTCACATACACTCGAACAAAGGGAGTAGAATGCATTCAATATATAATAAACAAGCATGTGAAGACATATATAACAAATGATTGAAGACTCTTATTATGTGCATATGTATATATTGGCAGGGGTTTATTCTATTGGCAGTGCAAGCACATGTTCCACAACTAAGGCCACCAAAGTGTGACATGATGTTAAGCAAAGGGCAGTGTATGGAAGCAAAGGAATATAAGGCTATGATCTTTTTTGTTGCACTCTACTTGGTTGCTTTAGGAAGCGGCTCTTTGAAACCTAATATAATCTCACATGCTGCTGACCAATTCAAGAAAGATGATTCCAAGCAATCAAAGAAGCTCTCTACTTATTTCAACTTTGCCTATTTTGCCTTCTGTAGTGGGGAGCTTGTTGCTCTAACTCTTCTTGTTTGGGTGCAAACTCACTACGGAATGGACGTTGGATTCGGGGTTTCTGCTGCAGCGATGGCTCTTGGATTGATCTGTTTGCTTTGTGGAACAGCTCTTTATAGGAACACACCACCTCGAGGAAGCATATTCACACCAATTGCCCAAGTAAGAATATTCATTTGTCTTCTCTCCTTATTCTATACTACTCCCTCCGTTTCATATTAAACTAGATAGTTTCCTTTTTAGTTTATTTCAAATTAAATCACACATTTCTAAATTTGTAAATAATTCAACTTTAATCTCTTTCATTTTACTTATTTACCCTTAATAAGAAGCTTTTATAGTCACATAAATATCGTGGTCCTAAAAACTTTTTACAAGCTTTTAAGACCAAAATTTCCTAAAACCTTCTTCTTTTTTCTTAAACTCCGTCGCGAGTCAAACTATTAAATTAAATGAAACGGAGGGAGTATATGTTTTTGTTTCTTATACCTTTAAGTAACGTATAATTTCCTTTTCTTTAAAGTGTAGGATCAATTGATCATATCTCTGTAGTTTGTTTCTACGCACTCAGATGTCCATTTTCTTAAAAAGTTTTTGAATCACTTCGCTTTATTTTGGGTCATTTAGCTTTTCAAGGAAGTTAAGGAAAGAAATGTCTTGCTTAGCCATCTTTCATTTTTATAGCTGTGGTGGACCCTTGGTTCCTTTTAAACCACTTGTCCAATGGCCATGAATTTATTCCGATAATCCTTGTTGAACATATACACATGTCTGGCGAGTTCGATATTCTTCACACGCATGAATAATAAGAGAAGTGTGTATATATTTACTGCTTATTGTTTTAATATACAGTAATAAACCATACTTTGCTATAGCTACTTAAAATTGATGGTTCTGAAGGATCATGAACACGTGTTTATAACAATAGGGACAAAAAATTTCACTTTTAATAGATTAGGCGTAGTATGCCGATTTATTGCAAAAAGATCTGGATTTTAGTTGTTCATCATTCTCTACTGATTAATTTACTAATTTGCTCCCCAAAGGTATTTGTGGCTGCAATCACAAAAAGAAAGCAAATCTGTCCTTCAAATCTTGAGATGCTTCATGGAAGCCAATGCATTGTGCCCCATTCTGGCATGTCATCAAAAGGCAGCACTCTCATCCATACGGATAAGTTCAGGTGGGATACCATAATATCTTCATTTCTGAAATATATACACAAACATTATTTATTTTAACGGAAAAGGGTCAGATATACCTTTTAACTATGCGTTTTGGATCAATAATACCATTCATCCACCTATTGGACCAAATATGTTCTTCCATTAATGTTTTTGGCTCACAAATGCCATTTGAGTTAACGGAGGGACACGTGTTATCGTCCTGTTGGTCTATTCTAAATATTTCGCAATTAATTAAAAAGACACATTATTCATACCCAAAAACGAATTTTCGAAAGCAATTCTTCTAAAAAAAATTTTACTAAAAAATGAAGAAAAAAATATATTATTTTTCAAGTTTATACAAAATAATTAAAAAAATTACAAAAATAATGTTTTTGTAAAAACAAAATAAAATTTAAAAAGCAATATTTTTGTAAAAACTAAAAGAAAATAGATGTTTTTTGCTAAAATTTCTAGCTTTTTCCAGTTTTTACAAAACACCCATTTTTATTCTAACTTTTTTTTCAAGTTTGTTTTCCAATTTAGCAAAAAAACTAGTCACATCAAAGCAAATTTTTCAGTTTTTGCTAAATCTAGTTTTTTCTCATTTTTACAACAATGATATATGTGTATTATTGCATTATAATATAGAATTTAAGTTGGATACGTGTCATGAAATTTTTATACCATCACATCATATTTTTCTAGCTTTTCTTTCAATTGTTTTAAAAAAACTAGAAAAAAAATCTAGAATAAAAAAAAGGTCTTTTATAAAAACTGAAAAAATCTGGGAATTTTAGCAAAAAATATCTACTTTTTTTTCAGTTTTTACAAAAAATATTACTTTTTAGATTTTATTTTTTTTTTTGTAAAAATATTGTAGCAAAAAATAAATGTCTTTTTTTATAAAAACTAGAAAAAATTCTTTTTTTCTTCAGTATTTAGTAAAAAAAAGTTTTAGAATAATTGCTTTAAAAAAAATTTTTTTGGGAATAATGGGGTCTTTTTAATTAATTACGAAATATTTAGAATGGACCAACAGGACGATGACACGTGTCCCTCCGTTAACTAAAATGACATTTGTGAGCCAAAAACATTAATGGAATGACATATTTGGCCCAATAGGTGGATGTAGGGCATTATTGATCTAAAACGTATAGTTCATGGACATATCTGACCCTTCTCCGTTATTTTAATTAGAAACTGAAAAAGGCTTTTTTTCTACTTCTATTTAAAAAAAATTTAAGATACAACTATTAATTATTCTTACTTGTAATATCTTTTACTCCTCCATTTCAATTTATATGACGTAGTTACTAACAGAGTCAAACAAGAATTTCTTTGACAACATTTTCCTATATGCTTTTTAAATATTTTGAGTTAATTGTTGTGCTTATAGTACTTTTTATGTAGTCACTGAATATATAAGTATTATTTCAAATAATTGTCAATTCTATATCCGAATTCACGTTAAATATTAGTCAATTTGTCTATCGTAGTCCAACCTACATTACATAAATTAAAACGGAGGGCGTATGAACACTCTACATACATAAATTTCATTTTTAAAAAATTTAGAAATACATGTCCGAATTCCCTGTACTCTGAACCCGCTATGTACTTATATGTATATATAAAGTATATATATACTTTTGACCCTTTAGCCTCTTTTAATTTCTGTGTGTGTGCAAGGCAGGTTCTTAGACAAGGCATGTATAAAAATACAAGATGGAAGTAGTACAAGCGAGAGTCCCTGGAGACTATGCACAGTGTCTCAAGTGGAGCAAGTAAAAATACTAATCTCAGTTGTTCCAATCTTTGCTTGCACCATAATCTTCAACACAATTCTAGCTCAGCTCCAGACATTCTCAGTCCAGCAAGGAACTACAATGAACACTCGCCTCGCGCACAACTTCAAAATCCCTCCAGCTTCCCTTCAGGCCATACCTTACATTATGCTTATTTTTTTGGTCCCTCTGTACGAAATCGTGTTTGTTCCCATGACCAGAAAGTTCACTGGCAAAGATTCAGGGATCACGCCTCTACAAAGAGTTGGTATTGGCCTTTTCATCGCGACATTCTCCATGGTCTGCGCTGCTCTAGTTGAGAATCAAAGAAGAAACTATGCCCTGAACCAGAACAGGACACTGTCCATTTTCTGGATAGCGCCACAGTTTCTAATATTCGGCCTATCGGAGATGTTCACTGCTGTTGGACTTATTGAGTTCTTCTACAAACAATCATTGGAAGGGATGCAATCTTTTCTGACTGCCATGACCTATTGTTCCTATTCATTTGGATTTTATTTGAGCTCTTTGTTGGTTTCTTTGGTTAACAAAATAACGTCTAGTTCATCATCAGGATCAGGTGGATGGCTAAACGACAATGACCTCAACAAGGATAGGCTAGATCTTTTCTATTGGCTGTTGGCTGCTCTTAGCCTAATTAACTTCATTAATTATATATTCTGTTCCAGATGGTATTCTTATAATCCATCTCTGTTACCTGTTGTCCCACTGCATGAGTCACAACCACAAGGACATGACCCTGAGAACCCAAATTGATGTGTATGGAATTGGGAATTAAGCTAACTATAGCTGTAGCATTAATAGAATGAAATGAATAGAACTATATGTTGATAATACTACTTTTCGTCTCCCCACTCCCTTTATTTCTACTGAAGTTTCTTGTATATCTGAAAGAATGACATAAAATGATTGTTTTTTATGCTTCTAGTGACTGTATAAGTTGGACAATAAGGGGGACAGGGTCCTCCATTACGTCAATTACAAGATTCAATCCATCAAATGTGTGTCAAAATGGGTGAACATGGGCCTCAATTCTCTTTTCTAGTGGCGAGAAATGGCAAAGACAAAAGTTGGGATGTGGTTTCTGCTTTAATTCAAGGAAGAGTCTTTCTAAAGTAATTGGTGATGGCGATTTCTCAAACTTTCTCGTTAGCCTTGAAATATGAAGTTGAAGAATAGTACAAACTTCTTGAAAACTTAATTGAATAATGCCTTCCCTACAATTATGATTTTTCTAGGGACTTGATTTTGGAAATTGTTAAAAATAATTATCTTGTCATTGTATCTATACTTAGGTCTTTGATAATTGTTATTGAAGGGGGGAGGGGAGGACGAATTGTGTCTATTAAAATTTGGTTGACTAATTATAAGTTGAGTCGACTAGGTTTGCGCAGCAAGTAGATAAAGTGGAGATGAACCAAACGAATTGAAAGCTAAACAAGACACAACAATTTTTATACTGATTCGGTACGGTGTGGTACTTACATCCAGTTTTCCTTGTGTCGCAAAGGTTCTCTTAGATCTTGATAAAGAATTACAACAGTGATTGTTTTAGTTCGTTCACCACCAACGATGTTTAGCAAAAATATTTCTTGGATGCTGACACAACTTTTTTTTGTGTTCTAATTCTTCTTATATTTCGTAACACTTGTAAACTCAAGAATACAGTGTTTGTAATAAGAACTATAGAGACTTAGAAGACAGTGTTTTTTGTTGTGTAACTCTTCTTGAAATTGGCACTCTTCTTATACGAGGTTTGAGGGCCGTTGCAGATTGATCTTGATTAAGGCACTGAATTCTCTCAGAGATTTGCCCCAAGGAGTGCCTCCGAATCTTGTACTAGAGAAGGATTGGATTTATTTATGTCCTTCCTTTTTATGTCCTCATTTCATAAAGTGATTTGAGGCTTCGATTTGGTTGGTCAATCTTCTAATATAGAAGTGGAGGATATGTCAGATATATTCGAGCTGCATTAGATATGCTTCCTCGTTAGACAATCTCGATATACTTTGATTGTGACTAAGATAGCGATACCGATTTGGTTTCCTAATTGATGGGTTGCCTTCCTTTGATTTAGTATCATTAAATTCTCTTCGATCTTATTTTCATTTGTTGATGCCCTTGATGGTGCCTTGAATACTGCAATCAAAGTAGATAGGATTTAACTTTACACAATTGCCATCATTAAAATTTAGATGTAACAATCGCCCTATTTTTTATGATGACAATAAAGAGAGAGTAAACAATTGTACTTCCCTTTTATATAACCGGAGATGCATGCTCCCCCTGAGTTTGATTTTCCCCTTGAGTTGTTGATTTACTCCTCCATAATGTTCTCCCCCTTTGACATCAATCAAAAAGGAAAAAAAATGCAAACCAAGGATACAACATAAAGGAAATAACGTATATATAATATGCCTAGTTAGGGCAGCAGAAGTAATGCCTTCAAAAGAAGCATAGAGTGATAGTTCATATAGACCAAGGAACAAAAAGTCGCAGAGCAATAGAAAGCACCAAAAAAATATTTTTAACACACACAACATGCCTTAATTTCTCCTCAAAAAGTCCTTGAGGGTGTTGATCACTTTGGTGCAGAAAGAGTAATAGGAGGTTTCAACATCATTGACTAGTTTGTTTATTTTTGCTATCATGGAGTTGAATGCAGTGGTTCCTTGCCTCTGTGTGGCTCCTATATTTATCCTAAGCTTGGCCACATCTGTACATATTTCCTTAGTGACTTCCCTGATTTTGTTCACCTATTCTTTCATCTCAGTGAGTGGGCGTTTTACCCCGTCAAAATATTGTTGAATCTACTGAAGATTTTGCGAGGCACTTGACTGAGACTCCGGTGGTTCAGTAGGAGATTCAACCTGCACTGGAGCACTTTCAACTTTGGTGTTCCTTACCCATCCATCATCACTTAAAATATAACCTATCATCGAAAAATGTGTCCTATCATAGGTAGTGGTAATATGCTTGGGTGACATAAGGTGCCAAATAAAACCTCATAACTTCAAGAATATGTGGGATTAGCATGCCATATAGTGTTGAATCACGTTCTCAAGGCACTAAACTAAACATGTGTTCATATTTGTAGGTTTTGTTAAATGACAAACGACGCGCAATTGACATATGACGAGGTCCAAGCACAAGCGCGCAATTGACACATAACGAGGTTCAAGCACAAGACGAACAAAGATCATGATCAAGCAAAGAAATAAAGTTATACATGAGTTGTTCTTTAATTGTGATCTTGATCCGACAATTAACTCAAGACTTGGCTTCTCTCGCAAAATCATTTTTATCAAATCATGCATATTTAATTAAAAGCAAAATGATTTTCAAACATTTTATTTTAGCCAAAATAATTTTTAAACATGCCTCTCAAATCTGGACAAAGATAATCGATTATGTACTTTATGATAATCAATTATGTTAAGACAATGTACACCAGATTTACAAAGCTGAACAATAATCGATTATGTACCTTATGATAATCGATTATGTTAAGGCAGTGTACATTAGATTTTTCAAAGCTACAAGATAATCGATTATGTACCTTATGATAATCGATTATGTTGAGGCAGTGTCCATCAGATTTTTCAAAGCTATAAAATAATCGATTATGCACATTATGATAATCGATTATGTTGAGGCAGTGTCTATCAAATTTTACAAGACTGTAAAATAATCGATTATGTACTTTATGATAATCGATTATGTTAAGACAGTGTTGTCCGAAGTTTTCAAAATATAAAAGATAATCGATTATCCTTATAGCATAATCGATTATGCAAATGACCGTTGCCAAAGTATTTTTAAACTCTGAAAGATAATCGATTATACACAATCTGATAATCGATTATGCAAAGTAAAATCTGCATATGATTTTTTGAACGTTGTCAGGTAATCGATTATACACAATCTGATAATCGATTATGTTAAGTAAAATCTGAATATGATTTTTTGAACGTTGTCAGGTAATCAATTATACGATTTGGATAATCGATTATTCTGCTTAAAATCTGGGAAGGATTTTTGAACGATTGGAAAATAATCGATTATGCAAATCAGATAATCGATTATCTTAGCACAAAATCAGCAATTCTTGATTGGCAATTAGGCAACGGTTGTGGGGGTTTTGAACACTATAAATACAACTCAAAATCAGTCTTCTAAGTACAACAACTGATTATATTCTTGCTAAAGCTTGCATACTCTCATATTCATCATTTTCTATTCATTTAATAAGTTTTTGAGAGCCAAACTCTTGACTAAAGTTGTTGTGTTCTTGAGCGTATTTATTTTACTCATATCTACTCTTAAAGAGAGTCTTGTCTTGAGTGCTAAGTGTTTGTATACACTTGAAGGGAAGTGTTAATCTCTTGTGGTTGTAAGAAGGAACGTTTTCATTCCTTCGGTTGAAGTCTTGAAGTGTGGTATCTTCGAGCAAAGATTGTTGAGGCTTGTGTGACTCAAGTTCTCAGTTTGTAACGGTTTGTTAAGCACCCGTAAGCTTAAAGAAGTTAGTGGAATCTCGAGAGAGTCTCTCGGGGACTGGACTAGCCACAGGTTGTGGTGAACCAGGATAATTTCGGTGCGTTCGTTCCTTATTATTTACTTACCGCACTTATTTCAATCCTGCAATTTTTAATTCCGCAAGTTTATATTGTTTTTTATTATAACGCTATTCATCCCCCCCCCTCTAGCGTTAAGCGTATACTCTAACAATTGGTATCAGAGCCCAACTCTCTGAAAGACTTAACTGTTTGAGAGAAATAATCCATGGCTTCTACTCGTGACTTTAATGCAGGAATAGGTGAAGGACAATGCTCCACCAGACCACCACTGTTCGACGGCACAAACTATACGTACTGGAAGGAGAGGATGAGAATATTCATCCAATCGAATAATTTTCATCTATGGAAGGTTATAACGAAGGGAGAACAAATTCCAACCAAAAAGGTTGAAAATGAATGGGTTCCAAAATCCGAAGATGAATACGATGCGGATGATATCCGAAAAGTGCAGAACAACGCTAGAGCCATCAACTTATTATATTGTGCTGTAAATGCTGATGATTACAAAAAAATATCATGTTGCACAACGGCTAAGCAAATGTGGGATAAGCTGGAAATCACGTACGAAGGTACGGACCAGGTAAGAGAAGCTAAAATTGATTTTCTAACCCATGCATATGAACTGTTTCACATGAAGGAAAGCGAGAGGATCGATGACATGTTCAAACGATTTTCAAAAATCGTCAATGACCTACATGCTCTTAAGAAGAGCTTCACGGATAAGGAACTTGTCCGAAAAATTCTCCGAAGTCTCACTCCGGAATGGCGCTCCAAGGCCGACACGATTCAAGAGTCTATCGGCGTTTCAAATGTCACCATCGACAGACTAAGAGGTAATCTTAAAACCTATGAATCTACTATACTTAACCCTCCGTTTAATGATCAAAGCAAACAAAGAATCGCCCTCAAGGCAAGCACGGCTCAACCTCAAAATGATGAGGACTTAAACAACGGAGATAACGAGTTCGGACTCGTTATTAAGAGGTTTCAAAAGTTCATGCGAAAAGAGTATGAACGAAAAGGCAAACAACAAGGAGATCAAGTAAAGTGCTATGGATGCGGAGAAATCGGGCACATTAAATCAAATTGCCCAAATGTCAAAAAGGAGAAGAAACCCTTCAAGAAACAGCGAGCATACATATCTTGGGGAGGTGACTCCGGAGACGAATCAAGCGACGATGAAGAAGACGAAGCCGCAAATCTATGTCTCATGGCACACGAAGACAATCAAGAAGAGGTATGTCAAATTTCTTCAAAAAATTTCTTTTCTCTTGAGGAAATGCAAAATGCTTTTGATGAATTGTATAGTGAATTCATTAGAGCTTCCGAAACTGTTAGAGACGTAAAGAAAAATTCCTCTTTGAAAGAAAAAGATTTTGAAAAACAACTCTCTTTGAAAGAAAAAGATTTGGAAAAATTGATTTTTGGAAAATGAGAAGTTGAAAGAAGAAAACAAATTTTTCGGCAAGAGAAGCGCCGACAAACCCGAGAGTTCTAGTAAAAATTGTATTTCTTGCATGCATCTAAAAGATGAAGTAGAAAGACTTAAGGGCACCCTAGATAAGTTCAATTCTTCTCATAAAAATTTGAATGATGTTCTTGTCAATTTGAAATCGACCAAACATGGCATAGGTTTCAAAAACGAGCCTAAAGAAAAAGTTGAAGCCATCCCCCAACAACCCAAGGCTCAACCTAGGATAAATAAAATAAACATTCATCCTAGAAATAACCATCCTAGAATCAACATGCATCCTAGACCAAGCACTAGAAGAAACTTTGAACATTTTAGAACGCCTAGAAATGGCCTTCAACAATCGCAACCTAGACATACTCGACCTAGAAACAATTATTCTAGAAACGCTGCATATCCTAGAACAAACAGTAGGAGAAATGATTTTCAAGGATTGCGCAATAGCCATATTGTCAAAAATAGAGCAAACGATTTTCGTACCTCCAACTACTACCAACCTAGAAGAATGCATAATCCTAATGTCATTTGTCACTATTGTAGTCGAATAGGACATATTGCTCCTGCTTGTTTTACTAGACACAGACACTTAACTGCATGTCAAGCACAACAGCATTTTACACCTAACTCTCAAGGACCCAAAACTGCTTGGGTACCAAAAACTCATTGAATTGTCTTGTAGGTATGTTTGAAGGAATCAAGTGTACTTTGGTACCTTGATAGTGGATGCTCCAAACACATGACCGGAGACGCATCCAAGTTCCTTCAACTAGAACACAAGGAAGGAGGAAACGTTATTTTTAGAGATAACAACAAGGGAAAAATTATCGGCATTGGCTCGGTCGGTAAGAATGAATCTTCTTCCATTAAGCATATATTGCTAGTTAAAGGTCTAAAACATAATCTCTTGAGCATAAGTCAATTATGTGACAAGGGAAATCTTGTTTTGTTTGATTCGGAAGAATGCTTAGTTTTTCGTCGTAGTGATTTTAAAATTATTCTTCGTGGTTTTAGAATTGATAACATCTATATGGTTGATCTTGAAAACTCTTCATCAGAGTATGTGAATTGTCTTATGAGTAAAGAAGACGATATGTGGTTATGGCATCGTAGAGTAGCTCATATCAACATGCATCTTTTAAACAAATTGGTTTCACAAAATTTAGTTATTGGTCTTCCAAATTTGAAATTTGAAAATGACACTATTTGTGATTCTTGTCAAAAAGGGAAGCAAACAAAAGCATCTTTTAAATCTAAGAATATTGTTTCAACTACAAGACCTTTGCAACTTCTTCACATGGATCTCTTTGGACCATCTCGCATTGAAAGTCTTGGTAGAAATCGTTATGCTTTTGTTATTGTTGATGATTATTCTAGATTTACATGGACACTATTTCTTGCTCACAAAAGTGAGGCCTTTCAAAAGCTTAAATGTTTTCTTAAACGTGTTCAAAATGAAAAGAACACAACCGTCACTTCCATAAGAAGTGATCATGGGGGAGAGTTCGATCACAATCTCTTCACGGACTTTTGTGACGAACTCGGTATTGAGCACACCTTCTCTACTCCACGTACACCACAACAAAATGGAGTGGTGGAACGGAAAAAAAGGTGTCTCGAAGAGATGGCTAGAACCATGCTCGATGAGGCTAAGATTCCCAAACAATTTTGGGCAGATGCCGTGAGTACCGCATGCTACGTTTTAAACAGAGTAGTCATAAGGCCAATACTCATGAAAACTCCCTATGAACTCTATAAGGGAAGGAAACCTAATCTCTCCCATCTTGGAGTATTCGGTTGTAAATGCTTTATTCATAACAACGGAAAAGATAATTTGGGAAAATTTGATGCCAAATCGGATGAAAGAATTTTTCTTGGTTATTCATCACGTAGCAAAGCATATAGAGTATTCAATAATAGAACCGAAACTGTTGAGGAATCCCCTCATATTGTGTTTTCCGAAAATAATGCTCGCTTGGCGAGAAAGGATTCTGGTTTTGATCTTGCAGGTATTTTAAACACAATAAGTCCTCAAGACAAAGTACAAGAGGAAAACCCAAAGGAAATTCAAGATGAAATCTTGGAACAATCATCGGAGGAAGCGCCACTACTGGAGAAAGAAACGAAACTGCCCAACGCGTGGAGGACAATCAAAGACCATCCTCTCGACTAGGTAATTGGCGACATTGAACAAAAGGTAAGTACTCCAAACAATCTTAAGAACACCTTAGGACATACTGCTTTCGTTTCTCAAATTGAACCCTCAACCATTTCCGAAGCAATTGGGGATGAGCATTGGACCTTGGCAATGCAAGAGGATCTTAACCAATTCAAACGAAATGACGTTTGCGAATTGGTGCCAAGACCCGACAATCATACCATAATTGGTACGAAATGGGTTTTTCGAAATAAATTAGATGAAAATGGTGTAATCACTAGAAACAAAGCTAGGCTTGTAGCAAAAAGTTACAATCAAGAAGAAGGAATTGACTATGAAGAAACGTATGCACCCGTAGCAAGATTAGAAGCTATTCGTTTATTACTTGCTTTTGCCTCTTCTATGAATTTCAATTTATATCAAATGGATGTAAAGAGTTCCTTTCTAAATGGTTTTATTCAAGAAGAAGTTTATGTTTAACAACCCCCGGGCTTTGAAGATTGTAAATCTCCCGATCATGTTTTCAAACTTAAGAAAGCCCTTTATGGTCTTAAACAAGCTCCCCGAGCTTGGTATGAACGATTGAGCAAATTTCTTTTGGACAATGATTTCAGTAGGGGGAAAGTTGACACCACATTATTTATTAAGCATAAAAACAATAATATTTTATTAGTTCAAATCTATGTGGATGATATTATTTTTGGTGCTACTAACAATGCTTTGTGCAAGGAATTTTCTGATTTAATGACAAGCGAATTTGAGATGTCTATGATGGGTGAGCTAACCTTCTTCTTGGGGTTGCAAGTGAAACAAATGAAAGAAGGAACTTTCATTTGTCAATCTAAATATTGCAAAGAGTTGCTAAAACGATTTGAAATGAGCAACGCCAAAGCAATGGCCACTCCAATGAGCACATCCGATCATCTTGACAAAGATGAGAAAGGTAAGGAAGTCGACACCAAGAAGTATCAAGGTATTATCGGATCCCTTCTTTATCTTACTGCTAGTAGACCGGACATAATGTTTAGCGTATGTTTATGCGCTCGATATCAATCATGTCTGAAGGAGTCGCACCTAACTACGGTTAAGCGGATAATGAAGTATCTTGTTGGTACTATAAATGTGGGACTATGGTATCCCAAAGGTTCTTCATGCCAACTTGTTGGCTATTCCGACTCTGATTTTGCGGGTTGCAAATTGGACCGCAAGAGCACTAGTGGCACTTGCCATTTGCTCGGTAGCTCTCTTGTCTCTTGGTTTAGTAAGAAACAGGTAAGTGTTGCGTTGTCCACAATCGAGGCTGAATATGTAGCCGCGGGGAGTTGTCGTGCTCAAATCCTTTGGATGAAACAACAACTCTCGGACTATGGACTAAGTATCGATCATATCCCTCTTAGATGTGATAATACTAGCACCATAAGCTTGACGAAGAACCCCGTTCTTCATTCAAGAACAAAACACATTGAAATTAGGCACCACTTTATAAGAGATCACGTTCTCAAAGGTGATGTCGAAATTGAGTTTGTTGAAACCAAATCTCAA
This sequence comes from Nicotiana benthamiana, assembly GCA_034376525.1. Classification (NCBI taxonomy): domain Eukaryota; kingdom Viridiplantae; phylum Streptophyta; class Magnoliopsida; order Solanales; family Solanaceae; genus Nicotiana; species Nicotiana benthamiana. The sequence goes on along the minus strand of CM067329.1, from coordinate 130,530,397 downwards.
TTTGCCGACATTTTCACAAAGCCTTTAGAGAAAGAGTCCTTTTTTCGAATTCGTAGTGAACTCGGGATTCTTGACTCCACATTGATCTAAGTCATGCATTTTTTTTTCATTACTAACTTGAGCATCGGAGGCGCCTAATTCTGTTTTGCAGGCATCACCCCAAAGACAGGGGGAAATATAAAGCACTGGTGCAGAAAAATCGATCTCTTTTAAGAATAATCGATTTCTCTTAAGTACATAATCGATTATCAAGTATCAATAATCGGTTATGTTGACATTGTATTGTTCCTTTTTTAATTGCGATATTTGGTTAATCAATAAACAAGTTATTTACTAATGTTTTTTTGCTAATGTCAAAAGGGGGAAGAACAAGGGCTATGCAGTTAATATTTATTGACATAAATTGAGGGGAATTCATATGTTAAGGGGGAACTAATTGCATATCTATATACTCGTCTTGGATCGTCATTATGAATTATCTAATATGCATATCCCAATATTGGTTTGCATTATCAAAAAGGGAGAAATTGTTGAAACACGTTCGCAAGGCACTAAACTAAACGTGTGTTCATATTTGTAGGTTTTGATAAATGACAAACGACGCGCAATTGACATATGACGAGGTCCAAGCACAAGCGCGCAATTGACACATAACGAGGTTCAAGCACAAGACGAACAAAGATCACGATCAAGCAAAGAAATAAAGTTATACATGAGTCGTTCTTTAATTGTGATCTTGATCCGACAATTAACTCAAGACTTGGCTTCTCTCGTAAAATCATTTTTATCAAATCATGCATATTTAATTTAAAGCAAAATAATTTTCAAACATTTTATTTTAGCCAAAATGATTTTTAAACATGCCTCTCAAATCTGGACAAAGATAATCGATTATGTACTTTATGATAATCGATTATGTTAAGACAATATACACCAGATTTACAAAGGTGAACAATAATCGATTATGTACCTTATGATAATCGATTATGTTAAGGCAGTGTACATTAGATTTTTCAAAGCTACAAGATAATCGATTATGTACCTTATGATAATCGATTATGTTGAGGCAGTGTCCATCAGATTTTTCAAAGCTATAAAATAATTGATTATGCACATTATGATAATCGATTATGTTGAGGCAGTGTCTATCAAATTTTACAAGACTGTAAAATAATCGATTATGTACTTTATGATAATCGATTATGTTAAGACAGTGTTGTCCGAAGTTTTCAAAATATAAAAGATAATCGATTATCCTTATAGAATAATCGATTATGCAAATGACCGTTGCCAAAGTATTTTTAAACTCTGAAAGATAATCGATTATACACAATCTGATAATCGATTATGCTAAGTAAAATCTGCACATGATTTTTTGAACGTTGTCAGGTAATCGATTATACACAATCTGATAATCGATTATGTTAAGTAAAATCTGAATATGATTTTTTGAACGTTGTCAGGTAATCGATTATACGATTTGGATAATCGATTATACTGCTTAAAATCTGGGAATGATTTTTGAACGATTGGAAAATAATCGATTATGCAAATCAGATAATCGATTATCTTATCACAAAATCAGCAATTCTTGATTGGCAATTAGGCAACGGTTGTGGGGGTTTTGAACACTATAAATACAACTCAAAATCAGTCTTCTAAGTACAACAACTGATTATATTCTTTCTAAAGCTTGCATACTCTCACATTCATCATTTTCTATTCATTTAATAAGTTTTTGAGAGCCAAACTCTTGACGAAAGTTGTTGTGTTCTTGAGCGTATTTATTTTACTCATATATACTCTTAAAGAGAGTCTTGTCTTGAGTGCTAAGTGTTTGTATACACTTGAAGGGAAGTGTTAATCCCTTGTGGTTGTAAGAAGGAACGTTTTCATTCCTTCGGTTGAAGTCTTGAAGTGTGGTATCTTCGAGCAAAGGTTGTTGAGGCTTGTGTGACTCAAGTTCTCAGTTTGTAACGGTTTGTTAAGCACCCGTAAGCTTAACGAAGTTAGTGGAATCTCGAGAGAGTCTCTCGGGGACTGGACTAGCCACAGGTTGTGGTGAACCAGGATAATTTCGGTGCGTTCGTTCCTTATTATTTACTTAGCACACTTATTTCAATCCTGTAATTTTTAATTCCGCAAGTTTATATTGTTTTTTATTATAACGCTATTCACCCCCCCCCCCTCTAGTGTTAAGCGTATACTCTAACATATAGTAGGCAAGCAGAAAAAGAGGATACATCCCCAATACTCTCAAGCGTATACTGACGAATTCATACAAACCAAGCAAGTCTTTTATTGTTCATAAGACAGTAAAGAACAAAGATATCCCTGGTAGACAAAGTTCCAAGAGACCCGGTTCTAGGAAGTAAAGTTTTACGATAGTTGTATCAAGTGCATGAACCTATTTTTCAAAAGTGTATTTTCTTTTTCAGTTTCACAAGACCTAATTTTCAGGCTTTTGCATTTTTCTTTTAAAACGTTGCACTCTTTTGACAACTGTTCTTTTCAGAACTTATATTCTTAGATTCATCAATTAAAGTTAGCAATAGTTCTGATAGTTTATCTTTAGAAAGGAGTTTAATTTTATCCTTAAGGTACATAAATGTATCTCAGATTATTCATCAGGTTCATCTTCAGATTCTCGAATTTCTATGAGAGCTCAATCAATATTATCATTAGTGTCCTTATATGAACTTTCTTTCCAAGCAGCAACCATTGCTTTGGATGACCTCCTTTTGTAGTTCTTCTTGTCATGAACCTGTTCCTTCTTTTAGATTTCTCCTTTTTTCACTCGAGTTCCCACATAGGACATTTATTGATCATGTGGTTCTATTTACCACATTTGAAGCATCAATCCGCTTCTGGAAGTGATCTCTTCTCTTCTCGTTCCACAAAGAATGTGAGTGATCATTTGATAGCGGTGGCCTAGTGTTGTTGCCCTTTACAGTTTTTAGGTCGTGCAATCATCTTGATATTTTTCTAAGGTATTAGTTTCTTCGAGGGTAACCCACTCTGATACCAAATGATGTTTTATACTTCAATACTATAGAAGGGGGGTGATTTATGTGGTGTTCAATTTTCGCGTGCACAAATTATTGGAGAACCTGGTTCTTCTATGTGTTTCTTAACCTACTATTGCGGAAATAATAAATGCGGAAAGTAATGAACACAATAATTTTACGTAAAAAATACCCGGCCTAAAAAGTAAAAAAACCACGACCTACTACACAGTATGATGTTCTCCAAACATTTCACTATAACTCTAAGCCAACAATAAAGTTTACAAACTCTTGTCAACTTAAGGATCAACTCTAACCCTTATAGCTACTGGCCACAGGTTGTTGCGACTGCTTCAAATTAACTCTACTTGAACAATACAACTCGAGTTTACAACATCATAAGGATTAACTCTAACCCATATAGCAACACACCACAAGTTGTTGCGACTAGTTCAAGTTAACTCTAACTTGAAAGATACAACTCAGGTACCTAGTACAATTTGCTTCAAAGAAAGATGAAAGGTACAACTCAAAACGCCAACTACACTTTGAACTAAAAAAAAAAAAAAGAAAGACACATAAAACTCTTTATGGAGCTGGTTTTTCAATCTGGTTCGTGTAGCTTCAGAATCACACTTTTAAAACTCACAGGAATTGCTCACAAAATGCGTTGCTATTTTGCTCTCAATTTGTGCTTAACTTCAGTATGTATGCATCACTTGTAATTGAGAACATTTTGCGATTTATAAAGTTAATAAATAGATAATAACTAGAGTTCTGATGCTACTCTTCCTTGGCGAAAGAGTTCTAGTTAAATTTAACTTCGAACTGATTCATTATCTTGGATAGTGTTCTCTTTGAGTAAGGAGTCTTCTCCTTATCACTTACGCAATATTTTCGATCAAGAGATATCAATTATACAAGTTAATATTATCTCCTTCACGAGCATCCCACATGCTTGAATCTGCCTGTATCTATGCACACAAAGGATGAACTTGTTCATGCCTAAGCTTCCTTTGCCAATCATCAAAACAAACCTTTCACTTAGGCCAACGCCCTTTAGTTAAAAGAAATGATATATTTCATATCTTCAAAAGGTTTTTCAAAGATTTATATTTGAGGAGATCGAATGCTAAGCTCTGAATCATGATATGTGAATTTGACTCCCTTATGATAGTATTTTTATCGTATGATCAATCTGTTACGAAGTATCCTAAATGTAATTGTGTTTTCGATATTATGAGCAAACAGTGGCTTCTGAACAGCTGAAATTTAGGCCAATGTTTCTCAAATGTAATAGCATCAATGAATAGGATGTCCATATATATGTAAGTGTTAATCATAAAAGAGAAACATATTGCATGCCTATTTGTAGCTTCAAAACAATACGAAAAAGGACAGTGGAATTTCTTTTCTGTTGAAATAGGGCAGACAGTTTGTTGAAACATGAAAGTCACATGATTAAACTGCCTATGGTTGCAACTGGACTCTTTCATGTAATAGGAAAGGGAATATGTAATAAGCCTCTTTAAAATGACACATAATTTCATATCTGCATGCCAGTCACTTCAATTATCATGTCCTAGCAGGTACTCCTTACCATCTCTTCTTTTACTTTAAATGCATATTTGACAACAAATTGTAGAAGATATCTTTTAGCTGAAAGGGAATATATTAATTATATTAGTTCATGCATGTACATAATTCCATGCTTCATTTACTAATGTGCATTGATTCCATTTGTTTTGTATTCCAAATGAGGTATTCTTGTTTAGGGTTAAGATCCCCTCCAGTATTATTTACTCCAGTATTTCTCAATAGGGGTGTAGGATGCTGCCACATGTAACAAAAAATTTGAAAGGCCAGGATATTTCTGGATATTTCAAAATCCATTTTATACTACTCCTATCCTATTATTTTAGCAGAAAAAATAAAAAAACATTAGCAACAATTCTTTTCTGAACTCCGCTGCGTGAACTTCCAACGCCGGCTACATAATTCATAGAACTTATTTCAAGATTTTATGTTGAAATAAAGACTTGAATTTTTATGCCGCTCTTAGTTTTTCAATGATTCTTCTGTTTCTTGTTTGCTGAAATACAACATATAAAAGCAAAACCAAAAGACGCTCACAAAAATAAAATGTTTATAAGTATTGTAAAAAGTAATAACTCTTACTATTGTGGAATCCCAACAATGAAAACCATAAAGATATAGGCAAAAAAGAGTTTAGCCCCAGAAAACCCCCTCCCCCCTCCCCTCCCCCCGGCTAAATGAAATGAAGAATGACAGCGAAGGGCAAAAAAAGAGAAGATAGGTGCTAAATTAAATGAAGTGAGATGGAGGAAAGAATACTGGAGGGGCTCTCAACCCCCTTGTTTATGGCAAACATCATGACACTGCACATGAGAGAAATGAATCTTCAATTCAATGCACAAATATAAGGTTAATATCCTCTGATCTATAGATAGAAATAATTAACCAAGCTGTTTCAATTTTTCACTTTATGAGATTTTTCAAATCTGCCTAACATGATTTCTTCTTGATACAGAGTTTCTGTCCAATCTTTCCATTTCTGTTCTTCGGTCTGTTAAAGGAAGATAACTTGTTTCTTTCGTGTCAAGTCAAACACCTTTCTGCATTAGTTCTTGTTATTATTAGTCCTTGACATACCATGCAATTTGCTATGACATGTTTCACTTTCCTTAATTTTCTTCAAGAATATCATATGTTCTTTTTGTGGCCATAAATATTCTCATGTTTTACTGACCATAACAGATATCTCTTATAAATTATTCAGCCCAAAGTTTGAAGTCATTATCATATTATATATAACAGATATTAAATGTTGTTCTTCATGATGAATACTGGAAAAGCAGCAGCAAACAATAGAGCGCTGCTTGCGGAGGAAAAGAAGCTAAATAGCAGTGGCCGAGTTTGGATTCCAGAGTTAGCATTGTGGTTGTGGGAGCTCAATAAACTGGGAAATTCAAAAATTAGATCAATCTTTAGTAGCCGAATATGGACTCAACCTAATTCTGAAATGAATAATGATCTTGTGATTCCCAACATTTTCAACCATGAGAAGCTTAGAACCATTTCACGTGAATGTGATCCCAAGCGTGTATGCTTAATTTTAAACTCTAGAAATTAATAAGGTACTATTGTTGTCATGAGAAATATTGACTTATGATTTTGTTTATGCAGAAATTAGGGGAAAGCAATTCAAGAGACATCATGGGAGAAGTTAAGAAGACTCATCTAGCTGTTCAGTAAGCACAGGCTCAAATCGACCAATTCAATGCCTAATATAGCCTATCTTTTAATTCTCATATATATTTTTTTTTAAATTAACAGATCACTTGATAAAAGTATATCAACATTGGAGACTGGATTGGCAATAGCTCGGACAAGGCAAACAGTCAGCCAAAATGCAAAGGAAAACAGAGCTTCAAATCACACCACATCGAATAAAGCATTCATCGTGGTGGGAATTAATACAGCATTCAGCAGCAGAAAAAGACGCGATTCTCTTAGAGAAACTTGGATGCTTAAAGGTCTTCAAGTTGCCTATTTCTTAGCTTCTTCTATTGGTTTGAATTGGATGGATGATTCTGACTAATTATGTATTCAAATATATTTGGCAGGGAATAAGCTAAGGAAGCTAGAGAAAGAGAAGGGAATCGTGATACGGTTTGTGATAGGACACAGTGCTACAAAATTTCCCCTCTCTCATGACACTCTAGTTGCTAGGATTACATTTAATGTTGGAGAGAACTTAATTAGTTATCCACATACTATTTCCTTTCCATTAATAATGCAATTCTTATTTTGTTTTATTTTTGCCACCACGATTTGTGTTTCACTCTTATTGGCCTTGTCTTTTGAGTGCCAAGTATCTCTTTAATTAATTAAGCCAGCCTTGTGCCATGAAAGAAATTTTTCTTTTAGTGGTTGATATGACACAACAAAATTCTACTTCTAAATTGTATTGTGTTCTTTATAATCTATTTTGGTATGCACTACATACATTAGAGACCACCAAAATTGAAGAGAAGCATTCTCTTATGATTTTTGTCTATACTACGTATAAAGTACAGATTGCATGCTCAATTTAATTACTCAGTTTGAGCATAATATTTCTAAGAATACAATCACTAGGAATTATATAACCACAAAAAGATTCTGCAATACTATCTTATGCATACAAAACGCAGGGCTAATACCCTAAATATCCGCCAAGGTCCATCCAATCGCTCGCTTGCGCTTTTGAAGAACCAGCAAAGTGGCGTCCACCTGCACGCTGGTCAATAAAGAAGAAAGAATAACCGGAAAAGTGAAATTAGGACCAAGAAACTCATACCTGAGGTGAGGAGGAAGTGGTTTTAACTCCAACACCGGTGGCTCCTCAATGGATGGCTTGGTTGGTGTAGTTTTGCGATTTTCAAGATGAAGAGATAACTTCCTTGGCTCATAAGAATAGGAGCCCATGCCATGTAATGCGTTCACACACTCCACCCTTCTGACATCATCATCAACATCCATGCTCAATAGTACGGCGTCAAATGGGTCCTCAACATTTGTCATTGCGCTTGTGTCATCCACTATCACCGTCGTGACAATGTCAACAAACGAGCACACCTCGATGCTATTTGGTTGCCTCATTGATTTGCATACGTGGAACACCATTTATTCATCTCCCACAAGGAAGGTCAATTCTCCCACCTCTACATCAACCAAGGCCTTTCCCGTAGCTAGGAAAGGCCTTCCAAGAATAATAGGCACCTCGAAATCCACTTCGCAATCCAAGATCACAAAATCGGCCGGAAATATGAACTTGTCAACACGAACAAGGACATCATCAATAATTCCTACGGGTCGCTTCATTGACCGGTCTGCCATTTGTAGCCTCATTGAAGTTGGATGAGGTTTTTCGATACCCAAAGTCTTAAAAACTGAATATGGCATGAGATTGATACTTTCCCCCAAATCAAAAAGGGCTTTTGCAAAATCGACACTTCCAATAGTACATGGTATTGTGAATGCTACGAGATCCTCTAGCTTTGGAGCCATGGAGTGTGCAAAGGAACTCACTTGGTGTGTCATCTTGATTGTCTCACACTATCGATCTCTTTTTGGTAACCAAGTCCTTCATGAACTTTTCTTATCCCGCCATTTGTTCAAGTGCCTCCACCAAGGGAACATTTATACTCAAACTCTTCATCATCTCAATGAATTTTTTAAACTGGTTGTCACCTTTTTAATTGGCCAACCTTTGAGGATATGGTGGAGGAGGTCTAGGCAGGGATGCCTTGGCTTTAGGCACCACCAGTTCAGGCATATCAATGTCGTTTTCCCTAGATGGGTTCACGACCTCTTGAGTCTCCTCCTCACCCTCATTAATTTCAGTTCTCACATCATCACTTGCATTTAGTTCAACAATATCCTCAACTACCAACAGGTTCTCATCATCTGGAAACTCTTCTTCATTATTCATAACTAGATTTCCTCTTGAGTCTTGCACATCACCGCCTCTTCCACTCCTCGTGGTCACCGCCATCACATGATTATTATGCCCATCCTTGGGGTTGACTACCATATCACTTGGTAGAGCACCCTTTGGATGAGTGTTGAGAGATTTCAAAATATGCCTAAGTTGTACTTCCAAGTTATGGATTGATATGTTATGGGAAGCCCATTGAGAATCAGAGTCATGATTCTTCTTCATCATTTGCTCAAACATGTTCTCTATTCGACCCATGTCATTACCCGATGAACTCGACCCTTGAGATTGAAACGGAGACTGGTTGTTAGGTTGTTGATACATTGGGGGCCTTTGAAAGCCTTGCCCGCTATTACCTTGAGCACCATTATTATTCCACCCACCTTGACCACCATTGTTGTTCCCATTCCAATTACCTTGATTTCTTGAGTCATTGTTCCCCCAATTGCCTCTTGGTTGTTGTTACAATTCCAATTTCCACCTTGTTGATTACTCCAATTACCTTGAGGTGTCCATTGTTGATTCCCTTGATTACCTCTATTCCATTGGTAGTTGTTGACATCTTGAACTTCCTCACTTTGGTAATCGAAATATCCATTTGAATATTCACCGCCATCATCATAATTGTCAACATTTTCTTAAGGTTGTTGTTGCCCTATTTTCCTTCTTCTCATCATATTCACTCCCTCCATGGCATTGACTTATCGCGGATTTTGAACTTATTGAAGTTGTGCCTTAGCCAATTGTTTCATTGTTGTTGTAAGTTCGGCAATCGCTTGGACATGATCATGTAACTCTTTATGCAAGTGTATAACGTTGTGATCACCTTGAGGAACATTAGCCCGGCTTTTCCATGTTGAAGAAGTATCAGCCATTTCATCAAGAACATCACAATCTTCGTTTTATGGAAGCTTCATAAAATTACCACCGGCCAACTGATTGACAATGCACTAGTTTGTTGTGTTTATACCTCGATAGAATGTCTGTTGGATCATAACATCATTCATATCATTGTTGGGGCACTCTTTTACCATCATCCGAAATCTCTCATATATCTCATGTAAAGGCTCCGTCGTCTCTTGCTTGAAAGCTAGGATCTCATCTCTAAGAGCTTCCATATGACTAGGCGAGAAGAATTTTGCAATGAATTTATCCGCCAACTCATCCCACGTAGTGATGGAATGATTTGGCAGTATTTCCAACCAATCCGGTGCCTTCCCCTGAAGTGAGAAAGGGAAAAGCCTTAACCTTAGTGCATCTTCCAAAACATTTGTCTTCTTGCTCCCCCAACAAGTATCCACAAACCGTTTCAAATGCTTGTAGGCATTTTAGTCCGAGGCACCTGTGAATTACCCTCGTTGTTCGAGCAAAGTGAGCATGACAATGGTGATTTGCAATTTCCCCGCCCAGATTTGGGGAGGAAGTATTGCACTTACGTACCCTTGATTGGGTAGAACTCATGGAGCTACTCTTGGTGGAGGTGGAGGAGGGTCTAGTATGTTGTCATTAGCATTAGCATTTCTACTCCGTCTTTGTGCTTAGGGTAAAATCTCCTCTTGTTCCACATATTCCACCTCCTCCACTCCCACATTAATAGGATCATATGTGTTTAAAGCCGTTGGTACCTGAGTGAATTAACACAAACAAAGTAAGTACAAAGAAGGAAAAAGAAGCAAAACACAAAACTAGCCAACAAATAGTCAAACATCGTAAAGCTCGCCGGCAACGACGCCAAAAAGTGATCATGCGGATTCAATACAAAGAAAGAGTGGGCGCGACTACTTAAAACCCAATAGTGTTATCGGGGTCTATTTTTCTACAGAGAGCTTCAAATTGGAGTTGAGTATTTGCTAAGCCTAGAAATGCGTTGTAGATTCTATTTGAACTTCTATCATTTTTGGTTTTTCTTTTGTTTAACAACTAAATTTATCAACTACAGTTATAAACTAAATTATGCTGGGTAATTATTCTAGTTGTATGCAATAAGAGAAAAGCACTAGGGTCGTAGCACTCACCTAGGTGACTAATTAACGGGTATAGAATTCTAACACGAGGATGATAATTAAGGGAAATATGGATAACCATTGCACTTTAGTACTCACTCTCACACCTCTTGGTAGAGAGAATGATTTTGTCCAATTGACTCTCTCGAGACCAATTGGGTAGGCTAATTTGCCCAAGCAACTTTAAGGTTCAAGTGGGATAGTTACTCTCTCGAGGTTTAACCCGTTACTTGGGACTACCATTCTCATAGGTCCATCCCAAATCCTTGTTAGGTTAATTGTGAGGTTATAGATTCTCTTTCTCAAGAAGAGTCAAGACCCACTAAGCTAGACTTAGTGTTTTCAACCACCAAATCTAAGTGAAAACATACAATTAACCCAAATACCAAACACCCAACATCATCCAAGCATTAAGCAAAAACATCCATTATTTACTCACACTAGGGTTGAGCCACAACCCTAGCTAATGGGTTTAGCTAGACATGGAAGAAGTAGAAATAGAAGAATACTAGAAGAAATTAACATAATCATTAACTATAAGCTTAATCTACTTGAATCCACGTTAATTACAAGAGAAAATTGCCTAAAGTAGGCTAATACGAAGTGTCTCGTGCTCAGCTGCTAAAACAGAGTACAAAAACTTGACCTAAAAAAGTAAAATGTTCTATTATACTACACAGGAAAAACTGGACGAGAATACCCCTGAGGGTCTGGCGCGGACCACATAAAAATGACATGCGGCCACGTAGGCCATATGGTTATTAGATTTGTGCTTATGGATTAGGGGATGCGGACCGCATAGAAATGCCATGCGGCCGCATAGGTGGAGTCAAGCGGACCGCATGGAAATGGTGCGCGGCCGCAAAGGTTACGTCATGCGGACCGCATAGAAATAGTGAGCGGCTGCACAGTAGAACTTGTCCAATTGTTGACTCTCTGAACTTTTACCCACGTGGAGCTTTGGTGTGCGACCGCGTGGGACTTTGCCTTGAATTGTTGAGCCTCTGATCACTTATCAGTGCGGACTACGTGGAAATGGATGTGGTCCGCGTGGATCTTCTTCACTTTTGATGGTTCTATGAACATTCCTGCACGGCTGCGTGGCAAAGCAGTGTGGACCGTGCAGGTCAGGCTTGGACTTGGCAGCTTTTAGAACTTCCTGCGCGGACGAACATCAGAACAGTGCGGTCCGCGCAGGTCACCTTTTTCCCACTTTCAATCACCTTTTGACGCTTGGTAGGCTTCCTTCCTCTTTTGAGCCGATTTATGATATTTTTAATCTAGTTGCTCAAACCTACAATCAAGCACAACTTGTAAGCAATTCAGGACTAATCTAGAGCAATTTATGCACAAAGCTCAGGTAAAAAAGGGTATAAAACATGTACAATTCATAGATATCATTACCGTGAAAATAATAAAATTAATTAAATTTGTAAATGAGATTCTAAAAATAAGTGATCTATTACCAAGCTAGTTTGAGGGGGTGTTTAGTGCTGAAGCATAAAGTAAATCGACAAAGATCGAGTTAACAAAGTGATAATTGAACAGTAAGGGGGCGTTGCCCGGACGTAAAGTCGTCCAGTGGATGCTTTGGGGCCGAGCCTCGAGCCTATCTCGAGCTTATCGAGGATGATCGAGAAGGGGATTACAGGTAACATATGATTGAGCCTAGATCCACAATATCAATATTGAGCAAAATAATGAAGAACAAGCAAGGAAATAGTAAGGTGCTAAGGCAACCTCGAGGTTGAGGAACACTAGTAGATTAGAGAAAGAGAGAGAGAGAGAGAGATTGTTGCATTTAAGGAGATGTGGAGCAACATCCTTCCCCTACAAGGTAGGACGAGTCTCCTTTATATAGGCGAGGGGACTCACGATAGTACAAGGTGCGTCCAACATAAAGGTATAGAGATGGGATGCCTTGATGAAAGGCATCATAGTAGGCCCTAAATAGGCCGGGTTTGTCAGGCATATCCACGTGCCTAGGAGACTTCTTCTTCTATCCCAACCTCGGACATTGCTTTCTCCGACTCAAACTTCATCGAGTCCTGAGGCCCGTGCTTGATCGCGGCCTCCCACCCTCGGGGTCTCCGGAAAAAAGCCTTTATAGTGTCTTGATAGCAAAAAATCAACTCTTCTCATTTTGCCGTGTGCAGATAGTCTTCATGTTTCTCATGATGAAGTGATGGGAAATGTTTCTAACACTCAAACCCTCGAGGTCCCTCCGACAGTTCGACTTTTCAAGTTCCCCTTTGATGATACTATGCTGGATATTCAGATTGAGGTGCAGTCTTTTGCAACTAACGGCGTATCTCGTAGGTGCCTGCTCAATTCCTTGTTGTTTCCGCTTCTTCGGGCAAAAATTCTACCATCGATTCATTTTTCCAACGAAGCAATAAGTGTAGTCGTCGGTTAGCCTTCCAGGGCATCGATGACCGTGTCGTTTTTCCCCTTATAAATTGGATTGTTCTGTGGCATTGCTTATCTTTATAATTCTATTGGCATGCCTAGATTCTCTGTTCGCATCATCTCCTTTTACCTTTTATTATCATGATATAATCTTCCGGTCTCAAGGCAGGTTGGAAGAGTTCTTTCGGGCCACGTTGAGGCCATCCGTTAAGGCTTTTCTTTGCTGGGAAAAATCACGTTGTCCCGACAATTCTATGGTCGTTGGCACGCTGGCCACTGGTGCTACCACTGTCCCGAGATGGTGATGGGTGGAGAGGTGGTTTCACCTTTGCGTTGGAGGTCGTTCCAATTATGTACTGCTGCTCAAAAGGGAGGTCAAATTATACACCACCGCTCACCTTCATACTCCAGCTCGACATGGAGCTCCTTTAGAGCTAGGGGCTTGCACGCCATTGATACTTGAAGAAGTGTATTTGAAGTACCTGTGTGGGCAGGACAGAGGATTGTTTGGTCCGCTGCCTTCCCGAAGCCTCTCTGACCAAAGAGGATCCCCGAGCTTCGGGGACCTATGATTTTTCGTCATCTCCTTCTGCTCCCTGCTTGCTCTACCTTGGCGACATCAAAGTGGATAACTCTGATAGAGCTTTTGAGGGTGATTCCAGAGATGTTCCCTTCAGTATCATGCACCCGAGGAGGGAGGCTTTTGAAATTATCAATGTTGTGGCCGTTGCCGACCATTAGTATCTGAAAACGGACTTGCCTTGTGTGTTCCCCCCTTTTTTCTTCTTCCTTCTAGGCGCAGAAGTGCTCCGTAGGCTTTTGTGATTGTATGTATTGACCCTCTGGGGATGATCGTACTTTAATATTTCCATAAATGAGAAATGAAATTTGTTGATTTTCTTGTTCCGAACTTGCTCCATTTTCTGTGCGTTTGCATGACCTTCAAGGTTTTCTGAGCATATCATTTTGTGATGCCGATCATTTATTTTTAACATAGACGTGATCATTTGCCTCGACCTTTTGTCGGTTGATGTGGTATTCTTCTGGATTCGTCGTCGGGCCTCAGACCAATCTCGAACGGGCCTGATAGGTTGAGGCTACCAGGGCCTCTTGGTTTGTTTTAAGAGATCATGTGTCAAATTTTGGAGGTTTCGAGGATGCTATTCCAGATATATGACATGTTAGGATGCTCGGGGACCCTTACTAGTCTCTATGTATATGACCTTTCCAAACCATATGGGATAGACTTCTACTGAGGAGATTACGTGTAGTTTGGGAGTCTCTTCAGGCCTTCATGGAGCTTTGACGATCGGAGCTTCTCGAATTTACTCTCCTCCTTTAGAGGGAGTTATTTGTGGGATTAGTTGCTTGCTTCGCACTAAGTGTTGATCGTCGAGAGCTTACTGAATCTCGACCTCTTTGTGCAGGGAATCCTATCGGAGAGTGTTAATCCAAACACGGGGATGATGCAAACGACTCTTCAGGTTGTACACTTTCGAATTATGACTTGACCCAATCTCTAGCTAGTTAACAAGGCTCCTCCCCGATCCTTTTGCCATATTTCAGATCAATAGAGGGCCGACCAGATAAGGTCGAGCTATCAGGGTTTAATGATTCATTTGGAGATCGTGCTTTGAATCTCGGGGCCTTCAAGAATGCTACACCCTGGCGGGCTCTAGGCTCTGCTGATTTTGATGTAGATAACCTTTTCAGAGGGTGTAAGGTTGTTTTCTCGGTCCCTCGTGGAGCTTTGATGATCGGGGCTTCCGGGACCTTATTCCCGTGTAGAGGGGATCACGCGCCCGAGCGCTTTCCTTGTGTTCCGGTATCAGTACGTTGGAGCTTACTAGGACCCTTTCTGTCGAAACCGGGGTTCCAAGTTTGAAATTCTGCATCCAACATAGAGGTAATTTGCGCGGTCCCTCGAGCTTTTTCGCCATTGGGTGTTCCCTGGGTCCGATATTAATCGATCGATATGCAATAAGGTTGCGGGCCTCCCGGGGCTTGCCTTGGACAGGTTAATTGTTGTTTCTTTTGCATATATGCAGAGCGGCCTCGGCATTTCCACAAGGCTCTACTATTTTCACATAGTTGCTTTCTTGTATCTGTACGAGGAACTGCATATTCCCAGGCACGAAAGTATTGGTGCATACGTTTGCTTTATTTTTTAGTTCTACCATTGCCATAGCGAGTACCTCGGAACCATCATGGCGAAGGGCGGAGAATACCAATGCTGGGGAGTCGAGCGATTTTGTTGTGGAGACGGTGTCCTTGATTGAAGAGGGACACTCGAGATTGTGAGGCGATACTACGAATGGACCAAAAGGGTGACACTGCATGTGCTTTCTCCAGGCAAAGGCGTCGTAGATTCTGCTAACGGGTTTCTGAACGCCTACCCATACCCTTTTGCATTCGGCCCTCCTGATAGGGTTTATGCTTGACTTTTGCTTGAAGTATCGGGTTACCATGGCCCAGGTTCATCCATTGTTTTGTCAAACAGTGCTGATGATGAGACTCTTTGCGGAGAAGGCTGGGCTTGAGTTCTCATTTGATCATTTCATCAAGCTATATCAGCCCTTTCATCATCTAGGCATGCTGACCCTGAGGGGTCGTTCGCTCACGCCTATTGTTGTTGATGAGGAGGAAGGTGGAGATCGAGGATGGTCCAGTTAGTTTGTCTGATTCCGAACGGCCGATATTATCTCCATGGAATTCCTACCATTCCTCAAGGAGTGGAATCAAGCACATAATTGAGGCCCTTTGTCGCTCTTTCCAATTTCTCTTATTGGTGAAAATTGACTAGTTTACAATGTTATTTGTCTTGATGCAGTGACTTCGTGGACACCCGACAAAGTTCATGATCTTACTGGGTGTGTACGAAGGTTGGTGACCCATTCATCTTGCAACCACATAGGTGCCGAGCTATGTCTTGCATCAGGTGGGAAGCGGAACATCGAGGTACATGAACTTGTTGCTTTTCTCATGCTGGCGTATAATCGAGATAACATTTCCCTATCCGATTTGTGTTGTGTTCGCTGTTCTGTAGATGTTGAGTGGTTCTTTAGGACAAGGCATTACTTTTCCGGAGGGGGTTGGAGTCGCCAGCCTGCGCGTTGAGAGATGGTGACAGTAAGAGGGACCGAAGCCCACAATGCGAGGGAGCCCTTTGGTCGAGCCTGTATTTTAGAAGATGGGGCATTGCCCGAGTCTTCTTTTTAGGGAACGCCCGTTCCTCGGCAAACGACTCATTTGGCAAAGTGTTCTATGCTTGGGGCCAGCTCCTTCAGGGTTGCTGTAGCCGGACTAATTGGAGCATGTTTTGATCTGGATGAAATTCGACGATTCCACATTGTGGTAAGCTTGTGCATAGTTTCCTGTATCTCGCATTGTCTTCCTCTCATCAAATCTTCCATATGTAGGCCTGTGACAAGCTTAAATCTGATCTGTTTCGTCAAAAGGTCAAATTTTAGAGGATCCTGGATAAGGGAGAGTCCCTTAGTCTTCTTTGCAAGGAGAAGGAAGTTGAGCTGAAGCATTGGCGATGCGAGGCGTATCAGAGCTCAAACTTTGAGAGCTATCAGATTGAACATGTAACTTCCTGTTCTGTGTTTTTTGCTTCTTTCTAATCTTCAAGGCTAATTTCTTCTTACTGTATCTGTTGCAGACAAAGAAGAGGCCTTCGTGTTCCTTAAGGGCAGCATGAGCTGTGTCAGGGCCGCTTGTAAGGAGATAAGAGCTCAAGTGCAGACTCAAGCCCTAGAGGAAATGAATGCTTCGGCTAGGATCACTACCTCGAGGTTCAACTCTCCTGGACCCATGATAACGCCAAAGATTAGGCGGACATGATCGAGAAGCCTGAGCCTGGTCTCTCGAAGGTTAGGGTTGAGATAATCGATGCCCGGGTGGAAGCGGCAATAAGCCAAACAGGGCTGATCACGAGATTGAGATATTCATAAAGGAAACTACTGATGCTCAATCCGAGTTGAGGCGAGACCTTGATCATGAGAAAAGAATCGAGGAATATGTTCTACCGATACCGGAGAGAGGTATTCGATGAGGTTGGAGTAGGGGGATTCATTCTCTCGGAGGAGTTGGCTCAAGCAAGGGCGACCAAGGATAATGCTCGGTCACTCTTTGTGGATATTGTAGAGGGCAATCTTGGTGAGTTGTCACCTTTTGGTGTGAAATATGAGCAGTGTTGTTTTGTAACTTTGTTTCTGGCATGACCATGGTGTGACTGTAGGTGGAGAAGTTTTTTTCATGCACGTAAAATAAGGGGAATTTCTTTTTAGAGGTTTTTATTCCCTTTGTACCTTTTTTCCTATTGTCACTCTTGATCGCGGAGATCGGTTTTGGAAGTAGTCATCGAGTTGCAATATGGCTCGAACTTTTGTTGGCCTTCTAGCTCTTTTTTTCCTATATGGGCGCAGGGTGCTGACCCCTTGTGCCCCCGAGCCAAACCGGTTTATGGGGGTGCACAGCCCTGAGATTTGTCATGAACACCGATAGCGTTGTTTGGTCGCGCCATTAGGTGTATCGCAATTGAATTGTGTCCGAGCTCAGTCTCCGAGCCAGGGTCTGACTTGAGTTTGATATATTTTTGGGGCTTCAAGATACTACCGGCCCGCCCCGGGCTTTTTGCACCATGAAGGACCGGAACACCAGGACCGGCCCACCAATACCATTTAACCCGTTAGGATCGCGGGCTCGGTCTGGGCCCGGCCCACAGTACAGCATTACTCTGCCCCAACTGGAAAGTCTACGGAGCCAGTTGGTGTATAGTCTAGTGTGGAGCGTTCAGCTTAGCTCCCCTCCATTCTAGTTGCCTCTGTTCCTGATGATGTGCCCTCTTCCTCTGCTGGTCCTAGTTCTTCAGCTGGCCCGACAGTCCCTTCTTCCCGAACCAACCCTTTCACAGCCCAGCAGTTAGCAAAAAACTTGGCGAGTTTAAACGACAGGATGTCAGCTGCGACATCCAAGTTTTCCACATTGGCCACTTCAGTTGAGGCCCATTGTGCATTAGCCACTGTCCTGATTCCTCAGTCTATTGAGGAAACATTGAAGAAGCTCCTGGCCAACCAAAAAAGGATTATGGAGACTCAGGGCGCCTTGACTAAGGCGGTGGATTCCCATGGCGTAGCTCTAAAGGAGCTTGCCCAAGAGCAGAAAAAGATGAGAAAGTCGAGGGCGTCCAAGGATTCAGTGAAGATGCTTCGATCGGATGTGAACAAGCTATTGTCAGATCTGCTGCCATAAGACTTGTTATTTGAGGATTCAACACCTCCAGCAGCTGCACCAGTGCTAGATCCACAGGAAGAACAGGCACCCAGGCCCCCGAGGAAGAAGATGAAGTTGCACAGTACTGAGGGTGTAGTGATTGACCTTGCACAGATTCAGGAGACTCCCTCTAGTGATGCACTTGATATTCAGCAGGTTTAGGAGCAGGACCCTGTCCCAGTAGCAAAGCAGCAGCAGGCCAGGGACAAGTCTGAGGTTCCCGCCCATAAGGAGGATCAGGGGCCCACTGAGGATCCCATGCACTTGAACCAGGCCTAGAGAGCCCTCTATATCATTTATTTTGATATTTTATGCTTATTTTGGTAGTTGACTTTGGGGATAATTCCAGCTCTTATTCGTGGGGGGTGCGCCCCATTGTTTACCTATTTGGATGATTCTATATATTAGATACTCCTTTTATGTTTTTGATTTTATTTTCTAGTTGGTATGTACATAACTTTACATTTTTGCTACTTTTCTCGTACTTTTTATCTTGGTCTTTATATAAAGTTACTTTATATATATATATATATATATATATATATATATATATATATATATATATATATATATTCATCCCATGTTGTATATTCTACTCCCCTATTGTACATATTCATTGGGTTTTTCTATTTTTGCAAAAAAAAAAAAATCTTTTTTAGCTTCGTAGATAGGCTCGTAACCTTTTGTTTTGTTTTGGCGTTTTCAATAAGCCCCTGGTTTTCTTAATGCCATGGTTCTTTCCAAGGGTGGAGTGTTGTGCGAACCGGGTGGCACTTCTGAATGATAGATGGCGTGACAACCTTCTTAAGGGTTTGAGTCTGTTTTTGATTTTTTTCTTTTGACTTTGATATTTCGTAGTTAAGGGTACCTTAGGCAAAGCTTCACTTGGGCCTAGCACATTTTCCTTTGATCCAATTATCAAAGATATAATGTTGTGTTTAGGATGGTGAAAGTCGTGGCCATAAGAATCTTGTGTTGACCAAACAATCATCACGTGATCGTTTTGGACCATTGTGCGCTTGAATTGTAACTAAGGTCGTTGTGGGCTCTTGACTCGATGTCTTTAGCAATCCTTGATTGAGTGTGGTGAAAATTCGAATTGTGAGTCCAAGTCCTGAGCTGATGGTCTAAAACTTGCCCTGAATATTTGTTGAGGCAAAATCCTAGGTGAAATTTGACTTGAGAAGTGATTATAGGCTCTCCTTGATCCAAATTGCTAAGTTGAACAATTACATGGCCTACCAATGAAACTATCTCTAGTTAACCCTTTTGAGCCTTGAACCGTTTTCTTTTAAGAACCAAAGCTACAAGCCTATACCTATCCTTAAAGATACCCTCTCTTGGAACCCAAATCTTGAGTAATGGAAATGGTCTAAGTTTTGGGGGAGAGACAAAAAAGAAAACAAAGTGGTAAAAGGTGCAAAAGAAAAATAAAAGGAAGGTAATGAAAAAGAAAGAAAAAGATAAAAAGAAAGACCAATGTGAATAAGAACAAAAACGGGATTCAAGGAAAACAATAGTGAAAAATATGTGGAAAAAGTAGAAAAAGGAGAAATGTTTGAATTGCATAAGAAAGAGCGACAACGTGTTCCTCTAACCCCTTGAAAAAAAGTAAAATACTCAAATTAGTCAAGAAAGTGTGCTAAAATGAATTAAAAGAAGTGCATAAGGGAAGATTGAACCCACTTGAACAAAAACATGTCCTACCCTTACCCAAAAGCCTTCACAATGACTCCACAAAAATCCTATATGATCTTGAGTTGAAGGGAACCTACATTAGTGGATACTTACATAAGGGGCACGTATATGGTACTTAGAGCCGGACTTGTGACCTTCTTCTTGCGAGAGATGAGTGAAAGTCCATCAATCTCAGTTTGTGTGGCAATATTCTAAAAGGTGAGGTTCGCTTAGGGAAAGTTGAAAAATGTGTGAGTTTGGTTTCCACAATGACCAAAGTAATTGAGAGAAGTTTTGTGATGAAATGTATCAACTCTTAATGCTCTTGTGTCACACTTGATCCACAGTTTCAAATTTTAAATGTGTTAATGATGCAATCGTATTGAGGGCGATTGTTAGTCTCAATTGATGCTTGTTTGAGGTTAATTTAGGATAGTTGGAATTACTTCTATGCTTCCTTTAAGGAGTGGGTCTTATTTTGTTTCCTTGAGGACAAGCAAAGGTTTATGTTTGGGGGAGTTGATAAGTAGGATTTTAACGTGTTTTATGCCCCTACTTGCCTATGCTTTAAGTATAATTTGCTACAAACTAGTCCCAAAATGCTTACAGGTTGTGCTTGATTGCAGGATTGAGCGACAAAGTGACGAAATGTCAAAGATCGGCTCAAAATGGAGTGAAACCTCCTCAAGTATCAATGGCCAAGTGAAGTGGTGGAAAAGGAGCCTGGTGCAGACCGTACAATTGTTCATACGGCCGCACTAGGAGAGTTCAGAGAAGTGCCTAGTAAAGACTTTAACCATGCCGCTGCGGTTGGATTTAGGCAGCCGCATTCATGATGCGGCCGCACCATTGTGTCATGAGGTCTGCGCCAAGAGATTCAGAAAGTTGGAGATTTGGGCAATTGCAAGCCACACGGCCGCGGCCACTGTCACGCGGCTCGCGTCAAACCTCCTTGAGGCCGCGCTACACCTTTACGTGGTCCGCGCCAGCCACTTCAAAGAGATAGAAATTAAAGTAAAAAAAGCCAGTGCGACCGCGGTCATCATTGTGTGTCCCGCACTCACCCTGCATGGGCAATTTTGTCCAGTTTTTCCATCCCACTATAAATAGAATATTTTACCATTTTTAGGTTAAGTTGTAATTTACTGAATAGAGTTGCGCTCGTGAGGACGAAATTTTTAGCCTATTTTTTCATTTTAGCATTCATTTCTCCATAGATTCTTGTAGTTTTATCTTAGCAATTAATTGATATGGTTATTTCTTCTTCTATTTCTTTTGTTTCTTCTTCAATTATGTCTAGCTAAAACAATTAGTTAGGGTTGTGGCTCAACCTTAGTGTGGGTAATTGATGCGTGTTGCTTTGTAATGATATATTGATATTGGGTATTTGTTATTTGGGTTAATTTTATGCTTTAATTAAGGATTAGTCGTTGCAAACATTGTTTCTAGCTTAGTGGGTTTTGACTCTTCTTGAGAAAGAGAGTCTATGACCCCCAAAATTGACCCGACAAGGATTTGGGATGGACCCATGAGAAATGGTAGTCCCAATTAACGGGTTAAATCTCGAGAGAGTAATCACCCTACTTGAACCCTAGTTGCTTGGTCTAATTGTCCTACTCAATTGGTCTCGAGAGAGTCAATTGGGCAAAATCACTATCTCTACTGAGAGGTGTGAGAGTGCGTACAATTGTGCAATGGTTATACATAAATCTCAAATATGTCAATCTATTCTTAGTAGTTGCTACCCGTTAGTTAACCACCTAGGTGATGCCATGACCCTAGTGCCTTTCTCCCTATTAGTTACAACCTAGAAATATTTCCTTAGCATAACTTAGTCTTAGTCTTCAGTTTATAATAGTAGTTGTTAATTTAAAGAAAACCAAAAAATGTTAGGATTGCAATTAGAAGTACAAATGCAAATCTAGGCTAAGAAGGCAATATAAGTCCACTCCAAGCTCCCTGTGGAAAATCAACCCCGAACCACTATTCGGGTAAAAGTTGTAGCGACCTGTTCTCCCTACATTCGTGTAGCATTGAGTTGGATGTGATCGGTGTCTTGGTAGCCGTAAAATCAAACCTCCAATTTTTTTCATATACAGATAGTCCCTCCTTTCCTAGAATAAAATGATAGGAAATGGTTTTGAACTCCTACTCCTTAGGCACTATCATCATGATGTCAGCTTATCAGAGCATTAAATTCCATAACCAAAAAGTCATGCAAGGGTCGTTGTTAGCCCGACTATTGAGAAGCCCACGAACCATTTTTTGGTTTGGTGTCTCCGCTTCCCATACGACTTCTATATATACCCCAATTGTTTGGTGACTCGCATTTTTGTGATTCCTTCAACCTTTCAGATCCAAATCCATCTTCCTCTACGCTCCTCTTTCTTTTTCTCTTTGTTTTCGGCTTCCCTTCTCGAGAAATAGAATTTTTTCCTTGTCATGGCTAGGACCTCCAAGATAGTGCCTTAGAAAAATGAGGATGCCTATTCATCTCGAACATCCAACAATAAATCCAAGGGTAAGCCCAAAGTGGCTCTTATCGCCGAACAGTGTACACCCATCGGGTTCAATAGCATGAAAGGTTTTTCTGTCGAGAGACCTTTATTTATACCGGCCCGATGCGAACACGTGTCCCAGTTTATCAGCTTTATGAAGGATATAGACAAAGTACGGGTGGACTGGCAATGGGATAAAAAGGTTTTAGTCGATATTCCTAGTACTAAAGAGAGTATAACAGACTATAAGGTTGGCTTTTTTATGTGTACACATACCCGTTCACCTTAGTCCCTATCGACTCTTCGGACCCTTCTCCTCCGGCTATAGACCCGATCATTATCGATATAAGTTGTAAATACCGGGTGAGACTTAGCTAGATTTACCCCTCTTTATGTAGGATAGTTTATATGCTTCGCTACTTTTCCAGCAAAGCCAAGAGTAGGAATTTTACCCTTGATCATCTGATCAGGCTGTACAACCCCTATTCTTTTTTGAGGCATGCTTAAGATTCACCTTTATCTTTGAAACCCTTTTTCTTAAGTATCGCACAAGGATCGGAGGTGGATGAGCCAGTTTGTCCAAGTAAGGACCTCGAACATTATTTCGAGTAGGTGGATGTCATTCCTGGAGGAGCGGAACATGAAATGTAAGTGCCTCTTCTTTGAGTATGCTTTATTGTCTTCTTACTTTCTTCCTAAGGAACTAAATTTCCCTTTGCCCACGCAGCCTCCCTTTGGCATCCCAAATCTATTCCACGACTATTGGGGTGGATTAGGGGACTAGATGCCTCGTTCCCCTATCCCAAATGTTCTTGGCATGCGTTGGCTAAATCAAAGTGGGTGGCCAAGAATCACTATAAGATCCTTCTTGCCGCCACTATCATGTTATGATATTTCTTCCCCATATCCCCCGTGCTTATAAATTTTGGTTGCGATGCTTGCGCGGACTTAGCATAAAAGTACTGATGAGACTGCCTCCTAATGACAAGGAAGAGGCTCTGACGCATGATAAGGGCAAGAAGAGGAAGAAATGGGCGGCCACTGACTCCCCTATGGGAAAGAAACCCAAGTCTCACATGGCTCAAGCAGAGGTCGAGGTCTCATCTTCAGCTTTCGGAGCAAGTTCCGATGACAAGGATGAGGATGATGATGACAATGATAACCCTCTAGTGCAAAGGATAATGTCGGGCATGGATGCCCCCAAGTATCTATGCCAATGGCGGCCGAGTCAGAAATAGATGATTCGACTCTAGCTCGTGCTTTGGAGGATATCGAGGAGGGTGCGGACACACTCCCTAACCCCTGGCTGAATATGATGCAACCCCTTCCGAGAAGACCGTTGTTGTTGGTTCTAAAAGGCCCAACCCTGGTGCTTCTTAGGGCTGGAATTCACCCCTTGGCAATATCGATGCCCTGGGTGGCATTAATTTGGGTCCTCGGTTCTCGCTCGGGGAATTTAGTGATGCATAGGACCTAAAGTTTACTAACATAAAGGGTCCTCTCGAAAGGGGAGATGCGCTTGAAAAATTTCTTGATGCCATTGATAATGTCAGTGAGGACATTAATCTTGACATTCCCAACATTATTGAGGAAGCGGAGAAGCAGAAGGTGATATCTTTTTATGTACACTTTTCTAGTCTCAAGTAACTTTCCTTGTTTTTCTGATTCTCCTATTCTGCTGTAGGCTAAGATGTATGATCACGCCTTCTCTAAGCTCTGAGATGAGCTTTCGTGCCATGGAAAGGAGCTTGAGAAGCTCACCTCGGGACTGCAGGAGTCGGAGGCTTGATCTGCCCGAAAGGAGAAAGAGTTAAATGATGTTCGACAAATTTGGAGAGAGCGCTCTGAGTAAAGGCTAGTCTAGGTGAGAAGGTAACTTGTTATTCTTAAATTCGTTCGCCATTCTTATAATTCAATGTTACATACTTATCCTTTCCGTTGCAGATCCGGTAGAAGGATGTGGAGATCCTCAAGCTGAGGAGGTGAAATGAGGTTGTAACCTCGAGTTGGCATCGACCCAGGGTCTTCTCCAAAATTTTCAATAAGCGGTTGTTGCGCTATATACGGCCAAGTTCGAGGTCGAAGAAAATGCCGCTATATATCTTAGGGACACCATTACATATCTAAGGGATGCTGCCACTGTGAATCAACTAGCCCAAGAGATATCAGAACAAAAGCTAACTCGGACTGTCTCTTACTCTCTTGCAAAGGCAAGGAGGCAGGACTTAGAAGAAGATAGTGCCAAAGATGCCGATATCTCAGTCGAGATCGAGGAGGCCCGAGATTCAGAGGAAGAATTAGCACTCATGGTCTCTTTGGATGAAGATACTGGAGATAGTTCAGAGGGCAGTGGTGATGAAGAGTAGGCCCGTGTCGCCTTTCCTTCTCTTTTTTATTTTTGTGTAGGTATTCCCGGGGAAAACAGTCTCGTAAAGGTGCCTCTTACAAACATATTTTTGGTAATGTAAAAAACATTGTTTTCAGCCTTGCATTCTTTATTTTTAGCTATCATGCGGAGTTGAGTTTTTGAATTTTGATGTCGACTCATAGGAGTCCATATTTGGGGGAAATTGGGACCCTCAAGATCAAGCAACATCTCGATATTAGGTCGATATCTCCTTTGGGCCGGTGCTTGTAGAGGAATAAATCCTTGGGGTACCAATATTTCCCAAGCACCACATTACAACATGATTCACGGGACACAGTAGCGGGGGTCCCTGGATGATCCCACTAGTACATTTCCTAAAAAGCAGTGCTGTCATGGTCAGACCTCTATATATGCATTCGTTCATTTCTTAACTGGGGATTCTGCTACTCTGGATAACTATTCCTCGCATAAATTTTGTTATCTATGCTAGTTTTTGTCATTTCAACTCAAAGCCTTCTCCCAAAGCTTCATCCTCCTCTTCCTATTTTATGTTAGCCATGCCTGCTGCATCAAAATCCGTTCATCAAGGAGATGCGAGTTCTACCTCCATTTTATGTTCAGTCAGTGGTACACCGTCGGTATCCGGTAAGCTGACCTTGAGGTGCTTTGCCTCTAAGAGAGACTTTACGCTGGAGAGACCTTCCAACATTCAAGGGCATTGGAAGCATGCATCAAGGTTCATATCCTTAATAGGGGAGGAACATATCTAAATGGGGAGAAGAAGTCGTACTGCAGGTACCTTCCCCGGATGAGATCATCATGACCCATGTCAAGGGGTTTTGGAATGTGTATACGAATCCTTTTAAGTTGGGCACCCCTGGCAGAGTCATGCTTGAGTTCTGTAGGAAGTATCAAGTTTCCCTGGTGCAAGCTCACCATCCCTTCGGAAAATAGTGCTGATGATAAGGTACTTTGCATACAAGGCCAGGCTTGAATTCACCCTTAGCCATCTCGTTAGGTTATATTGGCCTCTGGATTACCGGTGCTTGATTCCTATAGAATGTTGATCCCCCCGGTCCCCTATCATTAACATCAAGGAGGACGAGGGCCGAGGGTGGATGAGTCAGTTCGTTTGAGCATGGATAGTCGGTATTATCCCTGCAGAGTTTTTGCCATTTCTTGAGAAATGAAATTTCACACGTAAGTAGTATACTCGTATTTTCATCGCTTTGTGAATTGTGGGGGTGGGCTCCGTATATATGTTTTTTCATTTCTTTCTATCGATTCCTTGGTTACCGAACAAGGACCCTAACCTGGATGAATGGTCTCGTAAGTCGGCAGCTTTCTTGATCTATGATAAGCACCAATGGCAAGACTTGTCCACGAGGAGATAGGAGGCAAAGAATCATGGTAGGTGTTTAGTGGCTTGATTCCTTAGAAAGGTACTTTCTATTTAGTGCATTAACTCTGCCACTGCAGGTGTTGGAGGTTTTTCCGAGATGAGGCCATGTCCCCTTGGGAGAAAGAGAGATTGCCGACCTCGAGGTTGAGGATCGATAATAAACGGAAAGAGTCTTTGAGGTATGAGGATGCTTGCGACAGGGCGAGTCCTTCTCTAAGGTTGGGCGAGTCGGCCAATCTTCGAAGGCCTTTGTTTAAGGTACTTTGAGGGACAAGGTTCATGCGGTGCCTCCCTCTTCTGCTACAGAAGGTACTCCAGGGAAAACTAAGCCATCGGATGTAAGCTCACGCGGCGTAGTTCGATTGTATGTTTTGGTACCCGGTATAGGCTTCTTTTAGTTTCATGTCTTTCTTATTGAGCTTTCTTTTGCAAGCCTTTAGCAAGCTTAAGTCCACGATACTTCACCGTGAGGCCAGGCTGCAGAAAGCTTTGGATGGGAAAATAATCCCTTAGGCTTCTTTGCACAAAAAAGGAAGCCAAGCTTGTATACCTGCGGCGTGAGACGAATCGAAGTCAAAACTACGAAAGCATTCTTCAAAGATAGGTAACCTACACTTTGTGTCGATGTATGCTCCCCCTTCCTCTTTCAGAGATTAATATTATGATATTTCGGTTGAAGAACCAACTAGAGGAGCTGGAACAACTTCGTGGCAAAGTTGGCTAGGTTAAATGTGAGTGTAACGAGCTGAAGGCTCAGACACATGCCTAAGTTGCGATCAAGGAGGATGCTTTGGCTAAGGCTTCTGCCCTCGATGTGAAACTATAGAATGCTCATGCAAACAATTCTGTCTGAGCGAATATGATTACAAGGCTCGCGTTTGATCTTTTGAACGTAAAGCCCGAAGTTGTGAATGTCTGGGCCGAAGCCGTAATGAGTCGCACTAAGACTGAAAAGAAAGTGGTTGTATATTTTAAGGGCTCTATTGATGCTTGAGGTGAGCGAAGGATGGATTTGACCGAGAGAGCAGAAGCAAGGAATATGCTCGGTGCAAATCTCGATGGCAAACCCCCGAGGAAATCCTTGCTAGAGGGTTTGACCTCTCAGAAGAGGTGAAGCAGGCAAAGGCGGATGACACAATGTGAGGTCCTTACAGTCTGATGCCAAAGACAGCAAGAAAGAGGTTGATGGGCCATGGTCCTTGAGGGGGACGTAGATTAGGCCTTCCTTTTCTACGTATAGTTATTTCAAAGAATATTTGTAAATGAAGATTGTATTTTTCGCATATATGTGTAAAAGGAAGCCTTGAGGTTTTATTTTTCATGCATTTCTCTTTGCTTTGATTTTAGCTAGATGAACTGGTCTTCAATTTGAAAGGAACCCCCAAATTCATGTTATGAATCAGGGGCTTATTGGGCTGGCCCATAGGCTCTTACGCGCTTGGTCGGTATGACATTTTAGTATAAGCCCACATTTGAGCTCTTATGATTTTTCCCTTAGGCATATTTAATCAACTGTTTTGAGTTTAATCTCCGAGTTGGGTATCGACTCGAGCCCATTCGACCCTCAAGTTTTAGAATTTCATGCTGGCCTTAGGCTCTATGCATTAGGTCGGTGCGACCTCTTGTTTGGACTGGCGATAGTGGCTCATACGCATTGGGTCGGTACAACCTTTTATATAGGTTTTATTTTAACCTCAATAACGACTTTTTAAAATTGTTTGTGCTGAATATTTGACGATTTGATTAAAACCTTGATTCTAAGTCGTTATATGGCGATGATCGAGCATCTCGGGAGATTTGGCTCGGTGGTTGAGTGTCTCGAAGCCTATAGTTTGGTGCTGACATGGTCGAAGCTATTTTTTCTATGTCTAGGGTAGCTTGTTTAACTAGTTCTTTTTGAATTATATTCAAAGTAATTAAAGGCCTGTGATTTTATAGCGATGAGCGGGTGTCCCCGAGTCGCGTTAGTTTGGCTGGTATAGCCTTCTGACCGTAGTTATTGTATTTGGATGGAGCCTTTCAGTCCCCGAGTGAATTAGTTTCGGGCCTATTTCAAGGGTACGCCTTGTTAGGGGTCTTACAAGTTCGATATGTAGCCTTAACTTTAAGATTGGGATTATGCCATTAGTAAGGTCATACAAATATTACATGTCTTTGAGGTCTTACCATTTCTTTTACTTAGTACAAGCATGGTTCATGCCTTGCTTGAGGTTTTACAGATATTCTTGTTGCTTACTTGGTACAAGTGTGGTTCATGCCTTGTTTGAGGTCTTACAGATATTGTTGTTGCCATATATAGGTCTTACGAGACCGAGCTGCCTGCATGTGGTCTTATGGCCACTGGTTTTAATAGATCGATAGGGTTGGCTGTGGGCATCAGTCCCCAAGTCACTGAATGTTTTTTGGCTCGGGAGCCATTACTTGTAAACTTGTTATTGCCTCATTGAGGGCTTATGATTTCGGAGTTTTCGACTGGGATGTCATGCGGTCTTGAGTTTTCGACACCAACCCTCGAGTGTTCGGGATGTTTCTGACTCTAGGGTCATTTTATGATCATGATGTTTCCTCATTGAGGGCTTGCGAGTTTTGAAGCTCCGACCCGGGGGTCATAGGGCTTCGCGTTGTTGATGCTAGTACCCATGAGTTTGGGACGTTTTTAGCTCTAGGGCCATTTTTGCAAAAATTCTTAGCTTCTTTGAAACGGGAAATGCTTTGATAGAAAGTATTCTCCAACTTCTTGGTATAAGAATACATGTTTTTTCTGTTAGGGGCTCGGTTATTCTTATAGGTACACAGTTCATTCTACCGTTTGGCTCAGTACATTTTTGTTATCGAGACCCCATTTAACTCATCTTGGCTTCTCCGAGTAGGTGACCTTCTGGGGGGTTTCCCTTCCCCTAGTATTCGAGGTTGATTGCAAAAGAAGCCTTGAATACTTGTTAAGTTTTCCTTAGGTAGCATATAGATGTTGCCTCGTTAAAAATCTTGCCGGTAAAACCCTTGCCGGGATAAAAATTCGGTCAAAGAAAAGAGTACAACGTATGTTTTGAAACCTGAAGATCTTCGATCTGGATAGCGCTTCGGCTATCTCATTTGGACACCTGCATAAAGGTTAGTATGAAGTGTAAATTAAAAGGGAGATGGTTATACCTTAGTGGTGATGGCGCTTTGAGCCTCAGTAGGTCTTCAGTATTTGCTCTGCGAACACAGTATTGTCCTTTATTTGTTTATTTGGGTATATATGAGAATGTGTCTCGTGGTTGATATGTCACTATTTGTTTATCCTTCAGCTCATTTGATGGTGGAGATATTAGGTTTTTTGGGTTGTGCCGACAAAATTGACTAGTAGGGTGGTTTCCCCTTTCGCTGTTTTGCTTGCCGTACTGAACCCGTTGAGGACTCGTAAGGTGGTAATAATTTGGACGAGAGACATGGATACACTAATTCATATTTAATTTGACATGTATTCATGAGAAAATAACTTATCAGTGCGTCGCCATGGGGCTGAGATAGAGCCTTGAGTTCGCTTTTCCTTGGTGAGGGATGTTTTTATTCTCCTGATTACGAGTTCATTTAGAGCAGCAACACCCAAAAGATCGTATGGATGACATGTTGCGGATCATGTGCTTTGTTCTTTTTTGTTGCCTCTCTTTCTCGAAACTGATTTTTGGCTCGGTCGCTGAGGAATTCCTGGAGATGACCTTTGCTAAGTAATCTGACCACATCTTACCAGAGTTGCCAGAAATCCCCGGTCCTATGACAATGTGTGCCGTGAAATTCATATGTTAAGTGATGGTTCCTTTGCGAAGGATCTGACTTTACAGGCCTTGGCCACTTGGCGTCTCTGATCTTACTGATGGCGAACACGATATCTAAAATATTGACGTTGAAGTTGTATTCTGACAAGTGTGGTGCCTCCACTATCCCTCCGTGCCTATTAAACCCAGCTTTAGTGACGAGTCCTCGAGGATTCTGTCCTTGGTCCGTTCATCGATCATACCAGGGTATGTTATGCCTATATCTCTCATTCGGCTTCGACTCTTTCGCAAGAAGCCTGATTGGTTATACCGGGGCCGAGAGGGCTCCTAACTAGTAGTCCTCAATCCTGATTTTCAAGTGATATTGGTTGTGAACGTCCGACCAGGTCATGGCGGAGTATTCAATCAGGTCCTCTTTCAGCTTCTTCGAAGCCACCAAGCTTCACTCATTCAAACCTTGAGTGAAGGCTTGCATTCTCAGTCGTTAGAGACGGGTCGTAGTTCCATTCGTTCCATTTTGAAAGCGAGATACGAACTCTCGTAGCATGTCATTCTCCTTCTGCTTGATTCGAAGACGTCAGATTTCCTTATTGCCACTTTGATGGCACCAACATGTGCCTTCATGAAAGAATCTGCCAGCACGGTAAATAAATCTATTGAGTTTGGGGTCGGGTTATGATACCACATCGTTAACCCCTTTGAAAAGCATTTCTCTAAACTTTGTTTGTAGGGAGGACTCGATCTCGTCGTCCCTTAGGTCGTTTCCCTTTACTGCACAAGTGTGAGTGGTAATGTATTCGTTAGGGTCCGAGGTTCCATTATACTACGGAGGCTCTATCATTCTAAACTTATTTGGAATGGGTTTTGGGGCCGCTTCCTACGGGAATGGCTTTTGCACAAACTTCTTCGAATCTACACCTTTCAGAATCGGGGTTACACCCAAGATTCAATCGACCCTGGAATTGTAGGTCTCTACCATCTTGTCGTTGTCTTATATCTTCTTCTCGCCCGAATCATGACTCTTTCTGAGGTTCTTGAGCATCTTTATGATGGCGAGGTCGGTTACCGACCCGTTGTTGCTTGATCTCTCTTGTACCTGCTCGGCTTGGGGAGCCATCCCCGGTGCTACCGGGCTGTGAGTTATAAGGTTACTTTGCAGATGAGCAATAGCCAACTATTATGTGTGTAACATCAATAATAACGTGAAGGATAACCTCTCGTTCTTCCCTTGTTAGGGTTTTCTGAGCTTCTTGTTGGTCTACTTGGTGCACGCTCCTCTTAGTCTGGAGCTTGTATCGACGTGCTGGACATCACATGAGACCACATCCACGGGAAGTGGTTATGGTGCATTCTCTCAATGGTTCTCAAGATAGTTGTTTACTAAGTTAGACATTTTGACCTGAAACAAAGATCTTGGACAAGAAAAAGTGTGAAAGGAAACCTCTGTTACGTAGTTAATCCATCAGGAAATAATCACTAATATTTTTAGCCCCACGGTGGGCGCCAAACTATTTACCGTGAAAATGGTAATGACAATTAAATTTGATTTTATAGTTTTGAAAATACGTGATATATTTTTATGCTAGTTGTTAGGCAATGGATGCTAACTAAAAGATTAGAAGGCAATATTATAGCTTAAAAACAATACGATAACCAAACTGAGCAGCTGGAGATCGGGGCCTCAAACTGTCGTGTATAGGGTCTCGAGGTCAAATCAGATGACTAGATTAGAACAATCGAGGGAGTAAGAATAATTATGAGAGTTACAATGATGGCTCTTTGTGATCAATGATAATCAATAAATGAAGAACAACAAATAGAACACAATAAATATAAGCAATAAATGGAAGTAATTAGAGTAACAGAATATGTTAGAGAGTAGAGAGAATGTTTTTTATATATAGTATTGAGCATCAGATCTCTACAAAATGACAGGGATACTCTTTATATATGAGGGGGAATCCCAACATAGTAAAAATGCATTTATTACAAAGATATGGGTCTGGTACAGCAATTTAATGCCATGGTACGGGTTTGGACTAGCCTAATAGACTTTGTTAGTTCTAGTCGCGTGCCTTGGGAACCTCACACCAATCCATCGATGCAACGATTTACCCTGTCTCGAGGCCAACCATTGCCTACGCTACCTCAAAGTAGATTACTGAGAACCCTCGAGATCGGAGTCCCGAGTTAAGC
This sequence comes from Nicotiana benthamiana, assembly GCA_034376525.1. Taxonomy (NCBI): domain Eukaryota; kingdom Viridiplantae; phylum Streptophyta; class Magnoliopsida; order Solanales; family Solanaceae; genus Nicotiana; species Nicotiana benthamiana. The sequence continues at coordinate 130,498,301 of CM067329.1, read as the reverse complement.
TTTGAGCCTTCGGGAGGTAGTTTCTTCGAGGTGCCTTGGTGACCATAAAATCGAACCGCCGATTTTTGTTGTATACAGGGCGAGAAACCAAAAAAAAAGTGCATTGTAAAGTCTTGATCTTAATTAGGATATTTGTGTGTAGAAATAAATTAAAGAAGAATAGAGGGAAAAAATAAAGAAATAAGAGCTAATTTTGCATTGCTACGTGATGATATTGATTGATTGGCGTCGAGAGTTGAATCAAAGTTTGAACTCTTTGAGAAAGGAAAGTACATATGATTTAAAGAAAGAAAAAGTGAGAAATAGCGGCTCACAGAAGCGACGCACCCAGGATGGGACTCAAATTGAGTGCGCTCTGTAGTGCTCGTGCCCAAAGCCGCACCTGGTTCGGCTGCTATGCCAGGTGCGGGGCACCCACGGCCAGTCTAGCTCAACTTTTCCTTTTTTGCTTGGATAAGGTTATTTGTGTCTAGGACTTTTCCTACACCTAAAAATAGTCCTTATACTATGTTCTAGGGAAGGTTCAACCTTTGCGAAGGAAAAACATTATTGAAGCTATTTAAGAGCCGAAAATCATAGAGTTTTTTGTTCATTGTCTTATCACTTGTAGTTTTATGCTTTTAAACATTCCTATAATTGCTAGCATACATGACTATTAGTTGATAGCTCTCTTTGTTCTAGGATTATGGGTGCTACATGAACATCAATGTTTAAAGTTTAAATTGAAGACTTTCATTTTATTATATTAGTTTTTTATGTAATCATGCGCTTCATTATTTCGTTGTGTAGCAAACAGTGAAATATTATATAAGAATTTAGAGTTGAATTCGAAATTAAAGTGAGAATTCTTGATAGCATATAGGATTCAACAAAACAAGTTCTTGAACCTGACATTGAGAGACATCTTCGCAGTTAGGATATACATATACCTAATTGTCTTGCTTGGTTAAGTACATTAACTATATAAACGTTTTTGTTATTCCTAATTTCATATGAATATAGACGTTATGTTAATTTGAATGGGCAAGTAAGAGCTCGATAAAATCTTACAAGTAATATTAGCCATGTCAATCAACAAACCATATAAATCAAATAGTCAGTTTAAGCAAAAAACTCAACAGGATTGTTATCTAATCTATAACCCTGAAATATCTTCTTCCAATAAAATTTATCCTAAGCTGGCTACATGTTGCATTGGATCTCTGGTTTATTTGATTGCTTTATAATTTTTGAAGTACTTAGTTAATCACCATCACACCTTGAGAAATCACATGAATAAATAATTTGTTTTAGTTAATTTAGTTAATAGTTAATTAGATGTCTTTATGGGAAATATATTATATCTTGTATGGTTTAGCTAGTATGGTTATCTTCCCTTTTGTTGTTTCGCTTGCCATATTGAAGCCATTTAGGACATGGGATGCAGGTACAATATGATCCTGTAGGTCGAGTTATTCTACGACGCTCGATTTGATTATATTCACTGAGCTACCTGGATCCACTTGAACACGTTTAACTTGAATTTTATAAAAAGAATAGAAAGTACCAGGGCGTCATTATGCAGCTAAGATATGCCTTTCACTTCCTCATCATAGAATAATAAGTACGGCAAGAAATTGAATAATTAGTGACGACATGTAGCAGCAACCCTAAAAGTTCCTGCAAAATATACATTAGCGACTTTACAAGTCGCCATAATTTGTATACATTTAGCAGCGATTCATTAAATCTTCAGTCCCGCTCAAACTAAAATTCTGGCTCCATAATTATTGTGGCAACTATTTCAAATTCACCGCTAAAGATTAATTGCAGCGACTGGGTCACTCCTATAATGTTTAAAATAAGTAAAATAGCAATTAAAATAACAAAAGAAACAAAAGCCATGACCGGACGAAAAGACAGAAGCGAAGAACACTTCCGAACACGCCTCGTTATCAAGAACAGTTCAACGCCCAAAATCCGTCTTCTATTGCTAGAAATCCCTAATTGAAACCCAAAATCGCTACTCTCTAGTTAGAAATCTGTTCAGATATAGAAATTCCAAATCGAAATCCCTCAAAAATCTCACCCAAATCGAAATCCCTCAAATCAGAATGTGAATTCGATTGGGTGCTTATGATACTTGTCGGAAACTTCACTTTGAAGCTAAATCTCAAGATTGGAAGCTGGTTTGACACGAATTTTGGTTTGAATTTTTGAACCGAGTGTGCGAAGAAGAAGACCACTAGGGTCTTTCAATTCGAAGCTTCTTCAACTCACGTATGTTAAAATCCCTAATCTTTTAGACTCGGCATTTAAAACTGTACAACTCCTTGCTAAGCTTTAATCGGGCCGATTTTAAACTATTTCTGTTTGTACCCCATAGCGTGCTTCTTCATTGTCGTTTTCGAGATTTAAAGTAATAGTATGAAACTACGAATCTGATTGGACTATGTTACTTTCGAATAGTGAACTAGAATGTGAAAGCAGTTGAAATCAGAACAAACTTTGTTATGTGTCCTGAATTTGATTGTTGGGATAATCATGTGGTCATCCTCTCGATCGAAATTGATTTAAGTGACAGTTTTGGCAGAAATGTGAGCTGGTAAAGATAAGAATTATAATATTTATTCTTAAATGGAGCCTGGCAGTAAGGGATTTGAAACTGATAAAATTGAATTCTAGAGGTTCATTCTAGTGAAAGAATATGCTGGACCTGTTTATCTTGGGCTATTTCAAAGATGTTTTGGGGAACTCTTATCATAACATGATAGTTTTACAAGAACGAGCATTGTTTGCATTGGTACTTTTGAGATTATCACTGTAAAATGCTTAAAACAAGTTTACCAATTTGCTCATGCTGTTGGTTTCAGGGAAGATGCTCGGACAGATACTTGTTACTAAACAAACTGGAGCTCAAGGAAAAGTTGTCAGCAAGGTTTGCTGTTTTTTCCCATTTACTCGTCAAACATATAGAATGATAAATTGATAACTCATAAAATCTGGATTTTTAAGAATATCTGCATTTGACTTTGTCAGTTGATACCATTGTTTGATTTACAGTGTAAACCCTTCCATAAGCAGTTCAGTGAACCCACTTCTCTTTACTTATATTTGTTCAAATGAAACTTATTTTTTATTTCCGATTTGTTTGCTTGTCATAGCCCCTTCCCTTTATCTTTCATGAGCCAAGGTCTACCGGAAACAACATATTTCAGAACATATGCCGTATGAAGATCCTTGTTAGCCATCCCGAATCCTCATCTCATTTCTCTTTTACAGGCTTGTGGAAGAAGCTGATTATTTGTTGCATCTGTGATTACCTCATTTATTGACTGTTACAGCTCAACTCAAGAATTTTACTTTCTGTGATTCAGATCTTTTCAAACTAGATCGAGCAGATTTGGCAACATATTTGTTGCAACTGTGATTACATATCTTTTTTATTTTATTATTATGTATTTTTATGGGTTTTGAATCATATTGTTCAAGTCATATATATCAGAAACTGTATGATTATCATATTTTTGTCAGATATCTTGCCATTCCTTGTAAGAAAAATGGATCCTTGAGTTAGAACTGTGCTTTGTTACTGTAGCAAATTGGAACAAGTAATTGATGCTTTATATATTTCTCTTTGGTTGCTTATGTGTGTAGTAGTGCAATGTACCACGCAACTTATGATGATAAAATACTTAGATGGAAGTTTGGACGTTATTAGTTTTCTTTCACTGCATTTTACTATCCTAATTGAAAGTGATTGGGTTCGCAGGTTAGCCATAAACCAAGTGCTGGAGGGGATGCTTTCTTGTGGCTGTCGACAATTGTACATTTAGTAGCTGATGTTGTTAATGGAAGATTCACTTTTGAGACTCTGACAGCGCCTACAGAAGGAACTACACGTGGAAGGAACTGCAAGTTCACAAAGAGTAGTGCGCCATATTGGAGGGACAAGTTGGTCTGGTAGTCTTGCCTTTCTTCTTGTTTTGTGTTGTCGATACATGGGATTTTAGAGATAACTATAGTCCGTTACTTCTGTTTGTAGGTAGGCTGACACTAACAAACTATGCCCTTTACTTTGAGGAATCTGGAGTCATCTCTTATAATGATTCTAATAAGCTCAAACTTTCAGAAGACTTCGAGCAGAGTGTCAAACCTGCTGCTACAGGTCCATGGGGTGCCCCGCTCTTTGACAAGGCCATAGTTTATGAATCTTCTGAACTGTAAGTTTTTTCTCAGCATCCTATAAGATCATGTTTTTTAAGGCTTAAATTTTCAGGGACTCCGCACTTCCTTCAGGTTAGTATGGATAATGTTGGCTTGGCATTTTTTATTTTTGACCTACTTCAAGGATTACTGCTTGCACACTGCGTTTTGCTTGTAATATACTGATTTAATATGGGGTATTTCACAATTTATTAGGAGCTTGTATATTTGCTAAATTGTGTATGCTTGCGTGGCTTCAAGTACCATGTTTGTGCATAATGATGTCAATAGCAGTATGAGAATTTACTTTCAGTGTTGTATTTGTCAAAATTTAGGGAAGAATTGGTTGTCCTGGAGTTCCCAGAAATGACAAGCTCAACAAGGCGAGACCACTGGCTTGCTCTAATAAAGGAGATTATATTGTTGCATCAGTTTTTACGGAAGTTTAAGGTCGATTCACCTTCAGGATCACAGGAGATTCATGCCAGGACAATACTAGGAATTATTAGACTTCATGCATCTAGAGAAATGCTTAGGATCTCGCCACCGATGCCCAAGAATTTCTTGATCTTTGATATACTTGATGAGTTGCCAAAGGGAGATTATGTGCTTGAAGAGCTTGCCGAGAGTCTGAAGAAAGTTGACAGTGGGACACACATGTAGATCTAGCTCAATCTTGAGAAGCCTGAATATCTCCCTGTTACCAGTTCCAAGTGAAGCGGCAAACGATATTGACGACAACAGCCGCCTCCCAGTCCAATATGAGGAGCTGAAAGGGGAAGGAATTGGGAACAGTGTCCAGGTTCTTATCGTAAGTGATGCTGGTTGATTCCAGAAATTACATGCATATCAGGTCTCCTATATAATTATAAATTTAGGGAAGGTGAAAAAGAGAAAAAGCAGGTATTTATAACCAGTACTGAAGCTTGAGAACCATAGTTTCGTATCACCTTATATTAATTGAAGATTTTCTGAATACGCATTTACACTAGGCTGATGCATTGTTCCAAAATAGCCTAACGAAATGTCCTTTTCATATATATTTTAATCTTTACTAATTAGGGGCTTCTCAAACCGTTTGGGAGGTTAGTTCCTTGTCTTCAGGAGGTGTTTTCATGGGAAAGACCATTATGTAGTTCCATTGCTATGCTGACAGCGCTTCTAGTTATTTACACGTAAGTATCTTAATTCCTTCTATATTATTTATCTTAGTTGAAGAAACTTGACTGAAAAAATCTGGAAAAGACTAATGGATCGGATGTTTACAAATATAGAGTGTGTTGGCAAAGCAATAGCAGCTCTCTTTTTGGGGACGGTTGGTACAATGCTATGGGTAAAAGAAGGATAGTAAAAAAGGCGAATAAAATAGTTATCTATACTGGATCTGATCAGACTACAATGGAAAGTATAGTGTCAGCACAACACGGACTAAAAAATGTCTCTGACTTGGTTCAGAGCATGAACGTAATACTACTGAAAATCTGCTCCATATTGGTTTCAAAGGCTCCAAAGGTACCAACTGTTCTAGCTGATATTCGTTTAGGAAATTTCTCGAGATATAATGAAAATGTTAATGGACTCATCTTTTGTAATTCTTTCCTAAACTTTGTCGTAACAGATGACCTGGATCCTTTACTAATTTTTGATGGGTGGTTACAGCATGCAGATATGGTAATGGTGGTAATGGTTGGTGTGGCTGTAATATTACCGGTGGTTCCTTTCAAATTTATCCTTATGGCTTTGACATTGTGCCTCTTAGTGGCGACATCAAAGATTGGGAAATACATGCAAGATGAGAAAGTATACCGAAGATTAAAGGAGTGGTGGGACTCTATACCCGTCGTGCCAGTTGAATTTGTGGAAAAGTTACCTGATTCATAATATTGGAGGGATTCCATAGTTGTGGTATATCCCTTCCCTTTCATTTAAATTTATATCATGTCAATTTTTATTTTTTTCCATGCGTTTTGTGTAACTCTAACTTGGACAGCAAACTCGAGGATATTGCAGAGTTTAATTTGAACGAGCTTGTCAACAGGAATTTGCTGATTGTAATGCAGAAAAGGGCTGATGGACAAGTAAAAACATGTCGTCTTCACCACATGTTGCACCAGTTCTGCAAAACGGAGGTCTTTTCCAAGAAGTATGCGAAAAAACTGACCAGCCCGGTCTTGTTATACCAGATACTTGTATTTGTTGTTTTTGGAATATGTATATGCGTACAGTTATAATGCACAATGAAGTGTCGGGCACTATATATATAATTGACTTTTTAGAGTAATGATAATATTTATAATATTCGGCTTGAGAAATTCTTTTAGTGTTTGTCAAGCATTATTGGTCGTTATAAATGTCTAAACTTTTGTGGCCACTTTAGTCGCGACATAATTTGCCACCGAATATAAATACTTTTTTGTGGCAAGTTTAGTCGCTACTAAAGGATATTTATAGTGGTGACGTTATCTTGCCGCTAAACATAAATAGTTTTGTGGCATGTTTAGTTGCTACTAAAGGATATTTATAGTGGCGACCCATCTAATATTTGTTCTTATTGAAGGGGTATTTGTAGCCTTTTTTCTAATATTTTGCAGCAACTTCGTCACAACATATTATTATAGTTTAGTGGCAACCTCAGAAGTAGCCACAAATAACCTTCAGTCACGGCTTTCCCAGTGGCAACGCGAAAGTCTCCACTAACACCTTGTAGCAGCGACTTCTATGGATTTGGGCGACTATAGCCGCCGCAATAAGTGTGATTTCTTGTAGTGAGGCATCCTCAGACACATAGCTTCGAGTCCATTTTTCTCTAGTGATGGATACCTTGGTTCGTTTGAACACATGTATTTACGGGACACTGACACCAACAGGTAGTGCTGGTGTTTTCACAAATGTAAAGTTGGGTCCGCATCTGCAGCCCCACTGTGCGAATGATGGTCCGCAAAAGTGCAAATGACAACTGGAAATCCGCATGTGCGGAGTTTTTATCGCAAAAGCAAAAATCCATCTCTGTGTATAAAAAGATCAAACTGCATTCTTTTGGTATTTTGAGCATATCTTGAGTTCTAGAGCTCCGATTGAGACGACTTTTACGGCATTCTTCTCATCTTTTCATGGAAGAAGGAAAGAAAGAATAGGGAGACAAAGGACGAAAGGAAAAGGGAAAAAAGACGACAACAACAATAATAACAACAACAAACAACAAGTGAAAGAAAAAAAATAGCATCAAATAGTAACAAATTGGAATAAATTAGATAAATCAAGTAATTAAATCAACCGGATGAACACAATAGGAAAGACATTAGTCCCACAACCCCAGAATATTCATATCATGAATTCTTCCTAAGTGTTTGCGTGTTTGTGTTGCACCTTTGAATTTCTTGCTTATTTAGTAATTTTGCGGTAATTTTAGCAGTAAAAATCACAATCATCTTCTTCGCACCACTTGAGTAGTAAACATACAAGTAGTTTAAATTGGACGAGAGTTAATCATAAATACTTGTGGGACGATACTTTCTCATTACTTTATTACTTGTCGGCCACATATACTTGCGTGTGTGTTTGGACGCGACACATATATACTTGCATATGTGTTTGGCCCTTAACAACTATAATTTTAAGTTTTGAGTTTTTTTTTAATGATACTAACTAATGCCATTCATCTTTAAAGAGAAAACCAGAAATTATCTTCCCATTTGACCAAGACAAGTCACTCACATAGTTTAGTATAAAGAAAGCACAAGGTTCCTGTAACCTAACGCTAATAGGAATGAACGTTCGCCAGATTTCAACAATTAATACCTCTCCTTCCTTCCTGGAAATTTAAATATTCTAAAACAAAAATGTCAACTTTAGATCATGTGTTGTATCAGTAAATAAATTAGTATTCAGTAATACACTGTCATGCATGCACAAGACCTTGCGTGAGCATGGAGCAGCACCTATTCAACCCCTAGCCACAACTATAATTTTTTTTCCACTCGGTGGTACGATACTCACATTAGGGATCAATTAAATTTAAATTTACATCAATAAAAATTTCACATTGATGATAAAATACTTTTTAATAAAGATAATTACATACCTAATACTTAAATTAAATTTATTAATAAAGAATAAAGAAGATCTTATTACTGCAGTCTGCACCACAATCCTATTGGTTAGACTCTGAGATTATAAACTGACATATTACATTAATATATAAGTATTTAAAAGATTCATGATCTGCATATTGTCATGAACCGAACTATATATTATGGCCTTATAGGGTCATTTTTTTCTTTTAAGATTAAAGGAGTGCCGAATACGGATCAATACGAATTAGTCGATTAATTTTGGACCAAACATACATATCTAGCAGTGAGTGTTGGGTTTAAAACGTATATTTCTTCTATTCCATTTTATATGATTAGTATTATCTTTTGGAGATAAGAGCTTTTTTCACTCAAATTCTTCAAACATGCTAAGTATTTTGAATTCTTAAAAATAGTGATCACTAATACCTTTACTTAACTTTTGGATATTAAATTTAGTTTAAAAAAGAATTAGTGATCAAAAGCAAATTAAATTGACTATCACGGATTTGACATTGCACAAAAACCTTTATAAGCATTCTTTTTTGGAAGATCACTAGATATGCAAAAGATATCAATTTGTTTTGAATTGCATGACCATCTAATCTAGAAGTTAAATTGTTAGGGCTGATGCATTTTTTTAAGGAAAATTATCAGTTATGTCTATTTATAGGTAGTTCATTACAAAAGTTGGCCAATTAATAAAATATTACTAATATTAGCTAAATTAACCAATTAGCTATTTGTAACAAACAATATCAAATTTTTGCTTTCTTTTGAGTGGGTGTTATTAGAATAGATTAGGTATATTTTAAGGAGCTTGAATCTCAATTTTGAGATGATTTGGTGAAGTTTTGAGATGGTTTGAATTGAAAATCCAGAGTAAAAACAGAATATGAAAAAAATAATATATGTATAACATTGTGTATCATTTGTGTATCACATATGTGCCATATTTGTATCGATTGTGTATCATATGTATATCCATGTATACTAGATAAATACGTGATACATATGTCGCAGAAGAATTTTTTGAGATCAGTAGAGCTAGGTATCTGACATTGAGAACAGATTGAAGGAAGCGTAAAGTTGAATCAATCTGAAACTTCCTTAAGGTCGTCTCCTAACATGTGCAAAGCCCAAGCTATGGCGACTGTTCAGTACCCCTTAATCTAAACCTTTGCCGCTTTATCATTTATACATTCATTATTCAAGCATAATTAAATAGGGGCCCTCCTATTGAATTTTGTATTTCCCGAGAAGGTTTGTAGTTGTTTCTCCCCTAAGTTTGCTTAAACAACAATCAAATATCCCATAATTTCCTTCCTCGGGATCGTTTATTTCATAGAATAGTAGAGATAATTCAGGATCAAAGTGGCAAAAACGACGCGTTTCTGCAGCAAGTGGAGTACAAGAGAATTGAATAAATCAAATATGCAGGGCATATTCGGGTAAAACTAATAGTCTGAACCAACTGAACATTATTAGGTTATTGGTATCGAGTTATTAGATTAATAGTTTAGTAATAATTTAGTACTTCAATAATTTAATATTAAATGAGGTAATTTGACTCGGCATGAATTTTAAGATAAATGAAAAAGACTTTTGAAACTTGTGATCTTAAAAACTAATGGGTAAAATGCTTGTGGGGCCATGATTTTTGTGTGGCTATAAAAGGTTCTCATTAAGGATAAATGAGTAAAATAAAAGAATTTAAAATTAAACTATTCCAAATTTAGAAATGTATTATTTGTTTTGTAGAGACTAAAAAGGAAAGTACTGCATTTAATATGAAACGAGGGGAGTATTATTTATCTATTGAATTATTGATTTGGGATTTGGTTTGTTCAATTTTATCAACGGTTTAACTGATTACCCAATAAGCTTTACTAAAATTAAAATTTTACCTTAGGTATATAACGCCAAGACCTTCAAAGATTAGTACATGTGGTTATTACGTGTAATTTGGCTGAGGAGTAGGTAGAGATGCTTACAACAATAACAGTTAAAAATAAACCCAGTAATCTAACAAGTAAGGTTTGTGGACAGTAGTATGTACACAGATCTGATTCTTATCTTGCGGTGGTAGAGAGGCTATCTCTGGTAGGCTCTCGGCTCAAATAAAGATGAAAAACATAACAACAAATAGTCATAGAAATCTATAACTACGAAAATATAAGATTAACACTAATACTACTAGTATGGATAAGAAAAACGCTCGACTATCTAACCTCCTACGCAATCCTCGACCTCCACACCCTCCTATAAAAGATCATGTTCTCGGTGAGCTGAAGCATCACGATATCTTGCCTAGTCACGTCTCGTCACTACTTCTTTGGTCTACATCTACCTCTCCTAAGAACCGCCAAAGCCAACCTCTCGCACTTCATTACTGGAGTGTTAGGACCGAAAAATGGCAGGTGTCAAGCGGAAGATAGCAGAACAAACCTTGAACAACGATAAATCATGCAACCCAGATAAATATAGCAAGGAGACACAAACATGTAATGTATGGTTCAATCAACTTAATTACATCCACGGCAGAGATGAACAATCCACTATATAAAAAAGAGTGCAAAGTATTGAGAGAACAACCTCACGAAAAAGCAAATATAACTGACACACTAACATTTATCCCATAAAGTTCTCCCCCTAAATACGACTCTCAATCCCGATATGGCTACATTGTGAATGCTACTGAATGAGAAGTACGGAACTTCAATTTATAGAACTTCAAACCTTTTCCTACAAGAAAAGGGACTATCTAAATATGGAAGAATTATATCATTCTTCTAGGAAAATAAAACCCAATTATAGTAAATATGTTGTCATTTCCTTCAAGAGATAGGAAAACCAATTATGGTAAGAAAATCTGGACAAACACCTAACAATTCTTCCCCTTTGACTGAATTTTCTGACAAAATAAACTTGATCCACCTTATTCACATAGCCCTCAACAAGCTGCATCTCCAAATCTCCACAAAAAAATTTGTCTTAACATGCGTACCTCAGTGGTCAAATTTCTTAGACAAAAATTATGATTATCGTCAAATCGATTGCCGCTAAACTAAACCCGCCAAGATGAACCTGTCTTGAAACTCGCTCTCATACCACTTATTAGGACTAAAAAAGGTCAGGTGTCATGCGGATGCTAGCAGAGCAAACTGTGAACAACGATAAATCATACAACAAAGAAAAATATACCAAAGGAGACACAAACATGTAACGTGGTTTGATCAACTGATATACATCCACGGTAGAGATGGGCCATCTACTATATAAAAGGGAGTACAAAATATCGAGAGAAAAACCTCACGAAGAGGCAAACACAAGAGATACACTAACACTTGTCTCATAAAGTTCTCCCCCTAAACACGACTCTCAAACTCCATATGGTTACAATGTGAATGCTACTGAATGAGAAGCACTGATCTTCAATTTATAGAACTCCAAACCTTTTCCTACAAGAAAAATGACTAGCCAAATATGAAATAATTATATTTTCCTTCTAGAACAAGAAAATCCCAATTTTGATAAATATGTTGTCCTTTTCTTTATGGGATATAAAAATCAATTATGGTAAGAAAATCCGGACAAACGCCTAACATAGGGTATATGTGCTTCTCCTCTTCATATGCCTAAATCATCTTAACATTGCTTCCCGCATCTTACCCTCCACAGGAGTCACACCCATATTGTCCCAAATAACTTCATCCTTAATCTTATCTATCATAGTATGCCCGAACATCCATCCCAATATTCTCATCTCTGCTACATTTATCTTATGGATGGAAGTTCTTGACTAGCCATCACTCTATCCCATACAACATAGTCGTCTAATCATCGCTCTGTGGAACTTACATTTGAATTTTGGTGACACATTCTTACTATATAATATACCGAAAGAGAGACTCCATTTCATCTACCCCACTCCGATATGATGTATGACATCCTCATCAATCTCCCCATTTCCTTGGTTCATTGACCCAAGGTACTTAAAACTTCCTCTCTTAGGGATCACTTATATATCAAGCTTTACGTCTTCGTCCACTTTGTCAATCACATCACTGAACTTGCACTCTGAGTATTCTATCTTGGTCCTGCTTAACTTGAAACCTTTAGACTCCAACATCTTCATCCAAACATCTAACCTCATATTAACACCACCTCACGTCTCATCAATTAGTACAATATTACCTGCAAATAGCATGCACCATGGCATATCCCCTGGAATGTGACACATTAGTGCATTTATTGACAAGGAAAATAAAAATAGACTGATAGATGATCCTTGGTCCAACCCTATCATAACTGAAAAGTTTTTTGATTCTCCTCATATTGACTTCACTTGAGTCTTAGCTCCATCATACATGTCCTTAATCATCATAATGAATGCAATAGGTACATCTCTAACCACTAAAAATCTCCACATGACCTCCTTCGAGACTTTGTCTAAGCCCTTTTTAAGTTGATAAACATCATATATAAGTCCATCTTCCTCTCCTTGTACTGCTCCATCAGTCTCCTAATAAGGTGAATAGCTTTCTTAGTTGAATTTCCGGACATGAATCCAAACTTGTTCTTGAAAATAATCACACTCCTCCTCACCCTCAACCCCACCACCATTTCACAAAATCTTATAGTATGAGTTACCAGCTGATACCCCATATAGTTATTGTTGTTTTGGATATCATCACTGTTCTAACAAAAAAGGATCATCGCATTCCACACTCCATTCTTCAGCATCTTCTCCTTACTATAAATGATAATAATCTAATGAGCCACTTCAAGCCTGCCTTCCACGCGTTAAACCTAAATTCCATTAGGATTTTATTGGCCATGTCACTCTTCCCCTGCTCATCCTCGGAATAACTATCTCGATCTCGAAATAACTATCTCGATCTCTTCAACTCTTATACGTCTACAACACTCAAAGTTTTGACGACTCTCAGAGTGCTCCAAATTACCCAACACAATGTCTATGTTCCTATATTCTTTCATGTGTTTATGGAAGTATCACTGCCATCTTTGTCGAATATGTGCCTCTTTCATCAAATTTGTAACACTTTTAGTTTCTATTCTTCTTCGGGACCACCACAATATTGGCTAACTAGTTCGGATATTTGACCCTCCAAATTTACCTAACCTTTAGCAATTTGGAGACTTTATCTTCAATTAATTTATTTTGGAGTGATGAATTCCTTATCTGTTTGACCAGTAAATAATAATTGTCCATGTTGAGTTTATGACATTACTTCTAATGGTATACCTTTCATGTTAGCATGGGACCAAGAAAAATAATTTGCTTTAGCTCATAAAAGTAAAATAAGTTTACCTTTGATTTTTGGGTAAAGTCTCAAACCCATCTAAAACATTTTTCCAGAAAAATAATGAAGAGGATATCTTCATCTAAATCATTTCTATCTGACTTGGTGACATTTGCTTCTTTGAAAATTATTGATCGTATCTGGAACCTCTAGGAACCCTTGTTCAGCTACTGTCACGATCCTAGTTCGCCCTCCGTAAACTATCATGAAAGAACCAAGTCTCCACGACTAGGTAAGCATAACAGAGACAAGATAATCAAAGAAAGAAGAATATCTCAGCGCGGAGATAACAACCGGGGATCTCTTGGTATCCCAAGGATCTCTTGGTATCCTTAATATGTGTGCTGGGGATCTGTCAGTATCACGACGATCTCTTAGTATTCTCAATATATATACTTGGGATCTCTCGATATCCCAAGGATCTCTTGGTATCCAGAATATGTGTATCGTGGATCTCTCTGTATCCCGAGGATCTCTTAGTACCCTCAATATATATACTGGGGATCTCTCGGTATTCCGAGGATCTCTTGGTATCCTCAATATGTGTTGGGTATCTCTTGGTATCCTGCACTACAGTCCAAATCAATATATATATATATATATATATATATATATATATATATATATATATATATATATATATATATATATCCAGGGAATCTCCCGGGATAAAGTCCCATAATCCTAAAGTAAACACGCAGCAACAACACGAAGAATAATCAACTAAATTCAATTTCGCGCCAAGGTAAAACAGGTATTTCTAACCTAGCGTGCTTCACATAGTCCAAATAAAGCACTTTGAGCAGATAAAATAATTAAGTCAATTAGAAATGATTCCCTAAGCTAACATCGTGCTTAAATTGCAAGTACAATAAACAAAAAGGGAAAACACAATTAAAATTTCTAAAAGAAAACTGGATTTTCAACAATTAGCACACATACGCACTCATCACCTCACTTACAAGGCATTTCAAATACAAATAATACCAAATCCTGAGGGGAGTTTCCCCCACACAAGGTTAGGAAAGCCACTTACCTCAAACCAGTTCAATTAACTCGAAACCACATTCTTGTCATGAGTAATCGACTCCAAATGGCCCAAATCTATTCAATTCTTGCATAATGTAAATATAACTTCAAGTAACTGATTCCACTAATCAATTCTAAGCTAATACGTGAAAATAAAAAAAATGCTCCTCGGGCCCACGTCTCGAAATCGAGTGAAATTTATATTTTCAGTATCCTCATACTCTCACGAGTTCATGTATACTATATTTATCAAAATTCACTCAAATTCCCAATCAAAATTCGAATTCTAGGTTTAAGAACTTTCTTACAATTTTCCCCAATTTTTATCCCTAATCCGAAATTAAATGACAAAGCTAACAATAGATTAATGGAATACAAGTAGAAAGGGTTGAAGAATTGTTACCCACGGATTTCCTCTTAAAATTCCTCCAAAAATTGCCCTCTCCCAAGCTCCAAATTAATTTCTATTTTTTTAAACTAAACCCTCGAATTATGATTTTTATGCCCAGCAAAGTCGCATCTGCGACTCAATTTTTGCATCTGCGATACTACTTTTGCGGTCAAGCGAACCGCTTATGTGGTTCTCACTTAAAATTCCCTCTTCACACCTGCGACCCATATGCTTCATCTGCGGTCATACAGGTGAAATAACACATCCGCTTCTGTGGTTCCTACTCACTCTCCTAATAGCCTCTTCTGTAGCTTGACTCCATATGTGCGGGAGTCGTATCTGCGGCTTCTCAACTGCAGATGCGGCTATGACACTATCCCAAAGACTTCAGCTGCAAACTCTAACTTTACAACTTCCCGTTAACCTCCCAAAACAATCCTGAGGCCTTCGGAACCCCAACCAAAATATAGACAAAACATATACCACACTCCAAATTTGTGCAAATCTCCACAACGCCTCAAACAACATCGGATCAACCAATTAGCATCGAATTCAAGCCTAAGAAATTCAAAAACTCTCAAAATACGCTTTCGATAAAAAATTCTATTGAACCTCATTCGAATGACCTGAAATTTTGCACACACGTCACATTCAACACAACGGATCTACTCCAACTTTCGGAATTCCATTCCGGTCCTCGCATCAAAATATCACTATCGAACCGAAAATTTCAAAAGTTCAACTTTCGGAGTTTCAAGCCTAAATTGGCTAAGGACCTCCAAGACACAATTCGAACACGCTCCTTAACCCAAAATCACCCAATGGATCTAATGGAACCTACTGTTCCGACTACGGCCCAAATTGTACAACTTATACTCTCAACAGAAACCCCAAATAAACCCACCCGGCAACTCACAATAGCAGAAACACAACGGGAAAAGCAGTTAATAAGGAATCGGGGCATAAATGCTTAAAATGTCCGGTCGGGTCATTACATCCTCTCACACTTAAACATTCGTTCGTCCTCGAATGAGCATAAAGACATATCTGAAGTAGTTAAAAGATGAGGGTAATGACTGCATATATCATGCTCAGTCTACTAGGTCGCCTCCTCGATCGGCTCACCCGATCACCAAACCTTCACTGATGCAACGTTCATTGATCTCAACTTTCAAACCTGCCTGTCCAATATTGCCACTGGCTCCTTAACATATGGTAGATCCTTGTCCAACTGAACAGAACTGAAATCCAACACATGCGATGGATATCTGTGATACCTACGGAGCATTGAAACATGAAATAACAGATGAACTCCTGCAAAGCTGGGGGGCTAGGTGAGCTCAATAGCAACCTCCGTAACACATCTCAATATCTCAAAAGGACCAATAAAACTTAGACTCAACTTCTCTTTCTACCCAAATCTCATAAGGCCCTACATAGGCGAAAACCGAAGCAGAACCCACACTTCAACCATATAGGAAACATCACAAACCTTCTGATATGCATAACTCTTCTGTCAGAACTCGGCTGTAGGGAGTCTATCCTGAATCACCTTAACTTCTCCAAAGCATCCTGAACCAAGTCTGTGCCCAATAATCTAGCCTCACCCGGCTCAAACCAACCCACTGGGGATCAACATAATATACCATATAAAGCGTCAAACGGTGCCATCTGAATGCTGGAGTAATAGCTATTGTTGTAGGAAAACTCCGATAATGGAAAGAACTGATCCCATGACCCTAACTCAATCATACACGCATGGAGCATATCCTCAAGAATCTGGATAATGCGCTCGGACTGCCCGTCTGTCTAAGGGTGAAATGTTGTACTTAACTCCACCCCAGTACACAACTCATGCCAAACTGCCCTCCAAAATCTTGATGTGAATTGAGTACCTCTCTCTGAAATGATGGAAACTGGAACACCATGCAGATGAACAATCTCCCGGATATAAATCTCTGCCAAGCGCTCTAAAGAATAACTAGTACACACATGAATGAAATGCGCAGACTTGGTCAGCTGATCCACAATAAGCCAAATGGAATCAAACTTCTTCAAGGTCTGTGGGAGCCCAACTACAAAGTCCATGGTGATCTTCTCTCACTTCCACTCCGGATTCTCTATCTGCTAAAGCAACCCACTCAGTCTCTGGTTCTTATACTTCTCTTGCTGATAATTGAGGCACCGTGCTATAAACCCAACTATGTTTTTCTTCATCCGCCTCCACCAAATAGTGCTGTCTCAAATACTAATACATCTTTGTTGCACCCAGATGAATGGAATATCGCGAGCTATGGGCATCCTCTAAGATCGACTCTCAAAGCCCATCAACATTGGGTACACAAATCCGACCCTGCATCCTCAATACCCCATCATCACCAATAGTCACATCTCTGGCATCACCATGGTGAACCTTATCCTTGAGGACAAGCAAATGAAGGTCATCATACAGATACTCCCTAATACGATCGAATAAAAATGACGAGAAAACCACGCAAGCTAGAACCCGACTGGGCTCTGAAAGATCCAATCTGACAAACTGGATGGCTTAGGCCTGAAAAACAATCGCCATGGGCCTCTCCGCTCCTGGTAAATAAGCCAAACTCCTCAAACTCTCTGTCCTGTGACTCAAGGCATCGGCCACCACATTGGCCTTGCCCGGGTGATACATATAGTGATATCATAGTCCGTCAGCAACTCTGACCACCTCATCCGAAGTAAATTAAGGTCTTTTTTCTTAAACTGGTGCGAAAAACTCCGATGATCAGTATAAATCTCACAAGGAACATCACAGAATAATGATGCCAGATTTTTAAGATGTGAACAATAGCAACTAACTCGAGATCATGGACAAAAAAAATCTTCTCATGTACTTTCAATTGTATGAATGTGTTGGCAATCATTCTACTGTACTGCATCAATACCGTTCCAAGGCCAATCCTCAAGGCATCAAAAAAGACAGTATAAGACCCTGAACCTGTAGACAGTATCAAAACAAGGGTTGTAATCAAAGCTGTCTTGAGCTTCTGAAAGCTCGCCTTGCACTCTTCCATCCACTAGAACGAAGCACCCTTCTAGGTTAGCCTGGTCATAGGGGATACAATCGATGAAAACCCCTCCACAAGGTGACGGTAGTAACTCGCCAAGCCAAGAAAATTGGAGATCTCTGTAGCTGAGGATAGTCTGGACAAACTCTGCACTGCCTCTACTTTCTTCGGATCCTCCTGAATACCCTCACTCAATGCCACGTGGCATAGGAATGCCGTGGAATCCAACCAAAACTCACATTTCGAGAATTTATGATATAACATATTTTCCCACAGAGTCTGGATCATTGTCCTTAGGTGTAGCTCATGATCTTCCCGACACCGAGAATACACCAGAATTTCAACAATAAAGACAATGATGAACGAGTCAAGATATGGCCGAAACACAATGTGCATAAATACTCCCTTTTTAATTTGTGCTACCTTATCCACCCCCAATGTGTACCATATGCGCTAGAAAGATCCCTTTACGACTGTTAGAGAAGGATTCGACCCCAGTACAAATCACACAATCACAATTTGCCTGTATTCTATCTCGTCTTTTACATCATCCATAGTAATTTTGACATTTGCAATTGAATTAGCTTCACCTTCTAGATCAAATCCCCGAGCTATTGGTGCACTTCTTACTACCTTACTCCATGATTTCAAATTTGTAGCTAGGGTATGAGATTTACCTATGGATTTCTCCTTTGTTTCAGCATGTTCCGCCCACGACTGCTTCTCTACAGACAGTGCTTGATCACTAATGCATGTTTGCGTTGTTAATTGCAGAAATACCGTCAGTGTCGCCATCATGGTTACCACTGATGGTCCTGCCATAGTTGATTGCTTCAATTCCAGTGGAATTATTCCTTGTATCAAATTTACACTCCTAGATTGTTTTTTGGTTCTGCAGTTTGTGGGATTGCTATCGTGCCAAATTTCTCTATTGATTCTCAATTCTTGCTTGCCCACTACCTCCGGTCCGTTGATCCTTCGCCATCCATCCTTAGCTGAGAGAAGCTATCATTCTAGAAAGAGAAAGTTCAGATGATAGATTGAAGTTGTACAATATAATGCTTGTAGTACAAATTGAGTGTAAAATAGAATCATCCTAATAGTGGGACAATTGGGGAAATTTATTGGATAACCTAAGTGTAACTGCCCTTAATAATTCTTCCAACTGTATTGTAACTTAGGGTGTATTTTGTCCCGGGCCCATTGCCTAAACGGGCCTCGCGGGCCGGGATTCGTGGGCCTGGGCTCTGCGGTCCCGGGTCTGGCAGTACCGGTCTTCGTGGGCTCAATGGGTGAGACCGGCCCATGACGGGCCTAAGCCCATGTGTTCCTCGGCTTAGCGGGCCGGGCTTGGCGGGCTTTTTTTTAAAAGGCATTATTTTGTATAGTAATTATTAGTATAGTATAGAATATAATTATTATATTATATTAGTTATTAGAATAGTATATATAATATATATTTCATTGTATATTGTATTGTAGTAATTAGTATATATTGTATGTTATGTAATATATATTCCGTTATATGAATCCCTTATATATTTTCTTGTATGTTATGTATATATATTCTCTTATATATTTTCTTGTAGTATATATTGTGTGTTATATATATATTGTAGCTTTTAAATAATTCGAAGTAAAGACAAAGAAATATTGAGAAAAAAGATATTCAAGGGTATGTCATATAATTTTTATTACCCAAAATGGCATATCTTTCTTAGCCTTCCTTCCCCCAATGGAATGAGCACAACAAAGTACTAATACCACCATTAAAACAAAAAAAAACTAAAAGAAGATGTGCCAAAGTACATGTTACATCATAATCTACATTGTATATCTAACAAATCTCATCATTCCGTCAAGGTTGGGAAGAGGTTGTGTTGGTGGTGGTGGAAAAGAAGCTTGTTCATCACCACTTCCGGGCGAAAAAGCCGGATCCTCTGCAAGTTCCACTATTATTTCTTCATAAGCTTCATCTATTGGCGGTTGTGATTCTGCAATTCCATAGTTTCTTCTTTCTGCGCGGATCCAATCTCTAAAAGTACCGATTTTTCCAAGCTATCCCTCATCGCCGCTCTATGATCACCTATTTGCAGTCTTGCTTGACTGAAAGCGCTCACTTATGCAACAGTTGAAGCTTGAAATGATAAAATATCCCGACCCATCCTTGCAAGAACCGGAAAATGTTTTTCCCTTGACTTCCAACATTCCAAAAGATCAAAAGAGCCGTCTGGATTCTCCTTTTCAAGTCCCTGATACAAGTAAACTTGAAGCTTATTTAGATGTGAAGTTTCATCATAATTATCACCTTGAGAACCCCAAAGCTGCGTCCAAGATTTAGGAGCTGTTAAGCCCACAGCTCTTTTAGGTAGGATTAAAAACTCTTCTAATATAATGAACCCAGTTAGGATTAGAAGCAAAAGTATAAGGTAAGCACATAACAGTAATCATCTTAGTTAATTCTTCACGATCTCCATTTGGATCGTAATATAAAATACCTCCGGTGACAGTGTTAACACATCCGCTTCTGCGGTTCCTACTCACTCTCCTATTGGCCTCTTTTGTAGCTAGACTCCATATGTGCGGGAGTTGTATCTGCGCACTCTCAACTGCATATGCGGCTATGACACTATCCTAAAGACTTCAGCTGCAAACTCTAACTTTACAACTTCCTGTTAACCTCCCACAATCATCCCGAGGCCTTCGGACCCCCAACCAAAATATAGACAAATCATATACCACTGTCCAAATTTATGCAAATCTTCACGACGCCTCAAACAACATCGGATCAACCAATTAGCATCGAATTCAAGCCTAAGAACTTCAAAAACTCTCAAAATACGCTTTCTATCAAAAAATCTATTGAACCTCATTCGAAAGACCTAAAATTTTGAACGCACGTCACATTCAACACTACGGATCTACTCCAACTTCCGAAATTCCATTCCGGCCCTCGTATCAAAATATCACTATCGAACCGGAAATTTCAAAAGTTCAACTTCCGAAATTTCAAGCCTAAATTTGCTACGGACCTCCAAGACACAATTCGAACACGCTCCTTAGCCCAAAATCACCCAATGGATCTAACAGAACCTAGTGTTTCGACTACGGCCCAAATTCTACAACTTAAACTCTCAACAAAAACTCCAAATAAACCCTCCCGGCAACTCACAATAGCAGAAACACAACGGGGAAAGCAGTTAATAAGGAATCGGGGCATAAATGCTTAAAATGCCTGGTTAGGTCGTCACATCCTCTCACACTTTAACATTCGTTCGTCCTCGAATGAGCATAGAGACATATCTAAAGTAGTT
This sequence comes from Nicotiana benthamiana, assembly GCA_034376525.1. Classification (NCBI taxonomy): domain Eukaryota; kingdom Viridiplantae; phylum Streptophyta; class Magnoliopsida; order Solanales; family Solanaceae; genus Nicotiana; species Nicotiana benthamiana. The sequence goes on along the minus strand of CM067329.1, from coordinate 130,476,938 downwards.
AAAAGATGAGGGTAATGACTACATTTATCCTGCTTAGTCTACCAGGTCGCCTCCTCGATCGGCTGACCCAGTCATCGAACCTTCACTGATGCAACGTTCATTGATCTCAACTTTCGAACCTGCCTGTCCAATATTGCCTCTGGCTCCTCAACATAAGATATATCCTTGTCCAACTGAACAGAACTAAACTCCAACACATGCGATGGATCTCTGTGATACCTTCGGAGCATCGAAACATGAAATACCATATGGACTCCTGCAAAGATGGGAGGCTAGGTGAGCTCATAAGCAACCTTCGTAATACTCCTCAATATCTCAAAAGGGCCAATAAAATTTGGACTCAACTTCTCTTTCTTCCCAAATCTCATAAGGCCCTACATAGGCGAAAACGGAAGCAGAACCCACTCTTCAACCAAATAGGAAACATCACAAACCTTCCGACTTGCGTAACTCTTCTGTCTGAACTCGGCTGTACGGAGTCTATCCTGAATCACCTTATCTTCTCCAAAGCATCCCGAACCAAGTCTGTGCCCAATAATCTAGCCTCACCCGGCTCAAACCAACCCGCTGGGATCTACATAATCTACCATATAAAGCGTCATACGGTGCCATCTGAATGTTGGACTAATAGCTATTGTTGTAGGCAAACTCCGCAAATGGAAAGAACTGATCCCAAGACCCTAACTCAATCATACACGTATGGAGAATATCCTCAAGAATCTAGATAATGCGCTCGGACTGCCCATCTATATGAGGGTGTAATGTTGTACTCAACTCCACCCCAGTACACAACTCATGCCAAAGGCCCTACAAAATCGTGATGTGAATTGATTACCTCTCTCTGAAATGATGGAAACTGGAATACCATGCAGACAAACAGTCTCCCGGATATAAATCTCTGCCAAACACTCTAAATAATAACTAGTACGCACATGAATGAAATGCGCGGACTTGTCGATCCACAATCACCCAAATGGCATCAAACTTCTTCAAAGTCTGTGGGAGCCCAACTACAAAGTCCATGGTGATCTTCTCTCACTTCCACTCCAGAATCTCTATCTGCTAAAGCAACCCACTCAGTCTCTAGTTCTTATACTTCTCTTGCTGATACTTAAGGCACCGTGCTATAAACCCTACTATATCTTTCTTCATCTGCCTCCACCAATAATGATGTCTCAAATCCAAATACATGTTTGTGGAACCCAGATGAATGGAATATCGCGAGCTATGGGCTTCCTCTAATATCGACTCTCGAAGCCCATCAACATTGGGTATACAAATCTGACCCTGCATCCTTAATACCCCGTCATCACCAATAGTCACATCTCTAGCATCACCATGCTGAACCTTATCCTTGAGGATAAGAAAATGAAGGTCATCATACTGATACTCCCTAATACGATCGAATAAAAATGACGAAGAAACCACGCAAGCTAGATCAAATCCCCCAGCTATTGGTGCACTTCTTACTACCTTACTCCATGAATTCAAATTTGTATCTAGGGTATGAGATATACCTAAGTATTTCTCCTTTGTTTCAGCATGTTCCCCCCACGACTGCTTCTCTGTAGACAGTGCTTGATCACTAATGTCTGTTTGCGTAGTTAATTGCACAATTACCGTCAGTGTCGCCATCAGTGTTGCCACTGATGGTCCTGCTATAGTTGATTGCTTCAATTCCAGTAGAATTATTCCTTGTAGCACATTTACACTCCTAGATTTTTTTGGGTCTTCAGTTTGTGGTATTGCTATCGTGCCAAATTTCTCTGTTGATACTCAGTTCTTGCTTTCCCTCTACCTCCGGTCCGTTGCTTCTTCAACCATCCAGCCTTAGCTGAGAGAAGCTCTCATTCTAGAAAGAGAAAGTTCAGATGATAGATTGAAGTTGCACAATATAATGCTTGTAGTACAAAATGAGTGTAAAACAGAATCATCCTAATAGTGGGACATTTAATAATTCTTCCAACTGTATTATAACTAAGGGTGTATTTTGTCCCAGGCCCTGGCCTAAACGGGCCTAGCGGGCCGGGATTCGTGGGCTTTGAGGGCCGGACTTGGCAGGCTTTTTTTTACGGCAATATCTTGTGTAGTAGTTATTAGCATCATATAGAATATATTTATTATAGTATATTAGTTATTTGTATAGTATATATAATATATATTTTATTGTATATTATATCGTAGTAATTAATATATATTGTATGTTATGTAATATATATTCCCTTGTATGAATCCTTATATATTTTCTTGTATGTTATTTATATATATTCTCTTATATATTTTCTTGTCGTATATATATATATATTGTATCGTATGTATATATATTAACCTATATAGTTATATATTTTGTTGTAGTATATATATTGTATCTCTTATGTATAATGTATATATGTTCTCTTATATATATTGTATCTTATGTATATAAGTTATTACTTATATATTTTCTTGTATTTTAGGTTGTATGTTATGTATATATATTCTCGTATATATTTTCTTGTAGTATATATTGTATGTTATATATATTGTAGCTTATAAATAATTCGAAATAAAGACAAAGAAATATTGAGAAAAAAGATATTCAAGGGTATGTCTTATAATTTTTATTACCCAAAATGGCATATCTTTCTTAGTCTTCCTTACCCCAATGGAATAAGCACAACAAAGTACTAATACCACCATTAATACAAAAAAAAAAAACTAAAAGAAGATGTGCCAAAGTACATGTTACATCATAATCTACATTGTATATCTAACAAATCACATAAATCTGTCAAGGTAGGGAAGAGGTTGTGTTGGTGGTGGTGGAAAAGAAGCTTGTTCATCACCACTTCCGGGCGAAGCCGGATCCTTTGCAAGTTCTGCTATCATTTCTTCATAAGCTTCATCTATCGGCGGTTGTGATTCTGCAATTCCAAAGTTTCTTCTTTCTGCGCGGATCCAATCTCTAAAAAGTACCGATTTTTCCAAGCTATCCCTCATCGCCGCTCTATGATCACCTATTTGCAGTCTTGCTTGATTCAAAGCGCTCTCTTATGCAACAGTTGAAGCTTGAATTGATATAATATCCCGACCCATCCTTGCAAGAACCAGAAAATGTTTTTCACTTGACTTCCATCATTCCAAAAGATCAAAAGAGCCGTCTGGATTCTCCTTTTCAAGTCCCTGAGACAAGTAAACTTGAAGCTCATTTAGATGTGAAGTTTCATCATAATTATCACCTTGAGAACCCCGGAGCTCCGTCCAAGATTTAAGAGCTGTTAAGCCCGCAGCTCTATTAGGTAGGATTAAAAACTCTCCTAATATAATGAACCCAACTAGGATTAGAAGCAAAAGTATAAGGTATGCATATAACAGTAATCATCTTTGCTAATTCTTCACGATCTCTATTTGGATCGTAATATAAAATACCTCCGCTAACAGTGTTAACACATCCGCTTCTGCGGTTCCTGCTCACTCTCCTATTGGCCTCTTCTGTAGCTAGACTCCATATGTGCGGGAGTCATATCTGCGCACTCTCAACTGCATATGCGGCTATGACACTATCCCAAAGACTTCAGCTGCAAACTCTAACTTTACAACTTCCCGTTAACCTCCCACAATCATCCCGAGGCATTCGGAACCCCAACGAAAATATAGACAAATCATATGCCACTGTCCAAATTTATTCAAATCTCCACAACACCACAAACAACATCCAATCAGCCAATTAGCATCGAATTCAAGCCTAAGAACTTCAAAAACTCTCAACATACGCTTTCGATCAAAAATTCTATTGAACCTCATTCGAATGACCTGAAATTTTGAACACACATCACATTCAACACTACAGATCTACTCTACCTTTCGGAATTCCATTCCGGCCCTCGCATCAAAATTTCACGATCGAACCGGAAATTTCAAAAGTTCAACTTCCGGAATTTCAAGCCTAATTTGGCTACATACCTCCAAGATACAATTCGAACACGCTCTCTAACCCAAAATCACCCAATGGATCTAACGGAACCTACTGATCCGACTACAGGCCAAATTCTACAACTTAAACTCTCAACAGAAACTCCAAATAAACCCTCCCGGCAACTCACAATAGCAGAAACATAACGGGGAAAGCAATTAATAAGGAATCGGGGCATAAATGCTTAAAATGCCTCGTGGGGTCGTTACATCCTCACACACTTAATCATTCGTTCGTCCTCGAATGAGCATAAAGTCATATCTGAAGTAGTTAAAAGATGAGGGTAATGACTGCATATATCCTGCTCAGTCTACCAGGTCGCCTCCTCGATCGGCTGACCCAGTCACCGAACCTTTACTGATGCAACGTTCATTGATCTCAACTTTCAAACTTGCCTGTCCAATATTTCCACTCGATCCTCAACATAAGATAGATCCTTGTCCAACTAAACATATCTGAAATCCAACACATGCGATGGATCTCTGTGATACCTTCGGAGCATCAAAACATGAAATAACAGATGAACTCCTGCAAAGCTGGGAGGCTAGGTGAGCTCATAAGCAACCTCCGTAACATGCCTCAATATCTAAAAAGGGCCAATAAAACTTAGACTCAACTTCTCTTTCTTCCCAAATGTCATAAGGCCCTACATAGGCGAAAACAGAAGTAGAACCCACTCTCCAACCATATAGGAAATATCACAAACCTTCCTATCTGCGTAACTCTTCTGTCTGAACTGGGCTGTACCGAGTCTATCCTGAATCATCTTAACTTCTCGAAAGAATCCTGAACCAAGTCTGTGCCCAATAATCTAGCCTCACCCAGCTCAAACCAACCCGCTGGGGATCTACACAATCTACATATAAAGCATCATACGGTGCCATCTGAATGCTGGACTAATAGCTATTTTGTAGGCAAACTCCGCTAATGGAAAGAACTGATCCCAAGACCCTAACTCAATCATACACGCATGGAGCATATCCTCAAGAATCTGGATAATGCGCTCGGACTGCCCATCCGTCTGAGGGTGAAATGTTGTACTCAACTCCAAACGGCCCTCCAAACTCTTGATGTGAATTGAGTACCTCTCGCTGAAATGATGGAAACTGGAACACCATGCAGACGAACAATCTCTCGGATATAAATCTCTGCCAAATGCTCTAAAGAATAACTAGTACGCAGATGAATGAAATGCGCGGACTAGGTCAGCCGATCCACAATCACCCAAATGGCATCAAACTTCTTCAAAGTCTGTGGGAGTCCAACTACAAAGTCCATGGTGATCTTCTCTCACTTCCACTCCGGAATCTCTATCTGCTGAAGCAACCCACTCAGTCGTTGGTTCTTATTCTTCTCTTGCTGATAATTGATCTGCTTCCACCAATTGTGCTGTCTCAAATCCCAATATATCTTTGTGGTACCCAGATGACAGGAATATCGCGAGCTATGGGCTTCCTCTAAAATCGACTCTCGAAGCCCATCAACGTTGGGTACACAAATCCGACCCTGCATCCTTAATTCCCCGTCATTACCAATAGTCACATCTCTGGCATCACCATGCTGAACCTTATCCTTGAGGAAAAGCAAATGAAGGTCATCATACAGATACTCCCTAATACGACCGAATAAAAATGACGAAGAAACCACGCAAGCTAGAACCCGACTGGGCTCTGAAACATCCAATCTCTCAAACTGGATGGCTTAGGCCTGAAAACCATCGCCATGGGCCTCTCCGCTCCTGGTAAATAAGCCAAACTCCCCAAACTCTCTGTCCTGTGACTCAAGGCATCGGCCACCACATTGGCCTTGCCCATGTGATACAAATAGTGATATCATAGTCCTTCAACAAGTCTGCACTGCATCTACTTTCTTCAGATCCACCTGAATACCCTCACTCAAAACCACCTGGCTTAGGAATGCCACGGAATCCAACCAAAACTCACATTTCGAGAACTTATGATATAGCCTATTTTCCCGCAGAGTCCGGAGCAATGTCCTTAGGTGTAGCTCATGATCTTCCCAACACCGAGAATACACTAGAATTTCAACAATAAAGACAATGATGAACGAGTCAAGATATGGCCAGAACACACTGTGCATAAATACTTCCTTATTGATTGTGCTACCTTATCCACCCTAATGTGTACCATATGCGCTTAAAATATCCCTTTACGACTGTCAGAGAAAAATTTGACCCCATTACAAAGCACACAATCGCATTTTGCCAGTATTCTATCTCGTCTTTTACATCATCCAAAGTAATTTTGACATTTGTAATTGAATTTCACCTTCTAGATCAAATCCCCCAGTTATTGGTGCACTTCTTACTACCTTACTCCATGATTCAAATTTATAGCTAGGGTATGAGATTTACCTATGGATTTCTCCTTTGTTTTAGCATGTTCCGCCCATGACTGCTTCTCTATAGACAGTGCTTGATCACTAATGCATGTTTGCATAGTTAATTGCACAATTGCCGTCAGTGTCGCCATCAGTGTTACCACTGATGGTCCTGACATAGTTGATTTCTTCAGTTCCAGTGGAATTATTCCTTGTAGCACATTTACACTCCTAGATTTTTGTTTGGGTCTTCCGTTTGCGGGATTGCTATCGTGCCGAATTTCTCTGTTGATACTCAGTTCTTGCTTGCCCTCTACCTCCAGTCTGTCGCTTCTTCGCCATCCAGCCCTACCTGAGAGAACCTCTCATTCTAGAAAGAGAAAGTTTAGATGATAGATTGAAGTTGTACAATATAATGCTTGTAGTACAAAATGTGTGTAAAACAGAATCATCCTAATAGTGGGACAATGGGGAAATTTATTGGATAACCTAAGTGTAACTGCCCTAAATAATTCTTCCAGCTGTACTGTAACCAAGGGTGTATTTTGTCCCGGGCCCGGGCCTAAACGGGCCTCGCGGGCCGGGATTCATGGGCCTGGGCTCTGGCGGTCCCGGGCCTGGCAGTACCGGTCTTCGTGGGCTCAATGGGTGAGACCAGCCCGTGACGGGCCTAAGCCCATGTGATCCTGGGTTAGCGGGCCGGGCTTGAAGGCTTTTATTAAAGCAATATCTTGAATAGTAGTTATTAGTATAGTATAGAATATATTTATTATAGTATATTAGTATAGTATATAAAATATATATTTCATTGTATAATGTATTGTAGTAATTAGTATTTAATGTATATTATGTAATATATATTCCGTTATATGAATCCCTTATATATTTTCTTGTATGTTATGTATATATATTCTCTTATATATTTTCTTGTTGTATATATATATATATATATATATATATATATATATATATATATATGTATATATATATATGTATGTATCTTATGTATAAATATTAACTTATATAGTTATATATATTTTGTTGTAGTATATATACTGTATCTCTTATGTATAATATATATATATTCTCTTATATATATTGTGTCTTATGTATATATGTTATTACTTATATATTTTCTTGTAGTTTAGGTTGTATGTTATGTATGTATATTCTTGTATATATTTTCTTGTAGTATATATTGTATGTTATATATATTGTAGCGTATAAATAATTCGAAGAAAAGACAAAGAAATATTGAGAAAAAGGATATTCAAGGTTATGTCTAACCCAAAATGTCATATCTTTCTTAGTCTTCCTTCCCCCAATCGAATGAGCACAACAAAGTACTAATACCACCATTAAAACAAAAAAATAAACTAAAAGAAGATGTGCCAAAGTACATGTTACATCAAAATCTACATTGTATATCTAACAAATCTCATAAATCCGTCAAGGATGGGAAGAGGTTGTGTTGGTGGTGGTGAAAAGAAGCTTGTTCATCACCACTTCCGGGCGAAGCTGGATCATCCGCAAGTTCCGCTATCATTTCTTCATAAGCTTCATCTATCGGCGGTTGTGATTCTGCAATTCTAAAGTTTCTTCTTTCCGCGTGGATCCAATCTCTAAAACGTACCGATTTTTCCAAGCTATCCCTCATCGCCGCTCTATGATCACTTATTTTCAGTCTTGCTTGACTGAAACCGCTCTCTTATGCAACAGTTGAAGCTTGAATTGATATAATATCCTGACCCATCCTTGCAAGAACCGGAAAATGTTTTTCCCTTGACTTCCACCATTCCAAAAGATCAAAAGAGCCGTCTGGATTCTCCTTTTCAAGTCCCTGAGACAAGTAAACTTGAAGATTATTTAGATGTGAAGTTTCATCATAATTATCACCTTGAGAACCCCGAAGCTCCGTCCAAGATTTCAGAGCTGTTAAGCCCGCAGCTCTTTTAGGTAGAATTAAAAACTTTTCTAATATAATGAACCCAATTAGGATTAGAAGCAAAAGTATAAGGGAAGGATATAACAGTAATCATCTTTGCTAATTCTTCACGATCTCTATTTGGATCGTTATATAAAATACCTCCGGTGACAGTGTTAACACATCCGCTTCTGCGGTTCCTACTCACTCTCCTATTGGCCTCTTCTGTAGCTAGACTCCATATGTGCGGGAATCGTATCTGCGCTCTCTCAACTGTATATGAGGCTATGACACTATCCCAAAGACTTTAGATGCAAACTCTAACTTTACAACTTCCCGTTAACCTCCCACAATCATCCCGAGGCCTTCAGAACCCCAACGAAAATATAGACAAATCATATACCACTGTCAAAATTTATGCAAATCTCCACAACGCCTAAAACAACACCGGATCAACCAATTAGCATCGAATTTAAGCCTAAGAACTTCAAAAACTCTCAAAATAAGCATTTGATCAAAAATTCTATTGAACCTCATTCGAATGACCTGAAATTTTGAACACACGTCACATTCAACACTACGGATCTTCTCTAAGTTCCGGAATTCCATTCCGTCCCTGGCATCAAAATATCACTATCGAACCGAAAATTTCAAAAGTTCAACTTCCATAATTTCAAGCCTAAATTGGCTACGGACCTCCAAGACACAATTCGAACACGCCCCTTAACCCAACATTACCCAGTGGATCTACCGGAACCTACTGTTCCGACTACGGACCAAATTCTACAACTTAAACTCTCAACAGAAACTCCAAATAAACCCTCCCGGCAACTCACAATAGCAGAAGCACAATGGGGAAAGCAGTTAATTAGGAATCGGGGCATAAATGCTTAAAATGCCTGGTCGGGTCGTTACATCCTCTCACACTTAAACATTCGTTCGTCTTCGAATGAGCATAGAGACATATCTGAAGTAGTTAAAAGATGAGGGTAATGACTGCATATATCCTGCTCAGTCTACCAGGTCGCCTCCTCGATCGGCTGACCCAGTCACCGAACCTTCACTGATGCAATGTTCATTGATCTCAACTTCGAACCTGCCTGTCCAATATTACCAGTGGCTCCTCAACGTAAGATAGATCGTTGTCCAAATGAACAGAACTGAAATCCACCACATGCAATGGATCTCTGTGATACCTTCGGAGCATCGAAACATGAAATACCAGATGAACTCCTGCAAAGCTGGGAGGCTAGGTGAGCTCATAAGCAACCTCCGTAACACACCTCAATATCTCAAAAGGGCCAATAAAACTTTGACTCAACTTCTCTTTCTTCCCAAATCTCATTAGGCCCTACATAGGCGAAAACCGAAGCAAAACCCACTCTTCAACCATATAGGAAACATCACAAACCTTCCGATCTGCATAACTCTTCTGTCTGAACTCAGCTGTACGGAGTCTATCCTGAATCACCTTAACTTCTCCAAAGCATCCTGAACCAAGTTTGTGCCAAATAATCTAGCTTCACCCGGCTAAAACCAACCCGCTGGGGATCTACATAACATACCATACAAAGCGTCATACGGTGCCATCTGAATGCTGGACTAATAGCTATTGTTGTAGGCAAACTCCGCTAATGGAAAGAACTGATCTCTAGACCCTAACTCAATCATACACGCATAGAGCATATCCTCAACAATCTGGATAATGCGCTCGGACTGCCCGTCTGTCTGAGGGTGAAATGTTGTACTCAACTCCACCCCAGTACACAACTCATGCCAAACGGCCCTCCAAAATCTTGATGCAAATTGAGTACCTCTCTCTGAAATGATGGAAACTGGAACACCATGCAGATGAACAATCTCCCGGATATAAATCTCAGCCAAACACTCTGAAGAATAACTAGTACACACATGAATGAAATGCGAGGACTTGGTCAGCCGATCCACAATCACCCAAATGGCATCAAACTTCTTTAAAGTCTGTGGGAGCCTAACTAAAAAGTCCATGGTGATCTTCTCTCACTTCCACGCCAGAATCTCTATCTGCTGAAGCAACCCACTCAGTCTCTGGTTCTTATACTTCTCTTGCTGATAATTGAGGCACCGTGCTATAAACCCAACTATGTCTTTCTTCATCCGCATCCACCAATAGTGCTGTCTCAAATCCTAATACATCTTTGTGGCACCCAGATGAATGGAATATCGCGAGCTGTGGGCTTCCTCTAAAATCGACTCTCGAAGCCCATCAACATTGGGTACACAAATCCGACCCTACATCCTCAATACCCCGTCATCACCAATAGTCACATCTCTGGCATCACCATGCTGAACCTTATCCTCGAGGACAAGAAAATGAAGGTCATCATACAGATACTCCCTAGTGCGATCGAATATAAATGACGAAGAAACCACGCAAGCTAGAACCCAACGGGGCTCTCAAAGATCCAATCTCACAAACTGGATGGCTTTGGCTTGGAAAACCATCGCCATGGGCCTCCAGCTCCTGGTAAATAAGCTAAACTCCCCAAACTCTCTATCCGATGACTCAAGGCATCGGCCACCACATTGGCCTTGCCCAGGTTATACATATAGTGATATCATAGTCCTTCAGCAACTCTGACCACCTCCTCCGAAGTAAATTAAGGTCCCTTTTCTTAAACAGGTGCGACAAACTCCGATGATCAGTATAAATCTCACAAGGAACATCGCATAAATAATGACGCCAGATTTTAAAGGCGTGAACAATAGCAGCTAACTCGAGATCATGGACAAAAAATATTCTTCTCATGTACTTTCAATTGTCTGAACGCGTGGGCAATCATTCTACTGTACTGCATCAATACTGCTCCAAGGCCAATCCTCGAGGCATCAAAACAGAAAGTATAAGACCCTGAACCTGTAGACAATGTCAAAAGTAGGGTTGTAATCAAAGCTGTCTAGAGCTTCTGAAAGCTCGCTTCGCACTCTTCCATACACTAGAACGAAGCACCCTTCTGGTTTGCCTGGTCCTAGGGGCTGCAATAGATGAAAGCCCCTCCACAAGGTGACGGTAGTAACTCGCCAAGCCAAGAAAATTGGAGATCTTTGTAGCTGAGGATAGTCTGGACAAACTCTGCACTGCCTCTACTTTCTTCGGATCCACCTGAATACCCTCACTCAATACCACGTGTCTTAGGAATGCCACGGAATCCAACTAAAACTCACATTTTGAGAACTTATGATATAACTTAATTTCCCACAGAGTCTGGAGCATTGTCCCTAGGTGTAGCGCATGATCTTCCCGACACCGAGAATACACTAGAATTTCAACAATAAAGACAATGATGAACGAGTCAAGATATGGCCGAAACACACTGTGCATAAGTACTTCCTTTTTTATTTGTGCTACCTTATCCACCCCCAATGTGTACCGTATGCGCTTGAAATATCCCTTTACGACTGTCAGAGAAGGATTCGACCCCAGTACAAAGCACACAATCGCAATTTCCCAGTATTCTATCTCGTCTTTTACATCATCCATAGTAATTTTTACATTTGCAATTGAATTAGTTTCACCTTCTAGATCAAATCCCCCAGCTATTGGTGCACTTCTTACTACCTTACTCCATGATTTTAAATTTGTAGCTAGGGCATGAGATTTACCTATGGATTTCTCCTTTGTTTCAGCATGTTCCGCCCACGACTGCTTCTCTATAGATAGTGCTTGATCACTAATGCCTGTTTGCGTAGTTAATTGCACAATTGCCGTCAGTGTCACCATCAGTGTTACCACTGATGGTCCTGCCATAGTTGATTGCTTCAATTCCAGTGGAATTATTCCTTGTAGCACATTTACACTCTTAGATTTATTTTGGGTCTTAGTTTGTGGGATTACTATCGTGCCAAATTTCTCTGCTGATACTCAGTTCTTGCTTGTCCTCTACCTCCGGTACGTTGTTTCTTCGCCATCCAACCTTAGCTGAGAGAAGCCCTCATTCTAGAAAGAGAAAGTTCAGATGATAGATTGAAGTTGTACAATATAATGCTTGTAGTACAAAATGAGTGTAAAACAGAATCATCCTAATAGTGGGACAATGGGGAAATTTATTGGATAACCTAAGTGTAACTGCACTTAATAATTTCCAACTGTATTGTAACCAAGGGAGTATTTTGTCCCGGGCCCGGGCCTAAACGGGCCTCGCGGGCCGGGATTCATAGGCCTGGGCTCTGGCGATCCCGGGCCTGGCAGTACCGGTCTTCGTGGGCTCAATGGGTGAGACCAGCCCGTGACGGGCCTAAGCCCATGTGGTCCTGGCTTAGCGGGCCGGGCTTGGCGGTCTTTTTTAAAGGTAATATCTTGTATAGTAGTTATTAGTATAGTATAGAATATATTCATTATCGTATATTAGTTATTTTTATAGCATATATAATATATATTTCATTGTATATTGTATTGTAGTAATTAGTATATATTGTATGTTATGAAATATATATTCCCTTGTATGAATCCCTTATATATTTTCTTGTATGTTATGTATATATATTCTCTTAGATATTTTCTTGTAGTATATATACATATATATATATATATATATATATATATATATATATATATATATATATATATATATATATATATATATATATATATATATATATATATATATATATATATATATATATATATATATATTGAATCTTATGTATATATATTAACTTATATAGTTATATATTTTGTTGTAGTATATATAATGTATCTCTTATGAAGAATGTATATATATTCTCTTATATATATTGTATCGTATGTATATATATTATTACTTATATATTTTCTTGTAGTTTAGGTTGTATGCTATGTATGTATATTTTCGTATATATTTTCTTGTAGTATATATTGTATGTTATATATATTGTAGCTTATAAATTAAATAAAGACAAAGAAATATTTAGAAAATAGATACTCAAGGGTATGTCTTATTATTTTTATTACCCAAAATGGTATATCTTTCTTAGTCTTCCTTCCTCCAATGGAATGAGCACAACGAAGTACTAATACAACCATTAAAATAAAAAAAAAACTAAAAGAAGAATAGCCAAAGTACATGTTACATCATAATCTACATTGTTATCTAAAAAATCTCATAAATCCGTCAAGGTTGGGAAGAGGTTGTGTTGGTGGTGGTGGAAAAGAAGCTTGTTCATCACCACTTCCGGCGAAGCCGGATCCTCCGCAAGTTCCGCTATCATTTCTTCATAAGCTTCATCTATCGGCGGTTGTGATTCTGTAATTCCAAAGTTTCTTCTTTCCGCGCGGATCCAATCTCTAAAAAGTACCGATTTTTCCAAGCTATCCCTCATCGCCGCTCTATGATCACCTATTTGAAGTCTTGCTTGACTGAAAATGCTCTGTTATGCAACAGTTGAAGCTTGAATTGATAAAATATACTGACTCATCCTTGCAAGAATCAGAAAATGTTTTTCCCTTGACTTACACCATTCTAAATGATCAAATGAGCCGTCTGGATTCTCCTTTTCAAGTCCCTGAGACAAGTAAACTTGAAGCTCATTTAGATGTGAAGTTTCATCATATTTATCACCTTGAGAACCCAAAAGCTCCCTCCAAGATTTAAGAGCTATTAAGCCCGCCGCTCTTTTAGGTACGATTAAAAACTCTTCTAATATAATGAACCCAATTAGGATTAGAAGCAAAAGTATTAGGTAAGCACATAACAGTAATCATCTTTGCTAATTCTTCACGATCTCTATTTGGATCGTAATACAAAATACCTCCGGTGACAGTGTTAACACATCCGCTTCTGCGGTTCCTACTCACTCTCCTATTGGCCTCTTCTGTAGCTAGACTCCATATGTGCGGGAGTCGTATCTGCGCACTCTCAACTGCATATGCGGCTATGACACAATCCCAAAGACTTCAGCTGCAAACTCTAACTTAACAACTTCCCGTTAGCCTCCCACAATCATCCCGAGGCCTTCGAAACCCCAACAGAAATTAGACAAATCATATAACACTGTCCAAATTAATGCGAATCTCCACAACGCCTCAAACAACATCGGATCAACCAATTAGCATCGAATTCAAGCCTAAGAACTTCAAAAACTCTCAAAATACGCATTCGATCAAAAATTTTAATGAACCTCATTCGAATGACCTGAAATTTTGAACACATGTCACATTCAACACTACGAATCTACTCCAACTTTCGGAATTCCATTCCGGCCCTCGCATCAAAATATCAGTATCGAATTGGAAATTTCAAAAGTTCAACTTCCGGAATTTCAAGCCTAAATTGGCTACGGACCTCCAAGACAAAATTCGAACACGCTCCTTAACCCAAAATCACCCGATGGATCTAACCGAACCTACTGTTCCGACTATGGCCTAAATTCTACAACTTAAACTCTCAACAGAAACTCTAAATAAATACTCCCGGTAACTCACAATAGCAGAAACACAACGGGGAAAGCAGTTAATAAGGAATCGGGGCATAAATCCTTAAAATGCCTGGTCGGTCGTTACATCCTCTCACACTTAAGCATTCGCTCGTCCTCGAATTAGCATAGAGACATATCTGAAGTAGATAAAAGATGAGGGTAACGACTGCATATATCATGCTCAGTCTACCAGGTCGCCTCCTTGATCGGCTGACCCGGTCCACAAACCTTCCCTGATGCAACGTTCATTGATCTCAACATTCGAACCTGCCTATCCAATATTGCCACCGGCTCCTCAACATATGATAGATCCTTGTCCAACTGAACAGAACTGAAATCCAACACATGCGATGGATCTCTATGATACCTTCAGAGCATCGAAACATGAAATAACATATGAACTCCTGCAAAGCTGGGAGGCTAGGTGAGCTCATAAGCTACCTCTGTAACACGCCTCAATAACTCAAAAGGGCCAATAAAACTTAGACTCAACTTCTCTTTCTTCCCAAATCTCATAAGGGCCTACATAGGCAAAAACCGAAGCAGAACCCACTCTTCAACCATATAGGAAACATCACAAACCTTCCAATCTGCGTAACTCTTCTGTCTGAACTCGGCTATACGGAGTCTTTCCTGAATCACCTTAACTTCTCCAAAGCATCTTGAACCAAGTCTGTGCCCAATTATCTAGCCTCACCCGGCTCAAACCAACCCGCTGGGGATCTACATAATCTACCATATAAAGCGTCATACGGTGCCATCTGAATGCTGGACTAATAGCTATTGTTGTAGGCAAACTCCGCAAATGGAAAGAACTGATCCCAAGACCCTAACTCAATCATACACGCAGGGACATATCCTCAATAATCTGGATGATGCGCTCGGACTGCCCGTCCGTCTGAGGGTGAAATGTTGTACTCAACTCCACCCCAGTACAGACCTCATGCCAAATGGCCCTCCAAAATCTTGATGTGAGTTAGGTACCTCTCTCTGAAATAATGGAAACTGGAACACCATGCAGACAAACAATCTCCCGGATAAAAATCTCTGTCAAACACTCTAAAGAATAACTAGTACGCACAAGAATGAAATGCGCGGACTTGGTTAGCCGATCCACAATCACCCAAATGGCATCAAACTTCTTCAAAGTCTGTGGGAGCCCAACTACAAAGTCCATGGTGATCTGCTCTAACTTCCACTCCGGAATCTCTATCTGCTGAAGCAACCCACCCAGTCTCTGGTGCATATACTTCTCTTGATGATAATTGAGGCACCGGGCTATAAACCCCACTATGTCTTTCTTCATCCGCCTCCACCAATAGTGTTGTCTCAAATCCAGAAGCATCTTTGTGGCACCCAGATGAATGGAATATCGCGAGCTATGGGCCTCCTCTAAAATCGACTCTCGAAGACCATCAACATTGGGTACACAAATCCGACCCTACATCCTTAATACCCCGTCATCACCAATAGTCACATCTCTGGCATCACCATGCTGAACCTTATACTTGAGAACAAGCGTATGAAGGTCATCATACAGATACTCCCTAATACGATCGAATAAAAATGATGAAGAAACCACGCAAGCTAGAACCCGACTGGGCTCTGAAAGATCCAATCTCACAAACTGGATGGCTTAGGCCCGAAAAACCATCGCCATGGGCCTCTCCGCTCCTGGTAAATAAGCCAAACTCCCCAAACTCTCTGTCCCGTGACTCAAGGCATCTGCCACCACATTGTCCTTGCTCGGGTGATACATATAGGGATATCATAGTCCTTCAGCAACTCTGACCACCTCCTCCAAAGCAAATTAAGGTCCCTTTTCTTAAACAGGTGCGACAAACTCCGATGATCAGTATAAATATCACAAAGAACACAGCACAAATAATGATGCCAGATTTTTAAGGCGTGATTAATAGCAGCTAACTCGAGATCATGGAAAAATAATTCTTCTCATGTACATTCAATTGTCTGAATGCGTAGGCAATCATTCTACTGTCCTTTATCAATACCGCTCCAATGCCAATCCTCAAGGCATCACAATAGACAGTATAAGACCTTGAACCTGTAGCCAATATCAAAACTAGTGTTGTAGTCAAAGCTGTCTTGAACTTCTGAAAGCTCGCCTCGCACTCTTCCATCCACTAGAACAGAGCACCCTTCTGGGTTAGCTTGGTCATAGGGGCTGCAATCGATGAAACCCTCTCCACCAAATGATGGTAGTAACCCGCCAAGCCAAGAAAATTGGAGATCTCTGTAGCTGAGGATAGTCTGGACAAACTCTGCACTGCCTCTACTTTCTTCGGATCAACCTGAATACCCTCACTCAATACCACGTGGCTTAGGAATGCCGCGAAAATCCAACCAAAACTCACATTTCGAGAACTTAGGATATAACCTATTTTCCCGCAGAGTCTGGAGCATTGTCCTTAGGTGTAGCTCATGATCTTCCCGACAGCGAGAATACACCAGAATATCAACAATAAAGACAATGATGAACGAGTCAAGATATGGCCGGAACACACTGTGCATCAAATGCATGATGGATGATGGGGCATTGGTCAGTCCAAATGACATAACAAGGAACTCATAATGACCATACCGAGCCCTGATAGAAGTTTTTGGGATATATGGCTCCCTAATCTTCAGTGTTGGTAGCCTGAGCGCAAGTCAATCTTAGAAACACTTGTGCATCTTAAAGCTGGTCAAACAGTTAATCAATACAGGGAAAAAGATAACGGTTCTTCGCTGTAACTTTGTTCAACTGGTGATAATCAATGCACATACGGATAGAACCATATGTTTTCTTCACAAACAAGATAGGAGCACCCCAAGGTGATACACTAGAACGAATAAAACCCTTATCAAGCAATTCCGGTAATTGCTCCTTCAACTCAGGAGGAGCCATACGATATGGAGAAATAGAAATGGGTTTAGTGCCCAGCAACAGATCAATGCCAAAATCAATATCTCTATTGGGTGGCATACACGGAAGATCAGCTAGAAAAATAGCAGGAAAATCCTATACTATTGGGACTGAATCAACTATAGGGGTATCAATACTGACATCTCTCACATAAGCTAGATACGTGTCACACCCCTTCTCAACCATATGCTTAGCATTTAGGAAACAAATAACTCTACTGGAAGTATGATCTAAGGAACCCCTCCACACAACACGCGGTACACCTGGCATAGCCAGTGTCACGATTTTGGAGTGACAATCAACAATAACATAATGGGAAGACAACCATTCCATGCCCAAGATAATATCAAAATCTACCATGATGAGCAATAATAAATCGACTATGGTTTCAAAACCACTAAGAGTAACCAAACACGATCGACAAATGCGGTCCACAACAAGAGAATCTCCCATGGGAATAGAAACGTAAAAAAGGGAACTCAAAGAAACTCGAGGCATACCTAAATGTTGAGCAAAATAAGAAGATACATAAGAATAAGTGGATCCTGGATAGAATAAAACCGATGCATCTCTGTGATAAACTGGTATAATGCCTATGATGATAGAATCGAAGGCAATAGCCTCGGTATGGGCAGGAAGGGCATGGTATCTGGCGTGACCTCCCCCTCTAGTGCGGCCTATACCTCCTTGACCTCCATCTCTAGCTGACTGAGCTGGTGGGGTAGCAACTGGAGCTGTAACGATATCCTGAGGACTCTGCGGGGCATGTTGTTGCTGAGAAGTCTGTGGAGGTGCACTCCTCCCAAGTCTAGGGCAATCCCTCACAACATGGTGTGTGCCACCATGCTCAAAACAAGCCCTGGGAGGATGTGACAGTGGGAACTATGCGGTACAGTTACTCTGAGACCCCTGAACACCTGAAACACTATGTAAAATTTGAGATGCAAGTTGAGCCGGTTGATCTAAAAATCTTCTACCATGCCGTACTCTTCCTCCAAAATAAGGACCAGTGGGTTTCTCCAATCTACGTAGTCTCCTCGCTTCCCTATACTCTCTCTCCTGACCTCGTCTATCCTCTCTCTCCTAGACCCAACTGTCCTCTACTCGGAAGAGGTCCTCCCCATCCACTGAACTGGACCACAGGCTGTGTCGCCATGAAACCTGAAATCTGACCACTGTGAACTTGCTGCTTTCGAGTGGGGGCAGCGGGAGTCTGGGTCCCTGCCCCGATCTGTGAATTAGTTGGTACAACCTGAATCAATCCCGCCTGAACCAATGTACCGAACATGTTTAGGAACTGTGTTAAGGTCTCCTGAAGTGCTGGAGTAGTAGTAGTAGGCGTATCAGGTGCCTGGGCTCCAGCTGGAAGCGCTGGTGACTCATCTATGGCAGCTCACCAGGGTTCACTGGCCACACCGCGTGCGCGTCCTTGCGTTCTACCCCGACCCCGACCTCTGACGGCTCTCACAAGGGGCGAGGGTGTCTGGTCATCTCCGGTAGCATGTATCCTCACCATCTATGAGAGAATAGAAGACAGAAAGAATTTCACATGACAAGGAAGTCAAAAGAAGTGGAATTTTCCTAATAGTTACATAGCATCTCGGAGATAAACAAAGACGTCTTCGTACCGATCCGCGAGACTCTAATAAACCGTCTTGTGATTCATGACTCCTATGAACTTAGAGCTCTAATACCAACTTTTCACGACCCTAGTTCACCCTCCGTGAACTATCGAGATGACACCTTGTCTCTACGACTAGGTAAACCTAACAAATGCGGAAAAGAAATAATTTATGGAAAGAAAATAACATAAAACCGAATTAACAAAAAGAAATAGTGTTAAAGATGCCGCCTGGACTAAGCAGTAAAAAAATCTCAACCTAACACTTCCCAAAATCCGGAACCCCATGAATCACAAGCTAAGAGATACATAAGAAGCTTTAACTCCTAAAATTTCTAAAAAAGGAAAATACTGAAGGGCTATACTATTACAAAGAGATAAAAAGAGACTACTCGGTCTGCAGATGTGGCAGATATACCTCGAAGTCACTACAGAAATAGCTCGCCTCAAGGATGATAGATTGAGTTGAAGTATCTGGATCTGCAAATGAAAAACATGCGCTGAAAGGGCATGAGTAAACCATAGCGTTACTAAGTAAGTGCCAAGTCTAACCTCCATCGAGTAGTGATGAGGAAAGATAGGGCCTTACTGAGGTTAAATAAAATACAAGGTATAATAGTATCGAATAAGACAATATAATTACGTACAACAATATGAAGTAACACATGATAGAAAGAATAATAACAAATATAACAGAGACAAGATAATCACGGAAAGAAGTACAACTCAACGCAAGATAACAACCGGGGATCTCTCGGTATCCTGAGGATCTCTTGATATCCTCAATATGTGTGCTGTGGATCTCTCAATATCCCGAGAATCTCTTAGTATTCTCAATATATATCCTGGAGATCTCTCGATATCTCGAGGGTCTCTTCGTATCCTCAATATGTGTGACAGGAATCTCTGTATCCCGAGGATCTCTTAGTATCATCAATATATATGTTGGGGATCTCCCGGGATACCATCTCATAGTCCCAAAGTCAACACCATCAACAACATGAATGATACTCAACAAAATTCAATTTCGCAGAAAGGTAAAATAGGTATTTCTAACCTAGCATGCTCCACATAGTCCAAATAATACAGTTTGAGAAAATAAAATAATTAAGGAAATTAGACATGTCTTCCTAAGCTAACAACAGGTTTAAATTGCAAGTAGAATAAACAAGAAGGGAAAACAAAATTAATATTTCTTAAAGAAAATTAGATTTTCAATAAGTAGCACAAGTATACACTCGTCACCTCACGTACAAGGCATTTCAAATGCCAATAATACCAAATTCTAGGGGGAATTTACCCCCCACAAGGTTAGACAAGCCACTTACCTCGAACCGGCCTAATCAACTCGAAACCACGTTCTTGCCACGAGTACTCGACTCCAAATGGCCCAAATATATTCAATTCAATTGCATAATGTAAATATAACTTCAAGTAACTGATTTCACTAATTAGTTGTAAGCTAATACACAAAATTACGAAAAATAGCCAAAATGGCCCTTATGCCTACGTCTCGGAATCGGGTAAAATTTATATTTTCAAATCTTCATACTCTCACGAGTTCATGCATACAAAAATTATCCAAATTCAAGGTAAAATTCCCAATCAAAATTAAAATTCTAGGCCTAAGAACTTTCTTTCAAATTTTTTCCCAATTTTCATCTCCAATCCGAAATTAAATGAGCAAACTACCAATAGATTAATAAAATACAACTAGAAAGGGTTAAGGAATTGCTGCCCACTGATTTTCTATTCAAATTCCTCCCAAAATCGTCGTGTCCCAAGCTCCAAATCAATTTTTAATTTTTTGAAACTAAACCCACGAATTTTGATTTTTCGGCCTAGCCAAGTCACATCTGCGGCTCAATTTTTTTCATATATGATACTGCTTCCGTGATCAAGGAAACCGCTTCTGCCTTTCTTAATTAAAATTCCCTCTCCGCACCTGCAACCCATACGCAACATCCGGTCACGCAAGTGCGGTAACACATCCGCTTCTACGGTTCCTGCTCACTCTCCTCTAGGCCGCTTCTGCGGCTTGACCCCGTATCAGCGGGAGACGCATCTGTGGCCTCACAACCACTGGTGTGACTATGAACAGCAGCCCAATGATTTCAGCAGCAAACTCTAACTTTCCAACTACCCGTTAACCTTTCCAAAGTCCTCCAGAGGCTCCCGGGACCTCAACCAAAAATACAGATAAGTCAAATAGTACTGTCCAAACTTACATAAATCTCCACAACACCTCAAACAATATCGGATCAACCAATTAGCATCGGATTCAAGCCTAAGAACTTAAAAAACTCTCAAAATACGCTTTCGATCAAAAAGTCGTTCAAATCTCATCGGAATGACCTAAAATTTTGCACACACGTCATATTCAACACTACGGAGCTACTTCAACTTTCAGAAATCTATTCCGACTTTATGATCAAAATCTCACATCGAACCGGAAACGTAAAAATTTTAACTCTCAACATTTCAAGCTTTAATTAGCTACGAACATCCAAGACACAATCTGAACACACTATTAAACCCGAAATCATTTAACAAAGCTAACAGGACTAACATAATTCCATTCTGAGGCCGTCTTCATATTGTTCAGACTGCGGCCCAAATTCCACAAGTTTCAAAACTCTCCGAAACTCCAAATAAACCCTCTCAACAACTCACAATAGCAGAAACAAATACGAAAAAAGTAGTTAATAAGGGATCGGGACCTACATTCTTAAAACGATTGGTCGGATCAATATATCTATGTTTGCAAATTTTTTCTGTTGAAATAGTTGAGGGATCGATAATGTTTGGTAACCCCTGCTACTTTAATTTCTCTTTAGTATTCCCTTTATTGCAAGTTTGTAAGAGTCACTAAGTGTATTATCAAGCTATACTTTTCTCTCCTTTAATTTCCCTAATTCTATACTTATATGAGAATTTTATTATCTATACTGTATCCATATAGTGAATCCATGGTCTTCCTGTGATGATATTATAGGCCATCTTTCTAGCTATCACCTGAAATGGGTATCATTGATTACACCTTTCGGAAGGTTGCAAGGTAATTTCCATGTGGATTATTTTGTTGTAGTTGTTGAATCCCAAAAAGTAGATAGCACCTTCGAGATGATCTTTTTCATTAGATAAATCTCTACGACACGTAATTGACTTATATTTATGGAGCAACGTGGGTCAATCAAAATATATTTAACATCAACAATCAAAACTTTTAATATTTTTACTAGTGCATCATGATGCAGAAATATCAGGTCATCTGCATCTTTTTATCGCGATAGAGCTAGAGGTGGCTCTTCATATTTTCGTTTCTTAAGAAGATTTGATTCCCCTTATTGATTAGCAGTTCCTTGAGATATTCCTACTTGATGAGATATGCCAGCTCGTGTTATTATTAGAATATATTGTGTGTATCCTTTTATTATTGGTAGAATATTCTCTTATTATTGTACAGTCTTATAGTTGGTAGGATTTGATTTCCTTCATTATTGTAAAGTCCTATAGTTGGTAGGATTTGATACATCTCTGTACTCTATATATACTTTTGTGAGAAATACGAGAAAATCAATTCTCCCAAAACTCTCTACATGGTATCATACGACAGTGGCTTATCGCCAAAGAAACCCTAATTCTACCCTACCCGAGCCGCTGCCGCTGCTGCACTAATCGGCAGCCCGCCGCCGCCGACCTTCTCGGTCCACTGCCTCTCTCCGGCGTCTTGCCGCACCGCCGCTGCACTAACCGGCAGCCCTCTCTCACTCGACGTCGTTCAGCGCCTCCTCTCCTTTTCCTCGTGCTTCATGGCCGCTACGACTTCAAATGATCTTCTCCAGCCGAATGCCATCAATGCATCGGCTCAGATTACACTCAAATTGGATTCCACTAATTACTTGGCGTGGAAATTCCAATTCCGAACCCTTCTTACGGGTTACGACCTCCTCGGCTTCTTGGACGGATCGAAGTCGTGCCCACCAACCACTATCGTCGACAAGGAGGTAACTTCCCCCAATCCAGCATACCCTTACTGGATTCGCCAGGACAATCTTATTCTCAGTGCCATCATCTCGTCGATCACACCGACGATCATCTGCTTTATTGCTTCTGCGGAAACCTCTAAAGAGGCCTGGGACATCCCCGCGCGCACATACGGCACTGCTTCTCATGGTGGTATCATGGCTCTCACACAGCAGCTCCATAATCCGGTAAAAGGTTCTAAATCTGTTACTGATTTTATGCACGGTATTCTCGTGATTGTGGATGAATTATCTCTCCTGGTGTTACTATTGATTCTGAGGATCTTGTCATTAAGGTTCTCAATGGTCTGGATGATCCGTATATGGAGCTCTCTCATGCTATCCAAGCCCATACATCTCCAATCTCTTTTGCTGAATTAGATGACAAGCTGTTAAGCATGGAGGCTCAGATTACTGCTCGTGCACCGGCCTCCTCCGCCGCATCTGACTTGGCTCTGTCGGCTGCCTTCATCGCCGGACAGCAGTCCAGCCGTAACCGCTTCGGTGACCGCGGGCGCTGCCGTGGCAGCCGTGGTTCATTCTCCGGTCACGGTGGTTACTCCAACAGTGGCCAATCTCGCGGGTACAATGGGAAGTGCCAGATCTGCAGTGAATTTGGCCACTCTGCGCGCCGCTGTCCGTCCTATTCTATTTTCGGCGCCAATCAGCCCCCTTACGGTGGACCACTGCCGCGGCCAGCATACGCTCCGTCATCTTATCCGGCTGCTCACACAGTCCATCACTCTCCGACAATTCCCTCTACATCTGATTGGATCCTGGACTCTGGTGCCTCTCATCACATAACCGATGATCTTGCCAACATGTCTCTTCACAGTCCTTATACTGGTTTCGATGATGTGGTTATTGGTAACGGTGAAGGTTTAAAATTACACATACTGGACAACTTTTCAGTTATTCCTCTCTTTTATTGCATGGGGCTCTCTGTGTTCCACATATTCGTAAAAATTTGATCTCTGTTGCTCAATTATGTCGTCACAATAATGTTAATGTTGTTTTTCTGATACTGATTTTCAGATGAAGGATCGTCGCACGTGGGCAACCCTCGTCAGCGGCCCACGTAGGGACGACGCTTACTACTGGCCGGCGGCTTCCCGTCTACCGTTCGCCCTCACGGCGCAAAAGCTCCCTGCGTCATTGTGGCATTCTCGGTTTGGTCATCCGTCAGCTAAAATCCTGCGTCATTTAGTGTCTTCTAGCAGTATAGCGTCCAGTAGTGTGTCTGATTTTGCTTGTGTCTCTTGCAAGCTTCATAAGTGTCATAAGTTACCTTTTTCTGAGTCAATTTTATCTTCTACTGCTCCGCTGGAGCTTAATTTTTTCTGATGTATGAACCTCTCCAATTATTTCTAATAAAGGATTTAAATATTATGTCATTTTTGTTGATCATTTTTCTAAGTACGTTTGATTTTTCCCTTTACGCCGTAAATCTGTGTCTTACAAACTTTCACCACTTTTAAGTCAATTGTAGAAAAATATTTCTCTGCTAAAATCCTTACTCTGTATACTGATAATGGGGGTGAATTTCTAGCCTTACGCTCTTTTCTTGCCTCCCATGGCATCTCACATCTCACTTCGCCTCCTCATACATCTCAACATAATGGCTATGCTGAACGCCGTCACTGTCATATTGTCGATACTGGTCTCACTCTCCTTCATTATGCCTCTGTCACTCTCATTTACTGGCCTTATTCCTTTGCCACAGCAGTCTATCTCATTAATCGTCTTCCCAAGAAAAATCTCTCGATGCTTTCCTCCTTTGAGTCTCTCTTCCATAGGAGCCCCAACCTTGCCAAACTGCGTGTCTTCGGCTGTCAATGCTTCCCTTGGCTTCGGCCCTACACCTCACACAAAATGGAACCCAGATCTCGTGCATGTGTCCTCTTCGGCTACTCATCTACTCAAAGCGCATATCTATGCTTTGATCCCTCAACGTCTAAAGTCTTTGTCTCTCGTCATGTCACCTTCCATGAAGATATCTTCCCGTTCTCCAAATTGTCTAACCCCGAGTCTCCACCCGTACCAATTCCGGTCACCCTAGACCTCCTTCTGCTGCCTCTGCCAGTACCTTCCGCCGCTCCCTCTAGCGATCCTTCACCGGACGCACCGCCAGCACCAACGCCTGAGCCACCACCACTTCCTACGGCACCGCCAGCGGCCCCCGCCGCCGCTACACCCACTATGCCGCCATCTTCATCCTCTCAGGGTGGTCATCACATGCAAACTCGAAGCAAAAATAGCATCTTTATGCCCAACAGGAAGTTTGGTATGTCTGCTGTAACCTCTCCAACTGTTACAGAACCTCAGACTTTGTCTAGTGCTATGTCTGATGAGCGATGGCGCGCTGCTATGTCATTGGAGTTTGATGCTCTCTTACGGAATGGCACCTGGGATCTTGTTCCACCTGATTCTTCACAAAATGTTGTGGGTTGTAAGCGGGTTTATCGTATCAAACGAAAGCCTAACGGTACTGTGGATAAGTTCAAAGCTCGACTTGTTGCGAAAGGCTTTCATCAGCTACCAGGTGTCGACTTCCAGGAGATTTTTAGTCCGGTTAATAAGCCGGCAACTGTGCATTTGGTTCTCAGTCTAGCTGTATCCAAGGGCTGGCCACTTCGTCAAATGGATGTGAACAATGCCTTTCTTCACGGGAGAGGATGTCTATATGGCACAACCACCGGGTTTTGTTGACAAAGCCTATCCATCATATGTCTGTAAATTACAGAAAGCTATTTATGGTCTCAAACAGGCACCCCGGGCATGGTACAGTGAGCTCCGCCAATGCCTTTGGCCATGGGTTTCATTAACACTACCTCTGACACTTCGCTCTTCGTCTTTCAGCATTCTGGTATTACAGCCTATTTTTTGGTATATGTTGATTATCTCATATTGACTGGTAATGACTCTGCCTTATTAAACCGTGTGATTCACTCTCTTGGGACTAAATTTTCTCTTAAAGACATGGGTGATCTAAGCTACTTTCTTGGTGTTGAGGTTCTGCGCAGCTCCAAGGGGTGTTTTCTTTCTCAGCGTAAGTATGTTGTTGATCTTTTGACTCGTCATAATATGCTGGAATCCAACCCTGTTCAGAGGCCAACATCGATGTCCACCCGCCTTCATCTGGCCGACGGCTCGGCTCCTGCCGATGCATCCGCCTATCGACAGGCCCTTGGGGGCCTCCAGTATCTCTCCGTCACTCGTCCTGATATCTCCTTTGCTGTGAATAAACTCTCACAGTTCATGCAGGCTCCTACTGTCACTCATTGGGGTGCAGTTAAGCGCCTCTTCCGGTATCTGAATGGGACGCGTGACTTCGGAGTCTGGCTGCGTCCTTCATCTGCTATACCTCTGCATTGTTTCTCTGATGCTGATTGGGGTGGAAACTGTGATGATCGCTCCTCAACTGGTGCCTATGTTGTCTTTCTGGGGCCTAATCCTATTTCCTGGAGCTCCAAAAAGCAGCGTTCCGTTGCACGATCTTCTACTGAGGCTTTATATTGTGCCATTGCTTCTGCTGCCGCCGAAGTTCGTTGGCTTCATTCCCTGCTGCGCGAGCTTCATGTCCCTCTTCCGGCTGCTCCTGTCATTTACAGCGACAACATTGGCGCCACTTACCTCTGTGCCAACCCTATGTTTCATTCGCGCATGAAACACATCTCCATTGATTATCACTTTGTTCGTCAATTGGTTCAGAATGGGTCTCTTCGTGTTGCTTACGTATCCTCTGCTGATCAACTTGCTGATGCTCTCACAAAGCACTTATCTCGTCCTCGTCTTCTTCTGCTGATGTCCAAGATTGGCGTGTCCTCCGGCCCTCCATCGTGAGGGGGCGTATTAGAATATATTGTGTGTATCTTTTTATTATTGGTAGAATATTCTTTCATTATTGTACAGTCCTATGGTTGGTAGTATTTGATTTCCTTGATTATTGTACAGTCCTATTATTAGTAGGATTTGATACCTCTCTGTACTCTATATATACTTTTGTGAGCAATACGAGAAAATTAATTCTCCCAAAACTCTCTACAGTTATAAACCTTACAATTTACGGTCTTATGCCGGTCATCATTGTGATAAAAAAGAATTTGTTCTCATATTTTTGGGCCATATAAATTTTTCTCCTACTTCTCTCGTTGCTACTACTAGCTCGAAAGGGCTAACAGTCTAACACTAAAGTTGTAATTAACAAGCTTTGGCACAATTGCTCATTTACTTTATCGGGATGATACAACATCATTGTTTTAGTTAGTACCTCATTATCCCTGCCTATTTTCATCTCAGATTCTTGCCAAGAACTCCTGACTCTTTGAATTTCTTCGATCAGACTCTACTCCCTATGTGTTGTCTCCAATTGATCATTGGAGTACTCACTCCCTATCCTACTGTTAGCTTCGACTGGTAGCAGATTATCTTCTTTCCTGCCAGAGTTTGGTACTATATTGATAGTATACGTCGCTCCAGGTCATTGGGCAGAATTCTTGGAGGCTGTCCTTTGTTAGCAAACTGATTTCATCCAAATTGTTAGCAAAACTCAACATAGCCTAGTTATCCAAGACTCTATTAACAACATTATTATTTTTTAAATTAGTCTACAAAGTCCCAGAGTATCTCTGTGCATCCTCGCTGAATTTTGAAGATATCTTTCATCTTTTTTCTTACTTTTTGGGCTCTGGTGTGTGCCTTAATGAAGGCATCTGCAATTTCTACAGAAGAACATATTTAATTTTAAGGCAAAAATGAATACTAGGTTAATGCTCCTTTTGTGAGCATTTTTCCAAACATTTTGACCAGCTCCGACTTGATTAGTGTAGGTCGTGACATTATTTGGAGGATATGAAGTCCCATCAAATTTGGCAAGCATTAGCATCCTGAACTTATTTGGTATAGGCAGGGAAGCAGGCTCCGACTTTGAAGGATGTTGAGAGTATCTTTCTATATTTATCCCTTTGAGCACTAGGTGGAGCCCCTAGTATTCTTCTATTCCTCCTTCTGTTCTTTGATCTATTTTAACAAAGCTTCCTGCAAAGAGAAAATAAAACATTACAATTCTAAAGTACAGATACCGGTTCCCACGCACAATTCTGCGGTAACTTTGGAACTCTGTGGTGCATCATTTGTTGTTCCTTTAGACAGTTCTACCATTAGAGATATAGGTGATCATGTGTTCATGTTCCTAGATAGACCCAATATTACTACACGTTCCAAGCATGTTGTTAAATTTATCTAACTCCAATCGAATCGTTTCATCCTCTTCATTTGCAGTTCTTTGGGTTGGTGCTAATTCTGATTTCGTTGTGATTGATATGATGATAACTTACTTTAATTTTCAGCCATGATGTGTCACTAACATCAAAGAGAAAATCAATCAAAGGATCAGAAAACCTTTGAAATAATTATGCTGTTGCTTGGGCCCTACGATAGGCGCTAGCTATTTAACCTAAACTCTGTTTAATAGGCTAAGCAATATAATTTATATTTTTATGCCACAACCAATTAAACCAAAATATCTAAATCCGTGTTGATACTGATATGATGAAATTAATGTAATAAGCTAAATAGTTGAACAAAATAGACAATGAATAAGAGAAAGAGATTCTTATTGAATGATCCAAGCCTTGAATTGCCTGAGCAATGATCACAATAAATCTCCTATAGATACAATATAATACGGTGAAGAAAATATTTTATTAATTCATCACCTCTGATCTATTACATGCTTTCTTCTCAGTTCTTCTTTTATTTTCTCCTATCTCCTTTTGTATATATATTTTACCTATACATTTTGCTATTCCATCAAACACTACTAACTCTATCTATCTAGTCTTCTAGCACTGCAGCAGTTTCTCAATCTAGTCTCTTTCTTTAACACTTGTTCTGCTACTCAAGTATGTAATCTTCCTCAATCTACACTCTTGCTTAATCTGCCTCAGCATGTATGCAGTGGTGGGTATCCTGAGGTCCCATACAACATTATTTCTAACCTTCCATATCCAGTATACCAGGGCAGCCAGTATAGCAATGACAACTTCCCTGGATCTCTTCCCTTTGATTAGTCTGGTCATTCTCTTCCAAATTCCTGCTATATCTGTCAGTTGCAATCCTATGCTCATCCAATTCAACACACCTGGTAACCACTATTTGGATAATGCACATTCAAAGAATAGATATTGGATGGTCTCCTCTTGTGTTCCACATATTTGGCATCTATCATCTTGGCTTATGCCCATATGGTATAATCTAGTCTTTGTCAGCAATCTTTAGTGCATAGTGAGCTAGCAAATAAAGTTGTGCTTAGGTAGGTTCAATCTGTTCAACACCCATATTCCCCATGGCCATACTTCTTTTTCTCCCATTCTCCATAGGTAACCTTCCTTAATTGAGTATTGTCCATGACACTTCCCCAATGATGGCTAGTTACAATCATTAAATATTCGTTCCTTTGGTGTACACCTTCTCCATGTGTAGGACCTTTAGACTTGTTGATCATTTCTGCTAATATTAGATTATCTTCATTTGCAATCTCCTCTGTATTATGCTCTTCTAATGATCTTCCAAGGTGGCAAACGAGTTACTCACGGGAGTAATAACTTGTTTCTGTACAACTTGTCTTTGCTTTAGCATATCATTTTGTTCTAGCTTCTCCTCTTCTGGTACTGGTTTTGCTATCTGCTCTTTTCCCTTCACTGGCTTTACTTCTTTCTTTGCTTGTTCTACTTGTGGCTTTTGTTATAATCTCCTACACTGTTGTTCTTTGTAGCCAAATTTCACAATGTTCACACATTGTAGGTTTTCACTCATATTCTATCTCTTGTTCAATTATTTGCCCCACTTCATTTTCAATTAACACTGATTCTGGATACGTTTTGTTCAATGGTACCTCTACCATTACCTTTACATACATGAGCTTCTCTTTCAGCGTTGTTGCAGTATCTGCCCGCACAGGTTTTCCTACCAACCCAATTATTTTTGTTAGAGCTGCTTGCCCCCCAGTATTTCAGATCTAATCCCTCTAATCTGATCCATATAGGCACCTGCTCTACCATTAATTTGTTTATCTCCATTCCAGGTTTCCATGGCTTTACCACTACTGATTTCCTATCAAATATCTGCACTCCCCCTTCAATTGCCTTTGTACGCCCTTCCGTGTTGTGAAATCTAAGCATAAATACTCCCTTTTTGATTTGTGCTACCTTATCCACCCCCAATGTGTACCATATGCGCTTGAAATATCCCTTTACTACTGTCAGAGAAGGATTTGACCCCAGTACAAAGCACACAATCGCAATTTGCCAATATTCTATCTCGTCTTTTACATCTTCCATAGTAATTTTGACATTTGCAATTGAATTAGTTTCACCTTCTAGATCAAATCCCCAGCTATTGGTGCACTTCTTACTACCTTACTCCATGATTTCAAATTTGTAGCTAGGGTATGAGATTTACCTATGGATTTTTCCTTTGTTTCAGCCTGTTCCGCCCACGACTGCCGTAGTTGATTGCTTCAATTCCAGTGGAATTATTCCTTGTAGCACATTTATACTCCTACATTTTTTTTTTGGGTCTTCAGTTTGTGGGATTGCTATCGTGCCAAATTTCTCTGTTGATACTCAGTTCTTGCTTGCCCTCTCCCTCCGGTCCGTTGCTTCTTCGCCATCCAGCCTTAGCTGAGAGAAGCTCTCATTCTAGAAAGAAAAAGTTCAGATGATAGATTGAAGTTGTACAATCTAATACTTGTAGTACAAAATGAGTGTAAAACATAAATAATGGGACAATGGGGTAATTTATTGGATAACCCAAGTGTAACTGCCCTTAATAATTCTTCCAACTGTATTGTAACCATCTATCGTGCTCTAATAAAGAGTACTAGATATCTCGAAGTCTGTTGGTGCGTGGTACACATTTATCCGGTCACTACTAATACTAGGTACGAGTTGCTCCGGAATGGACTTGTCTGGTGATCAGCTCCGCGATCTTCAATATTTGATGTAGATGACTCCAGCTAACTAGGAACTTCTTGCCACGTGTTTGATTCCTATGTTGGCCGCGTTTATGAAATATTTTTTTACCAATACAAAGATGTAATTAGTCAATTCATCTTGTGGTTGATATTGTTCAGCTAATTTTAAAGCCTTTTTATATATCAGGTGGTCTCTCGTATCGATGCTCATGAAAGAGTAATTTCTATAATTTCGACTAAATTCTTAATATCTTTTTTAAGATTTCTATTTGTTTTGTAGCACTAGCTACTAATTCAATTGTCTTTACTTTGAAAAAACTTTTAAAACTTATGAACTAAAGCATATCATAAACACATTTCCATGGATATGAAATCAAGAAATTAAGGGTAACAAATTAAATTGCTTCTAAATATATATAAATGTATTATCATTTCTAGTCCAAATTAAAAAGGAAATTACATTTTTAAATTTTATAATCCAGTCTAAAAGTCTACGATAAGACGTAGGCATATTCCTAGAGGTGATATTGAGATATCTTGAAAAGTGAATAAGAATGAACATTTCTATTCTATATAGCAAAGAGTTTGGGGGAAAAATAAAATTAACGGATGAAGAAAAGAGGGTGCATACTTCAATCTCTACATATGCGCGTGGAGAAGTCCAACCTAACGAGTAGGGGATAAAGCGTAGCAAATACTTGAGGTTCAGTCTCAATTCTACTAACTTGCAGTTTACGTTAGCTTTAAGCTTTGGCGCCGGCGTCGTGACCGGTCGTTAACTTTCTCTCCTCACAAGACCTCGTTGACAGTTGAAGGAAAAGCGCATATATAAGCTCATTTCAAGCAATATAAAGAAAGATGATTACATTTTCTAAGGAAAGATTTATTCTTGGAGTCAACTTATAAAGAAACGAGTTCTGAATCAAGAGACTTTGAGGGATCAAAGATCGATCATGGCTACATCTAGTGGCGGTGTTCCGCCGGGCTTCCGTTTCCATCCGACGGACGAAGAGCTTCTTCATTACTACTTGAAGAAGAAAATTTCGTTTCAGAAGTTTGACATGGAAGTTATTAGAGAGGTCGACTTGAATAAGATTGAGCCCTGGGATTTGCAAGGTACAACTTTTCTATTTTATCATTTTAACCTACTAATACATGAAAATCAAAGAAGTTTAATTTTTACAAAAGTTTTTGAAAAGTATAATTGTTTTCTTGAAGAAATAATTTGATGTGTTTGACTATTTTCCAAAGAATATTTCTATTTCAACTCGCATCATACTCACAAGCTTACAGAAAACTGTATCTACTGAAACAACCCTTTTCGTGCATAAATTTAAATTTTCGACCAAAAAACAGAAGTTGAAATACCTTCTCCAAAAGTTGTCCAAATTGTCTAGTAAGCTCAAAGTGTTTTATCCTTTCAAATTTCAGTTTGTGTCCATGCAAATTACTATCCTAAGATATAAAGTTAGTATTAACTCGTTTTCTCCCTGAGGCACCAATCTTTTCTATAATCTAACCCAGCTTGTAAGGATTCAGGAATTATTGTTATACATAGTTCCCTAATAATTAAAAAGAAAAGAATTCTCATAGAGGCCGTATTGTGTAAATTTGTTAGTCATGCAATATTGATGTGCAGAGAAGTGCAAGATTGGATCAACTCCACAGAATGAGTGGTACTTTTTCAGCCACAAAGACAGAAAGTATCCGACAGGATCAAGGACAAACCGAGCAACAAATGCAGGGTTTTGGAAGGCCACAGGGAGGGACAAATGCATAAGGAACAGCTTCAAGAAGATAGGTATGAGGAAAACCCTAGTTTTCTACAGAGGAAGAGCTCCCCATGGCCAAAAGACTGACTGGATCATGCATGAGTATAGGCTTGAAGATGCTGATGACCCTCAAGGAAATCAAAGTGTAAGTTGCTCACCCCTTTGTATTTTTCCCCTATAAAATAGTGTATCTTACTTAAACTTAGGCTTGGATAACTGGATTTTGTCGATGGTCTCCCTCCTCCCATTTTCGGTGACCTTATTTTCTTAATTGTTTGTTTTGAAAAGAATGAAATATTTTTATATTTGAAAATAATATAATTCTAAACTTTTTATTTTGCCTAGGATGACAAACTTTAATAGTTATGCAAATGTTATGACATATTTAAGACCACAAATTTCAAAAGTATACTTTTTTTTATCAAGACAAACTATAACACAAAATGGAAATGGAGGGAATAATGTTAGCATATATAAGTGTGTCCTTTTCAACAGTTTAAACATTTAAATGACATGACCACATATTTTAACATGATATTAGAGTAGGTAGTGTTGAAAATAAAATAAACTTGATTTTGTTATAATTATTTGGGCTTAAGAAATTATAAAAAATAAATAGCCCAATTCCGGAACATTCTAGGCAACTCTAGATTCCGGAACGTTCTAGAGAACTCTAGTCCATTTGAGCTTGGAAATACTCTAGAATTCTCCATAGAATTCTAGCACATGTACCTAGCTAGAAAGTAATAGAACTCTCTAGACTCTCTAGAATTTTCCATAGAATTCTAGCACATGTACATAGCTAGGAAATGGTAGAACTCTCTAGACACTCTAGAGCTTGGCAAGCCTCCCCTATAAATATGGGATGGCATTTGGCATTTGTATAACACACAACACACAACATATCAAGCCAAAAGAATCAAAAACAAGTTTGAGTAATAAAAGTTTTCTTCTCCAAGATCTTTCTACTCTTCCAAAATTCCCTTAGCCTAAAAGCCTCCCTCCAAATATTAATAGCAATCCTCTTCCAACAAAGTGGTATCAGAGCCACAAGATTCTAACCAAAAATTTCTAAAACCATGGCAAATGGTGTTGCATCTTTCCAAGTTCCTATGCTCAACAAGAGCAACTATGATAATTGGAGTATCAAGATGAATGCTCTCCTAGGTGCACATGATGTTTGGGATATTGTAGAGAAAGGCTACAATGAGCCCCTAGATGAATCTACATTATCCCAAACTCAAAAGGATGGTGTGAAGGATTCAAGAAAGAGAGACAAGAAAGCTCTCTACCTCATCTACCAAGCATTGGATGATGATGGGTTCGAGAAGATCTCAAGTGCAACCACTGCTAAGGAAGCGTGGGAGAAACTCCAAACGACTTGCAAAGGTGCCGAGCAAGTAAAGAAGGTACGTCTCCAAACATTAAGAGGAGAATTTGAGTCTTTACATATGAAAGAAGGGGAGTCCATTTCCGACTATTTTTCAAGAGTTTTTGATGGTTTCAAATCAAATGAAAAGAAATGGTGAAAAATTGGAAGATGTTAGAATTATTGAGAAGATACTTCGGTCATTAACTTCCAAATTCGAGCATATCGTCATAACAATTGAAGAAACTAAAAATTTGGAGGAGATGTCGATTGATCAATTGATGGGATCCTTACAAGCATATGAAGAAAAACATAACAAAAAACAAGATATAGTGGAGCAATTATTCAAGATGCAAATAAAAGATAAGGAAGAAAATATCGGAAATGGACGAGGTCAATATGGAAGAGGTCGTGGTCATGGACGAGGTCGAGGCCATGGATGTGGACGAGGAGGTTTCAAGAACAATGAAGAAAGAAGAGAATACCCAAGTCGTGGGAGAGGCAACCAAGGTGCAAGGTACGATAAATCTCAAATTAAATGTTATTCTTGTCAAAAATATGGACACTATGCTTCACAATGTAGAGGGTCTCAAACCAAAGTCGAAGAGACCGCCAACCTTGTGGAGGATAAGGGACAAAAAAACGTGACCCTACTTCTAGCATACAAAGGAGAAGAAGGGAGACAAGACAACACTTGGTACCTTGACACCGGGGCGAGCAACCATATGTGTGGAAAGAGGAGCATGTTCGTGGAGCTCGACGAATCGGTGAGTGGTAATGTTTCTTTTGGTGATGAATCCAAAATACCAGTGAAAGGCAAAGGTAACATCCTAATCCGCTTGAAGAATGGAAATCACCAATTTATCTCAAATGTCTACTATGTGCCCAACATGAAAAATAATATATTGAGTTTGGGGCAACTCTTAGAGAAGGGCTATGACATTCACATGAAAGATCATAGTCTTTCCATAAGAGATAATAAAAATAATTTAATCACTAAGGTTCCTATGTCCAAAAATAGAATGTTCTTGTTGAACATTCAAAATTATGTTGCAAAGTGTCTTAAAGCTTGCTACAAAGATGTATCTTGGCTTTGGCATCTTCGATTTGGGCACTTGAATTTTGGAGGCTTGGAGCTACTATCCAAAAAGGACATGGTGCGAGGACTACCATCCATTAGACACCCCGATCAATTATGCGAAGGATGCCTACTCGGAAAGCAATTTCGGAAGAGTTTTCCAAAGGAGTCAAGCTCGAGAGCCCAAAAGCCATTGGAGCTCATACATACCGACATATGTGGTCCGATCAAGCCAAGCTCCCTCGGTAAAAGCAACTATTTCCTTCTATTTATTGATGATTTTTCTAGAAAGACATGGGTGTATTTCTTGAAGCAAAAATCGGAGGCATTTGAAGTATTCAAGAAATTCAAAGCGGCAGTGGAAAAAGAAAGTGGACTACACATAAAGGCCATGAGATCCGATCGTGGAGGCGAGTTCACTTCTAGAGAGTTCCAGAATTTTTGCGAGGAGCATGGAATAAGGCGTCCACTAACGGTACCAAGGTCCCCCCAACAAAATGGAGTGGCGGAAAGGAAGAACCGGACAATTCTAGACATGGCGCGGAGTATGCTAAAGAGCAAGAAGCTACCAAAGGAATTCTGGGCCGAAGCAGTAGCGTGTGCAGTCTACCTACTCAACCGATCACCAACAAGGAGCGTGTGGGGAAAGACACCACAAGAAGCTTGGAGTGGAAGGAAGCCAGGAATCTCCCATCTAAGAGTCTTTGGAAGCAAAGCATACGCACATGTACCTGACGAGACACGGAGCAAGCTCGATGACAAAAGTAAGGCGTTCATCTTTATCGGGTATGATTCCAACTCCAAAGGCTACAAATTATATAATCCAGATACTAACAAGCTTGTGATAAGTCGGGACGTGGAGTTTGATGAAGAAGGAGAATGGAATTTTGGTTCTCTCGAGGACTTTAGTTCCATTATTCCAATCGAAGAAGAAGAAGAACAAAGATCTACAGCAGAGGATGCCCATCGAGAGCTAACTACTCCACCTACCTCGCCAACAGCAGTTCAAGATGACTCGCCACCATCGTTTCTGAATGACAGGAGCGAGGAACGCGCAAGGAGTTTGGAAGACATTTATGAAGACACTGAAAGGTTAGAGGACCTAACTCTTCTTTGTCTATTTGCTGATTGTGAACCAGTTACCTTTGAAGAAGCCGTACAAAGTAAGAAATAGCGAGATGCAATGGATGAGGAGATCCAGTCCATCGAAAAGAATGACACCTGGGAGCTGACTTCACTTCCAAAAGGGCAAAAGGCGATCAACGTCAAGTGGGTGTACAAGGCAAAGAAAAACTGCAAGGGAGAAATCGAAAGATACAAGGCGAGGCTTGTTGAAAAAGGATACAGTCAAAGAGCCGGCATCGACTATGACGAGGTATTTGCCCCTGTAGCCCGTTTAGAAACTGTAAGACTAATCATTTCTATGGCAGCTCAAAATAAATGGAAGATACACCAAATGGATGTAAAGTCGGCGTTCTTGAATGGAGTCCTTGAGGAAGAAGTTTACATCCGACAACCTATAGGCTATGAGGTGAAGACGCAGGAAGACAAAGTCTTAAGATTGAAGAAGGCGTTATATGGACTAAAGCAAGCACCAAGGGCGTGGAACAGTAGGATCGACAAGTACTTGCAAGAAAATGACTTCGCCAAATGCCCACATGAGCATGCGCTCTATGCCAAGATGAAAGATGGAGATATCTTGATCGTTTGCTTGTACGTGGATGATTTAATCTTTGCAGGAAATAACCAAAGGATGATCGATGAGTTCAAGCAAGCGATGGCTAAAGAGTTCGAGATGACCGAGATTGGGCTTATGGCGTACTATCTTGGAATTGAAGTCAAACAACTTGAGGATGGAATTTTCATCTCACAGGAGGGCTATGCGAAGGAGATCCTAAAGAAGTTCAAGATGGATGATTGCAACCCAGTCAACACACCGGTGGAGTGCGGGATCAAGTTGTCGAAGCATGATGAAGCTGAGAAAGTGGACACGACAATGTTCAAGAGCTTAGTTGGGAGCTTACGATATTTGACTTGCACGAGACCCGACATTCTCTACGCCACCGGCCTCATAAGTCGCTACATGGAGAATCCAACTACTACACACTTGAAGGCTGCAAGAAGAATTCTCCGCTACCTCAAAGGTACAATCAACTTTGGCTTGTTCTATTCAACTTCTAATGATTATAAGCTGGTTGGTTATAGCGATAGCGATTGGGCCGGAGACATTGATGATAGAAAAAGTACCACGGGCTTCGTGTTCTTCATGGGAGACACCGCCTTCACTTGGAGTCCAAGAAACAACCAATTGTCACTCTATCCACATGTGAAGCTGAGTACGTTGCCGCTACCTCCTGTGTATGTCATGCAATCTGGATGCGAAGTTTGCTACAGGAGCTGGGATGGCCACAAGAAGATCCAACTACAATATGCGTGGATAATAAGTCGACGTTGGCGTTGGAGAAAAATCCGGTGTTCCATGATCGAAGCAAGCATATTGACACACGCTATCACTACATAAGAGAGTGCATCACAAGAAAGGATGTACAAGTAGAGTACGTGAAGTCCAAAGACCAAGTTGCGGATATCTTCACCAAGCCACTCAAGCAAGAGGACTTCATCAAGTTAAGAAGTCTGCTTGGAATGACAAATCAAGTTTAAGGGGGGGTGTTGAAAATAAAATAAACTTGATTTTGTTATAATTATTTGGGCTTAAGAAATTATGAAAAATAAATAGCCCAATTCCGGAACATTCTAGGCAACTCTAGATTCCGGAACGTTCTAGAGAACTCTAGTCCATTTGAGCTTGGAAATACTCTAGAATTCTCCATAGAATTCTAGCACATGTACCTAGCTAGAAAGTAATAGAACTCTCTAGACTCTCTAGAGCTTGGCAAGCCTCCCCTATAAATATGGGATGGCATTTGGCATTTGTATAACACACAACACACAACATATCAAGCCAAAAGAATCAAAAACAAGTTTGAGTAATAAAAGTTTTCTTCTCCAAGATCTTTCTACTCTTCCAAAATTCCCTTAGCCTAAAAGCCTCCCTCCAAATATTAATAGTAATCCTCTTCCAACAGGTAGAAGAGGTCCTAAGTCCAATTTTTACTGCAACTCGTTATTAAAAGAAATTTTTACGTGCTTGGCCAATGAAAATGCAGTTCGACATTCAAAACTGTATCCCTTATGGACATTTAACTTTAAAATGCGAAAATAAACCTCCTTTCCTTATTGACATTTCAGGGGAGTTGGGCGGGGAAATGGAGGACGGGAATTGTGTCCTCGCGTCATCACCTCCCAATTTATTTTATTTTTTAACAGCAAAATGAATTGCAGAAATCCAGAGTACTGGTCAAGGCGTAGAAATCATCTAATGGATTTAAGCCTGATATATTAATAAGTCAATGGCATGCATGAAAGTTTGAAAGCTAATATAATTTAATGTTCTTTTATTTTTCTTTTAGATAGTGAGAAAATTCAAACGCAGTAGTACTAAAGATTGACTTATAACTTTTGTCCAATAATTGGAAACTCGATTACTTGTAAAAGCTTGTGCTATTTCGCCAATGTAAAAGGAATCTTTTGAAATCTAATATGTCAATTGCATGCACGCAAGTTTAAAAGTCATAACAATTAATGATCTTATCTTTTTATCATATTAACAGGGAAATAAAAAGCATAACTGGGAAAAACATTTAATGAGATCCCAACTCGTAATAAAGTCTTGATTGCTAGGGATATCCGATATTCTTTCTAGCTCTCTATACTCTAGAAAGTCTCATTTTAAGTGATGTAGTAATTATTTGGAAAGTCAAACGGGTTTTTTTTTTACCGTAATTTTTTCATATGTCTTGAAAATAATTTAATTATTGTGACTTAAAATTTCAAGATTTTATATTTGATACCAAATATTAATTAGTTTGACCCTCACCGAATCGTCTCACATAAAATGGGACAGGCGGAGTAATCCATATATCAGCTGTATGTATTCTAGCTTTCGAGATTAAAACCAATGTATCAGACGATCCATATATAGAGATGGATAGAAGTTATCTAAGTTTTTTCCTTTGTAAACGCGTATGCAGGATGATGGCTGGGTGATTTGTAGAGTTTTCAAGAAGAAACATTTATTCAAAGTTGGAAACGAAGGGAGCGGCGCAGCCTCATCAGATCAACTGAACAGCACATCAAGCCACCAATCTCGCGCCTTCAACACCCAATATCTACTACAACAACAACAGCAGCAGGGCGGCCATGGCCTAAATTATTCCCATATCCCCTTAGCTTTGCCACAATATAATTCTCACCTCCAACTTCAACCTCAAAACTTCATTCCTAACAAGCCATTGGGCTATCATGACTTCTCAGCTCTCCCAACTTCTGATCATCAAGCGCCCCTTATGGTGAAGCAATTAATGTCGAGCGCCGACAGCGGCTACAGCGAGCAGAACCTCCCTTACCAGCAGGAAGTTGGAAGTAGTTGTGATCATCAGAATTTGAATGAATGGAAAATGATTGCCAGTTCCCACGGCCAGCTCGGACAGGAGGATGATGATTCAGCCAAAAATGCAGGGGTCAGGTTTGATGATGCAAATGCATCCTCCATGAGTCAAATCAATCAGCTTTCCCATCGCGGGGAGATGGATTTCTGGGGTTACACTAAATGACAACGTTACACTCATTTATACTTTCTATCTGGATTCTTAAATGTAAAAGTAGATCTAGTTACAATACTATTATTTGCTCGCTCTACCCGCTATTTACATGATAAAAAATACGGGTAAGTGATAGTCCCAACATTATTTACATTATAATATGTTATTATCAATATTCTTCAATGTCCACATTTTACTCTACGTGCATTATCAATTTCAAAAATGATTGATATGACGTATTTGTTCCTGTACTATTTGGTTTACGAGAAAAAAATTGAATTTTCTCCCATGTTTAACCAAAAAATGTAATTTGGTCAAAACTTGAAATTTAGAGAAGAAATCGGGTTACTGATAATCAAAGAGACCGAAATATAATTGGATTTCAAAGAATAAGAATAAAGCAATAAGAAAGCTGTATTTCACTATGATATCAAGAAAGTTCTATGTGTCTACAACTGATAAAATCTCCTCCTTTTATAGTTGACAAGGAGTAACAGATTATTCTAAATAATAAAGACCATTTAATGAGACGTTACATAATCATTGCTATTAAATACTGAATAACTAACGTATAAGGTATTTAATAATGAATGTAGACTACTTTTTGTCATCAGATTCGTGTCTTCAATGTCCTTTTTATCCGTTGATATTTAATGCCTTGGATAGACACGAGAATCGTATCTAAGATTCCTTCTCGTGCCTGTTTTCTTTTCTTCTACCGTGCATGTTATCTTCCGTGCCTTTTAATCATTTATTGCTCTTTGACTGCTTGACCAATCCACGTTTCATGCCATGTCACCATTAATAAAAACTCAATTTTTTTCCAATACTGATAGTCCCCCCACTTCTCATTTATTTATCAATTAAGTAATTGGAAAGTGGATCCTGAAAAAGAATTTTTGTCACAATTAATGCTTGTGTTAGTATCGATGTCTCTTCTGTCTTTCTCATTTAATGCTCTGTACACGTGTCATCTTTTGGTTGGATCTGCAGTTTTGTTCTCATTTTTCTAGGCCTGTTCAACTTCCTCTGTTTACGAAGTGATGATTATCTTTAATATAGGCTTTCCATCATTACTTCCCTTAATTTTGACGGTTGTTCCTATATGAACTTTTAATTCACCCTTTCTTTTTCTTCTTTTTCATCAACTTCCATCTACCATTCCAATTTCCTTTCTTTCTTCTACTTTCCTCAAAGCTATCCCGCAATGGCATCTCCAAACCCTAACCCCACAAAGGTTTTGCTTCTTGATCAATTCCCTAACACAGCTGCTCCTATTAGACATTCAAGAGGCAGGGGAGGAAGACTCTGAAATACGGGATCTATACGTGGAGGCTAAACTAGTTCTGGAATTAAAGGTTCCTCTTCTAAAACTCCATCTTCAAAATATAAAGAAATTTTGAAGCCTTCTCTAGAGCCCACAATTGAAGAAATTATGCCAAATGATTTGTCTTTTGCAAGTGACAGAGCGTCCCTTCAAAAACAAATTACAAAATTGGAAAAGACTGATGCTTATCCCTCTCTTATAAATGAACTTAATATCCCTACCGTTAGGAAAGATTGCAACTGGAAAGAGGGCATCGTTCATTTATCGATTGCTTCCATAAGCCAAAGAATTTCATCTTTCAGAAATGGGTATTCATATGTTTATACATACCCCTTTACTTTGGGGTTTAAGCCTGCTGTAGACCCAGTTATCATCGATTTTGGCAGATTTTTCAACATTTGCTTAACCCAGATTGGACCTTTAGTTTGGAAGGATGTAGCTTGTTTAAGGTTTTTGTCTAATAAGGCAAAAGTTAATTTCTCCTTCCCCCATCTCATCCACTTATACCACCCTAGTCTGCTACGCCATGGGGTTTTCACTCTAACTGCAAGGAGCAAAAGAGTTTTAGTAAACGCCAATGACGATAAAGATCGTGGGTTGTATCTGCATTATATTGGTGTTCGCAAAGTGGACTTATTGGGGGAATCAAACATTCCCTTCCCCGAGATGTGGAATTTTGCACGTAAGTCTCTATTTTACTTTTCCCGTGCCTGTTTTACGAGATTTTGATTTTCTCTTTAAATTTATCCCTTTTTTGGTTTTTTGTAGCAACCATGGGAGATGTGGAACCTGTTCCTAATTTTCGTGGTTGGGTAGACTCAATTTTGAAAATTTCCCCTAAGGAATATAAGACTTGGAAATCTATCTCTTCCTTACACGGGTGGACAGTAAAAACACACGATACATATTTCTTTTCATGTATACTTTCTAGATACGTATACTAAATTTTGATGATGAACTCAAATCCTTCTTTTTATCAGGATTTGGAATAAAAGGGATGATAGCATAGGTTGCTATAGCCATGCGTACAACTGCCAACTCTGCCCTTGGTTTGGATAAGGATAAAACACTTTTAGCCAAGAGAAAAGCTTTGGTAATGGAAGCTGAAAATGAAGAAGAAGATAGTACCTCTTTGGTATCTAGGCCAAGAGCTAGGAGACGTGTTGTTTTGGATGAAGAAATTGAAGATTCTCCTGCTCGTACTTCAGCTGCAATCACTTCTTCTACAATTATTTCCACTACCAAACCTGTTTTAATCCAATCCGATGAGGAAACCGTGCCAAAAGCCACGAGTGTACCAACTCAACCTCCCTTGGATAGTGGTTTCTGGAGTGGCAAGCTCGGACCTGTTTTTGATGAAGCTCCTCTCTCTTCATTCGTTCCTTCCCTTCGATTCTTTTGCCAATTGTAAGTACTTCATCGCCAATAATTGCTTCCTTACCTTCACCAGTTGTGAATACTTCCATTCCCATTCCTGAATCAGTTTCTATAGCTTCTCCTTCCCTTCCTGCTTCAACTTTAACGACCCCTATAGTATTTTTTTTTCTACTACGCCTCATACTGTTGTTCCTTCTTCATCTTCTCTTCCAGCAGAGCGTAGCTCTAGTAGTAGAAGCTTGGCTATGAGAAGTGTTACTCTTGAAGTTCCTGCTACTCAAAGCCTTTTGAGAAAATCTGGAGGTGCGGATACGTGGCTCGAGCCTCTTATTGGGGATATTGAGAAAAATAAAATGCAAAGCCACAGCTGCTACACCTTGATGAATGACATAGTTCATTCAACTTTAAAGGTATTTTTCTTGACCTTGAAAAATATTTTCCCCCTTGTTTATTTTCATTCCTGACTTTCATGTTTCATAATTGTAGGCAAATCTCATTGGGACTGAGCTAATGGGGCGAATTTTTTTATTGGAGAAAAAGGATCGTGAGTCTACAAAGGCTATCTCCGAAGCTAGGAAAGTAGCTGAGGATGCATTACTTGAAGCAGCAAATTGGAAGGACTAATATGAGTGTGCTCAAGGGACTATAGAAGAGCTACAGGAAAACAAAGTTCATTTGGAGCAACAGAATCATAGCTTATCTTCAAAGTTAGGAGTTGCTAATGCTTCATGGGGTCAACTTAAAAAGGATAGAGAAATTTTGGAAGTTTCTTTATCTAAAACTAATGATGAAGTTAATGAGTTCAAGGCTCTTTTGGAGAAAAGGGAGGAATATGCAAAGGAATTAGCAGAGAACTTGTCTCGTGCTCAGAATGATATAAGGATTTCCTCCGAAAAGATTCGTATGTTGGAGAGTTCTCGTGTCAACCTTCAATCTTCCCTTGATTTTTACTTAGCTGAACATGAAACAATGAAGAATACTTTAATTACGTGGGGAAGAGATTATGAAAACCTGGAGAAGGATTATAATTCCTTGGTTGAGAATTTCAATTATGAGGTTAACTGGGCCTTCTTGAAATCTCGTCGTGATGCTTTAATTGAAGCTTCTTAGGAAAACTTCGACTTGCAATTTGAGTTAGCCAAAGTTTTAGACATGATTGAGAAGAATGAAGAACCAAACGAAACTCCTTCTCCTGACCAGGTAATTGACATCTCTTCTCCAATAGTGGAAACTCCGGGGGTTGAAGAGCCTTTGACTTTAGAGTCAACAGCTGAAGTTAATGAAGTTACAGTTCCAGTGGCCGAGGGTAATTTACCTACAAGACTACGACCCTTTTACACCTGATGGAGATGCCATCAACTCTGATAACTCAAATCGTCTTGCTTCGGACTCTTGGCACAAAGATGCTTACCCTATCGGGGATGATATACAATCTTTTATTTGTACTTATTTTTGTTTTGGAGCTTTTGTAGGGGGTGTGCTTAAGCCCGTTTGTAAGGA
Organism: Nicotiana benthamiana; assembly: GCA_034376525.1. NCBI lineage: Eukaryota > Viridiplantae > Streptophyta > Magnoliopsida > Solanales > Solanaceae > Nicotiana > Nicotiana benthamiana. The sequence goes on along the minus strand of CM067329.1, from coordinate 130,432,659 downwards.
TAGGTGTAAATAATGTTTTGATGCAATGTAGAATTTATTTTTCCAATTTGATGGTTTTCTTTGCAATGTCTGGTATCCAGGATACCTGTCGAGCTGTTAACTCGATTTAGCTTTTGGACGAGGTCGATTCCTTTTTCCGTTGATGGCCTTGTCCATTAGGATATTCCTTTGAACCATCATTAAAGTAGGACCCCGTCATAGTTTTAATTAGGTCGAACTCATATTTTGGCCTTGGCCATTGGATTGTTGCTTCTAACTATCATCAAAGCATGATCCCGTCGTAGTTCACATGAGTTCGAACTCATATTTTCGTCGATGGCCTTGGCCATTGGGATGTTGCTTTGAACTATCATCAAAGTAGGATCCCATCATGGTTCGAATGAGGTCGGACTCATATTTTTATCGATGGCCTTGGCCATTGGGATTTTGCTTCAAACTATCGTCAAAGTACGATCTCGTCGTGGTTCGAACGAGTTTGAACTCATATTTTCATCGATGGCCTTGGCCATTGGGATGTTTCTTCGAAATGTCGTCAAAGTAGGATCCCGTCGTGGTTCCAACAAGGTCGAATCATCTTCTCGTCGATGGCCTTGGCCATTTCACATTGGAGGTTTTATCATATTCCTGTAGAAAGATATATGTCGACTTTATTCATACAATTGATATTTAATTATATTCTTGTAAGAATGAAGTAGGATCCTGTCGTGGTTCGAATGAGGTCGAACTCTTCTTTTCGAATGGCCATTTCACATTGGAGATTTGATCATATTCCCGTAGGAAGATAAATGTCGACTTTATTCATACAATGGAGATTTTATTATATTCTTGTAAGAATCGCATGTCGCCTCTGTACATACAATGGAGATTTGATTATCTATATCCAGCCCCTTCATTACTTCAGTCCGGAGACCATGTCGACGGGCATGGTTATGAACAATACATCGAACCTCAAGACGTCACACTTGTCACCTCATTCAAAACATCACCAGGAAGACCTGATTGGGACAAATCCCGGATGAGGGAGAAAGCGTACGACTTAGGTGGCGCTTCCTTTCAGAAGTGGAAGTATTTGAGATAGGCGGCATTCTAGTTGTTTTGGAGTAGTCCTTCTTCCATTGTCTCTAATTAGAATGCTCTTTTGTTTGCTGCCACTATGATTTTCTATGGTCCGTCCCAGTTTTCCCTCATTAGGGTCCTTCGCTGCTTGTGTTTTAGCTTTGAGGGTGCAATCTCCGATCTTGAGCGGTCGCACTTTGACCTTTTTGTTGTAATAACTTTCTACTTGTTGCTTTTGGGCTACCATTCTTATGTGGGCCATGTCTCTTCATTCTTCGGCTTCATCCAGATCTTGTAGCCTATTTTTCTTATTGTTTGATCCGCTCTCGGTTGAGTATCTCAGGCTAGGCTCTTCGACCTTGACGGGCATAATTGCGTCAGTCCCGTAGACTAGTGAATATGGCGTCTCACATGTGCTGGTTTTTGGTATAGTGCGGTATGCCCATAATACTTCCGGTAGAAGTTTCGGCCATAGACCTTTGGCGTCCTCAAGCTTCTTTAACAATATATTCAGTATTACTTTATTGGAGGAATCAAATTGACCATTGCCGGTGGGATGATATGGAATGGAGAGTATTCGTTTGATGTGCCATTTTTCGAAAAATCGGTTGTTTTCTTTCAGATGAACTGGGGTCCGTTGTCATAACTAATTTCATTGGGTATGCCAAAACAACATATTATATTTTTCCATATGAACGCGATGACCTCTTGCTCACGTATCTGAGTGTATGCAACTACTTCCACCCAATTAGAAAAGTAACCAGTTAAAACCAAAAGGAACGTACCTTATCTCGTCCTGCCGGGAGGGGTACAAAAATATCCATCCCCCCACTTTATGAATGGCCATGGTGAAGTTACAGAATGAATGAGTTCCCCCCGCTTGATGTATCAGAGGGGCGTACCTTTAAAATTTTTCATATTTCCTGACGTAGTTCGCGCTTCTTTTTTCATGGTGGGCCAGTAGTATCCGGCGCGGATGAGGCATTGGACGAGGGTGGGGTTTCCCACGCGAGTGCTGCAATGCCCCTCGTGTACTTTTTCTAGTATAACCTTGTTTGATTTTCCCCAAGACATTTAGCTAGGGGGCCGCCAAATGTTCTCATGTAGAGATTACCGATTACGAGGCAGTATCTAGCAGCATGTATTCGAAGCTTTTTGGATCTTTCTTATCTTTTGGGAGCTTTCCATCCTGCAAATATGCTAGGAGGTGGTTGCGCTAGACCCAAGTTAGGTTTACAGAATGTACCTCGACGTATTCTATTGCGGAATGGAGAAGGGTCACCACGTTTTTCCTTGTTGATATTTTTAGTGGCTGCCGCTAGCTTGACGAAGTTGTCTGCTTCGATATTCTGTGCCCTAGGTATTTTGTCAATGCTACATTCATCGAATTATGGTAGCAGTTTTTGAATTTCCAACTAGTACTTTTGTAGTTCATGTTCTTTGATTTGGAAAGTCCCGGTGACTAGGTTGACCACGTCGCAATTGAGGATGAGTCATCGGGCGCCATGAGGAATAATTTCAATCCTGACATCGCACCTTCATACTCGGTCTCATTGTTTGTCACCCCCGAGCATCGTATATACTGGCAAATTACTTCACCCATAGAAACCTTGAGGACGAGCCCCAGTCCTAATCCCGAGGCATTAGATGTGTCGTCGGTGTAGAGAACCCAGAGATTGGTATGTGCGGAAGCGCAGAGCGCCTCATGCTCTACTTCAGGAAATATTTCTTTACTGAAATCAGTAATGAATCGGAGAGCACCTATGACTTAATGGCAATTTGTGATTGGTATGTTATGCCGTACTCGCTTAATTCTATGGCCCATTTGGCCAATCTACCGATAGTTAGGATTTGTGTAGGATGCCCCTCAGAGGGAAGGTTTTCACCACTTTTATGGGGTGATAATAAAAATATGGTCTAAGATTTCGTGAAGCTACGACTAGTGTCAAAGCTAGTTTTTCAAGGTGAGGGTTCCTTGTTTCAGCAACGATTAAGGTTTTGCTGATATAGTAAATCGGAGATTGCGTACCTTTGGTTTTGCGGATCAAGACTGTGCTTACCGCGACTTCGATGACTGCTAGGTACACAAGTAGGCAGTCACCTGGGTCTGCCTTGACGAGTAGTGGTGGCGAAGATACATACGCTTTCAACTTTCTTAGGGCGCCGATGCATTCCGCAATCCTTTGCAGTTTGTGGTATTTCCTTAGCAGATTGAAGAATTCATAACATTTGTTCGATGATCGTGAGATGAACCTCGATAGGGCGACTATTCATCCTGTTAATTTCTGCACTTGCTTTTTGCTAGTCAATATCTCCAGTATTCCTTTGATGGCCCTCATCATATCCGGGTTGACGTCGATACCCTTTGTGACACCAGCAAACCAAGGAACTTTCCTGAGGTAATGCCGAATACGCATTTTTCGGGATTCAGTTTCATCTCGTATCACCTCAATATCTCGAAGACTTCCTTCAAATGGCCAATGTGATCCTCTTTCTTTTTCGATTTTATTAGCGTGTCATCAATGTAAACTTCCATGGTCTTATCGAGTAGTTCTTTGAATATTTTGGTGACTAACCTTTGATACATCTCCCCTGCATTTTTGAGTCCGAACGTCTGTCACACCTCCTATTTCCGGCACCGCGAGGGTGGCAAGGAGTTTTTTCAATTAAAGGACAATCGGAACGAGATTTGTTTATTATTTATTCAGAGTCGCCACTTGGGAGATTAATGGTGTTCCAAGTCACCGGTTAAATCCCGAATCGAGGAGAAAAATGACTCTGTTTAACAGTCCGCACACCAAAAATCCGGATAAGGAATTCTGTTAACCCGGGAGAAGGTGCTTCGGCATTCCCGAGTTCCGGGGTTCTAGCACGGTCGCTCAACTGTCATATTCAGCTTATTTATCTAATTTTATTACAATTATGAACTTATGCAAATTTTAACCTTTGTCCGCTTTTATCATTATTTTTTTAAAAAAAAAAACAAATTGCAACGTCGTCGGAATATATCTCGAACCGCGCCACATAAATGTATCCGCAATTTTTGATATGTTCTGACTTCGTTGGAATTTGGATTTGGGTCACATAAATGTGTACCCGAGTTAGGGAAGATAACATTATTAATTACGCGCCTAAAGATACTAACGCATTATTATTTTGAGAAAGACATGGAATTCGCGAAACGGCATGTCCCGCAGTCTAAGTAATTTTTATTAACCATGTATGAGAACCCCGCAATTGTAATGTACCGTGGCAAGGCACGCCTCCTTTATTTTAAGGATATCCTAAAGTGGCTACTTTTTTTCTGTTTAAATTTGTCTCTAAAATAAAGAAAGAAAAATCCCAATTAATTACGAGCTTAAAAGTAAAATAAAAATGTAACACACTAAGGGCTAGATTAAGGCAAATATTAGTGGAAAGGAAAAAATAAAAAAATTGAAGTTAAAAATAAAAGAAATTAAAAATTATAAATAAACTAAAAAAAATCGACAACTAATATTTAAAAGCAATTAATTATAGCTAGATTAAAACTCACATTGTTATATAAAAACCATCGATGTTAATTCCTAAAGTGACTACATTTCTATTTTTTGTCTGTCTCAAATATTAAAAAAAAATACTAATTAATTTACATGTTTGGCAAGTTCGGGCCTCTTAGTAGTTATTATATTAATGCGAATGAAAATTGCACTCGAGCTCGTAAAAATGAAGGATTGTTTCGTGCCTTATTCTACAAGCGAATATTACTAGAGTTGGTAACTACATCCTAATAGTTCATTATAATTATAACTTCAATTAGTCCAATAAAACTGAATACAGTCCAGCTATACAAAGCTGGCAGAAATCTACGTAAGAGTAGTATAAGAAATGTTCTAAAATAAAATCATGTAAAGAAGAAAAGTTAAATCAAAACTTCAAACTTCCATTTTTATACGTATTTATGCTTCTATATTTTTCAGGTTACAATAGCCAGTGTTACAGTCGTGTACCTAGTATTTGGAAAGCAAAGAAGAGGAAGAAGTCAGTAGTGCAGCACTAGCACAACACATCAATAACAGGTTCAGCAACCAAAGCAGTAAACCGGTAACAAACAGTGCAGGAAGACCCTAAGAATAGATTTAAAAATCAAGCATAAAATCCAGCAATAACCAGTGAAGTAGTAACAGTAATAGTTCTGATATTCAGCAGCAAAGAAAAGACCTCCCTTTTATTCTTAAGTTCTGAAATTTTTTATCTCTAAAATTCTTCCCCGTATTGAAATAATTTTTTTCTCTCTAATTTCCCCGACCAAACTTTTTCTTCACGGAATGTTCTCCTCCTTTTTTTCTAAGTGACAAATGACTTCTATTTTATTACCCAAGAAATACTCATTTCTTCTACCCTTTAATTATTATTCCTCCCGTTTGATTATTACTATTTCTAGTTCTCAATCAGTAAAAGCACTCAAACGTGGACCCCACAGTCCACTCTCTTTTTACTTTAATCATTATGCTCCCCACATGTCTTGTCCCCTCTTTTTACTTTACATAATTATGTTCCCCATTATATTTTTAAACAATTCTTTCAATTTTCAATTCCAAAAATACCCCCCAAAATTACTGAAAATTACTACTCTACCCCTGTCAGCTATAACCAATTCATATAAATCAATTAACCAAAATATAGCCACTATAACCAATTCTTAATCAAATTCAACAAAAAAATTCAAATCATATGATGAACAATAAAGAACAAAAATTATTTTGACTGAAAAACATTTTTAACAACAAATATATATTCAAATTCAACAACAATAACAAGCGAGTATGTTCAAATCACTAAGTTCAAATTCAAATTAACTTAAACTGATCAAACAAACAAATTTCAATGTCTAACTCAAATCAACAACAACAACAACAACAACAACTACCCAGTATAGTCCCACAAAGTGGGGTCTGGGGAGGGTAATATGTAACGAGCCTTACTCCTACCCGTAAGGGCAGAGAGGCAGTTTCTAATCGACCCTCGGCTCAGTGAAGGGAAGGAAAAACAAAAACAAAAACAAATTTATATTTAAACAGAATAATAAATTGGATTCAATTAGCTAAACTCAACGATCAATTAATATTCAAATTAAATCTAGCAGTATTGTAACCAAGATGAAAGACTAACATACTTCAACATTAAAACTAATTTCTTTTAAATAAAAACAAACTGAAGAAATAAACAAGAAAATGATAAACACAAATCAAGAAAATAATCAAACATGTACTGATTTTAGATATGAAAATATCAAACAAAATACAGACAGAAGTGAAACTTAAACCAACTAACGGGATCGAAACAATAACGAACTTGAACGAGACAAATCTGCCCGGAAATTTTGAAACCCAGAATAATTCAAATCTTCCTGGAATCTCAACAACGATCTCAACGAATCCATGACCAACTTGGCAATATATATATACATATATACATATATATAAATATATGTATATATTCATAGACGAGGTTCGTTTGGTGGTTATCACGCCGTCAACGTGGCGTGGCGTGACTGGACGTCGTCGAGCTGGATGGAGGTTGACGGAAAATGGGACGGTGGGGCTAGAGACGGGGTGAGGCTATGTTGACGTTCGGTGGAATGTGTGCGTGCGTGTTAGTCGACGGGCAGGCTCGGGAAACAACTTATACAGCTCGTTCAAATGTTGAAAAAGAAGATCAACACTGGGAGGGGTGTTCGTCAGGTCTGTTTGGTTAGAGATGAGGAAGACGCTAGTGGTTGTTGGTCGTGGAGGCAACAGCTTTGCAGGAGGCTGGTTAACGGAGATGAGTCTGTCTGGCGGCTGGGTGGTCATTTAGTACAGAGTGACGATGTGGGGGTTGGGTTAGGCAGCTGAGGATGACGATGGTAGTTTTTCTGTCGTGGGGAATGTACAGTGGCCATGGGGGGCAGCTATGGAGGTTGAAGAAGAATGTGAAAGGCTAGGATTTTGTTGTTTGTTCACTTAGGGAAGAAGAAGACCACATATTTTTCTCTCTAGTGTGTAGTATGAGGCTGATGAGTTTAGGGTGTGTAGGGTTTTGGTTATTTGGGGAATGGATCAGGTCGGGTTGTAAGTTGGGTAGAGGTATTTTGGGCCTAGTTTGTTTAAAACCCAATCCGAGTTTTAACTCTTTCTCTCTTTGTTTCTTTTTCCTTCTTATTCAACTTCCTAAAATAAAACTAAAATGCTACGATTAAATTATAAAAGCCAAAATCATCTTAAGGTACTAATTGACTTCTAATAACAATTATCACATAAAATTAAATAATAATTAAGGCATAATCATACAATTTGGACATTAAAGGCTAAAAATTCAAATGATGCATATTTTAGTGATTTTCAGTTTGTAAAACAAACTTGACTACTCCTAAATGTAGAATTAAATCCTAAATGTAAATGTAACATATTTTTGTATTTTTTATTAATTTAACGAATAAACATGCACAGATAAATGCAAATAATAAAAGAAAAATAACACAAAATTCACAAAAATTGCAAGCAAACTAAAAAAATTATTTTATTTTGAACTTTCTTGGAGTAATTCATATATAGGGCAAAAATCACGTGCTCACAGCTGCCCCTCTTTGTCCGAAAGCACGAAGAGTTTTCGTGAATAGATAAAGTGAGCGGATACAAGCGATTTTTGCCCGTTGGAATACTCTGTGAGAAGCATTTGTTTGAAAGTGTTCACCGAAACTTTGCTTCGAAGGTTTCCTACATATCCCTGGCTAAAAGGAAATCAGGCCAATGTAGTTCGAGAAGTTTTGGTAGCTGCGACTACCGTGGAACTGTGGTTCTGATGTTATTGCTGATGTATGCTGTTACCACTGCTTTACTGATCTCCTCATTACACCGTATCAAAGATATAAACAAGAAGCTATGCTAGCCTACAGATCACAAGATCTTATCTATCTTCAATTTGTTTTTGGTGGCCTTGCTTCCTTGTCAGCTTGTGTTTCCTCCGGTGCTTGTTTCCTCCAAAACTGACGGGGATGTCATTGGCCTTTTGCCTTTTCAGAACACAAATTTCATCATTTTGTTATGTTTGCTGGGGATACTGCTTCCTTCATCAAACTTGTTATGCTGGTGTATTTTTTTGTGACCATCTGCATCATCGTCTTTTGACTTTGAAAATATTCCTTCGTTCTACAAGCGGGCTCCTGACTTCATCAATAACTTTAAAAATAAAATGCATTTGACAATGAGTTATAAATATAGATTTTGGCAATGTTTATACAAGCAGGAGCAATCGGGTCAAAACAAATTAAATGTCCTTTTGAGGAAGGATTAGATTCAATATCCTATTTGAGGGCGAATGAATCCAAAATTATCCTATTCGAAGGCGGATGAACCTATAGTATCCTATTCGAGAGCGGATGACCCATAATATCCTATTCGAAGGTGGACAAACCTATAATACCCTATTCAAAGCTGGACAAACCTATAATATCCTATTCGAAGGTGGAAAACCTATAATATCCTATTCGAGGGCGGACGAACCCAAAAGATATCCTATTCGAAGGCGGATGAACCTATAATATCCTATTCGAAGGTGGATGAACCTATATTATCCTATTCGAAGGCGGATGAACATATAATATCCTATTCGAGGGCAGACGAACCCAAAATATATCCTATTTGAAGGAGGATGAACCTATAATATCCTATTCGAATGCGGATGAACCAATAATATCCAATTCGAAGGCGGATGAACCTATAATATCCTATTCGAAGGCGGATGAACCTATAGCATCCTATTCGAAGGAGGATAAACCTATAATATCCTATTCGAAGCCGAATGAACCTATAATATCCTATTCGAGGGCGGATATACCTATAATATCCTATTCGATGGCGGATATACCCATAATATCCTATTCGAAGGCGGATGAACCTATAATATCCGATTCGAAGGTGGACAACCTATAATATCCTATTCGAAGGTTGATGAACCTATAATATCCTATTCGAAGAAGGACGGCCTATAATATCCTATCGAAGGTGGACAAACCAATAATATCCTATTCGAAGGTGGATGAACCTATAATATCCTGTTCGAAGGTGGATGAACCTATAATATCCTATTTGAAGGCGGACAACCTATAATATCCTATTCGAAGGCGGATGAACCTATAATATCCTATTCGAAGGCGGATAACCTATAATATCCTATACGAAGGCGGACAACCTATAATATCCTATTCGAAGGCGGATGAACCTATAATATCCTATTCGAAGGCGGACAACCTATAATATCCTATTCGAAGGCGGATGAACCAATAATATCCTATTCGAAGGCGGATGAACCTATAATATCCTATTCGAAGGCGGACGAACCTATAATATCCTACTCGAAGGCGGATAAACCTATACTATCCTATTCGAAGGAGGATGAACCTATAATATCCTATTCGAAGGCAGATGGACCTATAATATCCTATTCAAAGGCAGATGAATCCTATTTTATCCCATTCGAAGGCAGATATACCCATAATATCCTATTCGAGGGCGGATATACCCATAATATCCAAATATCCTATTCGAAGGCGAAAAAACCAAAAATATCCTATTCGAAGGCGGATGAACCTAAATTGTCTTATTCGAGAGCGGATGAACCCAAATTATCCTATTTGAAGGCAGATGAACCTAAAAATATTCTATTCGAAGGTGGATGAACCTATAATATACTATTCGAAGGCGGACAAACCTAAAATATCCTATTCGAAGGCAGACAAACCTAAAATATCCTATTCGCGGGCGGATGAACCCAAAATTATCCTATTCGAAGGTGGACAATCCTATAATATCCTATTCGAAGGCGGATAGACCCATAATTATCCAATTCGAAGGTGGACAGACCTATAATATCCTATTCGAAGGTGGATGAACCTATAATTATCCTATTCGAAGGTGGACAAACCTACAATATCCTATTCGAAGGCGGATAGACCCTATAATATCATATTCGAAGGCAGATGAACCTATTATTATCCTATTCGAAGGCGGATGAACCAATAATTGTCCTATTTGAAGGCGGGCGAACCTATAATATCCTATTTGAAGGCGGATGAATCCATAATGTCCTATTCGAAGGCGGATGAACCTATAATATCCTATTCGAAGGCGGATGAACCTATAATATCCTATTCGAGGGCGGAAGACCCAAATTATCCTATTCGAGGGCGGACGACACATAATATCCTATTCGATGGTGGACGAACCTAAAATATCCTATTCGAAGGTGGATGAACCTAGAATATCCAATTCGAAGGCGGATGAACCTATTTTCAAAATTTGAAATTTAAAGAGTGAAATGTATAATTCTATTATACGGGTGGACTCCCGACTTCAAAACTTGAAATTATCTTACCTCTGACCATTTTTCTTAAAATTGTGTTGTCTTGCTATCCCATAAAACTTGAATTGATTTCCTCGTTCCTCCGAAAAAATTTTCGACAATGGTAGAAAATGTTTTGCCCCAGTTTTGGTGCTCTTCCTTGTGGAATGTCTTTCCGCCATTAATAAGATTACCTTTTCCTGCTTCAAATTTAAGAAAATTTGTTAGTCTTAAACATGGTGAGTGGTCGTGCCACTCCTGCCGGTGATTGTTTTTCCTTTTCTCCCTTCCCCAGTTTTGTTTTTAGTCATGCTATCAAAGCTTGCTGGGGATTATTTTGATGGGGATGAATTTTCCTTTTCTTCTTTACCCACTCTGTATTGTCCGAACCTCTTAGAACTTGGTCGGAATTCTTTTGGGTATGCTCTTACACCTCGTTGATCTGATGGGGACCCTCTGGGACTTTGGTCCACAATTTTCTCAACTATTGTTTTCCTGTTTTTCCCCATACCTTCCTTGACATATTATTCGACCATGCAACAAACCTTTTTTTGCCTTGTCTCTTGCCTGTCCTCTTCCATTTTTCTTTGTACCATTTCGGCAACTGGTAGTAAGCTCTGAAAGATCTTTCTCAAAATAAATTTATGGAAGAAGTCTTTTAAACAAAGAAATGAAAAGATAGAAAAAGAAAATTTTTCTGAACAAATGCTGGAAAAGAAAAGAAAGGAACTTATCAGGGTGGTATAACCGATCCCAACGATCATGTCGTGCATTCTGGATTAATCAACCCAGTCTATTTGTATCAATCAATCTTTCTGATGTCTTCACTTGCTGGTGATAAACAGGTGCCCAACTCTTCGCAAAATGCGGATCCCTTCCGCCAATCTTATCTCGTCGCCTCATAGTTCCCTTCGAGGGGGTTTTCACTAATAAGACTCTCTCATTTTGCTTCTCTCATCTTACATTGCCTTATGGTGCCCGTGAAGGTTTTCACTGATAAGACTCTCTCATTTTATTTTCTCAGCTGGGGATTGGAGTGTTACCTATAAGATTCTCTTTACTGGGAATTCTTTTGGCTATCAATTCTTTTCAGCTCATGATCCTCATTCAGTCGGGGACCAGCGTGTTATTCTCGGCTTTCATTTGTCTGTCTTGGCACCTCTCGAATACTGATCGAGCGGTCTTTTTAGACATCAATATGGGTTTTATGTAGGGCTTAAAAGAAAAGGAGATAAAAATTCAAAATAACTCTGATGGGTAAAACATTTCAACTCCTGGAATCACACCTCTTTTTAAAAATTTAAAAACATAACTTATGCCCCAATTTTCTTGCTTGGGGGATTTTTATTTTTTATGACACTTTGTCACGCTATGACCGAGCCATGAGGCGCCTACATATCCTCTTTGAGGAATCAGGTCAAACGTAGTTCCCAGATTCCTTTTATTTATATATGTTGACTTTCCTTTTTGTTTTTGTTATCATTTTTTCTTTCTTCTTTTTTTCCACTTTTTTTCTTTTTATTTTTTTTTCATTTTTCATTATCATTTTCATTTAATGATTCAAAGAGAGGGGTATGAAAGAATAAATAAGGCTCAAAGGGGGAAGCAAAGGCTAAAGTGTTTGGATAGTAGAAAAATTGCCTCCATCATTTCATTCTCCGATTAATGCCAAGTGCAAACAAACAAACAGTTATGATCAAAGAAGTCATACAAAATACATCTTGGCTGCATCAGAATTGATAGCCATGTTGATCCATCTTTCCTCGACATCTGTCAAACATAAAGCGTTATTGGATCACACTCTTGTCACAATGAATGGTCCTTTCCAGTTATGGCGAACTTGCCTTTTACTTCGGCCTGATGTGGCAGGATTTGTTTCAATACTTGCTGCCCTACTTCAAATTTCCTGGGGCGCACCTTCTTATTGTATGCTCTTGCCATTCTCTTCTGATACAACTGGCCATGGCATACTGCTGCCAATCTTTTTTCATCGATTAAGCGCAACTCCAATCGGGGTTTGACACATTCATCATCATCAATCCCAGCCTCGGTGAAAATTTAGAGAGGCGGAATTTCAACCTCTACTGGTATCCCTATTTTAGTTCTGTATACCAACAGATAAGGAGTTGCAACTACTGAAGTAGGAACAGTAGTGCCATAACCCAACAATGCAAATGGTAGCTTCTCATGTCGTTGCCTGGATCCTTCTGCCATTTTCCTCAATATCTTCTTTATGTTATTTTTGGCCGCCTCAACCGCTCCATTCGGGTTTTAACCCACTCATTATCATCAATCTACTTCTTGTATTATTAGTTAATAATCAGATAGATTTTTTTAGACTGGGTTTAAGATCCATCGTGCATGCCATGGCATTCGAACCAGTATAAAGATAACTGGAGAAAGAAAAAAGAAAAAACAAATTAAAATAAAGTAAAAGTGAAGAATTTTTTTTCATTTTCGTTGAATAACGGGATAACAAAGTTTCAAACTTTGACAAATACAAAAATAAAAGAAACCGGATTACAACCCCGAAATGATCCAGAAAATAAGAAGGAAAATCAGAGCCTACTACCAAGACTTCCTCCAGTTGACCTAGGCATGGAGCGTCATTCCAATTAACAAGCACGGCATTTTTAGCCATTGAGCTTCGCATCCATATTGTCAAGATGGCTATCTGCTTCAAGATCTTCAGCTTTAGTCAGTACATTCTCATACCCCATGTCACCGGGCATCATCCCCAAAAAGTGTGCATCATTATGTTTATGTAAAGAATTCAGCGTGATATTCTGGGTGTCACTATCTTGAATCAAATTTTCCTGGATCTTGTGCTTCCAGCTTACCACAAACCGATCACCCCAGCTTTCTCAAAATTCAAAACAAAATATGTTAGAATGGACTTAGTCGGTCCTCATTATTAACAACATCTTTTGTTTCTATTTTTCTTTTTTGGTTGTGGTCGAATCTTATGGAGATTTCCTACGTATCATGACCCCGCATGAATCAGACCTTGGGTAGTTCGGGCAAATAAAATGTAAATGACAACAAAATATTTTTTGGAATTTTCCATTTTCACAATAAAACTGACCAACTTAACGATGAAATGGTGACTCGAAAATCAAATGACCCATATACTCTAATCAAAAGAAATACAAACCTAAAAACAAAATGACAGATTTCGTCACATATATGTCAATTTTGACCCAAAAATCCGAATGATATTCGCTTAACCACTGACTCTTTTTCTTGTTTCTTAAAATAAAATAAATGACCTGGTATTGCAAACACGCCCTTCCAGCGCCTCATGGACGAAGATTTTAATGCGGTGCGGGTCAAAAATCAAAATATGACCAATGGTGGCTGTCTATGCACAGTCAGCTTCCCGGTGCCCCGCTTGGTAATATTTGGCTATTTTTGACAAAAACGGCATCACCCGATTTTTATGACTCTTTTCCTATTTTCACAATTAACATAAATGACCCGGCATTGCAAAACACGACCTTTCATCGCCTCGAGGACAAAAGATTTAAGGCTGTGGGGGTAAAAAATCAAAACATGACCAAAGGCGCCGTGTATGCAGAGTTAGCCTTCCGGCGTCCCGTTTGCAAACATTCGGCTATTTTCGCAAAACGGCATCACCTAACTTATTTTTGACGCAAATTGAAAATTTTTGATATCTTTTTTGTTGTTTTTACGAAAGGAAGGTTGGACCCGATGAGGGTTGCCTACGCATCCCACATCCGGGTGAGAATCAAACCAGCGTAGTTCGCCAAATTAACCAAACCATTTTTAAAAAAACCTTTTTTCATTTTTAGAATTAGCAAAAATCAAAACCACTTTCAAAAGCACGACTCTTTTCATTTTTATTTTTTGGCATTTAAAAAAAACTATTTTAAAAACAAGACTCTTTTTCAAAGCAAGACAAACTATTTTTCTTTTCTATTTTTGAAAACAAGACAAAATACGACTCTTTTTTGTTCCATTTTCAACAAAATAAAAACAACCTATTTTTCCCACACTAAAAACGAAGACTCTTTTCTTTTTCAATAAAACAACCTATTTTCTTTTCTGTTGGCAATAAACTATTTTGAAAACAAGAAAATCCAAAAATAAGGACTTTTTTTTCAAATAAATCAAAAAAAAACAACTCCCTTTTTTCTTCATTTTTTTTTCCAAAATTTTGGTAGAGTTCCGCCACTATTTGGAAATTGATATTCTAAAAGTATGTAATTAACACTCTACACTGCTAGTTTTTTTAACAAGTTTCCAATATTCAAAGCCGGCCAGCACCAGTCCGAAGCAAACAAATGCATTAAAGAAACAGGACGCGGCAGGATGGTCTTTTTACTTCAATTAGCTTGGCCTAGACGCACCCAACCACCGTGTTGAGTCCCCTAAGTCAAACGCACATGATGCAAATAAACGTTCCTACTAGGGATCCGCATGAAGTCTTGTCATACTAGGTTTTACTGCCATGGGTGTGAGGAGTATCTAGACTGGCCATAAAACGAGTGGACAACTCGAGTTGGGAAGGGGTAGCTAACGGGAGCAATGCTTTTCTGACTTTAGCTACTGGACCCCGTTCTTAAATACGGGTGACTGATAATCCTTCACCGGGAGCCCAAGACCACCGGCTTTATCTCAACAAAGAATAGGGTGCGTATCCGCGATTCCCGAGGTTGTATTCAGAAGACTCAGAGGGGGTGCGCAAGAAGACAGTTTATAATACAGTTCAACAATATCAAAGCGGTAAAACAGTCAACTAGCACATTAAGAACAAATAATGTAACAAAAATCAGATAAAGACAAATATAACAATTAATCTAAGCTCGAATTTCTAACCCTGAACTAGTGGTTCCGGGTTATTAGTCCCCAGCAGAGTCGCTAGAGCTGTCACACCTCCTTTTTCCGGCACCGCGAGGGTGGCAAGGAGTTTTTTCAATTAAAGGACAATCGGAACGGAATTTATTTATTATTTATTCAGAGTCTCCACTTGGGAGATTAATGGTGTCCCAAGTCACCGGTTAAATCCCGAATCTAGGAAAAGAATGACATTGTTTAATAGTCCGCACACCAGAAATCCGGATAAGGAATTCTGTTAACCCGCGCTACATAAATGTATCCGCAATTTTATATATGTTCCAACTTCGTTGGGATTTGGATTTGGGTCACATAAATGTGTACCCGAGTTAGGGAAGACAATATTATTAAATATGCGCCTAAAGATACTAACGGGTTATTATTTTGAGAAAGCCGTGGAATTCGATAAACGGCATGTCCCGTAGTCTAAGTAATTTTTATGAACCAAGTATGAGGGCCCCGCAATTTGTAATGTATTGTGATTACATTTTTCCTATTTAAATTTGTCTCTAAAATAAAGAAAGAAAAATCACAATTCATTACGAGCTTAAAAGTAAAATAAAAACGTAACACACTAAGGACTAGATTAAGCCAAATATTAGTGGAACGAAAAAAATTAAAAAAAAAATCGAAATAAAAATAAAAGAAATTCAAAATTATAAATAAACTAAAAAAATTGAAATTATAAATAAACTAAAAAAATTTGACAACTAATATTTAAAAGCAATTAATTATAGCTAGATTAAAACTCACATTGTTATATAAAAACTGTCGAAGTTAAATCCTAAAGTGACTACATTTCTATTTTTTGTTTGTCTCAAATATTAAAAAATCCTAATTAATTTACGTGTTTGGCAAGTTCGGGCCTCTTATAAGTTACTAGATTAATGCGAACGAAAATTGCACTCTAGCTCGTAAAAATGGGGAATTGTTTCGTACCTTATTCTACAAGCGAATATTACTACAGCTGGTAACTACATCCTAATAGTTCATTATAATTATAACTTAAATTAATCCAAATCAAACTGAATACATTCCAGCTATACAAAGCTGACAGAAATCTACTTAACAGTAACATAAGAAATGTTTTAATATGAAATCATGTAAAGAAGAAAAGTTAAATCAAAACTTCAAACTTCTATTTTTTTACGTATTCATGCTTCTACATTTTTCAGCTTACAATAGCCAGTGTTACAGTCGTATACCTGGTATTTGAAAAGCAAAGAAGAGGAAGAAGTCAGTAGTGCAGCAGTAGCACAACACAGCAACAACATGTTCAACAACCAAAGCAGTAAACTAGTAACAATTAGTGCAGGAAGACACCAGGAATAGATTTAAAAACCAAGCAGAAAATCCAGCAATACCAAGTGAAGTAGTAACAGTATTAGTTCTGATATTCAGCAGTAAAGAAAAGACCTCCCTTTTATTCTTATGTTATGTAATTTTTTATCTCTATAATTCTTCCTCGTATTGAAATATTTTTTTTCTCTAATTTCCCCTCCCTAAATTTTTCTTCACAGAATGTTCTCCTCCTTTTTTTCTAAGTGACAAATGACTTCTATTTTATAACCCTAGCAAGACTCCTTTCTTCTACCCTTTAATTATTATTCCTCTCCTTTAATTATTACCTACTATTTCTGATTCCCAATCAGCAAAGGCAGGCAAACATGGACCCCACAATCCACTCTCTTTTTAATTTAGTCATTATGCTCTCCACATGTCTTGTCCCCTCTTTTTACTTCACATAACTATGTTCCCCACAATATTTTTAAACAATTCTTCCAATTTTTAATTCCAAAAATACCCCCAAAGTTACTAAAAATTACTACTCTACCCCTGTCATCTATAACCAATTCATCTAAATCAACTAACCAAAATATATCCACGATAACCAATTCTTAATCAAATTCAACCAACAAATTCAAATCATATGATGAACAACAAAGAACAAAAATTATTTTGACTGAATAACATAACAAATATATTTTCAGATTCAACAACAATAACAAGCAAGTATGTTCAAATCACTAAGTTCAAATTCAAACTAACTTAAACAGATCAAACAAACAAATTCCAATTTCTAACTCAGATCCAAATTTATATGTAAACAGAATAATAAAACGAATTCAATTCGCTAAATTCAACAATCAATTAAACTTCAAATTAAATCTAGCAGTATTGCAACCAAGATGAAAAACTAACATACTTCTACATTAAAAATAAATTCTTTTAAATAAAAACAAACTGAAGAAATAAACAAGAAAATGATAAACACGAATCAAGAAAATAATCGAACATATACTGATTTTAGATCTGAAAATGTCAAAAAAAATATGGATAGAAATGAAACATAAACAAACTAAACGGATCGAAACAATAATGAACTTGAACAAGACAAATTTGCCCGGAAATTTTGAAACCCAAAATAATTCGAATCTGCCCAAAATCTCAACAGCGATGTCAACGTATCCGTGACCAAATTGGCAATATATATATATATATATATATATATGTATATATATATATATATATGTATATATATATATATATATGTATGTATGTATATATATATATATGTATATATATATATATGTATATATATATATATGTATATATATATATATATGTATATATATATATATATATATATGTATGTATATATATATATACACACACACATATATATACATATATATGTATATATGCATAGACGAGGGTGGTCGACGAGGTTCGTTTGGTGGCTGTCACGGCGTCAACGTGGCGTGGCGTGACTGGACGTAGTCGAGCTGGCTGGAGTTTGACGGAAAATGGAACTGTGGGGCTAGTAAACTAAAACATTATTTTATTTTGAATTTTCTTGGAGTAATTCATATATAGGAAAAAATAATGTGCTCACAACGTCATTACCTTGTAGCGGTACTTTTCTCGGTGGGTGATGAAAGTGGTCTTTTCTTGATCTTCTTCATACATTAGAATTTGGTTGTAACCAGAGTAAGCATCTAAGAAGCTCAGTAGTTCATGTCCTGCTGTTGCATCGATGAGCTAGTCGATGTGTGGTAACGGAAAAGAATGTTCGGGCATGCTTTGTTCAGGTCGGTAAAGTCGACACACATCATCCATTTCCCGTTCTTCTTTTGACCATGACCTCGTTAGCGACCCATTTGGGATATTTTGACTCTTGGATGGAAACATTAGCGAGTAATTTATCAACCTCCTCGCTGATGTAAGACCCCGTGAAAATGAGTGCTCAATTCCTAGTAACTCATAGAGTCGGGTCCATCGATATGTCGGAACCCCTTTTTTACCGATTTCACATTTAAAAATCTAGAGTCAAATTTTTTAGGAAAAATATCATTTCTGCGGTTAGGAATGCAGTCGCAGATCAGGTATGCGGACCGCATATCGACCACAGAATGAATCAGTGAGTAGCCAAATTTCATGTGAGAATGAGATCCATTATGCGACCGCATAAACGATATGTGGACCGCATAGTCGTCACATAAATTTCTGGAGGATTTGTGGAGGTCAATTCTGCGGTGCTATTTGCGATCGCAGAACGTGTATACGGACCGCATTCTCGCCGCATACCCAAATAGAGAGGCCTGCAATTTGGGACCATTTTGCGGTCCAATATGCGGACAGCATGTCAACTATGCAATCACATAGTTAACCGCAGATCCGTCGCGAACATCAGTTTTCTAAAAATTTTAAACTTGACCTTTTTCTAATGAAACACCGAAACCCCTCATTTTCACACATTTTATTAACAAAACAAGAGAGAGGAAAGGAGAGTTCTTGAGAGAGAAAGGAATTTCAATCAAATTGATCCTCCAAAACCATCCTGGCCGGGAAAATTTAAGTTATTTTCTTTATCTCCACTCTTACAGGTATCCTCCAAAACCATCCGGGCCGGGAAAATTTAAGTTATTTTCTTTATCTCCACTCTTACAGGTAAAACCCCTAACCCTTTCCCCAATTTATCTAAGTTAAGATTAAGGGAAGGGAGTCTCATGCTTTGATTTTGAACTAATAATTGAAAACCCTCATGCATGTCACTCAAACCGAGAATCTAGTGAAAGGAAAATTGGATAGAAGTAGAGGACTGTGCTAGATAGCGTGGTGACTGAGAATAGGAGCTTGAAAAGGGAATTTGACTCTAGATATGTATGGCTAACCTTGATTCTTGTGAAATCGCCTTGCTTGATATGTGAATTGTTTGGTAGTTGATATCCGCGTTGGTAATTTGTGAGTTTCTTGTGACTGCTTTGATTCTGACGACACCTTGCGATGAAAGTCGAATAACAAGTGATTGGGGGAATCCGTAAATGGTGATAACAATGTACTTGAAATGTTGTGGGAAATTGTGGTAACTTGAATTGAGTATGAATTGTCGAAGGTTATGAAATTGGTACTAATAGTTATGGAAACACTTGTGACCTTGTTGTGGTGATGTCCTGAGGGAAAATTGTTGTTTATCTTTGTGAATTGATGTTTTGTTGTTCTTGTTATGAATAGAAACTATACTGCGTCGGATTGCTCGCCGCAACACGGTGTAATAAGGTGTGGGTTGGTGTGATAAGGGTGGCCGAGGTAATAAGGGTGGAAAAAGTGATCGAAATCGCTATTGATATATATATATATATATATATATATATATATAGACACACACACACACATACATTGAACAAAATTATGAAATCAATGATGTGGAATTGTGAAATGAGACAGCATGAGAGTTTGTAACTTGTGGGGCACTGATTGCCCCTTTGTTACTAATTGTACCTTCTATGCGTGATTGGTTGTTGATTCCATTGTTGGCATATGGCTTGAGTTTACTTGGGATAAGTTTTGTTCATACATACCAGTACAATTCAAATGTGTTGACGTCCCTTTTACCGGGGGCGATACGTTCGTGTTATGATTGTAGGTGGATCTTCAGCATGTACTCCAGTCCACCGTCCATAGCTCTTCCTCATTCCCCGTCAGCTGTATTAGTGAGCCTTTTTCCTTCCGGGGTCCTGCGTGGCTCATGCCACCCTCGTTTCTTGTATTTTGGAGTCTTACTTTGGTTCATCTAAAAAGGTATAGTCGGGGCCTTGTTATCGGCAAGTATAGTACTGTCATCTTGTATCCTTAGAGGCTCCGTAGACATGAAGTGTGGGTCATGAACCATGTAATATGTACTTGTATTTCTGGTATTGTAAATTGTAAACCAAGTTAATATCATCTATGTATGTATGGTTTGTAAAAAGGTATTTCACTTATAAATAGTTGTTTCCATTTGGTTAGTAGAGTAATGAAAATATGGGGTAACTCGTGGGTCAGGGAAGGCACCCAGGTCCACTCGACTGGGGATACCCAGTTGAGTGCTGGTCATGTCCCTCGGATTTGGGGCGTGACAGACTTGGTATCAGAGCCTAAGGTTTTAAAAAGAGTCCTACGGTGTCTCGGAGTGTGCCTAGTAGAACCCTTCTTATTGATGTGTTGTCGACCACATCTATAAGTAGGGGGCTACACGGGCATTTAGGAAACTACTCTCTTTTTTTATTTCATTTCATGCGGTGAAATGAAAAGTGAAAGTGTTTGTGTCTAACTTGTACCTTGTTCCGAAATTTTCAGAGATGGCACCTAAGAAGAAGGTTAGACTCGGCCTTGAGGCCAATGCCACCCCAAGTGTGATTGCGAGCCATGTACCTGACGCCGTGTGTGAGAGTGACTCCCCGGCTTTGAATCTGCCTGGCCTGTCCCTTCCGAATACTAGCACTCCTGTTCCAGCAGCAGTAGAGGGCGTCACCATCCCTCCTGTCGATATTCCTAATCTTGGCATTGCTTCAGCTCCCGGTCCGAGGCTTCTGATGGGGATCCTAGGAGATCCATCTGTATGTTGACCTAGTTAGTGGCTGCTCAGTCCCAGAGATCTCACGATGCCCCTACGTCCTCCAGTGGACAAGGAGATTCTGCTAGCTCCAGAGTCCACCAAGTTCTGAGATTTGCCCCTCAGAGTTTTCAGGCACAGACCGAGAGGTAGATCCGTAGGATTTTCTTGATGAGATGTACAAGACCCTTCGTGTTGTGAAGGCCACAGGATCAGAGGGAGTTGAGTTGGCTTCCTACGGGTTGAAAGGAATGGCACGTTCGTGGTTCGATATGTGGGAGGATTACCGCGGGGAGGGGAGCCCTCCGGCTAGATGGGAGGAATTTGTGGATGCTTTTATGGATCATTTCTTGCCTGCTGAGACAATGACAGCCCGCGCCATAGAGTTTGAGGTTCTCAAGCAGGGCAGCATGAGTGTTTAGCAGTACCATATGAAGTTCGTAAGATTGTCCAAGTATGCTCCTTAGTTGGTGTCGACCATGAGTGCTCGAGTTCGACGGTTTGTACATGGACTTAGTCATTGGTGGTGAAATAAGCTGCTACAGTGGCCTTGCACTCAGATATGAACTATGGGAAGATTGTGGGTTTCGCTCAGACCACAGAGGCTAGGAAATTGAAGATACTGGCAGATAGGGAGAGTAGCAATAGGGCCCGATCAATGGGTCACTCAGGGAGGTTATTTCCGAGGAGGGGGTCATAAGGGCTATCCTGATCATATGTTCAGTCTTCAGCCAGTGCACTACCATCTGTACACAACCATCAGTAGGGTACTTCTTTGAGACTAGGTTCTGACAGCAGGAGGTTCCACCAATCCATTCATTCGGGGGTGAGGCCCCAGCAGTAGGGGGAGCTACATGTCCCACGTGTGGGAGGTTCCACATGGAGACTTGTTATCTTGACATCCCGGTGTGCTATAATTGCGGGGTGAGAGGTCATGTTCAGCGGAACTGTCGTGCACCCAGACAGGCAATGGGTAAGGGATTCGCCCCACCGTCCGGTTGTTCAGTTGCTACATCATCTGTCTGTCCTCCAACTCCAGCAGGGCGTGGTGCAGATAGGGGTTGGGCTCATGGTAGAGGTGGACCGAGCCGCTTCTACGCTTTGAGTGGTCGCCAGAATGCTGAGTCTTCTTCAGATATGGTAATAAGTATCATGTCTGTTCAGGCCATTGATTGTTATGCTCTTATTGACACCGGTCTTCTTTTTCCTATGCCACTCCATTCATTGCTTCGAGTTTTGTGATTGAGCCCGAAAAGCTTCTCGAGTCTTTCTCTGTATCGACTCTGAGAGGTGATTCTATTACAGTCGCGCATGTTTATAGGAATTGTGTTATCACGGTATGCGGTCGTGTTACCACAGCCGATCTTATTGAGCTTGGGATGGTAGATTTTGATGTGATTATGGGAATGGACTGAATTTATTCGTGCTTTGCTAACTTGATTGCCGGACAAGAGTCATGAGACTCGAGTTTCCCAACGAGCCAGTTATTGAGTGGAGAGGGAATGGTGTTATGCCAAAAGGTAGGTTTATTTCTTACCTTAAGGCTTCGAAGATGATTAGGAAAGGGTGTATCTGTCATTTGGTTCGGGTGGCGGACACCACTTCAGATGTGCCTACCCTCGGATCCGTGCCAGTTGTAAATGAATTTCCAGAGGTATTTCCAGATGAGCTTCCAAGGATTCCACCAGATAGGGAGATTGACTTCGGGTTTGATGTGTTGCCAGATACTCAGCCAATATCTATTCCACCATACAGGATGGCGCCACCAGAATTGTGATAGTTAAAGGAGCAGCTGAAGGATTTATTAGAAAAAGGGTTCATTCGACCAAGTCTGTCGCCATGGGGTGCTCCAGTTCATTTCTTCAGGAAGAAGGATGGGTCGCTTCAGATGTGTATCGATTATCGGCAGCTTAACAGGTCACCATCAAGAATAAATATTCTTTGCCCCGGATAGATGATTTGTTCGACCAAATGCAAGGTGTGAAGTTCTTCTCCAAAATTGATTTGCGATTCGGGTATCACCAATTGAAAATCAGAGAGCGGTATATTCCTAAGACCGCCTTCAAAACACGCTATGGTCACTTCGAATTCTTGGTCATGTCTTTTGGGCTAACTAACGCCCCGGCAGCTTTCATGGATCTTATGAATCAGGTCTTCAAGCCATATCTGGACTCCTTTTTGGTTGTTTTTATTGACAACATCCTCATTTATTCGGGAAGCAGGGAGGATCATGTCGATCACCTCAGGGCAATTTTGCAAACTCTTCATCAGCACCAGTTGTATGCTAAATTCCCAAAATGTGAATTTTGGTTTGAGTCTGTCGTTTTTCTAGCACATGTTCTTT
The DNA here is from genome assembly GCA_034376525.1 of Nicotiana benthamiana. NCBI lineage: Eukaryota > Viridiplantae > Streptophyta > Magnoliopsida > Solanales > Solanaceae > Nicotiana > Nicotiana benthamiana. The sequence continues at coordinate 130,409,167 of CM067329.1, read as the reverse complement.
CAGGAAAGGAGATTCAAGTGGACCCCCAAAAGATTGCAACAGTGAAGGATTGACCTAGGCCCACAACCCGATGGAGATTAGTAGCTTTTCGAGGTTAGCAAGTTATTATCGGAGGTTTGTGGTGGGGCTCTCTACCCTCGCCTCCCCATTAACTAAATTAACGCAGAAATGAGTCAAGTTCCAATAGTCTGATGCTTGTGAGAAAAGTTTTCAGGAATTGAAGTCAAGGTTGACCTCAACACCAGTGTTGGCTTTGCCGGAAGGCACAGAAGGGTTTGTGATGTATTGCGATGCCTCCATGGTCGGTTTAGGGTGTGTGCTCATGCAGCGCGGGAAGGTTATAGTGTATGCTTCAAGGCAACTCAAGAATCACGAGAAGAATTACCCGACGCATGATTTGGAGCTTGAAGCAGTTTTGTTCGCCTTGAAATATGGCGACATTACCTTTATGGGGTCCATGTGGATGTGTTCTCGGACCACAAAAGTCTGCAATATTTGTTCAAGTAGAAGGAGTTAAACTTGAGGCTGCGGCGGTGGTTAGAATTACTCAAAGATTATGATATGAACATCTTGTACCATCCAAGGAAAGAGAACGTGGTGGCCGATGAACTCAGTCGAAAATCCTGTTAGAATATACGCTTAACGCTAGGGGGGGTGAATAGCGTTATAATAAAAAACAGCGTAAACTTGCGGAATTTAAAATTGCAGGAATGAAATAAGTGCGATAAGTAAATAATAAGGAACGAACGCACCGATGTTATCTTGGTTCACCACAACCCGTGGCTAGTCCAGTCCCCGAGAGACTCTCTCGAGATTTCCACTAACTTCGTTAAGCTTACGGGTGCTTAACAAACCGTTGCAAACTGAGAACTTGAGTCACACAAGCCTCAACAACCTTTGCTCGAAGATACAACACTTCAAGACTTCAACCAAAGGAATCACAACGTTCCTTCTTACAATACAAGGGATTAACACTTCCCTTCAAGTGTATAAAAACACTTTGCACTCAAAACAAGACTCTCCTTAAGAGTAGATATGAGTAAAATAAATACGCTCAAGAACGCAACAACTTTCGTCAAGAATTTGGCTCTCAAAAACTTATGTAATGAATAGAAAATGATGAATAAGAGAGTATGCAAGCTTTAGCAATAATATGATCAGTTGTTGTGTTTAGAAGACTGATTTGAAGATGTATTTATAGTGTCAAAAACATGCATAACCATTGCCTAATTGCCAATTAAGAATTGCTGATTTTGTGCTACGACAATCGATTGTCTAATTGGCACAATCGATTGTTTTCCAATCATTCCAAAAATCATTCCCAGATTTTACGCAGCATAATCGATTATCTAAGACGTATAATCGATTACTGGCAATGTTCAAAAGATCATTTCCAGATTTTACTTAAAACAATTGATTATCAGAAATATACAATCGATTACTTGGCAACGTTCAAAAAATCTTTTTCAGATTTTACTTCAAACAATCGATTATCAGAAATATACAATCGATTATTTGGCAACGTTCAAAAAATCTTTTTCAGATTTTGGCAACGGTCATTTACATAATCGATTATGCTATATGGACAATCGATTATTTTTCCGTCTTGAAAAATATAATAGACACTGCCTCAACACAATCGATTGTCATAAGGTTCACAATCGATTATTTTGTAGCTTTGAAAAATCTGATGGACACTGTCTCAACACAATCGATTGTCATAAGGTACACAATCGATTGTCATGCAGATTTCAAAAATCTGGTGGACACTGCCTTAACATAATCGATTATCATAAGTAAATAATCGATTATCTTTGTCCAGATTTTAGAGGCATGTTTAAAAATCATTTTGCTAAAATAAATATGCATGATTTAAAATCATTTTGCTCTAAGTTAAATATGCATGATTTGATAAAAATGTTTTTACGAGAGAAGCCAAGTCTTGAGTTAAATTGTCGGATCAAGATCACAATTGAAGAGCGACGCATGTATAACTTTGTTTAATCTTGACTTTGATTGTCTTGTGCTTGAACTTCGTTACGTGACATTTGCGCGCTTGTGCTTGGACCTCGTCATATGTCAATTGCGCATCATTTGTCATTTATCAAAACCTACAAATATGAACACACGTTTAGTTTAGTGCCTTGAGAACGTGTTTCAACAATTTCCCCCTTTTTGATAATGGCAAACCTTAATCGGGATATGCATATTAGGTAATTCATAATGACGATCCAAGACAAGTATATATATATATATGCAATTAGTTCCCCCTCAACATATGAGTTCCCCCTCAATTTGTGCCAATAAGTATTAAGTGCATAGCCCTTATTCTTCCCCCTTTTGACATTAGCAAAAAAATTGGTAAATAAGTAATAAAATGTTTATTGATTAACAAAAAGGCGATTACATAAAAGAGATAATAAAAGATAGAACAATAAGAAAATAAGGACATTATTCATTATCAATTCCCGCATCGTCATCCGGTACTGCTTCATAAGGGACAAGTCCAGCATATGGATAGTGAATATGATCAAAATATCCATGGATCTCATATGTCAATCGATTGACAGAGGTGGACAAAGAAGCAAGTTGGTCGAAAATAGTTTGAAGTGTAGGAGCTTGAGGCTGACGCGTTTAAGGAGTTGGAGGAGGAGCAAGAGCCGCGTGTTCGCCGTCATGGGGAAAGGAGGATTTGGAAATTTCCCATTTCTTGGTGCCCTTTTTGAGCGGACCTATAGAGGTGTTGAACCCGGAGGCTTCAAGAAAATTCATTATAAGAAGGGCATAGGGAAGTGGTCTATCGTCCCCGATGGCATCAAGCATGTGGATTTTGATAAACTTACACCAATTGATGTGAACCCCGGTTATAATGGAATGCATGAGTTTTGCGTCCTCTTGGGAGAGATTGGTATGATTATGTTTGCGTGGTTTGAGGACTCGGGTTATGAAGTAGAAAATTAAACGATATTCGGGGAGCATGCCGGTAATGGTAGGACGACGATTGGACAGATTAGGATCATAAGCTCCAAGTCCTATTTGGTTTAGGAGAATTCGTTCATCAAATAAGGCGCCGGCTTCTCTAATGTAGAGAGAAATGTTTTCCCCACTTCGAGGAAGGTGAGCAATAGAATGTAAGTTTTCGTTGGTTAAAAGAATTTCAACTCCATTAATGTTTGACACAAGATCACCATCGTCGTCCTCATGACGATTGGAATAGAAGGCTTGAATCAAGAGAGGATTAATGTGAGGATGGGTTAGATATAGGAAATCAAGGAGTTGGCATTCCTAAGCATGTTTGCAGCTGCAGCGGGGGCGCTGGATTCAAGATATTTGCTGGTGGAAAAGCGAGGAGGAAGAATTTCACGCTTTTCGAATTTCGTCATGAATCGAGTTAACTCGGGTTCAGTGTTGAAACGTAATAGAGAGCCATCTTGGTAAGGAAAACTGGGAGGAGGAGGAGCAGCTGAAGTAGATGCACCATGTCTGCCTGAACAAGGGCGTTTGGTGTGTCTGCTCGTCATTTTAAATAAGTAGTAATAGCTTTTGTAAGAAATTTGAGAGATTTTTGAAAGTTTGAGAGATAAGATTGATGCTTGAATGAAGAAATTGAAGACATATGGTACCTATTTATAATGAGAAGGATGACATTGCATTTAAGGTAATAATCTGCAGAAATTTAAGAGGCAAAAATGGTCAGAAACGGTAAAAAAATTTGCACTGTCCGTTACACAATCGATTATGGAATAGAAACAATCGATTGTTATGGAGTTTTTGAATTGTACTCGGAAATGACACAAAATCGATTGTGGGAATCTTGCAGTACCCAAACGGTAAAAAAGATTTTGAATTACTGACTGAAAATAATCGATTGTTGAATTATGGTAATCGATTGTTCTGACACAGTGTGCACAGTGATTTTCTGACTTCGGAAAATAATCGATTTTACTTATGAGACAATCGATTGTTTTAGAAAGGCAGTAATGAATATCCGAGACGGTAATCGATTATACGAAAAAAAATCGATTATTTAATTAACATCAAAAACCTGCAAGGCACAATATGTTGATTTTCCGTCATAATAAGCATAAGACGTAAATAATCGATTAGTGATACTTGCTAATCGATTTTCCGGCACAGTAAGCATGAGACATAAAGGAATGATAATCGATTATTGACTGTAACTATCGATTGTTCTACACCATTGCCTTATAGTTCCCCATGCCTTTAAGGCGATACCTGCAAAAGAGAATTAGACGTCTCCGATGCTCAAGTTAGTAATTTGTAAACAAATAATGACTTAGGTCAATGTGAAGTCAAGAGTTCCGAGTTTACAATAGATTCGGAAAAGAACATTTTCGCTAAAAGGCCTTGTGAAGATGTTGGCCAATTGAGAACGTGATCTCTTAAGAAGTGTGCCCTAAGGTGTTCTAAAGAGTGTTTCGAGTACTTACCTGTTGTTTAATGTCGCCAATTACCTGTTCGAGAGGATGGTCTTTGATTGTCCTCCACGCGTTAGGCAGTTCGTTTCTTTTTCCAGTTGTGGCGCTTCCTCTGATAATTGTTCCAAAATTTCATCTTGAATTTCCTTAGGAGTTTCCTCTTGTACTTTGTCTTGAGGACTCATTGAGTTTAAACTACCTGCAAGTTCAAAACCAGAATCCTTTCTCGCCAAGCGAGCATTATTTTCGGAAAACACAATATGAGGGGATTCCTCCACAGTTTCGGTTCTATTATTGAATACTCTATATGCTTTGCTACGTGAAGAATAACCAATAAAAATTCCTTCATCGGATTTGGCATCAAACTTTCCCAAATTATCTTTACCATTGTTATGAATAAAACATTTACAACCGAATACTCTAAGATGGGAGATATTTGGTTTCCTTCCCTTGTAGAGTTCATAGGGAGTTTTCATGAGTATTGGCCTTATGACTACTCTGTTTAAAACATAGCATGCGGTACTCACGGCATCCGCCCAAAAATGTTTGGGAATCTTAGCCTCATCGAGCATGGTTCTAGCCATCTCTTCGAGACACCTATTTTTCCTTTCCACCACTCCATTTTGTTGTGGTGTGCGTGGAGCAGAGAAGGTGTGCTCGATACCGAGTTCATCACAAAAATCCGCGAAGAGATTGTGATCGAACTCTCCCCCATGATCACTTCTTATTGAAGTGATGGTTGTGTCCTTTTCATTTTGAACACGTTTAAGAAACATTTAAAATTATGAAAAGCTTCACTTTTATGAGCAAGAAATAGTGTCCATGTAAATCTAGAATAATCATCAACAATAACAAAAGCATAACGATTTCTACCAAGACTTTCAATGCGAGATGGTCCAAAAAGGTCCATGTGAAGAAGTTGCAATGGTCTAGTAGTTGAAACAATATTTTTCGATGTAAAAGATGCTTTTGTTTGCTTCCCTTTTTGACAAGAATCGCAAATGGAGTCTTTTTCAAATTTCAAATTTGGAAGACTAATAACTAAATTTTGTGAAACCAATTTGTTTAAAAGATGCATGTTGATGTGAGCTACTCTACGATGCCATAACCACATATCATCTTCTTTGCTCATAAGACAATTCACATACTCAGATGAAGAATTTTCGAGATCAACCATATAGATGTTATTCATTCTAAAACCACGAAGGATAATTTTAAAATCGCTACGGCGAAAAACTAAGCATTCATCTGAATCAAATAAAATAAGATTTCCCTTGTCACATAATTGACTTATGCTCAAGAGATTATGTTTTAGACCTTTAACTAGCAATATATGCTTAATGGAAGAAGGTTCATCCTTACCGACCGATCCAATGCCGATAATTTTTCCCTTATTGTTATCTCCAAAAATAACGCATCCTCCTTCCTTGTGTTCTAGTTGAAGGAACTTGGATTCGTCTCCGGTCATGTGTTTGGAGCATCCACTATCAAGGTACCAAAGTACACTTTATCCCTTCAAACATACCTACAAGACAAATTAATGAGTCTTTGGTACCCAAGCTGTTTTGGGTCCTTGAGAGTTAGGTGTAACATGCTGTTGTGCTTGACATGCAGTTAAGTGTCTATGTCTAGTGAAGCAAGAAGGATCAATATGTCCAATTTGATTGCAATAATGACAAATGACATTAGGATTATGCATTCGTCTAGGTTGATAGTAGTTGGACGGACGGAATTTGTTTACTCTATTTTCGACAATATGACTATTGCGCATTTCATGAAAATCATTTCTCCTACTATTTGTTCTAGGATATGCAGCACTTCTAGAATAGTTATTTCTAGGTTGAAAGCCATTTCTAGGTGTCCTAGAATGTTCAACGTTTCTTCTAGTGTTTGGTCTAGGATATGCATCATTTCTAGAATAGTTATTTCTAGGTTGAAGGCCATTTCTAGGTGTCCTAAAATGTTCAAAGTTTCTTCTAGTGTTTGGTCTAGCATGCATGTTGATTCTAGGATTGTTATCTCTAGGATGAACATTTGTTTTATTTGTCCTAGGTTGAGCCTTAGGTGGTTGGGGTTTGGCTTCAACTTTTTCTTTAGGCTCGTTTTTAAAACCTATCCCATGTTTGGTCGATTTCAAATTAACAAGAACTTCATTCAAATTTTTATGAGAAGAATTGAACTTATCTAAGGTGCCCTTAAGTCTTTCTACCTCATCTTTTAGATGCATGCAAGAAGTACAATTTTTACTAGGACTCTCGGGTTTGTCGGCGCTTCTTTTGCCGAAAAAATTGTTTTCATCTTTCAACTTCTCATTTTCCAAAATCAGTTTTTCCAAATCCTTTTCTTTCAAAGAGAGTTGTTTTTCAAAATCTTTTTCTTTCAAAGAAGCATTTTCCTTAATGTTTTTAACAGTATTGGAAGCTTTAATGAATTCACTATACAACTCATCAAAGGCATTTTGCATTTCCTCAAGAGAATAGAAGTTTTTGGAAGAAATTTGACATACCTCTTCTTGATTGTTTTCATGAGCCATGAGACAGAGATTTGCAGTTTCGTCTTCTTCTTCCTCACTCGACTCGTCCTTTTTCCATCCTTCTCTTCTATTCATTGGAAAAGGGACTGGCGCAATGGGCCTTTTTTCTTCTCTTCCAGCTAATAGTCCGGAGTCGCCTCCCCAAGATATGTATGCTCGTTGTTTCTTGAAGGGTTTCTTCTCCTTTTTGACATTTGGGCAATTTGATTTAATGTGCCCGATTTCTCCGCACCCATATCACTTTACTTGATCTCCTTGTTGTTTGCCTTTTCGTTCATACTCTTTTCGCATGAACTTTTGAAATCTCTTAATAACAAGTCCGAACTCGTTATCTCCGTCCTCGTTATTTTGAGGTTGGCTTGTGCTTGCCTTGAGGGCGATCCTTTGTTTCCTTTGATCATTAACAAGAGGGTTAAGTATAGTAGATTCATAAGTTTTAAGGTTACCTCTTAATCCGTCGATGGTGACATTTGAAATGCCAATAGACTCTTGAATCGCGTCGGCCTTGGAGCGCCATTCCGGAGTGAGACTTCGGAGAATTTTTCGGACAAGTTCCTTATCCGTGAAGGTCTTCTTAAGAGCATGTAAGTCATTAATGATTTGTGAAAATCGTTCGAACATGTCATCGGCCCTTTCGCCTTCCTTCATGTGAAACAGTTCATATGCATGGGTTAGAAAGTCAACTTTAGCCTCTCTTACCTGGTCCGTACCTTCGTACGTGATTTCCAGCTTATCCCACATTTGCTTCGCCGTTGTGCAACATGATATTTTTCTGTAATCATCAGCATTTACAGCACAATATAATAAGTTGGTGGCTTTAGCGTTGTTCTGCACTTTTCGGATATCATCCGCATCGTATTCATCTTCGGATTTTGGAACCCATTCATTTTCAACCTTTTTGGTTGGAATTTGTTCTCCCTTCATTATAACCTTCCACAGATGAAAATTATACGATTGAATGAATATTCTCATCCTCTCATTCCAGTACGTATAGTTCGTGCCAACGAATAGTGGTGGTCGGGTGGAGCATTGTCCTTCACCTATTCCTGCAAAAGAATCACGAGTAGAAGCCATGGATTGTTTCTCAAACGGTTAAGTTTTTCAGAGAGTTGGGCTCTGATACCAATTGTTAGAATATACGCTTAACGCTAGAGGGGGGGTGAATAGCGTTATAATAAAAAACAGCGTAAACTTGCGGAATTTAAAAATTGCAGGAATGAAATAAGTGCGATAAGTAAATAATAAGGAACGAACGCACCGATGTTATCCTGGTTCACCACAACCCGTGGCTAGTCCAGTCCCCGAGAGACTCTCTCGAGATTTCCACTAACTTCGTTAAGCTTACGAGTGCTTAACAAACCGTTACAAACTGAGAACTTGAGTCACACAAGCCTCAACAACCTTTGCTCGAAGATACAACACTTCAAGACTTCAACCAAAGGAATCACAACGTTCCTTCTTACAATACAAGGGATTAACACTTCCTTCAAGTGTATAAAAACACTTTGCACTCAAAACAAGACTCTCCTTAAGAGTAGATATGAGTAAAATAAATACGCTCAAGAACGCAACAACTTTCGTCAAGAATTTGGCTCTCAAAAACTTATGTAATGAATAGAAAATGATGAATAAGAGAGTATGCAAGCTTTAGCAATAATATGATCTGTTGTTGTGTTTAGAAGACTGATTTGAAGATGTATTTATAGTGTCAAAACATGCATAACCGTAGCCTAATTGCCAATTAAGAATTGTTGATTTTGTGCTACGACAATCGATTGTCTAATTGGCACAATCGATTATTTTCCAATCATTCCAAAAATCATTCCCAGATTTTACGCAGCATAATCGATTATCTAAGACGTATAATCGATTACTGGCAATGTTCAAAAAATCATTTCCAGATTTTACTTAAAACAATCGATTATCAGAAATATACAACCGATTACTTGGCAACGTTCAAAAAATCTTCTTCAGATTTTACTTCAAACAATCGATTATCAGAAATATACAATCGATTACTTGGCAACGTTCAAAAAATCTTTTTCAGATTTTACTTCAAACAATCGATTATTAAAATCCTATAATCGAGTATCTGATGGAGTTTGAAAATATTTTGGCAACGGTCATTTACATAATCGATTATGCTATATGGACAATCGATTATTTTTCAGTCTTGAAAAATCTAATAGACACTGCCTCAACACAATCGATTGTCATAAGGTTCACAATCGATTATTTTGTAGCTTTGAAAAATCTGATGGACACTGTCTCAACACAATCGATTGTCATAAGGTACACAATCGATTTCATGCAGATTTCAAAAATCTGATGGACACTGCCTTAACATAATCGATTATCATAAGTACATAATCGATTATCTTTGTCAAGATTTTAGAGGCATGTTTAAAAATCATTTTGCTAAAATAAATATGCATGATTTAAAATCATTTTGCTCTAAGTTAAATATGCATGATTTGATAAAAATGTTTTTACGAGAGAAGCCAAGTCTTGAGTTAAATTGTCGGATCAATATCACAATTAAAGAGGGACTCATGTATAACTTTGTTTAATCTTGATCTTTGATTGTCTTGTGCTTGAAGTTCGTTACGTGACATTTGCGCGCTTGTGCTTGGACCTCTTCATATGTCAATTACGCATCGTTTGTCATTTATCAAAACCTACAAATATGAACACACGTTTAGTTTAGTGCTTTGAGAACGTGTTTCAACAAATCCATGGGTAGTTTGGCTCACTTGTGAATGGATCGGAGGTTCCTAATTCGAGAGGTTTATCAGTTGGCCAGTATTGGGGTTTTCATCTCGACCGCAAATGAGGAGAATATTATGGTGCACAATGTAGAAGAGTCGTCGCTTGTAGCGGAAGTCAAGGGAAAGCAGTTCATGGATCCAGCATTAGCACAAATAAAGAAGGTGGTTCGAAGCAATAAGATTTCGGCATTCTCTCTCAACAGCAAAGATGGTGTGTTGCAATGTCAAGATAGGTTGTGTTTTCCAGATATAGATATTCTTCGGGAAAGGGTAATGGCGGAGGCTCATCATTCTAGGTATTCGGTGCATCCAGGTTCTACAAAATTGTACCATGATCTCAAGGAAATTTATTGGTGGAGCGGTATGAAGAGGGATGTGGCAGACTTCGTATCCAAAGGTTCGAACTGTTAGCAAGTAAAGGCCGAGCATCAGCGGCCCGGTGGGCTAACCCATCTTATAGAGATACCAATGTGGAAATGGGAGATGATCAACATGGATTTCGTGATAGGACTACCTCGCACTCAGCATAAGCTCGACTCAATTTGGGTAATAGTGGATCGACTCACCAAATCAGCTCACATCTTTCCAGTCAAGTCTATCGATACTACAGAACAATATGCTCGATTGTATATCAAGGAAATAGTGAGACTTCATGGTACTCAACTTTCTATTATTTCGGATCGTGAGGCTCAATTCACATCTAACTTTTGGAAGAAATTCAGCAAGGGTTGGGTATTCAGGTGAAACACAGCACGGCGTTTCATCCGCAGTCTGATGGCCAAGAAGAGCTGACTATTCAGACACTCGAAGATATGTTGCATGCTTGTTTCTTGGATTTTAACGGTAATTGGGATGATCACTTACCCCTTATATAATTTTCTTACAATAACAGCTCCATGCTAGCATCCAGATGGCCCCATTTGAGGCATTGTACAAGAGGAGGTATAGGTCCCCGATTGGGTGGTTCGAAGTTGGTGAGGCAGAATTGATAGTGCCGGATCTCGTGCACCAGGCCATGGAAAAAGTTAAAGTCATTTAAGAAAGGATGAAGACTGCTCAGAGTCGCCAGAAATCCTATACGGACGTGTATTGAAAGGAATTGAAGTTTCAAGAAGGTGATTGGGTATTCTTGCGGATGTCGCCCATGAAAGGAGTCATGCAGTTTGGGAAGAAAGGAAGCTAAGTCCTAGATATATTGGGCCTTAACAGATTATTTAAAGGATCGGACAAGTAGCTTATAGGTTTGAGTTGCCTCCTGAGATGTCCTTGGTGCACCCCGTGTTCCATGTGTCCATGTTAAGGAAAGTTGTTGGGGATCCATCCACCATCGTACCAATCGAAGACATATGAGCTATCATATGAAGAGATCCTGGTTGCTATTCTAGATAGACAAGTACGTAGGTTGCGAAATAAGGAAGTTGCTTCCGTTAAGGTGTTGTGGTGAAGCCAACAAGTCGAAGAGGCCACGTGGGAAGCGGAAGATGATATGGAAGTAAAATACCCCCCATTTGTTTGTATAAGCCTGGGAGTGGTCATGTAAAACCTTATCCCTAAGCAAACTAGCATTGTGTCCCATTTTGTGTAAAAGTTCCTAAATTCTTCACCATTGTAATTCTTCAAGTTGTGCCCAAACTTTTTTGTGTTTTGTGGTAGATAATTAGCCCATGGCAAGGTGATGTAAGGAAATAACGATTAATTTTGCATGGAGGAATTGCATTGAAATGATTAACTGTATCATACTCTTGTATGTAAATGGCTTTGATAGTACAGACGATTAATGCTTAATTTAATTACATCTACTGTACCAAAATGGTTAAAAGTGTATCGAGAGGTTGAATACGTATAAGTGTGAAGGTCATGCATTTTATAACTATTATAGGGGTAGCAAGATTGTGTAATGGTGCTTGAAAATATATTTTGGGACTCACTGACAGGTGGATATGTCCATATTACAAAGAAAACTCTGGCGAAAATTTTTCTAAATCATAAAAGTTAGTGAAAACTTAGGAACTTGCATATCATGCTTTGAAACCATTTGAATTTCGAAGTTCTCATTCGAGGATGAATGATCTTATGCGGGGAGGATGTAAGACCCCGCAAAAATGAGCGCTCAACTCTTAGCAACTCATAGAGTCGGGTCCATCGATATGTCGGAACCCATTTTCTACTAATTTTACATTTCAAATCTAGAGTCAAATTTCTCCGGAAAAATGTCATTTCTGCGGTCATGAATGCGATCACAGATCAGGTATGCGGACCGCATATCGACCGCAGAATGAATCGGTGAGTATCCAAATTGGATGTTGAGAATATGATCCATTATGAAATCGCATAACCAATATGCAGACCGCATAGTCGTTGCATAAATTTCTTGAGGATTTGTGGAGGCCAATTCTGGTGGTGCTATCTGCGACCGCAGAACGTGTATGCGGACCGCATTCTCACCGCCTACCCAAATAGAGAGGCCTGCAATTTGAGACCATTGTGTGGTCCAATATGAAGACCGCATGTCAGCTATGCGATTGCATAGTTGACCACAGATCCGTCGCGAACATCAGTTTTTTAAAAATTGTGAACCTGACCCTTTTCTAATAAAAACACCCAACCCCTAATTTTTACACATTTTCTGAACAAAACAAGAGAGAGGGAAGGGAGAGTTCTTGAGAGAGAAAGGAATTTCCATCAAATTGATCCTCCAAAACCATCCGGGGCGGGAAAACTTTAAGTTATTGTCTTCATCTCCACTCTTACAGGTAAAACCCCTAATCCTTTCCCAATTTTTCTTAGTTAAGATTAAGGGAACGGAGTCCCATGCTTTGATTTTGAACTAACTACTGAAAACCCTCATGCATGTTACTTAAACCTAGAATCTAGTGAAGGGAAAATTGGATAGAAGTAGAGGACTGTGCGAGATAGCTTGGTGACATAGAATTGGAGCTTAAAAAGGGAATTCGACTCCAGGTATGTATGGCTAACCTTGATTCTTGTGAAATCGCCTTGCTTGGTACGTGAATTGTTTGGTAGTTGATATCCGCGTTGGTTATTTTTGAGTTTCTTTTGACTGGTTTGACTGTGACTACACCTTGTGGTAAAAGTCGAATAACAAGTGATTGAGGGAACCCTTAAATGGTGATAACAATGTACTTGTAATGTTGTGCTGCAATTGTGGTAACTTGAATTGAGTATGAACTGTAGAACGTAATGAAATTGGTACTAATATTTATGGAAACACTTGTGACCTTGTTGTGGTAATTTCTTGAGGGGAAATTGTTGCTTATCTTTATGAATTGTTGTTTGGTTGTTCTTGTTGTGAATTTAAATTGCACGGAGAGGTCGGGTTGCGCGCCGCAACATGGTGTAATAAGGTATGGGTTGGTTTGATAAGGGTGGCCGACGTAATAAGGGTAGCCGAGGTAATAAGGGTGGAAAAAGTGATCGAAATCAATATATATGTATATATATATATATATATATATATATATATATATATATACACACACAACACACACACACACACACATATACATTGAACAAAATTATGAAATCAACAATGAGTATTTTGAAAGGATACAGCATGAGAGTTTGTAAACTGTGGGGCACTGATTGCCCGTTTGTTTGACTAATTGTACCTTCTATGCGTGATTGGTTGCTGCATCCATTGTTGTGATATATTTTCATATGACTTGAGTTTACTTGGGACAAGTTTTGTTCATACATACCAGTACAATTCAAATGTTCTGACGTCCCTTTTGCCGGGGGAGCTACATTCGTGTTAGGATTGTAGGTGGATCTTCAACAGGTACTCCAGTCCACCGTTCGTAGCTCTTCCTCATTCCCCGTCATCTGTATTGGTGAGCCCCTTTCCTTCTGGGGCCCTGTGTGGGTCATGCCAGCCTCATTTCTTGTATTTTAGATTATTATTTTGGTTCATGTAAAAAGGTATAGTCGCGGCCTTGTTTACGGGCATGTATAGTACTGTCATCTTGTATCCTTAGAGGTTCTGTGGACATGAAGTGTGGGTCACGAACCATGTATTATGTACTTGTATTTTTTGGTATTGTAAATTGTAAACCACGTTAATATTATCTATGTATGTATGGTTTGTAAAAAGGTATTTCAATTATAAACAAATGTTTCCATTTGGTTAGTAGATTAATGAAAATGCGGGGTAACTCGTGGGTCAAGGAAGGCACCCAGGTCCACTCGACTGGGGATACATGGTTGAGGGTCGGTCCTCTCCCTCAGATTTGAGGCGTGACAGCTGACCAACTCGTTGTTGGTGGTATTGAACATTTTCCTCATTTGCCATACTGGCGGGCAAAAAGATCGACATTCAGCCTATATATGGCGAATATCTCTTGGGATCCATGGCATATCTGAATGGGAAAAGGCAAACCAATCGGCATTGTTAGTTAAAAAATCACAATATTTACCTAGTTCTGAGAGTTTATGTCCTATATATGCCTTTTCTGTGCTATCGGTGTTGTCCAGTTGGACGGGGTCGAGGTTTTCCACGGTTGCCTTGCAAGCTTCTACGACATCTGGGTCATTGATAGACTCTATTTGTATTTCAGGTTTGGTTCCTGATATGGCTGATTTCTATGCTTCCGCACTTGCCCCTTTTAGTTGTTTGGTGTATGTGTTGAATATTGGGTGATCCAGTAGTATTCTTGGGTGGTGTGTTTCTCTCCTCGGATGTTGAATATCCCCCATGGGGTAGGAAATTAGATTACTTGATAGAAGTTTGACGGAACAACTTGCATGGCGTGTATCCATGGACGCCCTATGATGGAGTTGTAGGTTGTTTTCTAGTTCATGACGTAGAACGTTATCTCGATGGTGACTCATCTTGCTATGATGGGTAGAATTACTTCTCCAAAGGTTCGTTCCACTGCATTATTAAAACAACGTTAGTGTTATGCAACGCAGTATTATTTTATCCTCGAGCCACATCTGCATGATAACTCGTGGGTAAACAATACATGTACCGCTTCCGTCATCCACCATTATTCTCGTTACATTAGTATCCACGATGCGCAAAGTTATAACCAATGCATCATAGTGAGGGAAAGACAAACTGTCGGTATTCAACTTATCGAAGATGATACTGTCTCTGATGTCATCGTACCGTTCGTGAGCAACCGTATGTTTGAGTTTATGCATGGTGGTGAATTTCACATAGTTAATCATCGTGTCGTCGCTGCCTCCAATGATCATTTGTTGGTACGAGCTTTTGATGGTGGTTTTGGGGGTTCCCGGGTTGATTGCGTCCACCAGCGAAGTTGGCCCGTCCTCGGTCGCTCAACTATTCTTTCAAGTATCCCTAGTTTAACATTCTTACCTCTTCTTGTCGCAGACCTATGCAGTCCTTGGTCTTGTGTTCCATTTCCTGGTGGAATTCACACTGAACGTTCGTCCTCTTGAGGCTTGGATCCGACTTCATCTTTTACAGCCATTGCACCTTAATGCCAAGCTTTTCCAGCGCGTACACTATTTTTGAAGGAGAAATACAAAAGTTATGCGCAGATTGGAGGCATACCTCTTTCATTTTGGGGGGTGTGATGTGTCTAGGATCGATGTCTTCATGTCGTGAAAGAGGTAGATTGAATGTTCGGATATAGGGTTGGTGCCTTTATCGATTGGAACGTGGTAGTTAATCCTTTCGACCGTCATTGCGGCGATATCCCCTTGTCTCGGTTTTGACCAATGTTAATCGCTGGATCGGGCCATTTAGGTCATCTGTGTCTGCCCTCACTCCGGCGCAGTAGGCATTATGGATATCTTCCCACGTAGTAGGGAGGTAGTTCATGAGTCTACTTAGTACCGTTTTGGTTGCTTTTGACCTTTTTTCTGTTTAGCCCATTTTGAAAGGCTTCTACCACCATCCGTTCTGACATGTACGGTAGGCTCATCCTTACCCAGTTGAGTCGGGCTAGGAAATCCCAAAGTCCCTTGCCTGTCGTTTGCCCGATGGCGAAGATATCATTGACCCTGGTCTCTGTTATTTTTCTCCCGCGTGAGCCGTGACGAACTCATCTTCCATTTTTTCGAATGTTTATATCAATTGCACTTGTAGTTGGGAATACCATGTCAACGCTCCCCCTATCAGGGTTTCACCGAACTTTTTCAGCAGTATCGACCGCACCTGTTCTTTTGATAGATCGTTACCTTTTACTGCGGCAATGTTATGGATTAAGTGATCCACCGGGTCCGTGGTGCCATCATATATTTCTAAATATGACGGAATTTTGAAGGTCTTAGGAATGGAATGGGGAGCTTCCCCTTTACTGTATGGATGTTTGACGAATCGGCCCACATCGCGTTTTGGCAGCAACTTCGGAGCGTCCGTTATGTTATCAACTCTTTCCTGATGCTATTCATATGCTCGTGGAGTGTTTTGTTCTCGTTTTCCATCTATTCCATTTTTATAAGATGTTTGTAAGTGCATCGCTGCCTACATCAGCAACAGTATGGGTGCTACATGTTCGTGTAATGTCTCTCTCATCGGCGACAGCTGCGGTTTCTGCGGGTAATGTGCCTTCTATATCTCTCTGAATGGGATTTGCGAGCATGTCGCTCAAGGTGTTTGTGAACCATTCTTGTAATAGCCTTTTCACGGTCGATGGTGCTTCTCTTGCTATGGATGTTGAGGTTTCCCTCTCGCGCAAGATTGTTAAACCCTCGTGCAGGGGGGTGAGAGATCTCCCTCAGGTTAGCACTTGGCGTCGTGTTTATACGAAAAGAATCAGAATGAAAAGTGTCCCTTGTCTAAAGGATAGGACAGAGGTCTCTTCTCCACTGGCTTTGTTGAGGGAGTTTAGGAGGTTGATCATGACACCTAGTATTGCCTTTAGTCTTGCTTCTCCCTTCCCTACCATTTGTTGGCCTTTGTGAAGCTAAAGAGAGGTGATTGTTTCTTTCAAGAATTTAGATGAAACTACGATTTCACCTATAGAAATCCCCACAGACGACGGCAAATTGTTTGACTCAAAGATATTGAAACCTTTTTGAACAAATCAATAAATGAAGATGAAGGGGTAAATCTTAGCTAAGTATAATAATCTCTAGAACGAAAGATGGATAAGGATAATACGGAAAATAAGACTTCTTTATCTATCCAGATCAACCAATCCTTTACAATAAATCTTTGCACTCCTTTATATAAGCAAATTTATAGCAAGTATTATGGATCAGCCAAGAAGTGCCCCTTTACAAGGTTGTTATTCGCTATATATATATATATATATATATATAGACAAGTTATAAGGAATATTCGAATATTCCTAGTATCCCTTAATGGGCCTGTATTATTACAAGGGTCGTACAATCTCTTATTTGCCTTACGGTCATCCTTCGCAGGACATCGGGTTACGAGGACCTCGTCGTTCATTGATGGTCGTGGTTGTTCAAATTTAAACTCATATAAAAGTAGGCATTTATGAAAATGACCAACTCCTTTCCTCTGCAAATATGTCACGCAACTTCTTCTTTCGTATTTGAAGAAATAAATATCCATTTATTTATGTAATGGTTTATGAGGAGGATTGAATTCGTATGTTTAGTGAAGAGGAGTCTTCTTTTATACAAACTCTTGCACTAGTTTTGATTCCCTACAATTTACTCTTTAAGTAATAGCGATAAGTCCTATCGCAACTAATCTTGCCAAGGAGATACACGACGAGTAGACAGTATTAGAAATCGCTCAACATACAACATTTAACTTGTGCAGTAAGATGGAAGGGAATTGTTCATAAACTACGGAGTAATACAAACAGTACTAATTAAGTTAAATATATTGTCCAGCAAAACTTATTAAGGAGTACTAATTTGGAGAATTGTAGTCATCAAATGATACTGGCATATGATGATAACTAGGATAGGTGGTAATTAAGAATCATTAGTAAGCCTTGGAGCCAGCAATGAGTCCTTGGGCATCAGATGTTGATGGCAATGCTGGAATGGCTCCCTTTTGAGTTGTACTGATTGCACCACATGCATTTGCAAATCTCAAGGCATTCTTCAATTTCTCTTCATCCTACTCAAGCCAGTGAAGATTATCAGTTCAATCAATAATCATCCAATTGATATATACTATCGGCGAAGGGGGTTGCTATAATGTTAAGCAATCACCATTTCAAATCGAGATGTTGTGAGTTCGAGTCTCCCCAAGAGCAAGGTGGGAAGTTCTTGGAGAGAAGGATGCCGGGGGTCTATTTGGTAACAGCCTCTCTACCTTAGGGTAGGGGTAAGGTCTGCGTAAGTGAGATTATACTGCATTGTTGTTGTTGATATTATATACTATCTGACAGAGACGGATTTATTATTTAAACTTTATGGTTCAATTGTGAAGATGCATTGAACCAGTAATATTTTTTAAGTTATGGGTTCTGTCTATTATATTTATTACAATTTTAGTGATTTATTATACATAAATTTTATGATTTAGCGCCGAAAATTATGTGTTCAGTTGAACCCGTTGTACATCCACCTCTGCTCGTCAGACACCGCATCTAATGCAAGTGTATCAATAACAACTAAAGTTTACTAGTGGGTTCACCTACACAGATAGCATGTTTCCTTTTCAAAAATGAATGTAATTACAAAAATTATATGCCAAGCAAGCAGAGGTACGTATAAATACTTATGAATATATATATATATATATATATATATATATATATATATATATATATATATATATATATATATATATATGAAAACTCTCTGCAACAGAAGCTTGATTAATTAAAGGCGATACCGCATAATAAAAATTTAAAACCAAATGTAAGAGATTCTTGTCAATATCAAAGTGATAATACCTGGAAAATAGAAGGATCTTTGGCGATGGAAACCAGAAGGGAACCTACAAAAGCATCTCCGGCACCTGTGGTATCTATTGTCTTGACAGAGAACCCACTCACTTTTCCTTTGAAACTCTGTGCATGAATATATAGTGATAGTGTAAACAAAACTTCAAGTAAAAGAAGGAACAAGAATGAAAATGTTAAGAAATTACCTTGGTGAAGTATCTGCAGCCCTTCTCTCCATCAGTAACAACAAGAAGCTTCAAGCGGTCATGCCATAGGGACAACACTGTCTCCTCCTTTTCTGCATCTTTTTGTGTGAGAAAATTTACCTCATCATCACTAACCTTGATAAAATCTGCTTCATTCCAAATGCTTTTGATATTATCTCTGGCAGCTTCAGGGGAAGGCCAGAGAGGAAGGCGAACATTTGGGTCATACGAAAGGAGGACGCCTGCTTCTTTTGCAGCTTTCATGGCAGCCATGTGAGCTGACCTGCAAGGCTCCGTGATCAAACTAATGGATCCATAGTGAAAGATCTTAGCCTTCTTTATCAGACCCAAGTTCAGCTCTGACTCCTTGAGCAGCATGTCCGCGCTCGGGTTCCTGTAGAACATGAATTCCCTCTCCCCGTTGCTCTTCAGTGTCACGAATGCTAGCGCTGTCCTTGCCTGCGTATCGAAGCACACTCCTTCGCTGTTCACCCCGTTGCTCTTCAGTATATCCACCAACATACGCCCAAACTCGTCGTCTCCTACCTGCTCAGTTAATCATATTTGAGAAACCTATATATTGACGAGATCGATATGTGAAAAGAAGTACTACTAAAACAAGTTGTTAACTACATATCCTGATACAGAATAGAAGAATATAAGGGTCAAACATCTTAATTTTTGGTGTAACTCGGGCTAAGTCTGTCAAAACTAAACTTTTCTCCAAAAACTAATTATAAAAAATAACGTACAATCCATGACCAAACAGGACGAGATGGACATAGAATCTTCAAAGTTTTATCAAATAAATTTATATATTCATAGATTATATAGAAAAGGTATTGTAAATCACAAAACTTAACATTAAAACAAAATCTTGCTTAAAGAAAAAGATTGGACTCTTCAAATAATTAATAATACTGTCATGAAAAGTAATATCATTGTACTATTACGTACCTTGCCAATGAAGGCGGAAGTGCCGTCAAGTTTGGTAATGGCGCAAGCGACATTAGCAGGTGCACCACCGGGGGCTTTGAGAAAGCCAGTAGACTCTGCTAAGGAGACACCGGCAGAATCAGGAACGAAATCAATCAACATCTCCCCGAAACAAACAATCTCTGCTGACTTCGCCATCACTACTTTTACGTCTAATTCAACAAAATGCAAGATCAAGAAAACAGAAAATTAGAGGCGATCGAGAGAGGAGATATCTACTTCTATACTGCAGCAAGGGGAAATCTCTAGCTCCAGTTTAAATAGAACGCAACATGACGGATTAATTAGACTTTGATTAGAGATCTGAATTCCTACGTAACTAACTCGCTACTTATCCTCTAAGCAAACCTTTTGCGATAATATATCCTTCTTTTTACTAGTTTTCCCGCGTCCCTAGTAACTAAAAACGAATAAATCGTTTACTTATTTAGTTCGTTAAAATATCACAACAGAATTGGAATATATGAATAGAATACTAATAGCTTATAAGAAAAACACTTGGATATATATGTTTTTATCCTCTTTATACTATTGCGCTACCTTTATTTGTTTGTAGTAGGTAACTTATCTTGTACTCCCGATTTACAAATTCCACATTTTAGGTAGGCTATATATAAATAATTTTTGGTGACCTAATGTTAGGACATGACTCTTTGTCATCGGGCGTGGCACGGCTGTGGCAAGGATTTGGGCGTGATGGCCTTGTCATTGGCTTATGTGCGGACAAAACGATCATGTGGTCGACGGGCTGTTGTGGGAAAGGTTTGGCCAAGGCCTTGACATGGGCAAGGCGCGCTTGGAAAAGGCTTGACGAGGCAGCATGGGCAATGTTTGGGCGGCATGGCACGGCATGCGCGCCAAAATCAGTGGCATGGCACTTTTGGGTTGTGGCAGGTATGTGCGCTAAACTAAGGCGAGGCAGAAATACGGGTTGATGGCAAAGGCTTTAAATAGCTAAGAAAAATCTATGGAAAAGAAAATACAAGCAATGGCACGAGAGAAATGAGGGTTGGCACAGACAAGGCAGAAAACTAGGCCAAGGCGGTGTGGGGGCGGCAGCGGCGCCGGGCGTGTGCGGCAAAATCATGGCAGCAAATTGCGGACAAGACATTGGCATGGGGCAATGTCAAATTGAGCTAAGGCATGGCACAACACAGCCTTGGGGATAAATTCAGCTAGCCAAGGAAATGGCACATGCAATACACATGGAAAGCGGTTGGCGGTTACCTTGTTTTTAGCCATGATCTCCCATTATCCCATGATCTGATTATTGCTTGTATAATGACCCCATTTCGTGTATAATGTATCCTAAGTAGTTGGGGATGTCAACTACATGTTAGGAGCAAGATTTAAAGTTAGCCCGACAAGTGGCTAAAGCTGTAGACGACAAGTGTCATGTGCTGTCAAGTTTAAGGGCTGCCTATATTCTATAAATAAGGCATTTAACTTAGGCAGACGTATGTAGAATTTCATGTAGAAATCTATGTGGGAAACAAGAAAGGAACGTGATGGTTTCTAAGTGTTTCAATAGGGGCTAAGGTTTGGCTTGGGCAGACCTTAGTGTTGGCTAAGAACGACTTATGTTCTTTGCCAAAAGTGGGTTGTGAGCGGAATGTGTTCATAGCAAGTAAGAGGAAATTTCATGTGAAATTCTATGTGGGAAACAAGAAAGAAACGTGAGGATATCTAAGGTTTCAAAAAGGGGCTAAGATTTGTCTTGGGCAGATCTTAGTGTTGGCCAAGAACGACTTGTGTTCTTCGTCAAAAGTGGGTTGTGAGCGGACTGATAGTTCATAGCAAAGTGAGGGTCCTTTTGTATGATTTTGTTATTAATGCAAAGGTTGGAATCCCGTATATGTGTGTGTTCTTAATTATTGAATTGCTGCTTGAAAATCGTTTAAGGCCAAACTTGTTAAAAATTGGCAAAGTGTTTCGGAAAGGCTGAGTCAAATAGGGGACTTGACTGTCGCGCGGGTGTGGCTTTGGACTTGATCAAAAACGCCCCCGTGACAATTGGTATCAGAGCGGAGCAGTTTTGTGACGGTGGAAAGACGATGCTGTGGCAGAATTCGTGGGAAAGAACAAGGCTGGTGGCACAAACGCGGAACTGCGTCAAAAAGTTGAGCAGTTGGAAGCACTCGTTGGGCAGGCTCTTGATGTAGATTGTGATTCTTTTGTTCTTGCTGGAATGGACTTTTGGAGGCAAAAATGGCCTTGGTTCGCATAGAGAAGGAAGAGTTACGCAAGGAAGTGGTTCAACATTGAAGGGCATGGCAAACTGCTGCCCCTAGAGGTGATGAAGGCACTAAGTCGAGGATCTCGGAGCCAAAGGCAGATCAGGGTACGAGAGGTGCCAATATACTGGAACATCAGTGGGATATGAATGGAGTACAAGTGTCGTTGTATGTAAACAAACTCTTGGTGCTGATTCATCGAAGACGGCTCGACAAGGACGTCGATTTAAAAGGGTGCGGGTGGTTTGTTAGGACCTCACTCTTTGTCATTGGGCGTAGCACGGCTGTGGAAAGGATTTGGGCGTGATGGCCTTGTCATTGGCTTATGTGCGGGCAAAACGATCATGTGGTCGACGGGCTGTTGTGGGCAAGTATTGGCCAAGGCCTTGACATGGGCAAGGCGTTCTTGAAAAAGGCTTGACGAGGCAGCATGGGCAATATTTGGGCGGCATGGCACGACATGCGCGCCAAAATCAGTGGCATGGCACTTTTGGGTTGTGGCAGGTATGTGCGGGCAAAGCTAAGGCGAGGCGGAAATGCGGGTTGATGGAAAAGTCTTTCGATAGCTAAGACAAGGCTATGGGAAAGAAAACAATCAATGGCACGAGGGAAATGAGGGTTGGCACGGACAAGACAGAAAACTAGGCCAAGGCGGTGTGGGGGCGGCAGCGGCGCCGGGCGTGTGCGGCAAAATCATGGCAGTAGATTGTCGGAAAGACATTGGCATGGGGCAATGTCAAATTGAGCTAAGGCATGGCACAAGGCATTCTTGGGGTGAAATTCAGCTGGCCAAGGAAATGGCACATGCAATGCACATGGAAAGCGGTTGGCGGTTACCTTGTTTTTAGCTATGATCTCCCATGATCTCTCATTATCCCATGATCTGATTATTGCTTGTATAATGACCCCATTTCGTGTATAAAATGTATCCTAAGTAGTTGGGGATGTCAACTATATGTTAGGAGCAAGATTTTAAAGTTAGCCCGACAAGTGGCAAAAGTTGTAGACGACAAGTGTCATGTGCTGTCAAGTTTAAGGGCTGCCTATATTCTATAAATATGGCCTTTAACTTAGGCAGAAGTATGTAGAATTTCGTGTAGAATTCTATGTGGGAAACAAGAAAGAAACGTGATGGTTTTTAAGTTTTTCAAAAGGGGCTAAGGTTTGGCTTGGGCAGATCTTAGTGTTGGCTAAGAACGACTTGTGTTCTTTGCCAAAAGTGGGGTTTCTAGGGTTTCAAAAAGGGACTAAGGTTTGACTTTGGCAGATCTTAGTGTTGGCCACGAACGACTGGTGTTCTTCATCAAAAGTGGGCTGTGAGCGGACTGATAGTTCATAGCTGTGAGCGGACTAATAGTTCATAGCAGAGTGAGGCTCCTTTGTATGATTTTGTTATTAATGCAAAGGTTGCGATTTTCCCGTATATGTGTGTGTTCTTAATTATTGAATTGCTTCTTGAAAATCGTTTAAGGCCAAACTTGCTGAAAATTGGCAAAGTGTTTCGGAAAGGCTGAGTCAAACAGGGAACTTGACTGCCGCGCGGGTGTGATTTTAGACTTGAGAAAAATGTCCCCGTGACACCTAATATGATGAAGGTATAAACAAAATTATATAAAGTTTTAAAATGAAAAAAATAATCATATATTAACATATTTGTTACTTAAGTCTAGTTTTTTTCCGACCTAACTCAATTCTAACTAAGTAGCCTTTATGTGGTCATGGGAAATCAATATAGATCACGAAAGATTCTGAGTTTGGACATCTTGAGCATCAATTGCAAATGAGTCTGAAACCTTTAAAGCTCCCTGAGATTATGTTGCAATTAACACCCATCATGCTTGACTCTCTAATTGAATTTGGTTAACTCCTTTTTGTTCGAAAATGTTTACAACTGCCATTCCTTACCTGACTAGCTAACGGATTATTGAAAGGGCAGATGACCGTTAGGCATATCGGACTAGCTAGTCTTGTTCTTTGCCTTTTTTATCCACCGATTTATTAGAACCCGTCATTAGGAGAAGATCTAGTGAATTAGTTATGGTTCCCGTGAACCCAGTAATTTTTGTCTAGATTTGATATTTGTATTGTAATTTCATGAGCAAACTTCATTTGTAGGCATTCGGGAAAAACTAATGGTAATAGAAAGTAATAGGTTATATGTGTATCCCTATTATGTTATGATGATCTAACAAATTTAATGTTAATAACCGGATAAGGGACCTGATACACATCTTCAAGAACTTAAAAATCAACAATTCTCCAGTTGGGGACACAATTAACCTCTTCATGATCAAAGTAACAACAAAATGAACGGATAGCTACCAGTACCTGAGAAAACTGCACAAGTCAACTGCTCTTGCTATAAAGTTGTTGCATGCACACGCTATAGTACAGAAACAATGCAGCAATCAACTTTACGGGGAATTTCCTTTACCTGACTTGCTTACATCATTCTAAATGATGTCACAAATGCATTATTGGCATCAAGAAAGATAAAAACAAATCACTTGAACACTTAGAGAATTTATTCAAGCACTCTCACAGTGACTGATCATCCAGCAAACGATTTTCAAGTACATCAAGAACAAAGTACAATACTGTTACGGACTAGGATGTAACGACTCGGCTGGTCGTTTTGAGAGTAATAGCCCCATTTTCCTATTCCTGCTTCTTTTTGTGTTCTTCGGTTATATTATGATATGTCTGGTTAGTTAGTTCAGGTCTGGAGCGGTTTTGTAGAGGATTTGAGACACTTAGTCTCTTAGCAGAAGGTTTGAGTTGGAAAGGTTGACTTGTGTTCGAACGATCACTGTTTTAAATTTTGACAGTCCGTTAGCTTTGTTAGGTGATTTTGATTGGGGAGCACGTCTGGAATGTGATTTGGAGGTCTGTAGTAGAATTAGGCTTGAATTGGCAAAAGTTAAAATTTGGCAATTTTTGCCGGCAATGAAAAACTTGATATCTGTGTCGGAATGGGTTTACGCAAGTGGGAGTAGGTCAGTAGCATTATTTTGTGACATATGTGTAAAATTTAAAGTCATTCGGACGTGATTTGATATGTTTCGGCGTCGTTTGCCACATATGCGGAGCCTGGCATTTTAAGTGAGTTCCGCACCTGGGATAAGAATTCCGTAGGTGCGGCTTAGCAGAAGCGAGATGTAGGTCGAAGGTGTGGTTCCACTGGGTAGAAAGTATAAAAAGGAGACTTCATGAATTTTCGCTCATTTCTAGCATTTTTAAACGACTTAGAGCTTTTGGTAGGATCTTTTTAAGGGGATTCAAGGATATCAAGTGAGGCAAGTTGTTGAGCTCTATTATCATTTGCTATGATATTTTTTCATTCATTTCTCACCTAATTAGAGGATTTTTGAAGTGAAAATCGGGAGTTAGGGCTTGGAATTTTAGAGAATGTAATTTGGGGATGTGGAAGACCAAATGAAGTTGGATTTTGATGAAATTGGTATGGGTAGACTTGTGAGTGCATGGGCTTTCTAGTTTTTTGACATTTGTCGGATTGCAAGACGTGGGCCCAAGGGTCGAGTTTGAACCAACATCGAGATTTAAGCCCAATTTAGTAGTTTTCTTGTAGAATCGGTTCTTTGGCATGTATTGATTATGTTGTATTACTTTTGGCTACATTCGAGACGTTTGGACGCCGATTCGAGAGGCAAAAGCATCGCGGAGTAGGATTTTACTTAAAATGAGGTAAATAACAATTGTAAATATGGTGTTGAGGGTATGAAGCCCCATACATTGTGTCTTCTGACTATTTTGGAGGTGAAACACATGCTAGGTGACGGGCGTGTGGGTTTGTGGGCGAGCATCGAATGGATTGTGATTTGGTCAGTCCCATAGAAACTGTAAACTTGAACAACATACTATTAGTTCTACACTCTATATGTGTTATGAAAAATTGATTGTAAATTATATTAGAAACCATTCTTAGGCTATATGTTGGCATTGTTGTGTCCCGTAGGGGTCGCATTACATGTTGAATTGTCTGTTCAATGCTATTTGTATTTAGTCACAGATTTTACTTGTATATCATATTTCAGTCTTTGTATTCTATCTGATACTTCATGTTATTGTTGTTTGGGCTGATTTTTCCTGATTTCTGAGAGCCCGAGAGGCTGGAGAGATTGATGACTGAGTAAGGTCGAGGACTTGATGTTGAGGATATTTATGGGATCGTGTTGCACGCCACATCATATTTTATTGATTCATGACTAAGTGAGGTTGATGGCCTGATTGATTTATGCCAAAATTGGCTTGTTATAGCACTCGGGCTGAAAGAGCCCCTCTAAAGTCTGCACGCCCCCAGTGACGCAAGTACGTGCTGAGTGCGAGTGCCGAGTGCGAGTGCTGAGTATTGTAAGGAATGAGTGATGGTGAGGTTGGAGTAATTGGGAGGACTGAGAGATGATTTCCGAAGAAGTAGTATATGATTACATTATTTATGCACACAGTTGCTTTATGCTCATGTTTTGAAAACTGTTGAAAGACATTCTTATCTGATTTTACTTGAACTTGCCTGATATAAACTAATTGGACTTGAATTATCGGAACTTGGGAACACGACTATTTCTCATTTATGAGATTATTGAAATGAACTAATCTATGTAGCTCGTCACTATCTTTAGTTCCTTATTTATTATTGTTACGTAGTAAGTTAGCGTACTCATGTTACTCCATGAACCTCGTGTGAAGATCCAGGAGCTGTTGGACGTGGTGATTAATGACAGTACTCGTAGCTGCTCACTGGAGATAATAAGGTAGTTGCCGGTGTTCGCAGCCCTGCTTTCTTTTTCCCTATCTTTCCTATTTTTGTATTTCGAATTTACAGACTATGTTAGTCTTGTCATTTTCGGATCAGTTGTGTTAGATGCCCATGACTTGTGACACCCTGATGTCGAGCATTATTTCTGCACTTATGCTTTGGTGTTCATCCCGTTTTTATATCCAACATATCAGTTATTCCACAAGTTTTTATTATTTCTGTTCATTATTGAAAACATATTGGTAATGTCGGCTGGACTATTATCATCTATATGCGCCATCACGACGGGTCGTGTTTTGGGTCATAACAAGTTGGTACCATAGCCTAGGTTACATAGGTCTTACAAGTCATGACCAGGTTTAGTAAAGTCTTGCGGATCGGTACGGAGACGTCTGTACTTATCGTTAAGAGGTTGCAGAACCCTTAGGAAAACTTCTCGTTCTTGAATTCTTATCATGCAAATCTATTGATACTGGTAACTAAACTTCTATTATTATATTCCCTCACAGATAGTGAGGGCACGTGCTACCGATCGGGATGGACAGCCACCAGTACCACCAGTTGGGCCCGCGAGAGGCTGTTGTGGTTGGGGTCGTAGTAGGGGCAAGGGTGTAGCACAGCAGTTCGGGCAGCACCTGTAGATACACCAGTAGCCCTAGTACATGATTAAGTCCCAGTTGTAGATGCACCAGCAGGACCAGCTCAGGCACCAATTCATTCCGGGTATTTAGGACAACTTAGATCAGATTCTAACTATGTGTACCAGTCTTGCTCAGACGGTCTCTATTTCTACTACAGCAGACACTTCCTAGGTCGGGGAGGCACTCAGACTCCCGCCGCCCGCACACGCGAGCAAGTCATTCAACGACTTCAAAATCTGGGGGCACCACCATCGGGAGCAAATATCCATACCTATTTGAGGCTCAGGTATTTTTCTAGACCCATTCGAGGACGAACGTTTGTTTAAGATGGGGAGGATGTAACGATCTGGCTGGTCGTTTTCAGAGTTATAGCCCCATTTCCCCATTTCTACTTCTTTTTGTGTTTTTCGACTATATTATGATATGTCAGGTCAATTGGTTGGGGTTTGGAGTGGTTTCGGAGAGTATTTAAGACACTTAGACTCTTAGAAAGTTTTTAGTGTGAAAGGTTTACCGGATGTTGACTTGTGTGTACACGACAATGGATTTGAATTTTAACGATTCACTTATATCCGTTAGGTAATTTTGGACTTGGGAGCGCATCCGGAATGCAATTTAGAGGTTCGTAGTAGAATAAGGCTTGAATGGTCGAAAGTTGGAAATTTAGCGATTTCGGTTGGCAGTGAAAATTTTGATATCGGGGTCGGAATGGGTTTTCTGAAGTTGGAGTATGTCTGTGGTGTCATTTTTTACGTCTGTGTAAAAATTTAAGGTCGTTCGAACGTGATTTGATAGATATAGGCGTTCTTTGAGGAATTTAGAAGTTAAGAAGTTCTTAGGCTTGAATCCGAGGGTAATTTGGTAGTTCGATGTTGTTTTGGGTGGTTTGAAGGCTCGACTATGTTCGCATGTTGATATATTACTTGTTGGTATGTTTGGTTGAGGTTCCAAGGGGCTCGAGGTGATTCTGTATGGTTAACGGGGAGTTTGGAATTGGAAAATACAGCTAAAGCTGCTGCTGGTGGTGTTTCCGCACCTGCATAGTGGGAACCGCAAGTGCGAGGTCGTAGGTGTGCTTCGGGAGCAGCAGATGCGGATGTAGAGGAGCTGGGATAGAATCTCAAGCTCATAAGAGTGGGGCGCGCATACGCCGAGCCTGGAATTTTAAGTGAGTTCCACACCTGCAATGAGAATTCCGCTGGTGTGGCATCGTAGAAGCAGGATGTGGACCGCAGGTGCGATTCCACTGGCAAGAAGTATAAAAAGGATACTTCACAAATTTTTTCTCATTTCCACCTTTTTTAAACACGGACTTTGAGATTTGGAAGGATTTTTTAAGGGGATTCAAGGATATTCACTGAGGTAAGTTGCTTGTGCTCTATTATCATTAGATATGGAATTTTTCCATTGACTTCTCACCTAATTAGTGGATTTTTGAAGTGAAATTGGGGGTTAGGACTTGGATTTTTAGAAAGTGTAATTTGGGGATTTGGCAGACCAAATGATGTCATATTTTGATAAAATTTATATGGGTAGACTCGTGAGTGAATGGGCTTTCTAGTATTGTAACTTTTGTAGGATTTCGAGACATGGGTCGAGAGGTTGGGTTTGAACCAACTTTGGGATTTGAGCCCAATTTAGTAGTTATTTGTCGAATCGGTTCCATTGGCATGTATTGAGTGTTCTGTATTATTTTTGGCTAGATTCGAGACATTTGGAGGCTAATTCGAAAGGCAAAGGCATCGCGGACTAGGATTTTGCTTGGATTGAGGTAAGTGACAATTGTAAATTCTAGTCTTGAGGGTATGAAGACCCGTACATTGTGTCTTGTGACTATTTTGGAGGTGACGCACATACTAGGTTACGGGCATGCAACGAAGGGATTGTGACTTGGTCTGTCCAATAAAAACTGTATACTTGAACAACATGTTGTTAATTCTATACTCTCTGTGTGTTCTGAAAGATTGACTATGAATCATGTTAGAAACCAGGCTTAAGCTATCTGTTGGCAATGTTGTGTTCCGTAGGAGCCGTGTTACATGTTAAATTATCTGTTCAGTGTTATTTGTACTCAATCAAAAATTTTACTCGTATATCATATCTCAATCTTTGTATTCTATCTTATACTTCATATTATTGTTGTTTCTAATTTTTTTTCTTGATTTCTTAGAGCCTGAGAGGCTAGAGAGATTGATGACTGAGTAAGGTCGAGGTCCTGATTGTGAGGATATTAAGGGGTCGGGTTACATGTCGCAGCATGTTTTATTGATTCATGACTGAATGAGGCCAAGGTACTGATTGATTTATGCCATGATTGGCTTATTATTGAGCTTGGGTTGAAAGAGTCCCTCCGAAGTCTGTACACCCCCAGTGAGCACAAGTACCTACTAAGCGCGAGTGCCGAGTTCTGAGTAATCATGAGGAATGAGTGACTGGGAGGAATGAGTGATGGTGAGGTTGGAGTGATTGGGAGGACTGAGAGATGACTGCATTGATATACACAATTGCTTTATGCTTATGTTTTGAAAACTGTTGAAAGATATTCTTTTCTAATTTTACTTGAACTTGCCTGAAACAAACTGATTGGACTTGAATTACCGAAACTTGGGAACACAACTATTTCTCTTTTATGACATTATTGAAATGAACTAAACTATGTAGTCCATAACTATCTTTAGTTCCTTATTATTGTTAATTACTGAGTTGGCATACTCATGTTACTCCCTGCACCTCGTGTGCAGATCCAGGAGCTGTTGGACCCGGTGATTGTTGATAGTACCCATAGCTGGTCACTGGGGAATGCGAAGTAGCTACCGGCGTTCGCAACTCTGCTTTCTTCTTCCCTATCTTTCCTTAGTCCTGTATTTTGGATTTCCAAACTACGTTAGTCTTGTTATTTTTAGATAAGTTGTGGTAGATGCTCATGACTAGTGACACCCCGATGTCGGCTTTATTTTCGCACTTATGTTTTGGTGTTCATCCCGTTTTTATGGATAAGATTCCAACTATTCTACGAGTTTGATCATTTTTGGTTATTATGAAAATATTTCGGTAATGTCGGCGGGCATAGTATCATCAATAGGCTCCATTATGACGGGTCGTATTTTTTGTCGTGACAAGTTCCCCATATCAAGTTATTATATGTCCTTAGTTGAGTTATAACTTTGTAAAAGCTCTTGTAATTCCTACTTAGCTTACTTAGAAGCATTGTGTAGAAAATTCTTTGTAAATCATAAACCCTTGTGTTTGTGTCTTGGCTAGGGTTAGTCGAGTTGAAAAGTCTTTGTACTAGAGTTATTACAGAGTGTCTTGTTACAGAGTTGTTACGAGTTAGTGAGGGATTAAGAGGTTAATTCGAAGGTTACAATAGGTTGTAATCTAAAGATTGCTCAGTAGTGAAGTTGAAATCCTACAAGGGTAGGTCGTGGTTTTTAATCCCGTTGAGCTAGAAATTTTCCACGTATCTTGTCATTTATTTACTTCAGTCTGCATTGTTTCTTGGGAACTAATAGAGAACTCAATTCTCTATATAGTTTGGTGGACCCAAATTCTATTACATAGTACTAGAACAGGTTCTTTCTATCAGTTTAACACCCAAAAAGGAACCTTATGGATGCTCTGCCAAACTTAATAAGGCCAGTCTACTTACATACCACCAAGGTTCAACGGCCAATATTATGGATAGTGGAATACTCAGATGCAAGACTTCATCATGGCTGAAGCTTTCGAGCTATGGGATGTCATCTATGATGGACCCTTTGTTCCTACCAGGACTGTGGCGACCCAGTTGTAACCATTCCCAAAATGAGGAAGGAATTCAATGACGTTGATCGAAAGGATATTAAAAAGAATTTTCACGCAAAGAAAATTCTTGTTTGTGGCATTGATCCTAATGAATATTTCAGGATATCGGCATGCTAACCAACAAAAGAAATCTATGAAGCTCTTCAGACAGCTCATGAAGGAACAATATATGTCAGGAAACAAAAGATTGACATGTTTACAACTGAATACGAGATTTTCAGGATGAAAAATGATGAATCCGTTCAAGACATGCACACTCGTTTCACCTCTATCATCAATGAGTTTCACTCTTTTGGAGAAATCATTGCAAGAAACAAACTTGTCAGGAAAATAGTCAGTGTCCTGCCCAGCTTCAAGGAAAGAAAAGTGAACGTTATCAAAAAGGCGAAGGACTTGCATGAGCTAACCATTGATGAGCTTCTTGATAATCTGAAAACATATAAAATGAAAAAAAAGGACAATTAAAGCACATATCCCAAAAGGGAGAAGAACCTAGTCCTCAAGACAGACAACAATGATTTGAGTGGTGAGGATGGTCATATGGCTTACTTGAGAAGAAGATTCCAGAAAATTGTTCGTAAGAATGGAGGCATTCCAAAAAAAAGGTAGTTTTAGCAAGCCAAAAAAATTATGACCTCTATCATAAATGTGGCAAGCCAAGACACTTCATCAAGGATTTCCTCTCCTAAAGCAAGATCATTACAAAAACAACTTTGATAAAGCAGATAAGAGGAACCGGTTTCCTGATAAATGCTTCAACAGAAAGAATGCCGCTAACAACGTTGTGAACCAAGCTCTTGCTGCATAGGGAGACTCCTCTAGAAAATCTGAAGAAGAAAATGATCATGGTGATAGTCCAATTATGGCAGTAGAAAGTGAAGCAGCTGAGTAGACTCAATCTTTGCATTGATGGCGTAGTCTAATGATGATGAAGATGGCGATGATGATGAGGTAAATTTTCTGGATGTTCAGAGAAATATGAGATCTTATTGTCATAAAAACTCATGTCTTTGGCAAATGTGTTAATTGATGCTTATCACAGTCTTGGAAATGATAAAGATGCTTTAACTGTGGAATTAGGAGAAGTAGAACAGTGTAGAGATGACCTAGTAGTCGTTGTGGTTGATTTAAAGAAAACAATACAGAACCTGAAGAAAGAGAAGGATTCCTTAGATGAAAAAATTTCAAATATAGAACATGAAAGAGATGATCTAATAGTTGTTGTGGTAGACCTAAAATAGAGCATTGAGTGTGTAAGAAGGGAAAAAGAAGTCATAAGTGAGAGAGTTGCTTATATTGAGCATGAGATATATGACATATTAGTGGTGATAGTGAACCTAAAAGAAACAATTGGGAACTTAAAATGGAGAGTAAGCCTGAAAATTCTCAAAAGGAAAACGAAGTTGCAACTGAGGCATACCTTAAGCTTGAAAGTGAGTAAATGCAGTGAAGTCTAGTCTATGTGTTGAGCTTGAGAAAAACAAAAAACTTCAAGAAGAATTAGGAAGAGTGGGGAGTCATCTAGAAAAATTACTTGAGTGGACCTGGTCCTCTAATACTATCACTGCCATGTAGACCAACAATGGGGGGAAACAGGCAGGGAATTGGGTTCCAAAGGGAAAATACTCCCTATAACCCTTATAGCAAGTATGTTACTGTACCTAACAATTGGCTTTGCACTCATTGTGGCAATACTGGGCACTTTAAAGAAACATGTAAGGCCAGATTCCAATCTCAATAGGAAAACAAAGTCTTTGCTAAAAAGTAACTACTTCTAGGGAACCCGGTCCTTACCCATTTCCTTATTACAAGGGACTCAAACTCATTTGGGTTCCTAAGTCTAACTCCTGATTTTCTTCTGCACGGAACAGTGAAAAGGAGTAGCCTACAATAGTACATGGATAACGGCTGCTCAAAGCATATGATTAGAAGTACAAATGATTTCCCTTCACTTAAGGCTCTACAAGGAGGGAGTGTATCCTTTGAAAATGGCAAGAAAGAATACATTCTAGGAGTTAGAAGGATTGGGAAGTCTCTCTCATTCAATCAAAAATGTGTATTATGTTAACGGGTTTAAGTACAGCTTGCTAAGTGTTTCCCAGATCTGTGACAAGGGAAACAAGGTGGAATTTGTGTCAAAAATATGTACAGTCACAAACCTAGTGATTGGTGGGGTAGTGCTAGTGGCAAAAAGATACAAAAATATCTATGTTGCTGAATTTGAGTCTCTGTAGAGAGGTAATCTCAGCTGCCTAAGTGTTATTGATAATGATGCCGGCACAGAAGGCTCGGTCATACCAGCTTCACGTTGCTGAACAAATTAGTCAGGAAGGACATGGTTCGTGGTCTGCTCAAGTGAAGCTTTAAGTATCACAAAGTGTGTGATACATGCATAAAAGGAAAGCAAGTCAAATCCTCATTCAAGCCTAAAAAGAAAGTCATTAACGCAAGGCCACTTGATATTCGTCACATGGATCTACGTGGCCTATGAGGGTGCCAAGAAGAGGAGGAAAGAAATACATCTTCATTATAGCTCACGACTACTCCAGATTTACCTGGAATCTATTTCTCAAAACCAAGGATGAATCTTTTGAAGTGTTCGTTGCTTTTGTCAAAAAGATTAAAGTGAAGATGGGTAATAAGGTAGCCTGCATCAGGCCTGATCACGGGACAGAGTTTGACAATGCCAAATTTGATGAGTTTTGTACTTAAAATGGTATCACTCACAATTTTTCAACTCCAAGAACACCTCAACAAAATGGTGTTATGGAGAGGAAGAATAGAACTCTTGAAGATATGGCATAGTAGGATTGCAAAGAATTTTCGGGTAGAAGGTGTCAATATTGCTTGCTACTTGGTGAGCATATGCATGATCAAGTCCCTTCTGAACAAAACTCCATATGAACTGTTGAATGGAAGGAAGCCCAAGCTGACACATCTAAGGACTTTTGGGTGTAAATGTTTTGTCCTTAATAATGGAAAGGAAGCCCTTGGAAAATTAAATGCCGAAAGCGATGAGGGAATATTTCTAGGCTATTCTTCACAAAGCAAAGCCTACAAAGTATATAACAAAAGAACTCAATGTGTTGAGTAAATCATTTATGTAATCTTCAATGGATCTCACGTGGAAAGGATTTGAATGATAAGAATGATCAAGACGGAGAACAGTCACTAGTCCCTGGTGAAATCATTGACATGACAAAAGGAAAGGCAAATATGATGAGCCACGTTGCGGAATCAAATGATGATGGTGGAACCATATCTCCAACTAATGGAGAGGAACCTAGATCCTCAATCACAACAACTGAAGCTAAAACAAAGGTCTCGATGCTTTTCAAGGAACCCTACACGCTGAGACGAGAAGCAATAAAAGCTCACAGACAGAAATACTTGAACCTTCTCACAACGAGGTTCAGGTGTCTAACTGGAAAACAAAAGTTCACACCCCCTTGATAACATCATCACTCCTCTCGACTCAGCAATTCAAACCATGTCAAAAGCTATAAATTTACTTGCCTTCTCAGCATTCCTTTCTAAAATAAAGCCTAAAAATATTAAAGAAACATTGAAAGATGCGGATTGGATCAATGCCATTCAAAAGGAACTGCATTAATTTGAAAGGAACAACGTATGACACCTGGTTCCTCGACCTGCATATCGACTTTATAATCATTTATGAATGAGATGGTAACTAATGCCACCATAGAGGTTAAAGATAATAAGGATGAAAACAAATACCAAAATAGATACTATATACATAGCATATAACCAAGAAAGCGATAATAAAGATATTAAACCAAATATAAGCAAAAAAACTCAAATTACTTTACACAAATTTGGCCACTCCAGACGTAAGTGATATCCACATCACTATTTCCACGGAGAAAAGCTCATCACCTCAATGATATAACTTGCCTTATGATGCTCGGAGTGAACAACATCTAACCACAAACATAAGAGTGTCGCCTTATATCAAAGATGAACACTGAAATAGAAACTAAATTCGAAGTAAGTGCTCAAAATGGCAAAGTCTCGTGCTGATAACGTGTTATAAAATAAAGACCTTAAAGTAAAGAAATCAAAGACAAGTAGAGAGAGATTTATTATTAAACCTCAAATTCATATACATAATAAACTAATATCTCTTCTATTTATAGAAGAAAAGAAGCTGCTACTGCAAGCTGCTGTGTAAGCTGCTACTACAAGCTGCTGTGTAAGCTGCTACTGCAAGCTGCTGTTTAAGCAACTACAAGTTGTCGTTTAAGCTGTTATTGCAAGCTGCTGTGTAAGCTGTTACAAGCTCATTATACCAAATATGGATAATCTTCAACCATGGTAATGTTTATCCATAACTGGGTACTGAAGTGATAAGCTTTTTCATGAGGCTTATTTCCAATAGAGTATTAAACATATTAACGGAGGAGTCCCATATGAATAAGCTTCTTCTCCAGGAAGCTTATTTACAACGGAATACTAAATGAATAACTATAATATAATATATTTATAACACATTGCTCTTTTATTATTAATTTACGACCCGTGTTTAATAACCACAATAGTGGAGCTCCGATTAATCCAGGTTTGTGCCCGTATAAGATCTATTAAAGGAAATGCTCCCGACCAGATTTTTTTTTTTTTCAATTTTCAGGCTCAAAATCAAGAACTCCGGTTAAGTATTTAGGGATACTATCTATACCATTACAACTGTTGTGAGTCTATATTGCTTTTCATTCTCAGCTTAATAAAGAAGTATGGCCGCTTATTACCTTTTTCCGTGATTAAATATTGGAAGAGCTGTTCCCTTTTTTTAAATTAAGAAAAAATGCTACATTAACCTTTATGATCCCAGGAGGCAAATTAAAGTAATAGGACCGCTAATAATATTTTAATAGGGAAATTACAGTACAAGCTAGGTTACTATATCTCATTTACTACTGTAGGTATGCTCTTGCATTGAGGCGAAAATAGGAGGGATGCCCTGTTGATGTCGAAAAACGTTTAGTGGGTCAATTTTTGTCTTAGCTTTGACCAATCTATCATAGTTATTCAAGAAATACTTTTCACCCCAGACCCTTGCTCTCTCCACGGCATGATCAGAAGAGGCAGTAGTACTAGTATTTAGCATTAAGTAGCCGTCCATCACTCCAAGGTCAAGATCCATATAGTTGACATAAGCTGCCCTAGGTGAAGTTGAAACATGGGGTGCCATTGTATTGTAAAACTCTCTTATCCACTCTATGTACCCATTGCTCTTGGCAATATTATTATTGTCCTTTTCTTTCCACACTACTAGATATTGAATTCCGAATAGGTTACCCTTTCTATGAGGGAAAGCAATAGCTTCCTCGCTAATTCTCTGCATGGCTGCACCATAAGGGTCAAATATGACATGTCCATTGGGTTCTTTCTCAAGAACATCAAGAGCTGTCATAATCCCTCCCACTGAAATTGGGGTCTTCACATAGTCTGATTTGGCTTTGAAGTATGATTTGTTTTCAAAGTAACGTTCTTTTAGACGAGAGACATCGGAGGTGTTCGCAACGTTATCTAATTCGGAGAAGAAAAGTGTTGATTCAATCCAACTCATTTCTTTGCAGTCATCTTCCAGAACTCCGACCTCCGGAAAGGCCTCATTCAAGATGGAAATGGCTTCGGTTTTTGTACCAAGGTAAAATCCGCTGAATTGGGCATTTACTTCAATAGGAATGTTTCCTTTACTAGCAGAGCTCATGGAGATCGATAGATAAAAGCCATCGTCTAACTTTGGTGCAACAAGTTGCCATTTGTGAACTAGTTGGGACACATATCGTCTGGAGCCAGGCCTAGGGACTATGAAACTAGTCACGGTCTTGGGCACTTTGAGCAATCGGATTTTCCAGGCATAAATGATTCCCCAAATTCCTCCACCACCACCTCTGATGGCCCAAAACACTTCTTCTCCCATGGCTTTGCGGTCTAATAGCCGTCCTTCCGAATCAACAAGAAGAGCATCGACCACGTTATCAGCAGCAAGTCCATATTTTCTTGATAAAAATCCAAAGCCACCCCCGGAAATGTGGCCCCCAACCCCAACTGTTGGGCAAGAACCAGCTGAAAATCCATGAACGTCGCTGGCCTGGGAAATGGCATAATAAGTCTGGCCAAGTGTAGCGCCACCTTGTACCCAAGCTGTTTCGGAATCCAAATCTACTGAAATGCCGTCTAATTTCATTAAATCAATTACCACAAATGGGGAACCATCAAAGGAAACGTAAGAAGTTCCTTCATAACTGTGTCCTCCGCACCTTACTCTGATTTCATAAGAACCTTGTCTGCAACACAGAACGCTGCTCACCAGCTGCTCCTTGCTCTCTGGTACAATAATGACCGTTGGTTTTGGTTTAGAGGACGCTGCGAATCGGAGATTCTGAATGGAGAAATCAAGCAAGTTATAGTAACTATTACCAGCATGATTCCTTGTTGGGTAAACAGAGAAGTTAGTGACTTTATAATTGAATAAACAGGTGGAAATGGTATTGAGATTTGTTGCAGAGACGGATGGTACAAGAAGAGAAGTAAATAAGAAGCTGATCATCATCAGAATTATGAGCAGAAGCTGAAGAAACATGGATATATTTCGTTTCATTGCAACTTTCGTTTACTTCCAACTTCTTGTTTGACCTCTCCGGATTCCATTGGAGGTACAGAGAAGCTTTATACAAGGAAGAGTGCACAGTAGAGGTCAGCAGTTTGAGGACAAAAAGATGAAGGAAACAAGGAAATGAAACAGAATAAAATGTGCCGGCCTAAGCCTAATCATTTCTTAACGCTTATTATATCTGCATGAAAAAATATGGAGTGATAGAGGCTTAGCGTAACGTGACAAAACAGCAGGAGAATCAGGGTAAAATAGGAACAGTGCCGGCCAATGGCAGCATACAACAATTCTTCATGAAGTAAATCTTAACTGAAGTCAGTCTCCTTTACTCTGCCTCAGTAGTAAATTTGTTCACTTGTCAAAGCAATCAGTGTGCATTATACTCTACAACACATAATAGTACTTCAAAATTTAAGGGACGTGGTTTGATATTTTTTTTATACACTTAAAGGGCTACTTAGTTTAAGATTTTGTGCTTTTATTAATTCGACCATTAATATACTAGGTTTCAGCCTTATGTCCAAGGTAACTTTCAAATGTTGAATTTGGTTTTCATTGATATTGATGTTAATGACTATATATGTTTAATTTGGATCACTTAAAATGTGAAAAGTTATGGCCGAACTCGACCTGTTTGTTGTGGTCTCACTCATCACTACCATTCGCTTAAAAGAACAGACGAGTATATTGACTTTTGGCCATTAAACAATCTCAATTCACATTTTTTGTACACTTTCGCCCCTCACTACTAATCCTTAGCCTGTTCCTTGTGTATGTATTACGGGTAGAAACGCAACAACAACAACTACCCAGTATACTCCCACCAGGTGGGGTCTGGGGAGGGTAATATGTAGACGAGCCTTACCCCTACCCGAAAGGGCAGAGAGGCTGTTTCCAATCGACCCTCGGCGCATAGGAAAAAGGGAAATCAGCTGTAAAACAAAAACAATAACAATAGAGCATTAGTATCACCCGCAGAAATAGCAGAAATAGCGGAAATAATTATCTAAACATAAGGAACCTAAATACAATCGCATGCAATAATATCATACAGTAACTACGGAGAACTCTAGGAGCCCCTAACCTACAACCCTGATCCTAGACCTCCAGACTCTCCTATCAACGGTCATATCCTCGGAAACCTGCATTCTAGTCATGTCCTGCCTAATCACCTCTCCCAATGCTTCTTAGGCCTCCCTCTGCCTCGCCGACCGCCAACAATCTCCAGCCGCTCGCAGCTCCTCACCGGGGCATCCGGACCCCTCCTCCGAACATGCCCGAACCACCTCAGCCTCGCTTCTCGCATCTTCTCATCTACCATC
This sequence comes from Nicotiana benthamiana, assembly GCA_034376525.1. NCBI lineage: Eukaryota > Viridiplantae > Streptophyta > Magnoliopsida > Solanales > Solanaceae > Nicotiana > Nicotiana benthamiana. The sequence goes on along the minus strand of CM067329.1, from coordinate 130,370,000 downwards.
TACCATCTACCATCTACCTACGGGTAGAAACGCATGGGTACATATTACCATCTTGTTAGATTAAGTTAGAGCCAATATAATTGCTTATTTACAGATAACTACTGGTATTGCTGCAGCAATTTCTGATTCTTCTTCTTGTCACAACTCATTTACGTGCCTCTCAAGAGGCTTTACTAAATTATGAGAACATAAAGGAAAGGACATCTCGACACCAATAACATCAAACATGAAATATCAGAAACATAATGCTTACTTATATCCACTTAGACAAAGCATCTAAACCTTCTGCTAGAAACCAGCTAATTTTATCGATTTACATGATATACTTCTAGACCAGGGACACCTTCGCTCCAAGGAGCTAAGCTACTTAAGAATTAGCATGTACATTACAAGGAATGAGCTGCGTACAAAAGGGAACGGAACAAATTAGGACCTCCTCCACTTGTCCAACTCTTGTGTAGTTGCTTTGATTAGCTTTTTGGTGTTCACAACAAGCTCATCGATGAGTTCCCCTACCTCATCCCTGACAATATTACGAATATGGCATTAGGAAATACACCTTAATGGTAAGAAACAAATAACATATCATGTTATGTATATTGGTAAACCACCCTCAATTTGATCCACCGGTTCCAAACTCAATTCCAAAGAGGACACAATTAGCAAGAGCCAAGAGAGACACCCATCAAGGATAGTTCCAACAGTTCGTTAAATACGAGAGAAATTTGGCTGTTGAATACTAACAATAAAAAAGTCACTAAGTGTAGGAGGAGACCGATTTGTGTGTGTCCCTCTTTTCAACCATCTTTTGTTTGGAATTACGCAAATTACGCCTCACTGAAAATATTTCAGGCACATCATGATGAACACGTTCTGCTTTCTATGCAGAATTAAAATGAAATATTCCCCGGTGATCAACTTGTATAGCCAACAGAAACATTCCATTTGAAGACAAGGTCAACATTAGGTCAAGTCTAGATTTGCAGAGCAATATGCAAGATTAGAATCCAGGAAGATAAGCCCAACACTACACTGAATGTCCTTATAGGCCACACAAAAACAAGAATTCTGGTTAAAACATCTCATTGAGGTACAGTGGGAGAGTACTAAGTAATCTGAAACCTTTGTCCAAGCTTAGAAGATAAGTAGTAATTATTTTATCGAACTCCAGTTCTACCGCGTTGGCTGTTGCACTTGATATGACAGCTACATATTATTTTACTGATACTACAATGGAAAAAGGGAGTGTAACCTTGGCGTAACGGGTAAAGTTGCTGCCATGTGACCAGGAGATTACGGGTTCAACCCGTGGAAACAGCCTCTGGGTAAGTGATAATAGGCTAAATTGTTCGATATAGCCTATGTTTTAGCTCAACGTAAGGATGTTTTACCCATTGTAAATGTTCAAATAATGTAAAAATTGGCTCTAATCATGACATTAATGTCTCACAGGATTTATGATGAAAAACATGTGAAAATTGGAGTCCAAGGAAGAAAAGTTGAGCAGCAACATATTACACTTGGGCAGAATGAAACCTCACTAGCGCGGGACATGCGCTGATCATGCGCTCCCGCGCTAGTCCAGTGATTTGGGACAGAAGGAAACCCCACTAGCGCGAGTCATGCGCTCCCACGCTAGTCCTGTCCGGAAAGGGCAATTATTGAGGGATTAATTGGTCATTTAGAAAAGTAGTCCACTAAATTATCAAAAAGCAAAAGTTCCATTATGAATCATCATCAGATTTTTGGAGAGAAGAGTAGAAAAACACTATTCATTCTAGAGTTGAAGACTCTTGGAGCTAAGGAGGAGAAGGAAAAATACTACCTTGAAGCAAGATTTAAAAGAGTTTTCTTCAAAATTTCTTTTAGTTACTTGTTCATATAATGTTTAAGATTATTATTGTTGAGTTTTGTATGAAAATGAGAGGCTAAAACATCCATTATTCTGGGGTTTTGATGTAGCCATAAATATTGTGGTTTGAAATTAACTTGATATGTATTATAATACATTCGTATATGGTTGTTTCTTTAATTCTATGTTTAATTGCTTAATTGTTTGGCCAGCAGTTAAGTTCTATTTACTATCTATACTATGCTTGAAAAAGCCATGTTTAGATTAGAGAAGAATTAAAGAGAGCAGGATCTTAACCCTCAAGGGGAGCGGATTTGTGGTTAGGATAGGAATATACCTAATCACCTCGCTTAATTAAATGTAGTGATTTTACTTCGTTTTTAATAGATTAATTTCACAGGAATATAGACGTTGATCTATTAGAAATAGGTGAGTAGTACTTCGGGAGAAGGCAATGAGAGCATTTATCAACTAATTAACAATCATGAGTGAATTATATGAAAGGGATAGTTAGTTAAAACACAATACAATTGGTGAATAAATCGCAACCCTGAAATATTTGTCTCTATTAATTGGACACAACAATCAACTTGATATTTGATAATTTAGTTGTTAGTTAAGATTATAATTAGCATAATTAAACATCTTGATTCGAACTTGAATTGACAGAACAATATTGGCACATTAGTGGGTAGTTGATACAAGTTTATGTGGGTTCGACACTGACTTATCACAATATTACTTGTACGACCACATATACTTGCGTGTGCATTTGGGAGTGACAGTAAGCCTACGTACGATAGACCCGTGTAATTCGGGTCTTCCCCGAACTCAGCGCATGCGGAAGCTTAATGCACCGGGATGCCCTTTACAACAATGGGAAAAGGGAGGACTGTTCTTTTATGCTTCTCTTAAGAAGGAACTAAATTTTAAAAAACGGAACTTCTCAACGGTGATGAATAGCAAGAATAGAGCAGGCAAAGGCAAAACTTACTGATTAGGGAAATTGGCAGAGCCATTGAAGATCTTTCCAACATTAGAGTATTTACGATTGTCGTCATAAGCAACACCTCTTCCAACAGCATAGCCAAAACCAAGACCAACTCCACATCCAGCACCGAACCCAAAACCCAGTTGCAACCCAGGAAGCCCCGGACCAAAGCCAGTGCCTTAACGAAAGAAAGAAATAGTAGCTCTGAGTTAATTACTCAAAAATGAAAAGTCGGAAAAGGGAAGAATTAGTTGAACCTCCGATAAGGCCGATTCCGAGACCAAAACCACAGCCTATGCCAAGTCCAAAAGCAGGTCCAATCTTCCCCAATTGCTTCGACTTAAGTATCGGTAGCTTCCATACCAAACCCTTTTCTTCGTCTCTGCCGTTCATTTCTCTCCCTCCCGATTTCTAACTTTCGCTCTCTTCAGAGTATTTTTATGACTTTATCTGAGAGCAAATGACAGCTCTAGCCCCCACCTTCGGAACTTAACCACTTTAGACCTTCATGTTATATTTTAAGCCGATTTGGTCCTTAATCTAATAATCTCCCTCGCATATGTCGAGGAAATGGAGGAGAGTTCACCAAAATGATCCATTACGAGTCGACTCTGATTTCAACTAAAATTATCCTTGAAATTACACTTCAAATGAACAGTATTTATATTTTAGATGCTACTGTTTTCAAAAAGTTAAAAGCCTTAGTTCTCAAAAATTTGTAATAAGCGGGCTAGTGAAAAGGGTTGGGTATTTATACATGTCAAGGGTAGAAACCATGCCTATAGAGTATTTTAAATCCTGCATAATTAAATTGCATTTAGAAACCATGCATATAGGGTATTTTAACTCTCCATATTCAAACTGCATCTAGAAACCATGCCTATATGGTATTCTGCATATTCAATTTGCATCTAGAAACTATGCCTATATAGTATTTTAAATCCTACATATTCAAACTGCATCCAGAAACTATGCCTATAGGGTATTTTAGTTCTGCATGTTCATACTGTACTTAGAAACCATGCATATAGGGTATTTTAATTATGCACCTTAGACATCATGCCTATAGAGATTTATTTACTCTGCATGTTTAATATCAAGCCTAGACAACTTGCCTATAGGACTTCGTTCTAAATTATGCACGCTTGTTACCACTCAGTCATTGTGAGCACGTAATTTTGCCCTATATGAATTATTCCCATAAATTCAAAATAAATAAATTTTTTCACTGTTTTACAATTTCGTGAATTTTTCGTGGCATTTTCTATTAATTATTGCATTTGTCTGTGTATTTTTATTTTTGTTTAATTAATAAAAAATACAAAAAATGTATATGTGCGTGTGCAGTTAGGAGTTAACTTTATATTTTTAGAAACTAATTAGTCATTAATTTTTATAAAATAGAAAAGTCTCAAAAATAATTTATTTTAGTTTTAATTTTGAATTTAAGGTAGTTTGTCCTTTAATTTGGTTTAGTTAACAATAGTAATTAGGAGTTAATTATTTTATGTTATTTAGGTTTTACATTTGTCACACCTCTTTTTACCCCCGAGGTACCCTTTTACGGGGTTGAGTTAGAAGATTTTTTCCAATTAAAGTGACGTTTTGAAAAGGAATTATTTATTATTTAGAGTCGCCACTTGGAATTGAGTTTTGGTGTTCCAAGTCACTTTTTATTTGAATCCCCTTTCAAAAGGAAGGTTTGACTCTTAATTATGGTCTACGAAATAGAAGACGGAGTAAGGAATTCTGTTGACCGAGAGGAAGGTATAAGGCACCCTTCGAGTCCCGTGGTTCTAGCACGGTCGCTTTATTGATTAATGTTCGGCTTAAATCAATTCTTGGCTTTTCTTGTATTTTATTCGTTATGGCTTGTCTATTACGGCTTAACTTGATTATTATATTTTTATTAATTGTCTGGACCTAGATGCGATACGCACTCAAGGTATTTCTTTGAAGTTAGATATTAAACCAAGGTACAAAATGTACACATGGTCAAAAGATAATTATTTTAAATTTGAAAGGAATCAAGACGCGAGAATACGCACATGATATTTTTATTATTTAAATATATCAATCCAAAATTCCGATATGAACACATGAGCTAATATTGGAAGCACATCTAATATCTTTTCTAGTATTTTTAGAGTATTTTATTTATTTATTTCTAAACCAAGACATCTATTTATATATTTTTCATTATTGTTTCTTTTACTTATTGGAACGAGTCTTGAGTTAATTCATGACTCCTTTTCCTCATTCACAATTTTTTTCTAGTATTAGACCTTGAAATATTTCTAGCCCCAATTAAATATATTCTTGCATGACCCGACCTTCAGTTGGAATATGAAAGAAATGTAATTAATAGCTTAGCCTCAAATATCAGATTTATTAATAATGAAACATATTTATACAAACAGTAAATCAAATAAAATTTATAAATAAAGATAATAACTCATGAATAATCCAACTTATACTTCAGTAGTAAAACAAAGATTGAATCTATATCCTTAGACTATGGTAAGTAACTAACATCGTTACTAAAATAACTTAACTAATACAACAAGTTATGATGTAGAAAATGTGAAACAATTAACGATTTTTCTTTTTAAAGTAAAAATAGTCATACTAAATTAACACTTGATAATTTTCAGCTTTTATGGCTAAGTAATCAAACATGTGTATACGTGTATTCCAAAAAAAATAATTATTTTATTTTAGAGGAAACCTATTATAATCTTATAAAAAACTTATCATAATTTATGGCATGTTTACAAGAATGATTGGGCAAAATTAATATAAAGATGACTTCAAGTATTAACTAAACCAAGCATTCAAGCCTAGATTCATTCATGATAAATTTACAAATTGAACTTCGAAGATGATTTAAATTAACAAAGACAAAAGATAAATTTTTAGACGGCTATCTATGTAGATATATATATATATATATATATATATATATATAGTAAATCGTAAAAAATAGACGGCGATAGGTTAGACAAGCACAAAACAATACTTGTATTCGGCTCATAAGAAAATTAATACAAATATTAACACACATTCAGGCTTAAATCATGATATTATCATTGAACTAGCAAGGAAATTCAATATTATCTTTTGCGAAGATTTCACAATAGATAAACAGATACAATCTACTGATTTCCAAAGCTAGCAATGCTAACTTTTTTAGACTCTCGAACTCGGAACCCCGAACGAAATCTCAAACTCTGTCTTTATACTTTCTTTCTCTCTTGCACAATTTTTTTTCGATTTTTTTTCATTCTCTGTCCTGTCTTCTCCCCCCTCTTTTTTATAACAGAAGTCTCTTTCTCTTTATATAGATGAGTATGAGTAGTTTTATAACTTCTAAGGAAGTGGGGAAGTGGGGATTGGGAAGTTAGGAACATGAGAGTTAGTGGGAAAGGAAGTTACATGATGTGGGGAAGTTGGGTTGTTTTATTTTTTTATTTTTATTTTCAATTTTCATAAATGAAACCTATTAAGAGAAAGATAAAAGTTTATATATTAAGATTTAAATATTTACACTAAAATAGTATAGAATTTGGATGAGGTCAAAAAATTGGGGGTTCACAGTATGCCCCTCTTTGCTTGGAAACATGAAGAGTTTTAAAGCAAAGAAAATGAACAAGGTGACTGATTTTGACCTCACTATTATTTAAAAAGGGAAAGAAGAGAAGAAAAAGATGTGACCGAGCATTTGTTTTCGGCAGCCTACATATCCCGGGTTATAAGGGAATCAGGTCACGTGTAGTTCAAGCGAAAGAAGAGTGACAGAGTATTATTGGAAAGTGAGTCGAGCGAAGTTCCGTCGAGGTTACGATCCGCGATTCTTACTATTACATCAAAGTGAAAAAAATATTACATACTCTTGAAATCTAAGAGTTTTAAAATTCCTATCTAAATGTCGTATGTAGTATTGTCTTGATTCTTGACTTGCTTCTCCTGTTGACTTTAGACTGAAACTTGATGCTCTTGATGCAACAGACTATGAAATATTCTCGCAGGCTTGTTTCTCGATCAGATGATAAGGAGAAAGATCTTGGCCATATGTCTCTGCATGCATTACGTCAAAGCTAGTTGCGGCTGGTATTGATATCAAACGTTCCACTTTCTCTGGTGAGAGATGAAATCATACTTTTTGCATATCCAATCCGTGCTTTGCAGAAAAACCTACAAGTCATCACAAACAAACAAAACGAACAAAAATTTTCTGCCCCAGTTTGCACTAGGAAATTTTTGTGAGTTATTGAAAACACATTAAACTATCATTGCTATTGCAGAAACAAAGAATTGGAAAAGAAAGAAAAGATAATGCAACCAGGGGATGTTTTACCATGTGTTGGAAGAAAATAATGCAACTAGGGGATGGAGTACCCTGTGTTGATAGAAAATAATGCAACCAGAGGATGGTGTATCATATGTTGACAACAAGATGAGACAACCAGGGGATGTTTACCCTGTGTTGACATAAAATAATGCAACCAGGGGATGGTGTACCCTGTGTTGAAAGAAAATAATGCAATCAGGGAATGGTGTACCCTGTGTCGACAACAAATAATACAACCAGGGGACGGTGTACCCTATGTTGACAATAAGATAAGACAACCAGGGGATGTTGTACCCTGTGTTGACATAAAATAATGCAACCACGGGATGGTGTACCCTGTATTGACAGAAAAGAATGCAATCAGGAGATGGTGTACCCTGTGTTGACAACAAGATGAGGCTCGTAGCACTCGAAAATGCTACTAGGGAATGCTATACACTATGTAGAAAATAATTCAACTAGGGGATGTTGTACCCTATGTTGACAGAAAATAATGCAACCAGGGGATGGTGTACCTTGTGTTGACAATAAGATGAGACAACCAGGGGATAGTTGTACCCTGTGTTGACAGAAAATAATGCAACTAGGAGATGGTGTACCCTTTGTTGACAGAAAATAATGCAACCAGGGGATGGTGTACCTTGTGTTGACAAAAAGTAATGCAACCAGGGGAAGGTGTACCCTGTGTTGACAGTAAATAATGCAACCAGGGGATGGTGTACCCTGTGTTGACAAAAAGATGAGGCTCGTAGCACTCGAAAATGCTACTAGAGAATGTCATACCCTATGTAGAAAATATTTCAACCAGGGGATGTTGTACCCTGTATTGACAGAAAATAATGCAACCAGGGAATTGTGTACCCTGTGTTGACAACAAGAGGAGACAACCAGGGGATGGTGTACCCTTTGTTGACAGAAAATAATGCAACCAGGGGATGGTGTACCTTGTGTTGACAAAAAGTAATGCAACCAGGGGAAGGTGTACCCTGTGTTGACAGTAAATAATGCAACCAGGGGATGGTGTACCCTGTGTTGACAACAAGAGGAGACAACCAGGGGATGTTATACCCTGTGTTGACAGAAAATAATGCAACTAGAGGATGGTATACCCTCTGTTGACAAAAAATAATGCAACCATGGGTAGTGTACCTTGTGTTGACAGAAAATAATACAACCAGGGGATGGTGTACCCTGTGTTGACAACAAGATGAGTCTCGTGGCACTCTGAAATGCTACTAGGGAATGTTGTACCCTATGTAGAAAATAAATCAATCAGGGGATGTTGTACCCTGTGTTGGCAACAAAATGATGCAACCAGGGGATGTTATACCCTGTGTTGACAACAAGATGAGACAACCAGGGGATGTTGTACCCCTGTGTTGACGGAAAATAATGCAACCAGGGGATGGTGTACCCTGTGTTGACAAAAAATAATGCAACCAGGGGATGGTGTACCCTGTGTTGACAGAAAATAATGCATACAGGGGATGGTGTACCTTGTGTTGATAGAAAATAATGCAACCAGGGGATGGTGTACCCTGTGTTGACAACAAGATGAGGCTCGTGGCACTCTGAAATGCTACTAGGAAATATTGTACCCTATGTAGAAAATAATCCAGCCAGGGGATGTAGTACCCTATGTTGGCAACAAAATGAGGCTTGTGTCTCTATGAAATGCTACTAGGGGATGTCGTACCCTATGTAGAAAATAAAAAATACAACAAGGGGATGTAGTACCCTGTGTTGGCAACAAAATAAGGTCAGGGAATGTAGTACCTTGTGTTGGAGATAGGGTGTTGATTCCTATAATGAAACTAAAAATAACATGATTACATGCATATCGAAAAGAAATCATGGATTTGAGAACTTCACTTGGTAGTGTTCATCTTTTCACAAACTGTTTCTTAATATTGTTTCTTTCTGTTCTGAACAAACAAAGATTCATTAGTTTTAAATTGGTGGTCGGTTTTTGGCCTTGATTATATCAATCTCTTGACCTTGGCTCGTCTTCTTTAATGATTTGAATTGCAACTAATTATTTCCTAAATACCAACTGCATTTCTGACTATGCAGAACCTTTAGCTTTTCAAACTAGACCATGAAGGTACTTAACCTTTTTCAACTTTATGTTGCCTTGGTGAGCATTTTGGTTTTGACTTCTTTCTAAGTTTTCCATTTCAAAGCATCGGCCAATCATGGCCATTCGGGGTTGACTTGATGTCCTTGTCGAGGCTGGGTTCATTTTGAATAGATCAACTCGCTTCAAACGAGAACCCTGTAAATCGGTCTTGCCATATTTTCTTTGCCTTATTTTTTGGAACTTAGTTACACCGAAAGGGATTCAAAGGAAGAGAAAAAAATGGAATAGAGAGTGAGTTTAAAAAAAGAGGTGTTCCTTTCGCGAAAAAGAAATACGGACATATCTGGGAGTACATGCAGACTTCAATGAGCATGACATGCCTTTTGGACTGGATGCCTGATCTGTATGAACCATCCGTTTCTCAAAAACTCATCACAATGTTTGACTTGAAATCTGGAAACCTTGATCATGATTGTGTTGATGTTATGTCTGCATGGATCCTCTTTTCAATCAACAGTGCCATTTGCGGGTTTTCACTAGCTGATCTCTCTCATTTCTCTTCTCGATATCGTCTTATAGTGCCCTTTGTGGGTTTTCACTAACAAGAATCTCTCATTTCAATTTCTGTACTTACCATCTCCTTCTGGTGCCCAAGGGTTTTCACCAATAAGACTCTCTCATTTTATTTCTCTAATTTGGTTGCATCTGATCCAAGTAACTGTATCCTCCAATTCTTGAACATTCTCACCGATTGATCAGAAGGACTTGAAAGGATTTGGGTAAAAATTATTTGGATTGAATTACAACTTTGGTACCTTTCAGGTAAAACCATTGCCGAAACATTATAATATCTGCCCCAGTTTTACTTTTTGGGAAATTTGGATTTTTATCTTTGTGTGACTGAACCTTAGAGAGGTTGCCTATGTATCCTTACGGAATCAAGTCAAACGTAGTTGAGGGAACTTTGTTTTTGATTTACTTTTATTTTTTTTATTTTTTTTATTTTTTTTTCATTTTTTTCCTTTGTCTTCTCTTTATCTTCTTCATCTCTTTTTTTTTCGTTTCCAATAACACCTTCAGGTTCCAAATAGGGTAATCAAAGAAAAGTAACCGGCTCAAAGGGTTGGCAAAAGGGTTAACGGTGTTTTGATAGCAAGAATGAAAGCCTTCGTCATCCCAATCAAAGAACATTAGTTTTGCATAAGGGGTCGATCTCAGTACCTTTTGACTTCATCCACATTGACAGTTGACTCGGGGATATTTCCTTCGATGTCTCTCAAATACAATGCTCCATTTATACTCTTGTTACAATGTATGGACCTTTGTAATTTGGAGCAAATTTTTCCTTAGTTTCATCATTGTGCGGGAGAATGTGTCTCATGATGAGTTGCCCCAGTTCAAATTTCTTGGGACGTACTTTCTTGTTGTAAGCATGGAAAATTATTTATTGTACAACTTCCCATAGTAGCCTCCGATCAATCACTTTCCATCAATCAAAGACAATGTTCAATCAGATCTTGACTCAATCTCCATCAGCAATCTCGGCTTCAATAATGATCCGAAGAGAGGGAATCTCATTTTTATTTCAATTATTTGTTTATTTTATTACAAGCCTTATCTTCAACACATTATGCTTCTTGGTTTTTTTTTTTGAAATCTAACAATATTTTAGGATTTGGGTATAAAGTCCGCAAGCATGTCATATTATTAAAATCTGCATCTACAGAACTGAAAAAAGAACAGGAAAGGTGACAAAGATTAAGAAAAGAGGCATTCATGGATGATGAAATTTTGGTTTCATTTATTTAAAAAAAAAGGGGTTACATCAAAATGCAGGACTGTAAAGTAAAAAAATTCGGATGACACACTGAAATAACTCAAAAGGCAGAAAAGATAGCAAGACCGACTATCGAGACTCCCGTCTGATAGGGAATGTTTTTGTGTTGGTGCCCATTTTTTTTTGTTTCTCTTACGCCACGGCAATGGCTACTATATCTTTCAATGTTGAATCAAATTCTCCATCATCAAATCATCCCGAGCAGGCCATGTCCTATTGCTCAAATAAGCTAAAGTCAACCCAACATTTGTCAACTTGCCTACTTGCCTTTTCGTAACCTTGGATCAACAACAGTGGTGCTTGTTCCATTTGTTGAGAAGATGCTTTTACTTTTGAGGGATCTTGGATTGTTTGCATGACTCGCCATTTCAAACCAATAAACCGACCACCTTTAATTAACTTTTGTTTCAAAACAACAAGCCTGTTAGAATAAACACTCTCACTTTTTTTTTACAAAATGATTCGATCGAACTTGATGTGGGTTGCCTACGTATCATGTGGAGACATGATGCGTAGTTCGAGAAGATCAAGAATAAAATAAATAAACTAATTCTTTTGTTTTACTTTTTTAAAACAAAAAATTTAATCATAAAAGCTCCTAAAAGGAAAATATTTTTGAACTTTGAATTCTCTATCTCTTTATTTTTAATACAAATTTTTTTAAAGAATGAATTTTAAATAAGAAAGAAAATACTTTTGGGAGAAAGACTTCTATAAAAGGTGGAAAATATTTTTGGATTTTTGAATTTGACATCTTAAAGAAAGAATTCTAAAGAAAAAAAAATTAAAGGAGAATATTTTCTTTTTTGGATTTTATTGAAAATTGGGGGCCGGACCCGATGAAGGTTGCCTACGTATCTCACATCAGGTGAGAATCAGACCCGCGTAGTTTGTATATATTTCGGGAATAGGATGACATTTTTTCTTTTGAAAAAATTCAGGCTCATTTTGTAATATTCTTTTTGGGGTAAATACCGAAATGTTTCAAAGATCGGGTAAATTTTCTCTTTCATGTTTTCTCCTTTCTGGTTTTCCCTCAATTTTTATATTTTTATTTTATTATTTTTTAGAAACCGGTCAACATGCACAAGCCGAATCAAACATAATGCATAAGTAGCACGTAAGATGCATCAGGATGGTCTTGCAATTCTCGGGTACACCTGTCCTAGACGGACCAAACCCCTGTGTTGAGTCCCCAAAGTCAAATGCACATGATGCAAACAAACGTTCCTACTAGGGATTCGGCATGAGGCTATGTTATTCTAGGTTTAAATCCTGGAGGAGTGTTTTAGACCTGGCTTACTCGAGCGGACAGCTCGAGCCGAGGTACGGTCAACATACCGGGAGTACGAAAGTCTACTCGGCCTAGTTACTTGACCCAGCCTCGTTCTAATTGGTATGACTTCTAACAAAAACTAGGCCACGCGTACGTGTGCACCATAAATTTAGAAGACTCAGAAGGGAGGCGTAAGAAAGTAGTTTAATACAATTAAAATAATATCAAAGCGGTAAATAAGCAGCAATAAACACATTAGGCCCAAAAATACAGTAATAACATCAAATTAATAAAGCCAAGTATAGATCACATTTGAAGCTCAAATTCTAAACCCTGAACTAGAAGTTCTGGGTTATTTTCCCCAGCAGAGTCTCCATCGCTGTCACACCTCTTTTTTTACCCCCGAAGTACCCCTTTACGGGGTTGAGTTAGAAGAGTTTTTTCAATTAAAGTGACGTTTTGAAAAGGGATTATTTATTATTTAGAGTCGCCACTTGGAATTGAGTTTTGGTGTTCCAAGTCACATTTTATTTGAATCCCCTTTCAAAAGAGAGGTTTGACTTAATTATGATCTACGAAACAGAAGACTGAGTAAGGAATTCTGTTGACTGGGAGGAAGGTATAAGGCACCCCTCGAGTCCTGTGGTTCTAGCATGGTCGCTTTATTGACTAATGTTTTGCTTAAATCAATTCTTGGCTTTTCTTATTTTATTTGTTATGGCTTGTCTATTACCGCTTAACTTGATTATTATATTTTTATTAATTGTATGGACCTAGATGCGATACGTACACAAGGTATTTCTTTGAAGTTAGATGTTAAACCAAGGTACGAAATATACACATGGTCAAAAGATAATTATTTTAAATTTGAAAGGAATCAAGACGCGAGAATACGGACATGATCTTTTTATTGTTTAAACATATCAATCCAAGATTCGGATATGAACACATGATCTAATATTGAAATCACATCTAAAATCTTTTCTTGTATTTTCAGAGTATTTTATTTATTTATTTTTAAACCAAGATATCTATTGATATATTTTTAATTATTGTTTCTTTTACTTATTGGAACGAGTCCTGAGTTAATTCATGACTCCTTTTGCTCATTCACAATTATTTTCTTGTATTAGACCTTGAAATATTTCTAGCCCCAATTAACTATATTCTCGCATGACCCGGCCTTCGGTTGGAATATGAAAGAAACGTAATTAATAGCTTAGCCTTAAATATCAGATTTATTAATAAAGAAATATATTTATACTAATAGTAAATCAAATAAAATTTATAAATAAAGATAATAACACATGAATATTCCAACTTATACTTCAGTAGTAAAACAAAGATTGAATCTATATCCTTAGACTATGGCCAGTAACTAACATCATTACTAAAATAACTTAACTAATACAACAAGTTATGACGTAGAAAATGTGAGAAAATTAACTATTTTTCTTATCTTTTTTAAAGTAAAAATAGTCATACTAAATTAACACTTGATAATTTTCAGCTTTCATGGCTAATTAATCAAACATGTGTAAACGTGTATTCCAAAAAGAACGATTATTTTGTTTTAGAGGAAACCTATTATAATCTTATAAAAAAAACTTATCATAATTTATGGCATGTTTACAAGAATGATTGGGAAAAATTAATATAAAGATGACTTCAAGTATTAATTAAACCAAGCATTCAAGCCTAGATTTATTTATGACAAATTTACAAATTGAACTTCGAAGATCATTTAAATTAACAAAGACAAAAGATAAGTTTTTTGACTGCTATCTATGTGTGTGTATATATATATATATATATATATATATATATATATATATATATATATATATATATATATATATATATATATAGTAAATCGTAAAAAATAGACGGCGATAGGTCAGACAAGCACAAAGCAATACTTGTGTTCGGCTCTTAAGAAAATTAATACAAATATTAACACACATTCAGGCTTAAATCATGATATTATCATGAACTAGCAAGGAAATTCAATATTACCTTTTGCGAAGATTTCACAATAGATAAACAGATACAATCTACTGATTTTCAAATCTAGCAATGCTAACGTTTCTAGAACCTCGTACTCGGAACCGCGAACAAAATCTCAAACTCTGCCTTTACACTCTCTTTCTCTTTTACACAATTTTTCTCGATTTTTTTTCCGTTCTCTGTCCTTTCTTCTCCTCCATCTTTTTTTTTATAACAGAAGTCTCTTTCTCTTTATATAGATGAGTATGAGTAGTTTTATAACTTCTAAGGAAGTGGGAAACTTGGAATTGGGAAGTTAGGAACGTGAGAGTTAGTGGGAAAGGAAGTTACGTGAAGTGGGGAAGTTGGGTTGTTTTATTTTTTTATTTTTTTATTTTTTTTATTTTCATAAATAAAACCTATTAAGAGAAAGATAAAAGTTTATATATTAACATTTAAATACTTACACTAAAATAGTATAGAATTTGGCTGAGGTCAAAAATTAGGTGTTGACAATATTCCAATTTTGAAAGAAAGAAAAAAGAGAGAAAAGTAAAAGGAATTTTGGATAATTTGTCTTAAAATGAAAATGTAAAAAATGCACGGGGCGCCCAATTTGGGTGTCCCTTTTAACCTATACCTGCTCTATCTTTTTGTTTGCATCCGTACCCATTTTTTCATATAATTTCAGCCCACGGGGCTGAAGTGTTTATTTTATAACTGGACAACTTAAGCTTGAAACGGCCTAAGTGTTTATTTTATAACTGGACAACTTAAGCTGGAAAGTGTTTATTTTATAACTGGACAACTTAAGCCTAACAGCCTAAGTGTTTATTTTATAACTGGACAACTTAAGCCTAATACCCTAAGTGTTTATTTTATAACTGCACAACTTAAGCCTAACAACCTAAGTGTTTATTTTATAACTGAACAACTTAAGCCTAACAACCTAAGTGTTAATTTTATAACTGGATAACTTAAGCCAAACAGCCAAAGTTTTTAATAAACAACTAAAGCACTTCAGCCGCTAGGCCGAATTGAAATAGCCAGTTAAGGAGGAACACTTCGGCCTAACAGCTGAAGTGTGTTGAAAAAGCGAGTACGCTTGTAAGCAAAAAGACAAAGCGAGCACAAGTTAAAATGTGGTCCAAAAAACGGGTACGGCCGCAAATACCCCAATGAAAATGGAATGAATGAGACCATAAATTAGGCCAATTTTTGATTTAAAGTACACATCCCAAATGGATTTCCATCCCACACCCGCACAAAATCGTTCCTCACCCGATCCAGTGTCTTTGGACGACCAAATGACGTCGTTTCCAGTATAATTAAGGTAAATAGATCCTGGCCCTTTATCGTGCCTCATCCAACGGCCCATTCATAACACTTAAATCGGTCCAAAAGTTTGGAGATCAGTTAAGTCTAAACAGACGCCCCATCTCTCGTTCATCTCTCTCTTCCTCTCCATCTCCTTTAACCCTAATCTCCATTGTTACCGGCGAACCAGCCTCCAAACACCACCAGAATTATACCATACAACATTTGGTCACCCCTGACCTCTAATCCCTCACCATCTTTCCTCGAATCATTACCAAACAGGGCCGATTCCAGATCTAAGAAGGCAAAAAGATGAACCAAAAATCTCCCGAGATTCTTCAGTTTTGACAAAGATTGAGAGTCAGAACAAGTTTTGTTCGTCTATTCTTGATAAGAACATATGATTGAGACCAGTTTTGGCTCAAAATCAAAAGTTCTAGGCCTCTCATATGGTGTTCATTCGGGTCTGTGGTTAGTTACTCATGTTCTTCTCCTTTTCTCTATGTGTATATTTCTATTCTTGCTTCACACTTTCCCATTCATCGTTCTTTTCTTTGTTGAAGCAATTCATGTTTGCATGATTAAACTGAAATCATATAGTTGCATTTAGTTGACTCTCATGTTAGGGAATTCTTTCTCTGTTTATCTCTATTTGCAATTTGAATCTGGTTGGTTTATCTCTTTTTGCTGTTTTGAGTTTTGGGTTGAGTGAACTAGGAATTGCTGAATGGGTGTGGGCTTTAGGTAATTTAGAAGCCCAGAAAAGATAAAGGGAAATTTAGTTGGTTTGATCTTGGGTCTGTGAACCTATTAGCTTGACATGTTAGCCCGTGTAGGTTCAGGGTAATAACAGGGGTATTGGAGGGTAATTTAGGAAGTTTAGGATAGGGGAATCTTCGATAACTAATTTAGGAAGCTTCTAGTAGGGTTTTTTATTGAATTACAGAAGTATGATAGGTGAAACTTGGGTAACAAGTCTGCAATTGAGGGACACCTAAGCTAAAATGAGAATTAGGAAAGGGTAGAATTGCAAAAAATGAACTCTGTTAATTACCCTATTTGCTTGCCTATAAAGACACTCTTTCTTGCCTTAGAAGAGGGATTTTTAGAAATCTAAAATACAGAGAAGTACGGCCAGTGTTATTGCTTCATTGAGTTGTTTTCAGTAATTTTTTATTCCTTTCAGCTTATGAGAACAAATTTTTCTGATTCTTAGAGCTCAAATAGATTGATACTGTTTTTTTAGAAGAGTTTATGGTTCAACTGTTAAGGGTTATTGTTCCATTGAGTTTTTAAGCTAATTTCAGTATTTCAATTGCTAAATCCAGGCTATGTTGTTGCTGGTGTCAATTTCTGTTGTTCCTCTACTGATCTCTCACTTTTCTTTTCCTGTTTCAATCTCCAGGTACATACCTCTGATTTTAGGTATGTAAAAAAAATATCTCATGAAGTGTTTTGATGAAGATAAATGAAGATCATGTTCTCTTTTGTTATATGTTCTGCTTCTTTAGTTTCCTTCTCAGTTTGTTATGGCAATTTTTCTAGGTCAGCATGCTCAATGTGAAGTTACATTTAAGGATTTTGAGTTTTTGTTGGAAGTGTAATATAGTTATTGTTAGAGTTGCTGATTTCTATTATTCGATTATCTAGGTGTGTTACTGATAGAAGGGTCAATTGGTTTTAGATACTTGATGTGTTTATGAAGTATGTTGTTAATATCTAAGTTGCTGTAGTTAACATTAAACATGTAAATGAGGTGTGATTATGAAGAAATAGCATGTTGAATATGGCAGATTTGCTATTGGTGGAGACTCGACTTCGAGTCTGATCCTCTGAATTTGAGCTTATTCGACCTACTTGGGCTTTCAAGCCTAGACTAAGCTCCGTTTGTGCATCACACACTCAGATCCATTTGAGGACAAATTTGGGATCTAGTTTGTTGATTTCAGGGGCATTTTAGCTTAGTGATATCCATGTTTTACACGTAAGTTTAAATGTTCAAAAGGTTAAACGTACAACTGTGGTCTAAAATCAGATTTGGAAAGCCTATGAGCTTGAGTCTCGGTATAAGGTTAATCAATTATGGATAAGAGTTTAATGTGTGGCACGTTACATTATTGCACTGATGAATGATTGCAAAGCCTATTCTATTTGTGATAATAATATTGTTTAAAGATGATTGATTGGCGTATGCATTGGCCTTTATTGGTGTTCGATGCCGAACCTCGTGCCTACCGCATATAATTGGGCTCATCTTGGGCCTGAATATCGAGACCATTTTAATTTGAAAGGGCACGTTTTCTTTGTCTCTGATTAGCGACTTTGATGAGCGTTGGGCCTGTTCCTAGGCCTAGCAACCTTTCGTTAAATAACGGGTTTGATTGTATGTGAGGTAGTCACAATTCCCTTAAGTCTTATTTTATAACTGGTATATCTTCATCGGAGGCAAGCCTTTTGAATAACGCAAAATAGTTATGGCCCTCGTGAATTAGTATAGAAACCTTTAAGTAGAATATTTTGAGGTGCACCGTGCCAAACAAAAAATGACAATTGCATGACCCTCGTTTAATTACTTCTTTTAAAATACTTAGAATTCAAGGCGCGTCGTTTAGTAAATTTCCATGGCCATTGAAAACTTAACAACGCGTAGTTGCTTTAGGCGCGTGATTTTAATAATTGATTTCCTTAAACTCGGATGCACATTTATGTGATCCAAATCTAAATCTCAACGACGTTAAAATATATCAAAAGCCACGGGTGCATTTATGTGACGTGGTTCGAGATGTATTTTAATAACATTGTAATCTTCTTTAATTAATTAAATAAAAGCAGTTAAAAGTTAAAATTTGCACACACGTTCATAATTGTTTAAAATCGGATAAATAAGCCGAATATAACTGTTGAGTGATCGTGCTAGAACCACGGAACTCGGGAATGCCTAACACCTTCTCTCGAGTTAACAGAATTTCTTAGTCGGATTTGTGGTTCGCGGACTGTTAAACATAGTCAATATTTTCCTCGATTTGGGATTCAACCGGTGACTTGGGACATCATAAATCTTCCAAGTGGCAACTCTAAATTTTAATAAAATAAATTCCGTCTCGATTGTCCTTTAATTGGAAAAACTCCCTTATACCCTTCCGGAGTAGGAAAAAGAAGGTGTGACAGTCGTCATGCTCTAGGATCCAAACGGCTATGAATTAGTACCATGTTTAAAATCAATACGCTAGATACCATGTTCATATGACTCAAAACTAGCAATAATGGATCACATCGTTTGCAACTAGTCTAATGTAAAACTAGTCAGTTTTGAATGTGTGCTTAAGTATCTTGTTAGCATGATTTGGCAAACATTCTTGTAAGGTTTCAAGTCATTCGCTTTAAGTTGTGACTACATTCAGGATCAGTACTAGATACCATGCTTCTAAGGTTTCACCTAAACACTTAGGCAAGTCTTAGGCAGTATAAATAAAACTGAACTTGCCTCTGTTATTTGTTTAAGTGTTACAATTGGTAGGTAGTACTGATTTTATTTCCTAACTGAGTCATGTAATAAGTCAGGCCTACTGCAATACAACAATCTCCTCTTCCCTTAAATATTTTTGTAGAATCAGACCTTACTCATTTGTTTAAGTCTTGCTATTGGATTGTTTTTGTTTTAAGGAGGTATAATTGAGCCTTGTGTGTTAATGTGTTTCCCGTTAATGTGCAGTCTTTATATGTTTTGTATGTAGTCTTAGATTTTTTTACCTTTGAAACTTCAAATAAGCCCAATATCCCCCCTTTTAGGATTAGTAGTCCTAAGTGCTAGGAATGAAACGGGTAATAGCATGCAATAGTAATCGAGACTAATCCACGCTTTAATAACTTAACGAGGTGGGAATGGTAGATATGGATATTATGACCACGCAATAATATCACGTGTAGCCCCTCATTGAGGAGGGATTACCGGACATTGTGTGAGTTGATCCATATTAAATATAAACCTAGGATCCCTTTCCTTTTATTTGCAAATTCTTTCTTTTTAGAACTCTTCTTTCAAATGTTCTTTCTTCTATGAATCCCCTAATATTTGAACCTATACCTATCTATTTGCTAAATTCACAATAAATATTTGGCCGGGAATCACATTAGTGGGTCCTGAGGGATGCCTAACACCTTCCCCTTGGAATAATTTCAAGCCCATACCCAATCTCTGCTCATTCAAACTTAGAATTGAATCTCTATTGGTGTCCTAATGCACCTTCATCATTAGGTGGCGACTCTTTAAATGCAAATCCAGATCCCCAAAAGAATGAGTTATCCCTCCAAATATCATAAACCCGATTTCCCGAGAAAAGCGGGCGCGACAGTTAGTCCTTATCTCCAATTCATCTTCACTATCATGAAGCACTTGGAATACATGTTTGGCCATCTTAGTACTCATCCCGAGCCGTCATTAAATCTATGTGAAGCCTCCTACTGAGAAACTTGTAGGTATCATTTTTCTTAGTGAGGTCCCAAATCTTATCCCCATACTCCTCTCGAATTCGAAGGAAAGCTTCGTAATGCAACAATGAAGCCTATAAGCAAGGAAGAAAATGTTGGAGTTACCTATGACTTCATGTTTGAAAGAGATAATGGCATGACCCTCAAAGTTACCCGATTAAGATCATGTTGAGCCTCGTTAAACAAGCAGGCGGCTCCCACCGCATTCATCACAGTTTGGTCTTCTACAGTCCCCAAGCATCTCAGATAGCTGGCAATCTCCATGGGGGGGGGGGGGGGATGGGAGAAGACCAGGGCATCCTCCGATACAGAAAACACTATATTCCATCTACGACCGGGGTTAACACTTGGGATCGGGAATCGGTCCATAGTTTTGGGCTCGACAAAGACCCAGTATAGTCTAGGGATGATGTTTTCTTTAGCACCGGTAAGTCACCAAACCCGGTGACATCTCCTAAAGCAGTGAACTCAATGCTATCCAAGAAGCCATGGATATCGACCGTTCCCCGAGGATCCTTGCAAAGGAGACCTTCCAACATACTAGCCTAATGGATCGTGGCATCCGAAAATTGAGGGGACCCAAAATATCGATCACACCAAGCTCATCCCTTGGAATTTCTTCCGCCCATCGGGAAGTCTCGCCACCAATCTCTCTCTCGACCACCTCAGCCTGAGACGGAGTGGCCTCAACTCTTTCTGGATCGGGAACTACGACCAAAGCTCCCTCGTTAGCCTCCTCCGGTACGGGGGCATTTGTATTAAAGCACTAGCCCGCACACGGGCTACCAGATTTGAGTCCTCTTCTTCGTTATCTTTGTATTTGTCCCTTAGAAGATGGACTGGGTCCAAATATAGAGAGATAATTCTCCCATTGGGTTTATGGTTTTGACTTTTCTTTGGCTTTTGCTTCTCCGAGTTCGGGAAAATCGGAGCCCCTTTTCTCTTCTTCTCTATGGCTTGCTTCAGAGCAGGTAGTTGGAAACTAATTTCTTCTTTAGATGGGGGGCCTTATTTCCATATCCTTCCCGAGGCTTACAAAGGGAAAAAATGAGTAAGCCTGAGAAAGTGGGCCGAATGTTAACCATTCAAAGAAAGAAGTTTACCATGATTGCAAGCCTTCAATTGGCCCTTCGATAACTCCATCCTGACACGTTCGGAGTAGGGTATCTGTGACACTAGGCTTTTGACCCATTGTCTAAGTTCCGGAATTTGTTCTGGCATCTGGGCCACAACTACAATACCAAAACATATATGAGCAAAGTAAATATGAAATAAAACAGTAAATTAAACATTCAAGGTAAAGTGTACTTACGTTTCATGTTCCACTTTGGGGAACGACATATCTTCATCAAGGATCATGTCCGAAGTCTTTATTTGTACAAATCGAGCCATCCAGCCTCGATCCCAAGACTTATCTATGTTGGAAAACGGGAATCTATTGGACTGGCAGACAAGTTTAATCAATCCTTCTCAATAGAGTCGGGGACTGTAGAGGTGCATGAGGTGCTCGAGGGTGAAGGGACATCCCTCGATTTTTCTTGTGAAGAAACGGAGGAGAATGACTATTCTCTAGAATGAAGGGTGGATTTGGCCGAGGGTGACATCGTACCTTTTGAAAAAGGAGACGATAATGGGGGTCTAGCGTACCCATCATGAAGGGGTAAGTGTAACACTTAGATACCCATTCACCTAGTTACACTCCTCTTTTACCCTTTTGAGGGTGTCTTTGGTAATAGTGCATATATACCTCAAGACCGGTTCACATTGGCCTAGCACCGTGCGAGTGTTTTCAAACTTAAAGTCAGCGTTGGTTGGGCACCCTGTCGGAATAAATTCCTCAGGGTAGAGTTCCGCCAGAGCCTCATCGCCGGCAGGTTGTGATGAAGAAGCGGCCTTCTTTTGCAGCACAGATTTGAAAGTTTTAGCCATTGATGAACAAGAAAAAAAAGGTATGGGAGGATACACGGTTTGATTAAGGTTCAAGGAATTTGGGTGTGAAGATTGTAAAGTAGAGCGACTTGTTGAAGAAGAAGCAAAGGTAGGGAGGACGTTGAGTGTAAAAGTTTGAATGAGGAAAGGCTAGGGTTTTTATAGGTAACTGGCGACGGTTCAGAACCAGTAGCGGCTGGCAACAACTGACAGGCATTTAATGCCCCGATACCCAAACCGACGAGATGTTTCAGTATCACTTATCACTGACATCATGGTCGAGTTCGTCACTTACGCCATGACAAATCGATATGGGATTGCACAAGTTCATATTGTTTCTCATCATCTTCTCGCCGATAAACGAGGGGACTATCTGTGTACGGTTAAAATCAGGCTTGCCCCGGAACATGGAAGGCCAAGGTTCAATATTAGATACGTTTTTTCTCAGTTCGTGCCAAGTAAAATTATGTGCCCTTAAAACTACATATAAATTCAATTGTTATCAGTTTTTAGGGTAAGTAAATTGTTAATAATTTGTGTTCGAAATTAGAAAATCGGAGAAGTAAATAAATGTTAGTTCAATAAAACAAAACATAAAATAATTTTCGCGCTCACAAGTCGATTTTGTATCCTTAAGGAATCTAATTCCCCCACTATTATTCAAGGTTATGGATTACTTCCTCCTAGAATAGAACGAAAAAATTATTTTGTAACACTGGTCATTAAAATTACAAAACTTCAGTGAACTCAATAAACGGTGCAAATCACACTTCACACTTATATGTTTGTTTTGAAAGAAAAATAAAGTAGTACAACAATGTAGACAAGAGAGTAGAAGTTTTAAAATTTTTATGTGTGTAAAAATGAGGCCAAACTTCTAAATTTATAAATAATAAAAGAATAAAATAAAAGAGGTACAATTCAAAAGGTGTCTCTTCTATTTACCATACCTTTTAGAAAAACCCAGCAATTACTACTTCAAACTAGTTTAAGAGATAATGTGATCCCCACAAAATTATATTGCAAGTTATTTTCCTATATGTATGTGGCCCAATAAGATTAGACCCATAATTAATATTTAATTAATGAGCAAACCTCGTCCGTCCGATTCGTTACTTCATGGACGTACCAGATTAACTGATAAGCTCTATAAATTGGTCATTTCCCCACCCATTAGGGTTACTGCTTTTCCTCTCTTCCATCCTTAAAGTCGGCGCTAAAGAAAGCTAGGGCAAGGTTCGAGAAACCAATTGCCGATTAACACTTCCGCTTAAAAGATGATGGCTCACGACTCAGGTATGTTTCTATACGATTACATATAAGATTATCATATTCAATATCCTGGTAGAATTACAGTTTGTGCTTACATGTGGTATCATGAGTCTGGATATTTGAACTGATAATCTTCATAAAAGAAATATTATATTATGTTTAATGCGTAATTATTTTAATGAGTTTTATAATAATTACGAATCTGGTTTAAGTTACTTAAATTTGAGGCGACACTAGTAATGATTAAAGGGCGTTGAATGTTCTGTCGCCTGCGTTCAATATGGGATTTGCATATAAGAACAACAGCCGTAATTATTTTAATGGGTTTTCAATATTCTTGAATTGCTTGAATTGCATCACTAGGATATATGATGTTTTTGGCTTACCAGCTGAAAGGATTTTGATCAAATCTGAGACAACTTTCAAAATTAAAAATTAGATATAATATTCAAATCCGTACAAGCTGTTTGGTTTATCCAAAAATTCTGCCGATTTAAGTTTACTAACTTTTTGTTTACCTGAAAGTTAATGTATTGATACGACGCCGATTGAGACCATAAGGTATGTCATAATTAATTTTTCTTGGGCCATTAAGTTGATGAAACTATCAATTGTTTATTTTATATATGTGACTAATGTGCATATAATTTGTTAGTCATCAAAGTGACCAAACTAGAAAGTTTAAAGTATTTATCTGCATAAAATCTTATGATCTCTATTTTGTGTGTGCACTTATATTATATAGTTTGTTAGTCGCCAAAGTGGACAAACTAGTATGTTAAGCAAAAGTATGCATACATAAAATAATAGTTTATCCATGAAATTAAAGAAATGCCTATAATAATAACTAGTGGATAAATTAATTTTCACTATTGCTAGAACTTAAGGATTTACCCAAAGGTGAATTAATTATTCTATGAATAGTGAATATGATGAGGTAAATTGATATTCTTAGTCAGATATATATTTTCTGTCCAAAGATGGCATATATATTTGGTTAAATTACCTATTAAAGACTAAATGTCATCTAAATTATGATAGTGTGTCGTAGTATCTACTCAAAGGAGAACTGCGATATGCTTTAACTGTTTTGTTCAATCCATATTGATTTGTGAACGTGTATTATCTATTTTGCAGCTATTGCTTTTCATTCGCTTGCTTCGTCTGTTACTGTGTTCAACGGATTGAACTTCTCTGAATGGCGGGAACAAGTCCAGTTCCACTTAGGTGTAATGGATCTTGACTTGGCTCTGCTAAATGATAAGCCCGCTGCCATTACTGATTCGAGCAGTACGGATAAGAAGTCTTTCCATAAAGCATGGGAACGCTCTAACAGGCTAAGCCTTATATTTATGCGAATGAATATTTCCAACAACAATAAGAGTACTATTACCTAAAGTTTGTGGAAGAACGTTTTCATTCTGCAGATAAGTCTCTCGCTGGTACACTAATGGCTGAACTTACAACCATGAAGTTTGATGGGTCGCGTAGTATGCAAAATCATATCATTGAGATGACTAACATTGCAGCAAGACTTCAGACCTTGGGGATGAAAGTGGATGACTCCTTCTTGGTTCAGTTTATTCTGAACTCGTTACCTCCTGAGTATGGACCTTTTCAAATTAACTATAACACTATTAAGGATAAGTAGAATATTAGTGAATTGTCCAGTATGCTTATTTAGGAGGAGTCAAGACTTAAGAAACAAGGGAGTCATTCAATTAACCTCATGGGTCAAGGAGCTGGTAAAGGACTTAAAGTGAAGGCCAACAAGTTCAAGAAGAAGAAAGCACCTGCTAAAGCTCAACAGGATGCTAACAAGGAACATAAGGCAGATACGTGTCATTTCTGTAACAAGGAAGGACACTATCAAAAAGATTACTTGAAACGTAAAACTTGGTTTGAAAAGAAAGGTACAGTTATTGCTTTTGTATGTTTCGAATCAAATTTAGTAGAAGTTCCTAATAATACTTGGTGGCTTGATTCAGGAGCAACTGCTCATGTATCTACTACATTGCAGGGATTCCTTATGATCCAAACTACAAATCCAAATAAGGATTTCTTGTTCATGGGGAATCGTATGAAGGCTCCAATTGAATGCATAGAGACTTATCGTTTGATCATGGAGATTGGACGTCACCTTGATCTATTACAGACTCTTTATGTACCTTCAGTTTCTAGGAATTTGATTTCTCTTTCAAGACTTGATGTTTCTGGATTTGATTTTAAGTTTGGAAATGGATGTTTCAATTTATATAAGAATACTATTTTCTATGGTTCTAGTTTTTTTAGTGATGGTTTATATAAATTGAAACTCGATATTGGCTTTTCTGAATCCCTTCTTAATGTTCAACATAATGTTGGAGTTAAACGTAGTTCACTAGATGAAAGTTCTGCTTACTTATGGCATAGACGTTTGGGTCATATATCCAAAGAAAGGTTAGAGAGATTAGTAAAGAATGAGATTCTTCCGAATCTAAATTTTACTGATCTTACTATATATTTGGACTGCATTAAGGGAAAGCAAACCAAGCATAGTAACAAAGGTGCCACAAGAAGCACCCAGCTTCTTGAAATTATACACACCGATATTTGTGGGCCCTTTGATGTTCCATCTTTTCGTGGAGAGAAATATTTTATCACTTTTATCGATGATTTTTCACGTTATGGGTACATCTATTTGCTGAAAGAAAAATCTCAAGCAGCAGATGCTCTCAAGGTGTTCGTTACTGAGGTTGAAAGGCAATAAGATAAAAAGGTGAAAATTATTAGGTCAGATAGAGGTGGTGAATATTATGGAAAACATAATGAGTCAAGACAATGTCCAGGTCCATTTGTAAAGTTTCTCGAGGAACATGGCATATGTGCACAGTATACTATGCCAGGAACACCTCAACAAAATGGCGTTGCAGAAAGGCGTAATCGAACACTTATGGATATGGTTAGGAGCATGATAAGTAATTTCTCAATACCCAAATCATGGTGGATGTATGCTCTTAAAACCGTTATATATTTATTAAACAGGGTTCCTAGTAAGGCAGTTCCAAAGACCCCTTTTGAACTGTGGACAAGAAGAAAACCTAGTTTAAGGCACCTGCATGTTTGGGGTTGTCCAGCGGAAGCTAGAGTTTATAATCTACAAGAAAAGAAATTAGATTCTCGAACAGTAAGTGGTTACTTTATTAGTTACCCAGAGAAATCTAAAGGGTATGTGTTTTACTGTCCAAACCATAGTTCCAGAATTGTTGAAACTGGTAATGCAAGATTCATTGAGAATGGTGAAGTTAGTGGGAGTGTTGAGAAGCAAAGTGTGGAAATTAAAGAGGTGAGGGTCAATATTCTATTACCCAGAAATGTGCCTACTTCCACACAAATACCAAATATTCCTCCAGTTATTGAAGAACACTTTGACAACACCGAGCAACATTTGGATGAAATATTTCATGAAGAAACTAACTCACAAATATCTGACACAAATGAACCACAAGAAATGCCACTAAGAAAATCTCAAAGAGTTAGAAAATCGGCTATTTCGGATGATTACGTGGTTTATTTGCAAGAGTCAGATTTTGGCATTGGTCTTAATAAGGATCCGGTTTCATTTTCACAAGCCATAGAAAGTAATGAGTCTGATAAATGTATTGATGCCATGAAGGAAGAGTTAAAATCCATGGAATACAATAAAGTCCGGGATCTCGTTGAATTTCCAGAAAGTTCTAGAAGAATCGGGTGTAGATGGGTCTTTAAGACCAAACGTGATTCAAATGGCAATACTGAGAGATACAAAGCCAGACTTGTTGCCAAGGGTTATACTCAGAAAGGAAGCATTGATTATAAAGAGATCTTTTTACCGGTCTCAAAGAAAGACTCGTTAAGAATTATTATGGATTTGGTGGCTCATTATGATTTAGAGGTACACTAATACCTTTAAGGCATCCTATTCCCCGTTTTGACTTTCTTTTGGAATCGTCTTCTTTTAAATAAGATCTTCTCCCTTGTTCTTCCCTCTTCCTATGATGAAGACCTGCTAAGTGATTTCCGAAAGCTCCCACTATGACTAAAAAGCTCCCAATAGGCCACGTAGCATGGATGTGAAAACTACCTTTCTTAATGGAGATCTCGAGGAGGAAGTGTATATGGACCAACTAGAGGGTTTCGAAACTAAAGGAAAAGGTCAAATGGTGTGTAAATTGAAGAAATCAATATATGGACTTAAACAAACCTCACGACAATGGTATATAAAGTTTAATGATACCATAACATCTTTTGGATTTGTGGAAAATACCGTTGATCGGTGTATATACCAAAAGATCAGTGGAAGTAAGTTTATATTTTTAGTCCCGTATATTGATGATATTCTACTTGCTGCTAATGACTTAGGTATATTGCATGAGACTAAAGATTTTCTCTCTAAGAATTTTGAAATGAAAGATATGGGTGAGGCATCCTATGTGATAGGAATAGAAATATTCCATGATAGATCACAAGGATTATTGGGATTATCTCAGAAAGACTATATCGAAAGAGTTCTAGAGAGATTTAACATGAACAATTGTTCAGCAGGAATTGTTCCAATTCAAAAAGGGGACAAATTTAGTCTCATGCAATGTCCTAAGAATGATGTAGAGAGAAAAGAATTCCTTACTCTTCTATTGTTGGTAGTCTGATGTATGCTCAGACTTGCACAAGATCGGATATTAATTTTGCGGTCGGAATGCTAGGAAGATATTAGAGTAACCCAAGAATCGATCCCTGAAAAGCTGCAAAGAAAGTTTTGAGGTACCTGAAAGGAACGAAGGATTACATGCTCATGTATAGGAGGTCCAAGCATTTGGAAGTTGTTGGATACTTAGATTCAGATTTCGCTGGATGTATTGACACTAGGAAATCCACGTTTGGTTATTTGTTCCAATTAGCTGAAGGAGCAATATTGTGAAAGAATGCCAAACAGTCTGTTATTGCTACATCCACGATGGAAGCAGAATTTGTGGCATGTTTTGAAGCCACAATCCATGCATTATGGCTGCGAAACTTTATTTCAGGACTTGGGGTTGTCGATACCATTACCAAGCTGCTAAAAATTTACTGTGATAATTCTGCAGCACTATTCTTCTCCAAAAACGATAAGTACTCCAAAGGTGCCAAACATATGAAATTAAAGTACTTTACCGTCAAGGATAATGAGTCAGGTAATGAACATAATTGGGTTATTTTGTTTGTATGTGTGTAGAACTCCACGTACCCCATCTGTTAGACTTATACAAGGGCAGATTTGTGCAAATTGTATGACGGATGCATATATATTATCGAATATTTAAAAGCAGGTTACATTTAAAATTGAGGGATAAATATGATCTTTTTCCGTTCATTAAATCAAAACTTAAAAAAAAAAAAAAGAGACCCAGGAGAAAAGATCCAAGAGTTATACTAATGCTAGTTTACTTGTCCGCGCTTCACACGATCTTAAAAACAAACTATTATATAATGAAAAATATTAATGTGATAATATCCAACAGAAGGAGATTGTATGACATACCAGGTTAATGGAAAACCTACTTAAATCAATATATATGATCTTGAATAAAGAAAAAGAAACTAATGTATCCTCTATTCCTTTTTCTCCTTTTTCTCTTCATCCTACTAATTAAAGTCTATTGATCTCCATCCATCAGAAAATATTGAATTAAAAATGTAATCAATTTCTTCTACAAAATTAAATGTGGACTCTCCTAACCAACTTTGTTTCATACCATTTGGGCACCCATAAACATCAAAAGAATATATCCCACACAAGGAACTCTTTTTAATTAAAAAAAAGTTACATTATTTAAGAGCGTTTTACAGATGAAAAGAACTTGCGCGAAAGGCTCAATCAATTTATATGCCAACAACTCTCTATCTTTTCAGGTAGAACATTAAGATGTTTGCAGATCCTAATTCCTAATCCTCCAAAAAAAAAGAGATAAGAAAATGTGATGTATATTATAGCGAATTGATTTCTGCTTATTCCAATTTGCAACTCCTTGCAGACTTGAAAAACTTAAGATGAAATCCTAAAAGTAGTTCAATAATTCTAAATATTGAAGTAGAAATTTCAATACAATTACTGGTCCTTCCACAATTTTTCACATTGCTAGTAAGAAATTCTCAATACAAAGAATAAGGGAGGGCATAAATTCGAGCTTATTAGTACTAAAATATGAGACTGAAAACTCCTATCATCAATTATTTGAACATAAACAGCATAGAAGACACAATAAATCAACTACTTCTTAATACAGTTAAATCAAATAATTTTTAAGTAATTCTTTAAGTTTTTATTTTGGCAAGGAACTATTCAAAAAAAATTCTTTCACAATATAGTACCAAAAAAGTAAGAACATGTAAAAAAAACAATGTGTTCACTCTGGAATTTTAATCTGCAAACCAATATGTTCATTCTATAATTTTAATTTGCACTTGAGATACATTTTGATTAGTATGTGAACAGAAGCCTCTAGGAATGGCAAAAAGACGTTATGAATGAAAGTGTTACAAAGTGGAGAAGAAAACACAAAAAAGGCAATGAAAAGTAAAGTAAACTAAAAGCTTCAAAGAAGAAATAAGAAAGCTAGGGCAAAAAGATAAAAATGTTTCAATTCATAATAGAAAAAGGAAAGCCTAGTACAATATATAAGGCTAATAACTTAGAAAAATGGGTTTCACATAAGGTTATAGGTCGGTAAGGTTGGATCTTAAAGTAGACCCAATATCCTTCCTTGAATTGTCTATCTGATCTCTACTTATTGGCCTGCATAGTCATCCTTTGTTGAGCCCTCTATAGATGATACTTTAGTAGATGAAATTTGAATTCCCCGGTCATCAAACTCATGTCTACTTCCTCAACAGCAAAATCTCCAGCTATATAAGGTAGGTGCAAGGGGGAGGCTGACCATATAATGCTTCATAAGGAGTAGAAGAGTGAAAAGTTGTGTTATACCACCACTCATCATTTAACAAGTAAGAAAACCAGTATGTTTGAGAGTCATAACAGGAAGATCTCAAGTATGTTTCTAACAACTTGTTTATCACCTCTGTCTGTCCACCTGTTTGTGAATGATAAGTTCTGAAGGTGTTAAGAGTGACTCCATACATAGAAAATAACTCCTGCCAAATCTTGCTTGTAAAAATAGGATCTCTATTACTTATAATATCTTCAGACATACCACGAAGCTTGTAGACCTGCTCCATAAATAACTTAGTCACATCGGTAGCCATATCGATGGCGAATAAGGATGAGATAAGCCCAAAAAAGGAGCATATTTGGTTAGCCTATCTATCGCTACTCATATTACTGTTTTCCCCTTAGACTTGGGTAAGCCTTCTATAAAGTCCATGCTTATGCTAATCCATCTTGTTGAAGGTAACTTGAGGGGTTGCAGTAGACCTGGATAAAGATATCTATCATAGTTATGTTTCTGGTAAATATCACAACCTTTAACATATGTGTTCACATCTTTCCACATTCCCTTCTAGTAGAAAAAGAAAGATATTCTTCTATAAGCCTGTGCAATGCCAGAGTGCCCACCAGTAGTTGAATCATGTCACAATTGCATAATGTCCTTTCTTAATTGTTCATCTGGTTCTATTACTGATTTTCTATTTCTTCTAAGTTGCTCATGTAAGAAGAAATATCCCTGCATTTTTGCTTCTCCATTCTCCTTCAAGCTTTGGATCAATTTGAGTAGTTCTTCTAGGGGTGGGCATCGGTCGGTTCGGTTTGGTTTTGAATATTATCAATTTTTCCTATCGATTATCGGTTTACAAATTTCATAATCCGATAACCAAACTGATACGATATTTGTTAATGGTTATCGGTTAATCGGTAATTGATCATTATCGGTTCGATTATCGGTTTACCCGATAAGGTAAAACTAAAATTAAGAGTGTTGATTGCTCAACGTTGAATATTACCGGTATAACGAGACAACAATATTACCAAGAAGTTGCATTGCATATGGTCTTTCTCATATAAGATTGGATCTCACTTACAAGAGCATAAAACTGCATAACACGCATATATAACATCATCCTAAAGCTTGTTCAATGAGCATTACAACACTATTAACTCAAGAAAACCTCAGTATATACTCTCACCTGAACAACCTGCAGCTGATTTTTCATATCATACATTAAACTTTAAAGTACGATAGAGACCCAAATATAGCACACAAATCTGCACATAAAACCAATAATTCTCACAATAATTTCAGTTTAAACTTCTCATTGAATAATTTCAACGCCCAAAGATGTACATTTTTTTCCTCAAACTAAACATACCCAGTACCTCAATTGCACACAAAGTTGCACAAAACAGCTCAAAATTCCAATCTAACAAAAATAGGAGATAAAAAGAACCCAACTTTCACAATCCAAAAACAGATGGTACACAGAGTAATGTCCAAACTCCAAAGTAATAGTTCAAATACATTGTGAGAATTAGTATATGAAAATGAGTCTTGACGGGATCACTCGTGGGGGCGTGACCGTGTGAGTCGTAAGGCAGAGAACTAGTGAGGGCTTGACTGCTTGAGTCGTGTGGCCGGTGGCGGACTAGCAGAGAACTCGTGAGGTACGAATTTTGAGGGTGAGGAACTGAGTGAGTGAGGCATCTGGCGGAGAAAGTAAAATTAGTATATGAAAATGAAACCCTAATATTACTACTATATACTTAGGGTAAACTAGTAAATTAGTAAACCCTTATTGGGTTATCGGTTTACCCAATAATAAAATTGCTAAATCGAGCCCGAACCGATAACCCAGTAAAAAAATTATCCATTACCGAATCGTTTATCTAATAATTCAATACCGATAATCAAATAAGTAATTAACGGTTCGGATTATCGATTTTACACTATATATGCCCACCCCTAAGCTCTTTATCTATTTCGAACTCTGCCTGATTA
The DNA here is from genome assembly GCA_034376525.1 of Nicotiana benthamiana. Classification (NCBI taxonomy): domain Eukaryota; kingdom Viridiplantae; phylum Streptophyta; class Magnoliopsida; order Solanales; family Solanaceae; genus Nicotiana; species Nicotiana benthamiana. Next base: position 130,337,676 of record CM067329.1, on the reverse strand, counting down.
GGGTCAACAAATTCTATCACTAGGAGCCTTGATAATGCATCTGCCACCTTGTTATCTTTTCCCTTCTTGTATTCAATGACAAAGTTATATTGCATAAGCTTAGTTATTCTCTTCAACTGAGATGACGTGCGCAACTTTTGTTCAAGAAGGATTTTGAGGGCTTTTTGATCAGTTTTTACTGTAAAAGGTCTCCTAGTTAGAAACTGAGCCCACTTATTCACTGCCATAACTAGATCCAGTAGCTCTTTGTCATATACTGAGAGTGCTTGATGTTGAGGAGATAACCCTTTATTAAGATAGGCAATAGGTTGTCCATTTTGCATTAGAACTGGTCCAATTCCTAGATTGCAGGCATCTGTCCCTACTATAAAGGGTAGAGAGAAATCAGGTAGCATCAGTACTAGGGCAGATGCCAACACCTTTTTGAGCTCTTCAAAGGCCTAGTAGCCTTGCTGGACCAACTGAAATTATCTTTCTTTAACATATCAATTAGAGGTTTAGTAATGATGACATAACCCATTATAAACCTCATATAGTACCCTGCCAAAACCTGGAATCCTCTCAACTATTTGAGGTTAGTAGGTATTGTCCATGATTGTACAACTTCCACCTTTTTTGGGTCTGTGGCTACCCCTTGAACAAAATTATAATTCCATAGGTACTCAATCCTCTCAGCTACAAAAATACATTCTCTTTCTTTGGCAAATAGTTGATGCTGAACTAATAGATCAAAAGAGATCCTAATATGTTGTACATTCTCCTCTAGTTTTTGATTAAAAACAAGAATATCCTTAAAAATACCAGAATGAATTTTCTTAGGTATTTTTGGAAGATGTGGTTCATCAATTCCTGAAAGGTGGAGGGTGCATTAGTTAGTCCAAAATGTATCACTAAGTACTCATAATACCCTGAGTGAGTCTTGAACGCTGTTGTGTACATCAGGTGTGGCCATCCTAATTTGATGGTATCACGCTCTCAAGTCTATCTTAGAGTAAACCTTGGATCCTACTAGCTAATTTAATAGTTCCTCAATTATTGTAATTGGGAACTTATCTTTGATAGTCACCTTGTTTAGAGCTCTAAAGTTTACACATAATCTCCAAAAGCCATATTTCTTCCCCACTAGCAAGGGAAGCATATGAGTTGGAGCTATATTGAATTATACCCTGGTTCAGCATTTTCTGCACCATTTCTTCTATTATATCCTTTTGTATGGGAGAGTACCTGTAAAGTATAGAATTCACAGGGGTGCTGCTTTCCAGTAGAGAAATGTGGCGATCGAACATCCCTCTAGAGGGAGGTAACTGCCTTGGTTCCTTAAAGAGAACTCTGAACTCTCCAAGTAACTGTTGAACCGACTTAAGTTTTTTTTTCTTTGAGCTGTAGTTTATCACCCTCCATGGATCCTCCTGCACATACACTTTCACTGAAATTTTGTTTAGTGCCTTGGTATCGACAGTCTTAAAGGAAGGAACATATCACTTCAGTGTTACCATCTTGTCTTGGTACATGAACTTCATAAAGAGTTTCTTAACGTTAACCTGAATGTCCCCAAATTTTCATAGCCATTGTATGCCTAACACGACATCACAACTTCCTATAGGGAGTACCAGGAAGTCATCTTGGAACACCACCCCATGCATCATCCATGTGAAGTTTTTGCTCCATTCTAATGATTGAATTATCCTCCCATCTGCTACACAAATATCTTAGGGGACGATTTGATTAATTTTGCAACCAATACTTTGTATAGCTTCTTTATTAATGAAATTTTATGTGGACCCACAATCAATTAGGACATGGATAGGCTTCTGTTCAACGAACCCTTGGATTTTGAGAGTCATACATCATCTAGTTCCATTTAAAGCTTGAAGTAAAATTTCACAATTTTCTATAAGGTCTTCCACTAATTCTTCTTCTCCAGTCTCCTCTTCTTCTACAGTTGGTTCTTTAGCTGCATTCAGAACCTTAGTTTCTAGTTTCAGATGGTAAATTTACCTCTTTGCATTACATTTATGCCCTGGTGTAAAGAGATCATCACAGACACAAGCCTTGCTCTTTTCTCATCCATTTCAGCTGGAGTTAGTCTCCTTCTTCTGTTATTGTCAAAGGTTGCAGTAACAGGAATCTTGAATCCACATGCATTTTCTTTAACTACTCCACTAGTTCATTGATTTGGTGCATCCCTGAACACTGAGTGAGTTGCAGAAGAGCCCTTGGTGGCCTTGCTTTAGGCAGTAAAGGTAGCCTCTTGTAATCTGGCTAAGTAGTATGCTTGAAGTAATCTACTTGGATTCCCTACCTTAACAACATTGTTGAGTTCAGGTTTTGAATTGTTCAAGAAGATACTGATGGCATGATCAGTGGATAAGTTAATTCTGTCTATCATGCTAACATATGTCCTCTGATAATCCTTCATTGATCATGTATGCTTCACGTTTATCAGTTCAGTCATAGATAAGAGTACTTAGCTCCAAAGCTAACACAAAGAGCCCATAAGTATTCTTCCCAGGTTGGAAGTGGCATTTTCCCTCTACTCCGCATATATCCTAGATGTAACCGCAAGGCATCTCCTTCAAAATGGATAGATACCAACTTCATTTTCTGCTGGAATGTGATGTCTTCATCCACAAAAATTGCTATACTTTATATAATCATGTCCTGAGATCCTCCCCATTAAACTTGAGAAACTCCACCTTATGATACTTGGTAAAAAGTATATTGGGTAGATGAGCAGTATGATTATACTGGGGGGCCTAATATTGATTAGGAGCTAGTGCATTTTGGTGTGAATAAGTAGTGGATCCATATGGTACTTGATGGTATAATGTGGGTGTGATGTGTGTGACATGGTTATAATTGATAGGTGAGAACTGAGTGTCTGTATTGCAAGTATTGATCAAAGTTGGTACACCCAGGGGTGCTCCATGCATCTAATATTGAGCAGGTTGTAGTACATACTAGGGTTATTAAGATGAGTAAAGGGTTGTGGTTGGAACAAGGTTCTAGGAGGTAGGGTTTGGGTGTGGGGAGTGATGTGGCTTTGAAATAGAGTGGGTTGTCGATAGGGTGTTTTGACAATATTATTTTATAGTGGAGGATTAACATTTAGAAAGGGTCGTGAAGTCTGGGAAGCTGAAGGAGAGTTCAGAGTAGCTTGGTAATTTGGGATGGGACTATCAACAATTGATGAACCAAAAAATAAAATAACACTAACAGGTACAACAGAGGTATTACCCCTATTAGAACTAGGAGAAGCTAGGTCACAAAATCAAAGGTTTTGTCATTGCCCATTGGGGTAATAATGCTCACCTCCACTATAAGTCACAAATTTACCTCTCAGGTCTCCTTCCACTATGTATGATCACACTAAGCACATCTCTGAGCTCATTCACAGTAGGAGTGTTTATCGGGCGGATTGGGCGGCTTTTACTCTTAACGGTTTGGCTTAACGGTTATCGGCTTTTAAATGTATTAATCCGTTAGCCACCCGATAAGATATCGGGCGGATTGGTATCGGGTTAGCTCTTATAGGGCGGTTAATGGGCGGTTTATCGGCGTAACATACATGTTCACTAAATATATCTTATTCTCCTCGTCTTAGAAATAATGAATTGCCATAAAAAATAATATTTTAGAGGCAATATGATGTAGCTAATGAAACAATCGCCATCAGCATATAGATTATAAAATAGATAAATTCACTACTAGTTCAGTATCGAGAAAAATAAAATAGAACTTATCTTCTGTTAGAGGCCACATTACATGTGTACTCATAAGCTTCGGATATAACCAAAAAAATCTGTCGCGCAAATTTCCATTCAGCTCCAACAATGAACTTTTAAAAACTGAAGTGTTCTGGTAAATTCTACTATCTACACTTCTCTTCTATAAATAACTATCGTTCTCCATTTTCCACAAGCAATCATCCAAAATGCACAAATTTATTTCATGGGGTGTCGTTCCTCTAGTCATAACCAACCTTTCAATTCTTCTTTTTCCATGACACACATAGAACCATATATGTATTAGACAACTCAATTCTATCACTAAATTATATATATATATATATATATATATATATATATATATATATATATATATATATATATATATATATATATATATATATATATATATATATTTATTTATTTATTTTTTTATTTTTTTATATTCTTAACGGGTTAACAGATTAGTCGTTAAGAAAATTGAATAATCCATCCCCAAACCGATAAGCCGTTAATAAAAAAAATTTAATCTGTTCCCCATCCATTAAGCCGTTAAGCCGTTACCAATAAGGCGTTAAGCTTCGATTTGGATCGGTTTTCGGTTTCGGATCGGTTTTGAACACCCCTAATTCACAGTCTCTTTCTGGTTCCTGCTTTGTTCTTGAGCTGCTTCGAGAAGATCTTCTCTAGCGGAGAACCCCGACACTTCTGTGGAGATTTTCTTGAGTACATCCATAACTTCATTTATGTTGGTAGTCTTCGTTTCCACAGAGCCAAGATTTGCTCTGATACCACTATCACAAGCAAAGAAGAAAACACCAAAAGGGCAATGGAATAGTAAAGTGAAGAAAAATCTGTGAAGAAGAAATAAGAAAACTAGCGCAAAAAGATAAAAGGGTTTCAATTCATAATCCAAAAAGGAAAGCCCAGTATAATATATAAGAGAAAGAGAATAATCATTCCTATATCTGGTGGGAGTACGTATATAAAAGACAAAAGATTAATGTGGACTAATGTGTAATTACTACTAACTATATATTTACTTAAGGGGAACTAAAGTGTATATTTCAAGACTTACTTCTATTATGAAAACTAACTAACTTAGCGATCAGGTTCTTCTCTTTAAGCTATGCGTACAAATCCTGAAGCTTCATATTTCTCTTCTTCGTATCAGGAAGATAGGAGAATTTTAATATGTAGAAGATATTGGTCGTGGTATGAACAGAAGCCTTTATGGATAGAAGATATGGAGGTTACAACTTAACAAAAGGAATAAAGAAGAGGAAGAGAAGAAGACTAATTAAGAGATCGACATTGCTTTGAAGTTTAGTGAGCACATAATTTGAAATGATAATGAGTAATAGACAAAAGATCAGAAAAACAAAGACACTCCATTCGTAAAGTTGGCAGCTAGTAAAGAGACGTGCTGTTTGAAAAATTTTAAGCACCTAAAGTGAAGGAACAATAAGGAAAAAGAAAAAAAGAAATTGGAGGAAAAAAATGTAAAAATTGCATGGGACGTCTTATTTGGTCACCCACATTTAACCTATACCTATTTTTTTTTAAATTTTTAACTTGCACCACTTTTTAAACAACATCAGCCAACTTTCTCCTCCAGGATTGATGTCAACAGCAAATGGATTTGGAAACATGAAAAACTAGCTACCTCACGTGTCATTTATAGCTCGTCAAGATTTATTCATACTAACGATCTATCACTGACAATATTCTTTCCCTCTATCTATCCGATAACAGAGATGCTTTTGACTTGAAAATTTCCCTATTTTATCTACAAGTCCATAAACTCATCTTTACCTTCTCTTCAGGTCTTGATATGCCCTGAAAATTCAAGAGAAAATAGAGCACACTGTAGTTTTAGATAACATGGATTCTATTACTCAATGGGAGAAAAGTATGAAGAAGAGCTTGACGCCAATGATGGAGGACGAGGCTGATCAGTAGTTGAAAAAGACAAAAACAAAAACTTCCGTCCAGAGCTAAAGTTTGACAATTATAAAAACAAAATTTTTAGCTCAAGTTCGCCAGTTATAAAATAAAAACTTTAGCTCTAAAGCTGAACTTCAAGCCCGGCTACTAGAATGTTAAAGTTTTGCGTGATTAGCTTTGCTATTTCAACCCTGAATGGTGAAGTTATGAGAAAAAATTGGTACGATTGCAATATTATTTACAAAGCAGACACAAATTAAATTGTGACACAGAAAACGGGTATATATGCAATTGTCCTGTAGAAAAAGGGCAGAAGGACCATATCACAATAATCTCTGGCCAGCTTTATATTAATATTATATATAGAGAGAGTGTTTTATGGTGCCACGTGTCCAATGTCGATAAGACTCCCCTCCCGCTAAACAAATCGTACAATAAAAATAATAGACTAAGGAATGCAACTACTATGAGTTTGACTTTAAGCTAATGACAGATTTTAAAATATCTTTACCTATTCGATTTCAGACATGACAGGACATGAGAGAAGCGGAGAGGGGTGGCACGAGCACGACGGAAAAGTCTTTTTGTAGTTTTAACTGTTAAAACACAGCAATCCAACAACAACCTACTCTCTTTCTCATTTCTAACCAACATGTTTCTCTCTGTTATCTGAGCATTTAACGGATAGAGTCATGGGCTGTTGTGAATCCAAGTTTTTTCCCAGCAATGAAACACACCCAGAAAACGACAAGCCTCAAAATCACGCCCCTATCCAAACCGAGCTATTCATTAATCACTCACCCGCCGTCGCTGCTGCCATGCCTGACTCCGCAACCATCCCCTCCTTTACCGAGTTCTCATTAACTGACCTCAAAACCGCCACCAATAATTTCAGCTCTGAATTAATTGTGTCCGAAAGTGGGGAGAAGGCCCCCAATGTAGTGTACAAAGGCCGACTACAGAACTGCCAATGCATCGCTGTCAAGAAGTTCTCTAGACTCGCCTGGCCTGACCCTAAGCTCTTTGCCGTAATTATGCTTAACTAACTTAATTTTCCTTAATTTTTCATTTTCAATAATAATTAAGGCCTGTCTACATAATAATTTTTCATTTTCAATACTCAACCAAATGCACCATTCAGTCTTTATTTATTCTCAATCAGCTTGAATGTTTGTTTATTTTTTTATTTTTTTGAAGGAGGAAGCATGGGGAGTTGGGCGGTTGCGGCATAAGAGGCTGGCTAATTTAATTGGGTATTGCTGCGATGGTGATGAGAGGTTGCTTGTGGCTGAATACATGCCTAATGATACTCTTGCTAAGCATTTATTTCACTGTACGCTTTCTTGATCAAACTCTGTAGAACCTTAGATTCTTTAAGTAGAATGAATTCTAACTGAATCTACTATTCCTAATTAATCAATGCCAGATAGGCTGTTGATGGGCTATGTTGGACACTACAACTCTTATTAGATCTATTTTAGTTACTCCCTCTGTTTTAATTTATATCGCACGGAGTTTAAAAAAGAAATTTAGAGTTCAGAAATATGTGGTCTTAAATATGACACAAGTGGCTATAGAAGCTTGTCATATAAAATGGGAAGTTCAAGTTGAATATTTTTCAAACTTGAAAATGTTTTATTCTTTCTGGAACGAATTAATAAGGAATAGTGTCATTCTTTTGGAATGAAGGAGTATTTAATTATCGGCTCCTCACATGTCTCCTGTAATTCGCTGCTCCACAAATTGTGTCCAGGGGAAAGTCAGATGATTGAGTGGGCTATGCGCCTTCGGGTGGCACTTTCCATAGCTGAAGCCTTGGAATATTGTACAAATGAAGGCCGTCCATTATACCATGACCTAAATGCTTATAGAGTTCTCTTTGGCGAGGTATTATCAGGAACTATTTTCCCCTGTAATAGGAGAAACTTTAGCTCTAGTACCTTAGCTTAGTTATATTGTATTTGTATCTTCAGCTTCTGCTAACAGGATGAGATTTCATACTTAACTGGTCTTTGTAGGATGGTGATCCACGACTTTCATGTTTTGGCCTAATGAAAAATAGTTGCGATGGGAAAAGTTATAGCACAAATCTTGCCTATACTCCTCCCGAATATTTAAGAAATGGTAAGCATTTCTTAGCTTAGAAAAGTTATCGGTTTTCTTATCCTCTTATTATGACTGCAGTCACCTTATTGCACCTCAACAACAACAACAACAATAACTATCCAGTATAGTCCCACAAAATGGGGTCTGGGGAGGGTAATATGTAGACAGGCCTTACCTCTACCCGAAAGGGCAGAGAGGCTGTTTCCAATCGACCCTCGGCTCAGGGAAGTAAAGGAAAAGCAAAAACAAAAAAAAAAGCAAAAGAGCATTAGTAACTCCAGCAAAAATCGCGTAAATAATTATCTAAACATAAGAACCATTATATAAAAAGGCATGCAATAATATCAAACAGTAACTACCATAAATCATCTAAGGATACACAAATCATTTAAGGATAGCCCTGCCAAGCCTCACCCAACCCCGGGAAAGGAGTACGAGATTCTAGGAGCCCCTATCCTACAACCCTGATACTAGACCTCCATACTTTCCTATCAAGGGCCATGTGCTCGAAAATCCGCATCCTAGCCATGTCATGCCTAATTACCTCTGCCGAATACCTCTTAGGCCTCTCTTTGCCTCGCCTCACGCCGACCACCGCCAGCCGCTCACAACTCCTCACCGGGACATCTGGACTTCTCGCATCTTCTCATCCACCGGCGCCACCCCCACCTTCTCTCGAATAACTTCATTCTTAATCTTATCTAACCTGGTGAGCCCGCACATCCACCTGAGCATCCTCTTCTCCGCAACCTTCATTCTCTGAACATGAGAGTTCTTCACCGGCCAGCACTCCGCCCCATACAACATGGCAGGTCTAACCACAGCTCTATAAAATTTCCCCTTTGAGTTCTTCACCTTATTGACAAGAGGGGTTGCTCAAATGGTAAGTAACCCCCACTTCCAACGGAGAGGTTGTGAGTTCGAGTCTCCCCAAGAGCAAGGTGGGAAGTTCTTGGAGGGAAGGATGCCGGGGGTCTATTTGGAAACAGCCTCTCTACCCCAGGGTAGGGTAAGGTCTGCGTACACACTAACCTCCCCAGACCCCACTAAATGGGATTATACTGGGTTGTTGTTGTTGTTTGAGTTCTTCACCTTATTGCACCTCAAATTCATATTATACATTGTTTTTGAACCTATTTGAATGAACCAGGATTCCACTTATGCATCATATTGCTATTTTATTATGTTCCCATTCTGTCTCGAGGATGGTGAAGCTGAATATGAAATATATTCTTCTGAAGTAGAAATGTTTAATGTACTCTATGTTGGGAGTACTAATAGGTCGTTAAGTGGATTCTAAATCAATGAAACTTTCAATTTTGTTTCCAATGGGCTTGTCATTATACTATGTGAGAGACATGTGAAATCTGGAAATCTTTCAACTGCTTCCAGGAAAAAGAAGGCAACTATATGTATATTTTCTTTTCTAAGTAATGGTGCCTGTAATATACTGTAGAACTGTTTTTTCATGTAGCCATAGATGAACTATGTTCAACAATGAAGGTGAAGAAGAATCTTATCAATTGCAAATTTTTTTGATACTCTTTGTTCATCTTCATTATAAATGGTCTAGCAGTTGATGGTAAGTAATTAGTCTATCTGCAGTATAGCTCAATGTGTCTCTTAACGTGCATGAATGGTCCTTATATCTGAAACATGATCTTAATTGTGTTCTCCAGGAAGGGTCACCCCTGAAAGTGTCATGTATAGCTTTGGCACGGTCCTTTTGGACCTTCTAAGTGGAAAGCATATTCCTCCAAGTCATGTGAGTTGCTCTCTCTCCCTATCACTACCCAGCAAAGTAAAGTAAGATGTTGCATTTTCCTCTTTGTTGGTCTATCATATCCATCATTTACTTAATCTGTGATGGTGAAATTGCCAACAAGTTTGTGAAATGGCATATTTTGATTTGATCTTTCATCCCTCAGTTGTTGGTGGCTCTGTTGCTCATGCCTGCTAACGTGTCATTAAAAATTCACATGAAACGAAAGGGAAGAACCTTGTTGCAAAATTAGATGTTCCTAGGACAATCTTAATGTGGAACTACGATTGCACTACCTTTAAAGAATTAGCTGAAATGGTGAGATTTTGTGTTGGGATGTAGGCACTTGACATGATACGGGGGAACAACATCATCCTTTTAATGGATTCACATCTGGAGGGTAATTTCTCCACAGAAGAAGCAACAGTTGTTGTTGGTCTTGCCTCACAATGTTTGCAATATGAACCTCGGGAGAGGCCGAGTACAAAGGATCTTGTTGCTACACTTGCTCCATTACAAACCAAAACTGAGGTAATGATCTAATTGGACTTTGATCAATTAACCCTAGAACAATGATCCTTACTCCTAATCCCTATTAGGGGATTAAGACTCAAGAGCCTGGTTTTTCCTGGCCAGATTAACCAAAGCTAGTAACTCATTCATCTGAATTTATGTGGAGTCTCTCTCTTGGAACATGTGCCATCCAAATCTGTATTGTTAAAACTCTAAATTGTCAAGAGGTTGTCCTGATAATTTCCTTGTTATAAAATTAGATAACTGATAACCAAGCATCGAGAATTAAGTCGTTACTTATGGAAGACCAAATAACTTTATTTCCTGGAAGAATGGTGTTTTAGAAGCTATAATTTCTAATTTTTAGAATTGACTTTCACTATTTATCGGGCCACCTTTGTTTGCTTCAATTTGCAACATAACTATTATTTTGTACCCAGTTTTTCTTTTACCTTTTCAATTTCTTGATTATCAATAAGCAATATAACATCTTATTGATTTTGGTGAAGAATTTCGAGACACCGAATAGATAGAACTTGCAAGTTGATAATCATTTAGATCTTAAATGAAGAATACGGGCTAATCCGCCTCAATAAACTGTTTTTGAGCATGATTTCATCATTCCCCCTCTGCTATTTGGAATACCTATGCGATGTCAAATATCATGTTTGTCACTCCCACTTATTTACTCTGTTGACATCACAAATGTAATTGAAATAGCAGAGAGTGACGGTGAATTCGTGCTAACCAGTTTACTTTGGTGGATTAGCCCATAATCTTCATTTATGATCTTGATAGTGATAACACTCTCTTAATGCGTCGCAAAATCAAGAACTATTAATGTTGAAACATGAGCAGTGAAAAGCCTATGCCTGGAGTATGGGAATGTGAAACACCAAATGTTGGACATTGTATATAATGCAATCCATGATATGTGAGAAGATAATGGCTACAGGAACATGCACATTCTACCATGTCAGAAAGTAAATCATCTTAGCCAAAACCAATTGCCAATGGCTGTGTTAAATTATTGTTTTTATATATTGTGACCTTTTACTTCGTTAATTTGAGTTTTTCTCCTTAAAATTTTGATGTCGCACTTAAATACTATAAGTGGGCTGTTTAAAACCTAATTGCTAAGTTTCAACGAGTTCACACCCCTAGCACGTGACATAACTTTGTCACGCAAACAAAGTGCTTGCAACAAGCAGTTTGCTGGTTATTTTCTTACTCTAATCCTGTAAAGTTGGCAAGTAATATGGATGATAATCTGCTAGCTCATGGTTTAAATTTGTCTTTGCTTTCTCAACTGCTTGAAATTGTAATGCTGCATCACAGATACAATCGTCAGGTGCAATATGAGTAATATTGTGTTTCCAGCCTTTGTTGACTAGCTTTCCATGAGACAGCCTATAAAATAATCTGTTTTGTATGGTTCAAATACAATTAGGGAGTTCAAGTACTCAGAACACTTTGCTTCAAGTACTCAGAACTCAAGAATCTATAGCTAGGGGGAAAGCTCAACTAATATTGGTGAGAGCGAATGTTTCAGGCAGTAAAATTATGCTGCTGTTATCCTATTTCAGATTCCATCTTATGTCATGCTTGGAATTTCTAAACAAGAGGAAGCCCAACCAGCCCCACCAGCCCCCCAGCGTCCTCTTTCACCAATGGGGGAAGCATGTTCTCGAATGGATCTCACAGCAATCCATCAGATATTGGTTATGACACACTACAGAGATGACGAAGGAACCAATGAGGTAAAATTGACTGGATTGCATGGTTCGCGAATGTTAATCTCTCTTACTACTCTTACTAAAGGAGACAAGAGGGGTTGCTCTGATGGTAAGCAACCCCCACTTCCAACCGAGAGGTTGTGAGTTCGAGTCTCCCCAAGAGCAAGGTGGGAAGTTCTTGGAGGGAAGGATGCCGGGGGTCTATTTGGAAACAGCCTCTCTACCCCAGGGTAAGGGTAAGGTCTGCGTACATACTACCCTCCCCAGACCCCACTAAGTGGGATTATACTAGGTTGTTGTTGTTGTTGTTGTTGTACTCTTACTAAAGGTCGGATCTGAACATTACCTGTACCAGTTATCTTTCCAAGAGTGGACTCAACAAATGAGAGATATGCTAGAGGCAAGGAAGCGGGGGGACTATGCTTTTCGTGATAAAGAGTTCAAGACGGCAATAGATTGTTATTCTCAGGTATGGTTTTCTACTGTAATTACTATGATTAAACATGTAAGTCACCTAGCAAATGGTGCAATTTAAATGATACAATATCTTGAAGACAGATATTAACGGCAATTTTCGATGTATCTGTGTGGTTGGAATCCATGCAAAAACCCAAGCAAAAAATAGAATACAATGGAAGTAAAAGATCTATGTATGTGATAGTAATTAGTCGGATTAAGTTTTAGTCATGTTAGTGTGTTTTCTATAGGTTCAATGCTTTCAAGAAGTCTTTTAGTCTTGTCAGAGATATATATTCCAGTAGAATCTAGAAAACTTTAGCAACTAGTGCTTTTTCATTTTATTTTTTATGTAGTTTTATAGTTTATTGAACTGAGTTAGTTAACCACACTACACTTGCAAGTTTTACAAGGTGAAGTTTTATTCATCACTATTAGCTTGAGTAAATTATATTTATATACAGTGTTAGAAGATTGTTAGAGAATATCTATATTATATACAAAGTGCCAATCATATGAATGTATTACCTTTAATTTGGTGTCCAGCATATGTCTATAATTCCTGAATTCTAATGAGGAAAAGCACAAAAAGTAAACACAATAGTTACAAGTTTTACAAGGTGAACTTGCACATCTCTGTACGGTGGATAACTTGATCATGTTTTACTTGTAAGTTAAGCTCAAGGTTGTGTTCCTTTAATAGCCAACTGGAATTTAGCTAGAGAAAAATCACAGGAACACTATGAATTTGAAATATGCACTCTCATCAAGTGTGATGTACGATTCGGTTAATGATAAAATATTACTCCCTTCCGCTCCACAATAAGTGACCAATTTGCTTTGGGCACACCCATTAAGGAAATACTAAATTCTAGAAAAAATAGCTAGTGTGACTAAACTACCCTTAATTAGATGTTGCAGCATAATTTAATGTGAGGAGTAAAAGGCTTTTCCGGAATACGTACATAAGAATAATTTTGGAAAAACAAATTGAATTTGTTCTTGATTATATAAATGGACACTTATTTTGAAAGCAAATTGGCCACTTAGTATGGATCGGATGGAGTACCACCTTGGAATATTTTGTTCCCTGGTTTTTAAACAACTATTTGTGTTGTTAATTTCAGTTTTTTGCCAAAATAAAGTAAATCTCTTTGACGATAAATTATACTAATAGCTAGCTTTCATAGTTTTGATGAATTATTTGTACGAGATTTTCTCTTTTGTTGGTCTAAGTATACAAATTGCTTCTTTCTAAAAATGTGTTGGGCGTGCGAACAAAGTCCTGCATTAGTAGATGAAAAGAAAGGAAACATATAAAGTGTAGGGACACTCTTAACGGTGTGAAGCCTTTTGGGGAAAACTGTGCAGACTTGGCTCTAAGTGGACAATATCACCCAATATTAAGAGTGTCTTTGGGCTGGCTCCAACAAACGTTAATGTGAAATTTCTGTATATGCTTTTTTGTTTCAAATTAAAACATTTGACAGCTGATACATATGTTGAGTGTAGGATTTTGATAAACAAGGTTCAGTATCTTTTTTTTGTTCACTTGAATTATCTTCAATGGTTTAAGCGGAGGCATCCGAAGTAAGATACACTTGGAATTGATTGGAAATTAAAATATGAAATTAACGTCCAAAGTTATAAATTGTACATTGTTTAGTAGAGTGACATATCTGGACAAGGATTTGCTTATGGATCAACCATTTATTTCATGGATAAGTTAAGGTGGATTTAGGATTTGAAGTTAGTGGGTGTAGAGTTCTGCTACTGTAGCAGTAAGCTGGAATCAATATCTATGCTCAACTACTATAGCAGTCAGCTGGTATAGAGTTCTACTACTCTAGCAGTCAGCTGGAAACCGAAACTACTGAAGAACTGGAGCCTTTTGCAATAGCACAGTAATATTGGGGGTGATTATTAATGGGATCTTTAACTATGAAATATGCTATTGCTCTGTTGGAACCTAAGCAACTTATTATACTGGGCTTAACTATTTTTTGACTAGATAAAAGTTGGCATGAATATGGATTTTCTTTCCTACCTTAAGTTATCATTAATTTCTCAGTTGATCTACCGGAAAAATGAAAAAGATCATTGATTTCTGAAAATAAGATCATATCAAACTCTGTACAGAATTCGGTTTCCGAGAGATATAGGGGAACTTACTGATTTTTCAATTTAACAACTGAGGTTTTGGTCTTTTGGAGCAAGTTGTAGCTGGGAGAGTAAAAAATATTAATATCAGTATTTAGTGTGAGATTATAAGAGGAAAGAAGGACAACACAAGCTTACTGGTGCAAACTGACAGGAATGGCCAAATGGGATGGGTTGGCTGGTCAGGGCTTGGATTTGGCTGAAGCAACAGATTGTTGGCCAAACTACGAACAACATTTAAGGAAGGCTGTGGGACCATGGGCCGCTGAATGGGAAAACGGAAAGTCAAACGATGCAAATGAGGAATTTCTATCGTGCTACTTTACTTTTCTTTCCTGGTTATTTCTTGCATGATCAGCATTACTCATATTTTTTGTGTTTACAACATTCTAGATTCACATATTTTTGGTACCGTCGTGTTTCTTTCTGTAGTAGTGGCTCACTTGAAGAAGCTGAATGAATGAAGTAGAGAACTTGACTTTCTTAGCAAGATACCTTTTGCTTTGTTGTCACAGTTTGTAGATGTAGGGACCATGGTCTCCCCAACCGTCTATGCACGGCGCAGTATCTGTTATCTCATGTGTGATCAACCTGATGCTGCCCTTCGTGATGCTATGCAAGCACAATGCGTTTATCCAGATTGGCCAACAGCTTTCTACATGCAGTCAGTTGCCCTTGCCAAACTGGACATGCACCAAGATGCTGCAGATATGTTAAATGAGGCTGCTGGACTTGAAGAGAAGAAGCAGAAAAGTTGGAAAGCACCGTAAAGGTATCCTGTTTCAGATAATTAAGTGACTGTCCAGAATTCATCTCCCCTGATCTGTAAAAATGTCGATAGAGATATAGCCATCTTCGTGATTGCAAATATATCCAGTTACTGGTAAGTTAATGATAGTTTCTTCTCCTTTTGGTCAAATATGATCAGCTTTAACCCGTAGATGATGTAAGAGAGGAAAAGTGCTCATTAGGCTGCACAGGTTTAGCTCTCCAGCCCCCACGTCTCCACTCTAAGATAAATAGATTTTGCCATACATATGTAATGATGAGAACGCTTAATGGCTAACCATTGCTTACTAACATTCAGAATAATTGTTAATTCCAACAACTGGAGGCCTGATAGTTCTGGTAATTGAGGCCTTTCAGCTTCTTATAAACTCCTTTCTCTAATGGTAACTGTTTATCCTACTGTATGTGGAAGTAAGAGCTGAAATCGCAGCTTTCTGGGTCTCAAGTTAATGTTGTTATGTATGTTCATGGAATACAGTAACATGTGGATTCTTTAAGAGAAAATTTGAAAGAAGTGTAACAGAGGACATATTATGGAACTGTAGTAGTTTGTAGATTCAGAAGGATACACTACTGGTGGGCATCCACCAATCACATTTGTTCTGAATTTTCTATTGGATATGAGGGAGTTAATGGCTATTAATTTCTTTTTGGTGTCGAAACAGAATTCACAATAGCTAAGATGACAAGGTGAAGGAAGTGAAAAAAGAAATTTAGCAGGAATGGTTGTGCCTGCACTAAACGATGTCATTAAAGTAGAGAAGTCACCATTTTTTAGATTCTTCCCTTACATTAAATTCCAACTGCCTCAGGAGAAATTTATTACAATAACAAATAAAGACTAGCCGAAATTTACAAAGTTTTTTAAGTTTAGCCATTAATCCCAAATAAAATTAGGACCCTGGGGTAGAGAGACTGTTTTCAAATAGACCCCCGACATCCTTCCCTCCAAGAACTTCCCACCTTGCTCTTGGGGAGACTCAAACTCACAACCTCTCGGTTGGAAGTGGGGGTTCTTACCATCAGAACAACTCCTCTTGTCTAATCGGTGATACAAGTTAAACATATGATATCTATTGTAGGGCAAACAGTGAGATGCAAGGCTAGCAAGGTACCTCCAATAATGAATTCGACATCAACCGAGGTCTGAAGCTAAAGGAATAAAAAAAAAGCAGAAGAAGACGTAGGATAGCAGTCCAATAACAATACCTAATACTGACCCGAATTTAGCTTAAAGGATATATCTATTTACTTTCTATTAGGGGTGTACATAGATCGGGTTGGTTCGGATTTTACAATTACCAAACCAAACCAATTGTGTCGGGTTATTAAATCTAAAGACCAAACCAAACCAATAAATTCGGGTTTTTCAATATCGGTTTTTATCGGGTTTTTCGGGTTTTGGGGTTATTCGGGTTTTTTCGAATTTTTTTCCGGTAAAATCTTCATAGAACAAAATTTATAACGTATGCTCAAAATATTTCTTTAATCCTAATAAGATACAACTATATAAAGTATTTTTCAAGAAAATAATACAAAATATGAGATATGTCATGACTCATGACATTATCCTAAAATATTCAACAATAAAAAATAATAAAATTATGTAATATAAATATTGCTAATTGAAAAGTCATAATAAAAATAAACATAATCTAAAAGCACTAATTCATGCTAAACTAGATAGACTGATGAGGGAGTATTAATTATATGCCTAAAAGCTAAAGAAAAATAAAAATAGGTTATGTATTTAAGATGCATATTATCATATAGAAAGAGGCGAAGCGTAGCGATTTGTACTACCGGAAAAGTTTCGCTAACCGGCAGGCAATAGAATCAGCTGATAGGCGCAGGCAAGCGTAGCGAATCGCATAGATAAGCCCCTACCTGCCAGCGCGCGGATGGATAGGGCGGGCGAAGCGCGAAGGGGATGGATGTCTGAGCGGTTGAAAGAGTCGGTCTTGAAAACCGAAGTATTTATAGAAATACCGGGGGTTCGAATCCCTCTCCATCCGCGAGGTCATAAGTTCTCTCTTGCGTTAACTATAGATAAGAACGAATCGGATTGACTCGACTGATATGATAGATGGAATGGGAGTTTGTGATCTATTTAGTTAGGACCTTGTCTCCCTTTCGTTAAAATCCCCGACCCGACACTTGTTAGTTTCGAATGAAGAATGAAAAGTGCCCTGCCCTAGCAAGCACCTACTCCTATCAAAAAGCGAGACTTTATTAAACAAGCAAGAAATACTCTTTCTATCTTATTAGTCAAGCGTTAACGAGCAAGAAAACTGATGCGCTAAGAAGCAACTTCGTGCAGCTGCTGCGCCCTTTATCTAAATTATTGCAAAATAAAAAATAGAGATTTAATACATTCTCGTTCGTAATATTGAATTGAATGTCTTTTGTTAGCATTAGTATTGATTGCTAGCATTATTTAATTTACTAATATTAATGGCTATAAAACTTATTGGAGCATTCAAAAGTTCTAAATCAAACCTTGAAATAATACCTTAAAAGATAAAATTATGAAATTTCTTAAGAAATATTTATAAATTACATTACAATAAGTATATTTATATAATAAATATATCTAAAATTGTTATATATGTAATGTCGGGTTTGTTTGGTTTCGGTTTGACTTTCTTTAGTTAAAACCAAACCAAATCAATTATGGTCGGGTTTTTTTTTCCAACACCAAACCAAGTCAAACCAAACCATAGTCGGATTTTTTTTCCGGTTTGACTCGGATTATCGAGTTGATGCGGTTTATCGATTTTCTTTGTACACCCCTACTTTCTATGATTGGTTTGGTATAAAAGACAGACCATGAAAAAGACGTGATTGACTTTTTCAGGGGCTGCTACTAAGTGGATGAAGGTAACCTTAACAGGTACAAAGACGTGAATGACTTTTTAAATGGCTGATCTAGATATGACCAACCTAACCATACACTCCATGTGTTCCATTTTATGGGGTGACCTTAAGAGTATGAGAGTCAAACTATTTGATTTTTGTGGGAATTTTCGCAAAGAATTTTTAAAAATATTGACATATTTGAAAAGTAACACAAATTGTTTATAGTTTAAAATATTTGATACAATCATGGTTAAAGAAGATTTTTTGTCTTTTGGCCAAATACATATATATGCCATTAAACTTGACCCAATTTTTCATTTTGGCACTTTGACTTAGCCTTGTTCCATTTCGGCCCTCAAACCCCATTTCTTTTGTTCCATTTTGACACAAAATTTTTTCTCCGAGGTAAAAATGCAGCGTATGCATTTCAGTTGCTACCCCCACCCAACCCCCGCTCCAAAAAACTTTTTTACTTTTTTTTTTTTTTGTAATTTCAAATTATTATTTTTTTTGTTTTTTCTGCCCCCATCCCGAGGAAAAAAATTTATATATATATATATATATATATATATATATATATATATATATATATATATATATATATATATATATGTATATATATGTATATATATACATATATATATATAACCTTAACTTTCGGCGCGGATTAAAAATACCTAATACTCAACCAAATGCACCATTCAGTCTTTTTGGAGCATAGATTCCAACACATAATATTAGACAAATTCTAAAGAAAAAAAAAAATATATATATATATATATATATATAATACATAGTTTGACGAAAAGATATTGAGTCCACGTGCCGGGTGATTGGTGCTATACATCCGCCCCTGGACACTATATATTACAAAAACTTAAGAGCCGCCTATTAATATTTGTAACTTGTCAACTTAAGCTGCTGAATAAAATATTGGATAAGGCGGGCTACGAGGTTATCTTTCTTTATTGAACAATATCTGGTCACAAGTCACAACTACTATACTAGACTTTATACGATGTTTCCATCAACCTACAGGCCGGTAGATGTGTGTATATATATCCCAACTCCTTTACTTGCTTGCCATCTCTTCACCAATTCCGCTGGTAAAAAAAGGTCAAAATGAGACTTTTGGAGTTCACAGCTCTTTCTTCTCTACTAGTCTTGTTTCTGCTCCTGCCTGTCTCGGCAGAGCAATGCGGTAGACAGGCGGGAGGTGCACGTTGTCCCTCGGGAATGTGCTGCAGCAACTTTGGATGGTGCGGAAACACTCAAGACTATTGTGGTCCGGGGAAGTGTCAAAGCCAGTGTCCTTCTGGCCCTGGACCTACCCCAAGACCACCCACCCCTCCTGGTCCTAGTACTGGGGACATATCCAACATCATCAGCAGTTCCATGTTTAATCAGATGCTCAAGCATCGCAATGACAATGCATGCCAAGGGAAGGGCTTTTACACTTACAATGCCTTTATCACTGCAGCAAGATCATTTCGTGGCTTCGGCACCACGGGTGACACCACCAGGCGTAAAAGGGAGGTTGCTGCTTTCTTTGCCCAAACCTCTCATGAAACTACTGGTAAGCTCGCCCGCTATTCTATGTACCTTCATATTATAATTTCTCAAATGCCAAATATATATATAGCAAACAAATCAATTGAGATTGACCCGAAATGGTTGGTAAATTTGGATGTGCGCTTGTGTTGATTAATTAGTTGACAATACAATGGACTCTTTTGGCAGGAGGATGGGATACAGCACCGGATGGGAGATACGCATGGGGTTACTGCTACCTTAGGGAACAAGGCAACCCTCCTAGCTACTGTGTTCAAAGTTCTCAGTGGCCATGTGCTCCTGGCCAAAAATATTACGGAAGAGGCCCCATCCAAATTTCATAGTGAGTTTTTGTTATTCTGTTTATATTGACACATATATTGACAAGACGGGTTGCTCTGACGGTAAGCAACCTCCACTTCCAACCGAGAGGTTGTGAGTTCGAGTCTTCCCAAGAGCAAAGGTGGAGGGAAGGATGCCGGGGGTCTATTTGGAAATAGTCTCTCTACCCAAGGATAGGGGTAAGGTCTGCGTACACACTACCCTCCCTAGACCCCACTAAGTGGGATTATACTGGGTTGTTGTTGTTTATATTGACACATATATTCTCGAAATAGTGCTGTGCTCCTCTGAAAAATAACTGTTGGTCATATCATGAAACATTAACTCTTATTTTCTTATTGTTTAACTCAGCAACTACAACTACGGGCCTTGTGGGAGAGCTATAGGGCAGAACCTCCTAAACAATCCTGATCTGGTCGCCACCAATGCTGTCGTCTCCTTTAAGTCAGCAATTTGGTTTTGGATGACGGCTCAGTCACCGAAGCCATCTTGCCACGATGTGATCACGGGGCGATGGACACCATCTGCGGCTGACAGAGCAGCGAACCGCCTCCCAGGATATGGTGTCATAACAAACATCATCAATGGGGGATTGGAATGTGGTCATGGCTCTGACGCTAGGGTCCAAGATCGTATTGGTTTCTATAGGAGGTACTGTTCAATTCTTGGAGTAAGTCCTGGAGACAACATTGACTGCGGCAACCAGAGGCCTTTTAACTCTGGCCTTTTGCTTGAGACTATGTAATCGCCTCAGTTGTGTTTACCTTCACCCACACCCACCCGGTGTATAATAATGTAATAATTTGTGATATATAGGACCACGACTGTACCGTATACAATAAGCAAAGAGTTCGTCCACAATGTACAGTGGATGTTTCTTGTTTCTTTTTTTTATATAATACTGGTTTGAGTACTAATTAATAAACATCAACCAAGTGTTCGGCCTTGTGACACATATGTGTGCCTTCTGCTCTAGCCTCTAAGTCACCAAGAAATTACTATTGATTTTATGGTCCATGAGGCAGAAAATTTTTATGTGCGCAGAATGGTTAATTTAAAATTCATTAGAAATCTGTCATCTTAATTCCGCGTTCACATTATTCTTTTTAGCCTTCACATTAGGAGTTAAAGATCATACGTTTGGAAAAGATAGGTAACATTACCTTGCTTGGCAGACTCATTGAATTCGTGTAGAGTCACGTCGATCAGCAATGCAGTTTCTGAATGAAATGAGCATGGAGATGACTCTGTCATTCCACTCCATATCTTTTGATTCCTTGCCGGCTGCCGCGGACAAAAAGAATTTTAGCTTATTGGATTAACCCGCGTATTTTACGCTGTAGGGGTTATATAATTAGCAGGCCCTCAGGGAGTGCCCTGTTTCACCATAGAGTCAGATAGGAAGAGGCCCTTGGCTTGTTCTCCAAATAGTTTAAAATCAAGGAACCAAACTTGACTGTAAAATGATCTTCTAGTTGTATATGTAGAGCTCGATCGTGACTAATTAATGGCACTTTCTTTTTTAAAGTAATGTCGCTTTTTTAGTCCAATTGTGGACCATTAATATAACAATATCAATGCCAATTTGTCACCCTAATAAAATGAAATCAAACTACTGCTCTTGGAACTGGGATAGACAACAACAACAACAATTACCCAGTATATTCCCACCAGGTGAGGTGTGGGGAGGATAATATGTAGACAAGCCTTACCCCTACCCGAAAGGGCAGAGAGGCAAGGAACTGGGATAGACAATTAAAAGATAATTTAAATAGAAGTTGAGATATCTTTAATATGATTCAGTATTGTGCATCGTGAAGTCTTTGCAAATATGAAGATCTCTACATAAGCATAGGGACAACTGGGACAAGGAGAGAAGTGTTTTAAGATAACTGAACATAATGTTCATGTCTTGGAAAGCTATAATACATATTAAACCCACAAAAAAAAAATGAAACTTCTATTATATCAACAACAACAACCCAATATAATCTCACTTAGTGGGGTCTGGGGAGGGTAGTATGTACGCAGACCTTACCCCTACCCTGGGGTAGAGAGGTTGTTTCCAAATAGACTCCCGCGCGTCCTTCCCTCCAAGAACTTCCTACCTTGCTCCTGGGGAGACTCGAACGCACAACCTCTCAATTGGAAATGGGGGTTGCTTACGATCAGAGCAACCCTCTTGTCAGTCTACATATATATCTTCTTTGCACATATGGACTCGAGAATTATGTCTTCTCACAGATATTGTGACAAGTGAAAAAAAAAACTAAGAGAAATTCCAGGTTCCATCATCACAAGGAGAACAACCCACTTCTCCAATTAGCCGCTAGTACTGCCTTAGCCCAATACCACTGGCTGTCACCACCAACCTAAATTGCAATGCTCCCTTTGGTACTCTGCTTGTGTCCCAAACTGGTCCCTCATTTCGGCTCATGAAAGTCCAGTAGATGATCCAACCTAAACGCACCACCAACGTTAGTTAATTGGTAAAATAACCAAGTGTTCTACTATACTCGGAAAATAATTTATTGATATAGTAGTTTCCCTGAGCTACATCAACACCAACGATTTCAGTTTGACCCCCTTGATACAATATGGTAATTGCTAGATAATTTGGCCAAATTCTTGTTTTTGAAATCACAAGGCAAAAAATATTATTCCAGCAATATTAGCTTTAGCATATAACCATCCATCTGGAAATCTTATCCTATCAATTTTTCTCAAATGCAATCGTGAATGTGTGTACATATCATTGACTTCAGTATAATACACGTGCATAATGCTCTGGAGAGTGATGTTCATTTGTGTCTATCTAATCTAGTGGGGGCATGCTAACATAGTTTTCTTTCTTAAAAACAAAACCATCAAAGCTACCATCACTATGGATGTGTTAAGGACTTGGAACGCATTATTTGTGGTCCCTCCATTTTTCTTTTCTTAAGGAGCTCTTGAATAGTTTGTATTAAACTCAAAACAATTACGCAATTGTTCAATTTTGCACTCATGAGAAATTTGTACTCTTAACACAATATGGGTTGCGCTGATCGTAGGCAACTCCCACTTCTAATCAAGAGGTTGTGAGTTCGATTCTCCCCAAGAGCAAGGTGGGAAGTTCTTGGAGGGAAGTATGCTGGTGTCTATTTGGAAACAAGAGTAGGGATAAGGTCTGCGTACACACTACCCTTTCCAGACCCCACTAATTAAAATTATATTGGGTTGTTGTTGTTGTTGATAAATTTGTACTATCTCTGTCTTAACACCACACGTTTCACTTCTCGAGACCATTTTAAATTTGACTAATATATTTTTTTATGGTATTGACATGATAAATTATAAGTAGTACTTTTTATATAGTTTTTAAATATTAAAATATTAAATTGATCTATCCATTTTAAAGAAAAAAATGTTGCATAAATTGAGATTGAAAGAGTACATAGTAGTAGATGAGTAGTGCACAGAGTAAGTGAATGTAACCTACTGACCTTTTGTACTCGACATCGACGATACCGAGTTTGAGAAGGTCTTGAGCTTTGCCTTGATTGGCCATGGCGCTGAAAGCTCTGCTGCTGACTACAAAATCTGTTTGGTTGTTGGTATTCTGATCAGTTATAGTCACCGTAGTAACCTTCTTTTGAACGCAGTTTTGAATTCTTGCATCTTATCTGCAATTCAATTAGGTTCCATAAATCATCTGGAAGAATATTGAATATATTTACAGAAACTAAAATTTCCACTATTGAACTGCATATGCCATGGGACGAAAAAGGTGAATTAAAACCTGATAACAAGCACCACAACGAGCTCCCTCTTTGTAGAGACTAGGAACTGCTGCTGCAAGGCGACCCCCATTAAAGCCTACAGCTGAGGAGCCATAACCACAAGCACCAGCTGTAGAAATGAAATCATACACAAATTAAAGAGTGATTAACAAGTGAAAAGAGTAAGATATTATTTCTGAGAAATTGATGCTGAATAAGTTTAAAAATAAGGTTTCTTTTTAGTTTCAACAGAAAACAGAGGAATACACGGTTTCATCAAGATTATAAAAATAAAGAAACGAGAGAGAAATGAGTAGGGTTAGAAAAAATAAAAAAGCTTACACTGACTAGCTGCTAATGCTCTTTTACAACAAAAGTCATACATCGAGAGAAACTTCTAGTCTTCTATTGCCTATCTATTTGCTTTTATTACCTTTTTTACCCCCTCATTTTTCTTATATTTATAGATTCATAGGGGAAGCCATACTTTGCTTAGTGTGGTTGACCACTCTATTGGATAAATTATATTGTATATATAGTTAAAATATTACAAATTTAGATGTATATAATATACGGTTAAGGGTCAGATTTGCCCTTGTACTATTCAAAATAAGCTATATTTATCCTCCGTTTGCATTCTTTAACAAATATACCCCCACCGTTACACTTTCGGGCCACATTTACCCTTCGACCGTTAAAACTTGTTTCCTCAAAATTTTTAAACACGTGGCATTCTCCCATTGGTCCAGATTAGCCCACCCATTGAATTCTTTAAACCCGACCGACCCGAAGACACAACCCGCCCCGACCCCCAGGTATTTATATACTCCATCGTTACTTTCCAGACCCTTTTCCAAACCCTTCCCCTTCATCTTCCTCTTATTTTCATCTAGGGTTCTATCTCATTCCATTGAAGAACAAGGGTTCAGCTTCTTCATCTTTCACTTTAAGATCTGCCAGAGAAAAGATTATAAATAAGTAATCCAAAAGGATCCTGCAACATTTCCACCAAGGAGTTCAATCCTAAACTCCTAATTCAGAATAGTCCTTTCAAAAAGTAGTTGAAATACATGAACTTAACCATTCTCTTAGAAGATAAGAAAATTGAGAACAGAAAAAACTACGGTTTAGCAATTTGCAGCTAGATCAACAAGGTCAGCAGTGTGCCCACAACAAAATAATATCACTGTGGCAAAGATCCAGCCAAAACCCTTTGACAAAAAGGTGCATGTATTAGAGACTCCATGTCCGCCAAGTAAGCATGTGACTTAAACTCACATAAAAAAATTAGACGTGTTCACTCCAAGGAGTGTGACTTTCCCAGTGAGACAAGTTTTCTTCAGACACAGTCAAAGCTGCCTGATTCTATAATACTGATGCTTTATGCAAGCTTTGACACATAAATGCATCTCAACTGAAGAAAGACCTATTGTACTCAAAAGATATATAAAATGGTTGAATCATTAATGAGGTCGCAAACAGCAGAGAGTTCCAAAGCTAAATACTACCATATTCTTTAAACTTGATGAAGATATTAGCTAACCCATAATGGAAAAATGAAAAGAAAAACAACCAATGGTACATCAGAGGGTTTATGCAAACCTGGAGAAAGCTGGAGCACATGGTTCTGAGGTAGTACTGAAGAAGAAAGAAAGAGGCTTTTCACATATGCCAAAAGAAGAACAGTAGCACATACGAATCCAATAAGGATGAGAGAGATCTGTGACACCTTCAAACGGGTCGGTCGGGTTTAAAGAATTTAATGGGTGGGCTAATCTGGACCAATGAGAGAATGCCACGTGTTTAAAAATTTTGAGGAAACAAGTTTTAACGGTGGAAGGGTAAATGTGGCCAGAAAGTGTAACGGTGGGGGCATATTTGTTAAAGAATTCAAACGGAGGATAAATGTAGCTTATTTTGAATAGTACAAGGGCAAATCTGACCCTTAACCGTATAATATATATTGAATAATTTTTATGATCTTTTTATTTTTTTATTTCAAATTTAAACACCCTTGAGGTAATTTCTGCCTTCGTCAACGTAAGAGATTCAGCCAGACACCTCTCATTATGAAGTTTGTATGTTCAGCTCTGAATCGCATTTGCTAACTTAGTATTTCGACTTTCCAGATTAACTTGGTGACTTTATAGTCCAGATTTCTACTTGAACATTATTTTCTCAGTAGAACTTTAAAATAGCATTAATGGTATACACTCAACCAACTCTTTTAAAATTTTACGTTGAATATTCAAATTTTTGCATAATGTATTGCAGTCAATGAGTGTTGAAATTGTTGTGCTTAGATTCTGTCCCAACTATAAAAGCTAATGTTTTGATAAAGTGGAAGAATTCAAGAGAAGGGGTAAGTAAGGAATGCGGGGTAGATAGAAAAGAATGGACATTGGGTCTAACTCAACCCCAAAAGCTAGCTTATGAGGTGAGGATTGCCCAAGTCATATAAGGAGACCAAGGACCTCAAATCCCTCCGGTGTGAGACAACTCAACACCCCCCCCCTCGCGCCCAGATCTCTGGAGCGTGGACAACATAAATGAGCCCAACGTCGGTAACAATAATTGGGATGGGCCTGGCTCTGATACCATGAAAAGAATGGACCTTGGGCCTAACTCAACCCCAAAAGCTAGCTTATGAGGTGAGGATTGCCCAAGCCATATAAGGAGACCAAGGACCTCAAATCCCTCCGATGTGGGACAACTCAACAGTAATTTTATTCCAAAACATTAATGTTGAGCTGCATTTGCGCGTCCCCCAAAAAGTGTAGTAGTTTTATTGAGAGCTCCATTACATTTAGCTCCACTGATTGCGAGTATACGGTAAACAAAAGTTATATTTTTTTAACCAATTTTTATGTTATTTTATAACAACAGAATTTCACTGTAGCAGCCAAATAATATCGGAACAAGACTATTTTAGATGAATGACATGTCGTCTTTGTAAATTTGAAAGGTTCACGTTTGCTTCTTGTTTATCCTTTACTCTTGGTACAATTTTAATTAAAGTTGGATCAGAAAATTGACAAATCACCATTGAATTCGTGGATAAGAATTTAGGTAAAAGGAAAATGAGAAGTGTATGGTCAAATCTGGATAACCACGACCATTGACGAGTACGACAAACGACGAGATCCTCATAGTTCGACATTGTGTAGAGGACGACCTACAGGCGAACAAGAGATTGTACGACCTCTGCAGCAGTGTAGGCTCATTAGGAGACATTAAGAATATTCTTTCGAATATTCCCTATGATTCGTCTTTTAGGACTTAGAAGGGATTTGTCCCTATATAAAGAGCGCAAATCAACCTTGTAAGCTCTTGAGATATTTTTCCTAACTTATAACACTTGCTACAACTCTTGCTTACAAAAAACGATTGATGTTATGATTGTTTAAGGGTTCATCTTGACAAGATAAAGAAATTTTATCCTATGTATCTTCCTTGTATATCCTTTGCTCTAGAGATTATTATACTCAAGTAAGATTTACCCCTTCATGTTCTTTGATTGATTTATTCAAAAAGATTCCGATAGCTTTTGAGTCAAACAATTTGGCGCTGTCTGTAGGGATTTCTATAGCTGAGATCTAAGTTTCGTCTAGATCCTTGAATGAAATAATCACCTCTTCTTAGCCTCGTAAAAACCGACAATGGCAGGAAAGGGAGAAGCAAGATTAAAGGCAATAGTAGGTGTCACGAACAACCTCCTAAATTCCCTTAATGAAGCCGATAGGGAAGATAACGAAAACGCAACACCAAGTGCTACACTTGAGGGGGAGATCTCACCCCCCCCTGCACGAGGGTGTGACTGTCTCACTGGAGAGGGAAACCTCAATATACGCAATAGAAGAAGCACCACCGTCTATGAAAAGGCTATTAGAAGAGTGGTTGACAAACACCTTGAGCAATATACTCGACAAACCCATTCGAAGTAATATTGAAGGCACAATACTCGCAGAAATCGCAACTGTCGCCGATGAGCCAGATACTCCACGAGCAAGTAACACTCATACTGTCATTGATAGGTAACGATGCACTTGCGACCATATTAAAGAAAATGGAAGAGATGGAAAATGAGAACAAAACACTCCGCAATCAGATGAAAGAGCATCAGGAAAGGGTTGATAAAATACCAGGCGCTCCGAAGTTGCTATCATAACGTGACGTGGGCCGATTCGTTGAACAACCATACAGTGAAGGGGTGGCTCCCCACTCTATTCCGAAAACCTCCAAAATGCCGTCATATTTGAAAATATATGATAGCACCATGGACCCGGTGAATCACTTAATCCATTACGTTACTGCAGTAAAAGGTAACGATCTAGCAAAAGAACCGGTTCCATCGATGCTGCAGAAAAAGTTCGGCGAAACTCTGACAGGGAGAGCGTTGACATGGTATACCCAACTACCAGCATGATCGATATCAACGTTTGAATAAATGGAAGATAAGTTCGTTACCGTTCACACGAGAACGAAAAAGGAAGAAGCGGGGGTAAATGACATCTTCGCCGTTAGGAAGATGACAGGTAAAGGACTTCGAGATTTCTTATCCCGATTCATTAGGGTAAGAATGAGCCTATCAAACGTGTTAGAAGGGATGGAGATAGTAGCCTTCCAGAATAGGTTAAACAAAAAGGGGTCAAAAGCAGCCAAAAACTGCTAAGTAGGCTCATGAAGTCCCCTCCCCCCCGGCCCAACTACGTGGGAAGAAATCTAAAATGCCTATTGCGCCAAAGTAAGGACAAACGAGGATGATCTAAATAGCCCGATCCAGCGGCAAACATCGTTCTAAATTGAAACAAGGAGAGATCGCCGTAGCAACGGCCGAAGGGACCAACTATATTGTTTCAATCGAGAAAGGCACAAGCCCTATATCCGAACATCCAACACACCTCCTCCACGACACGTAGATGTCGTGCCAAGACATATTGCACCGTATTATCTACCCATATCTTTTGTGTTTCTCCTTCAGAAATAGTGTATGTACTGGAAAAGTTCGGCACAAAGGTGCAGTGGCCGCAAAAGATGAAGTCAGATCCAAGCACCCGGAGATCGAAAATTCTGTGTGAATTCCACAAGGAAAGGGGACACAAAACCAAAGACTGCATAGGTCTACGACAGGAAATGTTAAGAATGCTAAACCAGGGACACCTAAAAGAACTATTGAGCGATCGTGGACGGGTTAACTTCGCTCGTGGACGTGATCAACCTAAGGGACCTCAAAACCACTGTCACCAGCCCGTACCATGAAAATGATCATTGGCGGCATCAACAATACAGTAATCAACCATGTGAAATTCACCACCACATATAATCTCAAATAGACAATCGCCCACGAACGATATGACGACCTCTAAAATAGTGTCATATTCGATAAGTCGGATACCAATAGTTGTATTTCCCTCACTATGATTCTTGGTTATAACTTTATGCATCACAGATACCAATATATAGAGAATAATGGTAGATGACAGAAGCGGCACATGTATGATTCACCCACGAGTCCTCATACAGACGAGGCTTGAGGATGAAATAGTACCGCATTGCATAAAACTAACAGGTTTTAATAATGTAGTGGAATGAACCTATGGAGAGATAGTGCTACCCGTTCTAGCAGGAGGAGTCACCCTGGAAGCGACGTTCCACGTCATGAACCAGAAAACAGTCTATAACGCCATCATAGGGCGTCTATGAATATATGCCATGTGAGCCATCCCGTTAAGTTTCTATCAAGTAATAAAATTTCTACCTTATGGGGGATATTCATCATCTGAGGCGAGCATCGCAATGCCCAAGAATGCCACCAAATCTCCCAAGATTGCACACACACCCAACAACTAAAGGGGGAAAGTGCTGAATCATAACAATCAGCCATATCGGGAACCAAACCCGACATACAAATAAAGGCCATCAAAGATCCGGAAGTCATAGAAGCTTGCAAGGTAACTTTAGAAGATCTCGACCCCATTCAACTGGACAATACCGATAGCACAAGAAGGCTTATATTAGACACAACCTCTCAGAACCATGTAAGTACCATGAGTTTTTAACTAACAATGCCGATTTGTTTGCCTTTTCCCATTTAGGTATGCCAGGAATCCGAAATGACATCACTACACACATACTGAATGTCGACCCTCATTACCTACCAATATGGCAAATGAGGAGAATGTTTAATGTTACCATCAATGAGGTAGTCAGCGAAGAAGTTGATAAGTTACTCACTAATGGTTCCATCCGAGAATCAAAATATCCCCAATGGGTCACCAATATGGTCACGGTGAAAAAGAAGAATGAGAAATGTCAGATGTGTGTCGACTTCACCAACCTGAACAAAGCATTCCTAAAAGATTCCATTCCGTTACCACATACCGACCAGCTCATCGATGCAATAGCGGGACGCGAACTACTGAGCTTCTTAGACACTTATTCTGGTTATAACCAAATTCTATTGGCTGAAGAAGACCACGAAAAAATCACTTTCATCACTTACCGAGTACCGTACTGCTACAAAGCCATGTCGTTTGGACTCAAAAATGCAGGGACAACGTATCGAAGGTTAGTCACCAAGATTTTCAAAGAACAACTCGGCAAGACCATGGAGGTTACATTGACAATATGCTAGTGAAGTCGAAAAAGAAAGAGGATCACATTTGTCATCTAAAGGAAGCCTTCGAGATATTTAGGCAATACATAATAAAATCGAATCCCGAGAAATATGCCTTCGGTGTAACCTCGGGGAAGTTCCTTGGTTTTCTGGTGTCACAAAGGGGTATCGAAGTCAACCCGGATTAGATCAGAGCCATCGAAGGAATACCAGAGACATTAACCAGCAAGAAATATGTGTAGAAATTAACAGGATGAATAGCCGCCCTATCGAGGTGTATTTCACGATCGTCGGAAATATGCTGTAAATTTTTCAATATGCTAAGGAAAGACCACGGACTACAACGGAATTCAGAATGCGTCGACGCCTTAAGAAAGTTGAAAGCGTACATATCCTCGCCAATACTACTCGTCAAAGCAGACCCGGGCGAATGCCTACTGGTGTACCTAGCAGCTTCAAAAGTTGCGGTAAGTGTAGTCTTGATCCGCAAAAATAAAGGTACACAATCTCTGATTTACAATATTAGCAAAACCTTAATTGATGCTGAAACAGGTATCCTCACCTTGAGAATCTAGCTCTGGCATTAGTCGTAGCTTCATGAAAGCTTAGACTATATTTTCAATGTCACCCCATAAAAGTGGTGGCAACCTTCCCTTTAGGCTATCCTCCACAAATCTGAACTATAGGGTAGGTTGGCCAAATGGGCCATAGAGTTAAGCAAGCACGACATAGCATAGCAACCGCGATAGATCTTAAATACTCTTGCCTTATATTTTGATGATCTCAAAACTTACTGTTAAGAACCAGATTGGGAACCTGGCCTACTTGGACTGCTGCAAGCTTTAACGGATTCCAGTTAAAGGTGAATTGCTACAGCTTCAGGAGCTAGGAACCCATACACGGACTTGATGCTCTTGTGGCTTCCTCATAGCAGTGCAAAGTTAATTAAAGACAACTAGAAATGAAGTGATTGACAATATTATTTCTGCTGCACTGCACTGTCCGCCAACTCATTCTCTAACCAAACAAAATACTCACATCATTTCAAGTGATGTGATCAAGATTTACCTACAATGAGCTTTATACAAAACATGACTGGAAGGTTTCTATTTCTCATTCAATCCTCTTGCAAAAATAGAGAAATCAATCCTCACAGGCTTGAAGAACAAGGTTGAATGCAACTACGTACCAGTTCCGAAAATATAGTCTTACTTTGCCCTATTGAGTTGTAATCTTGTTGTTGTACTTATTGTATTTCCTAAACTCTTACCTGGAAGTGTTTGATTAGGAATACTCTTGAAAATAAACTCCTTAAGTTTATGTTGTGACTAGAATTAGTCATAAGGAAAAGTCTTTGTAATTGTAGAGTCAAAGTGGCTTGTGGTGAGAGCATCACACGTTAGAAAAAAAGCCTTTGTAACTAGGATAGTCACAAAGTGGCTTGTGGTAAGAGTACCACAAGTTAGTTGAGTTAATCCTTTGCAATAGAAATTATTGTAAATTGGCTTGTAATAGGTAGATTAAGTGTTAGTGAAGTTAAAGACTACATGTGTAGGTCGTGGTTTTTTTATCCTCTTGTGTGAGATTTTTCCACGTAAAAATCCTCAGCCTTATTTACATACTCTTTTATTAGCATTCTTACCAGAATATTGTAGAGGACCAGGTACTCGATGGTTTGGTGGATCCATACAAACTAACAATTGGTATCAGAGCGGGTTTCTCCAATCAGGCTAACACCTAGAAAGGATCCTCATGGCGTATACCCACCAAATTTTGAAGAAGGTCAATCCATATCGACCCCAAATTCTGAAATTAGCAAAATCCGAGCCCCGGGCCTACTTCTCGAAACTCACAAATTACCACATCAACGGATTTCCTATCTCGCCACGAGTTCATACATATTTAATACTCTCAAATCCGATCCCAAATGACCCTTCAAATTCAAATTTAAAAATCTCAAAACCCAAGCTCTAGTTCTTCCAGTTTTAGCTAAATTTCCATGAATTTCTAGGTTAATTTCACATAATAATCACGTTTTTGGTCCATAGAACTTACCTCCAATCAATCCTCTTCGACTCCCTCTTTAATTGTTCCCAAGAAGCTCTAAAAATACTCAACAATGGAGGAAAATAACTTAGGCTCGCGGATGAAATATTTTTAAAAACCTTTCTGCCCAGCTGACGTGGACCTCTC
This sequence comes from Nicotiana benthamiana, assembly GCA_034376525.1. Taxonomy (NCBI): domain Eukaryota; kingdom Viridiplantae; phylum Streptophyta; class Magnoliopsida; order Solanales; family Solanaceae; genus Nicotiana; species Nicotiana benthamiana. Next base: position 130,305,157 of record CM067329.1, on the reverse strand, counting down.
ACCGCGAACGCGAATCACAAGAAAATTACCTTCCGCGAACACGATACGCAAACGTGAACGGGAAGCACAAAAACTTAGGTCACCCAAACTTCTTCTACGTGGACGCGAGGCCCTTCTTGCGATCGCGAAGTAAAACCTGGACCTGCATTGTTGTTACATTTTCTGCTATGATCTTTCAACTCCAAACTTCCCGCTAGCTATCCGAAATTACTCCGAGGCCCCTGGGACCTCAACCAAAAGTACCAACACGTCCTAAAACATCATCCAAATTTATTTCAATCATCAAAACACCTCAAATAACACCAAAATTATCAAATTACATCGAATTCAAGCCTAAGTTCTTATGAAACTTTCGAAACACGCATTCGATCAAAAAACCCAACCAAATCGCCTCTGAATAACCTAAAGTTTTGTACACATCCCAAATCACCTAAGGAAGCTACTGCAACTCTCGAAATTTCATTCCGACCTTCGGATTAAAATCTCACTTACCAACCGAAAATCGTCGAAATACAAACTTCGCCAAAACAAGCTAATTTCTACACCGGACCTTCAAAATCAATTCTGATCACGCTCCTAAGTCATAAATCACCCCACGAAGCTAACCAAATCATAAAAATTCCGATCTGAGCTCATATATAAATAAGTCAACTCTTGGTCAAACTTTTCAAATACAAAGCTTTCAACTGAAACTGTTCTTTCAAATCCATCCCAATTTACTGAAACCAAAACCAACGATCCATATCAGTCATAATACATCACACAAGGCAAATCATGCCCGGGAACTGGCGATCAAAGTGCAAAAGCTCAAAACAACTACACCTTAAAATATTTTTATTTATTGTCCTTTTGAATTAAATTGTTTTACAGTAATGTTTTATCTATAAAGGGTCAGTATAACTAGAGATAAAACAAAGTCTATTAATTAGCTAACAAAGATGCAAAACAAAATCTATTAATTTTCTTTATAGAACATATCAAGTCTGAACACCCAACTTTATCAACTAATGTTCTTATTGATTCAGGCAATATATTGAATCTATCAAATATATGAAGTTAGAAACATGAAAAAAAATGAAATGAAGTTCCAAAGTTCAGATTACAGATAAAGAATACCTCTAATTGACATAAGTCATGTTTCACCCATAACATATATTCTCCTACAGTTAATCAATATACATATCTTAGTTGACTATTATTGAGAGTCTTTGATCACCTATAAGCAAAACCAAAAGCTCAACAACAATTAGAGAGCAACTCAAGTAATCTGACAAATTTTTTCAAGTTGCTCGACCAAAAAGATAAAAGAGCCTAAAGCAAGAAGTATTCATCGATAAGTACAAGAACCAGAACTTGTCAAGTTGATGTGTTTGCCTAGGTGTTTGCCTCTGAGATTGACTTCACACGAGATATGAATGTAGAATTTGGGATTCACCAGCCTTCCCAATATATAGGCCCTTGACACCATTAGGATTGTTAAGTTGAGCGGCACTGAGACAGCTTGAATCCGGTCATTAGCATCACTAAGAAGTGGAATCGCGCCATAGAGGGGAATTTGGTGTCCTTGAAGAACAGCCACCACAATACGGTTACTCTTCCTTGGCTGATAAAACTTCATCTACTTAAAGCATTAAAAAGACATTAGAATAAGTAAGGAGAGAACGAAATTGTAGCTACTCATTATTCAAACAGAAACATGTAATTTAATTTGTTTACTCTGTTCTATACCATCAAATAATTTCATCAAAGGTCATCTCAAATGTTTTTCTTAAATAAAAAGACTGAAATTCATGGACAAAATATACTCCACCAATGGAAACTACGCAATTATCCTTAACCAATGGTTTTGAGTTCGAGTATTAGGTATAGTCGTCTTTGATTGGAAGCCCTTTAACCTCCAACGTAGATTTTTCCAGCGCGAATTTGAATTAGTCGAACCCTAATGCGGATACCATACACCGAAAACCAAAAAGAATATTACTCCACTTCTTCAAATTAAATGCTAGGTTCATTTCTGGATAGTCAATCTTCAACCTCTTTGACGAATATTTAAAAAGTATTTCTCTATGTAATTAACAAAAATTAAGTCAACTTGCTGTAGTAATACTACCAACTGGGCCAGATTATCTAGGAAACAAGCGAAAAGTTTAAAAATAGCTAGATTTACCACTGGTCGTTTAAAAATAGCCAAGTTTCAAAAGTCATCGAAATTTAGCCACTAAAAATCTGAGCGAAAACACTATTCAAAATCCGAAAAATATGCCCGTAAATTTTACGAGAGTTCAAGCATAATTATGCTGGAACTCCCGCAAATTTTACGAGAGTTCCAGCAAGTATAATTGTTCAGTATAATATACTGGAGTTTGAAGCATTGGTGCTCCAGTCTCCCGCAAATTTTACAGGAGTTAGCAAAGTATATCGGTCCAGCATAATATGCTGGAATTCGTACACAAATGCACCAGAACTTCCGTATATTATACTGGATCGGTTCCTGTTACAGCAAAATAGTGGCTATTTTCCATTGACTTGGTAAATGCCGGTTATATTTCATTGACCAAAACGTGATATTTTAACAGGAAACCAGCCAGACCAACCTGAGAAAACGGGGCCCAATTAGAAGACCAGGCCTAAGCTAGTGCCTATATTTCCAGCCCGTGAAATTGGCATGGCCTGGACCGAATAGATATTTTTCTTATTTGACCACTAGTTGACGAAGGAGCAAATTGACCTCCAAAGAATTTGAACCTCAGTTTTGAGATTCAAATTGTCATTTTCCTTGTATTAAATTTTATCAGGTAATTGTCAGCTTTTCTTTGATAACATCACTTGTTAATAAAATTTGAGAATTCAACTTAAAGATAACTTCATATTTTTATGTTTTTTCTTCATTATTCTTATACTTCAAATTAAGTTATACTTTTAAAACATACATTGTTAAAATTTTAAAAAACAAATAAAGAAAAGCTTAATGAGCACGAATATCCATGTTAGAAATTATTTTGCGATGAAGACTTGCTGAAATATTTGAAGAGAAGACATTTTGGCCTTCTAGAAATATTTTAAGACAACGATGCCTATAGTGAAATACTATCTACCAGAGACGGCGAGACGCATAAGAACAAGTGCTATCGATTTCAAGCAAAGAACCAAATAGAAATTATTGAGCAATTCCGTAAATATAAATAAATATGTAATTTGTTATAAGTATTGAATTTTTTCCATCTATTAAAGTTTGTTTGTATTTAAATATAATTTATTTTTAACTTTTAATTTAAAATTATCCTTAGGTGCCGGTACCACACCATTAAGTATCATTAAGGGTGCTGGTAGGGTACCAAAAAAATATCCTTAAGAAAAGCGCTCTTAAGGAACCTTTCCTTACCCTTACCCTTACCATACCCTTAAATTGAAAAGGTATAGTTTCATGACATAGTATCCTTAAGTTTGAAGGACACAGTATTCTAAAGTTTGAGTTGAAAAAATTAGAACTTCACGATATAATGTCCTTAAGATAACAACAACAACAACAACCCAGTATAATTCTACTTAGTGGGGTCTGGGGAATGTCCTTAAGATAAAACAGGAAAAATATAAAAAACTCAATTCTATGATACAATGCCCTAAAATTTGCACTGAACTTTTTTTATTTTAAGGCTCTAAAGATTGAACTAAAAAGAATTAGAGTCCTGAAATTTGAACTGAACTTTTTTTATTTAAGAACCCTTAATCCTTAAGGACCCAATACTCTCCCCCTTAGAAAGCCCTAATTTAAACTAAAAAGGTATAATTCCATGACATAGTATCCTTAAGTTTGAAGGACACAGTATTCTGAAGTTTAGGCGAGAAAAAATAAGAATTTCAGGACACAACATCCTTAAGATAAAAAATCTAGGATACAATGCCCTAAAATTTGAACTGAACATTCTTTTATTTTAGTGCCCTAAAGATTGAACTGAACAGAATTAGAGTCCTGAAGTTTGAGCTGAAAAAACTTAGTGGGCATTTTGACATAAGAATTGTAAAATTTCAAAATTGGGTGAAAAAAAATTTCAAGTGAAAATGGTATTTGAAATTTAGAGTTTTGGATCGTTTTTTAAGTTTAGTGAGTGATTTGAGTGAAAATTTTGAAAAATAACTTTGTTGAGTATTTCAAATTTTCAAAAATTCCAAAATGCATTTTCAAGTTATTTTTCAAAATTCCAAGACGGGTCTTAAGTTCATGACATAATATTTTAAAGTTTGAACCTAAAATAAAACCTCAAGACGAAGTATTGAAGTATGAACTACAATAACGTAATTTCAAGACAAAATGTCGTGAAGTTTGATTAGAAAAAAATAAATTTCAAAGACACAAAGTGCTAAAGTTTAAACTAAAAGACCTGACCTTCAAGATAATGTCGTCAAATTTGAACGTTTAGAGCTGACTTAGAATATAGTTCAATCTTTGATTTATTTATATTTTCGAACAGAGCATGATAAGTCCTAGCTAACTAATCTTCATCGCTCTTATGTCATCAACACACTACATAGCTAAAACCTATCTTCTATTTTTACCTACGGTGAATTCAAGAAAACTTCTATAACTTAAAAATGTTTTCTAACTTCATACAACAACTACCCAGTATAGTCTCAAAAAGTGGGGTCTGGGAAGAGTAATGTGTAGACGAGCCTTACCCCTACCCGAAAGGACAAAAAGACTGTTTTCTAATCTCATACACAAAGATATAATTTGGGTCTAGTTTGGAGGAATGAAAAGCATTATGAAAGAATCATTAAAAACTAAAGAAAGTGTTTCATATAGAAGCAGAGGTATTCTTAAGAATAAACTTGATAGAAACACTATTCACACGGTAACATTCATTGGTGGGTATAGAGATCAAAGAGCAAAGGGTAAAAAGATGTTTGTAATTAAAAAATACTCCCTCCCTTCACTTTTACTTATTCACTATGCTAAAAATATCTTTTCTCTTTTACAACAATAACAACAACTACAACAATCCAGTATAATCCCACTTAGTGGGGTCTGAGGAGCGTAGTATGTAAGCAGACCTTACCTCTACCCTGGGATAGAGAGGCTGTTTCCAAATAGACTCCCGGCATCCTTCCCTCCAAGAGCTTCCCACCTTGCTCTTGGGGAGACTCGAACTCACAACCTCTCGGTTGGAAGTGGGGGTTGCTTACCATCAGAGCAACCCTTCTTGTCCAGTCTTTTCTCTTTTACTTGTCCATAAAAAAAATTTAACATACTTATGCACTATTAAAAACTTTATTACCCTCCCTACTCAAGTTTCAATTTAATTACATTTTATATTAAAAATTACCAAAAATAAACACTTTAGGAATTAAATGAGTGTCCCCTTATATTAGGAATCAACTATTTCTCATCATTATTCTCTCTCGCTCTTGCGCTCTCTCTCTGTCTCTCTATCTCTCAATCCATAAAGTTATAGTAAAATTGTAGAAAATTGTATCTTATTGTTTATATATATTTTTTATTTAAATATTGTATGAAAGTTGAAAATATTGTATATTAATTGTAATTAAGTTGTATGATATTGTAGTTGTATATAATTGAATATAAACAATGTATGAAAGTTATAGATAAGTTGTATAATATATACTCCATCTGTTCCAGTTTATGTGAACATATTTTCTTTTTAGTCCATTCCAAAAAGAATAAACTCTTTTTAAATTTAGTAACAATTTAGCCTAAACATATAACTCTACTCTTAATGAGAAGCTTTTAAAATCACAAAAATACTCTGGCCCCATTTGGACATGTTTAGTACCACAAATTCTAAAAGTCTTCATTTTTTTCTTAAACTCCGTGCTCAATCAAACATGTTCACATAAATTGGAACGGAGGGAGTAATTATTTGTATAAAATTTATTTTTACTATGCATAAATCAAATACAAAAATATACAAGACATATCGTATAAAAATTGTATATAATTAGTACGATGTTGTAGTTGTATATAGCTGGATAGAAATAATGTGTGAAAGTTGTAGAAAATTTATTTTTACTCTGCATAAATCAGATACAAAATATACAAAAGACATATTGTATAAAATTTATATAAAAATTATATTTGTGCAGTAAGGAATAGTGTCAAGAACAAAGAAGTGGCTAAACCTGCAGCCATTTTCATCTATTTTCTTATAAAATTGAAACATCTTTTGTGAACTTTAAAAGGGTGTATTTGTACTGATTTTTGGCTTGTTTATTTATAGAAAAAATATGAAGGTATGAATAAACTAATTTTAAGTTTGAAAATGAGGAGCTGGATATTTGATAATTGGTATTATAGTCTGATTCGATATTTTATGCCTATTAGTTCTTTTTATCGAATAAAATTATAATCCGTTTATAGATCAGTGCTTGTTCATGGAACATGATTAGTTTTTCAAAAAAAAAATAATTTTTTTTTCAAGTTCCCAAAAATTGGTTATGGCAGTTTTTGGGTAAACTATTTTCTTCCATTCACAAAATTTCAAGATTTTTTAAATAAAATGTATGGCCAAACACAAATTTAAAAACTCTTTTTATAAGTTTCAACCAAATTTATGTCCAAATGCGAGCAAATTATACAATCACTACGACTACACAATGGTCCTTGGGCATGGGCCTATAAGTTGAGCCTAGCAAGCTCGAGTAAGTTGAGCCAGTCCTGGTGTCGTTAGGCAGTCTACTTGTACTTCAAAGTACACAGGCATTTAAAGTTTCATTTCAAAGATAAGAAATTTTTGTCAAGAAAGATTTTTTTTATGCCCGTTACACCCTTGGTGAAGAGAGTGAGTCAAAGGGTATAATGGGAGTGTACAGTGATTCTAAACATTCTTGATGTAAATTTTCTTGACAAATTACTTTTCCCTTAAAGAAATAATGTATTAGAGTTGGTCATTTATGATAGTTATTTATGATAGTTACTGTCTAATATGTCTAATATTATTGCATGCTATTTTATTTATGACTCTTATGTTTAGATAATTATTTACGCTATTTCTGCTGAAGCTACTAATGCTCTTCTTTTATTGTTTTTGTTTTTGTTGTTCCTTTCCTTCACTAAGTCGAGGGTCGATTGGAAACAACCTCTCTGCCCTTTCGGCTAGGGATAAAGTCTGTCTACATATTAACCTCTCAGACTCAATCTTTGTGGGACTATACTAGATAGTAGTTATTGATGTACTAGAGTTGGTCTTTAGGGCGCGTAGTGACAGGCAGCTACAGTGACCTTGGCTTCCTCGTTTAATCACAACCATAGTGGGCCCAGCCGGTAATAAGGAGCCTGGGTCCTTATTCAATGAGTCTGACTACAGACTTTCTGCAGCCTTTTTCATGCTACCCAAAAACACACCAACCAAAGCAATGGCAATAACACTTCTCACTAGACAAACCACTCTCACGAGCTCCTCACCCCCCTTCCCCCTCCCCCTCCCCCTTCCCCTCCCCCTCCCCACTAAGCCAAAACAACCATGCACTAGTAACTAGTCCAAAAACTTTATATAAACTTCTATAATTTTTATTGTGAGTTTTCCCATCAAGAATTAAACAACTAATTTTTCCACACTCACTAGAACCCCATGCCTAAATGCAAACTCAACCCACCATTAACAGTAAGATTCTGCTTAGAAAAGTGTTTACAGCTAGGCATAAAAAGCTGATTTGCAGACGGTGTAAAATAGAGTTACACTAACTTGTAACGTTAACGAAAAGAAAAAGGAGATTTCAATTTTCAAATTATGTGACTTACTTGACCAGAGGCAACCTTGAGCATGTAATAGTGAAGCTCAAGTGGTGTAGCTGTGACATGCACGCCGAAAAAAGTTGCAGGGTTCCGGTAATAGATCCTGACCGTCGAATTTAGGGTCAACATATCCGTTTGCACCCCGCTCCTATCTGTCCCTGCTTGCACGTTAAAACTTTCGAACACCATGCTCTGCACCACCATACGATTATAACCCATAGTCCTCATTAATTATAGTAAACAATACGTCCTGACAAAAGCATACTGTAATTATTACTGCTATTATCTGAAATAAAGCAAAAGTCCACTGTTCACACTAACAATACTGAGCCAACCCATCTTGGTCTCCAAAGCTGAAAAAAGAAAGAACGTTCCAACATTGTACAACGTCCCTTCTTTCCAATTCGTTCGACAATATTTTCTTATTAATTTATTTTTAAAAAAAAAGATGTACAGTACTTTTATAATAAAAGTTAACTTAAATTTATTGAAATCTTTTATAACCAGAGCATCAAAATTATATTTATAGAAATGTTATGACACTGTTCTAAAATCATAAATTTTAAAAAATATTCATTTTCCTTAAATTTCGTACGATAATAGTGCCACGTAAAGTCTCGAGACCTTGTAATTTTAGTGAGTTAAATGGGGCTACGAGTAATTGCATGACCGGAAAAACTGTATCGGAAATGAGTAAAAAAGAAATTAACAGCATATATTCCCACGTACCTTAACAAAGATTTTGGGTTTGTAAGGCACACTAGCAGCCCAAAGGATAAGGGAGAAGATGGAGAAGAGCACAACAAAAGAGAAGAGAAAGCACAGCACATAGAATCTAACATTTCCCTCATCATCGGACTTGCCATCATCTTCTCCTAATCCGTCATCGTTGACGTCTTCATCTACCAGGTCATCGTCATTCGTCCTGGGTATTCTCTTCCAGGCAGTAAGCTGATTCCTAGCTGGGTTCTTCAACGAAGCAGAGAACCTGGACGTTGAGGACTCCCGGGAATGGTGAATGGGGGAGCAGTGGTAATGATGGGCGGGTGACCCGAATGGGCTCGACCCATACGACATCTTCTCAAGATCATGCTGTGAGTGCGATGGACTCTGAACATAGTACAGCGGCCTCCTCGGTGACCGTGGTGGTGAAGATGCGTCGATGCTCGTAACTTCTGAGTCAGATTTGGCATGTATTGTAACCCCCATTGCTAGCTACTGCTCAATACAAGAAAATGCTATTAATTTCTGTGAGATAAAAGATGACAAAAAAAGGTTATGGCTTTAACTAAGGATAGGGTTACTTTTGTTGGGAAAAATGAGTTAATGGAAGGGTTTTAAAATCGAGACGGGGTAATAACAATGGGTTTTGTTTGTCGATTTTGTGTTTTCCTAGGTTTATTCTGCTACGATATGCTAACCGCGTAATGTTCACGCTTTGGACCATTTGGAGCTGTACTATTGTTTCGATGAATCGCCCATCCATTTCGTGCGGCAGACAAATACTCTATTTCAAATGAGCTAAGTTGTTTTGATAAGGAGTTTAAAGAAAATCAAAATTTGAAGTTTTTAAAGTTTAAGGGGTAAGAGTTTCATGGAGTTAATTTTTATATTTAAAAATATATTATTTATTTTGAAACAGATTAAAAAGAAAGTAACTTATTTACTTTGAAATCAAAGGAGTAATATTGAACTATCAATTTTGTAATTTCAATTTTCTATAATTCCTTACAAACTTATTTATAATTTATTTTATTTTTAAATAAAAAATAGTAACACAAAAGAACATCTATAATAACTGTCAATTTAGAGGTTTTCAAATGGATCATTTTGTTGAGTAGCTGCAAAATAGGTCACATTTGATTTGCAAACATTTGGCCAGCGTTACTAAAAGGTAAGTTTTATAGAGCAGTGATTATATTTGTATGGGACCGAGTATTGGCTGGTTATGAACTCACACACACAGAAGATGAAAGTAGCAGAGATAAGGATGTTGAGGTGGATGTGCGGGCATACAAGGATGGATAAGATTAGGAATGAAGACATTCGAGAGAAGTTGGGTGTGGCCCCCCATATAGGACAAGATGCGGGAAGCACGACTCAGATGTTTCGGGCACATTTAGAGAATGAGCACTGATGCACCAGTGAGAAGGTGTGAGCGATTGGCTGTGATGGGCATGATGAGAGGTAGAGGTAGACCTAAGAAGTATTAGGAAGAGGTGACAAGACAGGACTTAGCGCGTCTTAAGATTACAGAGGACATGGCCATTGATAGAGGATTGTGGAGGTCGAGCATTAAAATTGTAGGTTAGGTAAGGTTATGTTAGATTAGGGGGAAGTTGTGGATATTTCTTCAGCGCACTAGAGTGAGAATAGCTAGCTATAAGGTAATCTTAGGATGTTACTGGATCAGCTACCGATTCAGGGAGCTATCTGTTGGATATTAGTATACCGTTCATCTATTTCATCTATATCATCTATTTCTATTTCGTATATTGCTGCTATTTTGTTATTTTATGTTATATGGTGTATTTTACGTTATTTTTAGTATGAGTTTATTGATAGTACTAACTTATTGTCTTTTGTCTCTTGTTGATGTCTTGAGCTGAGGGTCTCCTGGAAACAGCCTCTCTACCCTTGGGGTAGGGGTAAGGTCTGCGTACATATTATCCTCTCCAGATTCCACTTGTGAGATTTTACTGAATTGTCATTGTTGTTGATTTGCAAACATTTGAAAGTACGACATATGTATTTACGGCATGTGCAAGTTATAACCTATAGTTGACACGTTAATTTATCATACAGCATAAATTTTTAATTCTACCAAATATCTTCCCTTTCATATTCTAGCATTTTTTATTTACTTATTTGCAGCTCTCCTAATGAATATGTTAAGTACAGTACCTTTTTTATGAAAAAGAGCAGGACTACTGCCGTGGAGGTGGATAAACGCTCTGAGAGCGCGACTGGGATATATAAATTTGAGGTGATATTACACTGTACAGCATCATGAATAGGAACAAGAAGGGTGGAAAAGCCCATTAAATTTGACCAAATTTCTCATGGCTTCTGTCAAATTTAACGGGCTTTTCTAGCCCTTCTCGTTCCCTATTCAAGGTGCTGAAGGCTAGAAAAGTCCATTAAATTTGACCAAATTTCTCTAAGGTTTCTGGATAACTGAGACTTGCTTATGATCGTTAAGTCATGGAATCGAGTCATCCTAGAGGCAAAATGTAAAAATATTATAAATTCTCTTAATTTAAGAGGGGTTAAAAAGAATTTCTGTGTTCTAAATAACAAAACATGATTGACATAGAAGAAAAATGTAAGATTAATAGCTTATTTGGTCAAATTTTTCTTTGATAAAAGTAATTTTTTTCTTTAAATATTTTGTTTAAAATTAAGTTGTTTGATCAATCATTTAGAAGAAAAAATTTATTTTTGAATGGATCAGAAATAATTTTTAAAAAGTAGAAAAAGATTCATATCTTTTCAAAAATATTTTTGAGATAAATAAGAATTTTTGAAAGTTTGACCAAACATTAATTGTTACCTGAAATTACTTTTTAAATTAATTAATTAAACACAAATAGTTTCGTGTTATTTTTTTGGAAGTATTTTAAAATTAAAGCCAACCGTCTATAACTTTGAAAAGAAAAACAATTGGCAGTTACACATCCATAACTGTCAATCGAAGCGATTCCAAAAAGGAACGTTTTGAAGATTGAATAATAATATGTCACATTTGATTCACCAAACATTTGAAAATATGACATTTCTTACGGTAATGCATAGTATTGAAGTTTAATTTATAGTTGAAGAGTTGAAGCGTTAATTTATCTTACACTACAAATTGTTATTCTATCAAAGATTTTTCTTTATTTTCATCTCTACAAACCATACATCATCCTTAATACTTACATTTCTTTCTTTTTAACTTCTATTTAGTTGGAACAAGCCCTTATTTTTATGGGGAGTGGGGGTAGGGGGAATGTCGTATGTTCATCCTTTCCGGATTGCTTTGCTGGGGTCGAGGATACCACTGAACTTAATGATACATCCATTATCTTCGAAGAGGCTCAACATCTCCTCTCTCGAGTAAATATTAACCTTCATTGTTGTAATTTTTCTTTATTTCCTTTCCTCTAACTGACATACTTCCTTTCATGTATAGGCCATCGTCAAGTTTAGAGCTGAGCTGAGCAAATATGAGGTCGAGCTCGGGAAAGTTTCGGGTGATGACGGGACCCTGAGGCTCCTCTGTAACCAAAACAGAGCGAAGACAAGGCCGAACTCTACTATATATGTTCATCGTCAAGTTTACTGCATTTTCTTTATATATGTGACATTAACATGTCCTAGTCTAGAATGCCATGGAGAAGTAGACTCAACCATATAAGCAAAAATAGATATATTTTCATTGATAACATTATCAGAAATATTAAATTCATAGAGTCATTGGTCACAATAGTTCTTTCCCACAAACACATTATTTTTTGTCATTATGATCAGATTCAAATGACACTTTCCCTCCGGCTCTTCCCAATAAGGATACAGAGATCAAGTTTGCCCTCATAGTAGAAACATGCAGTACATCAACAAGGGCTAAAGATTTTCTCGAAGTGAGTTTCAGGAGAACTTTACCATTACCCAAGACTTTGATAGTACTTGAGTCTGCAAGGTTGAGCTCTTTTCTATCATCCTCTACAAGTATATAAGAGGAAAATGCTTCTCGATTTGCACAAATGTGTCGAGTAGCCGCAGAGTCTATTACTCATTCTTTTGCATGTGCTACAATGTTTACTTGAGAAATGACAGCTGCAATAATATCACCTCCTTCGGCTAAGTTAGCCTTACGAGTATTAGTTTTTCCTTTGTCATTTCCTGCTCTGTACTTGCACTATGAGGCATGATGGCCCGGTTTTCCACAAACAAAACAAAAGCCTTTTTTTTATTTTAAGGTTAGGATTTTTAGGCTTGTAACCTTGAGATTTATTCTCATACCTTTTGCATTTGTTGTTGCTGCTTTGCACAAAGTTTGCTTTAAGAGCTTTCATCCTAGCTTTGGCAGATTCTTTACTATTGGAATCTTCAATTAGGATATGGGTCACAATTTCCTCAATGGTGAATTTTTTCTGTTTGGGTTTTAAGTTACTTTTGTAGTCACTCCATAAGTCAAGCTACTTCTTAATTAGCACTCCAGTAGCAAACTTCTCTAGTAAAGACATCCCCTCGGCCTTCAAGTCTTCAAACTATTCTTGAAATTCGTTGATTTGTACGTTAAGCTCTTTATCATCCCTCATTTGCCATTGATAAAATTTTCCTCCTACAAATTTTTGTTTTGTAGCATCTCCAGGAGTGAATTTTTTAATTAAGACTTCCCATATAGTTTGTGCTTCTTTATAACTGCAATACACGTCAAACAGTTCATTAGAAATAGTTTGTAATATGGTTGTTTAGCTCAAAGTTTCTGTACACTTTATAAGCATAAAACAATCAAAATAAGTGAAGGGCCAATCATAGCAGATCGTAATGAACCAAAAGACCAAATGAATAAGATGCAAGAGACAATAGTTATAAGTTAAAGGGAGGAAGGTGAAGATCTTTTATTAATGATATTAATTTGGTCTGCCTCTTCATGGAGAGGTTCAGAGCCTTACAATGATGTATCCTCTTTTCTTTTAGAAGTAGATGTGAAGAAAAAGAAGCAGCCCCCCTTTAGAGTTCTTTCTCTTAGTATTTATAGCCATGAGGTCTGCCAGCTGGCGCCAAGGGGTTGGGAAAACATTGAGGGGACGCCCTTGCAAGGACGGTCAGGCCGTGGCCTTAATTGCCAAATCGAGTAACTACCCGATAATCTTGTCAATAAATGGTCATACCATTTATTAATCATAAATATGCTTTAATAAATGTGTCGATCTCATTCATTATCATGAGGTCAAGTTTTGACTCATACAGATAGTCCCTCCGCTTATTGAGGTCATACCCAGGCCGAGCTCGATGAGCGGATTCTGCCGATAACTGTAGCCGTTTATGCATTGGGGACGATCATAGCCCTTTATTCTTCGGAGACGGCCATAGCCGTTCATGCTTTAGAGGTGCCGTAACTTTTTAGATTTATAGAGATGGTCATAGACTTTTAGATTTTTAGGGATGGCCGTAGCCTTTTAGATTTTTAGAGATGGTCGTAGCCTTTTAGAATTTTTGGGATGGCCGTAGCCTTTTAGATTTTTAAGGATGGTCGTAGCCTTATATTCATTGGAGGCGTCCGTAGCCATATTTTCTTTAGAGATGGTCGTAGCCATATATATTTTAGAGATGGTCATAGCCTTTTAACGCGGTCATTCCTTGACTGAAATAGAGTCGTTTATCAGGTGAGTTCATAACCGACGACCGTGGTCCCAATTCTTTGTTCAGTTCCCATACGAGTGACCGGCCATAACCGTTCGTAGATTTGAGGTTTCCATGGCCATTTATTTGCATGTACTTTTCTTTTTGTAGGTGGCCGTAGTTACCTTATTGCCAAGGGAAGGCGACAGCCTGTGGTTTTGAGACGGTCGTAGCCGTCCTTATTTTGGGAGCGACCGCAGCTGTTTTAGATCCAGAAAATGGTCGTGGACGTTATTACTTCAGAGAAGGATGCAATCAATATTACTTTCGGAGGCGGCCGTGGCCAGCATTACTTTGAAGACGGTCGTAGCCACTAGTGGTTTGGAGATGGCGGTAGCCCATTACGCTTGCCTGGGGAGGATGCGATCGTGCTTACCACGTACAAGGAAGGCGTCATATTCATGGTGACGCACGGGGCGTACCCTTGGTATCTTGGGACCATTACAACCGTTTCGTGGGTGACGTGTCGATTGACGGCTGAATGACCGTTCCATGGTGTCCGTCATAATGATGTCTGTTACTGTAGGCCTGAACCGTTTTGCGGTTGGTCAGGTAGTGAATGGTGACCTTTGGGATTCGTGAGTCATTTATGCTTTGTCTATAAATAAGGGGTTGTATCGTTTAGTTCTCACTTTTTCGATATTCTGTCTAAGTGAAATTCTGATAGAGATAGCCCTTCTTGTTTCCAAACTAATTCGTCTCTTGCTCTTCGTTGCTCCATTCTTTGTCGTTCACCGTCAGATTTTCATCTTCTCTTGCTTTTTCGGTGACTTTCGCCTACTTTCTTTCATTATATTGACAATGACGAGCAGTTCTCATTCTGATATTGCTCCGGTGGTGGTTACGGCGGCTGAAGGCCCATCTACGGTGGTGAGAACCACCGATTCACCGAATGTTGACAGACTCCCATTGGCGACTGACATTCTCTCTCTGCCTGGCGGTCTGGCAACTGATTTATCCGACCCCGAGGGAGAGGATCAGGTGGATGAAGCCCCATTGATGGGGATGTTGGTATCGCCAAGCTGAAGGACCAGTGTGATATTCCACGCTTCGCTGACATCGTCCTGGCTAGGAGCCGTGAAAGGGTACACGTCGACCACCAAGGGTACTGCGTCTTTTATGATACCCTTTCAAGCTGGGATTCAGGATCCCTCTCCCAATGCTGGTGGTCGACTTCTGTCGCTACTACAGGGTGTGGCTTGGTCAGCTCGTCCCTTCTTGTTACAAGTTATTGGCAATGCTAATCAAATATGCGGAGTTGGCACGGAGGGAGATTACTTTTGGGCACGTGTTAACCATTTATGATGCGTGGCACCATGATTCGGTTGGTCCCTCATGGGGTCAACAGCTTAACCCCGGAGCTTGATGACGACGTCGCTACCCGTCCATACGCGCACTTCTTCTACATCAGGACTGAGCACCGAATGACTTCTCGGAGGAGTGGAACCATGCACGTAAGTTTCTTTTACGCTGGCCTTGATTTCTTTTGATTAAACGTCCTGCTTTGTGTTCGTACGTATTGATCTCTTCTTGTGCCGTAGTGGGAAAATCGCCACCGCCACCATTTTCCGGCATTCGCGAATTGGTTGAGGTCGTGCTTCTTGTTACGACGGGAATTCACACGTGGGCGTCTTTCTGGGAGGTCCATGATCGTAGGCCGGCTGCTGGTAAGAATTTGACTTGCTGTGATTGCTCTTCTTTCGTAGTCCTTGGCTTCTTTTACTTAACCCTTCTTCCTTGGTTGGTCAGAACAACCACGGCGCATCAGGGCTCCTCAACTTGCTTTTTGTTGGTCGGGGGCAACTGCCCGATTGATTACAAAGCCAGTGCCTCACCGGATCCCGAGGGCGACCTCCGTAGAATCCTCGGCGGCACACTCTCTGGCGTGGTCCGTGCCCCGAGTTGAAGAATCTCTAGGGGTCGTGCGTTCCAGGGCGGAGCAGTCACCGAATGAATATGAGGAAGAAGACGGGAGGCCACTGGTTCAGGGCAGGGTGGCGTTCACCCCGACCCTTTCGGTGGTGATTAGCTTGGATTCTTCGCCATTTGAAGTGGAGGGGGACGTAGCGGACCTTTCCCCAAAGGGCGAGCATTCAGTTGGGGTTCCCCCGGTTGGCTCAGGCCATGGTGACACAATCGCTTCGGCAATTCAAATTTCTATTATTGTTGCTGAGAGGGAAGGTAGGATTCAAATTTCTATTTTTGTTGCTGAGAGGGAAGGTAGCTCCTCAGCAACTGTTTTGGCGGAGGGTACAAGCGCCGATATTTTGGCGAATGCGGACGCTTAAACGTCCCAAGCGGCGGAGACCTCGACTTCTAGGGCAGCGGAAGGAAGGGGCACCTCAGGAGAGGGGGATGATTCGGAGTCCGACATGGATCCTGAAGAGGTCTGTCTCTTTCAGGTGGGTTATACCCGCCCAGCGGTGCAAGCCGAGGGGATTACCGTTATTTGGAGATCCCTAATAACCTAAACCTGCTGCTCGAGGAGGAGAACATGGTGACGTTGTTTGGGGTTCTGTGCTCGGAAGCGGAGAGCGTATCCCTGAGGGGCATCTCAGACGACGGGTTGATGGACGAGGTGGTCGCCCTGAGTATAAAGGTGTGCATAAAACTTTTGTTTGTTTTCTATCTTAGTATGTCTTCTTGTATTAACTGTCGCTCTATTTGTTGTAGTCATTTTTGTTGGGGGTGGAGAGCATCAGGCGGGCTAGTGTCCGCTCGGCAGTTTTCGTGCAGTTGTTGCAGAAGTACCGCCGCTACCGTGACCGGTGTCGTGATCTGCGTGAACGCATAAGGAACGACCCACGCAACCGGGAGCTGGTAGAAGAGCTGGCGCGGAGGCAGCTTCATATACAACAGACCCTTATCAGGGTAAATGCTCTAGAGGGGCAGCTCCACCAAGTGAACGAGGAGATGGACGCCGAGAGAAGGGCGGCTAGTGAGAGAGAGCGCCAAAATCAGACTGCTACGGCAGAGGCTGCTAAAGCTCTGACTAGGCAGGTGGCTGCCCTGGACACGTAGGCTGCCGCTTTAAGGAAGCAGGCAGAGGACGTCATGGCGAGGGTTGAAACACTGCAGGCGACCAACCGTGCCCAAGAAAGAGAACACGGATTATAGAGGGTCGTCGCTACCTTCCGAGAGCGGTCATTGGAGGAGCGCATCACCGTTTGTGAGCAGGACACCTATGTTGCATGTCACACCTCCTTTTTCACTATACACCTCGCAAAAGGGGCGTAAAGGAGTTTTTCCACTTAAAGGACAACCGGAACGGGATTTGGCTATTAATTATATCAGAGTAGCCACTTGGGAGATTAATGGTGACCCAAGTCACCGGTTGAATCCCGAACCGAGGAAAGATATGACTCTGTTACAGTCTGCAAACCAAAAATCCGAGTAAGGAATTCTATTAATCCGTTAGAAGGTATTAGGCATTCCCGGGTTCCGTAGTTCTAGCACGGTCACTCAACTGTTGTATTTGATTTTATCTAATTTTAGTACATGCTAATTTATGTGCCTTTTATTTATAAACTACTTTCCATCATTATTTATTTTAAAAGAATTGCGACATCGTGAAAACGCGTCTCTGACCACGTCGCCATCAAGGCATCCGTGGTCGTCAACACGTTTCGACTTCGTTGTGATTTGGATTTGGGTCGCATTAATGCGCACCCGAGTTTAAGAAAGTAATATTATTAAATACGCGCCTAAAGCAACTATGCGTTCGCACTTTGCGAGGGCCATGGAATTTGCTAAATGGCACGCCTCGGAATCTAAGGATCAATTTAATAAGTAAAATGAGGGTCGTGCAATTGACATTTTATTCGGCACGGGCACCTCAATTCCAATATCAAAGGGTTGTACTCAACTAAAGCAAATTACAAATATTTATTTCCTAAGCTATTTTAAGATTATTGTAAGGCTGCGAGAATTAAGAATATGAAATATAGAAAATGGGTCAACTTAACACAACACCAAATTCATAAGATTTAATTGAAAGAAAAATAAACGGCCCAAATGCCATTCACATCTTCATTTTTTGTGAATTGTTCAAATCTGATTCCCACATCATTAGCGAAAAGTGTTAAACTGGCTACTTTACAATCAGACCTAATATTGAAAGGATATCCTTTTAACATCAGCGCAAACTCCTCCTTACAACAAAGCAAGCTAAAAATAAACCCAAGTCTCCAAAAGGGAGAACAAACAGAGAACAACAGCAGCAATGGTTTAGGATCATTGAAACGACCGCGGAACCAAACAAACTTCAATTATCCAAATCGAAATGCCTAATCATTCATAATAGACAGCGGGACCAGCTTAAATGATGAAAAATAAATCTAACACACGAAGCATTCATAACACCTAATTAAGCAGAATAAACAAACAACTCAATAATCAGTCACAAGAATCAATCAGTATATAATGTCGATGAAATAAGGAAACGATGTCGAGAAATGGACCTTTTAACATCTAAATATTCTTCGCGCAACATGAACAGAGATCTGTCGGACATTGCGTGAAGTAACCACGACCGGAAACGACACCTAAAACTTCGACGGAGCCTCGAACCTCGACTGGTCCTCAAACTCTAACATCACAACCTCCTCATGTATCGGTTTGGGACTGGTTTTAGGTTGAGGTAGCAACAGATGAGAGATGGGAGGCCATTTTTTTGAGATTTTCTGCCGTGCTGTTATGTGTGTATGTACTACTGTTTCCGGCGAGTTGTGGTCAAGGGCATATAATTTCAGTTCAAACACATGAGTTTATGCATGCATCGTGCTCTAGATCTGCTCGTTTTGAGCCTAATGGTGAAGCTTTTTCAGAATCGCGCCGTTAACGGTGATACGCCGGCTATTATGGTGGTGGGACGGGTCGCTCTTTGGTCAACAGAGACGAGAAGGAGCAGAACGGCGTTATGCTGCTTAATTTGGGTGAAGATGAAAGCAGAGCGGAGAGGGAGCGTTTGGGTGGGGACGACGAAATACGGGGGTATGGGTCTTTCTCAGAACTGCGGCGCTCCTCCCCGCGTGGCGTAGATAATGGTTTTATAGAGTGTATGTATAGGGTGTTATGTGGGGCAGTTTTATTTGAGTCAAGGTATTTATGTGAGGTAATATTTTGGGGAAAGGTTTTAGGTAGAGGAATATTTTGGGGAAGGTCTTAGGTGAGAGAAATGATTTGGGGGAAAGTATTTTGGGGAAAGTTCTTTTCATTTTGTATTTCTTTTTATCTTCCTTTTTTGGTATTTTATTTATTTAATTTGTATTTTATTTTTTGATGTTGTTAAATGCTAAATTAAAAACTTAAACCAAATTAACATTAAAAATTAGATTTCCTAATTAAAATACAAACTAATAAAAAATTTAACTAAAAATGCAAAAGGTACTATTTTTGTTATTTTCTTCCTATTTTGTTCTAAAACAAGTTAACCCTTAATTAATGTATTTTATTATTAATTTTAAAATATTAAAATGCTTGAAATGCTACTAAAAAATAAAAAAATTCCTAAAAATAAATATAATGTTATGAAATAGAAGATTCTTACACTTCTATTTAAGGTGAATGTCTTTAATGTATTTAATTAGAGAGATTTTAGAGTCCTATTATTGGTAGCAAGATCTTCCTCCTCTCTATAAATAGAGGTGCTCTCTACCATTGTAATTCACCCCTCTCAACACAATAAGAAGAACTCTCTCTACTCTTCTCTCTATTGCTATTGTTCTTGCTCTATTGTTCTTGTCTTTTGCTTTAGTTTATAACACGTTATCAGCACGAGACTCTACCGTCTCAAGTACCATTCTCGAAAATCCAAGGTATTTTCCCTCTTCCTAATTTAATTTTCGAGTATGTCTGACATTATGAAAAGAAAGTTCGTTGCCCTTGAAATTTCGGGCAAGAACTATATGACATGGGTGTTGGATGCTGAAATCCACCTAGATGCTATGGGTATCGGAGACACCCTCAAAGATAAAGAAAAAGCATCCACCCAAGATTGTGCGAAGGCCTTGATTTTCTTGCGCCACCACCTTGACGAGGTTTGAAGATTGAATATCTCACCGTCAAGGATCCACTCGTTTTGTGGAACAGCTTAAAGGAGAGATATGACAACCTGAAGTTGGTCACTCTGCCACAAGCACGATATGATTGGGCTCATCTGAGGCTACAGGACTTTAAGTCCGTTTCTGAATATAATTCTGCTATGTTCAGAATTACTTCTAAACTGAAGCTATGTGGAGATAACATCTCCGATTACGATATGCTTGAGAAAACGTTTACAACGTTTCATGCCTCCAATATGGTACTGCAGCAACAGTACCGAGAGAAAGGCTTTACGAAGTACTCTGAACTGATTTCTCTCTTACTAGTGGCTGAGCGAAATAATGATCTGCTCATGAGAAATCACGAAAATAGACCAACTGGGTCTACACCACTGCCTGAAGCAGATATGGTGCACTCGCATTATGCCAAACATAAAAGGGACCATGATCACGGTCATAAACGGGGTCAAAGCTAAGGACGTGGACAAGGAAGAAATTCCAAAGAAGTCCGTCACCCCCCAAAGAGAGATAACCACCGAAAGCAGAAACGGGATCCAGAAGATCCTAAGGCAAATAGTTCAGAAACTATATGTTATCGTTGCGGTGGAAATGGGCACTGGTCTAGGATTTGCCGTATACCAAGACACTTGGTTGACCTTTATCAAGCATCTCGAAAGAGAAAAGGCCCTGAAACAAATTTTGTCTATGACGACAATGAGGATATCACCCACCTGGATGTGGCAGACTTCTTTGAGCAACCCGATGGAAAAATAGACCACCTAATCGGCGATGGATCCGTGATGAAAGAAGATGGAGTTATTTGATTTTGTTCTACTTATTTATATTAGTTAGTGAATAAACTAATAGTCATTAGCATTAGCTCGTATTAATTAGTTAATAAAGCAATGTTAGCAGTAGTTCTTTAGAATATCTTCAATATGATCAAATATCAATAAAACTTTTATTTTCCAGTAGGGATAATCGACTAGCCTGAAAAACTAGTCGATTATCAACTATTTTCGCATTAAAGTTGAAAAACAATTGATCAACAATCGATTGTCTTTGGCTAACAATCGATTGCCTTGAAACAGTGAGGTCTGGAATTTTTCAAAAATCACCCACAATCGATTGTCTATATCTAACAATCGATTGTCGTTAGGCAGTGTAATCTGGAATTTTTCAAAAATCATCCACAATCGATTGTCTATGTTTAACAATCGATTGTCTATGTTCCAACAATCGATTGTGTGTGTTTAATAATCGATTGTCTTATGAAAAACGCTGAAATTTTCAAACTGCAAAGTAATTGATTATGGACAACATATCTGATTTTGTTAGTCAACTGTTAGTAGCAGATTTTGAAAATATTATGTGACACAAAAAAAAGAATTGAACTTGCTTATTCTTATGTTCCTGTATTTCTTTTGTATGTCATACCATGGAAAGTAAATTGATCGAAGGCTCCGGAAGAGCCATTGTAACTCTGCCCAAGGGCACGACGTTAATCATAGAGAATGCTATGTTCTCCTCCAAGTCTATGAGAAACTTGTTGAGTTTTAAAGATGTACGCCGGAATGGCTACAATATTGAGACAATGGATGAAGATAATCTCGAATATCTCGTCCTCACTTCAAAGAATGTCTCCGGCCAAAAGAGGGTTATTGAGAAATTCCCGTCTTTATCTTGTGGCCTGTATTGGACAAGAATTAGTGCAATTGAGGCACATTCAACAGTAAATCTAAAGAATACTGAGTCCAATACATTTGTACTTTGGCATGATCGACTGGGTCACCCAGGATCAACCATGATGAGACGGATTATAGAAAGCTCATATGGGCATCCGTTAAAGAATTTAAAAATTCTTTCAAGTAATGAATATCCTTGCACTTCGTGTTATCAAGGCAAGCTGATTATCAGACCATCCCCAACAAAGGTTGGGACTGAGTCACCCAAGTTTCTGGAACGTATACAAGGGGACATTTGTGGACCTATTCACCCACCTAGTGGGTAGTTTAGGTATTTCATGGTCTTAATAGACGCATCCTGTAGATGGTCTAATGTGTGCTTGTTGCCATCACGCAACCTTGCGTTTGCAAAGTTAATGGATAATAGATGAGAATAATCTTGAAAACGAGGCTGCCCATTTCGGTTTAGGGTCACGCCATTTCGCATGCAGCAATGCTAGTTCGTCTCTGACTGACGAATTATCACAAATATTCCCCATTGCAATTGGTTTTGGGTCATGAACCCAATATATCCCATTTAAGAAGCTTTGGATGCGCAGTATATGTGCCTGTAGCACCGCCATCCCGCACCAAAATGGGTTTGCAAAGGAGGTTAGGAATATATGTTGAGTTTGACGCGTCCTCCATTATTCGCTACCTCGAAACATTGACAGGAGATTTGTTCACTGCACTATTTGCAGACTGTCAATTTGATGAGACACTTTTCCCAAAATTAGGGGGAGAAGTTGGTGAAACCAAACAGGAAATTTTGTGGAAAAATGCATCATTATCTCATCTTGATCCACATACCTCTATTTGAAAGAAAGAGGCACAAAAGATTATCCATTTGCAAAGAATAGCAAATCAAATGCCTGAAGCATTTATAGATTTGAAAAGGATAACAAAATCACATATCCTCGAAGTGAATGTGATTCACAAATACATATTCAATGTTGGAAGAATATGAACATGAAATTGGTATTGAATATACCACACTCACTCCTAGAAGGAGGCTTGAGATGATACCACCCTCACCCCTAGAAGGAGGTTTGAGATGATATATGGCATGAATGATCGTTGGTCGCGTACCTATTGTACGCCAAAGTATTTTGGAAATATGACCATTAAAGGACAACGATAATGCAAGAAACATATCTTGCATATAAGTTTGACATGACCATAATGGTATAACTTTCTCTTTAAGAAAGATATTCACCACACGGATGTTGATGAACCTGTGGTAGTACAAAGTTAATTGAGAGCTCTCGAAGAGCCAATTATTACTATGTTGGAGAAACACAATTGAGTATTGTGCTGTAGTAAGTCTCAAAGAAACTTATCCAGTTTCCAAAAGTACACGCGAAGGCGATTGATGATATTGAGACTATAAATAAAGGAAGGCTTTGATTCTCCTATTACTACAACTTGTAGCGGGGTAATTTGTATATGAAAAGCTACCCGCTTTGTTCTCCAGTTTGTACTACACAAACGAAAGAATGCCACAATAAAGTGGATATCTATTGGTATAAAACCCATGTCATAATAAACCCGAAGTTTATTGATAAGTGCACATGTCATGGTGTAAATTTGAAGTTTACCAATATTGATAATTTATTCAGTTGACATTCGTGTTAGCCATCTCATTTGAAGTATGATGTGCAAATTCACATAGGTGAATATCAAAGAACTAGAAGTTCTTGTTCTCAGTAATGAACTGACCAACTAAAGAGTTCGGGTTGAAGCCCCTAAATTCTGGAAATATCAAAGGTGAATATGGGCCCATTCACCCGCCATGTATATCACATATGATGCATCTATGGAATGGTTACATGCGCAATTGTTATTAACCCGCAGCCTGGCCATGCTTGCGAGGTAAAACGCTCAGTAATCCAACTTCGAGCATAGTTTCCAGATTCTCTACTCAAGACAGTTAATCTTGATAAGTTGGTTTATATCAAAGTTGGTTTAGCAAGATAATTATTGAGTGCTTCCACTTAATAGCTAAAATGTTCCTTATGAGAACGAAGTTGTATATATCAGTTTGATATAAGTTGTATACAAGAGTATATTCTCCCCTCAAAAGTGGTTCAGGGTCAAGAACCAAAATAATTTCATCTTATATTAAGGTGCTGTGTATATTGACATAATGCACAAAGATGATTTCCCAAAGTTGAGGAAACAAGTTAGCTTTACTAACATGAGGGGGAGACATGATAAACACTTGAGAAAAGGTTACATGGATTATCATTTGTATATGTATATCCCCGAATATCATGATATGAACCTGAAGTTCATAAAAGGGATAATTCAATTGCAACATATTGCAAAGCATGCTATACGCATTTGCTGACCCAAAGAAAGTAACTAAATGGAAGAGATACAATTCAAGAAGAATTGATTCCATATGAAAGACATGTAGTTTTGAACCTATAGTTCAAATGCTTGAAAGATAAAAGTCAAAGGTATGTATAGTCAGTTTTCGATATCTTATTTGTTTAGTATCACTAATGAAAGATTGATATGCAGCTAAAGTCTATTATGCGACTTATATGACTTAACTTGAAAGATTTAAGTTGCTTGAAGCATATGCAATTCTTGGTCCTGAAGTACCACATCCTAAGTACAATTTGTGTCCATATGTATCTTGCTATAACTATAAGCATGATGGCATTGAGAATGCATCTATGGAGATATTGAAGAGCTATTCCACGACATCATATGAAGATGTTCATACCTATCAAGAATGATGATTTCAAGGTGCGGAATATTTATTCAAGTCAATATGGTTGATTTACTTATCAAACGTCTACCAAAGATCGTTTTGAAGATGATGCACAAGATTGGAATGCAAATGCTCAAGGATATAAATCGATGTACTCATTAGGGGGAGTCAGTGCGCGTTGCACTCTTTTTCCCTTACAAGGTTTTTTCCCACTGGGTTTTCCTTGCAAGGTTTTTAATGAGGCAACCAATAGGCGCATATTCAAACATGTGTACTCTTTCCTTACTTTAATTTTTCCCATTGGGTTTTGTTTTAAGGTTTTAACGAGGCACATCATTGAATAGACATTCAAGGGGGAGTGTTATGAAATAGAAGATTCTTACACTTCTATTTAAGGTGAATGTCTTTAATGTATTTAATTAGAGAGATTTTAGAGTCCTATTATTGGTAGCAAGATATTCCTCCTCTCTATAAATAGAGGTGCTCTTTACCATTGTAATTCACCCCTCTCAACACAATAAGAAGAACTCTCTCTACTCTTCTCTCTATTGCTATTGTTCTTGCTCTATTGTTCTTGTCTTTTGCTTTAGTTTATAACATATAAGTTATTTTGACTTATTTTTAGGAGTGATCTTCATGTAGGGAAAAAATCACATGCTTAAAAGCTGCAGACCGGATCGCGACCTTGGAGGCCAAGAATCAGAGCCTGAGGGATCAAGTCGCCTCTTTTGGTCCTGCTCGTGAGCTTTGGACGTATGCCGAGGCCCAGCTCGATGTGTATAGGAGGTTGTGGGAAGCCGGCGTCGTGTCTGAGGCCACTTATGAGGAGGCACGTCAAAAGGCCCGTGATGCTCGCCTCGACTGCGGTTTTGACCAGTCTACGCCCAGGGGCGATGATGGCGCCGAGGGCGCTGATAATGCTGAATGGGACGCTAGGGGTCCCGAGTGAACAAATGGAAAGATTTGTAATATTTTTTTAGTTTTCGTTCTATTTTTCTCTTTTTTCTTTGCCGGCCTCGGGACAATGTAGTTAGGGTAACCCCGTGTAATATTGTAAGTATATGTGGCTTTCTTCTTTCCTGTTTGTTTTGTATCGAATACATTTTATTCTTTTTTTTGTGCTCGTTTGAGAGGGTCTTGCCTTAGAATTTCTCTAGTGAGCATGTTAATAGTCTCGATCGGTTAGGTGATTTCGACCATTGTATAATCGACCCTTTGCCTTAGGGGGCGATTGGTGCAGATGGCCTTGGCCGTAGATAGATGCTTTTGGTCGTCACCTTCCCCCGCGTGATGGGAGTTGATTATAGCCGCGTTTGGCCAGTGGCGGCACATAGCCTTAGTCCCAGTTCAGGCTTAGTCGAACTACTGGCCGTGGTAACGACAAACACAGTCTTGTAGTTCGACTTGTCGTTCAACCGTAGTTGAACCTTTGTAATTTTTAGAAGGCGCGTTGCCTCAATTACCATTCAACCGTAGTTGAACCTTTGTACTTTTTGAAGGCGCGTAGCCTGAACTGCCGCTCAACCGTAGTTGAACCTCTGTAGTTTTTGAAGTCAAGGCATATAGCCTGAGTCCCAGTTCAACCATAGTTGAACTTTTGGGTGAAGGCACGTAGCCCGAGCTGTCGTTCAATCCGTAGTTGAACATTTGTAATTTTTTGAAGGCGCGTAGCCTGAATTGCCGTTCAACCGTGGTTGAACCTTTGTAATTTCTGAAGGCGCGTAGCCTGAGTCCCAGTTCAACCGTAGTTGAACTTTTTGGTGAAGGCACGTAGCTTGAACTGTCGTTCAATTCGTAGTTGAACCTTTGTAATTTTTTGAAGGCACGTAGCCTGAATTGGCGTTCAACCGTGGTTGAACCATTGTAATTTGTGAAGGGGCGTAGCCTGAGTCCCTGTTCAACCGTAGTTGAAATTTTGGGTGAAGGCGCATAGCCTGAACTGTCGTTCAACCGTAGTTGAACCTTTGTAAGTTTTTAAAGTCGAAGACACATAGCCTGAATTGCCGTTCAATTGTGGTTGAGCCTTGTAATATTTCAAGGCGCGTAGCCTGAATTGCCATTCAACCGTGGTTGAACCTTTGAAATTTTTGAAGGCGCGTAGCCTGAGTCCTAGTTCAACCGTAGTTGAACTTTTGGGTGAAGGCGCATAGTCTGAACTGTTGTTCAACCGTAGTTGAACCTTTATAAGTTTTTTTTTGAAGTCTAAGGCACATAGTCTGAGTAGTCGTTCAACCGTAGTTGAACCTTTGTAATTTTTGAAGGCGCGTAGCCTAGTCCTAGTTCAACCGTAGATGAACTTTTGGTGAAGGCGCATAGCCTAAACTGCCGTTCAACCGTAGTTGAACCTTTGTAATTTTGAAGGCACGTAGCCTGAATTGTCGTTCAACCGTGGTTGAACCTTTATAATTTTTGAAGGCGCGTAGCCTGAGTCCCAGTTCAACCATTATTGAACTTTTGGGTGAAGGCGCATAGCCTGAACTACCGTTCAACCGTAGTTGAATCTTTGTATGTGTTTTGAAGTCGAAGGCGCATAGACTGAGTAGTCGGTCAACCGTAGTTAAACCTTGTAATTTTTGAAGGCGCGTAGCCTGAGTCCCAGTTCAACCGTAGTTGAACTTTTGGGTGAAGGCTCATAGCCTGAACTGCCGTTCGACCGTAGTTGAACCTTTATAAGTGTTTTGAAGTCGAAGGCACATAGCCTGAGTAGTCGTTCAACCGTATTTGAACCTTGTAATTTTTGAAGGCGTGTAGCCTGAGTCCCAGTTCAACCGTAGTTGAACTTTTGGGTGAAGGCGCATAGCCTGAACTGCCGTTCAACCGTAGTTGAACCTTTGTAAGTTTTTTGAAGTCGAAGGCACATAGCCTGAGTAGTCGTTCAACCGTAGTTGAACCTTGTAATTTTTGAAGGCGCGTAGCCCGAGTCCTAGTTCAATCGTAGTTGATCTTTTGTTTTCCCGCATAACCCACTTCGTGTTGGGCGTTGGGATTTGCTTCTGGTTTCAAATCTAGCCTGTCTTGGGCTTGTAGTCTTCTCGACTGGTTTGCACAGGTCGCCCCGTTACAGATCTCGGTTCGAGATACTTTCGTGCTTTCCTCCTCTATGGTAGGATCCCGTGTGAAAAGGGGGCAAGGTACCTTATGCACATTTTCCCCATGAGGATGGGGGATCTGCTTCCTCTTCTTCTTCTTCCCATTGCTCGGGGACGCATGGATGTGGAATCAAGCTCATTTCGAGGTTTTTGACTTCGTTTCATCCAACATGCCGCTTGGGTTTGTTCGAGCTGAGTTATTTTCTTTCCCATTTTTTGGTCTAAGGATAAACTACGCGATTCTGCTATGAAATCCCCACAGACGGCGCCAAATTGTTTAGCTCAAAGTTTCTATCCACTTTATAAGCATAAAACAATCAAAATAAATGAAGGGCCAATCATAGAAGATCGTAATGAACCAAAAGAACAAATGAGTAAGATGCAAGAGACAACAGTTATAAGTTAAAGAGAGGAAGGTGAATATCGTTTATTAATGATATTGGTTTGGCCTCACCATGGAGAGGTTCAGAGCCTTACAATGATGTATCCTCTCTTCTTTTAGAAGTAGATGTGAAGAAGAAGAAGCAGCCCCCCTTAGGGTTCTTTCTCTTAGTATTTATAGCCATGAGGTCTGCCAACTGACGCCAAGGGGTTGGGACCACATTGAGGGGACGTCCTTGCACAGGCCGTGGCCTTAATTGCAAAATCGAGTAACTACCCGATAATCTTGTTAATAAACGGTCATACCATTTATTAATCATAAATAGACTTTAATAAATGTGTCGATCTCATTCATTGTCACGAGGTCATGTTTTGACCCATAACATAGTATGACAACATACCTTGTTGGCGTATTGCCATGATTATACTATTTTATTATCAGCGTCTGCACTAGATTGTGGATGCAGCAATGCATGTGCAACACCATATACATCAAGCAGTAAGAAAATACGTTTTTGCCAACGCTTGAAATTTTCAATATTTGACACATCAGGAAAAGGGCCTGGCATATGGCAGTGCAACTGGGGCTGGAGCAGCTGACGTAATGCCAATATTAGCGGTATTAGAAATATTTTCAGCATTAGTGCTATTCCCCATAGTTTCTTAGATTTTAGTAATTGAGAGCAAGGAATTTCAATAACACTGTCTTAATATTCTTTTGTAAGTAGATATACGAATTAGCTCGTGTTATGCACTGTCCTAAGAAATTAGTACAAAATATTTTTCCAGGATTAAACAAGCTTATCTCTATTTTATTTAGAGGACACAGAAATCAACAAAATATTTATATTACAATATATAATACAACAAGATTGAAAAAGAGAATAGGACAAATAAAATTAATAAGAAAAAATTGGAAATAAGAGAAGCTAAGAGAGAAAGAGAAGAAGGCTAAGTAGAAAAACACTTCTGATGGGATGATGATTGTGCAACCAAATGATGGCTATTTATAATTATAATTATATGTTAAATTTGTTGTGCATGACAATAAAGTGACTGGTCAAGTTTTCCACTTAGCATACCCTTCTAGAAGGCTAAGACACTTGTTCAAAACCTTTAAAGTATTGCTACATATTCGAGACATCTCAAATTTCCAAGAGAAACATCCTAGTAAGTGAGAATCCATGGAAGGCGAGTTTGTATATTGAAAGAATCGCCAGCAGAAAAAGTTTCATTTGACGTGATAAAGAGTAAGATAAGCTCTTGAATTTGTTCGCGTGAATTTATTAGGAGAAAATTGGATATCTGCTTGAGAATGGCTTTAAACCTAAGGTACGTACTACTTAGCTTTCAGTTTCAATTCATCTCTTCGGACTCCATTAAAATTAGTGAAGGCTTGATATATGAGGAGAAACTTATAGTTATTCTTGATATAAAAAGTAGATACCCTAATTTATTTCGACAACAAGCTTGATGTGAATAATGTAAGTGTATTTCATTTCATGCTTAAAATGATAAATTACAACGAAAATATATACACAAAAGCTAGACACCTAAGTCAACAATGCATCCCGAAGATCACGCCTTCTACCTACAATATTTGACTATCTATCCGACATACAATCTTATATTTGAAATACTCTCTGACAATGTGTAACATTCCCCCTCAAGATGGAGCATACATGTTATATGCTCCAAGCATGCTACAAATGTGTTCAATCCGAGCTCCTCTAAGGGACTTAGTAAGCACATATGCTAACTGGTCATTTGAACAGACGAAGTTGGTGGCAATGCATCCGGATTCAATCTTCAGTTGAATAAAATGACAATCAACCTCTTAGTCATATAATTACCAGTCACGTAACCATTTTCTCCAAGATGATAAATTCTCTATTCCAAATAAACTCACTCTTCTCTCCCACTTAGCCAAGGCCAAATATTTTTTCAAGTTTGATTTTCAATCTGGATTTTAGAAATCGGGAATCTACCTGGAAGAAAGAGACAAAATGTTGCATCGCCGACTATCACTTTCAGTGGAAATGCCCTTCGGATTTAAAATTGCACCCTCCTTGTTCTAAAAGACCATGATAAAAATATTCTAGCCCATTATACATACTTCTTTAGTTTACAATGATGACATAGTTATTTAGTTATATACGTTGGAGGAACATGTTAACTTGTTTCGTCAATTTGAGGCATTGGTAACACCGTACGGAATCATGCTTTCAAAAAAAAAACGGTTCTTGCTCAAAAAGAGATTGATTTTCTCTTAATACATTTTGTCTAAGGTGCATATAGTCCAGGACCAAATATATGTCCTTAAAACAAAGCAGATCCAACAATTCTTGGGTCTAGTAAATTATGTAAGAGATTTTATCCCAAGTATCTCTACATATATTTCTCCGCTCATAGAGATGCTCAAGAAAAATGCTCCAACATGGGAAAAGAAACAAGATGATGTAGTCAGAAAAATAAAGAAGATATCTAAAAAATTCAAGTCCCTCTACATCCCTTCAGAAGGAAAGAAGATACTGCAAACTGATGTCATCGATGGATATTGGAGTGCCGTTGTATTTGGAAAAAAATATGAACAGAGGAAAATATACGGATATGCCAGCAAAAAATTGAAAGATGTCGAATAACATTATCACTCCATTTTCAAGGAAATTCAGTAACTTTGTTGTTACAAACAAAAGTAAAGTGACTTTAAAAAATAATTTGGAATAATTAAATGACCATTTAAGTAATGAACTCAAAATCAATAGAATGCTCTTTGTCTTTGCAATATTCTTCTTTTCTTTATTATTTTATTTCCACACCAAAATTTTTCCTTTGGTCACCTTTGTGTTTGGCTGGGAAATCCAACTTGTACTAGGTCCTTTATAAACAAAAAGAAAAACAATACTCCCTAAAAAGTAAAAGATACCTTAAAGAATTCAAGTATTGATATAACGGTTGCATCGTCGCCGAAACAAGGACTAAGAATTGATGAGTTGGTCATCTTGTGGCTGCTAAACAAGTGTCCACCGCCCTGCCCCATTAGCCTTTAATTTTCATTATTCACTATATCTTCATTCACGTATTCCCATAATTCCAGCTGCCGACAACAAATCACAAAACAGAAGCTTAGTAAATTAGAACGGAAAAATACAGAAAGATGGATAAGTTGGGAAGCTTGAAGCACCTGTTTGTGACGGTATTTATGTCGCAGGTGGCGACGTTCCTGTTAACTCCGGCCATGCCTGATGTAACTATGATGGCACTGTGCCCTGGTCAAGACCAGTGTTCTCTCGCCATTTACCTCTCTGGTTTCCAACAAGCGGTCTGTCTCTACTCTTTACATCCTTATCATTCTACATATATTCTTCATCTTTCAGTAGTTTAACCAGTAGTAGTAGTATATTATCTCTCTCGTAGCCATTTGAGTTGCTGCTACTAGTATTGAATTTACATGACTAGTTAAGTCTTATGTTTGGTGAACTACTCAAAACTGCTCTTCTTAAATCAGTCCTAGATTCCTTCAAAAGTTTATTCCTTGTTATTTCATTATACCTATTCAAGGTTGGGGTCTATTTACGATTATATTTTTCCCTAGCAGAGGCTAGTTTATTCGACAAAATTAAAGTAAAGGGTTAGGTGCATCACTAAAGAGGTATGATGAAATGCTTGAGTGTTGGGATAAGAGATGCTCCATGATTTAGCTTTGTATAGATTTGTATATTTTGTGTATACTCAGTGTATATTGTAGGTATATTTTCGGAATTGGGTTGTAACTGGGCTGTGATGATTTGTGTGTCTGAGCCCAATGTCCATTATTTAATTTTGGGCCGGATCACCCGATCCGACCCCTCCATGTGTAATAAGTATATATGTAGGTGAGATATTTTCTCACCTACCGAGACTCATTCTTTCATTTCATTTTCTGTAATATACTTCTCTCATTTTACAGAGAATTCTAAAACGCTCTGCCTTCTCTCTACTTTATATCTCTAGATTTTCTATGATTTCTCGGTCTAATATGAATGTTTACATGGTATCAGAGCCTCGACGACGATCCGACTATGTATCTATGCACTTCGTTGTCTTGGATGAAGTTTGTTTCGAGGTTTTGGGGGTGTTTTCTGAGACCTCACGGTCGATGAAGATTCCAATCTATCGGACACCTTTCTGAGTCTTTCGTCATGATATCGGAGTGTATTTTGCTTCTCCTGAATGTTCTGGAAGATTTTATGATGTTTTTTGGTTGATTTTTGGGTGACCTATCGGCTTCTAGGGTTTCTGGTGGTTTAACCTAAAGTTTTACTGCCATCCGGTGGTTCGGTTCTCACTCAGTGGACGTTTTGGGTTCCTCTCCGACGTTCCTGATCAGATTTCCAGTAAGGATTTCCAAGGTTACGCCTAGGGTTTGATACCTAGGGTTTCTCTGTTGTTTAAAGGCCTATCTTCTCCGGTCGCGAAGAAGGAGGGTAACTCTGTCCTTATCTTCGGTATTATATGTGATTATCTGACTCTGTGTATGTGAGCATCTGGTGTTGTCTGTGAATACCTGATTTGGTTTTTGGTTATACTCTGTTTGATGGTTATTGTGTGTGAATACCTGTTTTTGGTTATACTATGTCTGTTGAAAAGTTGTTCGTTTAAGCCGATTCATTGAACATGGCTTCTAACACAAATACTGGTGCCTCCTCTTCTGTAGACTCTTCCAGTCCCCTTTTTGTATATTCTTCTGATGTTCCTGGGGTCTCCCTTGTTCCCACTCCCTTCTCGGGTAGTGGTTATGGGGGCTGGAGACGTAAAATAATTGTTGCTTTATCAGCCAAAAACAAAATCGGTTTTGTTGATGGCACATGCTCCCAACCTGCCACTAATGTGGCTCAACAAAGGTTGTGGGATAGGTGCAACAACATGGTAATTTCTTGGTTGACTGCTTCCATCTCCCCTGCAATTGCTGAGTCTGTGCAGTATTCTGACACTGCACAGAGCATATGGTCCCAACTCTAGGCCAGATATGGCACTGCAAACAGGACCAAAATCTTTGAACTGAAAAGAGAGTTGTCCCACACCTCTCAAGGGTCCTTAGATATAGCTTCCTATTTTAATAAGCTAAAAGGACTGTGGGATGAACTTGATTCAATGTGTGTTAATCATGGTCAAAGGTGTATTTGTGCTGCAAAAGATGGTATAGTACAGGAAAGTGATGACAATAAGGTTTTTCAGTTTTTAATGGGTCTGAATGAAGCATATATGGGGGTCAGGAGTAATATTTTGATCATGCAGCCTCAACCTTCTCTTGACAATGTCTATAATTTGGTCCTCAATGATGAGAACCAAAGACAAGTCCAGTCTTCTTCTCACTTTAATCCAGACTCTGTCTCTTTCAATGTACATACTAATAGGCAGCCTGCTGGATTTACCGAGGCCATAATGCCTGTTCCTCCTTCCCATTTCAGACAGAGAGTCAATTTTGACCAGGCTAAAGGACCTTTATTCTGTAGATACTGTAAAAAATCTGGACACTTAATTGATAAGTGCTTCAAGATCCATGGGTATCCACAAAGTAACACTTTTAACAAGGAAAGGAGACCGGCTACTGCTCATTTAAGTACTGGTCTAGATTCTCTTCATTCTGATGATCTTCTGTCTGTTCCTCAAGGGAATCCTCCTGATAGCCATCAATCTGTTGCAAGAATAGATGGCCAGACCTCTGTGATACCAGGGTTGAGTAGACAAGATTATGACCAGTTGATGACTTTATTACATCAGACCAAGTTTGGGGACTCCACTGCTCAGACTCCTCCTCCCACATATGCTGCAAACTTTGCTGGTACTATGTTAACTAAGAGCTCTATTTCTGACTCCAAACTTTGTTTACTTACTAATATTAACTCTGTCACCTGGATTATAGATTCAGGTGCCTCTAATTACATGAAACATGATAAACATTTACTTTCTAGCATCACACCTTTAACTCTGCCATATCTTGTCACTCTTCCTAATGGCTATAAAGTGAAAGTGACATACACATGCTCCTTTGCATTGACCCCTTCCATTACTCTTCACAATGTACTGCTAGTTCCTTCTTTTAAACACAACTTGATTTCTGTTCACAAGTTAGTAAAGCAGTTGCATTGTGTAGTTATGTTCACTGAACATTCCTGCTTCCTACACATGATACAGGACCCTTCTCTGAGGAGGCCTCTGGATCTTGGTAGAGAAGCTGCTGGCTTATATAAACTGACTTGGGTTCCTCCTTCCTCTTCTTCCTCTGTTAGTTGTTCTTCTACTTCTGTTTGTCCTGTATCTGCTTCTTGTGATGAAAGCAAAGTTGTTGCATTGCCTTCTGTTTCTGTTTCTTGTAATGATGACATCTTGTCTGATAACAAAGCTGTTCCATTGCCTTCTCATGTGAATAATTCCATCTGTAATAATGATTTTACATCTGATATGAATTACATTTGGCACTTAAGACTTGCACATACTCCTTTTGCAAACATGAAATGTATTTCTGGTCTGTCTTTTCCTTTTCCTTCCGAACAACCCTTTCCCTGTTCAGTCTGTCCTATGGCCAGACAGACTAGGCTTCCATTTCCTGATAGGTCAATTAAGACTTCTAGACCCTTTCAACTGATTCATGTGGACACCTGGGGACCTTATCATACTCCAACCTCTTCTGGTTGTAAATATTTCCTTACAATTGTTGATGAATTTTCAAAGGCAACATGGACACACCTACTGGGATCCAAAAGCAATGCCTTTTCTATGCTCAAGTCATTTCTTTCTCTGGTCAGAACCCAATTCAATGTTGTGGTTTAGACTGTTAGAAGTGACAATGCCTTAGGGGCTCTAGCAATGAGGGTATTTCCTTTTTTAGCAGCCAGCGGATCATACATCAAACCTCCTGCCCTCATACCCCTCAACAAAATGGTATTGTTGAGAGGAAGCATAGAACTCTACTTGAAACTTGTAGGGCTTTGCTCTTTCAATCTGGTTTGCCTGTATCTTTCTGGGGGGATTGTTTATTAACTGCTACCTATCTACTTAACAGAATACCCACCAGATTACTTCATAATAAATCTCCTCATGAAATCTTGTATGGGAAAATTCCATCCTATACTCACTTGAGGATTTTTGGTTGCCTTGCCTATGCCACTGTCCCCATCCCACAAAGGGACAAGTTAACACCAAGAGCCATTCCCTGTGTTTTCATGGGCTATCCTTTTGGCAAAAAAGGTTATTGACTATATGATCTTGCTTCAAAGAAGTATTTGGTCTCCAGGGATGTCATTTTTCATGAATCATGTTTTCCCTTTAAGTCTGTGTCTCCTTTTGCTCATCCTCCTGCTTCTTCCTTTCCTTTTGTTCCTTCTGGAGAACATGATGATGAATCTGATTCTCCCATTCACCTCTCTACTCCCTCTTCTCCCTCATCTGTACAGCCACATTTTCCTGTCACTATCCCAATTGATTCAGCTTTCCCTTCTGCCAGCTCACCTCCTGTTTTGGCTTCTTCTCCTTCTCTTCCTGCTACCAGGAAATCTCAAAGACAGCATAATCCTCCTTCCTATCTCAAGGATTATGTATGTCAACTATCTGCCTTCTCTGGTTCATCTTCCTCCTCTTTGGAATCTGAGCCTCTATATTACTCTCAGGCAGCATCTGTTCCAGCATGGCAAGCTGCCATGAGACAGGAGTTTGAAGCTCTGGACACTAACCACACTTGGGATGTTGTCCCTCTTCCTCCTGGCAAGAAGCCCATTGGTTGTAAATGGGTTTATAAAATTAAATACAAGGCTGATGACTGTGTTGAAAGGTATAAAGCAAGGTTGGTTATTAGGGGTGATACACAGGTTGAGGGGATTGATTTTGACAGAAACTTTCTCTCCAGTAATCAAAATGACTTCTGTGAAATGCCTTATTGCTGTGGCTGTTAAGAATCATTGGCCTCTTTTTCAGCTTGATATCAATAATGCCTTTCTTCACGGTGATTTGGATGAGGATGTTTACATGAAACTTCCTCCAGGTTTGACTGTCTCTGCTTCTACTCCTGATTCTACTTCTACTCCTTCTTCTACTTCTCCTCCTCTGGTATGTAAACTCGGGAAATCCCTGTATGGGCTAAGACAGGCATCCCGATAATGGTATGCCAAGTTGTCTTCTGCTCTTTATTCCAGAGGGTATACACATTCTTTGAATGACTATTCCTTATTCATCAAAGGTAAACCTGGCTCACTTGTGGTGGTAGCAGTCTATGTGGATGACATCATACTTACTGGGGATGATAGTGATGAACTTACTGCTCTTAAACTGTTTCTGGATGATCAGTTTAAAATCAAAGATTTGGGTTCTTTGCATTATTTTTTGGGTCTTGAGATGTCAGTTGTACCTGATGGGCTGCTCCTTAATCAGCATAAGTACATTTCTGATTTGTTGCATCAGTTTGACTGTGTCAATGTCTCTTCTGTTATGTCTCCTTTGGACATCAATGTCAAACTTCATGCTGATTTTGGTGACATCTTGCCCTCTCCTGACCAGTACAGGAGTCTTGTTGGCAAGATGTTGTTCCTGACTCACACTAGGCCTGACATATGTTTTGCAGTCCAGCATCTGAGTCAATTCCTCAAATGCCCCAGACTTCCCCATATGACTGCTGCCCTACATGTCCTAAGATACCTTAAGGGTACTCCCTCCTTGGGTTTGTTTTATTCTGATCATGCTGATTTCTCTGTTACTGGGTATTCTGATAGTGACTGGGCTGCCTGCCCTGATACTAGGCGTTCTGTTACTTGTTTTTGTGTGATTTTGGGTGGCTGTTTGATCAGTTGGAAATCAATGAAACAACCTGTTGTTTCTCTGTCCTCTGCTGAGGCAGAATATAGGGCCCTTAGCAAGGTTGCTGCTGAGTTGACTTGGCTTTCTCGCTTGTTGGTTGACCTTGGCGTATCTGTTCCTTCTCCTATTTCTGTATATTGTGATAGTCAGGCTGCTGTTCACATTGCTAACAATCCTGTTTTTCATGAACGTACCAAACATATCGAGGTGGATTGCCATTTTGTTCGGGATTTGCTCCTTTCTGGTTTTCTCAAGCTGCTACATGTACCAACTTCTCGTCAGCTGGCCGACCTGCTTACTAAACCTCTGCCTGGCACTTCACTTCTTCCGCTGCTTACCAAGTTGCAGGTGGTTTCCCCCTCCAACTTGAGGGGGGGTGTTGGGATAAGAGATGCTACATGATTTAGCTTTGTATAGACTTGTATATTTTGTGTATACTCGTGTATATTATAGGTATATTTTCGGAATTGGGTTGTAACTGGGCTGTGATGATTTGTGTGTCTGAGCCCAATGTCCATTATTTAATTTTGGGCCGGATCACCCGATCCGACCCGTATGTGTAATAAGTATATATGTAGGTGAGATATTTTCTCACCTACCGAGACTCATTCTTTCATTTTATTTTCTGTAATATACTTCTCTCATCTTCCAGAGAATTCTAAAACGCTCTGCCTTCTCTCTACTTTCTCTCTCTAGATTTTCTATGATTTCTCGGTCTAATATGAATGTTTACATTGAGATCCTTCCTTCATAAAAAATCTAGAGTTTAAACCCTGAAATAAAGTGCTTGATAGGAAGTCTTTTACCCTTTAAATCTACTCTAGACAAATGCAAATTAGTGGAGCACTAATAATTTTGGATATCAGATGCCAAAAGAAAAGAAGGCTATGAAACAAGTGAGAAACATCCATGTAAGTGAAGGATTGCGTATAGGGTGTTCGTAACACGCAGCGGAAGACAATTACAATCCTTGGTAGATTTTTTCATGTTTAAAATTTATTTACGTGTCAAAGATAGGATCTAAAACGTACCTGGTGAAGAGATTCTCGTTACAAAATTCTTCGATAGTGCGAAGACTCTATGTGTATCCACACCGAGACCGATCCTTGCTATCAACTCTTTGATCAATGAAACCCGTGAATAAATTGAACGAAGAATATTGTGTTGAAATTTTTCTCAAAAATCTCAACTCAAATTAGAAGAACAAGAAACTATTTTCTTGCAATTGTATTTTCTCTCTTGGCTTTGTATTGCACCCTCACTTTCACAAAGTAGGGTTTCTTCTCAAGAAAAATTGAAAAACAAAAACTTTGCAAATTTTCTCCATCACCCTTTATATAGCATCACTTACAAACCCTTTTACTATTTGGTTGAGGTAATAATTTTCCTAAGGTAAAAGTTTATTCCATAAATAAATTTATTTGGAAAATTAGAATCACGTTACCAAAAGTAACGTGACTGCCGAAGGAAAGAATTATGATACTTAGTAATTGGAATTTCATGCTTGTTTGTCCAATTCAACATTGGACTTTCATGTCAATTCTAATTCCAAATTGGAGAACAAACTAATATTATATACATAACATTTATACAAATCAATACTAATTTATATTTATATATATCACATATATATTTCAACCAAGAAATATTATTTAATTTCTATTCCAAATAGAAACTTCAATTTATTCACAATATTAATTATTATCTTTGTGCTAGCAAAGAATATAATAATATTTCATTTGGACTAATAACTAAATTTATTTGACTAATTAAATTCTTTAATTTAATTATCAAATAATAAGTTTATTAATCCTTTAGCAAAGATCAGAACACTCGTTAGTGTGCGACCCCATAGGTTCAATACTAAACCGGTAGTAAATTGATCATATCAATATACTAATCAAGGGTGGCGTCTAGCAACACTCCTTAACGACCGGATAGCATGAAGTATACAATTTACTCTCAAGAACCAGTAGAAGAATAATGTAGTAATTCCTTCTGTCCTTATAGCTCTGGATCACCCTAGGATATGGTTCAACTGTCAAATCCTAATAGGCGATCAACTATGTGTTCACGTCAAATATAATCGACCATTGAATGACCTAAGAAACTCATTTCTTCTTTCATTCAATTGCCCTGGCCAAGGTCTTAGTTTGGTCGTTTATAATTCATGACAACATGGAGCTTAAACTCATTACCAAGAGTTGACAGATTCCGTCTTGATCAATCACTAATTCTACAAGTATTTAATCATACCCAATATCCTTTCAACTATCGCCCTAGGGCCATAAGTGTCTAGTATAAAAGCACAATAAATAACTTGTCAATTACTGTGACGATCTCAAGTCAAAGGAAACGGTTACATCACATTCTTCAAGAAAATATCCTATTGACAGTTTATGGTAATTCTAACTATTAGGAATTATCCAATGAGTCGGTTCAATGATCATATCTCTATATGCATCATCTATCTATGTGATTTAGTTAATGAGATTAACTAATCTTTATCCGATAAAGACGCTCACATAAATAATAAATATTGATCTAACCGGATTACTAATGTCCAAATTAATAATACTACGATCAAGAACAATTTTAGATTAAATTGTAAAAGACTTTGCTCTCATTATCATGATCTCTATCACGATGACAAATCTCAAAATTTAATCAAGGACCTTATCAAATTAATCAAATTATTATTAATAATAATAAAAGAATATCAAATGCCATATATTTTATATCAAATGAAATTCACAAAAATATGTTCAAGTTATCAAATATGATATTGGATCTAGGGCATATCTACTATATCCCTAACAATCTCCTACTTGCACTAGAGCCAATCGCTCTTGTACTTCATCCCCAATTTCCACTTATGCTTGTCAAACTCCTTTGTGCCAAGCGCTTTAGTGAATGGTTCTGCATCATTTTCTTTTCCATCAACCTTTTGAATCTCAACGTCTCCACGTTCAATGATCTCTCCCTTATCAAGTGATACCTTCGCAGAACGTGTTTGGACTTTTGGTATGATCTTGGTTCTTTTACTTGAGCAATGGCTCCAGTATTGTCACACAACAATGAAACCGCACCTTCCATTGAAGGAACCACACCAAGTTCAATTAAGAACTTTTTCATCCATACAGCTTCCTTAGCAGCTTCACTAGCTGCTATATATTCTGCTTCAGTCACTGAATCAGCTACCGTAGCTTGTTTGGAACTTTTCCAACTCACTGCACCACCATTTAAGGTGAATACATAACCAAAAATAGATTTTCTATCATCCCTATCTGAAGAGAAACTTGCATCAGTATAACCTTCAAGTTTCAACTCAGAATTTCCATAGATGAGGAATTGGTCTTTAGTCCTTCTTAAGTACGTAAGAATGGTCTTCACCACCTTCCAATGTTCCTCACCAGGATTTGCCTGATATTGGCTGGTAACTCCAAGTGCATAAGCCACATCAGGACGTGTACATGTCATGGTATACATGATAGCTTCCACTGCACTAGCGTATGGGATCCTACTCATGCGTTCTCTCTCTTCAGGTGTTTTAGGACAATCCTCCCTACTGAG
This sequence comes from Nicotiana benthamiana, assembly GCA_034376525.1. Lineage (NCBI taxonomy): Eukaryota > Viridiplantae > Streptophyta > Magnoliopsida > Solanales > Solanaceae > Nicotiana > Nicotiana benthamiana. Next base: position 130,264,661 of record CM067329.1, on the reverse strand, counting down.
AGAAATTCCAGTGCCTATCGGTAGATAGCCTCTTTTGGAATTATCCATGTTATACCTCTTTAAGATAGTATCAATGTACAAAGACTGGAAAAGTCCAAGCAGCTTCCTAGATCTATCTCTATAGATCTTTATTCATAATATATAAGCTGCTTCTCCCAAGTCTTTCATGGAAAACTGTTTAGATAGCCAAATCTTGGTATTTTGCAATGTCGGTACGTCATTCCCTATGAGCAATATATCATCAACATACAACACTAAAAATATAATTGTGCTCCCACTAACCTTTTTGTACACACAAGGTTCTTCTTCGCATTTAACAAAATTGAACTTCTCAATTGTTTTGTTAAATGAATATTCCAACTTCGAGAAGCTTGCTTTAATCCATAAATAGATCTTTGTAGCTTACAAATTTTATAATGATCAGACGAAGATGTGAAACCTTCAGGCTGTGTCATGTACACATCCTCTTCTAGCTCACCATTAAGGAAAGCTGTTTTCACATCCATTTGCCATATTTCATAATCATAGTATGGTGCTATAGCAAGTAAAATCCGAATAGATTTGAGCATTTCCACGGGAGAAAGTTTCGTCATAGTCGACTCCTTCTTTCTGACGATATCCCCTGGCAACAAGATGTGATTTGTAGGTCTCCACCTTTCCGTCTGCTCCAATCTTTTTCTTAAAAACCCATTTACAACCTATAGGTTTTATATCCTTTGAAGGTTCAACTAAAGTCCATACTTTGTTTTCCTTCATGGATTCCATTTCGGATTCCATGGCCTTTTGCCACTTCTCATAATCAGAACTTTGTATAGCCTCTTCATAGGTCTAAGGGTCATCATCATTATGATCAACCTCATTCGATGAATCATCCTGTACCAATAAATTTAATCTAGTTGGTACATGACGTTCTCGTGTAGACCTTCGAAGAGGTACTTGTACAACCTGTTCACCTTGTGTTGGAATTATTGCTCAATTTGGTTTGGAACTGGTTCATTAACCTATTCTTGAACTTCATTTAGTTCTTGAAATTCAACTGTGGAAGATGGCAATTTCCTTGGCAACTTCAAAACATCCAATAAAGGTTCTTCAACTTGGGTCTCATGATCTTCATATTGTGTTGATTCATTAGTTTCTTGATCTTCATCAAGTTCTATCTCTCCATTATAATTTCCTTCCAAAAGGAATTCCCTTTCCAAAAAGGTTGCTCCTCTAGCCACAAACACTTTATGGTCAGAAAGGTGATAGAAATAATATCCCCTTGTTTCCTTGGGATACCCAATGAACCTACACTTATCAGATCTTGAGTCAAGTTTATCAGACTTTAGTATCTTAACATAAGCTGGACAACCCCAAACTTTAATATGTTTAAGGTTAGGCTTACATCCTTTCCATATCTCATATGGTGTCGTAGAGACTGACTTAGTGGGAACTTTATTAAGTAAGTATGTTGCTGCTTCCAAAGCATATCCCCATAAATTTATTGGAAGATCAGTGAACCCCATCATAGATCTCACCGTATCTAATAAGGTTCTATTTCTCCTTTCGGACACACCATTGTGTTGTGGTGTTCCTGGAGGTGTCCACTGTGGGAGAATCCCATTCTCTTTGAGATATCTCGTAAAATCTTCACTAAGATATTCTCCACCTCTATCAGACCTTAGTACTTTGATACTTTTACCAGTCTGCTTTTCAACTTCACTACGGAACCTTTTGAACATTTCAAAAGATTCAGACTTATGTTTCATAAGATACACAAATCCATATCTTGACATATCATCAGTGAAGGTGATGAAGTAAAAATATCCACCTCTAGCTTGAATTTTCATGGGCCCACAAACATCTGTATAAATTAGTCCCAATAATTCAGAAGCTTTTTCTCCACTTCCAGTAAATGGAGATTTGGTCATTTTTCCTTTGAGACAAGATTCACAAGTTGGATATGATTCAAAATCATACTTGTCAAGGTACCCTTCCTTGTACAACTTGTTAATTCTTTTCTCTCCAATATGACCAAGCCTACAATGCCAAAGGTATGTTTAATTTACATGATCATCTCTTTTCCTCTTAAGACTTGAAACATGCATAATCGAATTAGTATTCACACTAGGTAAGACATAAACATCATGTTGGAGATAACCATTCACATATAAATTATCACTATAATAAATAGAGCAAATACCATTGCCTATATTAATGCGAAAACCACGTTTGTCTAATATAGAAGCTGAAATTATGTTCGAAACAAATTTAGGAACATAATAATAATCATCCAACATAAGTACTTTTGCCCGTAGGTATTATTAAAGAAATTGATCCTACAGTTACGGCCGCAACTTTTCCAACATTTCCAACTTGTAGATTAATTTCTCATTTCTTCAACTTTCTACTTATCTTGAACCCTTGCAACATATTGCAAATGTTATAACCACTGCCAATATCTAATACTCACAGTGAAGAATGAGTAGTAGCTAAAGAAACCTTGAAAACATTTTTCATTAATGTCTCACCTTGTTTCTTGTCCATTAGAGTTGCAAGATACTCCTAGCAGTTTTTCTTCCAATTATTTATGATAAACCTTGTTGCCTTGAACATCATTCTCTGGAGGGATTATCTTTGCAGGCTTATCGATCACATCCATAAGCTTTTCATGCATGAGAACAATTCTCAAATTTCTATACCAGTCATCAAAGTTTGGTCATACATGTTGATACACGTTCTCAAGGCACTAAACTAAACGTGTGTTCATGTTTGTAGGTTTTGATAAATGACAAACGATGCGAAATTGACATATGACGAGGTCCAAGCACAAGCGCGTAAATGTCACGCAAAGAAGTTCAAGCACAAGACAAACAAGATCAAGACTAAACAAAGTTATACATGAGTCATTCTTTAATTGTGATCTTGATCCGACGACTTAACTCAAGACTTGGCTTATCTCGTAAAAACATTTTTATAAAATCATGCATATTTAATTTAAAGCAAAATGATTTTAAATCATGCATATTTATTTTAGTCAAAATAATTTTTAAACATGCCTCTAAAATCTGGACAAAGATAATCGATTATGTACTTATGATAATCGATTATGTTAAGGCAGCTGCATGACAATCGATTGTGTACCTTATGACAATCGATTGTGTTGAGACAGTATCCATCAGATTTTTCAAAGCTACAAAATAATCGATTGTGAACCTTATGACAATCGATTGTGTTGAGGCAGTGTCTATTAGATTTTTCAAGACTGAAAAATAATCGATTGTCCATATAACATAATCGATTATGTAAATGACCGTTGCCAAAATATTTTCAAACTCCGTCAGATAATCGATTATAGGATTTTAATAATCGATTGTTTGAAGTAGAATCTGGAAAAGATTTTTTGAACGTTGCCAAGTAATCAATTGTTTATTTCTGATAATCGATTGTTTTACGTAAAATCTGGAAATGATTTTTTGAACGTTGCCAGTAATCGATTATATGTCTTAGATAATCGATTATGCTGCGTAAAATCTGGGAATGATTTTTGGAACGATTGGAAAATAATCGATTGTGCCAACTTGACAATCGATTGTCGTAGCACAAAATCAGCAATTCTTAATTGGCAATTAGGCAACGGTTATGCATGCTTTTGACACTATAAATACATCTTCAAATCAGTCTTCTAAACACAACAACTGATCATATCATTGCTAAAGCTTGCATACTCTCTTATTCATCATTTTCGATTCATTACATAAGTTTTTAAGAGCCAAATTCTTGACGAAAGTTGTTGCGTTCTTGAGCGTATTTATTTTACTCATATCTACTCTTAAGGAGAGTCTTGTTATGAGTGCAAAGTGTTTTTATACACTTGAAGGGAAGTGTTAATCCCTTGTATTGTAAGAAGGAACGTTGTGATTCCTTTGGTTGAAGTCTTGAAGTGTTGTATCTTCGAGCAAAGGTTGTTGAGGCTTGTGTGACTCAAGTTCTCAGTTTGTAATGGTTTGTTAAGCACCCGTAAGCTTAACGAAGTTAGTGGAAATCTCGAGAGAGTCTCTCGGGGACTGGACTAGCCACGGGTTGTGGTGAACCAGGATACATCGGTGCGTTCGTTCCTTATTATTTACTTATCGCACTTATTTCATTCCTGCAATTTTTAAATTCCGCAAGTTTACGCTGTTTTTTATTATAACGCTATTCACCCCCCCTCTAGCGTTAAGCGTATATTCTAACAATTGGTATCAGAGCCCAACTCTCTGAAAAACTTAACCGTTTGACAGAAACAATCCATGGCTTCTACTCGTGATTCTTTTGCAGGAATAGGTGAAGGACAATGCTCCACCCGACCACCACTATTCGATGGCACAAACTATACGTACTGGAAGGAGAGGATGAGAATATTCATTCAATCGAATAATTTTCATCTGTGGAAGGTTATAATGAAGGGAGAACAAATTCCAACCAAAAAGGTTGAAAATGAATGGGTTCCAAAATCCGAAGATGAATACGATGCAGATGATATCCGAAAAGTGCAGAACAACGCCAAAGACATCAACTTATTGTATTGTGCTGTAAACGCTGATGATTACAGAAAAATATCATATTGCACAACGGCAAAGCAAATGTGGGATAAGCTGGAAATCACGTACGATGGTTCGGACCAGGTAAGAGAGGCTAAAGTTGATTTTCTAACCCATGCACACGAACTGTTTCACATGAAGGAAGGCGAAAGGGTAGATGACATGTTCGAACGATTTTCAAAAATCGTTAATGACTTACATGCTCTTAAGAAGACCTTCACGGATAAGGAACTTATCCGAAAAATTCTCCGAAGTCTCACTCCGGAATGGCGCTCCAAGGCCGACGCGATTCAAGAGTCTATTGGCATTTCAAATGTCACCATCGACGGATTAAGAGGTAATCTTAAAACTTATGAATCTACTATACTTAACCCTCTTGTTGATGATCAAAGGAAACAAAGAATTGCCCTCAAGGCAAGCACAAGTCAACCTCAAAATGATGAGGACGGAGATAACGAGTTCGGACTCGTTATTAAGAGATTTCAAATGTTCATGCGAAAAGAGTGAACGAAAAGGCAAACAACAAGGAGATCAAGTAAAGTGCTATGGGTGCGGAGAAATCGGGCACATTAAATCAAATTGCCCAAATGTCAAAAAGGAGAAGAAACCCTTCAAGAAACAACGAGCATACATATCTTGGGGAGGCGACTCCGGAGACGAGTCGAGTGAGGAAGAAGAAGACGAAACCGCAAATCTTTGTCTCATGGCTCACGAAAACAATCAAGAAGAGGTATGTCAAATTTCTTCCAAAAACTTCTATTCTCTTGAGGAAATGCAAAATGCCTTTGATGAGTTGTATAGTGAATTCATTAAAGCTTCCAAAACTGTTAAAAACATTAAGGAAAATGCCTCTTTGAAAGAAAAAGATTTTGAAAAACAACTCTCTTTGAAAGAAAAGGATTTGGAAAAACTGATTTTGGAAAATGAGAAGTTGAAAGAAGAAAACAAGTTTTTCGGCAAAAGAAGCGCCGACAAACCCGAGAGTTCTAGTAAAAATTGTACTTCTTGCATGCATCTAAAAGATGAGGTAGAAAGACTTAAGGGCACCTTAGATAAGTTCAATTCTTCTCATAAAAATTTGAATGAAGTTCTTGTTAATTTGAAATCGACCAAACATGGGATAGGTTTTAAAAACGAGCCTAAAGAAAAAGTTGAAGCCAAACCCCAATCACCTAAGGCTCAACCTAGGACAAATAGAACAAATGTTCATCCTAGAGATAACAATCCTAGAATCAACATGCATGCTAGACCAAACAATAGAAGAAACTTTGAACATTTTAGAACACCTAGAAATGGCTTTCAACCTAGAAATAACTATTCTAGAAATGCTGCATATCCTAGAACATATAGTAGGAGAAATAATTTTCATGAAATGCATAATGTTGAAAATAGAGTAAACAATTTTCGTCTTTCCAACTACTATCAACCTAGACGAATGCACAATCCAAATGTCATTTGTCATTATTGCAATCGAATTGGACACATTGCTCCTTCTTGCTTCACTAGACATAGACACTTAACTGCATGTCAAGCACAACAGCATGTTACACCTAACTCTCAAGGACCCAAAACAGCTTGGATACCAAAGACTCATTAATTTGTCTTGTAGGTATGTTTGAAGGGATCAAGTGTACTTTGGTACCTTGATAGTGGATGCTCCAAACACATGACCTGAGACGAATCCAAGTTCCTTCAACTAGAACACAAGGAAGGAGGAAGCGTTATTTTTGGATATAACAACAAGGGAAAAATTATCGGCGTTGGATCGGTCGGTAAGGATGAACCTTCTTCCATTAAGCATATATTGCTAGTTAAAGGTCTAAAACATAATCTCTTGAGCATAAGTCAATTATGTGACAAGGGAAATCTTGTTTTATTTGATTCGGATGAATGCTTAGTTTTTCGCCGTAGCGATTTTAAAATTATCCTTCGTGGTTTTAGAATGGATAACATCTATATGGTTGATCTCGAAAATTCTTCATCTGAGTATGTGAATTGTCTTATGAGCAAAGAAGATGATATGTGGTTATGGCATCGTAGAGTAGCTCACATCAACATGCATCTTTTAAACAAATTGGTTTCACAAAATTTAGTTATTGGTCTTCCAAATTTGAAATTTGAAAAAGACTCCATTTGCGATTCTTGTCAAAAAGGGACGCAAACAAAAGCATCTTTTAAATCGAAAAATATTGTTTCAACTACTAGACCATTGCAACTTCTTCACATGGACCTTTTTGGACCATCTCGCATTGAAAGTCTTGGTAAAAATCGTTATGCTTTTGTTATTGTTGATGATTATTCTAGATTTACATGGACACTATTTCTTGCTCATAAAAGTGAAGCTTTTCATAATTTTAAATGTTTTCTTAAACGTGTTCAAAATGAAAAGGACACAACCGTCACTTCAATAAGAAGTGATCATGGGGGAGAGTTCGATCACAATCTCTTCGCGGATTTTTGTGACGAACTCGGTATCGAGCACACCTTTTCTGCTCCACGCACACCACAACAAAATGGAGTGGTGGAAAGGAAAAATAGGTGTCTCGAAGAGATGGCTAGAACCATGCTCGATGAGGCTAAGATTCCCAAACATTTTTGGGCGGATGCCGTGAGTACTGCATGCTACGTTTTAAATAGAGTAGTCATAAGGCCAATACTCATGAAAACTCCCTATGAACTCTAAAAAGGAAGGAAACCAAACATCTCCCATCTTAGAGTATTCGGTTGTAAATGTTTTATTCATAACAATGGTAAAGATAATTTGGGAAAGTTTGATGCCAAATCCGATGAAGGAATTTTTATTGGTTATTCTTCACGTAGCAAAGCATATAGGGTATTCAATAATAGAACCGAAACTGTGGAGGAATCCCCTCATATTGTATTTTCTGAAAATAATGCTCGCTTGGCGAGAAAGGATTCTGTTTTTGATCCTGCGGGTATCTTAAACTCAATAAGTCCTCAAGACAAAGTACAAGAGGAAACTCCTAAGGAAATTCAATGTGAAACCTTGGAACAATTATCGGAGGAAGCGCCACAACTGGAAAAAGAAACGAAACTGCCTAACGCGTGGAGGACAATCAAAGACCATCCTCTCGAACAGGTAATTGGCGACATCAAACAATAGGTAAGTACTCGAAACACCCTTAAAAACACCTTAGGACACACTTCTTAAGAGATCACGTTCTCAATTGGCCAACATCTTCACAATGCCTTTAGAGAAAGAGTTCTTTTCCGAATTCGTAGTAAACTCGGAATTCGTAACTCCACACTGATCTAAGTCATGCTCTACTTCTTTCAAATTACTAACTTGAGCGTCGGAGACGTCTAATTCTCTTTTGCAGGTATCGCCCTAAAGGCAGGGAGAATTATAAGGCAATGATAGAGAACAATCGATTGTCACAATCAATAATCGATTATCATTCCTTTATGTCTCATGCTTACTGTACCGGACAATCGATTAGCAAGTATCACTAATCGATTATTTATGTGTTATGCTTATTATGACGGAAAATCAACATATTGTTTGGCCATTTTTGCCTTGCAGGTTTTTGATGTTAATTACTAATCGATTCTTTTCATTAATCGATTACCGTCTCGGCAATTCATTACTGCATTCCTAAAACAATCGATTGTCTCAAAAGTATAATCGATTATTTTCCGAGTCAGAAAATCACTGTGCACACTGTGTAAGTACAATCGATTACCATAATTCAACAATCGATTATTTTCAGTCAGTAATTCAAATCTTTGTTACCGTTTGGGTCCTGCAAGATTCCCACAATTGATTTTATGTCATTTCCGGGTACAATTCAAAAACTCCATAATAATCGATTGTTTCGATTCCACAATATATTGTGTAACGGACAGTGCAAATTTTTTACCGTTTCTGACTGCTTTGGCTCTTAAATTTCTGCAGATTCTCACCATAAATGAAATGCCATCCTTCTCATTATAAATAGGTACCATATGTCTTCAATCTCTTCACTCAAGCATCAATCTTATCTCCCAAACTTTCAAAAATTTCTCAAATTTCTTACAAAGGCTATTACTACTTATTGAAAATGACGAGCAGACACACCAAACGTCCCCGTTCCGGCAGACATGGTGCATCTTCTTCTGCTCCTCCTCCTCCTCCAAATTTTCCATACCAAGATGGCTCTCTTTTACGGATCAACACTGAACCAGAGTTAACTCGATTCATGACAAAATTCGAAAAGCGTGAAATTCTTCCTCCTCGCTTTTCCACCAGCAAATATCTTGAATCCAGCGCCCCCGCTGCAGCTGCAAACATTCTTAGGGAATGCCAACTCCTTGATTTTCTATATCTTACCTATCCTCATATTAATCCTCCCTTAATTCAAGCCTTCTATTCCAATCTTCATGAGGACGACGATGGTGAGCTTGTGTCAAACATTAATGGAGTTGAAATTCTTTTAACCAACGAAAACTTACATTCCGTTGCTCACCTTCCTCGAAGTGGGGGAAAACATTTCTCTCTACATTAGAGAAGCCGGCGACTTATTTGATGAACAAATTCTCCTAAACCAAATAGGACTTGGAGCTTATGACCCTAATATGTCCAATCGTCGTCCTACCATTACGGGCATGCTCCCCGAATATCGCTTAATTTTCTACTTCATAACCCGAGTCCTCAAACCACGCAAACATAATCATACCACTCTCTCCCAAGAGGACGCAAAACTCATGCATGCCATTATAACCGGGGCTCACATCAATTGGTGTAAGTTCGTCAAAATTCACATGCTTGATGCCATTGGGGACGATAGACCACTTCCCTATGCCCTCCTTATAATGAATTTTCTTGAAGCCTCCGGGTTCAACACCACTATCGGTCCTCTCAAAAAGAGCACCAAGAAATGGGAAATTTCCGAATCCTCCTTTCCCCATGACGGCGAACATGCAGCTCCTGCTCCTCCTCCAACTCGTCAAACGCGTCAGCCTCAAGCTCCTACACTCCAAACTATTTCCGACCAACTTGCTTCTTTGTCCACCTCCGTCAATAGATTGACATATGAGATCCATGGATATTTTGATCATATTCACTATCCATATGCTGGACTTGTCCCTTATGAAGCAGTGCCGGATGACGAGGCGGGAAATGATAATAATGAATAATTTTCTTTATTTGCTTTTCTAGCTTATTGTTCTATGTTTTCTTGTCTCCTTTATGTAATCGTATTTTTAATCAATAAACAAGTTATTCACTTATTCAATTTTTTGCTAATGGCCAAAGGAGGAAGAATAAGGGCTATGCACTTAATATTTATTGGCATAAATTGAGGGGGAATTCATATGTTGAGGGGGAACTAATTGCATATCTATATAGGTGGTGCATATCTTTACTTGTCTTGGATAGTCATTATGAATTATCTAATATGCATATCCCGATTAAGTTTGCCATTATCAAAAAGGGGGAAATTGTTGAAACACGTTCTCAAGGCACTAAACTAAACGTGTGTTCATGTTTGTAGGTTTTGATAAATGACAAACGATGCGAAATTGACATATGACGAGGTCCAAGCACAAGCGCGTAAATGTCACGCAAAGAAGTTCAAGCACAAGACAAACAAGATCAAGACTAAACAAAGTTATACATGAGTCGTTCTTTAATTGTGATCTTGATCCGACGACTTAACTCAAGACTTGGATTCTCTCGTAAAAACATTTTTATAAAATCATGCATATTTAATTTAAGGCAAAATGATTTTAAATCATGCATATTTATTTTAGTCAAAATAATTTTTTAACATGCCTCTAAAATCTGGACAAAGATAATCGATTATGTACTTATGATAATCGATTATGTTAAGGCAGCTGCAAGACAATCGATTGTGTACCTTATGACAATCGATTGTGTTGAGGCAGTGTCCATCAGATTTTTAAAATCTGCATGACAATCGATTGTGTACCTTATGACAATCGATTGTGTTGAGACAGTGTCCATCAGATTTTTCAAAGCTACAAAATAATCGATTGTGAACCTTATGACAATCGATTGTGTTGAGGCAGTGTCTATCAGATTTTTCAAAGATACAAAATAATCGATTGTGAACCTAATGACAATCGATTGTGTTGAGGCAGTGTCTATTAGATTTTTCAAGACTGAAAAATAATCGATTGTCCATATAACATAATCGATTATGTAAATGACCGTTGCCAAAATATTTTCAAACTCCGTCAGATAATCGATTATAGGATTTTAATAATCGATTGTTTGAAGTAAAATCTGGAAAAGATTGTTTGAACGTTGCCAAGTAATCGATTGTATATTTCTGATAATCGATTGTTTTACGTAAAATCTGGAAATGATTTTTTGAACGTTGCCAGTAATCGATTATATGTCTTAGATAATCGATTATGCTGCATAAAATCTGGGAATGATTTTTGGAATGATTGGAAAACAATCGATTGTGCCAACTTGACAATCGATTGTCGTAGCACAAAATCAGCAATTCTTAATTGGAAATTAGGCAACGGTTATGCATGCTTTTGACACTATAAATACATCTTCAAATCAGTCTTCTAAACACAACAACTGATCATATCATGCTAAAGCTTGCATACTCTCTTATTCATCATTTTCTATTCATTACATAAGTTTTTAAGAGCCAAATTCTTGACGAAAGTTGTTGCGTTCTTGAGCGTATTTATTTTACTCATATCTACTCTTGAGGAGAGTCTTGTTTTGAGTGCAAAGTGTTTTTATACACTTGAAGGGAAGTGTTAATCCCTTGTATTGTAAGAAGGAACGTTGTGATTCCTTTGGTTGAAGTCTTGAAGTGTTGTATCTTCGAGCAAAGGTTGTTGAGGCTTGTGTGACTCAAGTTCTCAGTTTGTAACGGTTTGTTAAGCACCCGTAAGCTTAACGAAGTTAGTGGAAATCTCGAGAGAGTCTCTGGGGGACTGGACTAGCCACGGGTTGTGGTGAACCAGGATACATCGGTGCGTTCGTTCCTTATTATTTACTTATCGCACTTATTTCATTCCTGCAATTTTTAAATTCCGCAAGTTTACGCTGTTTTTTATTATAACGCTATTCACCCCCCTCTAGCGTTAAGCGTATATTCTAACAATACCAATTTGTTGGTCTCAAGTATTTCACACAGTGATATAACTGACATATTGAGAAATCTAAAATATAGAAAAGAAAAGCAGTAATATAAGAACATATTTGCATATATCATAAAGACATGAACTTTTATCTAAATGATATTTCCACTAATTATTTTAAACTATTTACCCTCATTATAGTTTACGAAATCTTTATTCCTTTTAGTGGAGTAAAGGAATCCTTTAACAATATGTATGAGCCCCTTGGTAATCAAGTCGTTTCTCACTTATATTTTAAAGGTAGGTACTCTTACCAATTGTATCCCCATACAATTTCCTTAAATAGCTCTATGTCAAATAGTCCCCTGGTAGTCAGGTCGTTCCTATTGGTATAGTTGAGTTCAACCATCATGATTGCAAAGAACTTATTAAATTTTATACTCCTCCTGGTAGTCCAGGCGTTTAGTGTAAAATTGAATAATTCTTTCAGTCCATACATCTAATGCAATAAATAATTTTAACATATTTTCGAACTATAAGTCTCCTGGTAGTCAGGCCGCTCCTTATAAATAAGAAGTAAGTAAAATTAATTACCTTGATGGATAGCTTTATAATAAAATATCTTATATTTTATTATTTAAGAACTCAAATTTTAGTAAGAGGGAATTGTTACAAAAACAATTTTTAATAACATGAAGATCGAATCTTTATAGCATGTGAATTTTGTTCAAGTTGTCTACATGCTTAGTCCTAAATTAATTTACATCATATGTAATAAATAATTCAAAATTATGTAATGAACAAGCACATGGCATAAAACAAAATTCAACATCCTCTAACATATTTATCTTATATATCACATAAAAAGAATTCATGCTAGAAAATTATTATTAATTAACATCTCATGAACTAATAACAATTAAATTAATAATAGAATCATTTAACCTATTATAGATTCCCGTTGTATCTAATGCAAAATTTTAAATTGAAGTTATGAACGATCACAATAGTTATATGAATGCATATTTTATCCGCAATAAAATAATATCAACATTCAAACGATTTAACTATTGCACAAGACACATCTATTATGGTTTGAACGCTTCAAATATAATATTAAAATATTTCGTAAATAGATTTTAGACACATTAAACCACGGCTCTGATACCACTGAAGGATTGCGTATAGGGTGTTCGTAACAGCAGCGGAAGACAATTACAATCCTTGGTAGATTTTTTCATGTTTAAAATTTATTTACGTGTCAAAGATAGGATCTAAGACGTACCTGGTGAAGAGATTCTCGTTTCAAAATTCTTCGATAGTGCGAAGACTCTATGTGTATCCACACCGAGACCGATCCTTGCTATCAACTCTTTGATCAATGAAACCCGTGAACAAATTGAACGAAGAATATTGTGTTGAAATTTTTCTCAAAAATCTCAACTCAAATTAGAAGAACAAGAAACACTTTTCTTACAATTGTATTTTCTCTCTTGGCTTTGTATTGCATCCTCACTTTCACAAAGTAGGGTTTCTTTTCAAGAAAAATTGAAAAACAAAAACTTTGCAAATTTTCTCCATCACCCTTTATATAGCATCACTTACAAACCCTTTTCCGATTTAGTTGAGGTAATAATTTTCCTAAGATAAAAGTTTATTCCATAAATAAATTTATCTGGAAAATTAGAATCACGTTACCAAAAGTAACATGACTGCCGAAGGAAAAAATTATGATACTTAGTAATTGGAATTTCATGCTTGTTTGTCCAATTCAACATTGGACTTTCACGTCAATTCCAATTCCAAATTGGAGAACAAACTAATATTATATACATAACATTTATATAAATCAACACTAATTTGTTTTTATATATATCACATATATATTTCAATCAAGAAATATTATTTAATCCAAATAGAAACTTCAATTTATTCACAATATTAATTATTATCTTTGTGCTAGCAAAGAATATAATAATATTTTATTTGGACTAATAACTAAATTTATTTGACTAATTAAATTCTTTAAGTTAATTATCAAATAATAAGTTAATTAATCCTTTAGCAAAGATCAGAACACTCGTTAGTGTGCGACACCATAGGTTCAATACTAAACCGGTAGTAAATTGATCATATCAATATACTAATCAAGGGTGGCGTCTAGCAATACTCCTTAACGACCAGATAGCATGAAGTATACAATTTACTCTCAAGAACCAGTAGAAGAATAATGTAGTAATTCCTTCTGTCCTTATAGCTCTGGATCACCCTAGGATATGGTTCAACTGTCAAATCCTAATAGGCGATCAATTATGTGGTCACGTCAAATATAATCGACCATTGAATGACCTAAGAAACTCATTTCTTCTTTCATTCAATTGCCCTGGCCAAGGTCTTAGTTTGGTCGTTTATAATTCATGACAACATGGAGCTTAAACTCATTACCAAGAGTTGACAGATTCCGTCTTGATCAATCACTAATTCTACAAGTATTTAATCATACCCAATATCCTTTCAACTATCGCCCTAGGGCCATAGGTGTCTAGTATAAAAGCACAATAAATAACTTGTCAATTACTGTGACGATCTCAAGTCAAAGGAAACGGTTACATCACATTCTTCAAGAAAATATCCTATTGACAGTTTATGGTAATTCTAACCATTAGGAATTATCCAATGAGTCGGTTCAATGATCATATCTCTATATGCATCATCTATCTATGTGATTTAGTTAATGAGATCAACTAATCGTTAACCGATAAAGACGATCACATAAATATTGATCTAACCGGATTACTAATGTCCAAATTAATAATCCTACGATCAAGAACAAATTTAGATTAAATTGTAAAAGACTTTGCTCTCATTATCATGATCTCTATCACGATGACAAATCTCAAAATTTAATCAAGAACCTTATCAAATTAATCAAATAATTATTAATAATGATAAAAGAATATCAAATGGCATATATTTTATATCAAATGAAATTCACAAAAATATGTTCAAGTTATTGATATTGAATTTAGGGCATATCTACTATATCCCTAACAGTAAGAGCACTAGATTATTCATGTCACCGATCAATTCCAAAACTGATACTAGCATATATAATTTTTTATTTTTCTTAATTTATCATTTTAGACATAAGTGCATCATGGAGGCTCAAGTCATGAGGAATGTATGTCTATCCATACGTGTGACGCACTCCTGTTTGTTTGTTTTAAAATTCTGAAAAGTAAAGAAAGGATTTTGGAGTCGGAAAAAAGAAAAAAGAAAAGAAGATAAACTGTTGGTTTGCATGAAAGTTACACGTGGATATGCGTGGCAAACTTTAGTAATGTGAAGGGTTCTATGCTAGTTTCCATATTCAAGTTCTATCGCCATAAACATCCAATTCTATTACGTAATCGCCAAACTATTAGTAACTGTTTCTGTTTCTATAGAGCATAATATATACATTTTTTTTGCTTTCTGCTAAGCAACCTCCACTTTCAATCGAGAGATTATAAGTTTGAGTTTCCATAAGAGCAAGGTGAGAAATTCTTGGAGGAAAGAATGCCGGGGTCTATTTGGAAATAGCCTCTCTATCTTAGGGTAGGGTAAGATCTACGTACACACTACCCTCCCCAGACCTCACTAAGTGAGATTATACTGGGTTGTTATTGTTGTTGGTGAACACTTTTTCATAACCTTTTTTTGTTTTAATATTCATGTACTTTTATTTTATGTAAACTCTTTTCTTTTTCAAACTTTCAAAAAGATTTACGCTTTCTCTATTAACTTTCCAGATTAATCTTTAAGCATTCAAATTCATTTAACTATCCCATGTTAAATTTTCAAGTGGAATGTTTCCATCAAACTAATATTTCAACTATTATTCCAACTATTATTGTATTATTGGACACAAAATTTAAGAAATAAATGGAACTTTCAATACATAAGTTAATACCAAAAGTATCAAAATTGCTCCCACTACTATCAACAATTAAATGTGTGGTGTACAGAGTTACACATCTTTGTCTTTCTCTCCTAGAAAAGAATGAAATTTTATATCAAGTGAATCCATAAAAGTTATTTTATTGAGAATGATAATACTAGATAGTTTCTATTCGAGAATATGTTATTTTTCTATACAGATTAAAAAAGAGTGTCACACAAAATTGTTAATTTTACTTATGGTCACTCAACTATATTTCAATTTCATTAAAGTTACTCAATTATTCTTTGTCACTTAAAAGTGACTAAACTTTCATATTCTTACTTAAAAGTCATTTTGGCTCAAACTCCTATCATAAATATGACATCGCATAAAATTTAATGAGAAAAATCCTAAAATAAATGCCACATAAGGTCAAATGGACCATACTCACTTTAGTTCCATTTCTCCCTTAATGTGATTTGACTCATAACCTAAAGAGTTTCAACAGGGGGGAAAATACACCCCTAATAAAATTAGGTCTTGTGATTTTTTGTGGGGTTTTTATCGTACAAATACAATATTCTTTTGGTCTAAACAATTGCAATAGGTTGTTTGTAATTGCATGTTCATTGTGAAAATAGACTCTGGTTCCTTGTGATTATTCCTATATGCTTATGATACATTAATATGTTATGTAAGATGAATATACTACTATTTTAATTTTACTAGAAAATTATAAAATGTTATGTGAGTTGGATACATAGAATATTTTTAGTATAGAATAATTATAAATGGTCATTGTATAACAGAAAATGCAAGAATTTTGTATTACAGGACAATCATTTTAATCTAATGTGAAATTTAATATTATTATTTTTATTGAAAGTATTTGGGTTATGGGTCAAATCACATTAAGGAAAAAATGGATCTAAAGTGGGTATGATCCGTTTAAGCTTATGTGACATTTATTTTTGAATTTTTCTCATTAAATTTTACGCCATGTCATATTTATAGTAGGAGTTTGAGCCAAAATGACTTTTAAGTGAGAATGTAAATTTTATTTATTTTTAAGTGACAAAAATAGTGACTTTAATGAAATTGAAAGATAGTTAAGTGGCATTCAGCGAAAGAGTATTTTGTATTTATCACTTATCTAATATGTAAACATTATGATCATCAAAACAAAACGCGATAAAAAAAAAGGTACTCTATCTATTACTCCTACTATGTTTAATATGTCATTTTTTGTGGGATATATTCCAAAAAAATTGATACCTTTTTGTATTTAGAAATTCACCAAGTTTAAACTTCATATTTTGCCCTTTATAACATGCTCTTATAGCCATATAAATATCTAAGTTCATAAGTTCAAGGAGAATTTTTTTCATTATACCCGATCAAACACCGATATATATATAAAATAAAAGATAGAGAGTAAAATTTTGCGACTATATGTTATTATTTGTTTTCCATGCACTTATTGAACTGTTAGCATTCTAAGTGTTTCTTGAAAAAGCTTTTCCATGGTGTGTCATGGAAAGTCTTGCAATCTAACACAAAAAGAAATTAGGTTTCCAGTAATCAGCTTCTTTGTTGAAAACTCAAATTTAGTTTAACCCTTCTCCGAGTTAATAATTCTTGTTAGAATTTGATGACAAAAATTTAAAAATTATAAAGAGCAGTAAATATTGAATGAGGAAGCTTCAAGTCCTGGTCTGTGTCATTTATCTTATTCTGGCTGAATTTGGAGGCCCTAACCCAGCTGGCTTGGTGTATTGTTGGAGGATCATCTCTAGCGATATGGTGTTGATATCTGATGTGGTGACTTTCTCCATTTGACCTTGTACATGCAGATAATAGGAATTGGTTTAGTATTAATGATGCCAATAATTGGGAATTTGTCTGATGTCTATGGAAGGAAAGCTTTGCTCACAATCCCCGTTACTCTGTCCATCATTCCCCCAGGTTCTTCGTCATTCTTCATTCTTGCTGTTTCTGCAGCAGTTTCTTTATAATAAATATCATCACAATTGGCAGTCATATTGGTATATAGGAGGACCAAGAACTTTTACTATGTGTACTATGTGCTCCGGACACTCACTGGCATGATATGTGATGGTGCTATTCAGTGTGTGGCCCTTGCTTATGTGGTAATTATTTTCTTCACTGCATTCTATTTCCCTTGGTCAAGGCAAATCCATTAGAGGTTGATTTGTGACATTTGTTCTTGAAATGGATATTACTACCATTGAATCAAGTCTCTAAAAAGGCCTGCCTGAAGAATTCATCTCTAAGACTTAGCAGATAAAAATAAGTTAAATCGGCCAGATTGTACGTACGTGGAGAAAAAAAATGTTATATATGTAGTAGGTCGCAGTAAAAAATAACTGGACAAAATCAAGTGCATCATATGTCATGGAAACTAATGTGTACCTATGTTTTCTACTTTACCCAATCTACATCAAGTCTTACCTGACAATGTTACGATGAAGACTTTTTCTCAATATTTTGTTTCTGCCCTTTCAGGCAGACAATATGTCACGAGCAAAGCGTGCCTCTGCTATTGGAATTTTGGCTGGTGTTGGATCTGCTGCATTTGTCTGTGGAACCTTAGCTGATCACTTTCTCTCCATTTCTCAGATATTTCTGGTCCTCCTCTAAATTTTTAAGTCCTCATGTTTAGCTTGGTTGTCTTTGGGAATCTAGTTCTGGTTAGTCTTACCTTATGCTACTCTTTATTGATAAAGGTAGCAGCAATTGCATCAACAGTTGCTGCTGTATACATGCATTTTTTTTAGAGGATACAGCTTGCTTTGAAGATTCTATTGAGCAGCCAATTTTGAAAAGTGAATTGGAAAATGACGAATTTGATTGCGAGACAGCAAAGAATATAAAGGTGTTCAAGAAAGTTCCATCCCTGAAGGATTCATTTGCTTTCTTAAGAAGAGGTAAGATAGTACGCGATTATATCATCATTTCTTCCATCAATAGAAGCGCTATTAGGTGTTGAGTCGTCTAGCTAAACATTAACTGTTAAGAGACATATGAAGCTAAAAATCCCTCGGCCAGAGTCATATATTCAACCCAAATCTCCCGTGACCTTCTTTCCAAAGGAGCAGGTTTGATATAGAGACTCAGTTTCTGCAAGAACTAAAGATTTTGTACCATATCCCGTTCCATTTTAGCTTCCATCTTCGGTGTTATCTGCATTAGGATATATGTTGCGGGTACTCTGAAAAAAAAAAGTATTCCTTTAGGCTTAGTCTGTTTTCAATTAACTTTGCCATCATTCATTAAAGTATAGAACCATGTGAAGAAATATGATGGCAATTGTTGGCTGTCTTGTTGCAGTGCTACATTTTCACTTGCAGCATCTGTTTCTTTCTTGAATAGTCTTGCAGAAGGTGGAGAACAAGCTCCCTTTCAGGTATTTTTTCTTTTTACTTTCGTAAGTGTTAGTTGGTGATTCATTGATGAAAGGGAAGGTATTGGGTAAATAAGTCCTCCGAAACTTTGACATGTTGAAAACTGGTTCATCCCGAGATAAGCTTGGGTACATGATAATATGAAGCTTCATGAGCAAGGGAAGCTTCTGATGGCAAAACTAACTTTCTTCAACCATTAACTTGATAGCGTCTTTACTTATTCCTGCAGTATTTCTTAAAGGCTCGATTTCACTTCAAGAAAGATAACTTTGCTGATGTGATGCTTATAGCCAACATTTGCTCTGCAAGTTCTCAGGTATTTGTCATTAAGTTTTTTGTCATTATTTCTTCCTCAGCTTCATATGGTTATATTTTGTGTATTAACTTTTGGAAGTTCGCAAAATCATGCAGTTGCTCCTCATGCCTATGTTGGCTCCTCTTATAGGAGAGGAGGTTCTGCTATGCTTAGGACTGACCGCTGGATTTACAAACGTATGTGAACACTTAACATGTACTTTTTCAGGAATTTTGTGATCAAGTCACCCTCATGATCCAATGCTTACTATGGAATACACTAAGCACATAGGCATAGATTTGATCCGCCCTCCTTTAGAGGAGGGCAAATACTAATTTTCAGTCTGTTTTTACCTAATTCTGCAGCTGCTTATTGACAGTATAGCACGGTCAATTTGGGTAAGCGTTCAAACATTGTGCTCCAATTTTCTATTTGTGAATTCATGCTTCAAGCATGTTGACTCCATAATGGCATGATTTTCAGATCCCTTATACTGCTGCATTGCTGCCTATTTTCACCTCCCTTGTGAAACCCTCTGCGAGTTTTTCAGGCGTACATTCACTTTGTCGTTTTCTTTCCTCTATTTATGATGGTTGATGGATGTTTTGTAATGTGTGGCTTCAAAGCATTGTCTCAAAACAAATTGGGCCTAATGAACAGGTAACTAGTTGCAGTAATCTGAGAATCATACTCATTAATGGGTGGATATACACCAAGCTGACATCAAATTTTACTAAAAATGCATTCTGACACGTATCAATGTTTCTTGTTCTCCTACTAGGGAATTGCTCAAGGTTGCATTTCAAGTATAAGTTCTGTAGCTAACGTTCTCTCCCCATTAATGTATAGTCCTGTAACAGGTAAATCAAAGTGCTATGTGCACTATAGCAAAATATTTTCTATCTCCATATGAACCTAACACTTACCATTTGGTTTTCCAGCCTTGTTCCTTTCAGAGAAAGCTCCTTTTCCATACCCTGGCTTTAGCATCCTGTGCATTGGCCTTGCTTGGGTAAGTACATTTATAAACAAGCCAATGATTTCAATCTGAAAATTACTTTGTGAGTGGGGATGTTTCCTATCGAGAGCTATTTAACAACCCAAAAACTGGCTGTGATTTTCCAGTTTCTAAGTCTATTTATCGGATAGCGCGGGTGAATTTTGTGTTTTCCGTGTGTGCAGTTGATAGCCATTATTCCCAGTGCAATGATAAAGACAATTCCTCTCATCTCAAGACAGTAACAACAGCAATAGTATGTATAACTTTGTGTGGGATGAAAAGCCAAAGATGAGAACATCCCTTTTGCCACTTCTTGCAGAATCGCTTGGAATGCGCTTTCTCTCATTGTGCTCAGGTTCGCTATAGTGAATATTGTTTTCGTCAACTATAGTTGTTGTAATCGCTCCACTTCAATGAATATTTTTTTTTAATCAGCTATTGCTATCCTAGTTACACCAGCTAAATTACTACCAGATGTTATGATTTCTCATAACAGGTCTCTTTGGTTTTCTTGTTGACTGGCACAGCAAATACACGTGATTTATGAAGAGAAAATGATCAAAATGGTCCTTAATGTATGGAGTTTGGACTATTCTAGTACTTAACATATATCGCCTAAAGAAATAGTCTGTAATATATTATACAAAAGGTGGACATTATTGGTCCTAAACCCTAAAATTAATGGAAGAAGTCGCAGAATCCGTTAAACTAACAGGATGAGTGACTGTGCTTTTTGAAAAACAGTTTTTTGGAGTTTTTTAAATTTTCAAAATGCATTGTCAAGTGAAATTGAAAATTTTATGAGCAAAACGCTGATTTCGAAAAAAAGTTAAAAGTGTTTTGGGAAAAAGGAAAAAAAAAGTTTATGTCCAAACGAGCTCTAAGTTTACATCATTAAATGCTTAACTACTTAAAGATTCCTTCTGTATTGATGGGACTCCAAATTTTTACATCTTTTTTAGCTGCAAAAAGAAGATGTGTCCTGCACTAATCTTATTCAGCCAACCATTGCCTTAGGAATAGGTTGTTTGCCTTAGGAATAGGTTGTTTGTTGATGTCCATATCCAAGGAGAGGTGCCATGGTGTATGCAGTTTGCTGATGACATTGTCCTAATTGACGAGACAAGGGCAGGTGTTAACAAGAGATTGGAAGTTTGGAGACAGACTCTCGAGTCTAAGGGTTTCAAATTGAGCAGGTCTAAGACAGAGTACATAGAATGCAAGTTTAGCACTGAATCGGGGGATGGAGGCAGGGAAGTGAGGCTTGGGTCACAGTTTGTCTCCAAGAGAGCTAGCTTCAAGTACCTTGGGTCGGTGATTCAGGGGATGGAGAGATCGACGAAGACGTCACTCACCGCATAGGGGCGGGATGGATGAAATGGAGGCTCGCATCTGGAGTCTTGTGCGATAAGAAAGTGCCATCGATAATCAAAGGTAAGTTTTATAGAGTTGTTGTTAGACCGGCTATGTTGTATGGGGCAGAGTGTTGGCCGGTTAAGAACTCCCATATCCAGAGGTTGAAAGTAGCTGAGACGTGGATGCTGAGGCGGATGTGCGGGTGCACTCGGATAGACAAGATCAAGAATGCAGATATTCGGAGGAAGGTGGGTGTCGCCCCTGTGGATGACAAGATGAGGGAAGCGAGAATCAGATGGTTTGGGCACGTGCAGAGGAGAAGCATCGATGCTCCGGTTAGAAGGTGCGAGCGGTTGGCCGTGGTGGGTATGAGGAGAGGTAGAGGGAGACCTAAGAAGTATTGGGGAGAGGTGATCAGGCAGGACATGGTCCGTCTGCAGATTTCCGAGGACATGACCCTCGATAGGAAGGCATGGAGGACAAGCATTAGAGTTGTAGAATAGGGGTAGTGGTGCTTCCCTTCCTGCATATCGGGGGTGAGGCGGGTTGGATTTGGGTTGATCTTAGATGGCCGGTGGTTTATGTCGAACCCACATTATTCTTATTGTTTATCTTAGATTTAGACTCTGGTTATCGTTATTGCATGTCTTTCATCTTTTGATTTTTATTTCTATACTTATTTATGCTTCTGTTACTTTAATGGTTTTACTGGATTAATGAATTCCCTTTTCTTTTCTTTTCTTGTTTTCCTCTATTTCAGTCGTTCTGAGCCGAGGGTCTATCGGAAACAGCCTCTCTGCCCTACCAGGGCAGGGATAAGGTCTGCATACACATTACCCTCCTCAGACCCCACTATGTGGGATTTTACTGGGTAGTTGTTGTTGTTGTTATTGCCTTAGGAATAGGAAATGGAATTTATCTCAGAGATGCAGATGTAAACCTATAAGAACTGAAATCCTTACAGTTGCTCTTTAGAAGAGGGGATGAGCTATCCATGAATTAGCGTACACATAATTTCTCTCACTCATAAATCTGTGCACGAGGTCGTTTGGAGGCAATTGGTATTGAACAAGCATAAAAAGTTTTCTTTTACTGTTTACCCTGGTAAGTTTTAACAGATCCTTTGAGGGGAAC
The DNA here is from genome assembly GCA_034376525.1 of Nicotiana benthamiana. Classification (NCBI taxonomy): domain Eukaryota; kingdom Viridiplantae; phylum Streptophyta; class Magnoliopsida; order Solanales; family Solanaceae; genus Nicotiana; species Nicotiana benthamiana. The sequence continues at coordinate 130,241,896 of CM067329.1, read as the reverse complement.
AGTCAGTTTTTGAGGTTGAGGGCCGAAATTGTCTGCTTTTCGTATACATCAAGGACTAATTATTTTAGTATATATCAAGAACTAAAATAGTCCAATCCCTACACATAAGGGACCATTTAATTACTCAGTTCCCCAATTTATGAACCACAAAGCTAAAACACACAAAAGGAACCCTCTAAGAAAAGATTGAAGTAACTGATCCACAAAAAGCTCCATCACTTTTGTCCAAATCAGAAACACATTGCAAATGTACTCTTGCCTTTGCAAAACTTATTACCTCAAGCTTTAGCAGGTTACAGTGTTGGAACTTGATTGAGACTTAGAGTTGACATAAAAACCTGAACTAAAGATATATATATATATATATATATATATATATATATATATATATATATATCTTTAGCCAGCATGTTCAGTTCTCCACTGGCTTCATCCCAAGAGTTCATCCAGTTCCTCACATCCACGTTATATGATTGCTTGTGCAAAATGTGCGAAGTGCAAGTCAATAATCTATCTGTAAACAGTACGACCTTATACAGGAACACCACCTTGTTTGCTGATGAGCAGATTGACAAGCTAACTGCAAAGAATGTAAATCTCTTTATGCATTCAAGTCTGGTTACAGAAACTGGGATAGAATACCAGAAGTAAAGTATCAGCACGAATCTCCTGAAGTGGACCCACCTCTCTTATTGGCTCTTTTGGTAAATCAAATATAGCACTAGACCATGCTAATATTTAAGAAAGCAGCAAACTCACACTTTCTGTTTTCAGGTTGCTAGAATCTATCATTAGTGCAATTTTAGAATATTTAAACATTTTGTCGCTACAGTAGAAATCTCTCTGTAGTAGGATGTTTTAAGAACTGCAATGCAGCTAGTGGGCTTTTCTGTTTGAACATAAACGCTGTTCTTTTTTTAGGCTTATATAAAGTAAAACACAAGCTTCTTACAGTACCATCTTCAACATAAACCTTTTCCCAAATGTAGATAGGCTATTAATTTAGCAGTTGGCAGAAAGTGTACATAAAATAGAAATCATACTGTCATGATAGCCACATAACTTATCTGAGCAAAATGAGCTATGTATCAGCCGAATTGAAGAACCATCAAAATGACCAGCGACTCAATCATAGCGAATTTCAGCAATTCGACGATGAGCTCCCTTAATTAGGTACATGTAGCGTATCAACCTTTGACAGCGCATAATATCCAAATACTCAAGTCTTGAATCACCAGTAACAAGGGTTAGCAGATCTTTGTCACCAATACTTGAATCAGAAAGGTTTAAAAGTTTCAAACTTGGGAAGCATTTAACGAGGCTGAATGAGAATAACAGAATTCCATTTCGTCTAATGCCTCTGATATTAGGACAGTGGATCCCCATATTTTCTAAAATCAAGGGGATCATGTATGGTGAATCAGAGAAGTCGACAAGTTCCAGATTGGGACAGCTACGTACAACTTCCAATAAGACTTCTTCAGAGGCATTGAAGGATCCATGAAATGATAGGTGCTTCAGATAAGGACATCTGTGAAAAACCAATACAAACATTAGAAATCTTATGGATTGAGCAAATCCAGCAAGGGTAAAATGTTGAAGAAATCTCTGTTTAAGTTTTGTTCAAGTGATCCGCATCACACATTACAACAACTTATCAAAAGTAACTAATAGGTTCTTGAAAAGCCTCACCACCATCAACAATTATCTGTTTGTTTCAAGGAGGAAAATTGGATCACTGTGAGGAGATGTGTTGCATACTTAAAGGGAAATGGACCGCTTATTCCCACGCGTGGGGTCTGGGGAGGGTAGTGTGTACGCAGAATTACTCTACTCTATAAAGGCAGATAGTTTCCGACAGACCCTCGGCAACCATCTCTTTTATGTATCCTTGTTTTATCCTTCACTAGACTTTGGAGGTCATTCATACAAAACCATCTCATATAGTCAAAGTAGATGTATATTTTTGGACATTTACCGAAAGTATTTCGAAGTGCTATCCACACAGTTCAAGATGGAGCTAGTTAAGTCAAGGGACAATTTGCTAACGCAAGGTATGAGTGCCTCCAAAATAAAAGGGATGGCAAAGATTAAAATTATTTTTGTACGGAGGAGATATAAATTTGTACCTTTATCCTACTTAAAATAAATAAATTTAAAATGCACTATCTCGATCAATTTATTAAGCTTTTCAGTTGAGTCGGTCCATACATATTACATAACAACATGATATTAGAGCAAAACAAGAATTAGCACGTAAATTTGGACAAGTTAGAATGAGTGAATAAAATGCCAAATATTTGAATAACTCTTTATATATAAATAACTCAAACAATTAGTTTAGGCAGATAATTTAAAATGAAAATAAGAGGGCTTACGATCGAGCGATGAGGGAAAGAAGGGCGTCATCATTGGGAGGGCCATCAAGAGAAGTGAGAAAAGGGAAGAAATAAACAGAGGTTACGGCGGCTCCACCATCAGCTTTAGTCATGAGGATTGAAGGCCGAGAACTCCACTTTGAGGATCGCTGCTGCGTCTACCATCAAAAGGGTCCAAAAAAGCTGCGTCGTAAGGGAAGGAAGATTTAACGAAGGCATCGACAGCAGCAGCAGAGGAAGACAGCGACGGCGGCGGATGAAATGAGTAGTAAGAGTCGGTAATGAAGGAGGCCCAACAATGAGGATGGCGAGAGGAGCTACACCATGATTTGCAGACAAAGGGGAGATTGCAGAGACGATCTTTGAGGGAGGATTTGGAGAATATATTGACAAGAGCTGTGCTTGGTAGATTATCCCATGGCCTTTGCCTTTGATGCTGCATCGTCTTCACTCCAGTCTCTTTTGACTGATGCGGTTGCTGCTTGATTCGTCAATTGGAGGTGAGGGATGGTTAAAACTGAAAAGTAAGTAAGAGGGAGGGCGGAGGACTCACTGTTAATGAGGTTTTAAACCAAGTACATCTTCCAGTATATCAATGTACATAAAGTTTCTTATAGTTTGGTTAGCTAAGTTGGAAAACTAACTTATGTTTAAAAATACTTTTTGAAAATTTATTTTTAGAGAAAAATAGTTTATGTTTGATTAATCAATTTAAAAAGCACTTTTGAGCAATAATTTATGTTTGGTCAAATTTAAAAAAAATTTTAAAATATCAAATTATGATTAAGGACATAAAAATATTTCATTAATAGTTAAAAAACAATTACCCACTATAGTCCCACAAAGTCGGGTCTGGGGAGGGTAATATGTAGACGAGCCTTAACCCTACCCGAAAGGGCAGAGAGGTTGTTTCCAATGGACCCTCGGCTCAGTGAAGGAAAGGAAAAATAAAAACAAAAACAAAAACAAAGGAGCATTAGTAACTCCAGCAGAAATAGCGTAAATAATTATCTGAACATAAGAAACATAAATAAAATAGCATGCAATAATATCATACAGTAACTACCATAAATAACTATCATAAGGGAGACACAATCCAAAACACAAATCATCTATGGATAGCCCTGCCAAGCCTCACCCAACCCAGGGTGAGGCGTACGAAAAACTCTAGTAGCCCCTATCTTACAACCCTGATACTAGACCTCCAGACTTTCCTATCAAGGGCCATGTCCTTGGAAACCCGCATTCTAGCCATGTCATGCCTAATCACCTCTCCCCAATACTTCTTAGGCCTCCCTCTGCCTCGCCGAACATCGACAATCGCCAGCCGCTCACAACTTCTTACCGGGGCATCAGGACTTCTCCTCTGCACATGCCCGAACCACCTCAGCCTCGCTTCTCGCATCTTCTCATCCACCGGGGCCACCCCCACCTTCTCTCGAATAACTTCATTCTTAATCTTATCTCACCTGGTGAGCCCGCACATCCACCTAAGCATCCTCATCTCCGCAACCTTCATTCTCTGAACAAGAGAGTTCTTCACGGGCCAGCACTCCGCCCCATACAACATTGCAGGTCTAACCACAGCTCTATAAAATTTCCCGTTGAGTTTATGTGGAACTTTCTTGTCACACAGGACTCCTGATGCAAGCCTCCACTTTGACCACCTCGCTCCTATGCGATGAGTGATGTCCCCATCAATATCTCCGCCCCCCTGAAACACCGACCCAAGATATCGGACACTGTCCCTCTTGGCGATGACCTGAGATCCAATCATCACGTCCCTGCCTACTTCGCTCGGCTCTGCGCTAAACTTGCACTCCAGGTATTCTGTCTTAGATCTGCTTATTCTGAAACCTTTAGACTCGAGAGTCTGTCTCCATATCTCTAACCTCTCAATAACACCGACCATCGTCTCATCTATCAAGACTATGTCATCAGCAAATAGCATACACCAAGGCACATCCCCTTGAATATGTCGGGTTAGAGCATCCATCACCAAGGCAAACAAGAGAGGGCTAAGCGACGATCCTTGATGGAGCCCCATAACCACTGGAAAATGGTCTGAGTCGCCACCCACCGTCCTAACCCTAGTCTTAGCTCCATCATACATGTCCTTCATTAATAGTTATTAAAGATAATAAGGAAGTTATTAATATTATTTAAGTAAAATATAAAAATAAAATTAAATGTACTTTATTCTTTCAAGATGATTTATATTAAAAACTTATCAACAAAAATGAAAAATCATCCAAAATTATTATATAATTATTTAATAGTGTAAACTAAGTAATGTTATTTCAGTATATACAATATTTTGCCAAAGGTATTTTTAGTAGGAAGAAAATTCAAATTTTCTTCTGCTTCTGCTCTATTCCAAAAGCACTTTTTCTTCTCCAAAAATCTTAGCTAAACATCTCAGTTACGAAAAAATACACTTTTTTGTAGAAAAAAAAACACTTTTGATCTTGTGAGAAGCTTGACCAAATAGGCTATTAGACAAAATCATAAATATATACATAAATATAAACCAAAACGAAAACATTTTCATTAACTTTATACATTGAAAATGTTAGATATTGTGAGAGAGTATTTCAAATATAAGATTGCATGTTGGATAGATAGTCAAATATTGTAGATAGAAGGCGTGATCTCATGGATGCATTGTTGACTTATGTGCCTAGCTTTTTTGTATATATTCTCGATGTAATTTATCATTTTAAGTATGAAGTGAAATATACTTACATGATTCACATGGTATCAGAGTCTTTACGATACCGATAGAGACTCATACTTTTTTCAGTTGCTTTTTTCGGCAGTCACTACTCCTGGTCAGATCTTGTTACCCTCTGACTCCCGACTCCATTAGTTGTCTCCTTTCCTGGCCATATCATGTTTCCACAATTTTGAGTTCAGAAAGAAAGGCATCAATCTTGCCATTTTTGCAACACATTAAGAAATTTATCAATCCATTTTTCTTCTACATCAAATTATTATTTTGGCTTATTCTGGATTCTAGTGGAAGCTATTTGCAATATATTATTTTTTCCTATTTGATCTTTCCAAAATTAGAATCTCAAAAATGTCGAAGCAAGATGATTCTTCACTGACAGGTGAGTCATCTGCAGCAGAGAAGTCAAACAATTTTTCTCTTCAATTTCAAATTCTTCCACTATTACTACTGTTAAATTATAAGGTAGTAATAATTACTCACCATGGTCATATTCAGTTGAGATGTGGTTCTTGGAACAGGGATATAAGGATCACTTAGTCAAAAATACTAGTGAAATTAGCACTAGTGAAAAGACTAAGTGAACCCGAATTGATGCACAATTATGTAACCTTTTATGGAACTCTTTGGATCCTAAATTACTCTACTTGTTTTAATCTTGTAAAACTTGCTATAAAGTTTGGACTAAAGATAAAGTTTTGTATGTGAACGATATACAAAGTAGTTACAGATTTAGTCCAACTTTAGCAAAACAATCAAGATATGGCGAGTTATTTAGGATAAATAGATACCTTGAAAGATCAATTTGACTCACTCATGCCATTTACTACAAGAGTCACCACCTAGGAGCAACAAAGAGATAATTATTTATGGTTTTGGCACTGAAAGGACTTCGATCTGATCTCAGCCTTGTAAAGGATCAGAACTTGGCAAGCTTAGTAGTTCCTTTATTAATTGAGGTTTCAACTCGACTATTGCGTATTGGAACAAAATAACTTGATACTAATAATATGAAACATCTGTATTAGCCATGCAAAATGAAAATCCACAGGAAAAAAATGTCTCTCAAAGAGGAAAACGTAAAACCACCCGACCCTACTGCAATTATTGCCACAAGCTAGGCCATACTCGACAAACTTGTTGGAAACTGCATAGTTGACCATCACGTACAAACAATCACAGTACAGCCCACATGGTTCAAAATGGTGGTGAAATAGATGATCCACATGATGATTTTATTACTTTATCTGGGTGGATTATAGTGATTACCTGCAGTATCAAGCGGCTAAACAACAATCACTCTCATCTGGCACCTCAAAAACTGGTAATTCCTTTGCTTGTCAGAGCAGGTCTTCACCCAATTGCTCATGGATACTGGACTCTGGTGCATCTGACCATATCTCTGGTAATCAGAATCTTTTTTCAAACCTTATTCCTTCCTCAACCCTCTCTACGGTTACCCTTGCTAATGGCTCGTGAACTGCAATAAAAGGAATATGAGAAGTGTAACTTCTTCCCTCTATCTCTTTAAACTCAGTTTTATTTGCTCCAGAATGCCCATTCAATTTGATTTCCATTAGTAAATTAACCAAAATTCTTAATTGTTCTATCACTTTTTTTTGCTAACTCTGTTGTTGTGCAGCACTGGAAAATAGGGAAGACGATTGGAACAAAATATGAGCCACAAACACTATATCATATGTCCAGATCACAACCACCAGTTGCCTTCACTTTTGTTGCATTAGCTGATCTACTCCACAGTTGTTTAGGCCACCCAAGTCCCGCAAAACTTCAAAAATTAATTCCTAATCTTTCCACATTATCTTCTTTTGAATGTGAATCTTGTCAACTTGGGAAACACACTCACACTTCGTTTCCTAAAACAGTCAACAATAGGGCTTCATCTATGTTTGACATTGTTCACTCATATGTTTGTGGTCCTAGTCGTATTGTTTCAAGTTTAGGATTCCAGTATTTTGTTACCTTTATTGATAACTTCTCCCGTTGCACATGGGTATTTCGAATGAAAAATCATTCTAAATTGTTTTCTATTTTTCGAAACTTTTGCGTTGAGGTAAATAATCAATTTGATATTTCAGTAAAGGTATTACGTAGTGACAATGCAAAAGAGTATTTATCATCCCCCTTCACTAGTTTCATGTCATCTCAAGGAATCACTCATCAGACTTCTTGTGCATATACTCTTCAACAAAATAGAGTCGACGAACCTAAAAAGGCATCTTAGATCAAATTCCAAAAGTTCTTTACATTATTTCTTTGAAAATTGAAGATGATTTGGATTTATGCCTGAATGACTGGCTTTTGTTGGATTGATATTTCATTCTTTTTGAAAGGGAGCTCGATAAAAAACTCTTCGTTCTTCCTAACGGGCTTTTTCCTTTCTTCATAATATCCTTGCGAGATTCAACACATGAATGCTCAATGAGGTTTTGTTCAATCTTCTTGTTTTTTTCGTCGTTGGTGATTTGAAATAGCCTTAGATTGGTTGATAGATGGTTCCAAAAAGAGTAGGAGTAGGAGGATCATTTAAAACTTTATATTGAAATTTGGACATGACATGACCTAATCTTCCACATTTCTTACATAAGAAATTCTCTCCTTCATAAAGAATATCCTGCTTGTAATGGACAATGAAGATAAATGGGACGACTGGAACCTCCAATGACATTTCAATACACAACCTTGCATACCTTCCTCTTAGAGTTAAGTATGTACATGCATCGATTTTAAAAAGTCTACCAATTTTGTTACCAATTTATTTTAGTATTAAACAATTAATAAACTCAGTTGGTAATTGGGGTAGACGTATCCAAACAGCTGTTTGAGAGACTCTTGCTCACGTATCTTTAAAACGGCATATAAATTCAATTGTTATTCAATTTTAAGGGTAAAACAAAATTCATGGAGTAAATTAGTAAGGATAATTTTTTCAGAAAATCTATTTTTATGTGTTTTAAACGCATTATTCTATGACGTTAATCGTAATATCCTATACTAAATATTAAATCTGGCATTAATAGCGCGTCGGAGGAATAAGTCATCTTTGTCCTCCCGAATCGCAATGCTATGAATCCTGTCGTCCACCCCAATGGCTCTTTCAAAACCCCTCAAAAAGATCCCCAAAAGAAGCTCACCATCTTCTATGCTCTCACTCTCTCATGGATTTTCTTACTCTCTTTTTTACTGCCTCCCTTCTCGCCGGCGGTGGCCTTTACTGGTTCCTTTGCATTCTTGGTTCTGCCGAGAAAAAGGGTAAACGTGCTGCCCAACTTTCCTTTGGTTCTTTAGCCAAAGAGAAAGTTCAAGAAGGTTACAAACCCGCTGCCCTAAAGAGATTATTAACACCGCCGATAAAGTCCCTGCCTTTGTTGACACTTTCTATAATCTCGTGACTGATATGTACGAGTGGGGTTGGGGTCAATCTTTTCACGCCTCGCCTTCTATCCTAGGAAAATCCCATCGAGATGCCACCCGCATGCATGAGGAAATGGCCGTTGATCTCTTGGGTGTAAAACCCGGATCCCGCATTCTCGATGCGGGCTGTGGGGTTGACGGGCCGTTGCAGACTATCGCAGCCCATTCATGTGCTAATGTAGTCGGAATTACCATTAATGAGTACCAGGTGAAACGGGCTCGAGCCCACAACAAGAAAACTGGGGTTGACTCCCTCTGCGAGGTGGTTTGTGGCAACTTTTTGGAAATGCCTTTTGCTGACAACAGTTTCGATGGAGTTTATTCCATTGAAGCCACATGTCATGCCGCTAAGCTCGAAGAAGTGTACAAAGAGATCTATCGGGTGTTAAGGCCCGGATCTTTTTACGTGTCCTACGAGTGGGTTACAACTGAATTGTACAATTCGAATGATTCGGAACACGTGGAGATAATTCAAGGGATTGAAAGGGGTGATGCATTTCCCGGGTTGAGAAGCTATAAGCACATTGGTGGTATTGCTAGGAAAGTGGGGTTCGAGGTGGTGAAGGAGAAAGATTTGGCTAAGCCACCAGCGAAGCCGTGGTCGACAAGGCTGAAGATGGGGAGGATTGCTTACTGGAGGAATCACATTTTGGTGACAGTGCTTGCATGCCTAGGTATTGCACCTAAAGGAACGGTTGATGTGCACGACATGTTGTTTGTGACCGCTGATTATTTGTCTAAAGGGGGTGACACTGGCATTTTCAGTCCTATACATATGATTCTCTGCAGAAAGCCTGAATAATTTAACATGCCATTTTCCAATGCAGTATCTAGACATTTTCGATAGAAGTTATTGGTTATTTCAGCTCTTTTTTGGGCCCTATTATATTGTTGGATTTAATTTACTGTTGTTTTCCTCTTCTTCTGTTTTTTTATAATCAATTTGTAGTTTGATGAAACTTGGAATATACCATCTTCTTCTGATATAGTTTAAGATGGTTAGTTATTTCTTGCTTATTGTTAGTATTGCAAGGTCTAAAAGCAGAAAGATCCTTTCTTTAGTTTTGTTTAAGGAGAAATTGTCGGAAGCTTGACAATACTTGCCGATTAGTTTTGAGGTTGAGATTCGGAATGTTGTTTGTTTAGCTCAAAGTTTTCATTCACTTTATAAGCATAAAACAATCAAAATAAATGGAGGGCCAATCATAGCAGATCGTAATAAATTCAAAAATCAAATGAATAAAATACAAGATACAGTAGTAATAGGTTAAAGGGAGTAGGGTGAAGATCTCTTATTAATGACATTGGTTTGGTCTGCCTCTCCATAGAGAGGTTCAACGCCTTACAGTGATATATTATCTCTTCTTTTCGAAGTAGATCTGAAGAAGAAGAAGAAGAAGCAGCCCCCTTTTAGGTTCTTTCTCTTAGTATTAATAGCTAGGAGATCTGCCAGCTAGCGCTAAGGGGTTGAGACCACATAGAGGGGATGCCCTCGTAAGGACGCCCAGGCCATGGCCTTAGTTGTCACATTAGGTAACTGCCAGATAATCTTGTTAATAAATGGCCGTACCATTTATTAATCATGAATAGGCTTTAATAAATGCGTTGGCCTCGTTCATTATCATGAAATTAAATTTTGACCCATACAGATAGTCCTCCGCTTATTGAGACTGTGCCCAGGCCGAACTCGATGAGCGGATTCCGCCAATAACCGTAGCCATTTATGCGTTGGGGATGATCGTAATCCTTTATTTTTCGAAGATGGCAGTAGCCGTTTTTAATTTTAGATACGGTCGTAGCCTTTTCAATCATTCGGAGATGGCCGTAGCCATTTTTACTTTAGAGATGGCAGTAGCCTTTTCAATCATTCGGAGATGGCCGTAGCCATTTTTACTTTAGAGATGGCCGTAGCCTTTTATCTTTTGGAGATAGCCGTAGCCATTTTTAATTTAGAGATGGCCGTAGCCTTTTATCTTTTGGAGATGTCCGTAGCCATTTTTGTTAGAAACACGTTCTCAATGCAATATACTAAACGTGTACTCTTTTGTAGGTTTTGATGAATGACAAACGAAGCAAAAATTGATATATGACGGAATTCAAGTACAAGCGCACAATGGTTGCGAATAAGATTGAAGTTCAAGATATAGCTTTTAATTGTTATTGAGTTGTTCTAAACTGTAATCTCGATCCTATAACTTGACTCATAGTATGGCCTCTCTCATAAAATTATTTTCCAAAATCATGCATATTTAATTCGGTGTCAAAAAGATTTTAAATCATGCATATTTACATTAGACAAAATGTTTTCTAAACATGCCTCAAAAATCTGGGCTAAAATAATCGATTATGTACTTATGATAATCGATTGTTTCTGAGCCAAGACTGCATGACAATCGATTATGAATTAATGGTAATCGATTGTGAGTAAGACAGTGAACATCAGGTTTTTCCAAATCTGCATGATAACCGATTGTGAACAAATGACAATCGATTGTTGTTGAGGTAAAGTTTTTCAATACTCAAAATAATCGATTATGAACTAATGGTGATCGATTGTGTTGAGTTGATGTCTTCCAGTGATTTTAAATTTAATTAAGTAATCGATTATGTCTTTAGATAATCGATTATCACTGAGACAGTAAGTTTTATGATTTTCAGAAAATAACAAATAATCGATTGTTACATTGGACAATCGATTGTCAAAGAGACAGTGTCTAAAATATTTTTCAAAAACTGATAAGTAATCGATTGTTGACTTTGTGCAATCGATTGTGAAGCTGACCGTTGTCGTAAAGTTTTCAAATACCGTCAGGTAATCGATTATTGATTCTGTTTAATCGATTGTTTTGATTAAAATCCGGAAAAGATTTTTTGAACGTTGCTGAGTACTCGATTGTTGATTCTGGACAATCGATTGTTTGTGGTAAAATCTGGAAAGGATTTTTTGAACGTTGCCAGTAATCGATTATGGATTGTAAGTAATCGATTATCAAGCGTAAAATCTGGGATTGAATTTTGGTCTGACTGGCAGACAATCGATTGTTGGGGTTTGACAATCGATTGTCAGTGAGTAAAATCAGCAACTCTTAATTGGCAATTAGGCAACGGTAATGCCAAGTTTTTCAACTATAAATACAGCTTCATTTCAGTGTTTTAAATACAACAACATACACAAACTGATCATTACATTGCTATAAGCTTTCATTCAATTGTTCTTCATTTTCTACTCATTTCATAAAGCTTTTGAGAGCCATATTATTGCTTAAAGTTGTTGTGATCTTGAACATATTCTTTTACTCATATCTACTCAATAAGGAGTACTTTAGTTAAGTGAGTGTCCAAGTATTTGATATACTTGTAAGAGAATTGCGATTCTCTTGTTTCAAGGAACTTGCGTTTCCTTGGGTGAAGTCTTTGAGATTGCGATCTCCGAGCAACTGTTTGAGGCTTGTGTCCTCAAGTGTGTAACGGTTTGTTGAGCACCCTTAAGCTTAACAAGATAGTGAAAAATCTCGAGAGAGTCTCTCGGGGACTGGACTAACCACGTTGGTGGCCAACCAGTATACATCTTTGTGTAAGTTTATTTTTCTGCATTTATTTTACTTCCTGCAAAGTTTAAATTCCGCAAGAAAACGGTAAATTCTATTAATACGCTATTCACCCCCCCTCTAGCGTAAAGCGTAGTTTCTAACAATTGGTATCAGAGCCCAACTCTCTGAAAACTTAACCGTTTGAGAGAACCATCCATGGCTTCTACTCTTGACTCTTTTGCAGGAATTGAAGAAGGACAATGCTCTACACGACCTCCTCTATTCAACGGCACAAACTACTCATACTGGAAGGAGAGGATGCAAATCTTTGTGCAATCAAATAGCTTTCATTTGTGGAAAGTATTCACCAATGGAAACCAAATTCCAACCAAGAAGGTGGAAGACGAATGGGTTCCAAAGACCGAAGAGGAATATACCGCGGAGGATATTTGTAAGGTTCAAAATAATGCCAAAGCTATAAATTTATTATATTGTGCTGTTAATGCTAACGACTACAGGAAGATATCATGTTGCAAAACAGCAAAAGAAATGTGGGATAAGCTTGAAGTGACATACGAAGGAACCGACCAGGTACGAGAAGCTAAAATTGATTTCTTAACTCACTCTTATGAACTATTCCACATGAAGGAAGGAGAGAAAGTAGACGAAATGTTTGAGCGATTCTCAATGATCGTGAATGATCTACACGCCCTCAAAAAGACGTTTACGGATAGAGAACTTGTCCGGAAGATCCTCAGAAGTCTCACTCCGGCATGGCGATCAAAGGCCGATGCAATCCAAGAATCCATTGGCATCACAAATGTCACAATTGACGCATTAAGAGGTAATCTCAAAACCTATGAATCAACTATACTTAACCCGTTTGTTGATGATCAAAGAAGGCAAAGGATTGCTCTAAAGGCTAGCCAACCACAAATTGAAGAGGAAGGTGACAACGAGTTTGGACTCGTTATCAAAAGGTTTCAAAAATTCATGCGCAAAGAGTATGAACGCAAGAACAAAAAACAAGGCGATCAACTAAAATGCTATGAATGCGGAGAAACCGGGCACATAAAATCAAATTGCCCTAACATCAAAAAGGAGAAGAAACCATTCAAAAAGCAACGTGCATACATCTCTTGGGGAGGAGATTCCGGAGATGAAGCAAGCGAAGAAGAAGACGATGAAGCAGCAAATTTATGTCTCATGGCTCAAGAAGACGGCAAAGACGAGGTAAGTCAAATCTCTTCTCAAAATTTCTTTACTCTTGATGAAATGAGAAATGCTTTTGATGAACTATATGCTGAATTTATCAAAGCTTCAAAAACTGTCAAAAGTGTTAAAGAAAGCGCTTCTCTAAAAGAAAAAGATTTTCAAACACAGCTTTCATTAAAAGAAAAAGAATTAGAAAAACTGGCTTTCGAAAATGAGAAGCTAAAAGAGGAAAACAAGTTTTATGGAAAAAGAAGTGCTGATAAACCTGAAGGTTCTACTAGAAACTGTTCCTCTTGTGTGCTTCTTAAGAATGAAGTAGCTAGACTTAAAGGCACATTAGATAAGTTTAATTCTTCGCATAAAAACTTGAATGATGTGCTTGTTAATCTAAAATCAACTAAACATGGAATAGGATTCAAGAATGAAGAAAAGGTTGGTGCTAAACCACAACAACCTAGAGCTCAACCTAGGACTAATAACCAAAATGCTTATCCTAGAAGTAGAAATCCTAGAAATAACTTGCATGTTAGACCAAATAGTGAATATGCTAGAAGACCTAGAAATGATGCATATTTTAGGCCAAACCTTGAACAATTTAGAAGACCAAGAAATGACCCTCCACCTAGAAATAGATATTCTAGAAATGATGCATATTTTAGACAAACTTGTGAACCTCCTAGAGCTCATAATAGGAGAAACAATGGTGTTCAAAGTAGAGTAAGCAACCTTCATTCATCTAGTTACTATGTACCTAGAAAAATGCATAATCCCAACGTGACTTGTCATTATTGTAGACGTATTGGTCATATTGCTCCCGCTTGCTTTACTCGTCATAGACATATAAATCAATTGCATCATTACAACATGCCTAACCCTCAAGGACCCAAGATGGCATGGGTACCTAAAGAACATTAATTTGTTTTGTAGGTGTGCTTGAAGGGATCAAGTGTACTATGGTACCTTGATAGTGGATGCTCCAAACACATGACGGGAGATGAATCCAAATTCCTTCAACTAGAGCACAAAGAAGGAGGAAGTGTCACATTTGGTGATAACAATAAAGGAAAAATCATCGGCATTGGTTCGGTCGGTAAGGACGAAAACTCCTCTATTAAACATATACTACTTGTGAAAGGTTTGAAGCATAATCTCTTGAGCATAAGTCAATTATGTGACAAGGGAAATCTTGCTCTATTTAATTCGGATGAATGTCTTGTATTTAGACGTAGTGATTTCAAGATCATACTTCATGGTTTTAGAATTGATAATATCTATATGGTTGATCTTGCAAACTCCTCACCCGAATATGTTGATTGTTTAGTAAGCAAAGAGGATAACTCTTGGCTATGGCATCGTAGAGTAGCACACATGAACATGCATCTTTTGAACAAGCTTCTTTCTCAAAACTTAGTAGTCGGTCTTCCCAGTTTAAAGTTTGAAAATGATTCTATTTGCGATTCTTGTCAAAAAAGGGAAGAAAACCAAAGCATCTTTTAAATCCAAGAATATTGTTTCAACGTCTAGACCTTTGCAATTACTTCACATGGATTTATTTGGTCCCTCTCGTATTGAAAGTCTTGGTAAAAACAAATATGTTTTTGTAATTGTTGATGACTTTTCTAGATTTACTTGGACTCTATTTCTTGCAAATAAAAGTGATGCTTTTCAAAATTTCAAGTATTTCCTTAAGCGTGTTCAAAACGAAAAGGAATCGACCGTCACTTCGATTAGAAGTGATCATGGGGGAGAGTTTGATCACAATCTCTTTGCGGATTTTTGTGACGAACTCGGAATCGAACACACCTTTTCCGCTCCACGGACACCACAACAAAATGGGGTGGTGGAAAGGAAAAATAGGTGTCTCGAAGAGATGGCTAGAACCATGCTCGACGAAGCTAAGATTCCCAAATACTTTTGGGCGGACGCCGTGAGTACCGCTTGCCATGTTTTAAATAGAGTAGCAATTCGGCCGATACTCATGAAAACCCCATATGAACTTTATAAGGGTAGAAAACCCAACATTTCTCATTTACGTGTTTTTGGTTGTAAATGTTTTGTTCATAATAATGGCAAGGACCAATTGGGTAAGTTTGATGCTAAATCGGATGAAGGTATTTTCATTGGTTATTCCTCACGTAGCAAAGCATATATGATCTTTAACAAAAGAACCCAAATTGTGGAGGAATCCCCTCATGTTGTGTTTTCCGAAGATAATACTCGCTTGGCGAGAAAGGAATCCGGTTTTGATCTTGCAGGTATCTTGGATAGCTTGAAAGATAAAATCCAAGAAGAACCTTCAAAGGAAAACAAAAATGAAATTGGGGAACAACCAACGGAAGAAGCGCCACAATTAGAAAAAGGAATAAATACGCCTAACGAGTGGAGAACGATCAAGGATCATCCTCTCGAACAGGTAATTGGCGATGTTGGAGAAAAGGTAAATACCCGAAACTCTCTTAAGAACACTCTAGGACACAATTCTTAAGAGTTCACGGCATTACTTGTTAACACTAGTGTAATTTATTAATTTCGCTATAAATTACTAACTTGAGCGTCGGAGACATTTAAATCTAATTTGCAGGTACCACCCCAAAGGTAGGGGGAATTATGAAGTTTTAGCACAAAATAATCGACTATTTCAAGCCACTAATCGATTATTTTCTGTGCAGTACATCGATTATCAGTATCAATAATCGATTGTTTATAACTGATTATTACTATTATGCATATGTGTTTAATTTTTTACTTCCTAAATTGCATAATCGATTTTCGCCTCAGTCATTCAGCAATGCTTTCTACAACAATCGATTATTTTTTCATACAATCGATTATTTGACAAATTATGATATTCTCCAAGTTCACTGTATCAAATTAGTTCCCTAAATAATCGATTACCAAGAATTGACAATCGATTACTTCATATTAATTTTTTTGTTACCGTTTGGCTCCTCAATCGATTCCTGTCAGGTCTTAAATGCTCTATAATCGATTACCAAAATTTAACAATCGATTATTTCATTCAAATTTTTTACCGTTTGACTCAAGAATCGATTTGTCAGATTCAAAATCTCAATCAAACAGTAAATACAATCGATTATTTCAGTTCAGTAATCGATTATCTAACGGTCAGTAATTTTAATTCTTACCGTTTTCTGACTGCTCCTAAACCAAAATCTCAGCAAATGTCTCTATTCAATGCTTGATAATCCTTTCCTCTATAAATAGGCATCATAAGAGCTCACATTCACCCACTCAAGCACTATCTCTAGAATTCAAAAGCTAAATCTCTTCTATTTTCTTTGCCAAATTCCAGCAGTCTTTCTCCTAACATGTCTGGACGATCTTCAAAACGTTCCCGATCCAAACATGGCGCATCAGCCTCAACCGCCCCTCCTTCTTTAAATTTTCCATACCAAGATGGTTCCGTCTTGTTCTTTGAAACTGAAAATGAACTCACAAGGTTCCTATCAAAATTTGAGAAACGCACCATTCTTCCTCCTCGGTTCTCAAATAGTAAACTCCTTGAGCCTTTCACCCCTGCCGCAAATATGTTAAAGGAGTGTCAACTATATGACTTCTTGCTTTTCACTCATCCTCACATAAACACAACTCTCGTTCAAGCCTTTTACTCAAACCTCCATAAAGATGAAGATGGCGAACTTGTCACCTCCATTAATGGGGTTCAAATTCTTCTCTCTGAAGAGAATCTCCACACCATTGCCCGCCTTCCAAATGAAGGTGAAGACCTTTACCGGTACATTGATAAGGCCGGGGCTCTCTTTGATGAAACCATCCTTCTCCACCAAGCCGGTATAACCTCCTATGATCCATCTATCTCTACCCGTCGTCCTACCATAACGGGAATGGATCCAAACTACCGGTTGATTCTTTACTTCATCACCCGAGTCCTCAAGCCTAGACGGCACAATCACACCACCATCTCCCAGGAGGATACCAAACTTCTGCATGCCATTGTCACCGGAGCCAAAATAAATTGGTGTCGACTCATCAAAATTCATATGCTCGATGCCATCGGTGATGACATGCCTCTTCCTTATGCCCTCCTCATTATGAACTTCCTTGAAGCATCCGGATTTGTCACGGAAAATGGTCCTCTCAAAAGGAGTACCAAAATTTGGGAAATCTCGGAGTCTTCTTTCCATCATGATGGTGATCATGCTCCAGCTCCTTCTTCAAGTCGTCCACCCCGTCGTGCTCGTTCGTCCCAAGAGCCTACTCTCCAAACCATATCCGACCAGCTTGCTCAACTCACTCATGAGATCCATGGATACTTTGATCATGTCAATTATCCATATGCAGCTCTCGTTCCTTTTGAAGCAGTGCCGGATAACGAGGCGGACAACGACGGAAATGAATAAATTTCTTTTGTGTTTTGTGTGGTTTTTTTTTTCTGTTGTTCTCTTTGGTTCCCATTGATGTACCCTCTTTTTTTCAATAAATAAACCTTGTTTATTTCATCTTTTTGCATCTTTCCTTACTATTTTTTTTGCTAATGGCAAAAGGGGGAAGAAAACGGGATATCGGGTATGCACCACCTCTTAATTCATTGATTGCTTATAAGCTAAAATTGAGGGGGAACTCTTAAATTGAGGGGGAACAAGAACAAAATTGCATAATTGTTACTTGTCTTGAATTGTCAATATCTTTTGCCTAAATTGCATATCCCGCTTAATGTTTGCCATTATCAAAAAGGGGGAAATTGTTAGAAACACGTTCTCAATGCAATATACTAAACGTGTACTCTTTTGTAGGTTTTGATGAATGAAAAACGAAGCAAAAATTGATATATGACGGAATTCAAGTACAAGCGCACAATGGTTGCGAATAAGATTGAAGTTCAAGATATAGCTTTTAATTGTTATTGAGTTGTTCTAAACTGTAATCTCGATCCTATAACTTGACTCATAGTATGACCTCTCTCATAAAACTATTTTCCAAAATCATGCATATTTAATTCGGTGTCAAAAAGATTTTAAATCATGCATATTTACATTAGACAAAATGTTTTCTAAACATGCCTCAAAAATCTGGGCTAAAATAATCGATTATGTACTTATGATAATCGATTGTTTCTGAGCCAAGACTGCATGACAATCGATTATGAATTAATGGTAATCGATTGTGAGTAAGACAGTGAACATCAGGTTTTTCCAAATCTGCATGATAATCGATTGTGAACAAATGACAATCGATTGTTGTTGAGGTAAAGTTTTTCAATACTCAAAATAATCGATTATGAACTAATGGTGATCGATTGTGTTGAGTTGATGTCTTCCAGTGATTTTAAATTTAATTAAGTAATCGATTATGTCTTTAGATAATCGATTATCACTGAGACAGTAAGTTTTATGATTTTCAGAAAATAACAAATAATCGATTGTTATATTGGACAATCGATTGTCAAAGAGACAGTGTCTAAAATGTTTTTCAAAAACTTATAAGTAATCGATTGTTGACTTTGTGCAATCGATTGTGAAGCTGACCGTTGTCGTAAAGTTTTCAAATACCGTCAGGTAATCGATTATTGATTCTGTTTAATCGATTGTTTTGATTAAAATCCGGAAAAGATTTTTTGAACGTTGCTGAGTAATCGATTGTTGATTCTGGACAATCGATTGTTTGTGGTAAAATCTGGAAAGGATTTTTTGAACGTTGCCAGTAATCGATTATGGATTGTAAGTAATCGATTATCAAGCGTAAAATCTGGGATTGAATTTTGGTCTGACTGGCAGACAATCGATTGTTGGGGTTTGACAATCGATTGTCAGTGAGTAAAATCAGCAACTCTTAATTGGCAATTAGGCAACGGTAATGCCAAGTTTTTCAACTATAAATACAGCTTCATTTCAGTGTTTTAAATACAACAACATACACAAACTGATCATTACATTGCTATAAGCTTTCATTCAATTGTTCTTCATTTTCTACTCATTTCATAAAGCTTTTGAGAGCCATATTATTGCTTAAAGTTGTTGTGATCTTGAACACATTCTTTTACTCATATCTACTCAATAAGGAGTACTTTAGTTTAGTGAGTGTCCAAGTATTTGATATACTTGTAAGAGAATTGCGATTCTCTTGTTTCAAGGAACTTGCGTTTCCTTGGGTGAAGTCTTTGAGATTGCGATCTCCGAGCAACTGTTTGAGGCTTGTGTCCTCAAGTGTGTAACGGTTTGTTGAGCACCCTTAAGCTTAACAAGATAGTGAAAAATCTCGAGAGAGTCTCTCGGGGACTGGACTAACCACGTTGGTGGCCAACCAGTATACATCTTTGTGTAAGTTTATTTTTCTGCATTTATTTTACTTCCTGCAAAGTTTAAATTCCGCAAGAAAACGCTAAATTCTATTAATACGCTATTCACCCCCCCTCTAGCGTTAAGCGTAGTTTCTAACAATTTTTACTTTAGAGATGGCCGTAGCCTTTTATCTTTTGGAGATGGTCGTAGCCATTTTTACTTTAGAGATGGCCATAGCCTTTCTCACGTGCATGGAGAGAATACGATCATACTCAACGAGCATGAGGAGGACGTCATATGCATGGTGACGCATGGGGCGCGCCCATGGTATCTTAAGGCCATTGCAACCGTTTCATGGGGGACATGCCGATTGACGGTTGAATGACAGTTCAGTGGTATCTGTCATAATGGTGCCCGTTACTGTAGGTCTGAACCATTTTTCGGTTGTTCGGGTAGTTAATGGTGACCTTTGGGATTCGTGAAGGTCATTTATGCTTCGTCTATTAATAAGGGGTTGTATCGTTCAGTTCTCATTTTCCCGATATTTGTCTAAGTGAAATTCTGAGAGAGATAGCCCTTCTTGTTTTCAGATTATCTAGCCTTTTGCTCCTCGTTAATTCATTATTCGTCACTTTTGTCGGATCTTCGTCTTCTCTTGTTTTTTCGGTGAATTTTGCCATTTTTCTCTCGTTATACTGGTAGCGGCGAGCAATTCTCGTTCCGATATAGCTCCGGTGGTGTTTACGGCGCTTGAGGGCCCATCTACAGTGGTGAGAACCACTGATTCGCCGAATGTTGATCGGTTCCCGTCGGCGACTGACATTCTCTCTTTGCCCGGCGGTCCAACAACTGATTTCACCGACCCTGAGGGAGAGGATCAGGTGGATGAAGCTCCATTGATGGGGAAAGTTGGTATTGCCCAGCTGAAGGGGCAATGTGATATTCCTCTTTTCGCTGACATTATTCTGTTCAGGAGCGCTGAAAGGTTTCACGTCGACCGCCGAGGGTATTGCGTCTTTTACGCCTACCATTTCAAGCTGGGATTTAGGCTTCCTCTCCCCATGCTGGTTGTGGACTTTTGTCGTTACTACAGGGTGTGCCCTGGTCATCTCGTCCCTTCTTGTTACAAGTTATTGGCGATGCTGATCAAATATG
The DNA here is from genome assembly GCA_034376525.1 of Nicotiana benthamiana. Classification (NCBI taxonomy): domain Eukaryota; kingdom Viridiplantae; phylum Streptophyta; class Magnoliopsida; order Solanales; family Solanaceae; genus Nicotiana; species Nicotiana benthamiana. The sequence continues at coordinate 130,221,195 of CM067329.1, read as the reverse complement.
CGGAGCTGGCACGTATGGAGATTACTCTTGGGCACGTGCTAACCCTCTACACCCCTCAGAGGGTACGTGGCACCATGATTCGGTTGGTCCCTCGTAGGGTCAACGGCTTAACATCGGAGCTTGATGATGACGTCTCTACCCGTCCTTACGATCACTTTTTCTACATCAGGACTGAGCACCTGGTGGCTTGCGCTACTGACTTCCTGGAGGAGTGGAACCATGCACGCAAGTTTCTTTTATGCTGGCTTTGATTTCTTTGATTTTTTGTGCCGTAGAGGGAGGTGCGCCACCGGTGCCATTATCAGGCATCTGCAAGTGGGTTGAGGCCATGCTCTCTACTACACCGGGGATTCGTACATGGACTTCTTTCTGGGAGGTCCATGGCCGTAGGCCGGCTGCTGGTACGGATCTGACTTGTTATTTATTATTCTTCTTTCGTAGTTAGTTTCCTTGGCTTAAACCTTCTTCCTTGGTTGGTCAGAACGACCCCATCGCAGGAGGGCTCCTCATCTTTCTTTCCGTAGGCCGGGGCCGACTACTCGATTGATTATAATGCTGGCACCTCGCCTGGTCCCGAGGGCCACCTCAGTAGAATCTTTGGCAGCTCACTCCCCGGTGCGGCCTGTGCCTTGAGTTGAAGAATCACCAGGGGTCGTGCGTTCCAGGGAGGAACAATCACTGAATAAAGATAAGGAAGAGGATGGGAGGCCGTTGGTTCGGCGCAGGGTGGCGTTTACACCGGCCCTTCCGGTGGTGATTAGTTTGGACTCTTCTCCATCGGCAGAGGAGTGGGCGCAACGGACCCTGCCCCAGAGGGCGATCACTCAGTGGGGGATGCTCCGGTTGGCTCAGGCCAAGGTGACACAATCGGTTTGACGATTCAAGTTTCTGTTCCTGTTGGTGAGAGGGAAGGTAGTTCCTCGACAACTGTTTTTGCGGAGAGTACATGCGCCGATATTTTTGTGAATGCGGGCGCTTCGACGTCTCGGGCGGCATAGGCCTCGACTTCTAGGGCGGCGGAAGGAAGGGGCGCCTCAGAGAGGGGGATGATTCCGAGTTCGATATGGAACCTGAGGACATCTGTCTATTTCAGGAGGGTTACACCCGCCCAACAGCGCAGGTCGAAGGGGATTATCATTATTTGGAGATCCTTAACAACCTGAACCTGCTGCTCGAGGAGGAGAACCTAGTGACACTGTTCGAGGTTCTGTGCTCGGATACAGAGAGTGCATCCTTGAGAGGCATCTCAGATGTCAGGTTGATGGGCGAGGTGGCCGCCCTGAGTATAAAGGTATGTTTAAAACTTTGGTTTGTTTTCTTTCTTAGTACGTCTTCTTGTATTAACTTTCGCTCTGTTTGTTGTAGTCATTCTTGTTGGAGGTGGAGAGCATCAGGCGGGCTAACGTCCACTCGGTGTTTTTTATGCGGTTGTTGGAGAAGTACCGCCACTACCGTGACTGGTGTCGTGACTTGCGTGAACGCATAAGGAACGACCTGCGAAACCGGGAGATGGTAGAAGAGATGGCACGGAGGGAGCTTCACATGCAACAGACCCTTAACAGGGTAAATGCTCTTGAGGGGAAGCTCCGTCAGAAGAGCGAGGAGATGGATGTTGAGAGAAGGGCGGGTACTGATAGGGAGCGCCAAAATCAGACTGCGGTAGCAGAGGCCGCTGAAGCTTTAACTAGGCAAGTGGCTGCCCTAGAGACTGAGGCTGCTACTTCAAGGAATAAGGCAGAGGATGCCCTAGCGAGGGTTGAAACACTACAGGCGACCAACCGTTCCCAAGAAAGGGAGCGTGGATTAGAGAGGGTCACAGCTACCTTTCAAGAGCGGTCGTTGGAGGGGCGCATTGCCGTCTGTGGGTGGGACGCCCGTGCTGCAGTGGACCGGATTGTGGCCTTGGAGGCCGAAAACCAGCGCCTGTGGGACCATGCCGCTTCTTTTGGTCCTGCTCGTGAGCTTTGGACGTATGCCGAGGCCCAGCTCGATGTGCAGGCGATTGTGGGAAGCCAGAATCATGTCTGAGGCCATTTATGAGGAGGCATGCCAAAAGGCTCGTGAAGCCCGCCTCGACTGCGGTTTTGACCCGTCTACCCCCGGGGGCGATGATGGCGCCGAGGGCGCTGATAATGGTGAAGGGGGCGTTGGGTGAACAAATGGAAATATTTGTAATGTTTGTTTAGTTTTTGTTTTCTTTTTCTCTTTTTTTCTTTGTCGGCCATGGGCCAATGTAATTGGGGGTAACCCCGTGTAAGTATTGTAAGTATATGTGGCTTTCTTCCCTTTTGTTTGTTTTGTATCGAATACACCTTATTCCCTTTTTTGTGCTTGTTTGGGAGGGCCTTGCCTTAGAGTTAGTCTCAACTGGTTAGGTGATTTCGACCATTGTCGAATTGATTCCTTGCCTTAAGGAAAGTTGGTGTAGATGGCCTTGGCCGTAGAGAGACGCTTTTGGTCGTCACCTTCCTCCACTTATTGGGAGTGGGTTGTAGTCGCATTTGGGCAGTGGCGGCACATAGCCTTAGTCCCAGTTTGGGCTTAGTCGAACTACTAGCCGTGATAATGAAAAGCACGATCTTGTAGTTTGACTTGGGCCGAAATTTGCGCTGGTCAACACTTTAGTTTGAATTAGTCGTACTTACTTGAACGGCGGGACGCTTGGCCCGAGCTGGGGTTCGTCCGTGGTTGGAAATTTAGGGGCGCTTGTTCTCGTCTGATTGCGGCCCGACTAATAGCCTTGGGGACGTGTGTTCTTGGCTTTGATTCATCTGTGGTTGAGTTTGCGGCTTTTGCTACGGAGGCGTGTAGCCTGAGTTCTGGTTCGCCTCATAGTTGAATTCTTTTGTAATTCATAATGGTGGAAGCACTTGGCCCGAATCCTAGTCTAACTTTTAGGTGAAGGCACGTACCCGAGCTGTCGTTCAACTGTAGTTGAACCTTTTGTAGTTTTTGAAGGCGCGATACCTAAGTCCCAGTTCAACATTAGTTGAAATTTTGGGTGAAGGCATGTAGCCTAAAATATCGTTCAACCATAGTTGAACTTATGTAATTATTGAAGGCACATAGCCTGAGTAGTTGTTCAATCGTAGTTGAACCTTTGTAATTTTTTGATGTCGAAGGCAAATAGCCTGAGTCCCAGTTCAATCGTAGTTAAACTTTTAGGTGAAGGCACGTAGCTTGAACTATCGTTCAACCGTAGTTGAACTCATATAATTTTTGAAGGCGCATAGCCTGAGTCCCGGTTCAACCGTAGTTGAACTTTTGGGTGAAGGTACGTGGCTTGAACTATCGTTCAACCATAGTTGAACTTATGTAATTTTTGAAGGAGCATAGCCTGAGTCCCAATTCAACCGTAGTTGAACTTTTGGGTGAAGGCACGTGGCCTGAACTATCGTTCAATCGTAGTTGAACTTATGTAATTTATGAAGGCGCATAGCCTGAGTCCCAGTTCAACCGTAGTTGAACTTTTGGGTGAAGGCGCGTGCCTGAACTATCGTTCAACCGTAGTTGAACTTATGTAATTTTTGAAGGCGCATAGCCTGAGCCCCAGTTCAACCGTAGTTGAAATTTTGGGTGAAGGCATGTGGCATGAACTATCGTTCAACCGTAGTTGAAATTATGTAATTTTTGAAGGCGCATAGCCTGAGTCCCTGTTCACCCGTAGTTGAACTTTTGGGTGAAGGAGCGTAGCCTGAGTTGTCGTTCAACCGTAGTTGAACTTATGTAATTTTCGAAGGCGCATAGCCTGAGTCCCAGTTCAACCGTAGTTGAACTTTTGGGTGAAGGCACGTGGCCTGAACTATCGTTCAACCGTAGTTGAAATTGTGTAATTTCTGAAGGCGCATAACCTGAGTCCCAGTTCAACCGTAGTTGAACTATTGGGTGAAGGCACGTGGCCTGAACTATCTTTCAACTGTAGTTGAACTTATGTAATTTTTGAAGGCGCATAGCCTGAGCCCCAGTTCAATCGTAGTTGAACTTTTAGGTGAAGGCACGTGGCCTGAACTATCGTTCAACCGTAGTTGAACTTATGTAATTTTTGAAGGCGCATAGCCTGAGTCCCAGTTCAACCGCAGTTGAACTTTTGGGTGAAGGCACGTAGCCTGAGCTAACGTTCAACTGTAGTTGAACTTATGTAATATTTGAAGGCGCGTAGCCCGAGTCGAAAACGCATAGCCTGAACTTCCGTTCAACCGTAGTTGAATCTTTGTAATATTTGAAGGCGCGTAGCCTGATTCAAAGGCTCATAGCCTGAACTGCCGTTCAACCGTAGTTGAATCTTTGTAATATTTTATGGCGCGTAGCCTGAGTCGAAGGTGCATAGCCTGAATTGTCGTTCAACCGTGGTTGAACCTTTGTAATATTTGAAGGCGCATAGCCTGAATTGCCGTTCAACCGTGGTTGAACCTTTGTAATATTTGAAGTCGAAGGCACATAGCTTGAACTGCCGTTCAACCGTAGTTGAATCTTTGTAATATTTGAAGGCGCGTAGCCTAAGTTGAAGGCGCATAGCCTGAATTGTCGTTCAACCGTAGTTGAACCTTTGTAATATTTGAAGTCGAAGGCACATGGCCTGAACTGCCGTTCAACCGTAGTTGAATCTTTGTAATATTTGAAGGCGCGTAGCCTGAGTCGAAGGCGCATAGCCTGAACTATCGTTCTGTTGTAGTTGAATCTTTGTAATATTTGAAGTCGAAGGCACATAGCCTGAGTCCCAGTTCAACTGTAGTTGAACTTTTTGGGTGAAGGCGCATAGCCTAAGCTGATGTTCAACCGTAGTTGAACCTTTTGTTTTCCCACATATCCAGCTTCGTGTTGGGGGTTGGGATTTGTTTCTGGTTTCATATCTTGCCTAACTTGCGATTGTGGTCTTTTCGATTGGCTCGCGCGGGTCACCCCGTTACAGATCTTGGTTCGAGAGATGCTTTTGTGCTTTCCCCCCTTTTGGCAGGATCCCGTGTGGAAAGGGGGCGAGGTACCTTAGGCCTATTTTCCCTATAGGTATGGGGGATTTGCTTCTTCTTCTTCTTCCCTTTGCTCGGAGACCCGGGGATGTGGAAGCAAGCTCATCTCGAGGTTTTTGGCTTCCTATGATCCGATATGCCGCTAGGGTTTATTCGAGCTGCGTTGTTCATTTTCCTTTTTCGGTCTAAGAATAAACTACGTGATTCTGTTATGAAATCCCCATAGACGGTGCCAAATTATTTAGCTCAAAGTTTTCATTCACTTTATAAGCATAAAACAATCAAAATAAAGGGAGGGCCAATAATAGCAGATCGTAATAAATCCAAAGACAAAAGGAATAAAATACAAGAGACGGTAGTAATAGGTTAAAGGGAGGAGGGTGAAGATCTCTTATTAATGACATTGGTTTGGTCCGCCTCTCCATAGAGAGGTTCAGAGCATTACAGTGATGTATTATCTCTTCTTTTCGAAGTAGATCTGGAGAAGAAGAAGAAGCAACCCCCCTTTTAGGGTTCTTTCTCTTAGTATTTATAGCTAGGAGATCTGCCAGCTGGCGCCAAGGGGTTGGGACCACATAGAGTGGACGCCCTCGTAAGGACGGCCAGGCCCGTGTCCCTTGTTGTCACATTAGGTAACTGCCCGATAATCTTGTTAATAAATGATCGTACCATTTATTAATCATGAATAGGATTTCATAAATGCGTTGGCCTCGTTCATTGTCATGAAATCAAATTATGATCCATACATTGTTATTGAAGGAACACTGCACGTGATATTTTTTTTAAGCATAAAAGGTACTCCCTCCGTTCCAGTTTATGTGAACTAGTTTGACTCGATACGGAGTTTAAGAAAAAAATATAGACTTTTAAAATTTTTGGTCCTAAACAAGTCCAAATGGGGCCCGCAATATTTGTGTGGTTATAAAAGTTTCTTATTGAGGGTATAATTGTAAGTTTAAGCTAAATTGTTACCAAATTTAGAAAGGATTTATTCTTTTTGGAACGGGCCAAAAAAATAGGTTCATATAAATTGGAACAGAAGGAGTATTTATTTATCAATAATAACCAGGGTACGGGCGGTGGCGAACTACATTTATTACAATGGCCTCGATGGGCTATAGTTTTGCCTCTTAGGGCATTGTCATTACCTAAGACAACCAACTTACAAAACATAGCATTCGAAACCTTACATGGACAAACCTTACTGATCTTTGTGATAGAAATCCATCACAGATTCAGGAGGTAAATCAAAAGTACATAATTTATTATAACTAGGCTGCACAAGAGTTTCCCTTGCCAACAAATGCGCGACATTGTTTTCTTAACGAAAGCTATGCTTCATTACGATTTCCCTTATTTGCAATGCTTTCTCCATTAAACACTTGCAGATATAAATTATATCATTGTAAGTTGGATAATCATGATGAATAATCTTTTTATATCCGTGGCATCCGTCTTTTCTTCGATTGAAATTTTTTCCTTGACAATTAGCTGAAGTGTCTGCTGCAATGCTTTTAATTCTGCTTGAATTGGCGTTGCTGCATGTGTTTTTTGTGGTATCCCATTTTTCATTGGTCCTTGGTGTTTCGTATGGCTCCGCTTTTTCCTCCCCGGAGGCTATTAAGTTCGAATTTACAGCTAATAACATTGATTCAATTGGCATTAACATAATAGGAATATTTCGTCTATTATGGAGGATTCCCCGAATACCTGAAATAGAGATACTCATAGAAAATATGAAATATTTGATCGGATCCATTTCGGGAACGTAAAATATAAGAGAAATTCAAATGTGAAACAATACGTCAGCTCTTCTACTCAGAAATATCCTTCAATTACTTTTAAAAGCGCCATTGCATTTGACAAACTCACACCATCCATTTCAAATAGGATTTGTCCCCTGGACACACGAGCAATCCAACCCGTAGGATTTCCCTTTCCTCTTCCCATTCTTACTTCTGTAGGTTTCCCGGTAATAGGGATATCTGCGAGAACTCTTACCCATATCTTACCATTTCTTCGGAATTGTCCGCTCATAGCACGATGGAAGTGTCCGATTATAGCACGACGCGCTGCTTCAATGGCTCGATATGAAAGACGACCAGCTCTACAACTTTTAGTGCCATATCTTCCAAAACCAAGTTGTGTACCGTCCGGTTTGCAACCCCTACTACATCTGCCTTTACGATATTTACTATATTTCGTACGTTTCGGATATAGCACGTCCCTTTTTTTTTTTACTATAGGAAATCCACACTTTGACACCTGAGATTCCGTAACGAGTAGATACTTCCGCAGGAGCATAATCTATTTTCTGGTTAAATACATTACGAGATGTTTTTCCATATCTTGTGCCAACCTTTTGGAGAGGTCTGCCAATTGACGCTAATGTTCTATTTTAAATTATTAGTTGTGGGGTTAGAAGTTAGTAGTTTATATTCAACAGCTTGGTCAATAATTCTTTTGATATTAATAAGCTTATTGGTATTGTTTTGGTTATTGTGATTTCTATTGTTCCTTTAGTCCAAAAGGTGAATGAGAATATATCTTCCCATGTGACGTACTTATTATTTAGAATGATATTGGCATTTCTAAGACTGTCAACCCAGTGTGTTGTAGGCATTTCAGGATTAACATTCCACCCTATTAATTTTCAATATGATTCTGCAATGTTGCATTCCCAGAAGATATGGGATATTGTCTCATTTGTGTTTTTGCATATTGAGCAATTAGGGTCAATATTAACACCAATATTACTAAAATAAAACCTACTTGGAAGTCTGTTGTGATAGCATTTTCATATAAAGAACTTAACCTTTGTTAGGGCATTTTTAGTTCCATATCCAATTGAAGTTAATATTAAGAGAGACTTGATTATGACTTAACTTATAAAAAGAACTTGTAGAAAATACACCACTACTCCATATGAGATTATTGGGAGATGTAATATGTTTGTTAGGAGTTAATGCATTAATGTTAGTGATATGTTTTGAGGGAGATCAAAGGAGATATTTTCGTTAGGTCCAAATTGTGTGGATTGTTTTTTCATTTGCCTGCCCATTATCTTATGTCTACTTGACTATCAATATGCATGTCCATGCATATTTTAAACTTAATAGGTTATTACGTTCTTTACTACAAAAACTTGCCATGACTGCTACGTAGTTATTTTAGTAAAAGTTTTTTTGAGGCCCGAATAAATCATCTAAATTGTAGGTGCATCTCTGTACTAGTAAATTATGACAGCTTTTATCAGTCTAAAAACGTGCTCCAAGATAGTAAAACGTAGGATTCTCCGTTGTGAGCAGTTGGGTTACTTCGGTTTTATCAAAATTAAATCAAATTAATTATATTGTTTGGATTGGTTTCATTTGTCGGTTTTTCAAATTTTTTTATTAGATAAATATTATTTTCATCTTTGTTAAAGTTATAGTTAAAGTTTTGATAAATGAATATATGTTTTATAAAAATTTAAAAAATAATAATAATAAACATATGATCTGTTAAAATATTCTTATGCGAGAGCTTTTTAGTAACACATAATAGTTATTTTCTTAGTCGTGTAACAATAATTTTTCATTGATGTATACTTTCAAGATTAACCGTATTTAATAATTAAACATAAAAATTAATATAATACCTAAATAATGATATGTTTTATTTAATTTTAAATTATCAAAACGCCATTTTAAATTCGAAAAATATAAGAAATCTTGACCTATGAATATGGAAGAACAAAGAGATGATTCACGCATTTCAATTACGATAAGAAAGTGATACAACCCATGATCTAAGGTAAATAAAAATGAATAAACTTCATAATTTATTAAATATTATATCCCATGAAAGGATCCTAAATATTTCTAAACATTTTTAAAGAAAATTTTATATAAAGTCTTAAAAGTATATATAACAATTATATATTTATATGTCGGCTTGGTTTGGATTTTTAACTCAATACCAAAAAAATCAGACTAAACCTAATTGGATTTTTAATCGATTTAATTTATCTTATCAGTTTGGTGCGATTTTTCAGTTCGATTTTAACACCCCTAATGAGCAGGGGGGATGTAACTTGTCGGCGGTAGTCTAGTCGAATCCGTTAACTTTGGCTTCAACCAATATGTATATTTCGCTTTTCGAAATTTAAAATATGGAATTTGATCAGTAGTTTGAAAGGTATTTTTTTAAAATATTTTCATGAGAGGAATTACGATATATAGTACTTTTCGTACATGTCTTTGAAAATTAAAATTTAATTTTAAAATATTAAGTCAAACTAATCCATTTTAACTTTAAAGCAAGGGCGGTTCTAATGTTAAGATTATAGGGAATCTTAGAGCATCATCCCAAATAAGTTTTAACTTACTAGCCTCTAATTATTAATTATACACTTATCAAAATTAGCTAAGTACATATAAAAATTTAAAACCCAAATAAATAAGGTTCTTTTCTCTCCAAGAATTTCACTCAAAGATCTCCTTTCATATTTTAAGCATAATTAACAATATTAGATGTAAGACGAAAAGGAAATTTAATGGATAAAGTAGTAAATAAGGTGACGAAACCCCAAAAAGTTATATATACCATATTTTAAAAATCTAAGCAAAAAGGATATTCTTCAATGGGTATGATTGAAAGTCATTGAAAACAAATAGATGAGTCAATATACAAAATTTGAGAAATAGTGGAGGTAATTTGGATTGATTTGGTACCAAATTTGCAGTTAAAATCGAGTTCAAAAAAATCTTCTACGATACATGTATCACACATGTATCTCACACACATGTTTATACGAATATACACGTGATATAAATTTGATACAAATATAATATGTATGTGATATAATTATCATCTTCTTACGACTTTGGATGTTCAAGGGTCCAAGTTATACTCCGAGAATGGAACATTAAAGCGTGCAGAGGCTACTTAGTACTCATGAAGGGTGAGTTGCATTTTAGACTGTATTATATTATGGTCGGTGTAGTTGAAGAGGAAGTTGATGTAACTTCTAGAAAGAGTGGTCCAAGTTATACTCCGAGAATGGAACATTAAAGCGTGCAGAGGCTACTTAGTACTCATGAAGGGTGAGTTGCATTTTAGACTGTAGTATATTATGGTCGGTGTAGTTGAAGAGGAAGTTGATGTAACTTCTAGAAAGAGTGGTCCAAGTTATACTCCGAGAATGGAACATTAAAGCGTGCAGAGGCTACTTAGTACTCATGAAGGGTGAGTTGCATTTTAGACTGTATTATATTATGGTCGGTGTAGTTGAAGAGGAAGTTGATGTAACTTCTACAAAGAGTGGTCCAAGTTATACTCCGAGAATGGAACATTAAAGCGTGCAGAGGCTACTTAGTACTCATGAAGGGTGAGTTGCATTTTAGACTGTATTATATTATGGTCGGTGTAGTTGAAGAGGAAGTTGATGTAACTTCTAGAAAGAGTGATATGAATCAATCTTAATTTGGCACTTGCAACTTGGTCACATGAGTGACAAACGATTGTCACTTTTTAGAAACAAGTTTGCTGGATGGGCACAAAACATAAGCTATAATATTTTTGTAACCATTGTATGTTTAGTAAGCAAATAAGGGTAACATTCAGCGAGAAGGCAACATACAAGGCAAGTTAGATTATACTTTCAGACTTGTGGGATCTAAATAAAGTTTCATCTTTAATATTTGTTAAAGGAAAAACGATGGCCAAGAGGTAGAATCATTTTTAATCTATAATATTATTAAAAGGAGAGGATAAAGTCATATTCTTAAGCCAAGTGGCAGCATAAAAAAATGCCACATGGTATAACTAGTTACTAATTGGTTTTTTAATTAATAATTAGATATTAGTTATTATATTTGAATTTAAATATTATAAAAACGAAATAATAAAAAATAAAAAGTACCATATATATATATATATATATATATATATATATATATATATATATATATATATATATATATTGGTTACTTTATTTTAATTAAAAAATATAGATATCATATAATTAATAATAATAAAAAATAAAAAATAACTACCCTTTCAAATTTAGTGGGAGTAGTTTCAAGATAGAGTTTTAAAATTATTTTAAAATAAAAAAATTAAATATTAAAAAAACGAAAAAAGAAGAAGAAAATCTACCCATTCAAATCGGGGAGTAGTTTCAAGTTGGAGTTTTAAAATAAAAAATAATATTAAAAAATTACCATTTCAAATTGGGGAGTAGTTTCAAGTAGGAGTTTTAAAATAAAAAAAAATGAAAATAAAGCAATAAAAAAACTTTTCATTCAAATTGTGGAGTAGTTTCTTTTTAATATTCTATATTCTATATTATATTAAAAGCACGAAGGTCTTTAGCGAAATATCGTTTGCCTTTTTTACCCTTTTAAAAATAAAAACACTAAACGAAATAGTCATTTAATTATCTCCCTAAGATTTAGGACCTTTAAATCAATAAAATTTGAGTATTAAATATATTTCCTTATTTGAATTATGTAATAATCTCCAATATTCTAGAATTTAAAAACTACAATTATACGTTGATTTAATTTTCCAGCAAAACTACATCCAAGTAACCATTTTCTATTTACTGACCACCACACCTTTTAAGTTAAGACAATTACTTTTGTTGTCTAAATAAAAATTATATTGTTTCTCTTTTAATTTTTATACAAATATGGAAAGAACGAATTCTATGTACCTAGGTTACAATTTCTTTTTCATTACCATGTAAAAAATTGACTTATAAATATTAAAGAAAAAATTTAGAACAAAACTCAACCCAAGAAAAAAACTCAGAACTGTTATGAAATAATATAAGAACAACAACAATAATACAAGAACAAGAACAATAGAGAGAAAAGTAGAGAGATGAGTATTCTTATTGATACTTAGGGATGATTTACAATGGGGTAAGACCCCTCTATTTATAGGCATAGAAAAGACTTAGCCTCAAAGTAAAGCTCTTCTATAAGATAGACATTCACTCTAATTAGAGTTCTATTTATAACACTCCCCCTTGAATGTCTATTCAATAATGTGCCTCGTTAAAACCTTAACTAAAACAAAACCCAATGGGAAAAAATTAAAGAAAAGGAAAAAAAGTACACATGTTTGAATATGCGCCTATTGGTCGCCTCGTTAAAAACCTTGCAAGGAAAACCCAGTGAGACAAAACCTTGTAAGGGAAAAAGAGTGCAATGCGCATTAACTCCCCCTGAAAAGAGCATCAATTCATATCCTTGAGTTTTCGCATTCCGATCTTGTGAACCAGCTTCTTGAAGGTTGACGTTGGCAGAGATTTTGTGAACAAATCAGCAATATTATCGCATAAAAACGAATCTGTTGCACATTGATGTCACCATTCTTTTGAAGATCATGTGTGAAAAATAACTTTGGTGAAATATGCTTTGTTCTATCTCCTTTTATGAATCCTCCCTTCAATTGAGCTATACATGCTGTATTGTCTTCATACAAAGTCGTGGGTAGTTTGTTACACTTCAAACCATATTTGTCTTGAATATGATGTATTATAGACCTCAACCACACACACTCCCGACTTGCTTCATGAATAGCGATTATTTCGGCATGATTAGATGAAGTAGCCACAATTGATTGCTTAGTCGATCGCCAAGATATGGCGGTGCCTCCACAGGTAAGCACATAACCTGTTTGAGATCGAGCCTTGTGTGGGTCGAATAAATATCCAGCATCAGCATAACCAACAAGATCAGGACTGCAATTATTGCCATAAAATAAGCCCATATCGGTAGTCCCTTTTAGGTACCTCAATATATGTTTGATCCCATTCCAATGTCTCCAAGTGGGAGCCGAGCTATACCTTGCTAAGACATTAACTGAAAAGGTTATGTCAGGCCTTGTAGTATTTGCAAGGTACATTAGTGCGCCAATTGCACTAAGATATGGTACTTCAGGACCAAGTAGCTCTTCATTCCTTTCTTGCGGTCGGAATGGATCTTTATCACATCAAGTGATCGAACAACCATCGGAGTACTTAAAGGATGTGCTCCATCCATGTAAAACCGTTTCAGTACCTTTTCTATATAGGTAGATTGATGAACAAAAATTCCGTTTGCCAAATATTCAATTTGCAAACCAAGACATAATTTTGTCTTTCCTAGGTCTTTCATCTCGAGTTCATTCTTTAGATAATCAATTGCCTTTTGGAGTTCTATGGGGGTTCCAATAAGGTTTATGTCATCGACATATACGGCAAGTACAACAAATTCCGATGTTGTTTTCTTTATAAAAACACACGGGCAAATGGCATTATTTATATAGCCTTCTTTTAACAAATACTCACTAAGACGATTATACCACATTCGTCCTGATTGCTTTAGACCATACAAGGATCTTTACAATTTGATTGAAAACATTTTCCGGGATTTTGAATTATGAGCGTTCGGCATTTTGAGTCCATCGGAAATTTTCATGTATATCTCATTATCAAGTGAGCCATAAAGATAGGCAGTAACCACATCCATTAAATGCATGTCAAGCTTTTCAAGGACAGCAAAACTAATGAGATAACGAAAAGTTATGGCATCCATTACAGGCGAATATGTCTCTTCATAATCGACACCAGGCCTTTGAGAAAATCCTTGTGCAACAAGGCGTGCCATATATCTTTGTACCCCGTTTTTCTCATTTCTCTTGCGTACAAAGACCCATTTATAGCCGACAGACTTAACACCATTAGGTGTTTCAACTATAGGGCCAAAAACTTCAAGTTTTGCCAGCGAATTCAATTCTGATTGAATTGCTTCTTGCCATTTTGGCCAATCATGTCTTTTTCGACATTCTCCAACAGATTGAGGTTCAAGATCCTCATTTTCTTGCATAATGCTAGATGCGACATTAAAAGCAAAGACATAATCCACCACTATATCCACTCGATTAAAATTTGCCTCAATATCGATTGGATTTATGGATAGTTCTTTATTTTCCTGAGTCTCGGGCTCAAAGTATTCTTCATGAATCTCAGAGTTTATTAGATCATGAATTTCCTCATGAGATTCTTTCGTAGTGTCATTTTGATCGTTTGCTTTGCTCTTTCAAGGATTTCGATCTTTGGAACCTAATGGCCTGCCACGCTTCAGGCGTGCATTCGACTCATTGGATATGACACTAGATGATTGTCCAACAGGGACATCAATACGGATTGGAACATTCTCCGTGGGGATGTGGGATTTTGTTATCCTTTTCAAGTCCGTAAATGCGTCAGGCATTTGATTTGCTATTCTTTGCAAATGGATAATCTTTTGCACCTCTTTTTCACAAATAGAGGTACGTGGATCAAGATGAGATAATGATGCATTTTTCCACAAAATTTCCCGTTTGGTTTCACCAACTTCTCCCCTAATTTTGGGAAAAGTGTCTCATCAAATTGACAGTCTACAAATCGTGCAGTGAACAAATCCCATGTCAATGTCTCGAGGTAGCGAATAATGGAGGGCGATTCAAACCCAACATATATTCCTAACCTTCTTTGCGGACCCATTTTGGTGCGGTATGGCGGTGCTATAGGCACATATACTGCGTATCCAAAGATTCTTAAATGGGATATATTGGGTTCATGACCCAAAACCAATTGCAACGGGGAATATTTGTGATAATTCGTCGGTCTGAGACGAATTAGCATTGCTGCATGCAAAATGGCGTGACCCCATACCGAAGTGGGCAGCCTCGTTTTCATGAGTAATGGTCTTGCAATCAACTGCAGGCATTTAATTAAAGATTCTGCAAGACCGTTTTGAGTGTGAACATGAGCTACAGAATGTTCCACTTTTATCCCAATTGATAAGCAATAATCATTAAATGCTTGGGATGAAAACTCAGCAGCATTATCCAGTCTAATAGACTTGATTGGATTATCAGGAAATTGTGCTCGTAGTCGAATTATTTGTGCCATTAGTTTTGCAAACGCAAGGTTGCATGATGACAACAGGCACACATGAGACCATCTACAGGATGCGTCTATTAGGACCATAAAATATCTAAAAGACCCACTAGGTGGGTGAATAGGTCCACAAATGTCTCCTTGTATACGTTCCAAAAACGTAGGTGACTCAGTCCCAACCTTTGTTGGTGATGGTCTTGTAATTAACTTGCCTTGATAACAAGAAGTGCAAGAAAATTCATTATTTAAAAGAATCTTGAAATTATTTAACGGATGCCCATATGAGCTTTCTATAATCCGTCTCATCATGATTGATCCAGGGTGTCCCAATCGATCATGCCAAAGTACAAAAGTATTGGAATCAGTAACCTTTTGGTTTACTGTTGAATGTGCCTCAATTGCACTAATTTTTGTCCAATACATGCCACAAGATAAAGACGGGAATTTCTCAATAACCCTCTTTTGGCCAGAGACATTCTTTGTAATGATGAGATACTCAAGATTATTCTCATCTATTTTCTCAACATGATAGCCATTCCGGCGTATATCTTTAAAACTCAACAGGTTTCTCTTAGACTTGGAGGAGAACATTGCATTCTCTATGATAAACATTGTTCCTCTAGGCAGAGTTATAGTTGCTCTTCCGGAGCCTTCAATCAATTTACTACTACCAGAGATTGTAGTAACATCTGCCTTACACATACTTAGTTGAGAGAAATATTTCTTTTCTTTGAGTATCGTATGTGTAGTACATGAATCAACTAAACAAATATTTGATCCAAGATTGCTTTGTGAGATATCCATATTTGCTTTCCCATGGTTTGACATACAAAAGAAAATACACGAACATGAGAATAAACAAATCCGTTTATTTCAAATTTAAACAATATTTTCAAAATCTGCTGAGGTTAGTTGACTAACTTAATCAGATAGTCGATTATATGTTTTCCATAATCGATTACTTTGCAGTTTGAAAATTTCAGTTTAAGCACTGTCTCAATGTAATCGATTATTAAACATACATAATCGATTATTTGCTAATTTGAAAATTTTCAGATCACACTGTCTTAATATAATCGATTGTTAAACATACATAATCGATTATTTGCTATTTTGAAAAACTTCAGATCACACTGTCTTAATATAAACGATTGTTAAAAATACATAATCGATTATTTGCTATTTTGAAAAACTTCAGATCACACTGTCTTAATATAATCGATTGCTAAACATACATAATCGATTATTTGCTATTTTGAAAAACTTCAGATCACACTGTTTTAATATAATCGATTTTTAAACATACATAATCGGTTATTTGCTATTTTGAAAAACTTCAGATCACACTGTCTTAATATAATCGATTGTTAAACATACATAATCGATTATTTGCTATTTTGAAAAACTTCAGATCTCACTGTCTTAATATAATCTATTGTTAAACATACATAATCGATTATTTGCTATTTTGAAAAACTTCAGATCACACTGTCTTAATATAATCGATTGTTAACAAGTATATAATCGATTGTTTTGCAGTTTTAATGCGAAATATTAGATAATCGACTAACTGTTAGGTTAGTCGATTAACTCTACTGAAAAATAAAAATATTTTTGAAATTTAAACATATTGAAACATTCTAAAGAACTAATACTAACATTATATCATAAACTAACTAATACGAGCTGATACTAATGACTATTAGTTTATTCATTAACTAATACAAATAAAATCAAACAATTCCATCTTCCTTCATCATAGATCCATCACCGATTAAGTGGTCTATTTTCCCCTCAGGGTGCTCAAAGAAGTCTGCCACATCCAGGTGGGTGATGTTTGATAAAGACCAACCAAATGTCTTGGTACATGGCAAGCTTTTGACCAGTGCCCTTTTCCACCGTAACGATAGCATATAGTTTCTGAACTATTTGCCTTTGGATTCTCATAATCCCGTTTCTGCTTTTGGTGGTTATATCTCTTTGGGGGGTGACGGACATCAGGGAAATTTCTTCCTTGTCTACGTCCACGGCCATGACCCCGATTACGACCACGACCATGATTAGATCCATGGCCTTTTCTATGCTTGACATAATGAGAATACACCTTATCTGCTTCAGGCAATGGTGTAGACCCAGTGGGTCGATTTTCGTGATTTCTCATGAGCAGGTCATTGTTTCGCTCAGCCACAAGGAGAAGAGAAATTAGTTCAGAGTACTTTTTGAAACCTTTCTCTCTGTACTGTTGTTGCAGTACCATATTGGAGGCATGAAACGTTGTAAGCGTTTTCTCAAGCATATCATAATCAGAGATATTATCTCCACAGAGTTTCAATATAGAAGTAATTCTGAACATTGCAGAATTATATTCAGAAACAGACTTAAAGTCTTGGAGCCTCAGATGAGCCCAATCATATCGTGCTTGTGGCAGAGTGACCAACTTCAGGTTGTCATATCTCTCCTTTAAGCCGTTCCACAAGATGAGTGGATCTTTGACTGTGAGATATTCAATTTTCAAACCTTCATCAAGGTGATGGCGCAAGAAAATCAAGGCCTTAGCACAGTCTTGGGTGGATGCTTTATCTCTGTCTTTAATGGCGTCTCCAAGACCCATAGCATCTAAGTGGATTTCAGCATCCAACACCCATGTCATATAGTTCTTGCCCGAAATTTCAAGGGCAACGAACTTTCTTTTCATAATATCAGACATAATTAAAACCAAATTCGGAAAAAGGAAAATACCTTAATTTTCTCAAGAGGATTCTTGAGACGGTAGAGTCTCGTGCTGATAACGTGTTATGAAATAATATAAGAACAAGAACAATAATACAAGAACAAGAACAATATAGAGAAAAGTAGAGAGAGGAGTATTCTTATTGATACTTAGGGATGATTTACAATGGGGTAAGACCCCTCTATTTATAGGCATAGAAAAGACTTAGCCTCAAAGTAAAACTCTTCTATAAGATAGACATTCACTCTAATTAGAGTTCTATTTATAACAAGAACATATTTTTAAACTCTTAATTCTTCAGTTATAAAAAAGTAGCTTTAATTTATTTCCTATGTAAAATATTTATTTTAGAATCTTGACCAATTAAATCAGATTTATTTATTATTCTTCATGGAAATGAAAACTGATTGTACTTATAATCTATAGTCATAATACAAAACGTTTATTTAACCATCCTCTAAATTAGAAAAAACAATCTTTAAATATGTTATTCACTAACATATACCATGTATTTTTTTATGTCGAGCAAGTTTTTAAACTTCTAATCTCTTTTGCTATAAAAAAGTAGCTTAGCTTCATTTTTCTATATAGTTTGTATTATTGTCAAAAAGTTACCATTAATTTTAAAGCTTCATTAGGAATGCACTAAATCTCTTTTTCAAAACATTAAATTATTGTTCAATTTTTCAAGCTTTTAAATTATTAAGAAAAATAATAACTATTTAATAATATGATAGGATAAATTAGATTTTTTTAAAGAACAACTTCCGTAAGACCTACCTAATTAAGTAACTAGAGTTTTACGAAAAATGCGTTATTTAAAAGATTAGAATTTAGAAAATATATATTTGGGAATACAACAACGCATCTCAAGGATAAACAATCAGGTAAAGTATTTATATTTAGTAGTTAAGGTTTATAATATTTTGATAAAACAATCATTATATAAATTCTGATATAAATAAATATTTATAGCCTATCTGGCCAAGCATCTTTCTGGCCATCTTTTTTTCTTCGTAAAAGCATTTTAAGTTAAGGTGTGCGGCTAACTTTTAGAAGGAAAAAATATTTTTGAGTAGGAGTAGAAGAATATTTGGAGAAGTAGAAAAAAATAGCTTCTCCCTAAAAGTATTTTTTCGAAATATATTTTTGAGAAAAATACACCTAAAACACTTTCTAAAAGCTTAGTCAAATACTAATTTCTGCTCAAGCATTCTTTTAAAATTAATTAACCAAACACAAGTTGCTTTTCACCAAAAGAACTTTTAAAAAAAGTACTTTTGCGAAAAACACTTGTTAAAATAAGCTAATTTTAGATGTTTGGCTAAACAAGCTATTAGTGCCATTGGTCAATTGGTAGTCCAAATTTATATTACTTGTATTCTGAAGAGATATTAACGAAATACAATAACATAAAATATTTATATCTCAAAATATAATAGAATATTTATAGTGACAAATATTATATAACTAATTCAACTAAATTCATCATCTTTGCATGTTGAGAAGATATTTAAATTTAGCTATTGTTTCAATGTATGCACCAATTTATTATTTTGTATATATTTTATACTGTTTGGCGTGACGTGCAGTAAAATTAGTATTATTAAAAGGAGAGGATAAAGCACTCTCCTTAAGCCAAATGGTAGTCTAAAAAAAAACCATATGAAATAATTAGTTAATAACAAAAACTGGGTGATGGTTGGTTTAAGTTAGTTAATTTATTTATTTTATTTTTTAAGTTATTTCCTTTTGAAATAAAAAGTATATTTATTCATTAGAATTCAAACAATATTATTGAGGAAAATATAATAAAATTTAAAACAAAAACTATACATATTCAAGAGTAATATGCTAATAATCTATCTATATATTATTAAAAGCCAAAGAAAAAGGTACCACATTAATTCAAGTGGTAGCCTAGAAAAAGCCACATGGCATAATTAGTTAATAATAGAAAAATTATTTATTGAAAATTAACAAAGAAATTAACTACGGTGAGTGTTGAGTATATCGAATTGACAAATATGATGATAATTGAAATTTATTATGGCAATACGGTTTAATAGGTCAAAACAAATACAGTCTAATAGGATCAAACAAGCCCGATTATAATTTAATTTAATTTAATTTAATATTTTTAAATATTTACCGTGCATCGCAGGAGTAGAACTACTAGTATATGTTAAAGGAAAAACGATGGTCAAGAAGCAGTCAAAAAATTAAGCGACTTCAGACTCACAGTAGGTTAAAAAATTTTAATTTAGAGATTAATTTTTTATATAAAAAAGAGTTCATAGTGAGGCATCACATTTGTGTCAAAATAGCACAATAAAATAGTGTTACGGAATGTATAAATATGACGGTGTGTGATAGGGCATGAAACATATTTTTACTCTCATATAGCAAGAATTTTTGGGCTAAAATGATTAGTACTACTTGTTATTTGATCAACTGATCTCCATCCACAGCTCTTGAGTTTAAACCCTTTTTGAGGTACAATCTATCTTGCCTACTGAATATTAAAATTTGAAGATTTTTTTCTTTTCTACTTATGCTCATATTAGGGATGAAAAGCTTGAGTCAAAGGCAAAAAAGAACATATTTCTACGGTATGCAGCTGGAGCAAAAGGTTATATGGTGTGATGCATAGATCATAAGGCTCTAGGATTAATTATCGATAAAACGTAACATTCAATGATCTGTGTTACCAAACAGTCAAAGAGAGAATGTAATAGAAAAATTAGATCATGGTGTTAGTGACCACATAGAGCTAAATATTGAATTTCCATAGTTCAGTTTAGTAGTTTATAGTAGAGAAAGTGGAGGAGGTGAAATATTAATCAAGGTTATAATGTTAATGCATTTATGCAACAATAGTTGTACAACACAACAAGCAAATAGAAGAGAGTAATAAATCCCCACAATGGTTTGCAAAGGTAGTTGATAAGAATCTTCTTCGATATGCAAATCCTGTGGAATTTAATTTATTAATTGTATGGGCTATTGGCGTATCTGAGCCTAATGGATATAAAGAAGCTATTTCTAGTCTGTTGTATGGGTGTCATGACCTCAAATACCGGTCGCAACGGCGGCTATCACAGTACTAGGCAAGTCGACAAACCCATAATCACAACCCATTTACTAATAACATTAAGTGATTTTTCTAATATAAGTTTTAAATGTGGAATTTATTATAATATTAAAGTGATAGAAATATGCGGAAAGTCAACATAGCAAACACCACACAGCCCCAACAATCTGGTGTCACGAGTCTAGAGCCTCTAATACAAGTCTGAATAACCAACTACATAGATAGTGTAACAAATGCTGAAAAGATAACAAGATAGAGGGGAGAAAACATGATTGCGAACGCCATGAAGCTACCTTGAAGTCCCCGTTAGAAACTGAATCGACTTAAGATGCTCGCTCGACCGCTCAGGCACCTGGATATGCACACAAGGTGCAGGGAATAAAATGGGTACGCTAAATCAGTAAGTAACTAAAGTAAATAATGGACTAAAAGTAATGACGAGCAATTCAAAACATATAACTTTCAAAACCAGTTCTTCCATAAAACCATAGTTTTCGGATTAAGACTTTTAAATCAGATATTAGTAATAAATTCAACAGAAGCTTATTTAATGGAAGGTTGAAACAGTGAAACAACATAATAGGGCCCCTCGGGAAAGGAATCACTCAGAATATGACCCCTCGGGCAGCCTCTCAGTCACTCGCGTCGAATCTATTCAAAATCAGAATCACGACATCAAAATATTCTAACGGGATGAAGCCCAAATGAAAACAATAGAAAAATATCAAAAAACTGTAATTCGCAGAATCCGAGCCCGGGACCCACTTCTCGAAATTCAAAAAATTTCACATTAATATATTTCTCGTCATCCCACGAGTTCATATCTATAAAGAACATCAAAATCGGTATTCAAATGACCCCTCAAATCCTCCATTCAAGGCCTCATAAACTCAAGCCCTAATCCTTCATTTTTAGCCCTTTAATTCCTTTATTTACAACTTTAATTCATGAAATTCTTCCATAAAAATGTGTTTTAGGTCCAAAGTCCTCAACTCAACGAAGTCTCTTTGATTCAGTTGCAAAATCGCCCAAAGCTCCCACTTCTGAGTTCAAAAATGGTTACACCCTTCAAAAATCATGAAGGAAGAAATATATACATTCTGCCCAGATGTTGTCGCATCTGTGACTCATAAACCGCTTCTGCAGTACCGCATTTGCGGTCCAATCTCCGCATCTGCGATCCAATCGCAGCATTTGCGGCTCCGCAGGTGCGGCCCCATTATGCATGTGCAGTTCCAAACCTCCCCCAACCTTTCCACTTATGTGACACATTCCACTTCTTCGACACTGCACCTGCGGTCCCCAAACCACATGTGCGAAAACACCAGAAACAACAACGTCAACAGCTGCAACAACCTTCCAACTTCTCCGTTAACCACCCGAAATCATCCTGAGGCCCCCGAGACCTCATCCAAAAGCACAAACATAATCCAATACCTTATAAATACTTGTTTCAATCATCACAACACTTCAAACAATATCAAATTACCCAAAACACATTCAAGCCTAAGTTTCAGAAATCTTTTGAAATACATTTTTGATAAAAAACCCAACTAAACCACGCCCGATAACCTGAAATTTTACCCATACATTCCAATTACACAACGAATCTATTGAAACTTTCGGAATTCCAGTCCGACCCTTATATCAAAATGTCGCTTATCAATCGCAAATCGCCGAAATGAATATTTTGCCAATTCAACCTTAATTCTACTCCGAACTTAAAAAACCCATTTAGGTCTCACTTCTAAGTTATAATTCACCTTCCGAAGCTAACTGAACCATCGAAACTCACATACGAGCTCTCTAACTCATAAGTCCACATCCAGTTGACTTTTCCAACTTAAACCTTCTTAAAAGATACTAAGTGTCTCAAACCTTACTAAAACCATTCGGGACTCGATCCGACCAACCCGATACCACAAAACACGAATAACAAAACATAAAGTAGCATAAATAAGGGAAATAGAGCGATAACTCATGAGACGACTGGCCGAGTCGTCACATCCTTCCCAACTTAAACAAATGTTCATCCTTGAATGAGTTAAGAAACATACCTGAAGCCTCAAATAGGTAAGGATATCTGTTCCACATCTCCCGCTTGGTCTCCCAGGTAGCCTCCTCCACAGGCCGAGTCTCCACTATACTTTTACTGAAACTATATCCTTTGACCTCAACTTCCAAACTTGACGACCCAAAATAGCTATTGGCTCCACATCACAGGTCAAATCATCATCCAACTAAACCATGCTAAAATCCAAAACATGAGGCAGATCCCCAATATACTTCCGGAGCACTGAAACATGAAATATCGGATGCACACTCGACAAGTTGGGTGGCAAAGCAAGATCATAAGCCACCTACCCAATCCTCCGAAGCACCTCAAAAGGCCTAATGAACTGAGGACTCAATTTCCCTTTCTTCTCAAATCTCATGACACCCTTCATCGGTGAAACCTTCAACAAAACCTTCTCGCCAACCATGTAGGACACATCTCGAACCTTCCTATCAGCATAACTCTTTTGCCTTGACTGCTCTGTACGAAGCCTCTCCTGAATCACCTTCACCTTCTCTAAAGCATCTTTTACCAACTTAGTCCCCAATAACCTAGCCTCACCAGGATCGAACGAACCAATTGGAGATCTACACCGCCTACAATAAAATGCCTCATATGGAGCCATCTGGATACTCGACTGGTAAATGTTGTTATAAGCAAACTCTGCAAGCAATAGAAACTCATCTCGTGATCCTCTGAAATAAAGGACACAAGCATGCAACATGTTTTCCAATGAAAAGTTGTGCTAAACTCCACCTGGGTACCCAAATCTCTCTGCACGACTCTCCAAAACTTCGAAGTTAACTGAGAACCTCAATCTGAAATAATGGAAATCGGAACACCATGCAAACGAACAATCTTCCGGGTATATATCCCTACCAACCGCTCTGAAGAAAAGGTAGTACACACAGGAATGAAGTGCGCGGACTTGGTCAGCCGATGTACAATCACCCAAATAGCATCGAACTTCTTCAAAGTTCGTAGAAGTCCAACAACAAAGACCATAGTGATCCTCTCCCACTTCCACTCAGGAATAACCATCTGCTGAAGTAAACTACCCAATCTCTGATGCCCATATTTTACCTGCTAACAATTAAGACACTTAGCTATAAATCCAACAATATCTTTCTTCATTCTTCTCCACCAATAGTGTTACCTCAAATCCTGATACATCTTTGTAGCACATGGATGCATGGAATACCGCGAGCTATGGGCCTCCTCTAGAATCAACTCCCGAAGCCCATCCACATTGGGCATACAAATCTACTAGCCCTGCATCCTCAACACCCTGTCATCACCGATGGTCACATCTCTGGTATCATCATGCTGAACTTTGCCGTAAGGAAAAACCATCGTCATAATTGCGCTCCCTGATGCGATCATACTAGGAAGACTGAGAAACCACACAAGCTAATACCCGACTAGGCTCCAAAATATCTAACCTCATGAACCGCTTGGCCAAAGCTTGAACATCAACTGCAAGAGGCCTATCCCCAAATGGAATATATGCCAAACTCCCCACACTCACTGCCTTTTAGCTTAAAGCATCGGTCACCACGTTGATCTTTTTCGGATGGTACAATATAGTGATATCATAATCCTTAAGCAACTCCAACCATCTTCATTACCTAAAATTAAGATCCTTTTGCTTGAACAAATGCTGATGACTGTGATGATTAGTAAACACCTCACAAAACACACCATACATATAATGCCACCAAATCTTTAATGCGTGAACTATGGAAGCCAACTCTAAATCATGAACGGGGTAGTTCTTCTCATGGGGCTTTAACCGACATGAAGCTTAAGCAATAAATATACCATCCTGCATCAACATACAACCAATCCCAACTCTCGAAGAATCACAATGCACGGTATATGAACCTGAAGATGATGGAAAAACCAACATCGGAGTTGTGGTCAAAGCTGTCTTGAGCTCTCGAAAGCTCTCCTCACACTCATCCGACCATACAAATGGAGCACCCTTATGAGTTAACTTAGTCAAGGGCAATGCGATAGATGTGAATCCCTGAACAAAATAGCGATAATAGCCTGCCAGACTAGGAAAGCTGTGAATCTCCATGGCCGAGAGTGGTCTAGGCTAGCTCTGAACTGCCTCTATCTTCTTTGGATCAACCTGAATACCCTCGCTGGACACCACATGCCCCATGAAAGCCATTGAACTGATGCAAAACTCACACTTGGAGAATTTTCATAAAGCTTCTCCTCCCTCAATCTCTGGAACACAACTCTCAAATGCTCCACGTGCTCCTCCTAACTATGCGAGTACACCAGAATATCATCGATGAGGACAATGAAAAACGAATCAAGATAAGGCCAGAACACGCCGTCATCAAATGCATGAACGTTGCTGGGGCATTGGTCAGCCCAAAAGACATCACTAAGAACTCATAGTTACCATATTATGTCCTGAAATCCATTTGAAGAATATCTGAATCCCTGATCTTCAACTGGTGATAACTGAATGGAGATCAATCTTAGGGAACCCCCTCACTCCCTGAAGATGGTCGTATAAATCATCAATGAGAGGCAAGGGGTACTTGTTCGTAATTGTTACCTTATTCAATTGCCTATATTCAATGCACATTCTCATGGTGCCATCCTTCTTCTTCACAAACAGAACCGGCGCAACACAAGGTGACACACTAGGCCAAATGAACCCCTTATCTAAGAGTTCCTGAAGCTGCTCTTTCAATTACTTCAACTCCATTGGTTCCATGCGATACGACGGAATTAAAATGGACTGAGTGCCCAGCACCGGGTAAATACCAAAATCAATATCCCTGTATGGCAGGTCTGAAGGAAACAAATCGGAAAATCCCTCACAATCGGAACATAATCAATGCTAGGAGTCTCAACTCCGACATCCCTCACAAATGCCAGATATGAAAGACAACCCTTCCTAACCATACGTTCGGCCTTCAAGAAAGAGATCACTCTACTAGGAACATAATAATTCACACATCGTCACTCGATTCGTGGCACACCTGGTATAGCCAAGGTGACTATCTTAGCATGACAGTGCAGAATAACACGACAAGAAGATAACCAATCTATGCCTAGAATGATATCGAAGTCCATCATACTCAATAATAACAGACCCACTTGGGTCTCCAGACCCCCAATAGTCATCACATATGACGGGTACACATGGTCTACAACAACAATATCATCCACCCACGTAGATACATGAAAAGGTAAAGCAAGAAACTCCTGGGGCATACCCAAATAGTAAGCAAAACATGCAGACACATAAAAAATGGTGGAACCGAGATAAAATAATACAGAGGCATCTCTTTGGTAGACTGAAACTATACTAGTAATGACAACATCTAAAGCAATAACATCTGGTTTGCCTGAGATAGCATAGAAACGGGCTTGACCACCCTTAATCAACCTCCCCCTCCAGGGCGGCCCCTGGCTACCTTACCTCCACCGCTAGATGGTTGGGCAAGTGGTGAAGTAACTGGAGCAGAAGTCGAGGGTTGACCCCTCTGCTGACTGTCTATCCTGAAGACGAGGACATTGTCTCCTCATATTCCTAAACTCTCCACACTCGTAACAACTCCCTGGTGTTGGAGATGGGGACTGAAGGACCTAGCATGGAAGCACCCTGGACGGATGGAGCACGAGACGAGCTCTAAGCTGGGAGGGCACTAAGTGTTAACTGGCCCTGCTGAAACCCAGGATAACCATGACCCGAAGATGCTCTACGGTAATATGGGCGAGCTGAATGTGCCTGCCTGAAAGAACGACCTCTGACCTGCTGGAACTGACCCCTCGAAGGAGCACTGCTGAAGCTACCAGATCCCCGATGCCTTTTGGCCTCCCTCTCTTCTCGCTCCTGATGGCGAACCGACTCAATCTCACGGGCGATATCAACTACCTCTTCAAAGGTAGCACCTGTCACCCTCTCTCTAGTCATGAGGATTCGAAGCTGATGTCTGAGGCCATCAACAAATCTACTGATCCTCTCTCGATCCGTGGGAACCATCCAAATTACATGCCGGGCTAACTCAAAGAACCACATCTCATACTCCGCCACTGACATCTCCTCTTGATGCAGCTGCTCAAACTGTCTGCGCAGCTTCTCTCGGCGCTATTGAGGTGCATACTTCTCCAGGAAGAGAACAAAGAACTGCTATCAAGAAAGGGGAGATGCACCAACAGGCCTACGCCTCTCATACGCCTCCAACCAAGTGAAGGCAGTCCTAGAAAACTGAAAGGTAGTAAATACCACACCACTAGTCTCAAGAATCCCAACTGTCTGAACCATCCGCTGGCACTTATCTAGGAAACCCTAGGCATCCATGCCCTCTGCACTACGTAATGACGTAGGCTGGAGCCTATCAAACCTCTCAAGTCAACGCTGATCATCATCCGGCATAACTGGTACTATAAACTCCTGAGCAGGTGTAATCGGCTAAGCTGGTGGTGCCCTTGGTGTTTAGAGTTCCTGCACAACATGCGCATGTGTGCGAGAAATGGGATTGTGGGTGACTTCCCCTGCCTGATAAGTAGCTACGCCCGTAGTAATCGAGACTGCCTGAGCCACCGGTACATACTGATAATATCTGAGCTAAGGCCTCCTTAAGTCCTGGAATCACAATAGGCACAACTGGTGCTGTTATAGCATCCATAACTGGGACTTGATCGGGAATTGGGGCAGCTGGTGGGTCTGCCGATGCTGTTCTAGCTGCTTTGCCCCTGCCACAGCCTCACCCGCAACCTCGGCCTATGGTGGCCTCAGCTGGTGGCGCTAGTGGTCATCCACCCCGTTCGGTAGCTCGTGTCCTCACCATATGTGAGAGAATAGAATAATAGATGTTTAGTACTCAGATCAACAACTTTGCACGACAAGAGTTTCAAAACTATAAAGTTTTTCCTAAAGGTTGTATAGCCTCTCAAGGATAAATACAGACGTCTCAATACCGATCCGCGAGACTCTACTAAATCGGCTCATGACTCGCGGAACGTATGTAACCTAGGCTCTGATACCAACTTGTCACGACCCCAAACACCGATCGTGATAGCGCCTATCATAGTACTAGATAAGCCGACAAACCCATAATTACAACCCATTTACTAATAACATTAAGCCAATTTTCTAACATAAGGTTTAAATGCGGAATTCATTATAAGTATTAAAATGATAGAAATACGCAGAAAGACAATATAGCAAACACTATACAGCCCCAACAATCTGGTGTCACAAGTCTAGAGCCTCTAATACAAGTCTGAACAACCTACTACATAGACAGTCTAACGAATGCTAAAAAGATAACAAGATAGAGAAGAGAGAACTGGGCTGTGAACCCCATGCAGCTACCTCGAAGTCCCCGATAAAAGCTTAATCAACTGAAGATGCTCACACGACCGCTCAGGCACCTAGATCTGCACACAAGATGTAGGGAGTAACAAGAGTATGCCAACTCAGTAAGTTACTAAAGTAACTAATGTACTGAAAGTAGTGACGAACAATTAAAAATATATAACTTTCAAAATCAGTTCTGCTATAAATTATCATTTCTGGATTAAGACTTTGAATCAGATATTAGTAATAAATTCAACAGAGGCTTATTTAAAAGAAGAGTGAAATAGTGAATCAGCATAATAAGGCCCCTCGGGCAAGGAATCACTCAGAATATGGCCCCTCGGGCAGCCTCTCAGTCACTCGTATCGAATCTATTGAAAATCAAAATCATGGCGTCAAAATATGCTAAGTGGACGAAGACCAAGCTCTAAAACAATTGAAAAATACAAAAAACCCCGAAATAAGCAAAACTCGAGCCCCAGGCCCACTTCTCGAAATTCATATATGCCACGCCTCTTTTTTCACCTACATCCCGCGAGGGGGCATAAATGAGTTTTTCCACTTAAAGGATAATCGGAACAAGATTTAGTTTATTAATTATTCAGAGTCGCCACTTGCGAGATTAATGGGGTCCCAAGTAACCGGTTGAATCCTGAACCGAGGAACAATATAACTTTGTTACAGTCTGCGAACCAGAAATCCGAGTAAGGAATTCTGTTAACCCGGAAGAAGGTGTTAGGCATTCCCGGGTTCTATGGTTCTAGCACGGTCGCTTAACTGTTGCATTTGATTTATCTAATTTTAATACATGCTATCTTATGTGCCTTTTATTCATAAATCGCTTTCATCATTATTTATTTTAAGAGAATTGCGACGTTGTGAAAATGCGTTTCGAACCGCGTCGCAATCAATGCACCCGTGGTTGTCAACACGTTTCGACTTTTTCGAGAATTGGATCTGAGTTGCATCAATGCGCACCCAAGTTTAAGGAAGTAATTTAATTAAATCGCGCCAAAGATTCTAACGTAATATTATTTTGGGGAAAACGGCCCTCCAAAATTCTATTTATTATTAATAACCATTTATTGGGGGCTCCACATTTATTTATTTTGTTTGGTAAGGCTCGTCTCAACTTGCGAACCTTTTTTCGATCATTATTTATTTTATAAAAAACGATGTCGTGAAAACGCATTTCGAACCCTGTCACAATCAATGCGCCCGTGATTGCCAATACTTTCGACTTCGTTGAGATTTGATTTTGGATCGCATCAATGCGCACCAGAGTTTAAGAAAGCAATTTTATTAAATTGCGCGCCTAAAATGATTGCGCGTTTCAACTTTGCGAGGGCCATGGAAAGTTCACCAATGGCATACGTCGATTTCAAAGGCTTAAAATTAATAATTAAGTGAGGGCCACACACTTGAGATTTTATTTGGCATGACATGCCACAATTTGTTTTACAAGCTTTACTCGGCTAAAACAAACTACGAATATTCCTAAGTTATTTTTCTACGGTGCAAAATGATCTAATGTGTACCAGAATGCCAAATGATTATCTAAAACTAAAGCAACCGCAATAAGAACAATCTGAAGAGAAGCAATTTTGAGAATATTACCAAAGTAAATAATGAAAATTTAATAGGAACACTTGGCCGTAAATAGTAATAAAATTCAAAACCAGATTTCCCATAATAAAATTGATATTCAAATAGGCACAAACTTAGTACGTTAAAAGATTTGCAAATCAAGTTATCAAAAAAGGCTAAATATTTAGTAATAATAAGTAATTCGTTCTTGACAAAAAGTACCAAACCAGTCTCAAAATCTTGGGAAAAGCACTCAGCTGCTTATTTGTTTCACTATCTTTGAAAAACACAATTAATGAGAAAAATGACTTAGGTCAGTAGTAATCGAAGGATCCATCATAGAACTTGAGAAATCACTGAACCAAATAACACCAATGTAGCATGATTAGCATATAATCCAGAAGGCTCGAAAACAACACTCTATATCTTTAGCAAACGTGAGAACGAAATTAAAACGAGTTCACTCAAATAACTTCGACATGAATGATCAAGTTTCTCCGTTTAGCAGGTGTATACAAGCAATATTGCTGAGATTCAAACAACCATGGAGGTTCGGCAACTCAGACTTGGCCGGAAACAATGGACGACACCTCGATCGGGATCAACGAATGGCAACCTTGGATTTTCGCAGAAAACGAATTTGAACTTCAAATAAGTTAACAAAGGCCGAAGCGAAATGTTTTTAGGCAAAATGAAGACTCTCCGGTGATGAAATCCGACTGAACCAACCAAATGAGCACTCAAACAGAAAATTAGTATAGACAATCGAGATTGTCGGATCTCGTTACTTCCGGCAACGTAACAGTGAAAAACGAGAGAGAAAGGGGAAGCGACGAGAGCGACCTGATAGTAGTGTTCTACGAGTTCAAGCGGAGGGTCGACGGATTCAATGGAAATCAGTCACCTCCGGTGACTTCACCATATAGCACGACGAAGGGAAAAGGGGTGAGGAAGATGGCAGCTTTGGAGTTTTTTGGTGATTAGCTTGAAAATGTCTTCATGAAGAAGACGACTATCATGCAAGTTTTTTTCTCTTACTGTTTTGGCGTTTTCTTTCTTTATTTCGTCCATTTTTTTTGTAGTTTTTTTTCCGGGTCTCATCTTTCTTCATTGGGTAGAGAATATTTTTATAGAGTGTGTGAAATAAGGTATTATGTGGGGGAGTTTTATTTGGGTAGATGGTAGGGGTGTTCATTGGGCGGATTGTGCGGCTTTTTACTCTAACGGTTTGGCTTAACGGTTATCGGCTTTTAAATGTATTCATCCGTTAGCCACCCGATAAGATATCGGGCGGATTGGTATCAGGTTAGCTCTTATCGGCGGTTACTGGGCGGTTTATCGGTTTAATACCTAAGGGATCAAATGTATTCTGTCCGCACACTGCATTCAATTTATAATGCAAGGCTGCAAGCTCAGTAGCTCACGCCTCACTGTCCAGTTTAGTACATTAGCTATGCCTTGTTCAATTTTAAGGCACAACTAATTTTTTGGTTTTTCCAGATGCGATCACTTGCAAAGAATAAAGAGAGCCCTCCAGATGGTTTTATGTGCCCTGGTGGTTGGAAAGTTTTGGCGGAATACTATGATAGTTTGACTCCAGCCGGGAACGACAGAGTTCCCGAACCTGTCCCAGTTTGAAAGTATCATCACTATCAAGGTGTACCCCAATGTGTTTGGGGGAAACCTTAAAATGTAATATTGCTCCTGATTTGGTGCACATTCCTCTCAAAGGACAAAACAATAATAATAGTGAGTCACTGGTATTGTGTGAGAAAAGTTGTCTCCATCTTGTAAATTATTAGTGCCAAACATGGCACCTTAACTTTGTCGACACATCTGTTTGCAGTTGTATCATAGGTTGTGCTGTCATGAATATGGATTTAAGGTTTTCTGTTATATATATTTTTATATTTAATATATATAATTATATAAATAAAAATAAATTATATATATATATTCTTAACGGGTTAACGGATTACCCGTTAAGAAAATTGAATAATCCGCCCCCAATCCGATAAGCCGTTAATAAAAAAATTTTAATCTGTTCCCCGTCCGTTAAGCCGTTAAGCCGTTACCATTAAGCCATTAAGCTTCGGTTCGGTTCGGTTCGGTCTTCGGTTTCGGATCGGTTTTGAACACCCTTAGTAGAAGGTGTGATGTGAGGTAATATTTTGGGGTGAAGGTTTTATGTGGGTGAATATTTTGGGGAAGGTCTTAGGTGGGGAAAAATGATTTAGGGGAAAATATTTTGGGGAAGGTTCTTCTTATTTTTTTACTTCCAATTTCTTTTTATCTTCCTCACTTTTTTGTATTTTATTTTCTTATTTTGTATTTTATTTTCTGATTTTGTTAAACGCTAAATTAAAACTCAAAGCCAAATTAACACAAAAAATTAGATTTCCTAATTAATTCTCATTTAAAATGCAAAATAATACCAATTTAAACTAAAAATGCGAAAAGTACCATTTTTGTTATTTTCTTCCTATTTTGCTCTAAAACAAATTAACCCTTAATAAATCTTAAAATTAAATTAGATCCTAAATGCATATGTGTATTTTTTGTATTTTTCATACGAATTAAGATGCACTATAAAATGCAACAATTACCAAAAAATGACACAAAATTCTCAAAAATTGTAAAAATAAAGAAAAATCATTTTGTTTGAATTTTTTGGGAATAATTCATATACAGGCAAAAATCACATGCTCACAGCTACCCCTCTTTGCTCGGAAACATGAAAAGTTTTCGGGCAAAGATAAGTGAGCAAATAGGAGCAATTTTTGCCCGTTTGAAAATTCCGTGTGAAGAATATTTTTGGAAAAAAATTGACCGCATCCTGCTTTAGAGGTTGCCTACATATCCAGGGCTAAACAAGAATCAGATCAGTGTAGTTTGGGAGTGATGGAGTACCGAGGTTGAGAGTCGATGTTCCGTCCGAGGCTCCGGTCCGCTGTCCCGTTATCAAAATCAAAATATAAAAAGACTAACTAAGCCTATCAGCTACGAGTTACAAAATTCCTATCTATGAGTCTTCTGAAGCTTGATTTTGAGTATTGGCTGGTGCTTCATGCGGTCCCTGATCTGAATCTTGATGTTTGTTAGTTGCAGGTGTTGGTTCAATCTTCTTCAGCTTTTGGATCAAGACCGGACATGTAGTGCTTATGACTTCAACCACATCTTGAGCAGTTCACATCTTTTCCTGCTTCTGAATTTTGGAGCTCACTTTTTTTGTTCGTTTTCTTTTTTTCTTTATTTTGGATTGAGACTCATTCTTTCTGCCATCTCGAATCGTGTGCCTCGAGGTCAAACCTGCTCGGCACCTTGAACCATTTTCCCTTGAAACTTGAAATGTCTTCCTTCAAAACTGCTTTCTCTTGAAACTTGAGTTGTCTCCATCGACACTGCTTTCCCTTGAAAATTGAGTTGTCTTCCATTGCTCTTTAAGTGAAATCCATTGTTGCCTTTTTGAATTGTAAACTGAGATATTTTCCCTTCTTCAACTGCTGAACTTGAATGTATTTCTCTGTTATCCAAGCGCGCTCCTGACTGCTGAACTTGAAATTTAATGTATTCCTCTATTATCCAGGCAGGATCCTAACTTCCAAAATAAGCATAACAAAGAAAAATTTCTACCCCTGTTTGGAAACTGGGTACATCTTACCGGATATTAATAAGAGTTTAACTAAAACTTGACTTGTAATACCTGTGTTATACAGGCAGGCTTCTGATTTTCGAAACTTGAATTGTATACCTTTGTTCTTCAGGCGAGCTCCTAACTTCAATAAGATAAAGAAATCTATTGAAAACTAAAATTTGAATTGTATCACCATTGTTCTTCAGGCTGGCTCCTGATTGCTGAAACTTGAAATTGAACGTATTCCTCTATTACCTAGGCGGGCTCCTGACTTCACAAAAATAGACAAAACAAAGAAAACTTTCTGTCCCAGTTTGGAAAATTGGGGTTTGTTACCACATATTAATAATAACTAAAACTTGAATTTTGATAAGACTGAAATGCAACTTTAAAAATTTAAAGACTGAAACGTATATTAAAATTTAAAATTTATCTTAGATGAAAAATTCATTAGACTATGATTTTCATCTTAGGAGAAAGATTCAACAGACTAAGATTTTTATCTTTTATCTTAGGTGAAAAATTCATCAGACTAAGATTTTCATCTTAGAAAGATCAACAGACTAAGATTTTTATCTTGGGTGAAAAAATTCAACAGACTAAGATTTCTTCATCTTAGGTGAAAGATTCAACAGACTAAGGTTTCTTTATCTTAGGTGAATAATTCATGAGACTAAGATTTGTTTTTGAATCATTTTCCTCCGAAACTTGTTTTATATTCCTTCTTGAATTAACTTCCTTCAGAACTGTTTCCCTAAAAACTGGTGTTGTCCTCCTTCAAAAACCACTTCCCCAAAACTAATGCTTCATTCCTCGGAAAATACTTTTTTAAACAGGTGTTTCTTTTCTGGAAACTACTTCTCTCTCTTTTTTTCTAAAACTTGTATTGACCTTCATGTTCTTCAAGAAAATTTTCAACATCAAAGAAAATTTTCTGACCCAGTTTGATAATCCTCTTGTAGCATATCTTTTCTCCATCAATAAAATGCCCATGCCCCTATTTCAAATCTAAGAAAATTCTGTTAGTTTAAAATGCGGTGGTTGGTTGTGGTACTCTCGCTGGGATGGCTTTCCTTTTCTCCTTTCCATGCTCCGCGTTGTCCGACCATCTTTGGGACTTGGCTGATAACTTTTGACTTTTTTTGCAACTCCTTATTCACAAACTTCCACATTTTACCTTCCTATCGACTATGAATCCCAAGGCCTATCTGTTTTCCCTACAGTATGTTGTTGTTTCCTGGATTATCTGATGGCCTTGGCCTTGAGGTCTATTTCTTTCTTACTTGCCGATAACTTTCATTTCTATTTGAAGACCCCGCTTATTTCTTGCCTAACCACTTCCTTGGTTATACCTCTTCTGTATTAAAGACCCTATACCTTATGTTTGTTGCTCTTCTCCTGGACCGACTTTAACCAACCCTTGTGCCTCACCTCAAAGCATGTTGATTGCCACCTACGGTATGTTGTTCTTCCGAATTGAAACCCCTGGCCCTTGACCTTGAAACTATTGCTCCCCCAAAGCATTTTGAGTATTATCGGCTCAGTGCTCTTGTTGTTTTTCATGACTTGTGACACTTTAATATGCTAGCCATACCCTATCTTGTGTAATTGGAAAGCTGGTGAAAAACTTTGCAGTCATTTCTCACTTGTTGTAATCAGATAGACACATAAATTTGAAGTGAATAAAAACAGAGGAACAAAGTGAAGGACGAAGGAAAGAGATGATTTCTAAAAGAGAAAAAAAAAACTACGAAGTAGAGACCTATCAGGTGAGGATGCCAACTCTAATGACCATGACATACACGTGTAAACATTCCGTTAATCAATTTTGACGTTCAGCTGTTGTTGTACCTTTTGCTGTGAAACTGGGCTTCAATGCTCCACTTATCCAATTTTTTTTGTTGTCCTTACTCTGTGCTCGGAGGGTTTTCGCCAACAAACCTCTTTCATTTGTCCTTTCTCTCAACTTACCATTGCTTCAAGGTGCCCGTGAAGGTTTTCACCAATAAGACTCTCTCATTTTATATCTCAACTTCATCACCTTGCGGTGCCCATGGAGGTTCTCATCACAAAGATTCATTCACTTTCATTTTCCTTGTTTGGACCGGAGTGTTGCCCCTGACATGAATTATCTTTATCTGCTTGACTTGGCATTTCTCAAAGACTGATCGGAAGGTCTTTCTTTGGACTGTAATATGGGCTTTTAGATAGAGTTAGAAAGAAAGGGTATAAAGGCTCAAAACAATTCAAAATGGGTTAAAATTTCGGAATCCAACTTCCCAAAACAATCACAACTTCTGCCCTAGTTTCTTGCTTGGGGACTTTTGGATTTTATTTTGGGTATGATTGAACCTCAGAGAGGCTGCCTACGTACCTTTTCGGGATCAAGTCAAACGTAGTTCACATCATAGAAACTACATTGTTGTGATTTTCTTTTCTCTTCTTTTCTTTCTGTTTTCTCTTGCTTTTTCCTTTATTTTCTTCATTTTTCTTTCTTCTCTTTCTTTCTTTTATTTTCTTTTCCTTTTTTTTCCCTTTTCTTCCTTTCTCTATCATTTTCTTTTTTTATGTTTCTTCTTCTTTTTCCTTTCTTCCCTTTTTTTCTCTCTTTTTCCATTTGCTTATCTGTGGCACTTGCATTTTTTGATTGTGCCGATGATTCCAAAATAGGGGTATGAAAGAAACACATTTGGCTCAACGAGGGCGACAAAAGGGTAAAGTATTCAGATAGTAGAACAAAACGCCTTCGTCATTTCAATCTTCAAAATATGCCTAATGCAAACAAGAACAATCAGAATAAAGAAACCATACACATTATCTCTTGACCACAACGGAATTGACGGCCATTTCCACGTATTTTCCTTCTACATCTGTCAGATATAATGTGCCATTGGGAAACACTCTTACTCTTATTACGACGACCGTCCCCCTGTTAATTTGATTGAATTGCTCTTTTTGACCCAGTTTCACATGGTTCGGGCGTCAAACAATCTCAAAGCGTCTCAATCTGTTATTATTTCCCCAAGTGCCCTTATCGTTTTCAAAAATGGTTTCATTGCTTCCCGACTAACGTAGAGAAAAGAACTAAACAAAGAAAATGATCGGGAGTAACAAAAGATTGGAATTTGCATTAGACAAACGATGAAACAGTTCAAATAACAAAATAAAACAAAACAAACTGGAGCACAACCCTAGAATAAACTGAAACAGACCTGGACAACCCTAACAAACCACTACGACTAAACAAACTAGACATAATCGAAAGGATAAGAGGATTTGATCACAAAACAATATCCGGATTACAACCCTTCAAATAAAGTGGATAGCAGAAATGACAACAAAATGGACCACCAACGCTCC
This sequence comes from Nicotiana benthamiana, assembly GCA_034376525.1. Lineage (NCBI taxonomy): Eukaryota > Viridiplantae > Streptophyta > Magnoliopsida > Solanales > Solanaceae > Nicotiana > Nicotiana benthamiana. The sequence goes on along the minus strand of CM067329.1, from coordinate 130,184,512 downwards.
TCCCCGGTAGACCTAGAGATGGAGCGTCTTTGGAATTACCAAGTACGGCATCTTAGCGACTGAATTCTGCAGCACCAATGTTAGGAACTTTACAAATTTTCATTACATTGTCCTCAACAAGTTGTTTTTGGGTCTCTGTGGCTCTCAAAGAATTCTCACATTCCTTTTCAAAACAAATCATACCGACCATGTCTGCCTCATTATACGCAGGTGGCGGTTTTTGGATGGTGTCTGATGTATCCGGACTTTGTACGATGATCTTACCGGCATTAATAAGCTCCTGAATTGCTTTCTTTAGCTTCCAGCTCTTTTACATGTCATGCCCCGGAGTATCTGATCAATATGCACACTTTAGAGAAAAATCACATTTCAGAGGGTTTGGCATTTTTATCTGAATCGGCTTCAGCATGCCCACTTGCTTCAACTTCTGGAACACACTGGCATATGACTCTCCGATAGCGGTGAGAGCCTTTTCTCGTTTCAGCAACCTCTCGTTCCTAAATGCCTGATTTGGCCTAAAACATGACCCAGGGGGTTTCTGGTATGCTCATGGGGGTGGATGGGCATTTTGTGGAGCTAGGTACGTGGAGAGTGAGGTATGTATTTGGGAGTCCTGTGGAGAGAAGTAATGTTGGGGAGGGTCATCTAGTGCACGAGGATATTCACGGGTACGATGTCGAGGTTGGAAATGTTGTCCAGGAGAGTCCTTTGGATCATCTTTTTTGTTTCTCTTTCTCCCTTCCGAGCTTACCGAGAGGTCCTAAATGTCTTTCGAGCAACTCATTATTTTGCCCGACTTGACTCCATGTTCTACTAACTCCCCCATTATTAACACATCATCGAAAGGTCTGCCCAAGGCCAGGATCAAATGATTGAAGTAGGTGGGCCCCTGGGCCTGTATAAAAATTTCAACCATCTCTTCTTCACCAATCGGGGTATTGGTTCGAGCAGCTTGCTCCCTCCATCTGAGCCCAAACTCTGTAAAGCTTTCCCCTGGTTTCTTTTCCATTCTAGATAGGGAGGAATAGTTTGGGACAGTGTCTTTATTATACTAAAAATGTCACACAAAATCTTGAGCCATGTCACCTAACATGTTCCATTCCCGACATCTTGACAATCATGCCATTCCAAGGCTTCCCTAGTCAGGCTCTCACTGAAATGTGACATTAAAAGCTCATCTTCCTTACCGACATTCCTTATTTTATTGCAATAATCCCTCAAGTGGACCACTAGATCTCCCCACCCATCATATAAATTGAACTTCGGTATCTTAAACCCTTCCAGCTTTCTGGATATCTCATCCCGCCCCACTGTGATAGCAAGCTCCGTAGCCTCACCGGGAGACTCAAAATGAAGAGCGTGATGGTATGGACTCAAGACCTTGGCAATTGGTTCTGGTGCATAATGTTGGGCATCAGGGCCTGATGGCAGGGGATACCCACTGGTCCAAGCTTTGTGCATTCCGGCTGTCTTTTCAACCTCAAAACTTCTTTTTTCAACTAAGATTCTGATTCAACAATTCCCCTAGACGGATCAATAATACATGTTTCCAACCATTTGCCAGCCATGACTGCCTTGCTTTTTGACCTTGTGTTGTATGGATGAGCTACCACAAACCAACCACCTCAACTTTCTAGAATGGATTGAGTCGGTCCTCATTATTAACACGATCCATTCCATTTTTTATTCAATTTTCTTTTCCATTTTTTGTTATGGTTGAATCGTATGGAGATTGCCTACATATCATGACCTCGCATGAATCAGACCGTGCGTAGTTCTTGCAGATAAAAGGTAAAAATAATAAAATATTTTTGAAATTTTCAATTTTCATAATAAAACAAGCTTTGACTACAAAGGTTTAAAACTGACAAACTTAAACTAACAGTCTCTAACAAGATGGAATACAGACTCAAAAAACAAATGACCCACATACTCTAATCAAAAGAGATACAAACATAAAAAGAAATTGACAGATTCCTTTCCCTACACATCAATTTTGAACAAACGACTAATTATGACAAAACGGTGTGGCCCGACTTATTTATAACGCCTCTGGGACGATGATTTTAAGGCTGTAAGGGTCAAAAATCAAAACATGACCCAAGTTGACTGTTTATGCAAAGTCGGTCTTCCGGCATCCCTTTCGGAAACATTCGGCTATTTTTGACAAAAAAGCATCACCCGACTTTTATATGACTCATTTTCTTGTTTTTTCAAATTAAAATAAATGACCCGGTATTGCAAACATGGCCTTCCAGCGCCCCGGGGACGAAGATTTTAAGGCCGTGAGGGTCAAAAATCAAAATATGACCAAAGGCGGATGTTTATGCAAAGTGAGCCATATGGTGTCCCGTTTGGAACATTTGGCTATTTTTGATAAAAACGACATCACCTGATTTATTTATGACAAAAATAAAATTTTGACATTTTTTGGGCTATTTTTTTTGTAAAGGGGAGGTTGGACCCGATGAGGGTTGCCTACGTATCTTATGCCCTGTGAGAATCAAACCATGCGTAGTTCGGGCAAATTAACCGAACTATTTTAAAACAAGACTCTTTATCATTTCCATTTTTGGCATTTCATAAGAAAATAACAAAACTACTTTCAAAAGCACGACTTTTTTTCATTTTCATTTTTGGCATTTCATAAATAAATAAATAAAAATATTTGTAATAAACAAGACTCGTTTTTTATTTTTATTTTTCATGGCAAGACAAACTACTTTTCTTTTCTATTTTTAATAATAAGACAAAATAATGACTCTCTTTTTCCCTTTTTTTCATTTTCAACAAACAATAAAACAACCTATTTTTCCAAACTAAAATAAAGACTCTTTTTCATTTTCTTTTTCAACAAACAACTTTCCAAAAATAAAAGACTCTTTTTCCTATTTTTCTTTGTTTCATTTTCTCAAAATTTTGGCAGAGTTTCGACTTTACTTGATCATTGGTTTTTCTAAAATAATCAATTAACTCCCGAACTGTTATTTCTCTCTTTTTCTCTTTTCCATTTTTTTCTTCAATTTTCCAACATTCACGAGATTCAGAAACCGGTCAACATGCAGGTTCGAAACAAATATATGTACAGAGCAAGTAGAATGCATCAAGATGGTCTTTTCATTTCAGGTTGCTAAGCCTCAGATGGACCCAACCCCTATGTTGAATCGCCTAAGTCAAATGAAGCATGATGCAAATTATCACTCCTAATAGGGATCCGGCATGAAGTCACGTTATTCTAGGTTCAAAACCTGGGTATGTGTTCTAGACTGTGTACCCGAGTGGACAACTCGAATCGAAGAGGGGGCAGCGTACTAGTAACCTACGAGATCATCCGGCTTTGCTACTTATCCGGCCTCTTTCTTATTTCAGGGTATGACACTAACAAAATAAGTAGTCTTAACCAGTAAGCACATCCCCGGAGGCGAAGAGAGAAGGGTGTCGGCACAGTTTATATACAGTTCAGAGAATATCAAAGCAGTAACATTTAGCAAATTAAGCATGAAACATGTAGGAAAAATCAGATATAGCCAAATAAAACAATTTATCTAAGCTCAAATTCTGAACCCTGAATAAAACGTTCTGGGTTCTTTTCCCCAGCAGAGTCGCCAGAGCTGTCACACCTCCTTTTTCACCTACACCTCGCGAGGGGCGTAAAGAAATTTTTCCACATAAAGGACAATTGGAACGGGATTTAGTTTATTAATTATTCAGAGTGGTCAATTGGAAGATTAATGGTGTCCCAAGTCACCGTTTGAGTCCCGAACAGAGGAAAAATATGATTTTGTTATAGTCTGCGAACCAGAAATTCGAGTAAAGAAATCTGTTATCCTGGGAGAAGGTGTTAGGCATCCCGGATTTCGTGGTTCTATCACGGTCGCTTAACTATTGCATTTGATTTTATCTGATTTTAATACATGCTAGCTTATGTGCCTTTTATTCGTGAACCGCTTTCATCATTATTTATTTTTAAAATAATTGCGACGTCGTGAAAACGCGTTTCGAACCGCGTCGCAATCAATGCACCCGTGGTTGTCAACACATTTCGACTTCGTCGAGATTTGGAATTGGGTCGCAGAAATGACACCCGAGTATAAGGAAGTAATTTAATTAAATCGCGCCAGTGATTTTAACGTAATATTATTTTGGGGAAGGCCGTGAAGTTCGCTAAACGGCCCTACCAAATTCTATTTATTTTTAATAATCATTTATTGATGGCCTTACATTTATTTATTTTGTTCGGTAAGGCTCGTCCCAACTTGTGAACCTCTTTTCGATCATTATTTATTTTATAAGAATTACGATGTCATGAAAACGCGTTTCGAACCCCGTCGCAACTAGTGCACCCATGATCCAACACATTTCAACTTCGTCGAGATTTGGATTTGGGTCGCATCAATGCGCACCCGAGTTTAAGAAAGCAATTTTATTAAATTGCGCGCCTAAAATGATTGTGAATTTCAACTTTGCGGAGGCCATGGAAAGTTCGCTAATGGCACACCTCGATTTCTAAGGCTTAAAATTAATAATTAAGTGAGGGCCACGCACTTGAGATTTTATTTGGCATGGCACACCTCAATTTATTTGAAAAGAATGGACATTGGGCCTAACTCAACCCCAAAAGCTAGCTTATGAGGTGAGGATTGCCCAAGCCATATAAGGAGACCAAGGACCTCAAATCCCTCCGATGTGGGCAACTCAACACCCCCCATCACGCCCAGATCTCTGGAGCGTGGACAACATAAATGGGGGCCCAATATCGGTAACAATAATTGGGATGGGCCCGGCTCTGATACCATGAAAATAATGGACATTGGGCCTAAATCAACCCCAAAAGCTAGCTTATGAGGTGAGTACTGCCCAAGCCATATAAGGAGACCAAGGACCTCAAATCCCTCCGATGTGGGACAATTCAACATTATTCTACAAGCTTTACTCGACTAAAACAAACTACGAATGTTCATAAGTTATTTCTCTACGGTTCGAGATGATCTAACGTGTACCAGAATGCCAAATGATAATCTAAAACTAAAGCAATCGCAATAAGAACAATCTGAAGAGAAGCAATTTTGAGAATATTACCAAAGTAAATAATGAAAATTTAATAGGAACACTTGGCCGTAAATAGTAATAAAATTCAAAACCAGATTTCCCATAATACAATTGATATTCAAATAGGCACAAACTTAGTACGTTAAAAGATAAGCAAATCAAGTTATCGAAAAAAGGCTAAATATTTAGTAATTATAGGTAATTCGTTCTTGACAAAAAGTACCAAACAAGACTCAAAATCTTTGGAAAAGCACTCAACTGCTTATTTGTTTCACTATCTTTGCAACACACAATTAATGAGAAAAATGACTCAAGTCAGTAGTGATCGAAGGATCCATCACAGAACTTGAGAAATCACTGAACCAAATAACACCAATGTAGCATGTAATCCAAAAGGCTCGAAAACAACACCATATCTTTAGCAAACGTGAGCATGAAATTAAAACGAGTTCACTCAAATAACTTCGACATGAATGAACAAAGAGTTAGAATTAGACCTTGATAAGCTTGGCCGGAAACAATGGACGACACCTCGGTCGGGATCAACGAATGGCAACCTTGGATTTTCGCAGAAAACGAATTTGAACTTCAAATAAGTTAACAAAGGCCGGAGCGGACTATTTTTAGGCAAAATGAAGACTCTCCGGTGATGAAATCCGGCTGAACCAACCAAATGAGCACTCAAACAGAAAATCAGTAGAGACAATTGAGGTTGTCGGATCTCGTCCCTTCCGGCAACGTAACAGTGAAAAACAAGAGAGAAAGGGGAAGCGACAAGAGCGACCTGATAGCAGTGTTCTCCGAGTTCAAGCGGAGGGTCGCCAGATTCAATGGAAATCAGTGACCTCCGGAGACTTCACCATATAGCACGACAAAGGGAAAAGGGATAAGGAGATGGCAGCTTTGGAGTTTTTTGGTGATTTTAGCTTGAAAATGTCTTCATGAAGAAGACGACGATCATGCAAGTTTTTTCTCTTTCTGTTTTGGCGTTTTCTTTCTTTATTTCGTCCGTTTTCTTTTTTGTATTTTTTTTTTGGGTCTCCTCTTTTTTGCATTGGGTAGAGAATGGTTTTATAAAGTGTATGGAATGGGATGAGATGTTATATGAGGAGTTTTATTTGGGGAGAAGGTGTTACGTGAGGTAATATTTTGTGGGGAAAGTTTTATGTGGGAGAATATTTTGTGGGGAAGTTTTTGGGTGGGGAGAAATGATTTAGGGGAAAATATTTTGGGGAAGGTTCTTCCTATTTTTTTACTCCCAATTTCTTTTTATCTTCCTCTCTTTTTTTGTATTTTATTTTCTTATTTTGTATTTTATTTTCTAATTTTTTAAATGCTAAATTAAAACTCAAAGCCAAATTAACAGTAAAAATTGGATTTCCTAATTAATTCCTAATAAAAATGCAAACTAATACCAATTTAAACTAAAAATGCGAAAAGTACCATTTTTGTTATTTTCTTCCTTTTTTGTTCTAAAATAAATTAACCCTTAATTAATCCTAAAATATGAAATTAGATCCTAAATGCAAATGCGTATTTTTTCGTATTTTTCATCTGGATTAAGATGCACAGATCAAATGCAACAATTACCAAAAAATGACACAAAATTCTCAAAAAATTGTAAAAATAAAGAAAAAGATTTTTGTTTGAATTTTTTGGGAATAATCACATACAGGGCAAAAATCACGTGCTCACAATAAATTTTTATATCAATAGATTCCTCGTCTACCCATGAGTTCATACATATAAAAAATACCAAATCGGGGTACAAATGACCCCTTAAATCCTCCATTAAAGGCCTCTTAAACTCAAGCCCTAATCCTTCATTTTTAGTCATTTAATTCCTTTAACTACTGCTTTAGTTCATGAAATTCTACCATAGAAATGTCTTTTAGGTCCAAAATCCTCAACTCAACAGTCTCTTCGATTCCTCTATTCAAAATCGCCCAAAGCTCCCAATTCTGAGTTTAAAAGTGGTTAAAACCTTCAAAAATGCGAAGGAATAAATATATACATTCTGCCCTTGTCGCATCTGCGACTCACAAACTGCTTCTCTGGTACTGCATTTTGGGGTCCAACCCCTGTTTCTACGAAAATTCATTAATTCAGTCTAACTGCATCTGCGGCTCCGCATGTGCGGCCCCATTCCGCATGTGCAGTTACAGACCTCCCTCAGCCTTTCCGCTTCTACGACACACTCAACGCACTTGCGACACCGCACCTGCGGTCCCAAACTGCAGGTGCAAAAACACCAAAGCAGCAACTTCAGCAGCTGCAATAACCTTCTGACTTCTCCGTTAACCTCTCGAAATCATTCCAAGGCCCCTGGGACCTCAACCAAAAGCACAAAAATAACCTAATACCTTATACAAACTTGTTCCAATCATCACAACACTTCAAACAAAATCAAATTACCCAAAACACATCTGATTCAAGCCTTGGTTTCAAAAATCTTTCGAAACATGGTTTTGATAAAAAATCCAACTAAACCACGTTTGAATGACATGAACTTTTACCTATACATCCCAAATTACACAACGAAGCTTATAAAACTCTCGAAATTCCATTCTGAACCTTATATCAAAATTTCGCCTATCAACTATAATTACTGAAATGAACACTTCGCCAATTCAAGATTAATTCTACTCCGGACCTTCAAAATACATTCTGATCATGCTCCTAAGTCATAAATCACCTCCCGAAGCTAGCTGAACCATCGAAACTCACATTTGATCCCTCTAACTCATAAGGCAACATTCGATTGGCTTTTCCAACTTAAACCTTCTTAAAAGAGACTAAGTATCTCAAACCTTATTAAACTCGTTCCGGACTCGATCCGACCAACCCGATATCAGAAAACACGGATAACAAATCATAAAATAGGAGATATGCAGTTGTAACTCATGAGACGACTGGCCGGGTCGTCACAATAGGTAAAATGGATTGAGTCTCTTTATAATAATCAAACATGGAAGCTAGTACATTGTCAAAGGGACAAAAGGTAGTAGGCCACAAATGGATTTTAAAAGAAAGGAGGGCAATTCGGGGTCGAAGCACCAAGGTACAAGGCAAGACCGGTGGCTAAAGTATTACACAGAGAGAGGGGGTTAGATTACAATAAGGTGTACTCTTCAGCGGTGAAGCATAACTCTATCAGGGTCTTACTTTTTGGTGGCTCTTCATGACTTATTTCTAGAGAAGTTAGATATGACATTTATATTCCTACATGGTAAGTTAGAAGAGTAGATCAATATGAGTTCACTGCGGAAATTATCATTCTGGGTAAGGAAAATCATATTTTCTTGCTTAAGAAATTATTATATGGATTGAAATATTCACCAAGGCAATGGTATAAAAGATTTGAAACATTCCTGATCTAGAAGTTCATACAATAATTATGTGTATTACCAAAATCTTGAGAACATTTATTTTACGTGTTTGTTATTGTACCTGAAATCCCACTAATGTCATGATGAAACCTAACGCAATCCGTTAGATAAGAAAAACTATACGAATTACTACTACAATCAATATTATAAATAAGATTGCAAAAGAATTTTAATACAACTACCCTAAGGACTGGTAGTACAAGTCATGAACCACTATGATTTAGATTTATAATGTTGATAAAAGAAATAAATATAATATATGTTTGAAGGTTACATAAACATAAATGAGTTCCCAGTCTACCATGAGCAAATGGTAGCTCGAATTGGGAACAACAGTTCGTCTTCAATGCAAAGCTCCATCTTATACAACTACTAAGCTCCAGAATCTGTACACAAGGCGCATAAGTGTAATATAAGTACAAGCGACCACATGTACTTCGTAAATATCTTGACTAAACCTCAAAGAAATAGTGATGAGGTTTTTAAGTCAAAAGATACTCACTTTACAGAACATGTGGATCTCAATAATATGTATAACGTAGAAAAAATATTCTAGAAAGATAATTAAAGAATAGAGAATATCAATGGTAGATATGCATAACTGGGATAGGATAATTAAAAAACTCAACCAATTAGATATATTCAACAAATATAACTTGCACCAACGCCACTCAAAAGTATCTATGCACCATTGTGAGGACTCGACCCGTTATCTGTTGTATTTCAGCCCCGTTATCCCCTTAATATGCTTCCTCGTGTGTTGATATATGTGTTTGGTGATTTTGGGGTGTGTTGGACTGAATTTGGTTAGAAATGAAACCAATAATCTCTATAAGGAAAACTTAAGTTGGAAAAGTCAACCGGATGTTGACCTGTGAGTTAGAGGGCTCAAAATGGATTTCCGATGATTCGACTAGTTTCGGATGGTGATTTATGACTTGGGAGCGAAATCAGAATCAAATTTGGAGGTACGGTGTAGAATTAGGCTTGAATTGACTAAGTTCGAATTTTTTCAAATTTCGGTTGATAGGTGAGATTTTGATCCGGGGGTCGGAATAGAATTACGAGAGTTGTAGTAGCTTTTTTAGGTGATTTTGGATATGTCTGTAAATTTTCAGGTCATTCGGATGTTGTTTGGTTGGGTTTTGGATCGAATGCGAATTTGGAAAGTTATAGTTTATCTTGGAATGAAATTCATTGATTTTGGTGATTTTTGATGCTAAGGATAGCGTTTTTATGGCCCGAGCAAGTTTGAATGAAGTATTAGAGTGTGTTTGTGCCGTTGGTTGAGGTTCTGAGGGCCTCGGGATGGTTTCGGATAGTTGAACGAGGGGTTTGGAGTTGGAGAAGTGCTGTAGAAATGCAGTAGCAGCTGCAGAGCCTTCGCGTTTGCGAGGCAGTCCCGCGTTCGTGTAGGCTTGGACTTCGTTGGTCTTCGCGTTCGTGGACAGGGGTGCATTCGCGTAGGGGGTTGCTCGAGTGAAGGGGTCCCAGGGTTGTTGCCCTTCGCGTTGGCGGAAGACGAACGCGTTCGCGTTGAAGAGGAAGGCAGTAAGCTTCGCATTCGCAAAGAAGGAAATTTTCCTAGCAGGAAAATGGCCATCGTGGACGCGACTTGGCCACGCGTTCGCGTAGAAGGGAGCGTCTGGGCAGTTTAGTTAAGTGTAAACATTTCATCCGCGAGCAAGGTTTTCTTTCCACCATTGTTTGACATCTTAAAGAGCTTTTTGAGAAAATTGAAGAGGGATTCGAAGGGGATTAATCAAAGGAAAGTTTTATGGACTCCAAACATCATTTAAACACGATTTTAGCCCTTAAATTTCTGGAATCAAATCAAAAAGGGGATGAACTAGGACTTGAAATTTCAAATAAAAATTGAGGATTTGGAGGAGCAATTGGACTCTGATTTTGACCAATTTTATATGTACAGACTCGCGGTGAGACGGGGATTCTGAAAATGTAAATTTCGTAATTTTTGAGAAGTGGGACCGGGGCTCGGGTTTTGCCAACTTCGTGTTTTTGGGTGTATTTCGAGTTATTTCGATTGGGTTATGTTCCATTAGACTATTTTTACGTATTCCTATTGGTTTTTATCAGATTTGGCATCCACGGAGGTAGATTCTCGAGGGAAAGTCATTGCGAGCTAGTTTGCCGCCGGCTTGAGGTGAATAATGGGTGTAGATGATGACCCGAGGGTTTGAATTCCCGGTATATCACATTGTGACGCTATTATGAGGCTAGACACGCACTCCATGGCTAGTGCAGGGTCGTATATGTTGGAAATTGTGACTCGGTCCAATCCGAATGATATATTGAACTATGTTGGCGATTTCTTCGCATACTATATTGATGTTATCTGGCTTGATGTCTTGTTTGGGGCCTTGTGCCGACTTGTAGAATCCTTCGGGGATCGTTATCTCAGAATTTATACGATTTGCATATTATTTGATATTAGTCCAGGTTTAAATACTATTTTTGCAAACTCAGCCATATTTATATGTTTTGAAAACTCAAATGATATTTAAATGATATTTCGGGATGACGAGTTCTATCTTGCTATTTTTGAACTGTATATTATTTTAAATGGAAATGATGGTAACTAAGGACACCATGTATTTTAAATGGAAACGGTGGTAACTAAGGACACCATGTATTGTAATGAAAACGGTGGTAACTAAGGACACCGTGTATTGTGATGGAAACAGTGGTAACTATTGGCATTGTACGATATGGCACTTGGGCTAAAGGATCCCCTCCGGAGTCTGAACCCCCACAATGAGCGCAAGTACCCATATGGATCGGGCTGCACATTCTGCAGCGTTCATGCATTGCATTTCATCTCATGCATTTATCTGCTGTTGCTTATTCTGTATATCTCTGAGACTGGTACTGTATTGAACTGCTAGATAGCTTTATTTTGTGTTATTTCGTGTTTTCTTATCTTCAGGTTTTTATACATGCTTATTACTCGCTGAGTTTGTAGACTCACACCATACTCCCTGCACCTTGTGTGCATATTCAGGTGCTCCAGAGACCTAGTGATGCAGCTGTTGATTTTTCGGAGTTGTTCAGAGTATTGAGGTAGCTGCCCAACCTCCGCAGGACCACCTGCTCTGTCTCTATCAGTTGTTTCTTTTGCTATTCTGTCAGACATTTGTATTACTTCTGTGCAGACCTATATCTTATTTTATTAGAGGCTCTATACTCGTGACTCCTCGATTTTTGGGAGAATTATTGTTCTTGCTCAGCTATGTTTTCAGTGGTATTGTATATCCCTGGTTGGGAGTTTCATATTAAATTTTTTGCTTTATCTTAATTTGTTTCCTTTTGGCTTGAATTCCATTCTTGGTTGTGGTTTGGTCGGACTTGCCTAGCCTCGCGGCAGGGCACCATCACGACCGAGTTTGGGTTGTGACAAGTTGGTATCAGAGCCTAGGTTTACTAGGCCTCATGAGTTATGAGCCGGTTTAGTAGAGTCTCGCGGATTGGTACGTAGACGTCCGTATCTATCCTCGGGAGGCTACAGAACCCTTAGGAAACACTTCATATTCTTGAACTCTTATCGTGCAGTTAGTTGATTTGAGAACTGAAACTTCTTATTTTATTCTCTCGCAGATTGTGACAACCCGTGCTACCAGACGTGGCGGACGACCCCCATTGCCACCAGCTAGAGGCTATGGACGCGATCGTTGCCGTGGTCGTGGTAGAGCAGCAGGGGCAGTACCAGTTGACCCACCTGTTGCTCATGTTCAGGATCAGCCCCCAGTTGTTGAGGCTCAAGCAGCACCTACTCGGGCACCGACAGTGCCCATTGTGATGCCTGGTCTTCAGGAGATGTTGTCTCAGATCTTATCCGTCTGCACCGGGTTAGCTCAGGTGGTATCAGCTACCACTGCAGCGGCTACTTCTCAGACCAGGGGTGGTCATCAGACCCCCGCAGCTTGCACTCCAGAGCAGGGTGCACCTGGTTTGCAGACCCCAGAGGCACCACCAGTTCAGCCAGTTGCCCCTGTTCAGCCAGTTGTTCCAGTTCAGGTAGATGGGGTTCCAGTAATGCCAACTGACGAGCGACGTCATCTGGAGAGGCTTAGCAGGCTTTCACCTCCGCCTTTTAGCGGTGTTCCGCACGAGGATGCCCAGGGGTTTCTCGACAAGTGTCCACGCATGCTCAGGACGGCAGGGATTTTGGAGACTAGTGGGGTATCTTTTACCATTTTTCAGTTCTCAAGAGCAGCCTTCACTTAGTTGGAGGCATATGAGCGGCGACCGGCAAGTGCAGCACCGTTATCATGGCAGGAGTTCTCCACTATCTTTTTGGAGAAGTGGGTACCTAGGTCGCAGGGGGAGGAGTTACGTAGGCAGTTTGAGATACTTCGCTAGGGGGATACGTCTATGATGCAGTATGAGATGAGATTTGCTGAGTTAGCTCGTTATGCTCTGTGGATGGTCCAAACAGATCAGGAGAGGATTAGACGATTTGTGGACGGGCTCATTTATCCTATTCGTATTCTGATGATTCGAGAGAGGGTCCTGAGTCATACATTCGAGGAGGCGGTGGATGTAGCCCGCGATATTGAGATGGCTCACCGTCAAGAGCGAGAGGAGAGGGAGGCCAAGAGGCCTCGAGATTCGGGTAGTTATAGTGGCACTCCATCTATGGGTCGGTTTCATCAGGGCAGAGGTCGTTCTTTCAGGCCTCCTCAGTAAGGTGCCCAGAGTACAGTGGAGTTTCTTCCGGTCGTGGCCGTTAGAGTCACCAACAGGGCTAGTCCTCACTCAGTGCCCTCCCAGCTTAGAGTTCTGCACCCACTTTGTCAGCCCAGGGTTCATCTGCGGCGAGGGGTTCCCTTCATTCCCCTTCTCCAGTTTCATTCGTATGTTATGAGTGTGGGGAGATTGGTCATGTGAAGAGACATTGTCCACGACTTCGTGGTGGTAGGTTTCAGCAGAGGGATCAGCCCTCCTCATCTTCTCCATCTGTTTCAGCACCACCCCAGTCTAGTAGGGGTGGAGGTCAGTCATCTAGAGGCCGCCCCAGGAGGGATGAGCGATCGAGCGATGGTCAGGCTCATTTCTATGCACTCCCAAACATGAGAGATGATGTTGCTTCAGATGCAGTGATCACAGGTATTATCTCAGTTTGCCGCAGGGATGCTTCTATTTTTTTTATCCCGGGTCTACATATTCTTATGTGTCTGCTTACCTTGCCCACCATTTGGGGACTACCCGAGGGTATCTCGCATTGCCTGTGCATGTATCTACCCCGGTGGGTGATACTATTATTATGGACCACGTGTATCAGTCCTGTCTTGTTACTATTGAGGGTTTGAAGACCCAAGCGGACTTGCTGCTTTTGAGCATGGTTGATTTTGATGTTATTCTGGGCATGGACCGGTTATCACCATGTCATGCTATTCTGGATTGTCACGCCAAGACAGTCACATTGGCTATGCCGGGTATTCCGAGGGTTGTGTGGCGTGGTTCGACTGATTATGTACCCAGCAGGGTAATCTCTTTCTTAAAGGCCCAACGGATGCTTAGGAAAGGATGTTTATCATATCTAGCATTTGTGAGGGATGTTGAAGCTGAGACTCCTATTCTCGATTCGATTCTCGTAGTGAGGGAGTTTCCTAATGTATTTCCAGCAGACCTGTCAGGCATGCCGCCAGACAGGGATATTGACTTCGTATTGATTTGGTGCCGGGCAATCAGCCCATTTCTATTCCTCCCTATCGTATGGCACCAGAAGACTTAAAGGAGTTGAAGGAGCACCTGTAGGAACTATTAGATAAGGGGTTCATTCGTCCGAGTGTGTCGCCGTGGGGCGCACCAGTGTTATTTGTTAAGAAGAAGGATCACAATGAGAATGTGCATTAATTACAGGCATTTAAACAAAGTGACAGTGAAGAACAAGTATCCATTACCTCGTATTGAGGATTTGTTTGACCAGCTTCAGGGAGCAAAGGTATTCTCTAAGATTGACCTCCGTTCAGGCTATCACCAGTTGAAGATTAGGGATTCTGATATTATGAAAACAGCTTTCAGGATGAGATATGGGCATTATGAGTTTCTGGTTATATCATTTGGGCTAACTAATGCCCCAGCAACATTCATGCTCCTGATGAATAGTGTATTTCGGTCGTATCTGGATTTTTTTGTGATCGTGTTTATTGATGATATTCTTGTGTACTAGCGTATCCAGGAGGAGCACGTGCAACATTTGAGGGTGGTATTGTAGAGATTGAGAGAGGAGAAATTGTACGCAAAGTTCTCCAAGTGTGAGTTCTGGATCAGTTCCGTGACTTTTCTGGGACACGTGGTGTCCAGTGATGGTATTCAGGTTGACCCAAAGAAGATCGAGGCGGTGCAGAGTTGGCCTAGACCGTCCTCAGCTTCTGAGATTCGGAGTTTCCTCTGTTTGGCGGGTTATTACCGCAGGTTCATTCAGGGTTTTTCATCTATTTTTTCGCCTTTGACGAAGTTAACGCAGAAGAAAGCACCATTTTTATGGTCTGATGAGTGCGAGGAGAGCTTCCAAAAGCGTAAGTCATTGTTGACTACGGCCCAGTGTTAGCGTTGCCAGCAGCTTCAGGTTCTTATATGGTATATTGCGATGCTTCGAGGATTGGTATTGGATGTGTTCTGATGCAAGAGGTTAGAGTGATTGCATCTTCTTCTCGGCAGTTGAAGCCCCATGAGAAAAACTACCCTGTTCATGACTTGGAATTGGCTTTTATAGTTCATGCCTTGAAGATTTGGAGGCACCATCCATATGGAGTATCTTGTGAGGTGTATACGGATTATCGCAGCCTTCAACACTTGTTCAAGCAGAAAGATCTGAATTTGAGTCAGCGAAGATGGCTTGAGCTACTCAAGGACTATGATATTACCATATTGTATCATCCAGGGAAGGCCAATGTAGTGGCCGATTTTGAGCCGGAAGGCGGTGAGTATGAGTAGCTTGGCATATATTCCAGTTGGGGAGAGGCCCCTTGCAGTTGACATTCAGGACTTGGCCAATCGGATGGTGAGATTAGATATTTCAGAGCCCAGTCGGGTGTTCGCTTGTGTGGTTTCTCGGTCTTCTTTATATGATTGCATCAGAGAGCGCCAGTACGATGACCCGCATTTGCTTGTCCTGAAGGACAGGATCCAGCATGACGATGCCAGAGATGTGACTATTGGTAGTGATGGTGTGTTGCGGATGCAGGGCCGGATTTGTGTGACCAATGTGGATGGGCTCCGAGAGTTGATTTAGAGGAGGCCCACAACTCGCGGTATTTTATTCATCCGGGTGCCGCGAAGATGTACCACGACTTAAAGCAGCATTATTGGTGGAGGAGGATGAAAAAGGACATTGTGAGTTATGTGGCTAGGTGTCTAAATTGTCAGCAGGTCAAACATGAGAATCAGATAGCCGGTGGTGTACTTCAGTTGATGGATATTCCAGAGTGGAAATGGGAGAAGATTACTATGGACTTTGTGAGTGGTCTTCCTCGTACCTCTAGGAACTCTGATTCTATTTGGTTGATTGTGGATAGACTGACCAAGTCTACGCATTTCATTCCGGTGTGTAACACATATTCTTCGAAGCGGTTGGCAGAGATTTTCATCTATGAGATTGTGCGGTTGCATGGGGTTCCAGTTTCTATTGTCTCAGACAAGGGTACTCAGTTTTCCTCCCAGTTCTGGAAGACTTTTCATCGGGAGTTGGGCACTCAAATTCAGATGAGCACAGCTTTTCATCCTCAGACGGACGGACAGTCCGAGCGTACTATTCAGATATTTGGAGGACATGTTGCGTGCTTGTGTTATTGATTTCAGAGGTTCTTGGGCTGAGTTCTTGCCGCTTGCGGAGTTTTCTTATAAAAATAGTTATCAGTCCAGCATTCAGATGGCGCCGTATGAGGCTTTATATGGGAGACGGTGTAGATCTCCAGTTGGTTGCCCGGCGAGGCTAGACTATTGGGGACAGAGTTGGTTCAGGATGCCATAGAGAAAGTGAAAGTTATCCAGGATAGACTTCGTACAGCTCAGTCGCGTCAGAAGCGTTATGCGGACCGGAAGGTTTGGGATGTATCTTATATGGTGGGCGAGAAGGTTCTGTTGAAAGTCTCGCCTATGAAAGGCGTGATGAGATTTGGAAAGAAACGAAAGCTGAGTCCGCGGTTTATTGGGCCTTTTGAGATTCTCAGGAGGATTGGGGAGGTAGCCTATATGCTTACCTTGCCACCCAGTTTGTCGGGGGTTCACCCCGTGTTTCATGTTTCTATGCTCAGAAAGTATGGTGGAGACCCGTCGCATCTACTAGACTTCAGCACAATTCAGTTGGATGAGGATTTGACCTATGATGTGGAGCCAGCGGCTATTTTGGGTCGACAGGTTCGAAAGTTGAGATCAAAAGACATAGCTTCGGTGAAGGTGCAATGGATAGGTCGGCCCGTGGAGGAGGCCACATAGTAGACCGAGCATGAGATGCGGAGCAGATATCCTCGTCTGTTTGAAGCTCCAGGTATGTTTCTTGACCCGCTCGAGTACGAGTGTTTGTTTTAGTTGGGGATGATATGATGACCCGACTTGTCGTCTTTTGTATTTCAGCACCGTTATCCCCGTAATATGCTTCCCCGTGTGTTGATATATGTGTTTGGTGAGTTTGAGGTGTGTTGGATTGAATTTGGTTAGAAATGAGACCAATAGTCTCTTTAAGGAAAACTTAAGTTGGAAAAGTCAACCGGACAGTGACCTGTGAGTTAGAGGGCTCGTAATGCATTTTCGATGATTCGACTAGTTTCGGATGGTGATTTATGACTTGGGAGCAAAATCGGAATCGAATTTGGAGGTCCGGTGTAGAATTAGGCTTGAATTGGCTAAGTTCGAATTTTGGTAAATTCTGGTTGATAGGTGAGATTTTTATCCGGGGGTCGGAATGGAATTCCGAGACATGCAGTAGCTTCTTTAGGTGATTTTGGATATGTATGTAAATTTTCATGTCATTCGGACGTCGTTTGTTTGGGTTTTGGATCCAATGCGAATTTGGAAAGTTATAGTTTATGTTGGAATGAAATTCAATGATTTTGGGGTTTTTGATGTTAAGGATAGCGTTTTTATGGCCCAAGAAAGTTTGAATGAAGTTTGTGCCTCTGGTTGAGGTTTTGAGGGCCTCGGGATGGTTTCGGATAGTTGAACGAGGGGTTTGGAGTTGGAGAAGTGCTGCAGAAATGCAGCAGCAGCCGCAGGCAAGGACTGGACTTCGCTTTCGCGAGGCAGTCGTGCGTTCGCGTAGGCCTGGACTCCGTTGGTCTTCGCGTTCGCGGACAGGGGGTGCGTTTGCGTAGGGGGTTGGTCGAGTGAAGGGGTCCCAGGGCTGTTGCCCTTCGCGTTCGCGGAAGACGAACGCATTCGCATTGAAGAGGAAGGTAGTAAGCTTCGCGTTCGCAGCTGGGCACCGCGTTCGCGAAGAAGGAAATTTTGCCCAGCTGGAAAATGGCCATCGCGGACGCAACTTGTCCATGCGTTCGCATAGAAGGGAGCATCTGGGCAATTCAGTTAAGTGTAAACATTTCATCCGCGAGCAAGGTTTTATTTCCACCATTGTTGGACATCGTATAGAGCTTTTTGAGCAAATTGAAGAGGGATTCGAAGGGGATTAATCAAAGGTAAGTATTATGGATTCAAAACATCATTTAAGCACGATTTTAGCCCTTAAATTTCTGGAATCAAATCAAAAAGGGGATGAACTAGAGCTTGAAATTTTAAATGAAAATTAGGGACTTGGAGGAGCAATTGGACTCTTATTTAGACGAGTTTTATATGTACGGACTCGTGGTAAGACGAGGATTCTGAAAATGTGAATTTCGTAATTTTTCGAGAAGTGGACCCGGGGCTCAGGTTTTGCCAACTTCGTGTTTTTGGGTGTATTTCGAGTTATTTCGATTGGGTTATGTTCCATTAGCCTATTTTGACGTATTCCTATTGGTTTTGATTAGATTTGGCTTTCGCGGAGGTAGATTCTTGAGGGAAAGGCACTGCGAGCTAGTTTGCGCCTGGCTTGAGGTGAGTAATGGGTGTAGATGATGACCCGAGGGTTTGAAACCCCAGTATATCACATTGTGACGCTATTATGAGGCTAGACACGCACTCCAAGGTTAGTGCGAGGTCGTATATGTTGGAAATTGTGACTCGGTCCAATCCGAGGGATATAATGTACTATGTTGGCGATTTCTTCGCATACCATATTGATGTTATCTGGGCTTGATGTCATGTTTAGGGCCTTGTGCCGACTTTAGAATCCTTCAGGGATCGTTATCTCAGAATTTATACGATTTGCATATTATTTGATATCAGTCCAGGTTTAAATACTATTTGCAAACTCTGCCATATTTATACGTTTTGAAAACTCAAATGATTTTTAAATGATATTTCGGGCTGACGAGTTCTATCTCGCTATTTTTGGACTATATATTATTTTAAATGGGAATGGTGGTAACTAAGGACACCTTGTATTTTAAATGGAAACGGTGGCAACTAAGGACACCGTGTATTGTGATGGAAACAATGGTAACTATTGGCACTGTACGATATGACGCTTGGGCTGAAGGAGCCCCTCCGGAGTCTGAACCCCTATAGTGAGCGCGGGTACCCATATGGATCGGGCTGCACGTTCCGCAGTGTTCATGCATTGCATTGCATCTCATGCATTTATCCACTGTTGTATATTCTGTATATCTCTGAGACAGGTACTGTATAGAACTGCTAGATAGCTATATTTTGTGTTATTTCGTGTTTTCTTATCTTTGGGTTTTTATACATGCTTATTACTCGCTGAGGTTGTAGATTCACCCCATACTCCCTGCACCTTGTGTGCAGATTCAGGTGCTTTAGAGACATAGTGCTGCAGCTGTTGATTTTTCGGAGTTGTCCAGAGTATTGAGGTAGCTGCCCAGCGTCCGCAGGACCACCTACTCTGTCTCTATCAGTTGTCTCTTTTGCTATTCTGTCAGACATTTGTATTACTTATGTTCAGACCTCTATCTTATTTTATTAGAGGCTCTATACTCGTGACTCCTCGGTTTTTAGGAGAATTGTTATTCTTGCTCGGCTATGTTTTCAGTGGTATTGTCTATCCCTGGTTGGGAGTTTCATATTAAATTCACTGCTTTATCTTAAATTGTTTCCTTTTGGCTGGAATGTCGTTCTTGGTTGTGGTTTAGTCAGGCTTGTCCAGCCTCGCGGCAGGGCGCCATCACGACCGGGTTTGGGTCGTGACAACCATATAATATGCGTGCTCAATACTCATACATGACTATAAACCTTTGCCTGACATGATCCGATTTCGTATCAATTACCAAATAAAACATTTAAGAGAACTTTTCAAGAATCAATATATCAATGTACATAAAGTGACGAGTATGTGCATGGTCTTATATGTGAAAATAGACCAGTTTCAGTCTCTTATGTTACTTAAAAGAATTTAATTGAAGTTGTTATTAATTATTCTATCTTTTATTGTTAATTTTATTCTTACATGTTTAATTGAACTTGTTGTTTCATGTTCTAGTTTCCATTGTCGAGTTTTTCTTTTTATGCATTTATTAGTAGTTGTTGTTAGATGCTATTCTTTTCATTGTCAAGTTATTCTCATGCATTTAGTTGTAGGTGTCATCTCATGATATCTTATTCATTGTTAAGCTTATGTTATGCATTAGAATTTGAAGTTGCCATTTCATGGAAATATCTTCATTGTCGAGTTATTAAAGTTTTAGTTGTGGAGATCTATTTACAAGTTTGTGGTTAAAATTGTTGCTTATTGGAATACCTATCCTTGTTGAGTTATTTCTGTTTATTTTGTTGTTGTTAAGATTCTTGTATATATTGTGGTTAAGCCGTGAGCTATGTGCTAGGATGAGATTGGTATTTTTGATTTTGGGAATATTGTGGCACATGGACACGTATGGTGTGAGTTGATTATTGTGTTGTGAAATTAAGCATGCGGTGGTATAAGGGTGGGTATTAAAATGAATATCATGAGATAAGGTGAGATTTATATACCTATTGCCAGTAAGAAAATTACTTGAAGCACATGGTGAGATAATGGGCCTAAAATGCATGTAGCTATTTAAGAAAAAATATTTTTAAAATAAATGCAAGGTTCACGCGGTGATATAATGAATATTGTGATTATAAATTCTGAAATGTGGAAATGAGGTGTGGTACCTCGATGTAACTCTAGTTTTACATTCTAAATTGGAAAGGTGAATTGCTTTAAAGGGTTACTGTACTATTTTCCTTAAATTCATCTCACTCATATTTTGACCGTATTTGATCAATTGTTGCTTTTATCAGATGTTCACTTTTTTTGTCACTTGCGGCTTTCATTTTCATTGTTAGCCTGGCTTTATGAATTGCATATTTCTCATTTATTGCCTTCGCTTACCTGTTATTAGATTACTAGATGGGCCCGGATCCAAACACTTTGGATTAGAGCATGTTTTATTTCGATAAATACTGTTTGATAGTGTAAAGAGTATTATAATTGTCACGACCCGGATTTACCCACCATCGGGAGTTATGATGGCGCCTACTCTCGAAGCTAGGCAAGCCAACCTTATAATCATTTTCACGGAAACTTAAATCTAAACGAGTTAAATACTAAAACAATTAAATAAAAACATGCGGAAATCTTTTAACAACAATAAGGAAAACAAGATGCGGAAAACTAACATGTCTCTACCCAGTATCTGGTGTCACTGCTCACGGACGACTAAAAGAGTACGAAAAACAACAGTCTGGAAGAAAATACATAACATGTATGTTTGATACAATTAAACAAACTGAAAGAAATAGATAGAGGAGACTCGGGACCCGCGAACGCCAGCGAACTACCTCGGAGTATCTGGACTGAAGGATCACTCCCGAACTATAGCTACGGTCTGTAGGCTGTGTCCTGACCTGTGCACAAAAAGGCACAGAAGCGTAGTACCAGCACAACCGACCCCATGTGCCGGTAAGTGCCCGGCCTAACCTCGGCGAGGTAGTGACGAGGCTAAACCGGACCTATCACAACCAACCTGTACAGATTTGTGCAATAACAGAAAGAGAACAAGAACTTAAACAAATAAAAGGGGAAAGGGGACATACTGGGGGAGTAGCAGTTCAATTATAACTTCTACAATCAAGAGATGGAACTGAGTAAATAATAATTAAATAAGAAAGCCAATGAAGTAACAACTGCACGGCATCACACTTCGTGCTTTTACTCTCATTCCTCACCAAAATGGTCAAATATAATGTACGACATCACTCTTCGTGCTTTTACTCTCATTTCTCACCAAGAATATTAATACAAGGCACGACATCACCCTTCATGCTTTTACTCTCGTTAAACAGTGCACGACATCACCCTTCGTGCTTTTACTCTCAATAAACTGTGCACGACATCACCCTTCGTGCTTTTACTCTCTCTTCCTCTCCCAATCAATGGTCACAACCAAACGGGAAAAGAAAATATATATATATATATATATATATATATATATATATATATATATATATATATATATATATATATATATATATATATCAAGACAAAATGTCCCGGCAAGGGAGAATAATTCAACAATAGTCCCGGCAAGGGAAATACAACTCAACAATAGGTCCCGGCAAGGGAATACATCTCAACACATGGTCCCGACAAGGGAAAAGTACCAAAAATTCCTCTTTAGTTCATTTAATTCTCAACTTTCACTTCATAGTTCTTTAACAAGTAATTATCACAATTGTTCACTTACTTCGCAATTTTAATAGCAAATATGATATCGCGGTCATGCTTGACTTGGGCACATAGGTAACTGTCACCATACGTATACACTGACCTCGCATAGCACATAACAAATAACAACCAAATCCTATTAATTCAAGTCAAAGTTAGATCGAACACTTACCTCGAATCCGAAAATAGCAACTCAAAGCTCAACAATCGCCTTTTCTCTAGAATTCGACCTCGAACCAACAATATCTAACATAATCAGGTTCAATATTATCAATAAAAATCCAAAAACACAATCATGTAGCCTAGAAATGCATTTCTTAGCTTACTTTCAAAAATACTAAAATCCGACGCCCACGTGGTCCAAAGTTGAGGCTCGGATCAAAACCCAACCCCCATAACCCCACGAGTTCAAATATATAATTAGATTTTAAATTCGACCTCAAATTGAGGTTGAAATACCCAAAATCCCATAAACCCTAGCTAAACCCAAAACCCCTAAATTCTACTTTGATTTCATGTTTTAGAGCTAGAAATTTAATGATTTGATGAAGCAACAGTGAGGAAAAAATGTTAGGATTACTTACCCAAGGAGTTGTGATGAATTGGGGGCTAGAATTTCGCCAAAGGAGAAGTTAGGAAGGGAGTTCGTGAGAAAATTTTGAATAGCCTCGGACAGAACACTGTTCTGACTTAAACAATTCGCTGGGCAAAAGTAGCCTACGCGATCGCAGGAACAGGGACGTGATCGCATGGAGATAAGGGATTCTGACTAATGATCGCAGGGATTTAGACGCGTTGGCATAGAGGAAAACTGGGTCTGGCCTGGGTGGGATGCTAACACTACGCGATCGCGATTCAAGGAGTGCGATCGCTCTAAAATGAATGGCCAAGCTATGCGATCACAAGCCAGGTTATGCGATCGCATAGAGTAAATTTCTAATCACCTGAAGTTGCCCTATGCCATCGCGAATGAAGTGATGCGATCGCAAAGAGGGAAATATCTGTGCAAAAATTGCAGAAAATCTGCCAAGTTTTCAAGAATTAAAACACCCCGAACCACCCTCGAAAACACTCCCGAGCCCTCGGGGATCCCAACCAATCACACACACTAACTCAATATCATCCTACGAACTTGCTCGAGCAATCATATCGCCAAAATAACATCAAAATCACAAAATCAACCTCCAAAACTCATGATTTCCATTTCTAAGTTCAAAATTTTCAAACTTTCCACTTTTAGTCCGAAACACGTAAAACGACGTCCGTTTTCAACCAAACTTTACAGATAGCGCTTAACGCACATTTAAGACTTGTACCGGGCGTCGGAACCAAAATACGAGCCCGATAACATTATTTTTGATCAATTTCCGTTTTCATTTTTCCTTAAGCATATTCATAAAACAATTTCACAAAAAAACTCCGTACTCGGGCATGGGACCTCGGATTTTCGATTCCAGGAATACGCCCGGGTCCCAAATTTCCTTACGGACCCTCCGGGACCGTCACGTTATGGGTCCGGGTTGTTATGAACTGCTTGGCCAGTTATAAGGACAGGAGGAATTTGGTTTATAGTACTGGTATTAGTTGTAGGTGTAGTCTGGCTTTCTGTTTCTCAGTTATCTTGTGATTCCACCTTTCAGGTTCCTATCGTTCCAAGCCATATACATTCTATTAACGACACAGTGTCAGCTGAGGAAGCTGCTGAAGACTATGAGTTTGTCATTAGATAGTTTGTGAGGACTCGTGTAATCAGCGTTTCTGACATTAGCGACTGCCCCAAATTTGACCTCATCCTTCTTGGGATGGGCCCTGACGGCCACATTGCATCTCTATTTCCTGATCACTCCATACTCGACGAGAAAGCAGAATGGGTGACTTTTATAACGGACTCGCCCAAGCCCCCTCCGGAGAGGATTACTTTCACTTTGCCTGTCATTAACTCTGCCTCCAATGTGGCTGTGGTTGTTACTGGAAGCAGCAAAGCAGAGGCTGCACATTTGGCAATTGATGATGTCGGGCCGGACTATCCATCATCGCCTGCAAAGATGGTCCAGCCAACTAAAGGGAAATTAGTATGGTATCTGGATAAGGCAGCTGCCTCAAAACTAAATGGCACAAAATTTTCTGAGTAGGACCAGGCTTTCCATGCCAGAAACGCATCGCTGTATGTTGCAGAAGGCATGTGGAACTTAGTACATTCTAATCTTTTGTCAGGTTTCCTCAATTCATATTTCCTTACTGCCAATTTTTTATGCCTTTCCTCATTACAAAGGTTATTAATTTTGTGTGATGTATCAAGTATCAAGTATCAAGTATCTCCTCTTCTGATGTGGGGTTTCGGAAATGTGGTTGTCTTTTTATTGGGGAAAACATCAGAAATTTTGGTGCCCACACAGACGGCTACAGCGTACCCCTCATCAAAGTAAATGCATACCTTTAGTGCTGAAAGCTAAATAATATTTCAAACGAAGTAGTGAATGCATTTAAAACAAGGAAGTTGGGCAATACTATGTTCGGACCAAACTTTGAAATTGGTCTACAAGCAGCCAGCTATAACTACAGCAGGTGCTTAGACTTACAAATATTGGTAAAAGTATAGACTCTGTTGGCACTGGAGGAAAATGGAGAATTTACTTTCTTCTCTATCTTCTTTTCCCTTGGAACAAAGTTCCAGCAGCAGTAGTTAATGTAAAATGCAGAAACATTACAGCAAATACATGAAACTATGTCAGAATTCTCCACATGTACATATTGATCGTCTGATTGATATGCTTCAAAGTTCAAACCCATCAACATATATGCAGTTAGTTGCATTGTTAGAGTGACTTTGGTTCAGAGATTATTCCTGCCTCTGCCAAAGAATTCTGTGTCAAGGTTTGTACCACTTCATTTCTGGTTGGCATTTATACAAGACCTTGATCTGTTTGTTCAAAAAATTTACTACTGTATCCAATCTTGTTGTTTCCATCATAAGGCAAGATATTCAATGTTGTTTCAATTCACTATTCTGGTTATGGTCTCCTAAACAGCTTAACTTCAACCTCTATGGTGACTAAAGCATTTTTCACCTGATTTTGCAGGCTTACTTATTCAATGATTACTGGGAAGACATTGGTACAATCAGAACTATGACTCTTGAGCTTCCAAGTATGGAAAAATTTACTCATATTTGTTGTTTCTACATGTGCATATTGTGGACACATAATGCTGTTCTTATCTTATTTTCCTGGATCAATGCAGGTAAACGGACGATGAAATCTGATGAAGTCAGCAGGGTTATTTATAGATGATTTGTGTTTTAGCTTATGTACCCCCTATTGCTGTTAGTTATGGTAGTTACTGTATGATATTATTGCATGCGATTGTATTTATGTTTCGTATGTTTAGATAATTAGTTACGCTATTTACGCTATTTCTGCTGGAGTTACTAATGCTCTATTGTTTTTGTTTTTGTTTTTGTCTTTGTTTTTGTTTTACTGCTGTTTTTCCTTTTATCCTATGAGCCGGGGGTCGATTGGAAACAGCCTCTCTGCCCTTTCGGGTAGGAGTAAGGCTTGTCTACATATTACCCTCCCCAGACCCCACCTGGTGGGAGTATACTGGGTAGTTGTTGTTGTTATTGATATTGTTGTTTAGTTAGCTTACTTTGTAGTCAACAACAACAACAACTACCCAGTATACTCCCACCAGGTGGGGTCTGGGGAGGGTAATATGTAGACAAGCCATACCCCCTACCCGAAAGGGCAGAGAGGCTGTTTCCAATCGACCCCCGGCTCATAGGATAAAAGGAAAAACAGCAGTAAAACAAAAACAAAGACAAAAACACAAACAATAGAGCATTAGTAACTCCAGCAGAAATAGCGTAAATAGCGTAAATAATTATCTATACATACGAAACATAAATAGAATCGCATGCAATAATATCGTACAGTAACTACCATAACTAACAGCCATAGTGGGGACATAAGCTACAACACAAATCATCTATGGGTAACCCTGCTGACCCACACCCAACCCCGGATGAGGCGTACCAAAAACTCTAGGAGCCCCTATCCTACAACCCTGATTCTAGACCTCCAGACTTTCCTATCAAGGGTCATGTCCTCGGAAACCTGCATTCTAGTCATGTCCTGCCTAATCACCTCTCCCCAATACTTCTTAGGCCTCCCTCTGCCTCGCCGACCGCCAACAACCTCCAACCGCTCGCAGCTCCTCACCGGGGCATCGGGACTTCTCCTTCGCACATGCCCGAACCACCTCAGCCTCGCTTCTCGCATCTTCTCATCCACCGGGGCCACCCACACCTTCTCTCGAATAACTTCATTCTTAATCTTATCTAGCCTGGTGTGACCGCACATCCACCTAAGCATCCTCATCTCCGCAACCTTCATTCTCTGAATATGAGAGTTCTTCAAGCACTCCGCCCCATACAACATCGCACTCAAAGAATCCATTCATCCTAAATTATACTAATTTATCCAACCACAATCAGAAACATAAACCTAGCTATCTATTCCTAAGCAACATTCAGCTACAAATGAGAAGCAACAATTGACATGCAAACATAAAATTCAGTAAGAAAATAACCAATAGAATATAAAAACTACACGGAATAAAACTCATTAGAGCTCAGAAGAAGTCCCTTACAAACTGGAATCAAACAAAAGGAGAAAATTAATACAGAAGTTCAAGAAATGGGCAGAAGGAAACTATAAAATGAAACCTGAAACTAATTGGTTTATGTGAGAAGGCACGGGAGAAGAATATATAATTGATATGTAAACATGATACAATGAGCCCTATATATAATACACATAACCTAGCCTACTATATATAATACACATAACCTAGCCTACTCCTAATACAGTTTAGACTAGACTTCTAATACAGTTAGACTTCTAACACTCCCCCTCAAGCTGGTGCATATAAATCATATGTACCGAGCTTGTTACATATGTAGTTAATACGAGGACCAGTGAGGGACTTGGTGAAAATGTCTGCAAGCTGATCATTTGACTTTACAAACTTTGTAGCAATATCTCCCGAGAGTATCTTTTCTCTGATAAAGTGACAGTCAATCTCAATGTGCTTAGTTCTCTCATGGAACACTGGATTTGACGCAATATGAAGAGCTGCTTGATTATCACACACAAGTCCCATCTGACTAACATCACCAAATTTCAGCTCTTTGAGCAACTGTTTGACCCAAACAAGCTCACATGTCGCCATAGCCATTGCTCGATATTCTGCTTCTGCACTAGACCGAGCAACCATATTCTGTTTCTTGCTTTTCCAAGATACCAAATTTCCTCCTACTAAGACACAATATCCAGAAGTAGAACGTCTGTCAGAAGGCGATCCTGCCCAATCAGCATCGGAGTATCCAACAATCTGCTCATGGCCTCGATCCTCAAACAATAAACCTTTACCTGGAGTTGATTTTATATACCGAAGAATGCGAACAACTGCATCCCAATGACTATCACATGGCGAACCCATAAACTGGCTCACAACACTCACAGGAAAGGAAATGTCAGGTCTTGTCACTGTAAGATAATTTAGTTTACCAACTAACCGCCTATATCTTTCAGGATCGTTAAGAGGCTCCCCCTGTCCTGGAAGAAGTTTAGAATTCGGATCCATTGGAGTGTCAACAGGTTTACAACCTGTCATTCCTGTCTCCTCAAGAATATCTAAGGCATACTTCCGTTGTGAGATCACAATACCAGAGCTAGACTGTGCGACCTCAATACCCAGAAAATACTTTAGTGTGCCCAGATCCTTAGTCTGAAAGTGTTGAAAGAGATGTTGCTTCAATTTAGTAATACCATCCTGGTCATTGCCGGTAATAACGATGTCGTCAACATAGACCACTAGATAAATACAGAGACGTGAATCAGAATGCCGATAGAATACAGAGTGATCAGCTTCACTCCGAGTCATGCCAAAGTCCTGGATAACAGTGCTAAACTTACCAAACCAGGCTCGAGGAGACTGCTTTAGACCATAAAGTGACCGACGCAAGCGACATACAAGGCCACGAGACTCCCCCTGAGCAACAAACCCAGGTGGTTGCTCCATATAAACTTCATCCTCAAGGTCACCGTGTAAAAATGCATTTTTAATGTCCAGCTGATACAGGGACCAATGGCGAACAACAGCCATAGAGAGAAAAAGGCGGACTGATGCTATCTTAGCCACTGGAGAGAAGGTATCACTGTAATCAAGCCCAAATATCTGAGTATACCCCTTGGCCACAAGACGAGCCTTAAGACGATCAACCTTACCATCTGGACCAACCTTGACTGCATACACCCAACGACAACCAACAGTAGATTTATCCGAAGGAAGAGGGACGAGCTCCCAAGTACCACTCGCATGTAAAGCAGACATCTCGTCAGTCATAGCCTGTCGCCACCCTGGATGAGACAGTGCTTCACCTGTAGACTTAGGGAGGGCAACAGAGGACAAAGAAGATAGAAAAGCATAATAGGGTGATGACAAACGATGATAACTTAAACCAATATAATGGGGATTAGGATTAAGGGTGGTCCGTATACCTTTCCGAAGTGCAATCGGAAGAGACAAGTCCGCAGTAGGAGCAGGGTCAGGTGCAGGAAGTGAATCAGCCGGGCCGGATGCTGGGCGAGGACGACGATGATATGTCAAGAGTGGAGTGTCTTGTGCATGGAGTCTAGGAGGAGCCACAGTAGGTGGTCCAACGTTCGGAATGGGTAAGACTTCTGTAGCGGAAGGTGAAGGAGGAGATATAGACTCCCTAAAGGCCGGTATAGGTAAAACTTCAGATATAGCCAGATGGTCAGAATGGTCAGAAGAGGTAAAGAAAGGCTTAGACTCAAAAAATGTGACATCGGCTGACATAAGGTACCTACGAATATCAGGTGAATAACAACGATAGCCCTTCTGAACACGAGAATAACCAAGGAAGACACACTTGAGAGCACGAGGAGCTAACTTATCTTTCCCAGGAGCTAAGTTATGAACGAAACAAGTGCTCCCAAACACACGAGGGGGGACAGAGTATAAGGGTGACTGAGGAAACAATACCTCATGCGGAATCTGATTTTGGATGGGAGATGAAGGCATCCGATTAACCAAATAACAAGATGTGAGAACTGCATCGCCCCAAAAACGCAGCGGAACATGAGATGCAATGAGAAGTGTGCGAGCAGTCTCAATAATGTGTCTATTCTTTCTTTCTGCAACCCCATTTTGCTGAGGGGTATAAGACAAGAGGTCTGATGAATAATTCCATGAGAGGACATAAATTGCTGAAATTGAGAGGACAAATATTCTAAGGCATTATCACTGCGAAGGGTGCGAATAGAAACACCAAATTGATTTTTAATTTCAGCACAAAAATTTTGGAATATAGAAAACAACTCAGAACGATCTTTCATTAAGAAAATCCAAGTACATCTTGAATGATCATCAATGAAACTAACAAAATAACGAAATCCTAAGGTTGAACATACTCTACTAGGACCCCATATATCCGAATGAACTAAAGAAAAAACAGACTCTGCACGACTCTCAATACTACGAGGAAAGGAGGCGCGGGTATGTTTCCCGAGCTGACATGACTCACACTCTAATGTGGATAAACTGGACAAACGAGGCACCATCTTCTGAAGTTTGGACAAGCTAGGATGTCCTAAACGACTGTGAAGTAGGTCTAGAGGATCTGCAGCTAGACAGGCCTTAGAGGATGTTAGGGAGTTAAGGTAGTAGAGTCCGTCTGATTCAAGTCCTGTTCCAATCGTCTGTCCCGTACTGCGGTCCTGCATAATAAAAGAGTCATCAATAAAGTATATTCCACAATGGAGGGCACGAGTCAAACGACTCACAGATGCAAGATTAAAAGGACAGCCAGGGACATAAAGGACGGAATCTAGAGTGACAGAGGGTAGAGGAGTTGCTTGTCCAACTCCTTTTGCTTTAGTTTGAGACCCATTAGCTAAGGTAATGTTGGGAAGAAACTGTGAATACGTAATATCTGACAAAAGGGATTTATTACCAGAGATATGATCAGAAGCAGCTGAGTCCACCACCCATTGTTCAAGAGGACTAGACTGGGAAACACAAGCAAAAGAATTACCAGCACCAGAAGTATCAGGCTGAGCAACAGTGGCTACTTGTGGAGACGTCTGCTTACTTGCTCGATATTTAAGGAACTCATTATACTCCCTTTCAGATACAGAAAATCCCTGGTTACCTGTAGGCTCGGTCTGAGCAACATAAGCATTTTTTGTTGGTCGACCATGTAAAGAATGGCACACATCACGAGTGTGACCAAGTTTATAACAATAAGAACACTTGGGTCTAGATCTTCCAAAACGACCTCCTCCTCGTCTATACTCCATAGTATGAGAAGCCCGATTGTCCACGGATTGGGAGACGAGGATAGATGAATCAAGTGTCTGTGATGAGCTCACTGGGTGACTTGGTGCTGCAGCAAGGCGAAGTAAGCGAGAAAATAATTCATCAACTGTGGGGACAGTCGGACTAGCCAAAATCTGATCGCGTACTGAGTCAAGATCATTAGGAAGCCCAGCAAGAGTAAGAACTAGAAACAGCTTTGGTGAGAATAATATAGCTGTGCGTCATTCCAGCTATTTCCGGGAAGAAGACCTCGTCGCCGTGCAATTTTCCGGCGACTTAACAGGCTGTCCGTAACCTAAACTACCTTTTCTGTTGGTGTTGTGCAAAATCCGAGACCACCACGAGGTTTGGGAGAGAATTCTGACCAACCCCAGAAAAAATCACGGGAAACCGACGCTTCACGCGCCCCCACGCGCGGCAGGATCCTCGGCGCGTGAAGCCCACGCGCCGGCGCGTGAGAGCCTTTCCGGCCACTTTTTCCGATCGCTCCAGAAGGACAGTTTAGTCGGAATATAATTCCGACCCTACCCATCCACTTTTTGTTCGATTCCGACAACTTTGATTTTTTCCGGCGACCTACAGTGATTTTTCCAGCAGCTACAGTACTTTCCGGCCAGTATTTCTTCAGGACAGTTTGCTCCTACTTGAATTCCGAGCCTATCCATATTTTTACTTTTCAATTCTGACAACTTTGAATTTTTCCGGCAGCTACAGTGCTTTTCCGGCAGCTACAGTGCTTTTCCGGCAGCTACAGTTTTCCTGTTTTCCGGTAGCACCAGTTTTCAGTCCTCTGTTCAGTTTCAGCGAGTTTTCAGTTGATAATCCAACGATGTCTTTGGACTAGATGCTTTCGGCCCTAAAAACCAGGGTTCTGGCAGTTCCGGTATTATGATTACCTCAGAACCTTTAATGGGAGGTTCAAACTACCTAGCTTGGGCTTCGTCTGTCGAGTTGTGGTGTAAAGGCCAAGGTGTTCAGGATCATCTAACCAAAGAGTCTAGTGACGGAGATGCAAAAGCCAAAGCACATTGGGAGAAGATTGATGCTCAGTTATGCAGTATTTTGTGGCGATCTATTGATTCCAAGTTGATGCCCTTGTTTCGTCCATTCCAAAAATGTTATTTGGTTTGGGAAAAGGCTCGTACTTTATACACTAATGACATATCTCGTTTCTATGACGTGATATCGCGGATGACAAATTTGAAGAAACAGGAATTGGATATGTCTACTTACTTGGGTCAAGTGCAGGCAGTTATGGAGGAATTTGAGACGTTGATGCCAGTTTCTGCTAGCGTTGCAAAGCAGCAAGAGCAACGACAAAAGCTAGCTTATGAGGTGAGGATTGCCCAAGCCATATAAGGAGACCAAGGACCTCAAATCCCTCCGATGTGGGACAACTCAACACCCCCCATCACGCCCAGATCTCTGGAGCGTGGACAACATAAATGGGGGCCCAACATCGGTAACAATAATTGGGATGTGCCTGGCTCTGATACCATGTGAGAAGGCACGGGAGAAGAATATATAATTGATATGTAAACATGATACAATGAGCCCTATATATAATACACATAACCTAGCCTACTCCTAATACAGTTTAGACTAGACTTCTAATACAGTTAGACTTCTAACAGTTTAAAAAGCATTATGTTTCTGATAGCACTCAGAAACTAATACTTCCTGCTAAAAATTCATGTTGTAGTGCTTAATTATGTGTATTTGTAACTCCTTCATGATTTGTCTCCTCGCAGTATTGGAACTTAAATTAACCTATGTAGCTCCGAACTAATGAAATTGACACAAAACTTGTTGGTTCTCTTTAAATGCATTGTGAGATCTTGAAGGTACGGCAGAATAACCTTGTATATGTATTAAAATATCTCTTATATATATATACATATATACATATATACATACATATATATATATATATATATATATATATATATATATATATATATATATATATATATATATATATATATATATATTGAATTCTGAACCGAATAACATAAATAGTCAATGTTTATAACCAAGCAACGCATCTTGATGTAATACAACATTGTTTCAAAAAGATGGTTAAATGAAACGACAACCTTCTTTCCTAGCTTAAAATAAGGATAAGGTCAGTTACACCATCATAGGGCTATTAACCTTTTTGCCACAAAAATGCTCAAAGGCTCTCCTCTCACTTAGCCTAGTCTAGAAATCCTCCTTATCCGATACATCTTACATGTTAACACTACAACAACAAGAACAAACACCTAGTATATTCCCACAAAGTGGGGTCTGGGGAGAGTAAAACGTACACAGGACTTACCCTTACTCGAAAGAGTAGAGAGGCTGTTTCCGACCGACCTTCTGCTCAGAGAAAGGGAGAGAAAATCAAACAAACAAAACAAAACAAAACAACACTAGTAAATCTGGCATAGATCACGTTAATAATTATCTAAACATAAAACCAAGAATAAAATGACATGCAATAATACCAATCATTCACTACCATAAGAGACACAGTGCAAGACATAAATCAACTATAGAGAGCCTACCAAACCCCACCCAGCCCCAGATAGAAGTACTAAAAATTCTAAGAGCCCCTATCCTACAACCCTAATACAGATCTCCATACTTTCCAATCAAGGGCCATGTCTTCGAAAATCCTAATTCTAGCCATATCCTGCCTAATCAGCTCACCCCAATACCTCTTAGGCCTCCCTCTACCTCGAATCGCGCCAACCACCGCCAGTCGCTCACAACTCCTCGCCGGGGCATCAGGGCTTCTCCTCCTCATATGCCCAAACCACCCGAGTCTCGCTTATCACATCTTCTCATCCACTGGAGCCACCCCCACCTTCTCCCGAATAAATTCATTCTTAATCTTATCTAGCCTGGTGGGCCCGCACATCCACCTGAGCATCCTCATCTCCGCAACTTTCATTCTCTGGACATGAGAGTTCTTCACAGGCCAGCACTCCACCCCATACAACAAGGCATGTCTAACCACCGCTCTATAAAACTTCCAGTTGAGTTTTTGTGGAACTTTCTTGTCACATAAGACTCCTGATGCGAGCCTCCACTTCAACCACTCCGCTCCTATTCGATGAGTGAAATCCCCGTCGATATCTCCGTCCCCTTGAATCACCAACCCAAGATATCTGAAATTGTCCCTCTTGGCTATGACCTGAGATCCAAGCTTCACGTCCCAGCCTACTTTGCTCGACTTGGCGCTAAACGTTCACTCCAGATATTCTGTCTTAGACCTGCTTAGTTTGAAACCCTTAAACTCGAAGGTCTGTCTCCAAACCTCCAACCTCTTATTAACACCATCCCTCGTCTCGTCTACCAAGACTATGTCGTCAGCAAATAGCATACACCAAGGCACATCCCCTTTAATATGGAGAGTTAGAGCATCCATCACCAAGGAAAATAAGAGAGGGCTTAGCGAAGATCCTTGATGTAGCCCCATAACCACCGGAAAATGGTCTGAGTCTCCATCCACCGTCATAACCCTAGTCTTAGCTCCATCATACATGTCCTTGATCTCTCTGATGTAGGCTTCTGGCACACTCTTCGCCTCCAATCATCTCCATAGCACCTCTCTAGGGACCTTATCGTACGCCTTCTCCATATCAATAAACACCATATGCAGGTCCTTCCTCTTATCCCTGAACTGTTCCACCAATCTCCTCACAAGGTGGATAGCTTCTGTGTAGAGTGACCCGGAATGAAATTGAACTGGTTCACGGATATAGAGGACATCTCCCTCACCCTCGCCTCGATCACCCTCTCCTAGACTTTCATGGTGTGACTTATCAATTTGATACCCCTATAGTTGTTGCTATCCTCTTTGTTTTTGTATAAGGGCACCACTGTACTCCATCTCCACTCCTTCGACATCCTCTTAGTCCTAAAGATCACATTGAACAACCTAGACAACCACTCCACTCCTGACCTACCCATGCATTTCCAGAACTCCACCAGAATTTCGTCCGGCCCAGTCGCTCGACCTCTACTCATCCTAGGCAACGCCCTCATGACCTCCTCATCCTTAATGTGACTGCAGTGTCCGAGGTCTCTAGGACAATCTGAATGCCCCAGCTCCCTTAGCTCTATGTATCGATCCCCCTCCTCGTTAAACAGGTCTCGAAAGTACTCCTGCCACCTCTGCTTGACTTGAGACTCCCCCGTCAGAACTCTACCATCCTCGTCCTTGATGCACCTAACTTGGTCTAGATCCCGCGCCTTCCTCTCCCTCACCTTAGCCAACCGGAATAGCTTCATGTCCCCGCCTTTCTCCCCTATTCCTCGTACATGCGCCCAAACGCTGCATTTTTAGCTTCCATGATCACCAGTTTCGCTTCCTTCCTTGCCACCTTGTAGTTTTCCTTGTTCCCTCTTCTTCCTTTTTCACTTGAGCTCCCTGACAACTTAGCAAACGCTGCCTTCTTCGCCTCCACTTGTCCTTGGACTACCTCATTCCACCACCAGTCACCTTGGTGTTAGTCAAAATCCAACCTCAAAACAAAATCAGTCTATCTTCTAGCTCATCAGCATCCAGCAACTAAAATTCATCCATTTTAATTACCTCTTTCTTTCCCCTCTAGGAAAATACAAAAAATGGAACACCTTATCTACAAAAATTTATATGCTATTAATTTATCAGGCAATATCAAGATTTTAACTTTGATAGACAAGAAACCAGAACTGCAAAAAAAACAAGTTGATTACACAATATGCTTTGAGGTTTCAAGGACACCTGATCAAACCCACCTGCTGATTTTGTCATCTTGCCATCCCTTCACCTTTATCAAAGTAGATCTATCTGTTTCCCTCTCCCTTCACTATTAACAACCCATGTTTTATCATTTGTTTTTTCGGTGGAGTCATTACCAGAAGTTACCCAAACAATGGAAAACCTAATTGGAGGGTTGTTCTAATGAATATTTTCCTGTTGTGCCTTTTCCAAGTTCAAACAATCTTTAAAAATATTCAACTGCTGCCAATATAAACTCAGACACCATTAATGAGGAAAACATAAAATTATTAGCATCACAAATTACTCAGATGGACACAAATAAAGAGACCTATACCCATTCACGAAATATTACCCCCTTCGTAATCAAAATTTTAACTAAATACCACTAACAAAGGAAGAAGCAAACCAAACGAAAAGAAAAGGAAGTACAGTTAAAATCTCAGCAGAAGTATTGTTATTGAGCAAAAAATAACTTGCGCCAGAATCGACAACTGAAGGAGAATACAGACCTCGGTAAAAATACTGATGTTGACAAAACAAAAACCCACGGACAGAAATTGATAGGTACCTGAGATAGTAGAAGGTCAGAGGAACAGATTGTAACGACCGAACTATCATTTCCTGTATTTTCATCCTATTTTCCTCGATTAAATGCTTATTAATATTGAATCAATTCGGATACAGTTTGGTAGGAAATGGAGCAACTAGTCGGAGAATTAGTTTGGAAAATTCAACCGGACATTGACTTGTAAGTTAGAAGACTCAAAATTGAATTCCGATGACTCGGTTAGTTCTGGGGGATGATTTAAGTCTTAAGAGAGCAATCGGAATTAATTTTTGAGGTCCGGTGAAGAAATTAGCCTATTTTGGCGAAGTTAGTATTTCGGCGATTTCCGGTTGATAGGTGCAATTTTGATCCGGGAGTCATAATGGAATTCCGACCATTCCAGTAGCTTCGTTAGGTTATTTTGGACTTGTGTGCAAAATTTCAGTTGATTCGGTTGTGTTTAGGTCGGGTTTTTTAATGGAATGAGAATTTTGAAAGTTTAGCTTAACTGAGGCCTTGATGTGATAAAAACTTGACGATTTTGATTTTAACGGTAGTATTTTTATGGATCGAGCAAGTTTTAATGAAGTATTAGAGCATATCTATGCTTTTGGTTGAGGTCCCGAGGGCCTCGGGGTGATTTCGGATGACTAACAGGAACCTTTAAAGTTGGAAAGTTTCATAATCGACGAAGTTGTAAATGAGTGTGCACCAGACCTTAATTTAAAAGATCATATCTCCAGTTATATAACGAGTTGGGTGATTCCAAACATATCAAATTAGATATATTTGAGTCTAGTTTCCAATGCAACAAACCGTTCGTCATTCGGACATTCGTACATAAAGTTATGACCAAATTACCAAAGCAGCGCAGAAATTTGCTCTACCGTGGCACCCCATGCGGCGCGAGGCGCGAGGCGCCTGTGTAAATTACAGTAGATTCCGAAATTTCACTTCTTGAAACATATTGCACTGAAGCCTCGTGCCCCGCGGCGCCC
The DNA here is from genome assembly GCA_034376525.1 of Nicotiana benthamiana. NCBI lineage: Eukaryota > Viridiplantae > Streptophyta > Magnoliopsida > Solanales > Solanaceae > Nicotiana > Nicotiana benthamiana. The sequence continues at coordinate 130,147,602 of CM067329.1, read as the reverse complement.
CACGCGGCGCGATAGTACAAGAATCAAGTTCTTAAGTGCAAAACGACCTCATTTCGCAAGAAACATGACTTTGGCAATTTTTGGGCGATTTTCAGAGGACAAAATTCACCACAAAACTTAGGGTAAGTGTTCTTAACACAATCTTGGTTGTATAATGGTGTTTAGTCTGAGAATTTTGTTTAAAAGGGTAGAAAACCCTCTTGGATAGAATCACTGATTTGAGGGGTCAAATGAGCTCCGATTTTTGTGAATTTGGTATGTATAGGCTCGTGGCGAGATAAGGATCCTTTTGATATAAAAATTTCTGAATTTCAAGACGTGGGCCCGGGGCTCGGATTTTTTCAATTTCGTGGATTTAGTATTTTTCGAATTCTTTCGATTGTGTTATGTCCAGTTAGCATATTGTGATAAATTTGCCCTGACTTTGGTTGGATTTGACACGTGTGGAGGCCGGTTTGAGGGGAAAAGGCGTCGCGGGCTAGAGATTTCGCCGGTGCGAGGTAGGTAATATTTGTAAATGACGTCTTGAGATTTTGAAACCCCGGACTTGCACATCATAGTGTTGTATTGTGGTGACTTGCACGCCAGGTATGAGTGTGGGGTAGAGCACCGTTAGGGATTGTGACTTGGTCCGTCCCGTTTGTTGATTTTAATGCGTATTTGATAAAGAATTATTGATTTTTATCATGATTTGGGCTTATTGCCATACTTGGGCATTGTGCCAATTATCTGAAATCTTTTGTGAATTTACGTCACTATTTTTCCTCACGAATTCAAATATTATTGACTTCAGTCCAATTGAATTATATTATTTTGTGAACTCAGCTATATTTATACTCAACTCGAGATTTAAATGATATTTAAAATGTCAATGAGCTGAGCACTATTGTTTTACTGATGCCCAAGAGGCTTATGATTATTTTCTGGACTGATTGAGGCCGAGGGCTATACGTGAGGATATGTTGAGTGATGTGAGGGGGCTTTTAGGCCTCAAGTGTTATGTGAGGAGGCTTTCAAGCCTCAAGTGTTATGTGAGGAGGCTTTCAGGCCTCGTATGTGATGTGTGAATGCTTTCAGGCCTATTGATATTGCGCTTGGGATGTAGGCGAACCTCCGGAGTCTGTACACACCCCCAGTGAGCCCAGGGTACCTAGGTGAGTTGGGAGTGGGCTCGAGAGGCTGTTGTTTGTGTCGGGTGAGTTAGGAGTGAGCCCGAGGGGCTTGTTGGAAATCATGTATATCTATGATGTGTGCGCTTTGGTTGTATGAGCATGATTTTCAGGTATAGGTTTTGATGAATGACAAACAATGAAGTCAAAGCGTCAAACAACGATATAATATGACAAACTATCAAATGGCGAGAAGCATATTGATGACGGGATTGCATAGACAAGCCAAGTCGAGCCAAAGAGTTCAAGACCGAAGACCCAAGACGAAGGTCGTTAGGTAGAACCAATGTAAGAACAACGTTTAAGTTATCTTATCTTTTGGCTCAACATTAGGTCATCATAAATATGCATAAAATCATTTTATTAAAGTAAATCATTTTATTAAATCATATATATCATAAATATTTTTAATATACTTCAAACAAAATGATTTTAACATTTTCTTTTTTAACCAAAATGGGTTTTGAAGTAAGTTTTCAATTCTGGTATACACAGTGTATATCAAATGTATATCAATGGTATATAATAGATCCATTGCCAAAGTTTTGAACACTGGAACAACATAATCGATTATATGAAGTACACAATCGATTATATGAAGTCAACAATCGATTGTCTACCTTTAACAATTGATTATTTTGGGACAGTGCAACCGGTTTTTAAATGTCAAAACAATCGATTGTCTTTGTCCCACAATCGATTACCAACAATCGATTGTCATTTTCATACAATAGATTATACTTTGACCGTTCCCACAGAATCCTAAATTGATTTTTGAACGTTGAATACAATCGATTATTTAGAGTTAACAATCGATTGTTTACCCTAAAATCAGGAATCTGTTTTTGAACGTTGGTCAAACAATCGATTGTCTACTCCAAACAATCGATTGTCTGAGCACAGAATCAAGGATTTTATTTGTCAATTAAGCAACGGTCAGCACTACTTTTTCACCTATAAAAAGAGGTCTTTTGAGCTGATTTTAAACACACAACTCTTGCATATATTGATATACATATTGATCATTTTCAAGCATCATTTTAGAGCTTTTGTTGAGCCATTTGATAGAAAACTTTGTGTTGTTCATAGAGCTTATTTTGTTTCTCTTTATCCATTCTATTGAGAGAGTATTTGTTGTAAAAGAGAGTTGTTTTGAGAAGAACATATCTTCTCATTTGTCGGGTTTGCTAAGTACCCAAAGTCTTAGTGGTTGAAGTCTTGGGGTGAGGTATCCTCAAGCAAGTGAAGTCTTAAGGTGCGGTATCCTTGAGCAACTGTAACGGTTTGTTAAGCACCCGTAAGCTTGACGAAGATAGTGGAAATCTCGAGAGAGTCTCTCCGAGAGAGTCTCTCGGGGACTGGACTAGCCACGAGTTGTGGTGAACCAAGATATATCGGTGCGTTCGTTCTTATTTATTTACTTATCGCACTCATTTATTTCCTGCAATTTTTAAATTCCGCAAGTTTACGCTATTTTTATTATAATGCTATTCACCCCCATCTAGCGTTAAGAGTATTATCTAACAGGGCTGATGTTATGTGTTGGTGAGTTGGGAGTGAGCCCGCGGAGCTGATACTAAACTGAGAGTTTGATATTGAGCCCGAGGGCAAACTTGTGATTATTCCTTAATTGTTGAATTGGTTATTTCCTCTATTTTAAAAAGAAGATTTATCTGATACCTTTTGGTTTTTATGGTATAATTGATTTTACTGCTTGAGATAGCGTTATATTTAAGATATTTTATAAAGGATTTTCATGGAACTACTGGATCAAAAAAAGGGTTCTATTGTACTGTATAGCATGATGTAGTGCTCTTACGTGATTTCTTTACTCTCAGCATTATTTACTCTTATTACCACTGAGTTGGAAGTACTCACTTTACTCCCTGCACCTCATGTGCAGATGCAGGTAGGTGACCGCGCACCGCATTTTCTACCCTTTGTACTTTAAAATTCCATATTGTACACTACTGGTCTTGTAAAGGTATTTGGACTCCATTAGATGCTCTTGACTTGTGACACCCCGGTCGAGTTGTACTAGTATGAAATTAAGAGTTTTAATGCCAATGATTTATATTTTCTATTCATTTATGTTTGATAGATGTTAAAGGAGATGATTTGGGTTGTTGGCTGGCCTTGTCTTCACGAGAGGCGCCATCACGACCGGGTATGGGATTTGGGTCGTGACACAGATGATGGAGCAGAGTAAAGTCCGATGAAATTCTATGAAAAAGGAGAAGAAGAATCCGATGAAATTATATGGAAAAGAAGAAGAAGTATCTGTAGATGAGAATGCTTACTCAGCAAAGTTAAGTGTACGAGTAAGCGTAGAAAAGCACAGAAGGTATGTAAAAATGCTTAAATACCCCTGTGTCTAAGCAGGGATGTCGACAGTGAGGTTCTTCTGCGCTCTTCCGAAAATTGAAGGAGAATACAGACCACGGTAAAAATACCGATGTTGACAAAACAAAAACACACAGACAGAAATCGATAGGTATCTGAGATAGTAGAAGGTCAGAGGAACAGATGATGGAGCAGAGTAAAGTTCGATGAAATTCTATGGAAAAGAAGAAGACGAATCTGATGGAATTCTATGGAAAAGAAGAGGATGTATCTGTAGATGAGAATGCTTACTCAGCAAAGTTAAGTGTACGTTAAGCGTAGAAAAGCACAGAATGTATGTGAAAATACTTAAATACCCCTGTGTCTAAGCAGGGATGTCGACGGTGAGGTGCTTTTGCGCTCTTTAATATAGTACGAATATTGATATTCTGTATAGGTTGTTATATCTAGTAGGTGTCTTGACCTGGCCTCATCACTATTCTATCAAAGTTAGGCTTGATATTTATTGGGCACCATTGTGGTATACACATGCTATACTTCTAGATATTTTTATGCATTTCTAGGTACTTCTGGTTATGCCGGATGCAAGTGAGTTGACCCAGATATTTTGGGGAGTCCAAGGTATACCTGCTTGATGCTCGTAGGCCTCAGAGTCACCTTCTGCTATTGTTTTGCTAGTTTTTACCACCACTTCAAAATAATACTGTATATAGAGATTAATATTGTACCTCTTAGAGCTTATGACTCCATACTACCAGTTTTGAGAATTGTATCACTATTGTTCCATTTTGTTTTTTTGTGATATTTATTAGTTTAGTTTCATAAATTATTTGTTATTTCCTCTATATACTCGATGTTTGTTAGGCTTGCCAAGTCTTAGATATTAGGTATCATCATGACCACTACATGTAAAATTTGGGGTCGTGACAAATTGGTATTAGAGCTCTAGGTTCATAGGTGCTATGGGTCATGAGCAAGTTTAGTAGAGTCTTGTGCATTGGTATGGAGATGTATGTACTTATCTTTGAGATGCGATAAAACTATTAGGAAACTCCACTTCTTGATTCCTTATCGTGTAGATCTGTCGATTTCGGAATATGAGCCTTTGCCTTTCTATTATCTTACAAATGGTGAGGACATGCACTAGCGGTTCAGCTGCATAGACACTCGCACCACTCGCTAGATCCACGAGATATAAGGTTTGAGGTAGAGTCCAAGGAAGGGCACGTGCTGCAGCAAAAACACCTACTACAACAGTGACTGAGGAGCCACCAGTAGCTCCGATTGGGGAGAAGGCACCTGAGACGCCTGCTACTACCCCTACACTTCAAGAGACATTAGCACACTTCCTGAGCATGTTCGGTACTTTAGCTTTGTTGGGTTTGATCCCGGTTGCACTAGATACTTCTTAGGCTGGGAGAAGAGCTATAACTCTGATTGCTCGTATTCCAGAGAAGTAGTCCATCTTGATCTGGCCCATTGTCGTGGATCAGCTTAAAGTCAGGCTAGAGGCATCTGAGGCAGAGTAGAGAAGACATGAGAAGTTCAAGAAGTATAACCCTCCTACTTACTGTGCCGTGGTTACTGAGGATGTGCAAGGTTTTCTAGACAAATGCCACTGTAAAGTCTATACCATGGGTATTGTGGAGGTTAGCAGAGTCGCCTTTACAATATTTCAGCTATCAGGAGTAGCCTACATATGGTGGCAGGCTTATAAAGAGGGCAGGAAAATTGATACTGCACCATTCACTTGGACTTAGTTTTCAGATACGTTGTTGAGGGAGTTCTTCTCACAGACCATCCGAGATGAGTGGCGCACAAAGTTTGAGCAGCTAAATCAGGGGACTATGACGGTGTCAGAGTATGCCACTAGGTTCAGTGAGTTTCCTTGTTATGCACCCTCTTCGGTTGGTTCTATCAAAGATCGTGTCCTCATATTTATTAAAGGGCTGTTTTATGAGATTAGATTCATCATGGTTCGGGAGTTGGAGAAGGATAATCCATTTCTACAGGTTGTGGAGATCGCTCGCTAGTTGGAGCATATGCAGGGCCAGGAGAGGGAGGCCAATATGCCTTGAGGTTCTAGAGGATTTAGTGGCGCATGCGCTCCAGTTGAAGCTTGACTTGGAAGAGGTAATGTGAATCAACCAATTCATTTAGCAGTTCCAGCTACTCACAGTGCTCCAACCACTTTGAGGTCTGATGGAACAACCCAAGCTCAGACCCGGTCGTGATGGCGCCTCTCGTGAGGACAAGGCCAGCCAACTAAACCCAATTCATCTTATTAAATTAGTTAAATAGTTCATAAGTAGTTTAAATATGATTTAATGATAATAATTAGCCAAAATACAACCTGACACAGCCCAAACGGGGGTATCACAAGTCACGAGCATCTATTAGTGTATAAATACAAAAAAAGGTCTGGAATATATAAAACAGGACTAATGAACAAAGAAGGAGAAAAGTGGTGATGCGAATGTCGGCATCCACCTTGCTAAACTCCGGTAACTCTGTCACCGATCAGTCAAACTCGCTACCGGCTGCATAAATACCTACATCTGCATACAAAGGTACAGAGAGTAAAGTGAGTACTCCGACTCAGTGAGTAATAAAGGTAAATAACAACTAAGTAGTAAGAAATCTCTTAAAGCGTATCAACATGCCGTATAGAAGCACTGTAAAAGCCATTTAAGAAAAACAATGACGTTGTGAAATCTCTTAAAACATCTTAGCTCAGTTTAAACCTCTTTTGAAAATGACTTTTTCAACAGTTATGCAAATGAATGCAAAACAATTAGTGTAGATAAGTATAGAAATCTGCCCTTCAGGGCACAACACTCCATTAACAGGTATGGAGCCCCGAGGGATCAATGAGTTTTTGACGCGTTTCAGATTGGATTGAGCTAGTTACAAGTTGTTAGGTTGCTGGTGTTGAAATTGTCGTAATTGCGAGAACTAGTAACGCAATTGTGATAATAACAAGGGGACCTCAGGTGTCGTATTTGCAATACCTTGATCGTATTTGCGAAGATTTGGCTAGGCTGGATCAGGTCGCATTTATGACTAATAGGTTGCATTTATGAGAGGAGGAGACTTCAAAAAATGAAAATTCATTGTCGGATTTGCGACATTCCTCTAGTTTTTCATGCCCTATATTTGCGAGATTTCTCAGCTGCAAACCCAGTGTCGCAATTATGATATCCGAACCTTAACAAAAGGGCTGGAAAAACACTTTTAAGTCTCATTTTCATAATTTAGAATGCTAGTCTCCGGTAGGGGGCGATTTTGAAGAGGAATTTTCCCAAAATCATTGTGTAAGTGGTTTTGAACTATTTTTAATAATGCTACATGATTATATATAAGATTTAACATCAAATTCATGAGTATCTAAGAGAAATTTTGGGAATGTTTGTGTATGTTTTTAAAAATAAAAATTAGGGATTTTAGTGTCGAATTGTACTTGGATTTTAAAACAAAAACATATATATGGACTTGTGATGTTATTAGTAGTTAAGATCTACCCTTGGGCTCGGGATTTGACCGGGAAATCTCAGGGTTGACTTTTGTTGACTTGGAGAATTGTATAAAGATCATAGCTCTATGAATCATAATTAATTCTCATGCATTTTGTGATGATATTAAGTGGTTTTTGGTTAGATTTGAGCAGTTCGGTGGCGAAATTTAAGGGAAAAGCTATTTTAGAGCATTGATTTGGCCTAGTTGAGGTAAGTATCTTGTCTAAACTTGTGTGGGTGAACTACCCCTTAGGATTTGGTTTAACTGTACAATTTGAATTATTTGAATGACGTGTACATAAGGTGATGAGTGTGCACACATGCTTATATGTGAAAATTGGCTGGTTTTAGACTCTTATGTTACTTATAAGAAATTAATTGAAGTTGTTATTACATTTTTTATTTTTCGTTGTCAAGTTTATTAGTTGTTATTAGATGTTCTATCTTTCGTTATCAAGTTTATTCTTACATGTTTAATTGAAGTTGTTGATACATGTTCTAGTTTTCATTGTCAAGTTTTTCCTTATATGCATTTATTAGTAGTTGTTATTACATGTTATTCTTTCCATTGCCGAGTTATTCCCATGCATATTGGTGTAGATTCCATCTCATGCTAACTTCTTTATTGTTAAGCTTATGTTACGCATTAGAATCTGAAGTTGTCATTTCATGAAAATATCTTCTTTGTTGAGTTATTGAAGTTATAATTATTGAGTGCTATTTACATGTTTGTGATTGACATTATTGGTTATTGGAATACCTATCCTTGTTGAGTTATTTCCATTCACTTTGTTGTAGTTGATATTCTTGTACATATTATAGTTGAGTTGTGGGCTATGCATTATGATTACATTGGTATTGTCGATGTTCGCAATGTGGTGGCATATGAGAATGTGTGGTGAGAGTTGATTATTGTGTTGTGATATTGATACGCATGCAACGATATAAAAGTGGGTATTTAAACACATGTAGTAAGATAAGGTGATATTTATATGTGCGTTGCTAGTAAGGGAATTACTTGAAGCTACATTGTGAGATAAGGAGGCTAAAATGCATGTAGCTATTTTGAAAAGATATTTTTAATATAAATGAAAGGCTCACACGGTGATATAGTGAGGATTGTGATTGTGAACATGAGGTGTGATACCTCAGTGTGATTCTTGTTGTATATTCTAAATTGGAAAGGCTGATTGCTTTGAAGAGTTATTTTACTGTTTTTCTTAAATTCATTTCACTCGTATTTTGACCATATTTCATCAGTTGTTACTTTTATCAGATGTTCACTTTTTGTTGTCATTTTTTGCTTTCATTCATTGTTATCGTGGTTTGATAAATTGATTATTTTTCATTTATTTCCTTTGTTTCCCCGTTGTTATACTATATTGATATTCTGCATAAGTTGTTATGTCTAATAGGTGTCTTGACCTGGCCTCATCATAATTCTACCGAGGTTATACTTGATATTTACTAGGTGCTATTGTGGTGTACTCATATTATGCTTCTGCATATTTTTGTGTAGATCTAGGTACTTCTACTCGTGACAAACGCCAATGAGCTGACCTAGATATTTCAGAGACTTTAAGGAATACTTACTTGACGCTCGCATGCCTCAGACTCAACTAATAGAATAATACATAAAATTAAGTAGAACACACAATCAAATAAGGCATAGATTGAGCTAATCTACCCTCGAGTATGTATACACATGGCATATGTATATATGCTCTCACCTCATATATACACAATCCCCGCATGTAGCAAACAATATCAATTATTAGGAGAAATTATCTCAACCAAAGTTAGGTAAGAGACTCAAATAAGCAAAGTCAATTCTTTAAAAATGTCTTCCCATACAAATCGACCTCTGAATGGCTTGAATCTAGCTAACACCAACAACTCAATAACATTAAATAATGCAAGAGGAATCAAACCCAACTGATAAAGATCAAATTGTTAATCATATACTCAATGTCAATCAAAAAGTAAACTCGGGCCCACGTACCTGAAACCTGAAACCAATACTAAAACCCGATGACCCATAACCTACCAAGTCCAAGTAGATAATTATTTCCCATATCCAACTTCAATTTTATGTTCAAAACCACAAAATCCATTCTTTTAAGTTCAAGCTAAGAACTCCCAATTTATTCTCATCAAATCCTTGATTTCCGCATATAATACTCCATGTTTAAACAAAATGTATATTAGACACAAATATAAAATTCCTTACCCTCATGATTTGGGCATTTATCTCCTCTAAACTTGTCTTACTTCTTCTCCAAGAACTCAAAATGTGAAGAAAATGAAATTCAAATCCCGAAATTGGATGTTTTAAAGCCACGCCAGTCGTCCTTTTTTATGATTGTGGTTACTAACCTCGCGATCACGGTTCACAAAATGTCCAGCATCATTTTACCCTTCGTGATCGCAGCCAAGAAGCATTGCGATCGTGATGAACAAACTTGTAAAGTATTTGCTCAACTCTTTCTAGACAATCTCTAGTGCAACGACCATGACTTTTGTTACAGAGCTCCAAATGGAAAACAGTTTGAATTTCTGAAATTTAGACACAAAGGAATACAACTTTAATTTCTAGATGACTTTAAAATTCCTTATAGATTGCATGATATAAATTCCTGAAGTCAGCCTAGTGACACCAAAAATGTTTTCTTTGCGATTGAATAATGCCCCTTTACGAATGCGATTTACAACTATAGAACTGCATTTTACTATTCACAAACCAGAGTTCTGCAATAGCGATATACATACTTGTAGCCAAAAACCAGCAGTTGAAAAGTGTCTAAAAATGGTCTGAAACTATCTCGAAACTCGCCCGAACTCTTTGGGACCACGTTCAATCATACCAACAATTCCAAATACCTACTTCAAACTTATCCAAGATTTCGAGACCCAAATAACATCAAAACAAAGAATCAAAGATTAAGATTATTCTCTTAACTTTCAATCCTTTAAACTTTGTCGAAAGCATCTAAATCCTACCAAATTAACTCAAAATAAAACCAAACTTTGCATACAAATTTCAAATGACAAAATGTACCCTTTCCAGGGTGCGGTATATCAATATTAACCGACAACCACAAAGTCAATTCATGGTCAAACTTATGAAATTTCTAAATCTTCAAATTTCTAACTTTCGTCAACTAGAGCTAAATCAACCTAGGAACGTTCAATCCAAATCCGTACATACACCTATGTCAGAAATGACCATACAAACCTATTGAAACCATCAAAATATGAATCTGAGGATGTTTACTCAGAAGTCAAACTTTGGTCAACTGTTTAACCTTAAAACTTCTAAATTGATAATTACTCTTCCGAATAAATCCCAACTTCTCAAAAATTGGAACCAACCATGCTCGCAATTTGTAATACATCATGTGTATCTGCTCAAGACTTCAAACCACCTAATGGAATGCCAATGCATGAAATGACCAGTCAGGTCATTACATCCGACTTAAACTTACGTTGCTCCTTGAACATGCAAAGAGTTGTTCCAAAGCCATTAAATCACCATATAAATTCACCATATACATATCTATGGGTGACCCCATGTAGTCTAAAAACCATATAATCCTGTCAACACAACCTAATTGAAGATTCTTTCTTTTACCTTAGTCCATTAGCCTCAAAACAAAATTCCACCATCCGGAGTTCCTTGTAAGATCTAATTCTTGCATATACACTGCATTAGCTGAAACGAACTGGATCAAGCCATAGGCATATTCCAAGATATAATCACACGATATACCATATAACTCATGTACTAATAGTAATATCTTCAGATTGTAATAGGTTCTCATTACGAAATATGGTACCAACAATATACCTCATATTATATAGAACCTTTTTCTAAACCTTCACAACATAAATAATGATAAGGCAACACGTAGAACTCATAACTACTCTTCAGATCAACATGTCGTGGAGCGCTCTCACCTCACAAAACAATCTCCAAATTCTTGGTTGATTAATGACATTATTCTTCTAAATATACCTTATCCAAATCTTATTACTCTAATTCCAGGTCCAATTACCTTATCTCATCAGGTACAAATTGCTCGACCGACATGCCACACCTAATTCCACCTAGAGCAACATATGATGCATTCCGTACCCAATAAGCAACAAATAGAATATAATTCTTGTTATAAAGAGAACCAAATAAGAGAATTAAATGACAAGTCCAATAGGTACAACCCTGACAAAACCATCTTATGAATCCATCCCATAAGAGAGACGCAAAAGACACAAAATGACCACAATGAATCTCATCATAACATAACCTCAGTGTGACATGTAGCCCGATCCAAACATATTGGTCTACATATAATACACATCGAGCATAATCATCAACCACATGGGTATCAATGGAGAAACACGTGAAATCCATGCCCACAACCATTGAGAAATTGATAGAACAATATACCGCTAATATAAAAGGAATGATTAAGGTTCAATAAGCAAATCAACATCCAAGAGCCATCTCATTCCAAATATCACCACCAGTCCTAAATAGAACCACATCATACATGTGAATAACCAAGCAATCTCACAACCATCAATATATATGAGAGAAACATATGAAACAAGTTCGGTCACGTATAATATCCTCTCCGCCCGATGATACTCCCATATTAAAAATGTGCATGAGTGAGCAAACCCAATCCAATGTAGGATACATATTCTCATTTGGCCTACCAATGCCCCCCCCCCCCCCCAATCAATATTGATCATCCTAAAATAGGTGAATAACCTTCTAAAAGTCCACAATAACTTATCCATAACATGTACCCTTATTTGTCTATCTAGAATATTTCATAGTCCATAAGCATGTAGTATTCTACCTTTAGAACATCCGGTATCTAATCCTCAATAAAACATGAATCTCCATATCTGATCCCAACTCCACCACTCAATAACTAATACATCACTCTTGCATAATTATCTTACAAAAAATACTCACATAAATCTCATGCGCCATGTAGCACAACCTGGACCTCAACAGCCAACAAACAAGTGATTTACCATAATAGTAGTTAAGGATCCACAAGTCAGTACACAATGCATCTTCTACAATATACACTCTTCTCAAGCGACTCTAGATATTGCTAGCATCATTTAAATATCTGAAATCTCTTATGTGGACTAAAACTCATAAATTTATTTTTTTGGAACTGAACCACAACCTTTTCAATCCAAATCTCAACCCCATACGGTGCATTGCATCTATCATGATAACCTATGAAAAATACGAATATCTCATAATTAACTCTGACTCACAAGTAGGATAAACACCCTATCAACCTGAAACTTTCTACTTAACCCAATCTAGGAGAACATAACAACATGCAACAGACCTTCTATTCTCATAGAAGACATCAACCTCGAACCATGGTCAAAACCATCACGAAATCTTCGAAACTCGCTGCATCTAGCCAAGCCATCAGAATTGGGTTTATCTAAATCAACCAAGTCAAGCAGATTTCCAAACCCAAAAGTAATTCAAATCAAAAGTCACACTCTAAAGATAACCTCTAGGAATCCGAAGTTGTTTCTTGAATCTCTCTAATACTGTAGTGTAGAGTCAATAATGATAGATAGAGGTACAACAACTCTTAGCACCATCCAATACAAATCTCGAGTCCTAGCAAAAAACAAATCCAAATATTCGTAAATACCCCATATGAATCTTGACCACTTCAGAAACTTCTCGATAGCATCCACTCCAGTTTAATCTCTGATGCACAGCCAATACGCACTGAACAACCTGTGCTCCACCAACATTTGAATATCCAAAAAAAGCAACCAAGTGATTCCTCTTCCTTTCACAGCACATCCACAACAGATATCAAACTCGAATAATGCCAAGATTTACATATATCCAAAAAGTATAGTACACCATGACTCCATCCAATCCCTTGCTTAAATCATCCACGAAGACATCCTTTACCAAGTCATACCTAATCTACAAGCATTCCGTAGTCAACAAACTCATATAAAACATGATCATGCCATACAATTGTCGATACCAAGTGCATACGCATCAAACTCATATAATAATAGTCATAAAACACTCCAAAGACAATACCATGTTCTTACGCATCCTTGTGATAGCCGAGCGAGCTTCCTCAAGTGATTTGAAACTATTCATAGAATCCCACTGGGTTAAAGGAAAACTATTCATTGAATTCCTCATGAGAATCACACAACCTCAAAAGTTCTGGCAGGAGATAGTCCACTTGCTAGCCTCAAATCAACATTATCCCATACCTCTACCATGGTCATAACTACTAGGAAGCTTATTAAGCTTCTCGACTCTATACTTGCCCAACAAGATATACGAATCTATTTCCTTTCTCAAACGAACAACTGAAAGATCTACCGACACATCCACATCTACATCTAATCGACACACCAAGACAAAAATAAAGCATCCATAAGCCTCTTATAGTCAATGGCCTCATCCCAAGATATTGATGCACGGTTGATACCATTAACGTGGCATCACAAACGAGTGAATGGAATAAAATTGAAAATATAAGCTCCAAGCTTAAACAAGGTCGCACGATAAGGAAAGAAAGATGGGAAGTTTCCTAGACGCCCTGTAGCCTCTCGAGATTGGTATGCATGTCATCATATTGATATGTAAGACTACACGATACTTGCTCATGACTCGTAGAACCTACGAACCTAGAACTCTGATACGAACTTGGCACGACCCAAAATCAAACCAATATCGTGATGGAACCTAACCTAACCCACTAGGTAAGCCAAACTGTGTAAGTTACTACTATAATGACAAAACATCAACATTATAAATAAGACTGCAAAAGAATTTGATACAACTACCCCAATGACTGGTAGTACAAGTCATGAGCCAGTGTAACCCTAGTAATGGAAAAAAATACAATATCTGTTTGAAGGTTACATTAACAAAAATAAGGTCCTTAGCTACCATGAACAAATGGTAGCTTGAATCGGGACATTGGTTGCAAACCTCCTTCTTCTAAAGCTACCTAGCCCAGAATCTAAACATAATGAGAAGAAATTTAGTATAATTAATATCAATTCCATGTACTAAGTAAGTATCTTGACAAACCTCAGAAAAATAGTGACGAGATTTTTAAGTAAGAAAATACTCACTTTGCAGAACCTGTTGATCTCACTAACATGCATAATATAGAAAATATATTCTAGAAAGACAATTAAGGAATAAAGAATGTCAACGGTAAAGTTGTACAACTGCGATAGGGTACTCTAACAATTAGACATGTTCAACAAATATAACTTACACCTATCTCGCTCACAAAGCGCTATGCACCACATAATATGTTTGCTCAATACATATACATGACTCCAAAACCTATGCCCTATATGATCCAATTCCGTATCAAATTCCAAATAATATGTTAAAGATAACTTTTCAAGAATCAATATATCAATGCGTGACGATAATTTCCTTATTACATCAATCTAATATGCTACCAAAAACTTAACAAAAACATGAGGTATCAACTCAATGCAGTGAAATCCACCTTTGACAATAAATCATCAAGTAGAAATGGGACACGTAATAGCATATAAATTCAACTAACCATTCATTAAAAATACAAGACGGAAACTTTTATGATACATGTATGCAATAAAAATATCAACCACGTCTCAACATATAAACAACATCAACAAGAACCCCCCCGAATTATCACTTAACATCACCAACAATGCCACCCTTATTACGCTTCATGTCCACATAGCAATGAAATGTCTTCCTTATTTTTCCACATGTGCATATCGCCGCCCTTATTTTGCCACATGGGCAACCCGAGGAAAACCCAGCCTCATTTCACCTAATGGCATAACAATAGACAAAATTTCATAATAAAGATCTTGTGTTGAAACCCCAATGAATCCGCTCAACATGTCCACTTGTGCCACAATATCATCCCAATCACATAGCAAAGACCTTGTGCCACATTACAACAATTCAAGATAACAAACTATCATCGAGAGGCATATCCTCATTACTCATCAATAAAGTGCACAAGGACATGATAACAACAAAATGCAGATGTGGTTCAACATATAAAACATTACTATGGCGAAATTAATTATAGCGACCAAGTTCAAATAGTCACACAAAGGATCACATATGTATCACAGAGTACACACATCCCAATTAAGGAAGAATACAAGAGCAAGTACAGACGAGTATCTACCTCTGAGGCAAATATACCATAAGTATTAAGATTTTTTCATCATGTTTAAATTAAGGTACCAATAGCCTCAACATTTATGTAACACGGTTTATTGTGCTCGCGTAGTCACTTAAGGCAATAATACATAAAATTGAGTAGACTATGCAACCAACCAATGCATAGGATAAGCTAGAATCCACCCTGAGCATGAATACTCATGGAATATGTATATATACTCATCGCCTCATATATATATCACCCTCGTATGTAGAAAAAAAATATCAATTATAAGAAAATATTCCCTCAAACAAAGTTAGGAAAGACACTTACCACAAACAAATAAATCAATACTCTAAAAATGTCTTCCCATGCAAATCAACCTCCAAACGGCTTGAATTCGTCATGACCCAAAACAAAACATGTTGCGACAGTGCCTATCATAATACTAAGCAAGCCGACAACCACAAATAATCACACATTTTTAAATAGGAAACATGATAAATAAGTTGAACAATGAAAATATCATAAATAACCAATAAGAAAATACTGTGACTCAATGTAGAATCCCCCCCAAAATTGGGGTGTCGCTGAGTACATGATCTACTAAATATCAACATAGTCAAAATTTCTAATAGAACTATTTCGAAAGATAGAACAGTGCTAAACAAAAGGAAAAGACAGAGAGTCAAGGTATACGAACGTCAAGGCAGCCACTTCAAAAGTCTCCAAGCAAATGAAGCTCTGAATCTAGCAACCGCCGTGTTCGAAAGTACCAGAATTTGTACATGAAGTGTAGAGTGTAGTATGATTAAACCCGACCCAATATACTTAATAAGTAACATGATTAACCTTGGGCTTAAAGTAGTGATGTGCTCAAACGGGTACAGTCCAGATCCAGATGTTAACAGTACAAATATGATAGAAAAATGATAGTAATAGCTGAGAGAGATCTCATAATCAGGTGGTACACAGTACAGAAATGTAGATCCGATTTCAAGCTTAACAGTTTAAGCTCAACATGGATGAAATATGCCAAGTGTGACTGATCTGAGGAATGTTATATCTCTATATCTACATGTCAAATATGCATGTCCTATGTAATGCATTATAAAGATAACCAAATGTACTCACACTCTCAGAGTACTCAATCTGAATGTCTCCACTCTCACTCATCACACTCAATAATTCAACATTGTACTGTACTTGGGCTCACAACTGGTATGTCAGACAACGGAGGGGTGGATCCTGCTCAAGCGCTAATATAAAGCCAATCTAGCCTGCTGTGGGTGAAGCTCAATTCCATATTAATCATATATAAAGCCTATAAGGCCTGCTGCGGTGTGCCACCCGATCCATAATAATAATATATATAAAGCCAAGAAATCATGCTATGACGTGTAGTCCGATCCACAACCTCACTCACAACACGGCTCTCAGACCCCAAATCAATCATCAGTCTCTCGGGCTCACAACACTCATGTCAATCAGCCCAAACAATGATACATGATGCAATAATAAATGATAATAGTGATTGAGATATGATATGCAAATGATGAATGTGACTGAGTACGTAACTACAATTTAAGAAAATAACTTAACAACAAAAGAACAATCTTTGTGGTCCCAACAATACCAAATACATGGCCTGACATGAATTACAACTCAATTTCTCTTAACATATAGAGAATAGAAGAATAATAAAAGAATTAGATGACTGCACAGTTCCACGAAAACAAATGGGTCATGATTACTACGGTGTACGCCCACACGGCCGTCACCTAGCATGTGAGCACCTTAAAACCAAACACATAACATGTATTTTAGGGATTTATACCATCAAAATCATGTTTAGAGGTGTTACTTACATCAAACCACGCAAATCTCTACTCCAACAATCCCTTACCTTACGAATCGGTCTCCGAACGACACAAATCTAGCTACAAACAGCTTAATACAATCAACACAAGCTATTGGAATTAATTCCATATGATAAATCTAGGTTCTTGAAAACAATTTATAAAATCTGAATATTCATTCAATAACGAGTCCAACAATACTAAAATTACCCAATTCGACATCAAATCGTCACTCAAATCTCCAAATCTTACTCTCTAATCCCTAGTCCAAAAATTTCCAAAATTCCACCTTAAAAACACCTAGTCTAGTTGGGAACTTCAATGTATATTCAATATCAGTATATAAAAATGACCAGAAGTTTCTTGCTTGAAATCTAGTGAACCCCTATCAAAAATCGCCCCCAACGGAGCTTGCAAAGTACAAAAATGAAAAAACTTCAAAACACTAGATTTTGTGAATTCTGACAGACATCTCGCACTTGCGAGCCAATAATCCGCTTATGAGCAATGCAACTGCGGTGAAATCTCTGCACCTATAGAACTCACATAGGTACCCAACCTGTCACACCTGCGATCCCCTCATCGCACCTGCGGGACCGCTTCAACGAAGTCCACTTTGCTTCTGCAACTCCACTGGCTCTTGCCCACCTCCGCTTCTGCAGGCCCTCGCGCAGAATCACATATGCTTCTACGGGCTTCCATCCCCACCTGCACTCCCAGGCCTCCTCTCCAAGTCTCACACCTGCGCTCCAATGGCAGCATTTGTGACTCTACACCTGTAGCCAAAACCTTGCAGGTGCAGTTACACAAGAACAACATCCTACAGAAATTTTCCTAGTCCAATTCTTTATCGGATTTCAATCAAAATCATCCCTAAGGCATGGGGTGTTAGATAATACGTTTAACGCTAGAGGGGGGGGGGGTGAATAGCGTTATAATAAAAATTAGCGTAAACTTTGCGGAATTAAAAAATTGCAGGAAGTAAATAAGTGCGATAAATAATAAAGTACGCACCGATGTATTCTGGTTCACCACAACACGTGGCTAGTCCAGTCCCCGAGAGACTCTCTCGAGATTTTCCACTAACTTGTCAAGCTTACGGGTGCTCAACAAACCTATACAGCTTAAGGACACAAGCCTTAACACCTTTGCTCGGAGATACAACACTCCAAGACTTCACTGTTAAGCTTACGAGTGCCTAACCAACCTTTACAACTTAAGGACACAAGCCTTAATACCTTTGCTCGGAGATACAACACTCCAAGACATCAACCAAGGAAATACAAGTTCCTTACAACAAGAGAATCACAATTCTCTTACAAGTGTATAAAACACTAAACACTCAAACAAAGCACTCCTTAATGAGTAGATATGAGTAAAGAAGTAAGCTCAAGATCACAACAACTATGGACAAGATTTTGGCTCTCAAAAGCTTTATGAAATGAATATAAAATGATAAACAATAGTATGCAAGCTTATAGCAATAGAATGATCAGTTGTTGTGTGTTGTTGTGTTTAAAACACTGAAATGAAGCTGTATTTATAGTTGAAAAACTTGGCATTACCGTTGCCTAATTGCCAATTAAGAGTTGCTGATTTTACTGTGTGACAATCGATTGTCAAGAAGTCACAATCGATTGTTTGCCAATCGTTCCAGAAATCAATCCCAGATTTTACGCTTAACAATCGATTGTCCAAGATCAACAATCTATTATTAGCAACGTTCAAAAAATCATTTCCAGATTTTACGTAAAACAATCGATTATACCAAATCAATAATCGATTATTCAGCAACGTTCAAAAAATCCTTTCCAGATTTTAATTTCAACAATCGATTGTACAAAATCAACAATCGATTATTCAGCAACGTACAAAAAATCTTTTCCAGATTTTAATATCAACAATCGATTGTACAAAATCAGCAATCGATTACCTGACGGTATTTGAAAACTTTACGACAACGGTCAGCTTCACAATCGATTGTACAAAGTTAACAATCGATTATTTATCAGACTTTGAAAATCATTTTAGACACTGCCTCGTGACAATCGATTGTTATATACTCACAATCGATTATTTAATAACTTTGAAAAAGTCTGGAAGTCACTGCCTCAACACAATCGATTGTCATAAGTTCACAATCGATTATTTTGTGACTTTGAAAAATCTGAAGGACACTGTCTCTTCACAATCGATTGTCATTAGCTTCACAATCGATTATTCTGAGTTTTGAAAAACTTTGATGGACACTGCCTCTTCACAATCGATTGTCATTAGCTTCACAATCGATTATTCTGAGTTTTGAAAAACTTTGATGGACACTGCCTCATCACAATTGATTGTCATAAGGTTCACAATCGATTGTCATGCAGGTTTGAAAAACCTGATGCTCACTGCCTTAACACAATCGATTGTCATTAGTTCACAATCGATTGTCATGCAGTCTTGGCTCAACATAATCGATTATCATAAGTACATAATCGATTATCTTAGTCCAGTTTTTAGAGGCATGTATAAAAATCATTTTGACTAATGAAAATATGCATGATTTAAAATCATTTAGCATTAAATTAAATATGCATGATTTTGTAAAAGTAATTTTACAAGAGAAGCCATGTCATGAGTCAAGTTGTCGGATCAAGAACACAATTAAGAACGACTCATTTAAACTATAAAACTTTGTCTTGTGCTTGAATCTCGTTATGCATCAATTATGCGCTTGTACTTGAACTTCGTCATATATCAATTTGCGCTTCGTTTGTCATTCATCAAAACCTACACATAAGAACACACGTTTTATTATAGAGCCTTGAGAACGTGTTTCTAACAATTTCCCCCTTTTTGATAATGGCAAACTTTAAGCGGGATATGCATCTTAAACAATTTATAATGACGATTCAAGACAAGTAAAGATAGTAAAGATATGCAATAAGTATGCGATTAGTTCCCCCTCAATATATGAATTCCCCCTCAATTTATGCTTATAAATATTGAGAGTGCATACCCGTTATCTTCCCCCTTTTGCCATTAGCAAAAATAATATAAGAAGATGCCAAAGATGTAAATAAAACTTGTTTATTTATTGGAAAGAAAACGTGATTACTTAAAGAGAGTACAATAACTCAAGTGATAGCAGAACAATCGATTATTGATACGAGATAATCGATTATTAGACGACAGAAACCGATTTTTCTGAAGAAGACTTGATTATTGCGCGTCATGCTTTATAATTCCCCCTACCTTTAGGGCGATACCTGCAAAAATTCGTTAGACGTCTCCGACGCTCAAGTTAGAAATCATGTTTAATAAAAAGATGCAATACATGACTTAGATCAACGTGGAGTCAAGAATCCCGAGTTCACTACGAATTCGGAAGAAGGACTCTTTCTCTAAGGGCTTAGTATAGATGTCGGCCAATTGGTCTTTGGTTTCAACAAATTCGATTTCGACATCGCCCTTGAGAACGTGATCTCTTATAAAATGATGTCTAATTTCAATGTGTTTTGTTCGCGAATGAAGAACGGGGTTCTTCGTCAAGCATATGGCACTAGTATTATCACATTTAAGAGGGATATGATCAAGACTTAGGCCATAGTCCAAGAGTTGTTGTTTCATCCAGAGGATTTGAGCGCAACAACTCCCCGCGGCTACATATTCAGCCTCAGTTGTGGACAACGCAACACTTACTTGTTTCTTGCTAAACCAAGAAACGAGAGAGCTACCGAGCAAATGGCAAGTGCCACTAGTGCTCTTGAGGTCCAATTTGCATCCAGCAAAATCGGAGTCGGAATAGCCAACGAGTTGGCATGAAGAACCTTTGGGGTACCATAGACCCACATTTGTAGTACCAACAAGGTACTTCAAAATCCGTTTTACCGCAGTAAGGTGAGACTCCTTCGGACACGATTGATAAAGGGCACATAAGCACACGCTAAACATGATGTCCGGACGACTAGCAGTAAGATAGAGAAGAGAGCCAATCATACCTCGATACTTCTTAGTGTCGACTTCCTTACCTTTCTCATCTTTGTCTAGATGATCGGATGTGCTCATGGGAGTCGCCATTGCTTTTGCATTGTTCATTTCAAATCGTTTCAGCAATTCTTTGCAATATTTGGCTTGGCAAATGAACGTACCTTCTTTCATTTGCTTTACTTGTAATCCCAAAAAGAATGTTAACTCACCCATCATAGACATCTCAAATTCGCTTGTTATTAAATCGGAAAATTCCTTGCATAAGACATTGTTAGTAGCACCAAATATGATATCATCCACATATATTTGAACTAATAAAATATCATTGTTTTTATGCTTAACAAAAAGGGTGGTGTCAACTTTCCCCCTAATGAAATCATTTTCCAATAGAAAATTACTCAATCTCTCATACCAAGCTCGGGGTGCTTGTTTTAAACCATAGAGAGCCTTTTTGAGTTTGAAAACATGATCGGGAGATTTAAAATCTTCAAAACCGGGGGGTTGTTCAACATAAACTTCTTCTTGTATAACACCATTTAGAAAAGCACTCTTCACATCCATTTGATATAAATTGAAATTCATAGAAGAGGCAAAAGCGAGCTATAGACGAATAGCTTCTAATCTAGCTACGGGAGCATATGTTTCTTCATAGTCAATACCCTCTTCTTGATTATAGCCTTTTGCTACAAGCCTAGCTTTGTTTCTAGTGATTACACCATTTTCATCTAGTTTGTTTCGAAAAACCCATTTTGTACCAATTATGGTATGATTTTCGGGTCTTGGCACCAAATCCCAAACGTCATTCCGTTTGAATTGGTTAAGCTCCTCTTGCATTGCCAAGGTCCAAAATTCATCCTCAATTGCTTCGGAGATGGTTGTTGGTTCAATTTGAGACACAAAAGCAGTATGTCCTAAGGTGTTCTTAAGGGAATTTCGGGTACTTACCTTTTCTCCAATGCTGCCAATTACCTGTTTGAGAGGGTGATCTTTGATTGTCCTCCATTCGTTAGGCATTGTCGTTTCATTCTCCAATTGTGGCGCTTCCTCCGTTGGTTGTTTCAAAATTTCGTCTTGATTTTCTTTAGGCGTTTCCTCTTGTATTTTGTCTTTCAAGCTATCTAAGATACCTGCAAGATCAAAACCGGAATCCTTTCTCGCCAAGCGAGCATTATTTTCGGCAAATACAACATGAGGGGATTCCTCCACAGTTTCGGTTCTTTTATTAAAAACCCTATATGCTTTGCTACGTGAAGAATAACCAATGAAAATTCCCTCATCGGACTTAGCATCAAATTTTCCCAATTGATCTTTGCCATTGTTATGAATAAAACATTTACAACCGAATACTCTAAAATGGGAGATATTTGGTTTCCTTCCCTTGTAGAGTTCATAAGGGGTCTTCATGAGTATGGCCTTATGACTACTCTATTTAAGATGTAGCATGCGGTACTCACGGCATCCGCCCAAAAATGTTTGGGAATCTTAGCCTCTTCGAGCATGGTTCTAGCCATCTCTTCGAGACACCTATTTTTTCTTTCCACCACCCCATTTTGTTGTGGTGTACGTGGAGCGGAAAAGGTATGCTCGATACCGAGTTCGTCACAAAAGTCCGCAAAGAGATTGTGATCAAACTCTCCCCCATGATCACTTCTAATTGAAGTGACGGTTGTTTCCTTCTCGTTTTGAACACGCTTAAGAAAATATTTAAAATTCTGAAAAGCATCACTTTTATTGGCAAGAAATAAAGTCCAAGTAAATCTAGAATAATCATCAACAATCACAAAAGCATAACGATTTCTTCCTAGACTTTCAATGCGAGATGGTCCAAATAAATCCATGTGAAGCAATTGCAATGGTCTAGAAGTTGAAACAATATTTTTGGATTTGAAAGATGCTTTTGTTTGCTTCCCTTTTTGACAAGAATCACAAATAGAGTCATTTTCAAATTTCAAATTGGGAAGACTAATAACTAAGTTTTGTGAAATCAATTTGTTCAAAAGATGCATGTTTATATGAGCAACTCTACGATACCATAGCCAAGTATCATCCTCTTTGCTCATAAGGCAATCCACATATTCGGGTGAGGAATTAGCAAGATCAACCATGTAAATATAATCCACTCTAAAACCACGAAGGATAATTTTGAAATCACTACGTCTAAATACTAAGCATTCATCCGAATCAAATAAGGCAAGATTTCCCTTGTCGCATAATTGACTTATGCTCAAGAGATTATGCTTTAAACCTTTAACAAGTAATATATGCTTAATAGAAGAATTTTCATCCTTACCGACCGATCCGATGCCGATAATCTTTCCTTTATTGTTGTCACCAAAAATAACACTTCCTCCTTCTTTGTGTTCTAGTTGAAGGAATTTGGATTCGTCTCCCGTCATGTGCTTGGAGCATCCACTATCAAGGTACCATAGTACACTTGATCCCTTCAAACACACCTACAAAACAAATTAATGCGTTTTAGGTACCCATGCCATTTTGGGTCCTTGAGGGTTAGGCATATCATAATGATGCGATTGAGTGATATGTCTATGTCGTGTAAAGCATGCAGGGGCAATATGACCAATGCGTCTACAATAATGACAAGTCACGTTGGGGTTATGCATCCTTCTAGGTTCATAGTAACTTGATGGACGAATATGAATTACTCTATTTTCATTATGACTATTGCGCATTTCATGAGAACCATTTCTCCTACTATTAGTTCTAAAATGAGCATCATTTCTAGAGTAATGGTCATGTCTAGATGTTCTAAGAGGTTCAAAACTCCTTCTAGTGTTTGGCCTAGAATATGCATCATTTCTAGGGTAGTCATTTCTAGGTGGTAAGTCATTCTAGGTCTTCTAAAATGTTCAACATTTGGTCTAACATGCATATTTGTTCTAGGATTGCTATTTCTACGATAAGCATTTGTTTTATTAATCCTAGGTTGAGCCTTAGGTGGTTGGGGTTTGGCGTCAACCTTTTCTTTAGGCTCATTCTTAAAGCCTATGCCATGCTTGGTTGATTTCAAATTAACAAGGACCTTATTCAAATTTTTGTGGGAAGAATTAAACTTATCTATGGTTCCTTTAAGTCTATCTACTTCATTTTCGAGATGCATGCAAGAAGAACAATTTTTAATAGAACTTTCGGGCTTGTCGGCGCTTCTTTTTCCGAAAAACTTGTTTTCCTCTTTCAGCTTCTCATTTTCTAAAACCAGTTTTTCTAAATCCTTTTCTTTCAAAGAAAGCTGTTTTTGAAAATCTTTTTCTTTTAGAGAAGCATTTTCTTTTATGCTCTCGACAATTTTTGAAGCCTTAATAAATTCCGTATATAGCTCATCAAAAGCAGTTCGCATTTCTTCAAGAGTAAAGAAGTTTTTAGAAGAGATTTGACATACCTCATCTTGCTTGTCTTCTTGCGCCATAAAACAAAGGTTTGCGACTTCGTCTTCTTCTTCTTCGCTTGACTCATCTCCGGAGTCTCCTCCCCAAGAAATTTATGCACGTTGCTTCTTAAAAGGTTTCTTCTCCTTTTTGATGTTTGGGCAATTTGATTTGACGTGCTCGGTTTCACCGCATTCATAGCACTTTATTTGCTCGCCTTGCTTTTTGCCCTTTCGTTCATACTCCTTTCGCATGAACTTTTAAAATCTTTTGATAATGAGTCCAAACTCGTTGTCTCCGTCCTCATCAACTTGAGGTTGGCTTCTGCTTGCCTTAAGCGCTATTCTTTGCCTCCTTTGATCATCAACAAGAGGGTTAAGTATAGTAGACTCATAAGTCTTAAGGTTACCTCTTAATGCGTCGATGGTGACATTTGAGACGCCAATGGATTCTTGGATTGCGTCGGCCTTTGATCGCCATGCCGGAGTGAGACTTCTAAGAATTTTTCGAACAAGTTCTGTATCCGTGAATGTCTTCTTGAGAGCATGTAGATCATTTACGATTATTGAAAATCGTTCAAACATTTCATCCACCTTTTCACCTTCCTTCATGTGAAATAATTCATAAGCATGGGTTAGGAAATCAATTTTAGCTTCCCTTACCTGGTCCGTACCTTCCTACGTAATTTTCAGCTTGTCCCACATTTCCTTTGCCGTTGTGCAACACAATATTTTCCTATAATCGTCAGCATTTACAGCGCAATATAATAAATTAATTTCTTTAGCATTATTTTGAACCTTTCGGATATCATCCGCGTCATATTCTTCTTCGGATTTGGGAACCCATTCGTTTTCAACCTTTTTGGTTGGAATTTGATTTCCCTTCGTTATCACCTTCCAGAGATGAAAGTTGTTTGCTTGAACGAAGATTTTCATCCTCTCCTTCCAGTACGTGTAGTTTGTACCGTTGAATAGAGGTGGTCGTGTGGAGCATTGTCCTTCATCAATTCCTGCAAAAGAGTCACGAGTAGAAACCATGGATGGTTCTCTCAAACTGATAAGTCTTCAGAGAGTTGGGCTCTGATACCAATTGTTAGATAATACGCTTAACGCTAGAGGGGGGGGGGGGGGGGTGAATAGCGTTATAATAAAAATTAGCGTAAACTTTGCGGAATTAAAAAATTGCAGGAAGTAAATAAGTGCGATAAATAATAAAGTACGCACCGATGTATTCTGGTTCACCACAACACGTGGCTAGTCCAGTCCCCGAGAGACTCTCTCGAGATTTTTCACTAACTTGTCAAGCTTACGGGTGCTCAACAAACCTTTACAGCTTAAGGACACAAGCCTTAACACCTTTGCCCGGAGATACAACACTCCAAGACTTCACTGTTAAGCTTACGGGTGCCTAACCAACCTTTACAACTTAAGGACACAAGCCTTAATACCTTTGCTCGGAGATACAACACTCCAAGACTTCAACCAAGGAAACACAAGTTCCTTACAACAAGAGAATCACAATTCTCTTACAAGTGTACAAAACACTAAACACTCAAACAAAGCACTCCTTAATGAGTAGATATGAGTAAAAGAAGTAAGCTCAAGATCACAACAACTATGGACAAGATTTTGGCTCTCAAAAGCTTTATGAAATGAATATAAAATGATAAACAATAGTATGCAAGCTTATAGCAATAGAATGATTAGTTGTTGTGTGTTGTTGTGTTTAAAACACTGAAATGAAGCTGTATTTATAGTTGAAAAACTTGGTATGACCGTTGTCTAATTGCCAATTAAGAGTTGCTGATTTTACTGTGTGACAATCGATTGTCAAGAAGTCACAATCGATTGTTTGCCAATCGTTCCAGAAATCAATCCCAGATTTTACGCTTAACAATCGATTGTCCAAGATCAACAATCGATTATTGGCAACGTTCAAAAAATCATTGCCAGATTTTACGTAGAACAATCGATTATTCAGCAACGTTCAAAAAATCCTTTCCAGATTTTAATTTCAACAATCGATTGTACAAAATCAACAATCGATTATTCAGCAACGTACAAAAAATCTTTTCCAGATTTTAATATCAACAATCGATTGTACAAAATCAACAATCGATTACCTGACGGTATTTGAAAACTTTACGACAACGGTCAGCTTCACAATCGATTGTACAAAGTTAACAATCGATTATTTATCAGACTTTGAAAATCATTTTAGACACTGCCTCGTGACAATCGATTGTTATATACTCACAATCGATTATTTAATAACTTTGAAAAAGTCTGGAAGTCACTGCCTCAACACAATCGATTGTCATAAGTTCACAATCGATTATTTTGTGACTTTGAAAAATCTGAAGGACACTGTCTCTTCACAATCGATTGTCATTAGCTTCACAATCGATTATTCTGAGTTTTGAAAAACTTTGATGGACACTGCCTCTTCGCAATCGATTGTCATTAGCTTCACAATCGATTATTCTGAGTTTTGAAAAACTTTGATGGACACTGCCTCATCACAATCGATTGTCATAAGGTTCACAATCGATTGTCATGCAGGTTGAAAAACCTGATGCTCACTGCCTTAACACAATCGATTGTCATTAGCTCACAATCGATTGTCATGCAGTTTTGGCTCAACATAATCGATTATCATAAGTACATAATCGATTATCTTAGTCCAGTTTTTAGAGGCATGTATAAAAATCATTTTGACTAATGAAAATATGCATGATTTAAAATCATTTAGCATTAAATTAAATATGCATGATTTTGTAAAAGTAATTTTACGAGAGAAGCCATGTCATGAGTCAAGTTGTCGGATCAAGAACACAATTAAGAACGACTCATTTAAATAATAAAACTTTGTTTTGTGCTTGAATCTCGTTATGCATCAATTATGCGCTTGTACTTGAACTTCGTCATATATCAATTTGCGCTTCGTTTGTCATTCATCAAAACCTACACATAAGAACACACGTTTTAGTATAGAGCCTTGAGAACGTGTTTCCAACATGGGGGACCCCATCAAAACTTACCAACCCATCCTAATATATCATACGAACTTAGTCGAAGCCTCAAATCACATTAAACAACATCAAAATCATGAATCGCATCCTAATTCAAGTCTAAAGAAATGAAAGAATTTTCAACTTCTACAATTGATGCCGAAACCTATCAAAGAAACTCCAATTGACATTATATTTTTCACACAAATCATAAATGAAACAATGGACTTATTCCAACTTTCGAAACCAAAACCCGAATCCGATAACCTCAAATTCAACTCTCAGTTAAACTCCTCAACTCTCCAACCTCTAACTTTTCCAACTTTTACTAATTCATACTGAAATCATCTAAGGACCTCCCAATTAATATTTGGACACACTTCTAAGTCCAAAATCATCATACAGAGCTATCAGATTCATCAAAACTCTATTCTAGAGTCATTTATAGACAAGTCAACATCAGACCAACTCTTTAAACTTAGGCTTCCAATTTTGGGATTAAGTGTCCCAACTCATTCTAAAACACCCCTGCAAATAAACCAACCATCCCGGTAAGTCACATAATAAAAAGTGAGAATATAATATGCATTAAATGGGGGAACAAGGCTATAATACTCAAAATAACAGGTCGGGTCATTACAGAATCTAGCCAAAAACAACTCAATAACATCAATTAATGTGACAAGAATCAAACCCAAACGATAAAGGTTGAACCTTTTATAAAATACTCAAAGTAAAAAAAAAAAAATCAACCTAGCCTGCATGCTCGAAACCCTAAACAAATACCAAAGCCATATGACCCATAACGTACCGTGTCCAAACATATAGCTAGTTTCCAAATTCAACTTCAATTTCATGTTAAAAACCCCTAAATATATTCTCTTAAATTCAAGCCAAAAACTCCTAATTTCGTCTCTTATAATCCTTGATTTAGGTTTAATAATCCATGGTAAAACAAAATATATAATATAAATAAGGATAAAATTACCCACCCTCATGACATAGGTGTTTATTTCCTCCAACGTCTCTTTGTTAGTGCTCAAGAAACTCAAAAAAGTGAAAAAAAATCTCAAAATCCTGAAATTGGATGTTTTAAGGACCTATCAATTGTCCTTTTTGCGATCATCGTCATCAACCTCGCGATCGCGGTTCAAAAAATGTCCAACATAATTTTACCATCGCGATCGTGATAAACAAACTTGTGAAATACTTGCTCAACTCTTTCTCAACAGCCTTTAGTGAAACATACATAACTTACTGTACAAAACTCCTAATGATGAATAGTTTGATTTTTTTTAAAACTTGGCACAAAAGGTAAAACTTTTATTTCTGGATCATCTCAAAATTCTTTATATATTGCAAGATATAAGCACTCGAATTCAGGAAAGTGACAACAAAAATTTCTTCTTCGCGATCGCAAACTATTGCTGTGCAAGTGTGATTCAAAACTCTAGAACCATATTCTTTGCGAACGCGGCCTAGAGGTCCACTACCGCGATGTACACACCTATAGCCAAAAACCAGCAGTTGAAAAGGGCCTAAAAATGGTTCAAAACCACCCCGAAATTCACCTAAATCCCTCAAGATCCAGTCCAACCATACCAACAAGTCTATATACCTAATCCAAACTTATTCAAAAGCTCGAAATACAAATAATATCAAAACCAAGAATCAAATATCAAGATCATTCTCTTATCTTTCAAACTTTGCCGAACGTGTCCGAATCCTACTAAATCAACTCGGAGTGAAGCCAAACTTTGGAAAAAAATTTCAAATGACAAAACGCACCCCTTCTAAGTCCCAGAATAATAATCCGAATCCAATATCTACAAAGTCAACTTACAATCAAACTTATGAAATTTCAAAACCTTCAAATTGTCAAAATTTACCAAATAGAGCTAAATCAACCTAAGAACCTTCAAATAAATATATCGACATACGCCTAAGTTCTAAATTACCATATGAACATACTAAAACCATTAAAATACAAATTTGAGATTATTTACTCATAAGTCAAACCTTAGTCAACTCTTCAAACTTAAAAGTTCTAAATTGAGAATTACTCTTCCAATTAGATTCCGAACTTAACAAAAGTTAAAACCAACCATGCGCACAATTTGTAATATATCATATGAAACTACTGAATATTTTGAAGCCAAACAAAATGTCAATGCACGAAATGACCGATCGAGTCATTATATTAGGGTACTGTATATGTCGGCTTGACATTTTAAAAAGACAAACTGAGCAAATTCGTGGTTGGATATATTGATTCGAATTATGTAGGAGACTTGGATAAGAGAAGATATCTGATAGGTTATGTTTTTAATCTTTCTGGTAGTATCATTTGTTGAAAGGTGACTTTTTTGCGTTATGCTGTTGCTTTGTCTACCACAGAGGTTACGTATATGGAAATTACAAAAGAAGATTTGGCTACAAGGCTTGATAAGTAATTTTGCACTGGCTTAGAAGAATACTTCAATATTTGTGATAATCAGAGTGTCAAGGCCCAAACCGGAGGGCCACAACGGGTACCTGAGCCTTATTAGTCAGGCACCACGATTACTTACATCCAAAATCATACTAACATACATAAGTGGGCCAAGAGGGCATCAAGAGACAATCTAAGTAGAACATAAATAATACTCAACAAGAAATGACTCCAACATAATATACGGGCCTACAAGGCCGACATGGACATTCGTATGTCAAACACTTGGCTGACATGGTCTTACAAAACATCTATATACATGACATCTACCTATAAGCATCTAATTAATATGTAAACATCATAAGGTTAGTACAAGGACCCACCATGCCCATAAACCTATAGACATTAGACTGGCTCAAAAAAGCAACTCCAGAGCAAATGGAGTGCAACAACACCTTCTGTTGAGCTGGAAACCTACTTCGAGTACCATCAACCTATCTATTGGGACCTTCAAGAATGAAACACAACACCTCCAGACAAAGGGACATCAATACGAATAAAGTACCAATTATGTAAGACATATAACAACATAAGGAAAAACATCAATATAATATCGGAATAAGAAACTCAACCTCGGATCCATATTGCCACTGAGGGCCATTATATGCATGAATACAATACATATGAACATATAGTGCGTGTATATATATATATATATCCTCTATGGGTATCATCATCATCATCATCATAATCATAATATCCACCTGATCAAGGGTGTATCTATAGCGCCATCATACCAAATATATACATATATAATGCAATCAAGACACTATGGGCATCAATATTATATTATATGCACATATATGCATATGCAAGAGCCATAAAGAGACGTGATGAACTTATGAGAGTGACATAAGGTTGTTGCACCTCTAGTTAATGTAATAGACTTCCATACCATCAATATAAACCTCAATAGGATTCAAGTATCATATATACATGCTTATAATAACATTATAAGAAAAGTAACAACATGGACAATTCGTTATGAATAACATATCATTTACGTTTGCTCCACTCTAGATCATGCCAAAAGAAAGAAGAAAGTGCCTTAACATATCTTGTAATCCTCTCTTCACAACCACTAAGCTTAACAAAATCTTCTTGCATATAGAATAAGTAAAATGCTGATGTCATCATTACAAATGTTGAATCGTCATAATTTCTCTAACCATATTTCTGTCGAGAAAATGGACAACACCTTCTATAAAGACCTGACCGGTCCTTTTGAGCATATGCATTCCATTTACCTATTTGGAGACTTGATGGTTCCGTTAGGCCATGATGGTAATTTTGGACTAGGTCATATGCCCGGATTCACAATTGGATATTTCGAAAAGGTTTCGGCTCTAATTGGTAAAAGTTGAAAATTTGAAGTGTTGGAATGTTCATAAGTTTGACCAACAGTTGATTTTGATGATATCGGATTCGAATAGTGGTTCTGAGAATTGGAATAGTTTCTTTGTGTCATATAGGACTTGTTGGTATGTTCGAAAGGGGTCCCGAGGGGCTCAGGTGAGTTTCAGATAGGTTTGGATTGTGTTGTGCTTGTTTTTTTATGTTACGACGTAGTTCTTCAGGCATAAGTGGTACCACATTAGTTGAATGAGCTTCAATATCTATTTTGATTGAAGAATGAGATCCGTGTCGTAATTTTAGAACTATAGCAACTGGAATCACCAAGTTTCGACATTTATGGTCATTTTACTTAGAATTGGGTTGCCAGATTTTATTTTTAAAATTAATTATGTAATTGCTACTAAATTCATATTTAAAAATCTGCACTATTTTCAAATATTGGAAACAACATACTTCCTTCATTATAAGGTCAAATGGAGTGAGTTAGAAGCCCAACTTGACTAAAATTTCACAAGAAATCCGTTGGAGGCATCAAAGGTGAGTTCCAGAATTTCGGTTCCAGAACTTGGTATGAGTTCATTACAATATTTATGACATATCTGCAAAATTTGGTGCAAAACGAAGTTGATTTGACGTGATTTATATGTCGTATTGAGAAATTGCAGGTTCTTAAGTTTTATTGAATATTTCATTCATTTTGGTGTCTGATTCATAGTTCTAGATGGTATTTTTATTGTGCGAGCAAGTTCAGATGATATTTTTGGATTTGTGGGCATGTTTTGTTTGGAGCCTCGAGGGCTCGATTGGGTTTCAAACAAGGTTTGGATCGTTTGTCTCATTTTTGGTTAAGGATGGTTGGCTGAGTTCTAGTATGGTCGCACCTACGGACAACTGGGTGCAGGTGCGATGTCCGCAGAAGCAAAGATGAAGGTGCAGAAGAGAAATTTGAACTGAAAGGGAGGATCCGCAAAAACAAAAGACTGGGCACATCTGCACGTCCGCAGAAGCGGAATGCAGTGCAAAAGTGAAAGCTTGGTTCGCGCCTGCGTTTGCGTAGAAGCGGAACATTTCCCATAGGTGCGAAGGTTGGCCTCCAGTGATTTTCCACATATGTGAAGATGTGGTCGCAAAAGCGATGCTGCAGAAGCGGCTAATTGTGTCACAGGTGCGAACCTGGGCAGATTGTTAAGGTTCAAAGTTGGCCATTTTTCTTGATTTCTTTTGAGATTGGAAGACTCAGTTTGGGGCATTTTTGGAGGGGTTCTTCACGAGTTGGTTGGAAAGTGCTCTTTTTCCAAAATCGGTTATATTTCATGATTCCATATTTATTTATATCATTAATTTAGTGAAAATGTGATTTTTTGTAAAATCTTCCAAAAATGAAGAATGAGGATTTGTAGGGCGATTCGATATCAAAATTCAATAATTTTTGTATGGCTGAATTCGTATAAGAACATGTATTGGATTTCGTGATTTTTTGTTGGGTTGAGACGTACGGGTTGCAGGTTGACTTTTTCAATGATGATATAAATCGAACTTGTTTCATTCGTGAGTAGTTTCTAAAGCTTATTTTGAATCATTTGGTTAATAATTTACTGGATTTGGTTGATTTGGAGGCTTGTTCGAAAGTTAATGTTGTGGTTGAATTTTGAGTTGATTGCGACGTGAGGTAAGTGTTGGGTCTAACCTGGATTTCAGGGAATAGGGACCCTTGAGCTATGTGCTATGTGAATTTCATGTGTAGCGACATATATACGAGGTTATGAGTGTATATACACCGTCAATTACTTATTTCCATGTCTGCCCATATTTCATTTATTATATTATTTCATGTCTTGATTTTTACATGCCTTAATTGCTTCCTATGCCTTAACTTGCCACTTGTCATCGTTATTCTCGCATTAAAATTTTTATTTTCTTCCATGCTTCAATGATTCATTGTCCTCCTTGAGTCGAGGGTCTACCAAAAAACAAACTCTATGTCTTTGAAAGGCATGAATAAAGTCTGTATACACTCTACCCTCTCCATATCCTACTTGTGGGACTACACTGGGTTTTTTTATTATTGTTGTTATTGTTGTTGTTGTTGTTGTTGTTGCTTCTATGATTAATTGCTACTTACCTTAGTTGTCTTACTTGTACCCTTTAATTGTCATATATTTGACTTGTGTTGTTGCTCGGTATTAAATGTACCCTTCTTGATTTGGTACGAGATTGTTTCTTGATTTGGAGCTTTCATATACATTAATCGTAGAGAATTATTGTGATTCGAGTTGTTAAATTGACTGCACTTTCATAAGAGCATCCACGCAAAATACCTGAAAATCAAATGCATGTAACTTTTGCGGCGATGACTAACAAAAAATTAAATGCATGTAAAGAATCCACCAATCAAACATGACTAAAGAAGAAAATCATCAGATTATCTAAAGTTATCGATACTGAACTAAGATGAAACATGAAGCAGAAAGGCAAAGAGAAAAATAGTGCCTATACTTTACGCGATCCCAAAAAGAAAGAAAATAGTGCATATACTTTTCAATATTCAAGCACTCCACTACTTAGCTTCTCAGAAACTTTTAAGTATCTCTTAAAAGTTTCAATATTAGGTCTAGTGGAGTAGATCAAGAAACGGATGATGAAGACGATGAAGAACTAGAGCTTACTTGAAATGAATTTTGTATTGTTATACATGAATGTTTTAGGAATCTTTTGTTACCAATAATTTTAAAACTTATTTGCTCTCTTAAAATGTACTAAACTTATGGGATAGAACATTTGCTTTATGGATAATTTTGTATTATTAAATAGTTTTATTTTATGATATATTTAAATTTTAGTGTTATTATAATTTATTATATGTATAGATATTTATTTATAGCAGGTGCTATATTTTGAATTTAACAAAACTGATACAATAGCCTACCAGAACCGTTGTAATAGGACATAAATAGCATTCCAATAGACAATGTAAACCATCGCAATAGGTCCCATAAACTGTTCCAAATACAAATATTACAGTTACCTTAGCCTAAAGAAACCGTGGCTATATCCAACATAACCGTAGCAATATCTTACATAAGTGTTGCTTTAAATAATATGGTAACTGTTAAAAACCGTTGTATAAACAATACTATAACGGTTTTGAACCATTCCAATTGAAAAAAATAACTGTTCTCATAGAGAAAGGGAAAACAGTTGCTATAGACTTATCTATTGTAACGGCGATGCAAATCATTGCAAGAACCGTTCTAGTAGACCTATGGGTACGCCGTCTGATGTGACGGTTTGTAAACCGTTCCAATATCCCCATGGAAAAG
This sequence comes from Nicotiana benthamiana, assembly GCA_034376525.1. Classification (NCBI taxonomy): domain Eukaryota; kingdom Viridiplantae; phylum Streptophyta; class Magnoliopsida; order Solanales; family Solanaceae; genus Nicotiana; species Nicotiana benthamiana. The sequence continues at coordinate 130,112,968 of CM067329.1, read as the reverse complement.
GTTTTGCTGTCTGTTGGAACGATTTTCCAACCGTTATCGTAGACCAATTTTTCAGTAGTGTCATGCTGTATAGAGCGGTCTAAAACCCCTTTGAGAAAAAAACAGTGAAGCTATGAAATTTTTGGAAAAACATCATAGCTCAATTAAAACCTCTTTTAAAAAAATGACTTTTCAACGGTTACGCAAATAAGTGTAAAACTAATAGTGTAGATAAGCACGGAAATTCGCCCTCGGGCACAACACTCAATTAACAGATAATGCGAGGCAGTCAGGTAGATATCACATGAAGTAGCACAAACAACAGATAGTGTCAGAAAAATGAAATAAAGTAAAAACATAGAACAATACCAGCACTACTACGGCGTGCAGCCCGATCCATATATCTTGTCGACGGTGCTCACCGGGGCTGTGCAGACTCCGGAAAGCACAATATCAAGCCATCTCGTGGGATCAAATTCTATGCCCTCGGCCTCATATCATTATCAGTACAACACTGCTGCGGCACGCTGCCATATACCTTAGTATCCTCACATCTGGCCCTCGGTCATACTCAGTCCAGAAATTACATAAGCCCCTCGGGTATTAGTAAAAACAGTAGTTCTCAGCCCAAAACATCATTTACTATATCGTTTTGGTTTAAAAATTGAGTAAAAGTGGCTGAGTTGTAGAACTGTGGAAAACAGTATGATTGAGTTCAAGTAGCAAGTCAAAACAATGAAGAAATAATGATAAAAGTTCCCGGAGGGTTCAAATAGTTGGCTCGAAGCCTAAACATAGCAATTTGTCCAAATAATGATGATAACAAAGAAGTTCAATCAAATACGCGGTAAAAGCGTCAATTGAGACGGAGCAAGTCACAATTCCCAATAGTAAATGACCCCACGCTCATCATAAAGCACGCGTCTCACCTCAATATAGCACTACGATGTGCGAATATGGGATTTCAAACCCTCAGAATATCATTCACAATCGTTACTCACCTCGAACCGGCGAAATCTCTAGCTCGTGATGTCTTTGCCCCTGAAATCGACCTCCACACGCGTCGAATCTATCCAAAATCAGCACAAAGCCCAAGCGAAAACAATCAATAACGGGAACAAATTCGGAAATTACCAAAACCCGAGCCCCCGGCCCACTTCTCAAGACATAGAAACTTTTACATCAATGGGCTCCTTATAGAGTCCATAAATATCAAAAGTACTCAAATCCGACCTTAAATGGTCCTTCAAATCCTACTTTAAAAGTTTCAAAATCACAAGCCCTAGTTCTTCCATTTTTAGCCTAATTCCATGAATTTCTAGGTTATTCACAATAGAATCACGTTTTAGGTTCAAAAATCTTACCTCTAATCAATTATCTATGAATCCCTCTTCAATTTCCCTTAAAGAGCTCTCAAAATACTCAGTTGTGGAGAAATAATGGCTCAAAATTGCGGATGAATTGTTTTATAAACCTTTTGCCCAGCTCTGAACTTCCTTCATCGCAATCGCGGTCTAAGCCTCGCAATCGCGAAGAGCAAAAAAATTCCAAGACTCCCAAATGCACTACGCGAACGCGATACCTACTACGTGAACGCGATGCCTTACTTTCCAGACCAACGCGACCACGAAGAACAAATCCACTGGACCCCCAAAGACTTACACACGAACGCGAACCACTGCATTTAAAGGTGAAGCACAAGGTCAAGGCCCTCCACAAACGCGAGACCTCGAACGCGAACGCGAAGGCCGAACTCTAGCCAACCCAAATTCCTTCTACGTGACCGTTAAAACTAAAATTATCTGCAACAACTATTGAAATTTCTGCAACATCTCAACGTAGAAAATAGTACGATTGACCACCCGAAACTCACCCAAGGCCCCCGGGACCTCAACCAAAAGCACCAACACATCCTAAAACCTCATCCAAACTTGTTCCAATCATCAAAACATCTCAAACAACACCAAATCCATCAATTTACATCGAATTCAAGCCTAAGTTTTCTAAAAACTTCCGAAATACGCTTTCAATCAAAAACCCAACAAAATCATGCTCGAATGACCTAAATTTTGTACACACATCACAAATGATATAACGAAGCTACAACAACTCTCGGAATTCCATTCTGATCCTCAGATCAAAATATCACATATCAACCGGAATTCCCCAAAATACTAACTTCGCCAATTCAAGCCTAATTCAACACGGGACGTCCAAAACCAATTCCGATCACGCTCCTAAGTCATAAATTACCCAGTGAAGCTAACCAAATCATAAAAATTCCTATCCAAGCTCATATAAAAATAATTCAACACTTGGTAAAACCTTTCATATTCAAAGCTTTCAACCGAGACTATTCTTTCAAATTCATACCGATTTCCATGAAAACCAAAATCAATAATTTACATCACTCATAATACATAATTCGGGGCAAGTCATGCCCGAGAACTGGCGATCAAAGTGAGTGCAAAATCTCAAAATGCCTGGTCGTGTCATTACATCCTTCTCCACTTAAACACACATTCGTCCTCGAACTTACCCAGAGTTGTTCTAAAATCCAACCCATAGCCAAAATAACTTTGACATGCATATATATACCGTGGGGGTGATCCCACATCACCCTATCTCATATAGGTCCGATAAAACATTGCAACTGAAATTACACAATCCAGTCTGGCACATAAGCCATAGAACCACATTTACACTTCCGAAACTATCAATATGATCAAAACCTCACACCTATACTCTAAATATACCCGAACCAACTATAACAACACATGCGTGCAACCTCGGGAGCAACCCCATGATATACCACATAACTCAAACACTCGTAGCGATAATCTTCTATTCACAACAGCTACCCACAACAACGGAATACTGGTAGAAAACCTCTTATCAACTAAAGTCTCATTCCAACACTTTCATATATTACCAATGATGAATGAAATATGCACTAAAGCACAACCATTTCTTAGGTCAACCATTTATGAAGTTACTTCTCCCCTGACAAATACCATAGCAAATTTCCAAAGCCGAACCTCGATCTTATCGTTCCAACATGCTGAAATAGAATCCGTTCGTATTCATTAATGATCCCAACAATCTCCTCTAATCCGGCACACCACTCTGGTGACATGACATATCAATAGAGGCCTAAGCCACAACTGGCATAATACGTGCACCAATAAGAAATAGTCCAAACATACTCAAATTATGAAAATGACTAAATGAAAGAGATGTACCTCAAGCTCACCCGTACCACCACAACACAAGACTGAGGACACGTCTCACATCAAAGAAATAGCACCCAAATCTAACCCGCAAGGTCATATCTCCACATAGCTTTGCTGCAAATATGCGATCCTATCCAAATATTGTTCCACATGAAACACCTCAAGTCACTATGCTCAAAATTGACAACCACGCACAATTTGACGCCTGGAACCAAAGCAAATCACTACACCCATGGTGAAACAAGTAACATATACCACGTAGACCTGCTAGGACGTAACTGATAAGCCATCCATCGAGCAACACCAAATTACTTTTCCCGCTCGACTTCCACTATGAATCCCAATAGAATTGCACCATATGTACCTATAACCAACAAATTATAGCATCTCGCAACACATAATGGCAACTCATAGATCTCCCAGATCACTAGTAAGCTCAATAACGGTCGAATCAACCTTTCCCTCAACTATACAATTTGGGGCCAACTAAACCGACTCAGCTAGAACACGTATCCACATTGGCCTGCCAATGAACTCCTTATCAAGGAAGCCTGAAGCTTCTCTTTCCACTACTATAACTCTTGCCGAAGCCATACTATACGGTGCTCGGAACCAAATCAATACCGAAATTAGCAACCTTGCCCGGCGACATGCCGGGCCACAGAAACACATCTGGAGAGTCCCTCAACACAGGAACTGAATCAGTGGTAGAGTTCTCTGCACTAACATCCATCATGAAGGCTCAATTAAGAAAGGAAATCCTTCATATCCATTCGCTGGGTTTTTGAAATATAAACCACTCTACTAGACCATAATCCGCTGCACTTCGCCACTCAACCCGTGGCACTTCCGGCATAACCCATAGTGTAATAGTCCAGAAGAAACCAACACTAAGACTGTTAGTTAATACGCTTAACGCTAGAGGGGGGGTGAATAGCGTTATAATAAAATTTAACGTAAACTTGCGGAAACTAAAATTTGCAGGAAATAATTAAGTGCGTTAAATAAACAAAAGGAAAGAACGCACCGATGTATTCTGGTTCACCACAACACGTAGCTAGTCCAGTCCCCGAGAGACTCTCTCGAGATTTTCCACTAACTTGTCAAGCTTACGGGTGCTCAACAAACCGTTACAACTTAAGGACACACGCCTTAACACCTTCGCTCGGAGATACAACACTCCAAGACTTCAACCAAGGAAACACAAGTTCCTTACAACAAGAGAATCACAATTCTCTTACAAGTGTACAAAACACTAAACACTCAAACAAAACACTCCTTAATGAGTAGATATGAGTAAAAGAAGTAAGCTCAAGATCACAACAACTATGGACAAGACTTTGGCTCTCAAAAGCTTTATGAAATGAATATAAAATGATAAACAATAGTATGCAAGCTTATAGCAATAGAATGATCAGTTGTTGTGTGTTGTTGTATTTAAAACACTGAAATGAAGCTGTATTTATAGTTGAAAACCTTGGCATTACCGTTGCCTAATTGCCAATTAAGAGTTGCTGATTTTACTCTGTGACAATGGATTGTCAGGAAGCCACAATCGATTGTTTGCCAATCGTTCCTAAAATCAATCCCAGATTTTACGCTTAACAATCGATTGTTCAAGATCAACAATTGATTATTAGTAACGTTCAAAAAATCATTTCCAGATTTTACGTAAAACAATCGATTATACCAAATCAATAATCGATTATTCAGCAACGTTCAAAAAATCTTTTCCAGATTTTAATATCAACAATCGATTGTACAAAATCAACAATCGATTATTCAGCAACGTTCAAAAAATCTTTTCCAGATTTTAATATCAACAATCGATCGTACAAAATCAACAATCGATTACCTGACGGTATTTGAAAACATTACGACAACGGTCAGCTTCACAATCGATTGTGCAATGTTAACAATCGATTATTTATCAGACTTTGAAAATCATTTTAGACACTGCCTCTTGCCAATCGATTGTTTTATACTCACACTCGATTTAATAGTTTTGAAAAAGTTTGGAAGTCACTGCCTCAACACAATCGATTGTCATAAGTTCACAATCGACTATTTTGTGACTTTTAAAAATCTGATGGACACTGTCTCTTCACAATCGATTGTCATTAGCTTCACAATCGATTATTCTGAGTTTTGAAAAACTTTGATATACACTGCCTCATCACAATCGATTGTCATAAGGTTCACAATCGATTGTCATGCAGGTTTGAAAAACCTGATGCTCACTGCCTTAACACAATCGATTGTCATTAGTTCACAATCGATTGTCATGCAGTCTTGGCTTAACATAATCGATTATCATAAGTACATAATCGATTATCTTAGTCCATATTTTAGAGGCATGTTTAAAAATCATTTTGACTAATGAAAATATGCATGATTTAAGATCATTTAGCATTAAATTAAATATGCATGATTTTGTAAAAAATAATTTTACGAGAGAAGCCATGTCATGAGTCAAGTTGTCGGATCAAGATCACAATTAAGAACGACTCATTTAAACTATAAAACTTTGTCTTGTGCTTGAATCTCGTTATCCACCAATTGTGCGCTTGTACTTGAACTTCGTCATATATCAATTTGCGCTTGTTTGTCATTCATCAAAACCTACACATAGGAACATACGTTTTAGTATAAAGCCTTGAGAACGTGTTTCCAACAATTTCCCCCTTTTTGATAATGGCAAACTTTAAGCGGGTTATGCAAATTAAACAATTTATAATGACGATTCAAGACAAGTAAAGATATGCAATTAGTATGCGATTAGTTCCCCCTCAATATATGAATTCCCCCTCAATTTAAGCTTATAAATATTGAGAGTGCATACCCGTTATCTTCCCCCTTTTGCCATTAGCAAAAGTAATATGAGAAGATGCCAAAGATGTAAATAAAACTTGTTTATTTATTGGAAAGAAGATTACAGTAACAGGGAAGACAATGCAACCTATAAAAACAAACTTAAAAACAACAAACAAAGAAATTATTCATTTCCATCATCTCCCGCCTCATCATCCGGCGCTGCTTCATATGGAACAAGACTCGCATAAGGATAATGAACATGGTCATAATATCCATGGATCTCATGAGTTAATTGACCAAGAGAAGAGGTCAATGAAGCAATTTGGTCAGAAATTGATTGGAAGGTAGGCTCTTGAGCTGGAAGAGTTCGACGGGTTGGAGGAGGAGCAGGCGCTGTATGATTACCGTCATGATGAAAGGAGGATTATGAAATTTCCCACTTCTTGGTACTCTTTTTGAGAGGACCGTTGGAAGTGATAAATCCGGAGGCTTCAAGAAAGTTCATGATGAGGAGAGCATAAGGAAGAGGCCTATCATCTCCGATAGCGTCACGCATGTGAATCTTGACGAACCGACACCAATTGATATTTGCTCCGGTTATTATGGCATGCATGAGCTTGGTGTCCTCTTGGGAAATGGTAGTATGGTTATGCTTACGAGGCTTGAGGACTCGGGTGATGAAATAGAAAATCAACCGATAATTGGGATCCATTCCCGTAATTGTAGGACGACGGGAAGAAAGATTTGGATCATAAGAAGTAAGACCGGTTTGATGTAGGAGGGCTGTTTCATCAAAAAGGGCTCCGGCCTCTCCGGTGTACCGAAAAATATCTTCACCATTACGAGGAAGATGGGCAATGGTATGGAGGTTTTCATCGGAGATAAGAATTTGAACACCGTTTATATTTGTCACAAGATCACCGTCATCATCCTCATGAAGGTTGGAGTAAAATGCTTGAATTAAAGTAGTATTGATGTAAGGATGGGTACGAAGTAAGAAGTTGACAATTTTTGAGTATATTTGCAGCAGGGCCATAAGATTCAAGATACTTGTTGGTTGAAAAACGGGGAGAAAGAATGTCGCGCTTTTCAAATTTTGTTAAAAATCGAGTAAGCTCGATGTCAGAGTTAAAATATAGAACGGAACCATCTTGGTGAGGATAGTTTGGAGCAGCAGAGGAGGATGCACCATGCCTAGCAGAACGGGAACGTTTGGAGTGACGGCCCGACATTTTTACTAAGTATTGCTGGAATTTGCAAGATACTTGAAAGAGTTTTGATAGTTTGAGAGATAAAATTGATGCTTGAGTGAATAAAATGAACATATATGGAGCCTATTAATAGGGGGAGAAAGGCATTTCATTAATGGAAGAAATCTGCAGAAAATTGAAAGCTGAACCAGTCAGAAACGGTAAAAATAAATCTTACTGACCGTTAGACAATCGATTGTTGGGATGAGATAATCGATTGTCATTAAGATTTGACTGAATCTCGGAACTGACACAAATCGATTGCAGAACCAAACGGTAACAATTTTGAATTTCTGACATGAAATAATCGATTGTCAAAATATGGTAATCGATTGTTATGTTCCAGTGAGCACATTGATTTTCTGACTCGGAAAATAATCGATTATATATATGGAACAATCGATTGTTGTAGAAAAGTAGTACTGAATGGCTGAGACGGTAATCGATTAAACAGCTAAAAAATCGATTGTTAAACAAAACTTCATAATAAGCATAAACTATAAATGATTGATTAGTGATACTTGCTAATCGATTTTCTGCACAGTAAAATAATCGATTATTTGCTATATCAATCGATTGTTTTATGCCATTTCTTTATAGTTCCCCCTAACTTTAGGGCGATACCTGCAAAATAGAATTAGACATCTCCGACGCTCAAGTCAGTAATTTGTAAAGAAATAGTAACTTAAACTAGTGTGGTCGAGTGAGAGCGTGATCTCTTAAGAAGTGTGTCCTAGGGTGTTCTTAAGAGTGTTTTGGGTACTTACCTTTTCTCCGACGTCGCCAATTACCTGTTCGAGAGGGGGATCTTTGATTGTCCTCCACTCGTTAGGTGTTTTCGTTTCATTCTCCAATTGTGGCGCTTCCTCCGTTGGTTGTTTCAAAAATTCGTCTTGATTTTCTTTAGGCGTTTCCTCTTGTATTTTGTCTTTCAAGCTATTTAAGATACCTGCAAGATCAAAACCAGTATCCTTTCTCGCCAAGCGAGCATTATTTTTGGCAAATACAACATGAGGAGATTCCTCCACAGTTTCGGTTCTTTTATTAAAGACCCTATATGCTTTGCTACGTGAAGAATAGCCAATGAAAATTCCCTCATCGGACTTAGCATCAAATTTTCTCAATTGATCTTTGCCATTGTTATGAATAAAACATTTACAACCGAATACTCTAAAATGGGAGATATTTGGTTTCCTTCCCTTGTAGATTTCATAAGGGGTCTTCATGAGTATTGGCCTTATGACTACTCTATTTAAGATGTAGCATGCAGTACTCACGGCATCTGCCCAAAGATGTTTGGGAATCTTAGCCTCTTCGAGCATGGTTCTAGCCATCTCTTCGAGACACCTATTTTTCCTTTCCACCACCCCATTTTGTTGTGGTGTACGTGGAGCGGAAAAGGTATGCTCGATACCAAGTTCGTCACAAAAGTCCGCAAAGAGATTGTGATCAAACTCTCCCCCATGATCACTTCTAATTGAAGTGACGATTGTTTCCTTTTCGTTTTGAGCACGCTTAAGAAAGCATTTAAAATTCTGAAAAGCATCCCTTTTATTGGCAAGAAATAAAGTCCAAGTAAATCTAGAATAATCATCAACAATCACAAAAGCATAACGATTTCTTCCTAGACTTTCAATGCGAGATGGTCCAAATAAATCCATGTGAAGCAATTGCAATGGTCTAGAAGTTGAAACAATATTTTTGGATTTGAAAGATGCTTTTGTTTGCTTCCCCTTTTGACAAGAATCACAAATAGAGTCATTTTCAAATTTCAAATTGGGAAGACTAATAACTAAGTTTTGTGAAATCAATTTGTTCAAAAGATGCATGTTTATATGAGCAACTCTACGATACCATAGCCAAGTATCATCCTCTTTGCTCATAAGGCAATCCACATATTCGGGTGAGGAATTAGCAAGATCAACCATGTAAATATTATCCACTCTAAAACCACGAAGGATAATTTTAAAATCACTACGTCTAAACACTAAGCATTCATCCGAATCAAATAGGGCAAGATTTCCTTGTCACATAATTGACTTATGCTCAAGAGATTATGCTTTAAACCTTTCACAAGTAATATATGCTTAATAGAAGAATTTTCATCCTTACCGACCGATCCGATGCCGATAATCTTTCCTTTATTGTTGTCACCAAAAATAACACTTCCTCCTTCTTTGTGTTCTAGTTGAAGGAATTTGGATTCGTCTCCCGTCATGTGCTTGGAGCATCCACTATTAAGGTACCATAGTACACTTGATCCCTTCAAACATACCTACAAAACAAGTTAATGCGCTTTAGGTACCCATGCCATTTTGGGTCCTTGAGGGTTAGGCATATATATAATGATGCGATTGAGTGATATGTCTATGTTGTGTAAAGCATGCAGGGGCAATATGACCAATGCGTCTACAATAATGACAAGTCACGTTGGGGTTATGCATCCTTCTAGGTTCATAGTAACTTGATGGACGAACATGAATTACTCTATTTTCATTATGACTATTGCACATTTCATGAGAACCATTTCTCCTACTATTAGTTCTAAAATGAGCAGCATTTCTAGAGTAATGGTCATGTCTAGATGTTCTAAGAGGTTCAAAACTCCTTCTAGTGTTTGGCCTAAAATATGCATCTTTTCTAGGGTAGTCATTTCTAGGTGGTATGTCATTTCTAGGTGGTAAGTCATTTCTAGGTCTTCTAAAATGTTCAACATTTGGTCTAGCATGCATATTTGTTCTAGGATTTCTATTTCTACGATAAGCATTTGTTTTATTAATCCTAGGTTGAGCCTTAGGTGGTTGGGGTTTGGCTTCAACCTTTTCTTTAGACTCATTCTTAAAACCTATGCGATGCTTGGTTGACTTCAAATTAACAAGGACCTCATTCAAGTTTTTGTGAGAAGAATTAAACTTATCTAAGGTACCTTGAAGTCTATCTACCTCATTTTCGAGATGCATGCAAGAAGAGCAATTTTTAATAGAACTTTCGGGCTTGTCGGCGCTTCTTTTTCCAAAAGACTTGTTTTCCTCTTTCAGCTTCTCATTTTCTAAAACCAGTTTTTCTAACTCATTTTCTTTCAAAGAAAGCTGTTTTTGAAAATCTTTTTCTTTTAGAGAAGCATTTTCTTTTATGCTCTTGACAGTTTTTGAAGCTTTAATAAATTCAGTATATAGCTCATCAAAAGCAGTTCGCATTTCTTCAAGAGTAAAGAAGTTTTTAGAAGAGATTTGACATACCTCATCTTGCTTGTCTTCTTGCACCATAAGACAAAGGTTTGCGGCTTCGTCTTCTTCTTCTTCGCTTAACTCATCTCCGGAGTCTCCTCCCCAAGAAATGTATGCACGTTGCTTCTTAAAAGGTTTCTTCTCCTTTTTGATGTTTGGGCAATTTGATTTGATGTTCCCGGTTTCACCGCATTCATAGCACTTTATTTGCTCGCCTTGCTTTTTGCCCTTTCGTTCATACTCCTTTCGCATGAACTTTTGAAATCTTTTGATAATGAGTCCAAACTCGTTGTCTCCGTCCTCATCAACTTGAGGTTGGCTTGTGCTTGCCTTAAGCGCTATTCTTTGCCTCCTTTGATCATCAACAAGAGGGTTAAGTATTGTAGATTCATAAGTCTTAAGGTTACCTCTTAATGCGTCGATTGTGACATTTGAGACGCCTATGGATTCTTGAATTGCGTCGGCCTTTGATCGCCATGCCGGAGTGAGACTTCTAAGAATTTTTCGAACAAGTTCTCTATCCGTGAATCTCTTCTTGAGGGCATGTAGGTCATTTACAATTATTGAAAATCGTTCGAACATTTCATCCACCTTTTCACCTTCCTTCATGTGAAATAATTCATAAGCATGGGTTAGGAAATAAATTTTAGCTTCCCTTACCTGGTCCGTACCTTCGTACGTAATTTCCAGCTTGTCCCACATTTCTTTTGCCGTTGTGCAACACGATATTTTCCTGTAATCGTCAGCATTTACAGCGCAATATAATAAATTAATTGCTTTAGCATTATTTTGAACCTTTCGGATATCATCCGCGTCATATTCTTCTTCGGACTTGGGAACCCATTCGTTTTCAACCTTTTTGGTTGGAATTTGATTTCCCTTTGTTATCACCTTCCAGAGATGAAAATTGTTTGCTTGAACAAAGATTTTCATCCTCTCCTTCCAGTACGTATAGTTTGTACCGTTGAATAGTGGTGGTCAGGTGGAGCACTGTCCTTCCTCTATTCCTGCAAAAGAATCACGAGTAGAAGCCATGGAAGTTTCTCTCAAACTGTTAAGTCTTCAGAGAGTTGGGCTCTGATACCAATTGTTAGTTAATACGCTTAACGCTAGAGGGGGGGGGGGGGTGAATAGCGTTATAATAAAATTTAGCGTAAACTTGCAGAAATTAAAATTTGCAGGAAATAATTAAGTGCGTTAAATAAACAAAAGGAAAGAACGCACCGATGTATTCTGGTTCACCACAACACGTGGCTAGTCCAGTCCCCGAGAGACTCTCTCGAGATTTTCCACTAACTTGTCAAGCTTACGGGTGCTCAACAAACCGTTACAACTTAAGGACACACGCCTTAACACCTTTGCTCGGAGATACAACACTCCAAGACTTCAACCAAGGAAACACAAGTTCCTTACAACAAGAGAATCACAATTCTCTTACAAGTGTACAAAACACTAAACACTCAAACAAAACACTCCTTAATGAGTAGATATGAGTAAAAGAAGTAAGCTCAAGATCACAACAACTATGGACAAGACTTTGGCTCTCAAAAGCTTTATGAAATGAATATAAAATGATAAACAATAGTATGCAAGCTTATAGCAATAGAATGATCAGTTGTTGTGTGTTGTTGTATTTAAAACACTGAAATGAAGCTGTATTTATAGTTGAAAATCTTGGCATTACCGTTGCCTAATTGCCAATTAAGAGTTGCTGATTTTACTCTGTGACAATCGATTGTCAGGAAGCCACAATCGATTGTTTGCCAATCGTTCCTAAAATCAATCCCAGATTTTATGCTTAACAATCAATTGTCCAAGATCAACAATCGATTATTAGCAACGTTCAAAAAATCATTTCCAGATTTTACGTAAAACAATCGATTACACCAAATCAATAATCGATTATTCAGCAACGTTCAAAAAATCTTTTCCAGATTTTAATATCAACAATCGATTGTACAAAATCAACAATCGATTATTCAGCAACGTTCAAAAAATATTTTCCAGATTTTAATATCAACAATCGATTGTACAAAATCAACAGTCGACTACCTGACGGTATTTGAAAACTTTACGACAACGGTCAGCTTCACAATCGATTGTGCAATGTTAACAATCGATTATTTATCAGACTTTGAAAATCATTTTAGACACTGCCTCTTGCCAATCGATTATTTTATACTCACAATCGATTATTTAATAGTTTTGAAAAAGTCTTGAAGTCACTACCTCAACACAATCGATTGTCATAAGTTCACAATCGATTATTTTGTGACTTTTAAAAATCAAATGGACACTGTCTCTTCACAATCGATTGTCATTAGCTTCACAATCGATTATTCTGAGTTTTGAAAAACTTTGATGTACACTGCCTCATCACAATCGATTGTCATAAGGTTCACAATCGATTGTCATGCAGGTTTGAAAAACCTGATGCTCACTGCCTTAACACAATCGATTGTCATTAGTTCACAATCGATTGTCATGCAGTCTTGGCTTAACATAATCGATTATCATAAGTACATAATCGATTATCTTAGTCCAGATTTTAGAGGCATGTTTAAAAATCATTTTGACTAATGAAAATATGCATGATTTAAGATCATTTAGCATTAAATTAAATACGCATGATTTTGTAAAAAATAATTTTACGAGAGAAGCCATGTCATGAGTCAAGTTGTCGGATCAAGATCACAATTAAGAACGACTCATTTAAACTATAAAACTTTGTCTTGTGCTTGAATCTCGTTATCCACCAATTGTGCGCTTGTACTTGAACTTCGTCATATATCAATTTGCGCTTGTTTGTCATTTATCAAAACCTACACATAGGAACACACGTTTTAGTATAAAGCCTTGAGAACGTGTTTCCAACAAAGACAACCAGTCTGAACTCCACCATCACATCCAAAATCTAACATACCAACAAAGAAAGATCCACTCGAGCCTCCAAATCCCGATAGTTGCTAAACTGTGCCAATGCACACTATCCAAAACTACAATATAGTCTGAATATGAGAACTCCCATTTCCAAATCCATACGGCCCATGAATCACGATTTTCGATCCCAATTTCGTCGTCCGAATACATGGTATGCCTCAAATGCCCAATCATTCCACGATAGATACATAAAAATTTCCATGTGCCACCAAGCAAACTCGAATATCACCAGTCGATCTAACAAGAAAGTGTCGCAATACTACTGAAGTACCATCAACTGAATCACATTGTCTTTTCTGAAACATATACCCTTGTCAAATCACTGCAATTAGCACTACCACTTCTTTAATCATCTGAAACTGCCAATGCTGTCTAAGAACTCATGAATTTCCATTCACAAATGAACTGTAACCTTCCACACGCAGTTGTTGATACTCCACAACCTACCGTATATACCATACCATCTCAAGATAACATGAGAACTTCATCTTCCTTCCGAGCCACAAACATCTACGTACTCAATTGGTCAAGAACTTTCTATTGGTCCTAATCTAGAAGAAAAATCACTATACACCCCTTGCTCCGCATTCCCATAGAAAATATACATCTCCAAACCGTGGTAAAAACCATCAAGAATTCTCTAAGTACCCTTTGCACAAATCACACATATAATGAGTGAATCCTTCTAACTCGATCAAGCTAAGCAAGCCATCAAAACCTAAGAGCATCGCCGCAAAATACCTGAAAGAACTCATTACCTCGAACACACACAAGGAAATTAAACATATCCTTACCATACCAATTTAGTCTACTATCAAACTATTCCATATATCTAAATTTCCTTCTGATTCATTTTCAAACTAATATTCTCTCTTACTGTAGCACCACAATTCCTCAACCCAGGCTCACCACACTAGACTCAAGCACAAGACCACCCTGTCTAAGACCTATAAGCCGTTGGATGCTCACTCAATTACTCCCAGAAACACCATATTACAGAACACTTTACTATGAGGAACTTCATGCGAATATAAATTTGTTACCTTTGCTTTCCTGATACTGATACATAGAATCCTATAATAATTATAGAAATATCACAAGTGTTGACCTCTTCCAATGAAAACACAGTTTCTAACCACATGTACAACTTTAAGATACCCAATTGTTACATGTAGAATCTCGAACACATTAGAACAATTCTCGAGAGTCACTCACTTTCTTCAAACTGCAATTAGCCTGATCGAACAAACATAACCATCTGTGCCTCATTAGCACTCTGACACCACGAAATGAAATCTTCATCCTAACACAACTAAGCAACTTCCTGCTCTATGCACCGAGCATTCTTTACCAACAGCAACTTAAGACATCGCATGATTTTTCTTCCTCTATGAAGCATAATGTAACCTTTGTCAAAGTTGTCCCTCTACTCGAGCCATCCTCAGTCTCAATTTCTATAAGCCATAACTGATTCTCCCGCTTGCCTCAAACTGGAACCAACATGGTGCCTAACCATGCAACCAACTGCTCATAACAGACTCCCCCACTTGGCTCGGATCCATAGATCAAAATACGCTCGATAACTCATAAAACTTATACTCTATTGATGCCACAATACCATAATGATATTAAGCTTAAATCCTTTTGTAATCTTGGGAATTACACAGATCATCCAGTACTTTAAATCTTCTACAAATCTCACATTCATCCCCGCAACAATTAAGCCCACTCTCTTAAGCGACCCGAAATTTCAAATTTCAACACGTTCTTTTCACTTACACATGAGATATTCTAACATACACATAAGCATCACACCACTTCAGAAAACTTCATAGGAGATAACCCACCTGCTTTGCCTTAATCTAACATATCTGTATACTTTCTATCGTTATACATATTACACAGTCACTTAGTCTGAACTCCTACCGCAATATAAAATTTACTTCACTCTCAACTGTAAAACATGAAAAGATCCTTCAAGCACCCATAACTCGGGGCTATTCTTCGGATCAAGATGGAATTCAAGCACCTAATAGTTTTTCTATCCTCCAGGTGGCCTTCCTTGTTACTTCCAAGTCATATAGATACATCTCGCTGTACTAGCATACTCACCACACAGTTATCCAGCCATCACTTCCACTAATAGGAACAATACCAAACATATAAGTGCAGTACACTTGCTCACACAATCAGCACCTTGGTGCTCAAGCCATATGCAAAGATTCGGCCTCAAGTTCTCCAGACTAGACCAACATTAAACTCATAGAGATCACATCTCGCCCCTCGATCAGGGAATCATAAGCCATCAAGGAATATCTGATACTGCGTGGTCATGCGCGCATGCGAACGCGTGGAAGGAATTTCAAGAGTTACTTTTCATGTTGAATCAAGGACGCACGATAAGAAGTCAAGAATGTGAAGGTTTTCCTAAAGGTTCTACAGCTTCTCGAGGATAAATACAGACGTCTCTGTACTGATCCGCGAGACTCTACTAAACCTACTCATGCCTCGTGATACCTATGTAACCTAGGCTCAAATACCAACTTTTCACGACCCAGACACCAATCTGGTCGTGATGGCGCCTCTCGTGAAGACAAGGCGAGCCAACCAACCCATTTTGCCTCTTCAAAGTAGTTAATATTAATAAAACAACTTAGCATAATTAAATAACCATAGTCTAAACAAAAGTTTTCTTTATTAAGTGCGGAATACAATCCAAACACAGCAACAAACCGGGGTGTCACAAGTCACGAGAATATATTAGAGTATAAATACAACTACAAAGCCTGAAACATATAAAATAGGACTGACAAACAAATGGAAGAAATGCGGTGTTGCGAACGCTGACAGTCACCTCGCTAACCTCCAATAACTTAGCCTCTGACCAGCTCAAAACCCGATATCGGGTGAGCAAATACATGTATCTGCACATGAGGTCCAGGGGGGTAAAGTGAGTGTCACACCCCTTTTTACCGAACTCTACTTAGCCCTCTTATATTAATAAAATGATTTAATAAAAGCTTCCAAAGGGTTTTTCAATTTTAATAGTGACAAAAAATTGTTTCAAAAGGAAAATAACTTAGAGTCGCCACCTGGCATTTGATTTCAGTGTGCCAGGCCACCGTTTTTTTTTAAATATTTTTCCCTTTCTCACACTTGAGACTCTAAAACTAAGTCTACACCAGAGATTCGGGTAAGGGGGTTCATTTGACTCGAGAAGAAGGTGTTAGGCACTCCCCAAGTCCCGCAACTAGTGCGGTTGCGTACTCAATCAAGTTGGCTTATAACATTCAAGTTGAGGTAAAATCACGGAAAAGCAAAGTAAACACACACGAGTCTCGAGGTTGTACCCACCTAAATAAAATAAAAATAAAAGGAAAATACTAAAAGATTATACTACGCTCACTCTACCATGCCCGTCACGGCTTTTAATTACATTCACTACGGGGCATACCCCTGAAATAAAATATATAAAAATCTCTCAGGGCATTCCACGGATAAAGTTAACTAAGGGACAGCCTCTCACCTTGATACTAAGAAAATCCTAAGTCTTGCCTACCCAAAGTGTGGTCGGCCTAAACATGTTCCTAGCAACTTTAAAATAGATTAAACAAGAATAAAAGGACAATGTTGCTATCTTAAACCTAAATTTCTTTTACATTTTACCCAGCAACCCAATTAATATACTGTAATAAAATCATGTTCAATTATAACCAATTCGAATAAGCTTGAACAGATAACTAAATGAACACACTCATAACCAGAGACAATATCTAGACAAATCACAGAATCAAATCACCAAATAAGCAATTAACATTCAACTAGATAGAGTAAGGGATTTAAGAATTGAACCTTAATTAGAGCCAGGACCCTTTCGATGTTAATTAGATCTAAGCTGAACGGGTTCCTCAAACTTAACTGAAACTGCCAGGATCTCGACGAAACTGTGAATATACCTAGAAACCTTGAAAAGTTGAAGTTGTGATTTGAAGTTTTAATATGATGATAAACCTGCCCAGGTGTACATGTCCAGCTATGAAATCCAGCGGTAACATTAAAATACAAATGAAATCTCAAAGGCTCAAACCGAAGCCATCGACTGGATGCCTCGCTGGGTCTTTGAAGGAAAACTTTTCTAACTCGAACGGATCAGCTCTTTTTTGGAAAACAAACTCCAGTATTCAAAAGCCAACTCGATAAGCCACATAAAATAAGAGGAACACCCATGAATTTGATCATTATAGATAAAGCAACAACAATAGTAAGTTTTGCTTATGAAGAAGCTTTCAATTAGTGAAAAATTGCAACAGTGACAACAGATGGGAAACACAGCTAAGCGATTGAACTCGATCGACAACTATAAAGGACTAGATCCACATTTTCATTCCCGAACTCCCAGTAATGAATATCTAACCCAAATCTAAATAGAGAACCAAGACTGAGCTAGCATATAGAAACTTTGACGCACTCGAACTCGATGGAAATCAGAACTCGACGAACAACGACAACCCCAAATTGAGCTCAGCTTCAAAGCCATATTTTAAACAAATATCATCCTTGAATACCAAGAAGATAGAATCGAAAAGTGACAAACAAAAAGAAACAGAAATATGTATTTTGATTTTTCCCGTCTTCTGTCCGTTTCTATTTCCCTATCACATGTGTGTGTGCGCGTGATTGTCAAGCTGGTTTCTGGACTTATTTGGAACAAGGATGATGGCCATTGATAACAGAATTCCGGCAAGATTTGTCGTCGGACTGTTTAACAGCGAGACAGAGTGAAGGAAAGCAAGGAACAAGGTCGTTTTGGTCGTAGCTAATCAGAGATGAATGGTGTTGCTATGATGTGAAGAAGATTACGATGGTGAACTTAGGTCTGGCGGCTGGTTCTTTTGTTCAGAAGAGAGAAAACAATGGGGTCCTAGGGGTTTTCTTTCATGAAGAAGATGAAGAAGCCATGGGAGTCTTGTCTTGGTGTCTAGGGTTTTTTTTGGTGTGGAAGATGTAGATGGGGGAGGGAGCGGTGGCGATTGGTGAGTGAATGGCTGCTACGCGACGGCGGTTTGCTTGTTTTGTGTGTGGAGGAGATGGAGATGGTGATGTTGATATAAGAAAGATGCAGTGGCGATGGAGGTCTCGCCAGCAGCGGCGACGGTGAGGAATTGGGGTGGCGGCGGCTGCTTGAGGGTGGAGTCTGTTGGTTTTCTAAGGTTCTGCTAGGGTTTTCCTCTTGTATTTTTAAGTTTCCTCCATTGTTGTCTTGAGGTTCTTGTGTAATGAAGATGAAGGCTAGTGTTTTCTGTGTGGAGTGTTAGGGTTTTTTTAGGTTCAAGAAAAAGAAGAGATAGTCTAGGGTTTTTTTTTGGTCTTGTCAAAATTGGGCTTCAAGAATGTGCAAAAATTGGGGCCTAGTCTCTTACAAACATTGGGCTAAAAACAAAAGCTGAAATTAATTTAATTGCCTACAAAATACAAAAATTCCTAATCGAAATTGATAAACTATTAATATTAAAAATAAAAGCTAAAAATGAAAGTTGAAATTATTTTTTGTATTTTCAAGGATTATATAAAAATAAAATTGGTAGAAAAATAATATTCTTCTAATACTTAACACCTTAATTAAATAGAGAAAAATGAAACTATATATTTTTATCTTTTTGTATTTTTTTTATGATTATAATAATGTAAAAGAGTTAAAATTAGTTAAAATTACTATATTAGACATAAACTAAACATTTTACGCTAGAAATGAGTGAAATTTCGGACAGGGTCAAAAATCACATGTCTACAGCTGCCCCTCTTTGACGGGAATACGAAGTATTTTCAGACAAAGAACGACTAGATATGTTTTTTTGACCCGACCCCTATTTGGAGAGACTAAACTTAAGAGAAAAGGGAATGTGACCGAGCCCTTATATCTGAGCTGCCTACATATCCTTGGCTATAAAGGAATCATGTCTCGTGTAGTTCAGAAGTAAATGAAATGATGGAGATATCGAGGTGGAGAGCCGGTCGAGGTGCCGTTCTGTCGAGGTTCCGATCCGCGGTCTTGTTATTACATCAAACTCAAAAATGAAAAAGACTAACTAAGCCTGTCAACTATGAGTTACAAACATTCCTATCTATAAGTATTATGAAGCTTGATCTTGAGTCTTGAATGGTTCTTCATGCAGACTTTAGATTTGAATTTTGACGCTCGCTAGCTGCATGTGCCAGTTCATTCTTCTTCAGATTTTTATGATTGAGACCAAACATACCATGAGCAACCCACCTCTTGTCTCGGCTTCTGCATTTCGGATTTAGTTCCTTCCTCTTTTTTTCATTTTTTTCATTTTTTTTCTTTCTCTTTTTTTTGGATTGAGACCACTTATGTTGGTCACCTACGCTTGTTGACTCGCATTCTTGCCGCGAGCCTCTGCTACTTCTACTTGAATTGAATTTTGAAATGACTTCCCTTGTTCTTCAGGTGGGTTCCTGCTACTGACTTGAAACTTGAACTGATTCTGAAATGAACTCTGAAATGTCTTCCCTCATTTTCCAGGTGGGTGCCTACAATCAAAATCTTTTTTGCCCCAGTTTTCACTAGGAAAATCGGTGAGTTGTCATCAAAACTGCAAACCACTTATTCTACTGATTCAATAATGTGAGTAAAACTAAATACTTGACTAGGATGTGCGTCTCCTGTGAATAAAACCAAGAATATTTGACTAGCAAGTTCATCAGACTAGGTCTTCTATCTTAGTAGAAAGATTCACCTGACTAAGATATCAATCCTAGGAGAATATTTAAGAGATTAAGTTTTCTATCTTAGGAGAATAGTTCATCAGAATAAGATTTTGATCCTAGGAGAAATTCATCAGACTAGGTCTTCTATCTTAGGAGAATAATTCATCAGACTAAGATTTTGACCCTAGGAGAAAATTCATCAGACTAGGTCCCTTTTTTGTTGTCTTAGGAGAAAGATTCATCAGACTAAGATTTTCATCCTAGGAGAAAATTCATCAGACTAGGTTTTCTATCTTAGGAGAAAGATTCATCAGACTAAGATTTTTATCTTAGGAGAAAGATTCATCAGACTAAGATTTTGATCCTAGGAGATAAGTTCATCAGACTAGGTTTTCTATCTTAGGAGAATAATTCCTCACACTAAGATTTTGATCCTAGGAGAAAATTCATCAGACTAGGTTTTCTTATCTTAGGAGAAAAATTCACCACACTAAGATTTCGATCCTAGGAGAAAATTCATCAGACTAGGTCTCTTTTTTGTTATCTTAGGAGAAAGATTCATCAGACTAAGATTTTGATCCTAGGAGAAAGTTCATCATACTAGGTCCACTTTTTTTGTTATCTTAGGAGAAATATTCTTCAGACTAAGATTCTGATTATCCTAGGAGAAAATTCATCAGACTAGGTTTTCTATCTTAGGAGAAAAATTCATCAGACTAAGATTTCTATCCTAGGAGAAAATTCATCAGACTATGTTTGATCTTAGGAGAAAGATTCATCAAACTAAGATTTTGATCCTAGGAGAAAATTCATCAGACTAGGTCTTCTATCTTAGGAGAAAGGTTCATCAGACTAAGATTTTTATCCTAGGAGAAAATTCATTAGACTAGGTATCTTTTTGTTATCTTAGGAGAAAGATTCATTAGACTATGATTTTGATCCTAGGAGAAAGTTCATCAGACTAGGTCTTCTATCTTAGGAAAAAGATTTATCAGACTAAGATTTTGATTGAGAGGAAAATCCATTAGACTAGGACTTTTTATCCTAAGAGGAAAAATGTGAAGAGCAATGACAACATTTATGCACACTAGCAAGACAGGTAAGGGCAAAGATTTGAGAAACTTCCCTTTGTCGGCTCTTATCTTCTTCTTTCTTCTTCTTCGTTTTTCTTTCTTTTCTTTTTTTTTTCTTTCTTGTTTTTGAACCAACTTGCTTGCACTGATTTTTTCGTGTTTCAAATAAAGAAAACTTGTGAGTTTAAATGTGGTGGTTAGTTTGTGGCCTTGATCTTGAAGGCGGCTGCTTCTGCACTTGTCACGATCAACTTGGACTTCAACTTGAAGGACATTGCTTGTTATTGACCGACTGCTTTTCCAGACAATCCTTATCACAAGAAATATTCCTGATTCGTTCAAGTCCAATACCCAATGTCCGATGCATCGTACTTGTGTTATCACCACATCTTTGCATTTCACCTCAATCCCAAAGAACATTTATTATCACCATCTCAGTGCACCAACTATTCTCATGCGTCTTATGGCAATTTGATGTGCTAGCCAGACTCTAACGACCATGACATGTACCTGTGGATTAAGTGGCCTAACCTCTCAAGCAAGTCTGTTATTCAACTTTTGTTGTATCTCTTCGCCGTGAAACTGGGCTTCAGCACTTTAATTGTCCCATCTAGACCACAATCATCAACCGACTTGTAGTGCCCTGAAGGATTTTCACCATCAAGTCTCTCATTTTTCTCTTTTTCTCAACTCACAATCGCCTTACGGTGCCTATAAGGGTTTTTACCGATAAGACTCTCTCATTTTATTATTTTCTCTCTTTGTGCTGAGAACAAAGGTATCACCCATGATGCAAGAACATTTTACTTTCACATCACACTTGATTTGGCATCCTCAAAGAGTGGTCAGAAGGTCTTTCTTTGGACCATAATGTAGGCTTTTGGACAGGGTTGGAAAGAAAGGGTGACATGAAGGCTCAAAATAATTTAAGATGAAAAGGGATCAAAATTACAACTTTTGGAATCAGATCTTTTGGAAAAATTTAAAACTTCTGCCCCACTTTTTGCTTTGATGGGATTTATGAGAAAACCTTCCCCACTCTGGACTTCCGGGGATTATGAAATATTTTATTTCGTGTGACCGAACCGTGAGGCTGCTTACGTATCTTGTGGTGACAAGAATC
Organism: Nicotiana benthamiana; assembly: GCA_034376525.1. Taxonomy (NCBI): domain Eukaryota; kingdom Viridiplantae; phylum Streptophyta; class Magnoliopsida; order Solanales; family Solanaceae; genus Nicotiana; species Nicotiana benthamiana. Next base: position 130,090,603 of record CM067329.1, on the reverse strand, counting down.
GGGTCTAACGTAGTTCAAAAGATAAAGTTGTGTTCTTTTCTTACTTTTTCATATTTTCTCTTTTTTTCTTCTTTTTCTCTTTTTCTTCTTTTTTTTCTTCTTTTTCTCTTTTTATTTTCTAGTTACTGACTCTATTTATGATTCCAAAATATGGGTATGAAATAAAAATTAGGGCTCAAAAATGGGTAGCAAAGGATAACAGTGTTTGGGTAGCAGAATTAAATGCCTTCGAGATGTTCTTCTAGGACCTCTTCTTGACCTTGATGTCATCATGATTTCTTCAACCTTCTCACTCGTGCCACTAAAATTACCAGATTCAATTTGGACAGCCTGAGTTGCAGCTCTGAGAGTTGATTGACTTATGATTTTGCCTGTCTTGAGGCCATTCTCTACCATTTCTCCCATTTTGACTACTCCGAGAATGATTTACCAACTGCGGACACCATGTTTTGAAAGTAATCAGGATCTTGAGCCTGAAGGAAGACAGTGATTAGCTCGTGGTCATCCATGGGTGGCTTAACTCTTGCTGCTTGTTCTCTCCATTTAATGGCATATTCCCTGAAACTTTCAGTTGGTTTCTTCTTCATGTTTGAAAGGGAATTGCGGTCTGGAGCAATTTCAATGTTATATTGGAACTGTTTGACAAAGGCACGTGCCATATCATCCCAGACATACCAGCAAGATGTGTCTTGACCCAAAAACCATTCGGAGGCTACACCCGTAAGGCTTTCCCCAAAACAAGCCATCAGTAATTCTTCATTTCCTCCCGTACCTCCCAGTTTATTGCAATACCTTTTCAGGTGCGCTACGGGGTCTCTATGTAAATCATGTATTTCAAATTTGGGAGTCTTGAAACCAAGTCGAAAACAAACATCAGGGAACATACATAGATCCTTGAAGGCAATATCCTTCTGACCTGCCGACCCTTGCATGTTTTTTGATTGTTGTTCTAAGCTTTTCAGTCTGCGGGTCGTTTCTTCAGATTCTACCTTTGGCCCAGGTTTCTCTATCTTTGTAGGAAGATCAAATATGTAAGAGTGGTACTCAATAGAGTGATATTGTTCTTGCTGAGAATCAAATTGCGACTTATGAGTCTTTCTCTGCACCAACGTTGGCTGTGGGATGGCAAAGACATGCATAGTTGTAGTGGTTGTATGACCGGTTGTCAATGGCACACTTTGGGAGTGTGCAACAGAAGTTCCAACTATAGTCGTGCAATTGGGATAAGGACTGAATCTGAATGGATGGAATTGATCGGATAATGAAATCGGGGTAGTAGAAGCAGAGATGGGTGTAAACTCTGGGAAAGCATAAGAAAGGGGCGGTCCTTGACTATTGGCCCATGCTTGACTCATTTCAGACATTTGTTGTTTCAACCTTTGGACCTCCTCGTTCAATTCAGATTCCGACTTCACAATCTTCCTCGAGGGGTCGACAACTCTCTTATCCAAGTTTTTTCTAGCCATGACTACCTTGCTCTTTGACCTTGTGTTGTATAGACAAATCAACAAAGTACCACAAACTAACCACCCTCTGTTATAATGAAAGTAAATGAGAGGAGCATAACAAAGCCAACATGTTAGCGTTAGGACATTTATCAGATAGAAATATCATATTGCGTGTAATGCCCCTAGCAACAATTAATGGTTCTAGAATGGATTCGAGGGTACGAAGGTCATATGGCATCATCTCAATTTCACTATTTTTGCGCCCATTTCCTTTCTTCATTTTCCTCTTTAACCCTCCTTGGTTTTTCATTTTCTTTCCTCCCTTTTCTTTTGATTACCATTTTTCCATTCCACTAATTTCTTAAATCCCACAATTTCATTTTTTTCTTTTTTTAATATTTCGATCGAACCTTATGTAGGTTGCCTACGTATCATGTCCCTCATGAATCAGATCAAGCGTAGTTCTGGAAAGTAATAGAAAATAAATTAAGAGACAAAAATCTTTTTGGATTTTGCATTTATAACTTTTTTTGATTTTTCAAATACGAAAGAAGAAGTACTATAACAAAATATTCGAAAATATTAGCTAGATTGACAGACTCGATACTATTGTACAAGACTAAAAATTAAAAGATAACATAAGACAGACTAAAAAAATAGAAACTTTCCTCAAGCAGCCGGTGCCTGCAATGGTCTTGACTAGAATGGTCCTGGGGTATTTGCATCCATACCTAAATGGGAAAAGTATGATCAAAAAGCGTTAGTGACTCAAGACACCATATGAGACCACACCTCCTCAATTGGACAAATGCAAGACATGATTGAGCTTTTTTTTTTAAAAAGTTAACCTATATGGCCAAGAGTGGATATTAATGCAAACTCAACAAAATTGAACTCATGGACATGGAAAATGACTAACTAAGACTTTTATGGACTCAAACCCCTAATATCATGGCCCAAAAATTAATTTGTAGAAATAACCCCATTTCGCAAAAAACGACCGATATGGTCAGAAGTGGCTAAAGATGCAGACTCAAAAAGGCAGTACCTAAAGTAACATGACACGTAGTTATGGACTCAAGATCCTAAGACATGAATTATTGAACCACTTTTGCAAAAATGACCCCATTTTGCAAGAATGGCCGATGTGGTCAAAAGTGGCTAAACATGTAAGATTTGGCTAAGATCCCGCAAAGCCAAGAACCTAAGACTAGGAAGACCGGACCCTATGTGGGTTGCCTACGTATATCGCCCTGAAAGACAAGAATCAGGTCCGGGTAGTCCGGGAAGATTAAATATAGGATAGAATTCAAAATATGCATATAATTTGAAAAACTATTTGTCTTTTTGAAAAAAAATGATGGAAAATGCAACATCTTTTTGGTTTTCTTTTTCTCCTTTTTTTTTGAATTTTTGAAAAATGATAGAAAATGTAAAATCTTTTTGGATTTTCTATTTTTGGAAAAAATGGAAAAGTATAAAATCTTTTTGGGATTTTCTTTTTTCCTTTTTTTCCTTTTTTTTTTGAAAAATAATGGGAAAGTGCAAAATCTTTTTGGATTTTCTATTTTCATTTTTTTCTGAATTTTTGAAAATAATGGAAACGTGTAAAATATTTTTGATTTTCTATTTTCAATTTTATTTGATTTTGGAAAGACTATGAAAGAAAAATGCGAGTGAGCACTGTTTGCTTCATTTTTCACCCTTCTTTCCAAACATTAGTCCGCCAAATGACCTTTTTACCCTCAAAGATGCAACATTTAGCACATAAGGATGAATAAATATCCATTTTGGGCCATAAGCCCATTTTGACATAATTTGGACAGGCTTTCTACAACGGGATACGGTGCCTAGGACCGAACCCTGCTAGGTTTAAATGATATGATGCACATAAGTATGACCTAAAGGCTGATCTACGTTTGGGGTTCACTAGACAAGGCAATTCGGGGCGGCACGTGGTCGATGGAGGCTGCTCTAGCTCTCCTCCCACTCCACACTGCCACGCCACCCCCTAAAGACACGGGTGACTCACAAAAAGACCGTGTACGCTCAAACGTACTCCGGAAGACTTGTTACAGAAATAAGACCCATGGTTATGCAAAATTATGACAATTTATAAAGCAGTAACGCATAAAGGAAAAACTGTAAACAAATAAGCAGCTAGCAAATAATAAAAAGACATGAACAAAATAAAAATTAAATAAAAAAACAAAACACATAAAAACCTCAACCGAAAATCCTAAAAGCCAACAAGATCAAGTACTAGCTCGAACCCGCAACGTCCTCAGCGGAGTCGCCAGAGATGTCACACCCTTTTTTAGCGAACTCTACTTAACCCTCTTAAATTAATAGAAGGATTTAGTAAAAGCTTGCAAAGGGTTTTCAATTTTGAAAGTGACAAAAAATTTGTTTCAAAAGGAAAATAACTCAGAGTCCCACCTGGCATTTGATTTCGGTGTGCCAGGCCTTTTTTTTTAGAAAAAATTTCCCTTTCTAACACTTGAGACTCTAAAACTAAGTCTACACCAGAGATTCGGGTAAGGGGGTTCATTTGACTCGGGGAGAATGTGTTAGACACTATCCAAGTCCCGCAACTAGTGCTGTTGCGTACTCAATCAAGTTGGCTTATAAAACATTCAAGTTGAGGTAAAATTACGGAAAATCAAAGTAAACAAACATGAGACTCGAGGTTTTCCCCACCTAAATAAAATAAAAATGAAGGAAAATACTAAAATTTTATACTACGCTCACTCTACCATGTCCATCACGGCTTTCAATTACATACACTATGGGGCATACCCCTAAATTAAAATATATACAAATATCTCGGGGCGTTCCCCAGATAGATTTAACTAAGGGACAACCTCTCGCCTTGATACTAAGAAAATCCTAAGGCTTGCCTACTCGAAGTGTGGTCGGCCTAAACATGTTCCTAGCGACATTAAAATAGATAAAACAAGAATAAAAGGACAATGTTACTATCTTGAACCTAAATTTCTTTTACGTTTTACCCAGCAACCCAATTTATATACTGTAATAACATCATGTTTAATTATAACCAATTCGAATAAGCATAAACAGATAACTAAATGAACACACTCATAATCGGAGACAATAGCTAGACAAATCACACAATCAAATCACCAAAACAAGCAATTAACATTCAGCTAGATAGAGTAAAGGATTGAAGAATTGAACCTCAATTTAGAGCCAGGACCTTTTCGACGTTAATTAGATCTTAGCTGAACGTGTTCCTCAAACTTAACTGAAACTGCCAGGATCTCGACGAAACTGTGAATCTTGCCGGAAACCTTGAAAACTTGATGTTGTGCTTTGAAGCTTTAATATGAAGATAAACCTGCCCAGATGTACATGTCCAGCTATGAAATCCAACGGTAACATCAAAATACGAACGGAACCTCAAAGGCTCAAACCGAAGCCATCGACTAGATGCCTCGCCGGGTCTTCGAAGGAAAACCTTTCTAACTCGAACGGATCAGCTCTGTTTTGGACAACAAACTCCAGTATTCAAAATACAACTCGATAAGCCACATAAAAGCTAAGAGGAACACCCATGAATTTGATCATCATTGATAAAGCAACAACAATAGTAAGTTTTGCTTCTGAAGAAGCTTTCAATTAGTGAAAAATTGCAACAACTACAATAGATGGGAAACGCAGCTAAGCGATTGAACTCGATCGGCAACTGTAAAGGACTAGATCCACATTTTCATTCCCAAACTCCCAGTAATGGATATCGAACCCAAATCTAAACAGAGAACCGAGACTGAGCTAGCGTACAAAAACTTTGACGCACTCGAACTCGACGCAAATCGGACCTCGACGAACAATGATGACCCCAAATCGAACTCAGCTTCAAAGCCATATTTTAACCAAATCTCATCCTTGAATACCAAGAAAACAGAATCGAAAAGTGACAAACAAAAACAAACAGAAATATGTATTTTGATTTTTTCTGTCTTCTGTCTGTTTCTATTTCCCTACCACATATGTGTGTGTGCGTGATTGTCAAGCTAGTTTCCGGACTTATTTGGAACAAGGATGATGGCCGTCGATAACAAAATTCCAGCCAGATTTGTCGTTGGACTATTTAACAGCAAGACAGAGCGAAGGAAATCAAGGAACAAGGTCGTTTTGGTCGTAGCTAATCAGAGATGAACGCCGTTGCTATGATGTGAAGAAGATGACGATGGTGAACATAGGTATGGCGGCTGGTTCTTTTGTTCAGAAGAGAGAAAATGATGTGGTCCTAGGGTTTTTCTTTTATGAAGAAGATGAAGAATCCATGGGAGTCTTGTCTTAGTGTTTAGGGTTTCTTTTTGGTGTGGAAGATGTAGATGGGGGAGGGAGCGGTGGCGACTGGTGAGCGAATGGCTGCTGGGCGACGATGGTTTACTTCTTTTGTGTGTGGAGGAGATGGAGATAGTGATGTTGAAATAAGGAAGATGCAGTGGTGATGAAGGTCTCGCCAGCAACGGCGACGGTGAGGAATTGGGGTGGCGGCGGCTGCTTGAGGGTGGCGGTTGTTGGTTTTCTAGGGTTCTGCTAGGGTTTTCCTCTTGTATTTTTAAGTTTTCTCCATTGTTATCTTGAGGTTCTTCTGTAATGAAGATGAAGACTAGGGTTTGCTATGTGGAGTGTTAGTTTTTTTTAAGGTTCAAGAAGAAGAAGAGATAGTCTAGGTTTTTTTTTTTGGTCTTGATGGGCTTGTCAAAATTGGGCTTTAAGAATGTGCAAAAATTCGGCCCTAGTCTCTTACAAACATTGGGCTAAAAACAAGAGCTGAAATGCCTACAAAATACAAAAACTCCTAATGGAAATTGATAAACAATTAATATTAAAAATAAAAGCTAAAAATTAAAGTTGAAATTATTTTTTTATATTTTCAAGGATTATATAAAAATAAAATTGGTAGAAAAACAATATTCTTCTAAAAATACTTAACACCTTAATTAAATAGAGAAATGAAACTGTATATTTTTTTTTTGTATTTTTAATTTTATAATAAAAATAATATAAAAGAGTTAAAATTAGTTAAAATAACTATATTAGACATAAACTAAACATTTTACGCTAAAATGAGTGAAATTTCGGAGAGGGTCAAAAATCACGTATCTACAGTGAGTACTCCAACTCAGTGAGTAATACCGGTAAATATTAACTAAGCAGTAAGAAATTACGTAAAACAAACCATCATGCGGTATTGAGCAGTCTAAAACCCCTTTGAGAAAAAAATAGTGAAGTTGTGAAATCTTTAGAAAAACATCTTGCTCAGTTTGAACCTCTTTTTAAAAAATGACTTTTTCAACGGTTACACAAATGAGTGCAAAATAAATAGTGTAGATAAGCACAACACTCAATTGACAGATAATGCCAGGCAGTCAGGTAGATATCACATGAAGTAGCACAAACAAATCGATAATGGCAGACAAATGAATTAAAGTAAAACATAAAATAGTACCAGCACCGCTGCGGCGTGCAACCCGATCCATATTTTGTTGCGGCGTGCAGCCCGATCCATATATCTTATCAATGGCACCCACTGGAGGTGTAAAGACTCCGAGAGGAGCCCCTTACAATCCAAGCGCAATATCAAGCCATCTCGTGGCATCAAAATCTAGGCGCTCGGTCACATATCAGTATCAGTATAACACTGCTGCGGCGCGTAGCCCGATGCCTTAGTATCCTCACATCTGGCCCTCGGCCATACTCAGTCCAAAAATCACGCAAGCCTCTAAAGCATTAGCAAAACAGTATGTGTGAATCCGGGGTATCAAACCCTCAAGATATCATTTACAATTATTACTCACCTCGAACCGGCGAAATCTCTAGCTCTCGACGCCTTTACCCCTCAAATTGCCCTCCACACGCGTCGAATCTATCAAAAATCAAAATGAATACATCACAATATGCTAAGGGAACAAAGCCCAAGCGAAAACAATCAATAACATGTACAAATCCCGAAATTCCCAAAACCCGAGCCCCAGGCCAAATTCTCGAAACTCAGAAATTTTTACATCAACGGGTTCCTTATCCTTCCACGTGTTCATACATATCAAAAGTTCTCAAATCCGACCTCAAATGGCCCTTCAAATCCCACTTTAAAAGTCTCAAAATCCCTAACCCTAGTTCTTCCATTTTGAGCATAATTCCATGAATTTCTAGGTTAATTTTACAATAGAATCACGTTTTAGGTTCAAATATCTTACCTCTAATCAATTCTCCATGAATTCCTCTTCAATTTCTTTCAAATAGCTTTCAAAATACTCAGCTGTGGAGGAATAATGGCTCAAAATCACGGATGAAATATTTTATAAGCTTTCTGCCCATCTCTGAACTTCCTTTATCACGATCGCGGCCTAAGCCACGGGATCACGAAGAGGAAAAAAAAATTCCAAGACTCCTAAATGCACTATGCGAATGCGATACCTACTACGCGAACATGATGTCTTATTTTCCAGACCTACGCGAATGCGAACCAGATGATGTGATCGTGAAGAACAAATCTATTGGACCCCCCAAAGCCTTACACGCGAACGCGAACCACTGCATGCGAACGTGAAGCATAAGGTCAAGGCTCCGTGAATACGAGACCTCAAACGCGAATGCGAAGGCCAAACTCAAGCCAACACATATTCCTTCTATGTGATCGCGATGGACCTCACGCGATCGCGAAGGCTAAAATCATCTGCAACAGCTGTTGAAATTTCTGCAACTTCTCAACATAGACCAATTGATCACCCGAACTCACCCGAGGCCTCAGGGACCTCAACTAAAAATACCAACACATCCTAATACCTCATCCATACTTATTCCAATCATCACAACACCTCAAACAACACCAAGTCCATCAATTCACATTGAATTCAAGCCTATCTTTTTTAAAAACTTCCGAAATAAGATTTCGATCAAAAACCCAACTAAACCACATCCGAATAACCTGAAATTTTGCACACACATCACAAATGACATAACGAATCTACAACAACTCTGAGAATTCCATTCCGACCCTCGGATCAAAATCTCACCTATCAACTGGAATTCGCCAAAATACTAACTTCGCAATTCACGTCTAATTCTACAACAGACCTCCAAAACCAATTTCGATCATGCTTCTAAGTGCTAAATCACCCAAGGAAGCTAACAAAATCATAAAAATTCGGATCCGAGCTCATATAAAAATAATTCAACTCTTGGTCAAACCTTTCAAATTCAAAGCTTTCAACTGAAACAATTCTTTCAAATTCATACCGATTTCCGTGAAAATCAAAATCAAAGATTTACATCAGTCATAATATATCATACGGGGTAAGTCATGCCCTAGAAGTGACGATCAAAGTACAAAAGCTCAAAATGACCGGTCGGGTCGTTACATTCTTACTAGCTAATCCATACCCCCTCCGTTTCATTTTTATGCGTCTTAGTTTGATCGCACATGATTTTAAAAATATAAAGAACATTTCTGAGACTTGTGATCTTATACTACATTTACATATGTGATATACAAAAATATATCAGATATGTAACGGTTAGAAGCCACGAATGGGCATTTCCTTCTCTCCTCGCCTCTCCCTTTCTCTCTATATTTTTCTTGGTCACCTAGTAGTTGAGTAGTTTCAACAAACTAAATTTCAGTCATGTTAGTTATAGTTTGTTAATGTTAACGAAAACAGTAATAGCGGCGCATGCTATTGTTTTAAGAAGAAATGCAAAATATACGTTTTATGGAAAGTAGACGAGTTTATAATAAAATTGTATTACAATGGAGTTGGAGCATAAAGTTCCATTCGCACGTACATAGGCACGTTGCTTAATTTTTCCCATCGACAATCATTGATAGTTCCGTGCCATGTCTGGATTAGCATGTGAGGCGTTTGGTGAACATTTGAAAATAATGGATGGCAGTTCATCCAATTATTCCCACAAGCAATAATAGTACTACCTGCAGTTAAGTTCCACTATAATATGTTTGCTTAAAGGATCGGGGAGACTATTTTTTGGTGTAAACGAAAGAGAAGTAAAACAACTATACTGCAGATTCTCTGTCCAATTTCAAAGGGTTGACAAAACTGATAGGTACATAATAGGTGGACCGACAATCTTTTACGAATAGCAAAGCCATAAAATGGATCAAAATTACTAAAAGGAGCGTGTTGACGAACTGCTGCTTTCTTCCAGGAAGATCTTGACATAACTGGACTTGAAGGGAAATGAACATTCTCTCATTTTTTGGACCGTATAGTAAGTCTACTTGATACATGTATTAGACATCCATACTGTAACGATCTGATCGGTCATTTTAAACTTTAGGGTCCCGTTCAGTGGTTCGAGGGCCTGTGTAGCTTCATATTGTGTATTATGACTTGTGTGCATGGTTCGATTTGATTTTTGGATGTTACGGGATGAATTTGGATGAGTGATTCTCCTTAAGTTGAAAATGTTGACCGAGGTTTGACTTCAGTAAAATCGACCCAAGAACGGTATTTTGATGGCTTTGATAGATTTATCATGATTTTGGACTTGGTCATATGCTCGTAATCGAATTCGAAGGTCCGTAGGTTGATTTGTGTTATTTTTGCCGAAAGTTGACAATTTAAAGACTTATATTTTTTATAAGTTTGACCGCAGGTTAACTTCATATATATCGTAATTGGAATTTTATTTCGGGACTTGGAATAGGTCTGTTTTTCATTTGGAACTTGTCTGTAAAGTGGTGTCGTTCCGAATTGATTTGATAGGAATCGGATGCACGGTTGTGTTTAGAAGTTCTTGAGTTTCATGTTGATTTCATGTGTTTTGGAGGTCTGATTCACGATTTCAGATGTTATATTGATGATTTGATCGAGCGAGCGGGTTCGTGTTGTGTTATTAGATGTTTGAATTTGATCCTCGAGAGCTCGGGTGTTTTTCAGATGCGTTTTGAAATGTTTGGAAGAGTTTTAGAAATTCTTGGTGTGATCAGGTATTGCAGGTCTCGCATTTTGCGAGATATATGTTGCAGTTGCGATATTAAGCTAAGTCTTATAGTTTTGCATTTGCAAAGGGGATCTGGGCATAACAGTGATTGCATTTGCGATCATTTTGATCACTTTTGGATGGTCCAATGTTCGCATTTGCGAACCAGTCGTCGCATTTGCTATTCCAGCAGGGATGTCAGGACTTTCACTTTTGCAATAATTTTTTCGCATTTGTGGGGTTCACATTTACGAACCCTAGGTCGCATTTGCGATACCTGCGATTGTGCAAAAGGCTGAGGCATAGGATCTGTAGTTTTATTTTCACATCTTTGAACCTTAGACTCGGTAGAAGGCGATTTTGAAGAGGGATTCTTTTCTACAATCATTGGGTAAATGATTTTGTACAATTTCCAACTTAAATGATTATATGTGAGTTTTAACATCAAAATCGTGAGAATCAAAGTGAAATTTCGGGAAAATTTGTCTATATTTTGAGAGTCGATTTGAACTCTTATTTAGAAAAAAATACATGTATGGACTCATGGGGGTATGGGTAGTCGGAATCTACCCTTGGTCCCGGGTTTTGACCGGACGAGCCGGGGGTTGAATTTTTTTACTATTGAAAAACTATTGAAAGATCGTATCTTTATTTATTGGAATTGATTTCTCTAGCATTATTTTGATGTTATTGAGTTGATTTTGGTGTGATTTGAGCCGAGCGGAGATGAATTATAAAGGGAAGGCTATTTTAGATTATTGTCGCCTACTTTGTGTGAGTCCTACACTTTACTTTTTGTTGTGTTGTTTCCTATGCTCCATTCGTTGTCTCTAATTTTACTTGTTGACTCGAGTCGTGTAGAACACTTGCACAATCATACACCATCATAAGTCATTTATATCACTCTAAGAATATGAACGCTAATGTTTGTTGATCGTTTGGATGTATTCTTGTAGAGTTGCCTTTTGCATGTGAGTTGTACCGTTAGCACGTGAGTTGTCCGTACAAATATGAGATGTTATTACTGTTAACATCTGAGTTGTTCATGCGAATGTGGGATATTGTTACTTTGTTAGAACGTGATTTGTCCGTACAGTTATGAGGTATTAATGGTATTGACACGTGAGTTATTCACGCAACACGTGAGTTATCTGTGCGATTGTGATTTCTAATATGGACATAAGATGCGAAGTGATTAGGTCGGGATAATTCTTGTATAAACCTTGTTTGAAAGAGGTTATTTTATTAGGGTGTTATTTATTTTCCTTACTTGGTGTATCGGACTTTAACTGTATTTTTCTTACTTTATGTCGCTATAACTTGCTTCTTCTAGTTGTTAATTGTTGTTCTACCTCTTATTGCAAGTATTGTAACATTATTCGTACCATGTTTAGCTTTATAGTATTTCTTCTTAGTTTTATATTCATAATTTTACAGATTATTATGCCTAGTAGGTGTCTTGACTCGTCACTACTCTATCGAGGTTAGTATTGATACTTACTGGGTACCACTATGGTGTACTCATGCTACGCTTGCTGTACATTTTTGTGTGATTCAGGTACCACGGAGCTTGTTGATCGTTAAATAGGTGATCGAGTACTGTGTTATGAAGACTTCAAGATATACCTGTCGTCGCGTTTGTAGGCCTTAAAGTCACCTTCTGAAAAGTTACTCTGTATTGTTTGTTTCTATTCAAGAACACTTATACTGAGATATTTTCTAGTAAACTCAATATAGCTTATGACTTGTACTACCGATGTTAGGATATTGTCTTGTACTTGGGATTGTTGGCTTTATAAAGAAACTTCTTATTCATATTTAATAGTTTATTGCTTAAAATTTGTTATTCATCAAAGAATTGTTAGACTTACCTAATCTTAAAAATTAGGTGCATACATGACTTCTAAGGAGGCTTTTTGGGTCGTGACACATATCTGATAAAAGAATATTTTTTTGAATGTACAAATAAAGTCCCGCCTTAATAACTGAAAAGATTAGAAAGCACGTCAAACTATGGTATTTAATAATATTTTGATTCGTGTATTTTCACTCCAAAGTGGAGTCAATATATCGATATAGACTTTAGCCTAAACAAGAAAAACATTAGCAAAAAGGAAATAAAATAAAGCCCTGTACAGGGAATCAACTAATTAGCATACCAAAAATTCTATATACAAAGAAACCATATACAAGATCCTGCATAAATAAATGTATTCACTCAACAAGTCATTTTTGAGTGTTAGAACACCTTTTTCCATATTTAATACATTTCATAGGTTCATTTGACGCTTTATGATTTGAGGTTGGAGTGTCAAATGGACGGTTTGGGTCAATTTTGGGCGGGTCAAATGGGTTGAGTTAATAATTGAGTGATTTATTTGACCCGCCAAAAAGTTACTTGGACTAAGATGAGTTGGGTGAAGATGCGTTAAAATTCGGGTCATAGCCCAACCCACCCAACTCTTATTAAACTTTAACTAATATGTGTTATTTTCTTATAAATTGTATAATTATTAAATAAGGTTTTTTTGCTTTTGTTATGGTCATATTTAAAACATTAAACAAAAAATAAATTTTTTCTAAGATATTTTGACAAACTTACTCATGGATCAATTTGGGGTAAAAATTAGCTCAACTTTAAATGAGTTGAGATGTGTTGGATCAAGATGCGCTAAGTTCAATAAATGGGCGGGCCAATAACCAACCCAACTTTGAATGGGTTGGACGTATCATTTAGGTTCGGACCAAATTCGACAGCTCTAATTTGAGGGTATGGACGACATGGGTCCCGAAGGATTCCAGAGCATTTTGGAACACTTGAACTAAAATTAGAAACTTAAAGTGCATAAAGTTGACCTAAGTTAATATTTTAACTAAGCGTGTTTAAATTCGTGATTTGAAGTATTCAGTAGGTTTGTATGATATTTTGATTGTACGTATGTTCGATGAGGACCCGAGGGGATGCATTAAAACTTAAGTGATTCATAAGTTTGGTTGAGACTTGATATTGAGTTGTGGTGTTTTCATTCGTATTTTGCCTTTGGATAAGTCTATGTGGGATATTTGTACTAGTCGAGATAATTTAGAGGGGATCCCATGGGGCCAGGTGATTTGGTGCATTTGGATAAGATTTCATTATTTTGGTAGAAAGTTGTTGGTTTCAGCGCCCAAAGCACAATGGCACCGTGGCTTTAGTGCTGAAGCCAGCAAGGTTGAAAGCTTTAGTACCATTTTTGGAGACTTTGAAGCCCAAATTTGGAGGATTTTCACCTACAAGCTTTGGTTAAGGGATTATAACCTAAAGCTACAGTCTGTACATGAATCTATCACGAGATCTAATATCAAAATATGTATTTGAACAAGAGAAATTAGGGATTTTGAGATCTAATACTAGAATCACCTAAACTAAGTTTTGAGTATCCAAAAGGCCTTTAAATCAACATCTAATCATAGAGTTGGACTCGAGGTCATGAGTCACTGCGATTAGACTCTCGTTTTCCGATTTGACCAAGTGGGCATGAGGTAACTTTTTAATGCCTTTTGAGATTTTGTTAAAGATTGAGTCCTTTTTATATGTGATTGATTCCTATGGTATTATTTGACCTTGCTAAGTATCCTGGCTGCATAAGACTTATCTTAGACTTTATGTTGCTTATACTTTTGGATTATACGTGCTTGTTCACCTAGAAGGTTGTTTAAGTGCCATCATGAACCTATGAGATTTGGATCATGACAAAGTGGTGTTAGAGCTTTAGTTTGTATATGTGTTACACGTCATAAGCATGTCTAGCAAAATTTTATTAATCGGTACGAAGACATTGTAATTATATCTGAGAGGCTACATAACATTTAGAAAACTTATCTTTCTTTATATCCTTATCGTGCGTCTTTTGTTTCTTTTTGAAGTTTGAATTTTCCTCTTCCTTCTCTTCATTCTTATGCAATCATGAGAACATATTTCTTAAATTTTGCATCTACAGCTCGTGATGATGCAAATGAGGTGCCAGATATTTTCCTTTCGAGCTGCATCTTCACATCTAGTTGTTCAAGGATAAAGCGAGTGCCTCCAGTATCTCGAAGGGTGGTGTCTCTATATTGAATTAGTGCAGTTCGCAGGCGCTAAAGTCTTAACTTTAGCGTTCAAAGACTAATTGGAATATATTGGGTATAATGAGAAGGATCACCCGATCACGTATGAAATGGCGGCCATGATAATGTTATTATGATATATTTGTAAGGATAAGTGTTAGATTATGATTCCAACTAAATATAACAACCTTCATATTGAATAATCCGGAATTAAACTACATGAGCGGAAGCTAACCTGAATCCATATCCGGAAAGTGTTGAACCTCCTTTGATAATTGTCCTTGAGTCCTTTTGAACCTCTTGATCCTTTCTTCAAGAATGTCTTGAAGTTTGTATGTTACCACAAGAATGAATCCACAAGGTTTAACAATATGTGAATTGTTACACAATAATAACAATATGACAATGGTCAAATTTGGTATATGGCTTTCCACACTATTTGCAAGACAACAATGGAGTATTTTGGCTCTTGATTCAATGGGAGGAAGAAGAGTGTTGTCTTGCACTAATGTGGGAACCATAACCCCCACTTTATAACACAAGAGTTACATAACCCAAGAGTCACAAGAGTTACATAACTCAAGAGTCACAAGCTTGTAACCATGGTTACATATATGTAACCTTAGTTAGCCCATCATTAACTAAGGTTACCCTTTTGGGTATCTACACATTAGTCCTACACTTTATATGACAACACATTGGCCCCCTTAACATAATGTCCATAAGACCACAAAATTAGGCCAAACCAAAAGATAGCATATTACATATAATTTATCCATATATTGTTCATATGTGTGTAGATATAAGTCCATATATCTAGATATAAATCCATATATCTTACAATCTCCCACTTGGACGAGATACACATACATATGTACAAACCTTAGCATTATATGTTACAAAATAACCTTAGTTGCGCAAAATTGCTATCACAATAAAATTGTCATGAACAATCCGGTCCATCAATCATACCAACATAGGAACTAAGTGATCGTCGTTACTCATTCGTAACTAGAACCAATCATAGATCACGTATATCAATATAACCAACGACATGGATCAAGTGCAGGTATGTAGCATGGAAATAACATAAAGTGTGGTCAATAGAATGTCTATTTCCAACTGGTTCTCTTTATTGAGATCAATCATAAACTGTAAGAGTACAAAAACTTTAAAACTGAATATCTGCAGATATAACTGAATTACTGAATTTCTGAATATAATGAACAATTACATAAATGTGCAATACAAAATCCCACTAAAATACATAATCCTTATCTGATTTGACACCCATACAAGCAATATGCTCATGAAATACTTTTGGTGTCAATCCTTTAGTGAGCGGATCCGCAAGCATGGAGTTTGTACTAATGTACTCAATGCACAATTGTCCATTTTGTACTCTTTCTTTAACAACCCGAAATTTGACGTCCATATGTTTTGCTTTCGTCAAACTACTGTTGTTATTAGCATAAAGGACCGCCGATCTGTTATCGCATAATAGCCTAAGCGGCTTTTTGATGCTATCAACAATTCGCAGTCCACCAACAAAATTCCGCAGCCATAATGCCTCATTGGATGCTTCATAACATGCCATAAACTCCGCTTCCATGGTGGAAGTGGCTGTAAGAGTTTGCTTAATGCTTCTCCAAGAGATAGCACCACCCGCAAGCATGTAAATATAGCCTGAAGTAGACTTCAAACTATCCTGACACCCAGCAAAATGGGAATCGGTATACCCAATGATCTCAAGCTGGTCCGATTTCCGGTATGTAAGCATGTAATCCTTTGTTCTCTGTAAGTACCTCATGACCCGTTTGGCTGCCTTCCAATGGTCCATTCCCGGATTGCTTAGATATCTGCCTAACATCCCAACAATGTATGCTATATCAGGTCATGTACATACCTGAGCATACATCAGACTACCTACCGCCGAAGCATAAGGTGTCTTCTGCATTTCCGAAATTTCATAAGTATTGTTTGGGCACTGTTTGAGACTAAACTTGTCTCCCTTAGCAACATGGGTGTTTCCTGGTTTACAATCCTGCATGCCAAATCTTTTCAGAACCTTATCCTTTTGTGACAGACCGAGAACGCCTTTGGAGCGATCTCGTAGAATCTGAATTCCTAGTACAAAAGAAGCTTCACCAAGATCTTTCATTTCAAATTTCTTTGAAAGAAATTTCTTAGTTTCAAGTAATAATGCTATATCGTTACAGGCAAGCAATATGTCATCGACATATAAAACCAGAAAAATATACTTACTCCCACTGAACTTATGGTATATACAGTCATCAGCAATATTCGGTTCAAAACCAAAAGATGTAACGACTGCATGAAACTTATAATACCATTGACGAGAAGCTTGCTTGAGCCCATAGATGGATTTTTTTAATTTGCAAACCTTCTTCTCTGATTCATCCGAAACAAAGTTTTCAGGTTGCACCATATAAATTGTTTCCTCAATGTCACCATTGAGAAAAGCTGTCTTAACATCCATTTGATGAAGCTCAAGATCAAAATGTGCTACTAATGCCATTATAGTTCTGAAAGAGTCTTTCGATGAAACTGGAGAGAAAGTCTCTGTATAATCAATGCCTTCCTTCTGAGTGTAGCCTTTTGCGACAAGACGAGCTTTGTATTTAATAACATTGCCCCCTGAATCCCTTTTGGTTTTAAAAATCCATTTACAACCAATAGGTTTCGTACCTTCGGGCAATGTAACAAGCTCTCAAACGTCATTATCGCTCATAGACTTCATCTCATCATTCATGGCATCAATCCACTTTTGAGAGTTAGAACACTTAATGACTTGACGGAAGTTGATTGGATCATCTTCCTCAAGTCCAATATCACTTTCTTGTTCTTGGAGAAATACTACATAATCATCCGAAATTGCATTTCTCCTCTCTCTAGTGGATCTCCTTAACGGCATTTCAGTTACTTGAGGTTGTTGAGTTTGATTTTCATTAGTTATATCAGGTTCTTGATGGGGAAGATTTTCGGATTGTCTTGAACTGGAGTTGTGTGATCCGAGTCAGGAAGACCAAGATCAACAATTTGAGGGAAAGACACATGTTCTTCCTCAAAGACAAAATCTCTAACAACTTTATCTCCCCACCCCCAAAACTCAATATCCTCAAAGAACCTAGCATTACCCGTCTCAAAAATAGTTCTAGAAGTGGGATCATAAAACTTAAAACCCCTGGATTTTTCAGAGTATCCAACAAAATAGCTACTAACCGTCTTAGCGTCCAGTTTCTTTTCATTCGGCCTATAAGGCCTTGACTCAGCTGGACAACCCCAAATGTGAAAATGTCGAATACTGGGTTTATGCCCAGTCCAAAGTTCATAAGGGGTTTTGATTGTAGCTTTCGTTGGAACTCTATTATGAATATAAGCAGCGGTTTTTAATGCTTCACCCCAGAGTGAGTCTGGCAAAGAAGTACGAGAAATCATACTTCTTACCATATCCTTAAGGGTCCTATTTCGTCTCTCAGCTACACCATTCATCGTAGGACTGCCTGGCATAGTACATTGAGGGACGATCCCACACTCATCTAGGAATTTAGCAAAAGGCCCTGGACGTTGTTCACCGAAACCATCATATCGACCATAGTATTCACCACCACGGTCAGATCTAACGGATTTAATTCGTTTGCTTAGTTGATTTTCAACTTCAGCCTTAAATGATTTGAACACGTCTATGGATTGGGACTTTTCGTGAATAAGATATAGGTACCCATAACGAGAGTAATCGTCTATGAATGTAATAAATTATTGTTGACCATTCCGACAAGGAGTAGGAAATGGCCCACAAATATCCGTATGTATCAATTCTAAGACGTCCGAAGCTCTCTTAGCACCTAATCTAGTCTTGTTTGTTTGTTTTCCCTTGATACACTCAATACATATTTCCGAATTTGAGGAATCAAGAGAATCAAGAATTCCATCGGACACGAGTTTCTGAATTCTTTGAATGGATATGTGACCCAAACGTTTATGCCAGAGTGAAATAGAATTATCATTAGTTAATTTCCTTTTAGTACCACTTAAGCTTGTATGCAAAGTTTCATTATTTGAAGTTATTGTATCAACCAAATATAAGCTATAAAATGTTGATAAAACACCAGTACCAATAATATTTGAATTCCGAAAGAGACTAACTTTATTATCCCCAAATGTACATTTATATCCAGATATGTCCAATTGGGGAACCGAAATTAAGTTCGGAACAAAAGACGGTACAATAAAAGTCTCATCCAAATCTAAATGAAAACCGGTCTTAAACAACAGCCTAAATTTGCCAATAGCTTCAACTGGCACCTTCTTGCCGTCACCCACATAGATGTATCTTTCACCATCATTTGGTTTTCGGCAGTTCAGGCAACCCTGCATTGATATACTTATGTGAGTAGTAGCAGCAGAATCTACCCACTAAGTATCCTTAGGTACCGAAATTAAATTAACTTCAGAACAAACAAGAGAAAGAAGTGTACCTTTTTTCGCACGCCAGGCATGGTACTTGGTACAATCCTTCTTCACATGATTAGTCCCCTTACAAAAAAAGCAACCTAATTCAGTGATTTCAACCTTAGGTTCCTTATGTTGCTTATTCTTGGGCTTTGCAACCGCAACTTCTTTACCCTTCCTCTTCTTAGTTTCCTTAGAAGAGGATGCCAAATGAGCACTTTCTGTCTTATCTAGCTTTATCCTTTCCTCTTCTTGCACACAGTGTGAAATGAGCTCATTAAGAGACCATTTCTCCTTCAGGCAGTTGTAACTGACCTTAAACTGATTAAAGTGTGCAGGAAGAGATATCAAAACAAAGTACACAAGCAGTTCCTCAGGTAAATCCAGCTTGAGTGACTTAAGTTTCGAAGCAAGATGAGACATTTCCAAAATGTACTCCCGAATGTTTCCCTTGCCCTTATACCTCATGGAAACAAGGTTACTCAATAGTGTACTTGTTTCCGCCTTTTCGTTTTGAATAAAACGTTGTTCGAGGTTTTCAAGAAAAACTTTGGCATTAGGTTCATCATTAATAGTGCCCCTGAATGATTCTGGAATTGCACGCTTCATGATCATTAGACTCATGCGATTCGAGCGTTCCCACTTCTCCATCGCTCTCTTTTCATCAGGAGAGGATGTATCCTCAAGAGGAGTAGGTTGCTCAATCCGAAGAGCAAGGTCAAGATCCATGCAACCGAGAACGATCATGACATTCTCTTTCCATTCCTTAAAGTTAGTGCCGTTAAGCACAGGGATGCTATTGATGTTGGCAGAGATCGTAGAAGCAGAAGAATTTACTGAAAATAGAACAAAAGGATTACTGAATACATGCTTGCAAATACTTGAACTTTAACTTTATAGATTCGAAATTAGGCATTCCCATTACAAGATACCTAGCACAACATTGATTTTAGTCTTTGGACAGAAAAACAACTTGTAAGTGGTACTCTTGGTGTAGTGATCAAACATAGACAATAAACTCCTGTCAAATGTTAAACCTTCCTTTGGGCCGATTTAACATTCACATGGAAAACCAAATAATCGTCTCATATTTACCACCACAAGCATGTTCGAATTCCTGCCAAATAACACCTTCCTTTGCGCCGGTGTTAAACGCATGGAAGACTAACATCCACAGTCATCTTATATTTTAAAATTAATCAATCTACACAATAGAGGTTACTTTGGCAACTTAATGCTTCAATTGAATAATTAAAATATTAGATGCTATAAACTTTAGTTCCTTAAGCCTTATTATGAATCTCAACTTAATATGTTACATATGTTGATATGTAACACTTGAATATTAATTGTTGTTTACTTTATAGGACAATTCCATATAATATTAGAATTGATGGACTTTAAAACAATTAACATTCACTGAAACTTAAGAGAGTTGAAACGTGTTTAACCTTACTGGACAAAAACAATCGATTGTATGCAATAGACAATCGATTACCTTTAAAAAAAAAATTCATCTACTGGACCAACACAATCGATTGTCAAACCAGACAATCGATTGTTTTGCTTTTTAAGAAAATTTTTTAAGTTTCTGGACCAACATAATCGATTGTCAAAACCATATAATCGATTATGCTGGTTTTAAGAAAAAAATTTTAAGTTACTGGACCAACATAATCGATTGTCAAAACCAGACAATCGATTATTTTGGTTTGGATAAAAACTTTTAAGTTACTGGACCATGACAGTCGATTGTCTACAATAGATAATCGATTGTATGGTATAATTTAAAAACGTTTCAACTCACTGAACCAGAACAATCGATTGTCTGGTTTTAACAATCGATTATTATGGTATTCCAAATAACTGCCAGAATTTTAAACGTTAAAGACAATCGATTGTGTAAGGGAACAATCGATTGTCTTGAGGCAGTGACCAAAAATTTTTTCCAGAATAACACATGATTTTCAACATGGATCTTAAACATAAAAAACATGTTGTTAACCAACTAAAATCATGCTATTTATACAATGTTTGAATATCAAATACATTAAAACATAACAATCATAAGATCATGCTATTTCATGGTAGAATTTCATAAGCAAAATTCTAATAAAATTTAAACATGAATCCAAACATAACGTGAACCATATGATCTTCCAAATTATCCAAAAAATGAAGGATGGCTCTGATACCAATTGTTATTATGATTCCAACTAAATATAACAACCTTCATATTGAATAATCCGGAATTAAACTACATGAGCGGAAGCTAACCTGAATCCATATTCGGAAAGTGTTGAACCTCCTTTGATAATTGTCCTTGAGTCCTTTTGAACCTCTTGATCCTTTCTTCAAGAATGTCTTGAAGTTTGTATGTTACCACAAGAATGAATCCACAAGGTTTAACAATATGTGAATTGTTACACAATAATAACAATATGGCAATGATCAAATTTGGTATATGGCTTTCCACACTATTTGCAAGACAACAATGGAGTATTATGGCTCTTGATTCAATGGGAGGAAGAAGAGTCTTGTCTTGCACTAATGTGGGAACCATAACCCCCACTTTATAACACAAGAGTTACATAACCCAAGAGTCACAAGAGTTACATAACTCAAGAGTCACAAGCTTGTAACCATGGTTACATATATGTAACCTTAGTTAGTTCATCATTAACTAAGGTTACCCTTTTGGGTATCTACACATTAGTCCTACACTTTATATGACAACACATTGGCCCCCTTAACATAATGTCCATAAGACCACAAAATTAGGCCAAACCAAAAGATAGCATATAACATATAATTTATCCATATATTGTTCATATGTGTGTAGATATAAGTCCATATATCTAGATATAAATCCATATATCTTACAATAAGGACATGTAATGTTACCTCTTATGACAAGGTTCGAAGTTGTACGACTTCTTTTGAAGATATTTCCCGTATTCAAGTAGAATGGATGAATTGCAACAAAAGAGTTGAATAGTTCGAGCAATTAGGTGACACAATTGTCATAGAATAAGGGTTTATTTGAAAGACACCATGAGATGTATTATGTTTAGTATCACATGAGCCTCTGAGAGGTAATAGTTGTTTACTAGTGTGAGTACATGGTAGTTGAGTGAGATCAAGAAGATGGTAGTTGAGTGCGATCAAGAAGACTTAATTTTTCAATGAGCCGTATGGCTTCGAGCCAAGAGGTGGATCTGCCATCGACGATTGGACCTTACATATATGATATAGCCCAAGGATTAAGGGACACTTATAGATTAGATATGGATTAAGAAAGGTGGCATCAAGGTCATGTCAACCTTGAATTTGTTGATATACAACGTGCTACGCTTACGTATTATACAAAGTTTGGTGGATGACTCGGACTTGTTATTATAAGTGTGATTAGTATTGAAAGGGATAAAATGATCTCGATTGCCTAAGAGCGAGGTTACTTCCTCTGGATATTACGTGCAACTAGAATACTGATTATTGGCCATGTTTGGTTATGCTTTGTGGTATCTGAGTAGAGTTATCCACTCTTTTTATGGATCTAGTGGTTATTGAGTTCCAAAAGTGTTACTTGAGGGTTGCCGAAAGTTTCACTTATTTGGGGTTTGGATCCTTGTATTTGGTTCGGATATGTCTCATGAGCCGCTTAATATTCATGTTTATCGTTTGAGATTCTGTCGAGTTTACTGGTCTTTCTATCACTATCAATGGGTATGACATGTTGGCGGATCTTTTATTACTGGATATTGTAGATTTTAAGATAATTATTAGCATATATTGGTTATCTTTCATGTCCTGTTATTTTGGATTTTTATGCCAAGATCATGATTTTAGCATATAAATTTTAGTGGAGATGATCACTTGGTCACTCCACGAGTAAGATAATATTATTTAAAGGCTCAACGTATAATTAGAAAGAGTATAAAGCATACTTGGCCTTCAATTGAGATACTAATGCAAAGAATCCTATCATTGATTCGGTACCAGTTGTGGGAGAGTTTTTAAAAGTATTTCCTATGAGTTTATCGGGTATTTCACCTAATAGGAATAATAATTTTGGTTGTTATTTAATGTTGGACACCCAACCCACATCTAATTCCATAATAATATATGTATCTAGCTGAGTTAAAGAAGTTGAAGGCGCAATTACAAAATTTGCTTAATAAGAGATATATTAGACCAGGTATTTTCCCTTGGGGTACATTGATGCTATTTGTGATGAAGGATGGTAATCACGAATGAGAATACATTACCTCATACTGCTAATTTGCTATTTTTTCTGAGTGCTAAAGTCTTCTCTAAGATTGACTTGAGATCAAGTTATTATCAGATGTCTATTAGGGCTTTAGATATCCCTAAGCTAGCTTTATGACTCGTTATGGTCATTATAAGTTCTTGGTGATATTCTTTGGCTTGACTAATGCTCCAGCAGTATTCATAGATTTGATGAATCAAGTGGTCAAACCTTATTTGCACTCTTTTATTATAGTGTTTACCGGTGACATCTTGATCTAATCTCGTAGTAAAGAGAAGCATGAACAATATTTAAGGATTGTGCTTTCACTTACGAGTTTACGTTAAGTTCTCCAAATATGAGTTTTGGTTGGAATCAATTGCATTCTTGGATGACGCGGTGTCTAGCGAAGGTATTAAGAGTGATCCTAAGAAGATTGAGACAGTTCAGAATGTGCCTAGACCTACTAGTGCTACAAAAATTCAAAGTTTCTTGGATTTTGCGGGATATTAACATTGTTTTGTTGAGGTATTTTATCTATTACAGCCCCATGGGCTAAGTTGACATAGAAAGGTATTCCTTTCAAGTGGTCTAATGAGTGTGATGAGAGCTACTAGAAGTCCAAGATTGCTTTGGCTATAGCCTAGTATTAGTGATACCAACAGGTTCAGGGTTATATACGATGTATTGTGATGCTTCATGCATTGGTCTTTAGATCGTATTGATGTATGATTGTAGGATGATGCTTGTGTGTCATGGTAGCTGAAAGCGCACTAGAAGAATTATCTAGATCATGATTTGGAGTTGGCGGATATTATATGGACTTAAGATTTGGAGGCATTATTTGTATAGTATATCTTGTGAGATCTACACTAATCATCATATTCTTCATTACCTATTCAAACATAAGGAATTGAATTTTAGGTAGTGGAGTGGGTTAGAATTGTTGAAAGGCTATGACTGTTTAACCAAAAATATGATTCTTTGGTCAAACCTAAAGATAAATAAAAATTCGGGTTACTGATAATCAGGAGACGAAAAGAATAATAGACTTTTGAGAACAACAATAAAACAGTAAATAAGTCTGTATTTTAGCGTAATATCAATGATATTCCGTGTCCTTACAAATGCTGAGACCCCCTCCTCTTATAGTTGATTCGAGGAAAAAGTGTAGTACCTTAGTCTTAATGAGGCAATTATGAGTAATAAAAGACATTAAATGAAACATTACATAATCATTCCTATTTAATACGAATTCTCTCACGTATTGAGTATTTAACATCGAATTTGGACTCCTTTTCGTCATTAGACTCATATATTTAATGTCTTCTGATCTCCTGGCTTTAAATGACATAAATAGGTACGAAACTTGTATTATTCAAATTGCTTCTCGTGTCTATTTAGCTTTCTTCTCCCCACATCTGTTGTCACTCGTGCCTTTTAACGGATAATCATGTTTTGACTATTTGACCAGCCCACGTGTCATGCCACGTCGTCTTCAATATAAATTCAGTTTTTCCCAATATAGATAGTCCCCCAACTTTTTATTTATTTATCAATTAAATATTTGTGAAGTAGGTCTTCATAAAAAGAGAATTTTTACCGTAATTAATGCTATAACAATACTGATGCTTCAGTTGTCCCTTCTATTTAATGCTCTGCACAAGTGTCACCTTTTATTTAATGCTCTACACATGTGTCATCTTCTAATTGGCTTTGTAATTCTTCAGTCTTTTTTCAAGGTTTCTTTATTCCCTTTATTCACGAAGTGATAGTTGCCTTTATTATAGGCTTTCCATCATTAAACTTCTTTATTTGACGGTTGCTATTATATACATACTTAACCTTCTTTCTTTGGTCTTCTTTTTCATAGATCTTCAACAAACAATATATTACTCACTTTTGCTCTTTTTCTCCTTTAGTTAATCTTTCTTCAACAATGTCGTCATCAAACCCTAGCGCTAGGAAAGTCCCAATTCTTGACAACTTTTCTAATGCCTCTGTAAGACATAGAAGAGGCAGAGGAGATAGGCTTCGTAGCCTAGGGTCCAATCTTGGTAGTTCGTCTGGGTCTGTCGCTCCTCTTTCTGGTTCTGGCATTAGAAGTTCTGCCTCTAAAACTTCTTCTTCTAAAGGTAAAGAATTTTCTGAACCTCTCCGAGAATCCTTAGTTGAAGAAATTGTACCCAATGACTTATCTTTTGGGAATGATAGAAAATCTCTTTAAGAACAGGTTATTAACTTAGAGAAAGCTAACACCTATCATTCTCTAATAACTGAACCTGTGATTCCCACTATTCGGAAAGATTGTAACTCAAGAGATAATCTTCATATGATGATTCCTAACCCAAACCAGAGAATTTTTTCTTTCACAATTGGATTCTCTTTTGTTTATACTTATCCCTTCACTTTGGGATTTAACCCTGCTGTTGACCCAGTCAAACTTGAATTTTGTCGCTTTTTCAAAATTTGCTTAGCACAAGTAGGCCCCCTTTCTTGGATAGATGTGGCTTGTTTGAGGTATTTGTCTACCAAATCCAATGTTAACTTTACTTTTTCTCGTCTTATTCACTTATACAATCCTAAATTATTTTGCCGTGGAGTTTTTACCTTGACTGCAAGAAGCAAGAAGGTTTTGGTAAACCCCGAGGATGACAAGGATCGAGGGTGGTATGCTCGTTACGTTGTTTTACGTACAGTGGATGTATTGGGTGAAACAAATATCCCCTTCCCTGAAAAGTGAAACTTTGCAAGTAAGTTTTCTTTTACTTACCGTACCTATTTTTAAGAATTTCAGCTTCTTTTATAATTTTTTTTCTATTTGGTTTTCCCTAGAAACCATGGGAGATGTGGAACTCGTTCCTAATTTTCGTGGTTTGGTAGATTCGATTTTGAAAGCTGCGCCAATGGAGGCGAGAAGTTGGAAATCAATTTCCCATTTGCATGGTTGGAGAGTGAAAACTCACGATATGAATTTCCTTATGCTTTTCCATATATTAAATTCTTTCTTGTTCTTAAATCTTTATCCCTCTTTTTATCAGGATTTCGTATCAGGGGTATGACAGCTGAGGTAGCCGTTGCCCTTCGAGCTTCTTCTAGCTCTTCATTTTCTTTGGAAAAAAATAAACTCATGCTGTGAAAGAGGAAGGTTATAGAAGAAGAATCTGAGATGAGGAAGAAGAAGATACCTCCTTAATTGCTAGGCCAAGAATCAGGAGACGCGTCATTTATGAAGATAAAGCTGAAGATACTCCTGCTCGAACCTCTATCTCCGAGCCTGTTCAGATTCCTTCTGATGAGGACACCACTCCAAGGGACTCTAATAAATTTATTCAACGTCACCTTGTTAGTGGTTTTGAGAGGGGAGAGCTTGGGCCACTTCTTGATGAAACTCCCATCTCTTCTTCTATTCCTATTTCTTCTATTCCTCTTTCAGTTACGAGAGTTTCCTTGCCGGTTTTTTCTACTCCTACCTCTTTACCTATTTTGATTCCCTGTATGTTTCTTGTGTCTCAACCTTAACTCCTTTGGCTCCTGTCTACACTACTTCTACTGTTCCTTTTTCTATTGCTCCCCTGTCTCTGTTTAACACGCAGAGGATGGTTCCGGTAGCAAAGGC
Organism: Nicotiana benthamiana; assembly: GCA_034376525.1. Classification (NCBI taxonomy): domain Eukaryota; kingdom Viridiplantae; phylum Streptophyta; class Magnoliopsida; order Solanales; family Solanaceae; genus Nicotiana; species Nicotiana benthamiana. The sequence continues at coordinate 130,063,749 of CM067329.1, read as the reverse complement.
TTAACTATGAGGAGCCTTACCCTAGAGGTTCCTGCTAATCACAACTTGTTAAGGAAGTCAGGTAGAGCAGATGTGTCGCTTGAGCCATTGATTGGAGAGGAAAATAAGATGAAGAGCCGCAACTGCTTGACTCTGATGAATGACATAATTCTACTTTGAAGGTACTTTTCCTTTAATTAACAATTTTTATCTCTATAAATTCTCACATTCGGTGTCTTTCCCTTGTAGAATAATCTTATTGGTACTGAGTTGATAGGAAGGATTTCCATTTTGGAAAAGAAAGCCCGAGAGTCTGATAAGACTATCCACGAGGCTGAGGAAATAGCCAAGGGAGCCCAGTTAGAAGCAGCTAATTGGAAGGAGCAGTTTGAGAACGCTCAGAGAGCCATAGAGGAATTACAAGAAAGTAGAAATCACTTGGAGCAGCAAAAGCGGTATTTGACTTCTGAGCTAATAAATTCTAAGGCTTCTTCAAGCCAATTTGAAAAAGATAAGGAGATTTTGGAGTGCTCGTTTTCTGAACAATTATCAAAATCCAGTGAGGAAATCAGAGAACTTAAGACACTCTTGGATAAGAAAGAAGAATATACATGGGAGTTAGTGCAAAGCTTGACTTAGGCTCAAGCTGACTTAATGATCTCTGCTGACAAGATACGTGCTTTAAAGAGTTCTCATGTCTCCCTCGAAGCTTCCCTTAATTCTCATTTAGCTGAACACCAAATATTGAAGAATGATCTTTCTATGTGGGAAAGGGAGTATGGGCTTCTTGAGGAGACTTTCAATATAAAAGTGAGTTGGGCTTTTCTAAATTCCCGTCATGATGCTTTAATGGAGGATAGTCAATAGAACTTTGATTTACAATCAGAATTGGCTAAAGTGTTGAAAACTATTCAAGAAAGCCAACAACCACTTGACTCTCCTTCTCCAGCACTTGGAGCTCCAGTGACAGAAGATCCTTTGAAAGATGAAGTCACTGTTGTGCCAGTTGAAGTTGAAAATGTTGTAATTCCAGCTCCTGAGGGTGAAACTTCTATGACATAGTCTATGGAAGATGAAGCTCCCGTGACTCCTGCTTCTCTCGGTGACCTTAACACTTTAATCCCAGCTGAAACTGCACCTATTATTGCAACTTCAGATGTTTCTACCGTACCTGTGGCCGCCCCTGAAAATGAGACTTGCAACTTTTGATGTTCCAACACCTTCAGTGACCAGTTGAATATGTTTCAAACTTTACTATTGTCTTTTTTTATTGAATGGTGGTTTTATCCCCTGGCACTTTAAGGGATTTTTTATTGAAGTCCCCAGTTATCATAATGGGGCACTTGTAAAAAGATATTTTGCTGACTAAGTTTTTACTTAAGTCTTTTTAATTATATTAAGAAATTTTCTCGGTACTCTATGTGTTCTATTCTTGAATATCTATTTATTTAGGACTTATAGAGTAGCTTAGAATTTTTATCATTTGAAAATGCTTTATGATTCTTCTCATGAGTTATTAACATGAGGTTTATAAAAGAGGGCTCTTTTATATATATCCACACTTAATGAAGAAGACGTCTCAACTTCATAATGGTGTTATAATACGAAGAAAGAAATAGGAATACACATATTTTATATGAAACAACTTTGACAAGTTTTTACTCATGAATTTGGACAAGCTTTTGAATATTACATGTATTAAAATACATCTATAACTTTCTCGTAACTATTTTTCTTGTAACAGATTTTACAATTATAAAATAAACAAGGTTTTTCTTTATAACCTGTTTCATTACATAGTCATGACCCTATCTTCATATATTAGGAAGGGTTTGAGAGGTGACTTCGTTTATGAGTTTGAGAGATGAATTTGTTGTTCTCACGGAAAAAACATTATGATGAATGTCTTATGTTTGTTGAACACGGTGATGAATTTCGAAGACTCCGTAACTTTTGCTCAACACTTATCTCTTTGTGGCTGTATTTTCTTTCTAAATCTTGATCAAACTCGATAGACTTTTTTTCGATATTCGTATCTGTTTTTATGCATGCATCTGTGTATTATATGTAGCCCCCCAAGTGTTTGAGCGGTGAAGTATGAATCCTTGAGCTCTTGTTTGTTTCTTTCAATTTGATCCTTTTTCTGAAACAGAAAAATATACTGGACTCTGAGGTGCGATTATAGATGAAGATCGCCTAACTCGTGTGTACTTCCATCAGATTAATTGTAACCTTGGGCTAGGAATTTTAGAATATTTCATTTTGCCGTACAGGTCGTGACTCATCAATTGGAACGAGTTAGGGTTTTTGCCTAGCATCTAAAATCGTTAGTAAAACTTTAATAAATCAAAAGAAAAGATTTTAACATGGAGATACCTGACCGTGGGTACTTTCTCAGAAGTAAAATCTATTTAAATGGACAACATTCCAATGTGATGGTAAAACTTTGCCATCCATTGTCTCTAACTCCTATGCTCTTTTTCCCGCAATGTCACGAACTCTGTATTGTCCTTTCCACGTTGGAATTAGCTTTCCTGAATTAGCATCCTTTGCAGATTGGAACACTTTTTTAAGCACGAATTCCCCAATTTTGAAAATTCTAAGGCGTGCTTTCCTATTCTAATATCGTTCAATTACTTGCTCTTGCGCTGCCATTCTTATTAATGCATCTTCTCTTCTTCCTTCACGAAAATCAAGATTGATCCGCATCTCTTCATCATTATATTCCTCCTGTACTTGAACATACCGTGTGCTTGGTTCTCCTATTTAAACTGGTATTAAAGCCTCCAGCACTAGAGAAACTGGTATTTCTCTAGTGCTGGTTTTTGTCGTTGTACGATAAGCCCATAATACTCCAGGTAATATCTCAGGCCAATTACCTTTTGAATCATGTAACCTCTTCTTCAAGTTGTTGATAATGACTTTGTTTGTGGATTCCGCTTGTCCATTACCCACTGTATGGTATGGCGTAGAAGTTATCCTTTTAATCTGCCAACTTTGAAGAAATTTTGTGATTTTAGCTCCTATGAATTGCGGTCCATTGTCACACACGATTTCCTTTAGTGCTTCAAAACGACATATTATATTTCTCCATATGAAGTCTTTAACTTCCTTCTCTCGTACCTGTTTAAAAGCTCCTGCTTCTACCCATTTAGTAAAATAATATGTAAGTACAAGTAGAAACTTCACCTGACCTTTTGCTTGTGGTAGTGGACCTATGATATCCATTCCCCATTTCATAGAGGGCCACAGGACTATAACAGGGTGTAGTAACTCAGCTGGTTTATGCATATTATTGTTGTATCTTTGACATTTATCACATTTGGACAAGAAATTGTTTTCCTCCTATTCTATCTTAGGAAGATAATACCCTGCTCGATTCAACATTCTTACTAGTGACCTCCCACCTGCGTGATTTCTACAATGTCCTTCATGTATTTCCCTCATCACATATTCTGTTTGAGAAGGTCTGAGACACCTTGCTAGTGGTCCACCGAACATCTTTCGATAAAGATTTCCTTGATATAAACAATAACGAGAAGCTTTTTTGAGAAGTGCGTGAGCCTTTCCTTTTTCATTAGGCATGGTTCGATGCTGTAAAAAAGCAATAATTGCATTTCTCCAATCCCATTTAAATGATTAAAATTTACCTCATTCTTATCAGGTTGGAGAACAAAATGAAATAAATGTACGACTGAAGCATTTGCGCGTTTGCACGTCTGCTGCAGATGCGAGATTAGCTAAAGCATCTGCCTCCACATTCTCATCTCTTGGGATATGCATTACTTTCCAAGTTTGGAATTCCTTTATTAGTTCCCGTACCTTTTCGAGATATTTTTGCATTCAAGTTTCCCTGGCTGTATAAGTCCCCAGCAATTGATTGACCACGAGTTGAGAATCGTTCTTGATTATAATCTGTGTTATGCCGAGTTCTCGTGCCAGTTCTAAACATGCAATTACAGCCACGTACTCTGCTTCATTGTTAGTTATAAAATGACATTTTATAGCATGTTTAATAGTTTCACCCGTAGGTGGTATGAGAACTATCCCAAGCATGCTCCTTTTACATTAGATGAACCATCAATGAATAAAATCCAAGTACCCGGGTTTGCACCATTAAAAACTTGTAAATCTTTTTCAGCTTCTAAATGCATCCCCTGACTAAAATCAGCTACGAAATTAGCTAGTACTTGAGATTTTATAGCGGTCCTAGGTTAATAAATGATTTTATTCACTTAGTTTATAGCCCATTTTGCTAATCTTCTTGACAGATCGTGTTTATGCAAAATGTTTCGTAATAGTAAAGCAGTAACTACAACAATGGGATGACATTGAAAATAAGGTCTTAATTTCCTAGATGCCATGATCAAAGCTAATGCTAACTTTTCTATTTGTGGGTATCCTATTTCAGCATCTAGTAAAGACTTGCTTGCATAATAAATAGGAGATTGTTTACCTCGGTCCTCATAGACTAGAACAACACTTACCGCAACTTCAGATATGAGAAGCTTTTCTCCTACCTTTGGTTTTGCTAATAAAGGTGGGTTGGAAAAGTAAGCTTTCAAATTTCTAAGGGAATTTTAACAATCTTCATTCCATTCAAAATGATCTTGCTTTTGAGTGTGGAGAAAAGTTAATATATTTTTCTGAAAATTTGGAAATAAATCTCCCCCAGGCTGCAACTCTTCCCATTAATCTTTGAACTTCCTTTTTATTCGTAAGGATATGAGGATTTCTTCAATTGCTTATCTGAGAAGGATTTACCTCAATACCACAGTTAGAAACGAGAAAACCCAAGAACTTACGTGATGTAACTCCAAATGCACATTTTTCTGAATTGAGTTTCATATTAAATTTTTGTAAATTTTAAATGAAACAGATAGATGAGAAATATGATCATGAAAAAGATGGGTTTTAATATATATACCTTCATCATTTTTCCTAAATGTTCTTGGAACATTTTGGTGACCAACCTTTGATAGTTTGCTCTAACAGTTTTGAGACCGAATGGCATTACTTTACAACAGTAAGTTCCCCTGTCTGTGATGAAAGAAGTTTTTTCTTCATCACTAGGGTCCATTTTAATGTGGTTGCACCCTGAATACGCATCTAAAAACTTAAAAGTTCATGTCCTGTATTTTCATCAATTAATTGATCTATATGCGGTAAAGGAAAAGAATCTTTTGGACAGTCTTTATTAAGATCTATATAATCTACACAAAACCGCCACTTACCATTTTATTAGGTACAACAACTGTGTTAGCTAATCAATTAGGATACTTTACCTCGTGGATTGACCAAATTTTTAATAGTTTTTGGACCTCATCTTGAATCACCTGGTTTTTCAAAGCCCCTTGCTTTCTATTATTTTGCTTTACTGGTTATAGGATGGGTCTTCGTTTAGTTTGTGAGTCATCACATCCGGTTGTATCCCTCTCATGTCAGCATGGGACCAAGCAAAATAGTCCACGTTAGATTTTAGAAATTCAATTTACATACCTCGCATGTTTGAGTATAAATTAGCTCCAACATAAACTTTCTATTCAGGCCATTGCTCAAATAATATCACGGCCTCGAGTTCTTCGATTGTTGGTTTGATATTTTCATTCTCTTCAGATTCTTGAATTGTATCAGATCTCGAGTCTGAATCTGTTTTTTCTTGCTCAGTTGAGGTATGATTGCTGACACCTTCAACTGTTTCCTGCAATTGCTATTTTTCTTTATTTATGGTGCTCGTGTCTGTTACAACATTGATACTCCTGGCTGTTTGTTTATCCCCCTAAATTTGACAAATCCCCTATGGTGATGGGAATTTAATAATTTGATGTAAGGTTGATGGAACAACATCAATATCATGGATCCAAGGGCTCCCCATGATCATATTGTAAGTCATTTCCATATCAACTACCTGAAATTTAGTTTCTTTAACAACACCTGCAGCAAAAGTTATTAGAATTACCTCTCCTTTTGTTACCACACTTCAATTGTCGAACCCAGACAATGTATGCGCCTTGGGTATCATTTTGTCTTCAGCTTGCATTTCACATAGTACCCTTAGTAGTATAATATTTATGGAACTTCCTGGGATCAATCAAAACTTATTTTACATTAGTATCATGTACAAGTAAAGATATTACCAGTGCGTTATTATGTGAGGTTAACATTCCTTCGGTATCTGCATCATTGAATGAAATACTTTCATTTTCTAAAACCTGCCGTACTCGTTTCCCGTGTGTAATTGTTACTTTAGAGACCTTGTTGGAAGTTGTATAGGTTATGCCGTGAATATCTTCTCCCACTTATCGCATTCACTATTCTCTTGGGTGAAGAGGGCTTTGGTGGCTCTTACCTATTTTTCATATAGGCTTGTTTACCTTTCTCACTAAATAACTCAGTGAGATACCCTTACTTCAATAGATGATCCACTTTACTTTGTAAGAATCTACATTCTGAAGTTTTGTGCCCGTGATCATTGTGGAATTCGCACCAATGGTCAGGATTGCATCTATTGGGATTTGACCGCATCCATTTTGGACCTGGTAACATATCGCCCGTGCTCCTCAAAACAGCCACGAGCTCGGAGGTAGTGACACTAATGTTACATCCACTGAACCTTTCCTTTAAACTTCTGTTATCATCTCGTGACTCTTATCTGTTCCGATCATTTCTGAACCTTGATGGAAAACCAGATTCCCTGTTCCTCAATTTTTGATCATATTGTTGGTTATCATGTTTTGACCGTGAGTCTTTTCCTTCAGGTCCTATATATGGATCGTACATGTTTTTACCTGATCTTTTTTCAGTTTCTGATCTTCTGGAACTGCTCATTTCTTCGTGATGAAACTAATGTACGATATCTTCTTCAATTTGCAGCTTCGTACTGTACCTGTTGTAAATATCATTAAACGTGGTTGCAGTGGATTCTCGAAGGCTTTCTTTGTGTCTTCCCATGGCTTCAGAACTTTTGTCATTTAAATTATTTGCAAAAGCTATTGCAGCCCAGTTGTTAGGTACAAGGGTAGAGTCATTCTTTCACGCTGGAATATATCAACAAAATCTCTAAGCAACTCTGAATCTCCTTGTTTGGTTTTAAAAATATCTTCTATTCTTTTCTCAACCTTTTGAGCTCCCGAGTATGCTTTAATAAAAGAATCTGCAAGCTCAGCAAAACAATATATACAATTTTCAAGTAAAAGAGAATACTGGGTTAATGCACCCTTGGTGAGTATTTCTCCAAGTTTTTTGACCAGTACTGATTCAATTTCTTGTTTGGTCAAATCGTTGCCTTTCACGCCTGTTGTAAATGCAGTCACGTGGTCACGTGGATTTGTTGTACCATCGTATTTTGGGATGTCAAGTATTTTGAACATTTTCGGAATTGGAAGGGGAAAAGCACTTGGCTTCCAAGGTTGCTGTGAGTATTTACCCATATCTACTCCTTTGATTACAGGCGAAACTCTAGGGATTTGCTCAATACGCTCATTTTGTTCTTTAATATATTTCTGCATGGTTAGTACTAAATTTTAAAAATAGGAATTATTTACTGGTTCCACTTCTTATGGTTCATTGGTGGTTCCTCCATTTCCAGAATTAACAGGACTAGAACGAGGATTCTCCAATGTATTATTATTAGGCGTTGTTGTGGGTGGTGCAGCATGCAATCGACTAACTAGAGCCTGAAGAGCTTTGATGACATGTGTATTAATTAATTTTTGTAAAGCTTCATTTTCACCTCCTTCAAAATGTTCAGATTGCTCTTATTGATCAGCACGAGATTTAGGAGCAGGGATGCCTTCATGAGATTGATGTGGTGAGTTTTGAGGGGAGGGAACCACGTCAATGTTTGGTAGATATCCTTGATTTTACTGGATTTGATTTTCATGGTTTCCCAAGGTGTTTTCACTGTTACTGTTGTTGTTGTTATTTTTGTTGTTGTTGTTTGAGATAATGATTATAACGGATAGAACGTAGCTTAAAAGAAAAGATTATCAGATTCCCGGTAATGGAACCAATTTGTGTAATCAAAAATATGATTCTTTGGTCAAAGCTAAAGATGAATAGAAATTCGAGTCACTGATAATCAGGAGATGAAAAGAATAATAGACTTTTGAGAATAATAATAAATCAGTAAATAAGTTTGTATTTCAGTGTAATATCAATGATATTCTGTGTCCTTACAAATGCTGAGACCTCCTCATTTTATAGTTGATTCTGTGAAAATGTGTAATACCTTAGTCTTAATGAGGCAATCATGAGCAATAAAAGATAATAAATAAAACGTTACATAATCATTCCTATTTAATGTTAATTTTTTAACGTATTGAGTATTTAATACTAAATTTGGATTCCTTTTCGTCATCAGCCCCATATATAATGCCTTTTGATCTCCTGGCTTTAAATGACTTAAATAGGTACGAAGCTTGTATTATTCGAATTTCTTCTTGTGCCCATTTAGCTTTCTTCTTCCCGTATTGTTGTCACTCATGTCTCTTAGCTGATCATCATGTTTTGACAATTTGACCAGTCCATATGACATGCCACGTCATCTTCAATATAAATTCAGGTTTTTCCCAAATACAATAACATCACTATCTTGTATCATTTGAGGAAAGAAAATCTACAAATAGAGAGTATAGGAAATTTGGCATTCATTCCAGTTGAGCAGATTCCTTTGGCCATGGATGTTCAGTCATTGGCCAATGCATTCATCAGTTGGGTATTTCTATGTCCTATTAAGTTCTTTATTATGTTGTTTCATAGTAATTATTGTTCAAGATGATTAAGGCTCGTGAGTATGATGATTCTTAATTACTTGTTCTTAAATACATGGTCCAAAAAGATGGTATCAAGAAGGTTATTATTGGATATGATGTTGTTATAAAATTTCAAGATCAGCTTTGTGTACCTAATGTTGATGGTTGAGTGAGTTGGATACTTGATGAAGCTCACAGTTCACGATATTCTGTTCGCCCAGGTGTCACGAAGATGTATCATAACTTGAAGAAATACAATTGTGGTGGAGAATAAAGAAGGGTATTGTTGGGCATGTTTATGGTATTTAAATTACCAACTAGTCGAGTATGAACATTAGGAGCGAGTGATTTGGTGCAGAAGATGGTTATATCTAAATGGGTATAAGAGTGTATCACCATGGACTATATGATAGGCTTACCACGTACTTTGAGGAAATTTGATTTATTTGGGATATTGTTGATAAGTCTGTGCAATTCCTACTAGTATTGACTACTTATACTTCAAAGAAGTTGACTCATCATATATCATATCATATACAATACTATAAGTGGAAAACCTTTTAGGGTGAAAGTGAATTTACTAAATTAACCTTCAAAAACTGAAGGAGCAATTTAGCCTCTACCGAAAAGTCAAATTACTTTACGTCAAATGATCTGTTTTATTACATAGTAAATGCTTCTATATTATTGCTATAGTTAATATGGTTATGTAATCTCTTACATTGCATTTTCACCTCCTCTAGCTATCCGTCAAGAACTTTTGGTTTTCTTTGTTAATGATCCATCTGATCAGTTTTTATAAGTCATCAGTTACCAACTATTAATTGACACTCAAGTAAATTCCTCCATCTTTGACCTTTAGGATCTCATAGCACCACATTTAAATATTTGAGAAACTCTGCATCAAATTTCAAAATTTAATTCTTCTCTCTTCATCTTTGTTTAGTTTTCTTTTTTCAACTTCACCACTATTTAATCAACTAATCGCTAAAGGCTCATTTTCATTCAGGAATTAACAGGTAGTCAACCTTTGGAGGAATGCTCAAGGTGGTTATTCAAGAAGAGGTATTAGAGCTTAATTGAATTAGAACAGTTGAAAAAGTCTTTGATTTATTAATTTTTTCTAAACATTTATTATTTTTGCAACTATTATTTGTTATTTTTGGGAAATTACAACATTTTCTCAGTTTCTCTTATAGTGTCTTCTATTCTAAAATGGAAATCGCATCTTCATGATATTTGGTAATAGCACCAAACACTCCATTTGAATTCAAGAAATTATTGTACTCATTTCACTTTAACCCATGCAGCTTTTGAGAAGAATAGCATTATTGGATCTTCCGAATACCCCTTTTTCCTTTTCCCGCTCCACAACTAGAAATAAAATTAGTCGCAGTTTACTGCTTGGATGTGATTAATAATTAGCTTAGTTAAATGAATTTATAAATCAATAATATATACATAAGATCATCGCTGTTAGAAGAAATACAAAGGAAAGCATTAAAATTTCATATTTGCTAGGCCAGTTTAATTTTCCCTTTTGCATACTATATGAATAAATAGTGTATAATATAGGTATAAATATGTATAATTAATGTATAATCTATGTATACCGGCTAAAAAAGTAAATATTAAATCTGGCCAGTTATTTGTGTAACAATCCCTTTATAAAATTATATAAATTATATAGTTTATTTATTTTGCCAAATTTATAGATGAAAGGAGTCATAATCTTGAATCAGACAAAGGGTCCTTGCACGTGCAATAACGATATATAAAAAAAATGAATATTAAGTGTTTCTATCACAAATAACTATATATATATATATATATATATATATATATATATATATATATATATATATATATATATATATATATATATATATATATATATATATATATATATATATATATATATATATATATATATATATATATATATATATATATATATATATATATATATATTATTTATTTTTTTGCAGCTTTACACCATGAAATTGATTATGATCTACTAGTCATCCTAAAGAAAACCTATTTTGATCGAATTTCTATACAGCTTTTACAAATTATAACTTTTATTCGTCAATAGCTTCTTGATATGTATGCAACTCTAAAATAAGAAAGACTATTGTATGGGTCGAAATTAGATCCGTGATAATTAGCATATCTAATTGGCTCCCAAGCTCATTCGGGCAAATAAAAGATATAATCATTCACTGACAAATGTATTCCGAAGTTACTTGACCTAGTTAGCGATACCACGACCTACTCATTACTCACGGACGTCCCTTCGATGCAGCCACGACCGTCCATCGCCAGCTGGCAAGATTCACAGCTATAAATATTAAGTGAAAGAACCCTAAAAGGGGGCTGCTTCTTCTTATTCACCTCCACTTCTAAAAGAGGGGGAGAAAATCATTGTAAGGTTCTAAACCTCTCTATGGAGAGGTAGACCATATCAATCTTAATAAATAAAAGATCTCCATCTCCCCTAACTTATAACATTTGTCTCTTATATTTTCCGTTTGGTCTTATGATTTATTACGACCTACTATGATTGGCCCTCTCTTTATTTTAATTGATTTATGCATATAAAGTATATGAGAACTTTGAGCTAAACAATTTGAGCCTGTCTGTGGGGATATCATAGTAGAATCGTGTAGTTTATCCTTGGACCAAAAAGGAAAGAAAACAACCCAGCTCGAACAAGCCAAAGTGGTGCGTCAGATAAAAGGAATTCAAAACCCTCGAAACGAGCTTGCTTCCACATCCCGCGTCTCCGAGCAAGGAGAAGAAGAAGAATAAGAAGAAGAAGAAGAAGAATAAGAAGAAGAAGAAGAAGAAGAAGAAGAAGAAGAATGTGCATAAGGTACCTCACCCCTTTTTTACATGGGATCCTGCCAAAAAGGAGTAAAGCACAAAATCATCTCAAACCGAGATCTGTAACGGGGTAACCTATGCGAACCAGTCAAGAAGACTACAAGCACGAGTCATGCAAGATCCTAAACCAGAATCAAATCCCAACGCCCAACACGAAGCGGGTTATGCGGGAGAACAAAAGTCAACTACGAGTTGAGCTGGGACTCAGGCCAGGTGGCTTCGCCATTAAGAAATACAAGAGGTTCAACTACGGTTGAACAATAACTCAGGCTATGTACCCTCGCCCAAAAGTTCAACTATGAGTTGAAATAGGACTCAGGCCAAGTGTCTTCGCCATTAAGAAACACAAAAGGTTCAGCTACGGTTGAACAACAACTCAGGCTATGTGCCCTCGCCCAAAAGTTCAACTACGAGTTGAAGTGGGACTCAGGCCAAGTGCCTTCGCCATTAAGAAATACAAAAGTTTCAACTACAGCTGAACAACAACTCAGGCTACATGCCCTTGCCCAAAAGTTCAACTACGAGTTGAACTGGGACTCAGGCCAAGTTCCTTCGCAGTTAAGAAATACAAAAGGTTCAACTGCGATTGAACAACAACTCAGGCTACGTGCCCTCGCCCAAAAGTTCAACTACGAGTTGAACTGAGACTCAAGCAAAGTGCCTTCTCCATTAAGAAATACAAAAGGATCAACTATGGTTGAAAAACAACTCAGGCTATGTGCCCTCGCCCAAAAGTTCAACTACGATTTGAACTGGGACTCAGGCTAAGTGCCTTCTCCATTTAAGAAATACAAAAGGTTCAACTACGGTTGAACAACAACTCAGGCTACGTGCCCTCGCCCAAAAGTTAAACTACGAGTAGCATTGGGACTCAGGCTACACGCCTCCATCGCAAGAGTCACAAACTCAACCACGGTCGACTCAAAGCCAAAAGTATACGTATCCACATCTATGAGCCGGGCCGCTATCAGATGAGACCGAGCACCCCCAAATGTTCAACCACAGTCGAACCCCAGCTCAGACCAAGCGCCCTCGCCAATCAAGTAATTACGACTAACTTAAACTAAAGTTTTGGCCTACGTAAACTTTGGCCCAAATTGAACTACAAAGCCGTGCTTTTCATTACCATGACCAGCAATCTGATTAAGCCTGAACTAGGACTAAGGCTATGTGCCGCCACCACCCAAACATGGCTACAACTCGCTCCCACCAAGTGAAGGAAGATGATGGCCAAAAGCGTCCATCTATGGCCAAAGCCATTTACACCAATTTCCTCTTAAGGCAAGGAACCAATTCGACAATGATCGAAATCACCTAATTACAATATCTACAAGGGGTTACCCCTAGTTACATTGGCCCAGGGCTAGCAAAAAGAAAAAAGATAGCCAAATGGAAACAAAAATTAAAGAGAAAAAGAGAATGAAAACTAAACAAATATTACAAACTTTTTCTTTGTTCACTCGGCGCCACCAGCGCCCCCTTCAATATTATCAGCACCCTTGGCACCATCATCATCCCCGAGCATAGACGGGTCGAACCGCTGTCAATGCAAGCATCACGAGCCTTTTGGCGGGCTTCCTCATAGGTGGCCTCAGGCACACTGCCAGCTTCCCACAACCTCCAATACACGTCGAGCTGGGCCTCGGCATAAGTCCAAAGTTCACGATCAGGACCGAAAGAAGTGGCCTGGTCCCTCAGGCGTTGGTTCTCGGCCTCCAAGGCTGCAATCTGATGCGCCGCAGCATGGGCGTCTTTCTTGAAAACAGCAATGCGCCCCTCCAATGTCCTCTCTCGGGAAGTAGTCACAGCCCTCTCCAACCCACGTTCTCATTCTTGGGCGCAGTTGGTCGCCTGCAGTGCTTCGATCCTCCCCAGGGCGTCCTCTGCCTGGTTCCTCGAGGCCGCAGTCTCCGTCTCTAAGGCGTCCACCTGCCTAGTATAAGCCTCAGCGGCCTCAACTACCGTAGCCTGATTTTGGCGCTCTCTCTCAGTGGCCGCTCTCCTTTCAACATCTATCTCCTCATTCTTTTGACGGAGCTACCCCTCGAGAGCATTAACCTTGTTAAGGGTCTGCTGCATATGAAGTTCCCTCATCGCCAGCTCTTCTTCCAGCTCTCGGTTCCGCGGGTTGTTCATTAAGCGTTCACGCAAATCACGACACCGGTTCCAGTAGCAGCGGTACTTCTCCAACAATCACACAAAGATAGCCGAGAGGACGTTGGCCCGGCGAATGCTCTCCACCTCCAATAAGGATGACTACAGCAAACATGACAGCAAATAATATAAGAAGATACACTAAGAAAAGAAATAAACTGAGGCTTCACACGTACCTTTATACCCAGAGCGGCCACCTCGCCCATCAACCCAACATCTGAGATGCTTCTCAAGGACGCGCTCTCCACCTTCGAGCACATAACTTCGAACAGCGTCACCAGATTCTCCTCCTGGAGCAGCAGGTTCTGCTCGTTAGGAATCTCCACATAGCGATAATCCCTTCGGCCTCTACTGCCAGGCGGGTATAACCCTCCTAGAACAGGCGGACATCCTCTGGGTCCAAGTCGGACTCAAGATCGTCCCCCTCTCCTGAGGCGCCCCCTCCTTCCACCGCCCTAAAAGTCGAGTCCTCCGCTGCTCAGGAGGTTGAAGCACCCGCACTCGCTAAAGCATCGGGCCCCGTCTCTTCCACCAAAATAGTTACTGAGGAACTACCTACCCTCTCAGCAACATGAGCAAAAATTTGAATTGCCGAAGCGACTGTGTCACTTGGCCTAAGCCAACTAGGGCAACCCCCACTGAATGCTCACCCTCTGGGGTAGGATCCGTTGCGTTCCATTCTGCTTCTGATGGTGGAGAATCCAAGCTAATCACTACCGGAAGGACCGGGGTGAATGCCACCCTACGCTAAACCAGCGGCCTCTCCTCTTCTTCCTTATCTTCATTTGGTAGAAACTTTACCCTAGATTGCACGGCCCCTGAAGATTCTTCAAATCGGTGCACGGACTATGCTGGAGAGTGAGCCGCTGAGGATTCAATCGAAGTCACCCTCGGAACTGGACGAGGCGCCGGCATTGCAACCTATCGGGAAGTTGCCCCCGGCCTGCGGATAGCGGGCTGAAGAGCCCTCCTGCGGCATGGTCGCCCTAATCAACAAAGGAAGAAAGGTCAAGGGAAAGAAACTGAGTACTATAAAATAAGAGCAACACAATAAGCTAGATTCTTACCCGCAACAGGCCTACGGCCATGGGCCTCCCAGAAAGATGCCTACATGTGAATTCCTGCCGTAACAGGAAGTACGGCCTTAACCCACTCGCGGATGCCAGAAAAGGGTGCCAGTAGTGCACCTCCAGATACGACACAAGAGGAAGGTAAGTACGTACAAATCTGAAATAAGATGTATAACCAAAAGAAATTGAGGCCAAAATAAAAGAAACTTACGTATATGGTTCCATTTTTCTGGGAAGTCGGTAGCGCAAGCCACCAGGTGCTCAGTCCTGATGTAGAAAAAGTGCTCATAAGGACGGGTATCAACCTCGTCATCAAGCTCCACGGTTAAGCTGTTGGCCCCACGAGGGACTAACCGAATCATGTCCGGGGGTGTCGAGAGTTAGTACATGCCCTAGGGTAATCTCCCTCCGTGCCAACTCCGTATTATTTTATCAATATCGCCAACAGCTTGTAGCAGGAAGGGAAGATATAATCAAGGCATACCCTATAGAGTCGGCACAAGTCCACCACTATCATTGGAAGAGGATGTTTGAATTCCAGGTTGAAAGGGTAGGCATAGAAAATGCAATGCCCTCGATGGTTGACATGTACCCTCTCTCTGCTCCCAGCGAGGATGATGTCAGCAAAATGAGGAATGTCACACTGAACCCTCAGTTGAGAAATGCCTACCTCCCCCATCAATGGGGCTTCGTCCACTTGTCATCTCCTTCATATTCGGAGAAATCAGTCATCGGACCGCCGGGCAGAGAAAGAATGTTGGTCACAGACGGGAGCCTGTCAATATCCGCCGAATCGGTGGTTCTCACCACCGTAGGAGGACCCTCGGTCGCCGGAACCACCACCGGAGCAATATCAGAATGAGAGCTATTCGCCATTGTCAATATATCAAAAGGAAGTGAGCTAAGTTCACCAGAAAAGCAAGAGGAGATGAAGATCGGATGATAAACGACGAAGAATGAAGTAACAAGGAGCAGAAGATAAAGTAATTTGAGAACAAGAAGAGCTGTCTCTCTCAGAATTTCACTTAACCAAATATTGGAAAATTAAGAACTGAATGATACAACCCTTTATTTATAGACAAAGCATAAATAGCTTTCACGAATCCCTAAGGCCATCATTTACTGCCTGACCAACCGCAAAACGGTTCGGCTCTATGGTAACGAGCATAATTGTGACAGATACCACGGAACGACCATTCAACCGTCAATTGGCACATCACCCTTGAACGGTTGTAACAGTCCTAAGACACCGAAAGCACGCCCCACGCGTCACTAAGCATGTGACGCCTTCCTTATACGCGGTAACATTGATTTTATCCTCCCCAGACATATGTAATTGGCTACGTCCGCCTCTAAATCATTAGTGGATATGAACATCTTTAAAGTAATGCTGGCTACGGCCACCACCCAAAGTAATATTGATTGTATCCATCTCTCAAGTAACAGCGGCCACGGCCGTCTCCTGAATATGAAATGGCTACGGCCATCCCCCAAGTAAGGACGGCTACGGCCCTCTCAAAGCGACAAACAACTATCGATGTCCCTAAACAATAAGGTGACTACGGTCTCCTACCAAAAGAAGAATGCATGCAAATAAGCGGCCACGACCATTTTAGATATACGAACGGCCATGACCAATTGCTCGTGTAAAAACCAACCAAAGGACTGTGACTACAGTCATCGAATGTTAATTCATCTAACATCAGTTCCATTTTAGTCAAGGATTGTACCTACAAAGTGGCTACGGCCGTAGACTTCTACAATGTGATGTCCACAGCTTATATAGCTCTTGTTGTCTTCAATCATGACCAAGGCCAAGCCAATATTCGGCCCTCACCCTCGAGCCTTTCAGGATGCAGTCGACGTAGTCTGCTCACCGAGCTCGACCGAAGCACGACCTCGATAAGCGGAGGGACTATCTGTATGGGTTGAAATTAGTTCTGTGATAATTAGCATATCTAATTGGCTCCCAAGCTCGTTCGGGCTAATAAAAGGTATAATCATTCGCAGACAAATTTATTTCGAGGTTACTCGACCTAGTTAGCGGGACCACGACCTACTCATTATTCACGGACGTCACTTCGGTGCAGCCACGATCGTCCATTGCCAGCTAGCAAGATTCACAGCTATAAATATTAAGTGAAAGAACCCTAAATTGGGGCTTCTTCTTCTTATTCTTCACCTCTACTCCTAAAAGAGGGGAAGAAAACCATTGTGAGGTTCTGAACCTCTCCATGGAGAGGCAGACCATATCAATCTTAATCAATAAAAGATCTCCACCCCCCCTCTCCTTAACTTATAACATTTGTCTCTTACGTTTTCCGTTAGGTCTTATGATTTGTTACGACCTTCTATGATTGGCCCTCCAGTTATTTTAATTGATTTATGCTTATAAATTATATGAGAACTTTGAGCTAAACAGTTATAATTTCTTAAAGGCAAAGCAGAAACATCAACACATGAAGTATCTGCAATCATATATGGTGTTGCTCATATTCAAATGTAAATTATATATTGTCAAACTATAATAAAAAGCAAGAAAATTAACAAGTTGAATATTTGGTAAGACAACCATTTTTATGTAATTAATATTATTGTTTAAATGATATCTAATCCTATTAAATTTAACAATTAATTAAGCCAGAGATTGTGTTTCCTTATCGCACACATATATTTTTAATATCATTTGTATTATATTAGTATGGGATGCACGTGCAACGTACGTATCCAAAAACTAGTATATATACATCTGTGAGATAGTTTATTTTCATGAGAGGCCTATTTCTATCATTTCAGACCGAGGTACTCAATTCACGTCTCACTTTTGGGGATCTGTAAATCAAGAATTGGGTACATAGGTTGAGCTTAGTACACATTTCACCCACATACTGATGATCAGTTCAAGAGGATTATTCAGATCTTTGAGGACATGTTGAGAGCTTGTGCACTTGTTTGTGGAGCACAAAGACAGGTGTCAAATCCTGGAAAAACTTCTAAAGTCCTCAACCAAATGAATAGAGAGCCTTTTAGGCCTAAATTCTCACATTAATGATAGTACCAAAATCTCTATACTTGGTTTCAATCTTCAATCAATCAAGTAACTGCATGTCACACTTATACAATTTTCTCGTGGGACATGCTCCAACGACCTTCGTGCCAGGTAACGATTCTGCACATCTATACCACCGGCCACAAAAATACTGTAAATCAAATCAAGAATCCGCAGTTAGTATGCAAAGCTTCTTATATAGGACATTGATCTCAAGTGGGGCTAAAGACAATACCATCTTAGTCTAACCATCTAAATCCTTTCTTTCTCCTCCGAGCTCATGATATTCTTGCCAACACCAAAAGTCAACCTTGATCCTCAACTTCTGATTCTCATGTCGCTCACTGCACCTAACATGCCAATATGAGATAGTATAAAAAGTTCATCCCAACTCCTGAATAACCAATAAAATAAACACTTCATCGTCTAGTAAACTTTTACTTAGCTCATTTCAAGAGAACCATTACAACACGTGATTGAATCTCATAGCCACAGAAAATACCAATTTCAAGTAGTAGTCTAAACCAACATAACTCTTCCGGGATGCGTCTACACATAACAAGACATAATACTCGAAAGTCTCCAAATAAAATCAATTACGACGATCGTCAAACCTCGTATGTACCAGCACAAATTACATGTATAACTTGACATGCTAAAGGAACTGATCATTGCCACCATTATGCCAATTCAACCATTCCTAACCGATCCGACTTCTTCTAATTTACTTTGGACTTTTCTTGGGAATAATAATAGCTCCATTCAAAACATAAAGAACCCAGATCCACACACATACTGAGTGACCCTATTTTCACAAGACCACGCTATCTCAAATCACATGAACCATCTCATACCCCCTCCCCCCCCCCCCCCCGAGCGCATATTCGCATATTCAACTGGTACACCCTTTCTAATAATTCCTCTATGAATATGAAGTTATTTTAACCGCATGTTGAAGACAACACAGAACATTTTATGCCCCTTTTCATAATCTGATGCAAAAGCTCGATACTTGACCACCCTACACACTTAAAATCCTTAGGCACCACACTTTAACTTTTGAGTCCACTAGGACCATGGTTGAGAGTCACCCACTCTGGTTTGGTCCCAAATAAAATCAACTCCAAGGCCCTGCTAGCACATGAACACCTTCTCAAAGAAACACCTAGCTAAATCACTTTATTTGAAAATTACCTCTACACAAAGCATAAATCTTGAGTCTTCCCAAAGGCTGAACATAAGTTGATAAGGCCAATTATAGCACACATTCCTCAAATCCTTTTCTCAAATTACCACTGATCTTCTCTTTCCTTAGTCGTAATAACCCACCAATATGCCGATGACCAGAAACTTCACAAGTAGATGACCATACAATCCAATCGTATGCAGTGGGGATCTCCAACTTAGCTTAAAACTACCATTTTATAACTCTTAAACCCACCAAGATTCCTTATAACCCATGGCCATGGTCTTGCACAATCAACCCACAAAATTCCTCGAAATCTTTCTATTAGCATTTCATGAACACTTCTTATGTATGGCCCCGTGAAAATTTGTGCTTAAAACCTAGTAGTTCGTAGTGTCAAGTTTCGAATACGTGTAGGGAATATGTAAAATTCTTCCTGGCTCGCAAGCTCATCGCAGTTTGGACCCTTTGTACTAATTTAGAATTTAAAAATTAAAGAAAGTTTTCCATAAAAGAGTTGCTATGCAGTCCAAAATGCGGTCGCAACTCAAGTATGCCGACCGCATTTCTTCCGCAAAGTGAGTCAGAATGTTAGCCAAAATTGAGGTTAAAGATGTGGTCAATTATGTGATCGCATAACCAATAAGCGGACTGCATAATTATCGCATAATTTGTTTAAGAATTTTGTGAATGTCAGTTTTGCGATGCATTATGCGACCACAGAATGGGTATGCGAACCGTATTTCTGCTGCAAGCCCAAGCAGAGATATTCAGAGTTTTGAAGCGCTTTTGCAGTCCATTATACATACCGCATTTTCATTCTGCAATCGCAAAGTGCGACCGCAAACCTGACTCGGGCTCCTATTTTTCTAAATTTTAAACCTGGCCTCCTTTTTAATAAACGGAAAAGGGCCAAAAATACCCCTATTGTATGTTAAATGGTTTATAAAAGCCCCCCGTTAATCTATCCGTCTGAATATGTACACCACGTTATTTTTAATATCAAAACGACCCCTACGACTAACAAAAATCCAGTTGGGCATCTCATTAAACGATTTGGGAATTTTTCACTGGTCCATGAGGAACAATGGGGCTCACATCTTGTTTTGGTTTGTTTTTACCCATTAAACCAATCCGACCCATTTCTTTTAACCCGGCCCAAGCTCCCACCCTAGGTTTCATCTTCTTTTTCACTTCACAACATCCCTGAACCGTAAGACACAAAAGCAGCAGCCGTCATACCTTTTATAACCGCCGCCAGCTACTGCTTCTTTGACCAGAACGACCACCCAAGCTTCTTCGATTCAATACCACCCCACACGACGAGCTAATGATCCTCAGAAGCGTTTCATTAATGTTAACTTCGAAAAATAAAAATAAAACAAAACACACACACACATGAGGAATTTTGGAGGAAAGATGAGAAGAAAGGGTGGAGATTGGGTTAATTCTGCTTAGGTTGTTCGACTGTTTGGTTCCGTTTCAGGCGTGGGGAAGGTCTGGTGTTTGACGATGGTTTTCAAGCATGGGCTGCTAAGAAGATGGTCTTGGGCGTCAGAGGGACTGGACGTGATTGGAGCTGACTGGATGTTGGCTTGGTCAGTTGGTTCGCTGGAGATGGTCGGACCTGTTCGCTCCAGCGAGCTGGGAGGCGGGGTGGAAGACGACAAAAGTAGCCGGTCCTTTTGTCAGTGTGGTCAAAAATGATGAAGCTAAAGCTTTCTTTGTTTGTTTCTCTACATTGTGGAGAAGATGAGTGGTTTTTGAAGATGCAGTCTGTTTGGTCTCTATCCAGTTTGGAGAAGACGACTTCCAGATCTCCAATCTTCCCTTCTCAAAATGTAAAATCCCCTCTAATCTCTAAAGGTGTAAAAAATAAAGCTCCTCCACTTTTTCGTGAATGAATCCCCAGTGGAACAGTAGCGTATTTTCTCCAATCTCCTGGTCATAATGTCTGTTTTTGTGTTTGGTCGTTGTTCTTCTTCAGTGATGAAGAAGATGAGCAAACAGTAACATGTTTCTTCTTTTTTTGGTCTCTAAGTGCTATCATGAGTTGTGTGTGTAACATGTTTGCGGCACCAGTTCAATTTTTTGGCGAAGGCCCCATTGTTGATGTTGAAGGAAGAAGATGCTAAGTTATTTTTTTAAGTTAAAAAATAATTAGAGCGGGTCAAATAATTGGGGCAGGTATATTTTACCCATATTTTTGTTTGATCCAATAAGCCACATGGCCCAGTAATACGTTGTCAACTCATCAAAAGTAGAGCTCACATCTGTTGCCATTAAATCAAGGGGTATTTTTGTTAATAGAATTAACTTCGTATTTTTTTTTAACCTCATAGATAGACGGAGTGTATTTTTTTTGAACGAATAAGTGGACGGAGGGTATTTATAAACCATTTAGTAAACGATAGGGATAGTTTTGGCCTTTTTCCGTTTAATAAGATACCCCATCCCTTCATTTTAACGTATGCTGAACAAAACAGAGAGAGGGAAGATAGGGTTCTTGAGAGAGAAAGTTTACCTTCATCAATTTTATTTTTCAAAGTCACCCAGGCCTGGGAAATTTCAAGTAATTGTGTTCACTTCCATTCTTACAGGTAAATTCCCCAACCCTTTTTCATTAGGTTTCATATTTAAACAGAAAAGGGGATTCTCATGTATTGATTCTTGAAAATATGGGTTGAAACTCATATGCATTCCATTTAAAAATCTAAAATCTAGTAAGAGGAATTGATTAGGGGTAAAGAATTGTGCAAAGAGGGGTTGATAACCTAAATAAGTTCGGGTAGAAATCGTGGACTTCAATTCTAAAATATATGTGTTAACTTGTGAAGTAGATTGATGTTGCTAGACGATTTGAATTAAAAGTAGAAGTTGAAAAAGGAATTTGGCTCCAGGTATGTATGGCTAACTTTGACCTTTGTGAAGTCACCTTGTTGGAATACGGGTAATTCCTATGTGTCACTTATATGGATTATTTGTGAATTCTTGTGATTACTATGCCTTGAACATTGTAGGTGAAGTTTTCCGTTTAATGGTCTGAGTAAACGGCAACAACCCAAGTGTGTGTGGGTATGAATATATTATGTGGTAAGAGGTGTGAAACAAACAATGGAAAGAAATTGTAATTGATGCAATTGAAACAACTGTGGCGTTATCACATGTGAATTGTTATGGGCAATTATCGTTGTGACTTCAATTGTATACTGGTTATTGTATATGTTGGAATTGGTATTGATGTTTATGAACACTCTTTGGAAATTGTTGTTGTTGTTGTTGTGTGAAATATGATTGTCCAATAGGATCGGGTTGCGAGCCACAACATAAAGTATTAAGTTGTGGGTTATGGTGATAAGGGTGGCCGAGGTAATAAGGGAGGCCGAGGTAAAAATGGTGAAAAAATGATCGAAACCACTATTGAAATGAAAATATGTGAATGTTGTGAAATCATTGATGTGATGAAATGATGTTGAAAGGGGAAGGAGAGATTGTGAAACTTGTTTGGCTTTGGTTGCTCCTTTCATGTGCATTTGAGTTGTTGATTCTATTACAGTTGTTATCTATGTATTTGTTGATTTTTCTTTGGGTAAAGTTTGTTCATACATACTAGTACAATTCAAGTGTACTGACGTCCTTTTTGCCGGGGGTGCTACATTCGTGTTATAATTGTGGGTGGTTCTATAGCAGGTACTCCAGTCCACGGCAGTAGCACTCCTTCACCTTCCGTCAGCTGTATTGGTGAGCCCCTTTCCTCTAGGGGCCCTGCGTGGTTCATGCCACTTTTCTTCTCAGAATCTTATTATGGTATTCGTGTAAGGTATACGTCAGAGCCTTATTACCGATAAGTATTATAATACTCTTTTGTATCCTTAAAGGCTCCATAGACAAGAAATATGGGTTATGTACTTATGTATTTTGGGAAAGTATAACTTGTGAACCACGCTAAGCAACTATGTATCTTATGTAAATTTCATAAGGATGTGTTTAAGTTATACAGGGCTATTTCACTTGGTTAATAGGTAATGAAAACGTGGGGTAACACGTGAGATAGGAAAGGCACCCAGGTCCGCTTGATTGGGGCTACCCGATCGAGCGTCAGTCATGTCCCTTGAATTTAGGGTGTGACATCTGAATCACTAACCACATTTACATATTCGGCCTCTTACTGGATAGCCGGTATAATTCTTCGTAAAAGCTTCATCAATATCATG
Source organism: Nicotiana benthamiana (assembly GCA_034376525.1). Classification (NCBI taxonomy): domain Eukaryota; kingdom Viridiplantae; phylum Streptophyta; class Magnoliopsida; order Solanales; family Solanaceae; genus Nicotiana; species Nicotiana benthamiana. The sequence goes on along the minus strand of CM067329.1, from coordinate 130,040,458 downwards.
TGACCGCTAATCTGGTCACGATAGATAACCCACCTGTGGAGATTACACGCTGACACCTCCCCACGACGCTGCATTAAGTATAATACTGCGAAATCCATAAACCATCTTGAAATCGTGCCCATCCACCAGTTGTACAAGTCCATTTACTCCTCATGGATATCAACTAAAGGTGCGACGATAGGTTCTAACCCAAGTCATATTGTATCCTTCTTTATGACAAACAACTTATTTATGTCGTATCCAATCTCTCATCGTATAATAGCCAATATTCAAAATTAATTCTGTAGACCTAGTCGTTGTCCACCTTGAATCCAAAATCATTCTAAATTCTCCTCAAGATGTGTAGTCATCCTACGATAGAACCCATATGCTACTCTGCCACTCTCCCACTTTGGTCAAACTCACTCCTTTATGTAACTACTCGACTCTTGTTCTCACACTTGGCCTTCTAGAAGTTTAATCACCACAAGACACCTCCCACATGTCCTTCCTCATCCTTCACCACACAGTTGTTACTTAAATCAAGATCCATCCCTGCAGCACTCGAACCAATAGGTCATTACCAAATTTAAGCCTCTCCGAAGAACATCTTCCTTGAGCCCTCAACAACCGAAACACCGATTAAATCTTGAATCACCGCACACTACGATCTCTGACAGCCGCCTCCTCGGTACTATTTTAGAATACCCTGCCCTGAAGGCAAATTGATGAAAGCCATAACACCTCCAAACTTAACACTTTCAACAGGGACGACGACACCACATCACAGATAAAAATTCCACCATGCTAAAAAATACCAAGCCTCGTTACTTCATCAACTCAAATCTAAACACTCTTAGTATGAAGTAAAATATTGTATCTCTAAATCATGCACTAAGTAAAACCTCCTTTCAAGTCATTCACTTCCCCGGCGCATAGACAAGCATCCTATCATTACACAAATACTGTGCGATAGCAATGCACGAATCGTCATAATAATCAAAGCCAAATCTAAAACCTCAGGTAATACTGATACTGAGTTGAAACGACATGACGGCCTTCTGCAACACGATGACAATAGACCAACCAAATACACAGAAAACATCTTGCACCACATCTGTAATATCATTACAATTCCTCAAATTCCTGATTTATACCAAGTGCTTCACGTCGCATAAGATTAAATAGGAAGGAAAGGAAGGCATAAGCCTCAAGGAATCAAATCGCACGATAGGGAATCAAGAAGGGAAGTGATCCTAACAACCCTGTAGCCTCTCGAAGATAAGTACAAATGTCTCCGTACCGATCCTCAAGACTCTACTAGACTGACTCATGACTCGTGGGACATAAGTGAACCTACTGCCATGATACCATGTTCTCACGACCCAAAATCTATTAAAGGTCGTGATGGCGCCGGACACCGTTATCAAGCAAGCCAATAATAAATACTTAATTTAGGTCTCATTTTAATATTTTTGAAATCATAGTTTTCCTTCAATTAAATAGTAGAAGATGTAAATTTCAGACTAAATAATAATATTTTTAACAATCTCAATACTGAATAACCCATAATTACCCCAACACCTGGTGTCACAAGTACATGAGCGTCAACTAGGAAATAAAACAAAATAAAACATCTATCCGGAATATAAATTTGGACAGGAAAGAAAATATAAATACTCTGAAGGAGACTCTGCTGGCTACGTGTCGTAATATGGAATGCAGCTCACCTAAGTCCTTGCATTAAACACATCACTATACCCACAAGGCCACTAAATATGTATGTTCCTGCATAACAAAACATGCAGTAAGTGTAGTGTGAATATGCAAACAACACGTACCCAGCAAGCATCCAGTCTAACCTCGAAGAAGTAGTAACGAGCGGTCGACTCATACAGTTACTATAGGATATAAATGAAATGCCAATGATATAATTTAACCATAGATTATACAGAACGGCTGTAAGCTCAATATTATGAAGTAGTAAGCAATTATTATTCAATTAATAAATCTCCAAAATTTATTTCTCATAATTTAACAATTTATCTCATGCCAATGAGGAAATATCATTTATTATAAATTTCAAAGCAATCCATTCAATCATGCGCAAATCATGTTGTTGTTGTACGGTCCGATCCAAAATATAAATATAAATTGTGCACTGCCGAGAGTCAAACTGCTCGAACCATAGATGCATCCATTAAATCTGCCTAGGCGTTTGGCCCCCTCCACAAAAGATAAACACGTTCAAACAACTAAATAAAAAATTTATTAGGAGCAATTATTCAAGAAAATGCCAATTCTCATTTAACTATCAAGAAAACCAATTTAATCCTTTCGAAATTTCCTTTACCAAGTTGAATGTGATTAAACAATCAAATTAATAATAAGTTTGCAAACATCGCAAGTATAGTATGATTTGTGACCTAGACTACTCGAACTTAAGCATAATAGTAGTTGTGCACAAACTTTCGTCACCTCGTGCGTACGTAGCCCCTACAAATAGAAGCACATATTTATTTCACCTATGGGATTAATACCCTCTTACAAAGTTTGAAATGAGACTTGCCTTGCTCCAAAATGCGATAGTCAGCTCCCGAGGCTTTTAAACAACTCAAATCGATACCCAACTCTTCGAAATTATCAATAATTGAGAAAGTCCATAAATATATACTCTAATACTCATTATAATCCTATTATTTACTAATTCCAACTTCGTTGGAAAAGTCGATAAAAATCACCATCAGACCCACCTACCTGCTTCCAAAAAATTTTGAAGTTAGACTTTACCCATACCGTCACACACTCAAGTATATAGTTTCTTCCCAATTTGTGGTCAAACTCCAAAAATACCAAATTCAACGATTTCTACCAAAAACCTTACAATTTGTACAAATTTCCATGTTTAAATCCTTATACAAACCATGTATTTGATCTTATATTGAGTGGGAATCACTTACCTTGTATTGCTTGATGAAAATCCCCCTTTGAAGCTCTCCAAAATCTCCCCAACCAAGTGAAAAGTTGGAGAAAAATGCACCAAGTCTCGTTTTCATAAAACCCTTATGCCCAGCGACATTCCGCACCTACGGTCACCTGACCGCTTATGCGGTTCCGCAGGGGAGACCAAAATACCGCTTTTGTGGTCCTCCTACAAACCCCTCAACTCTGCATATGCGGTCCCAATGGGGCGTTTGCGCCTTCACTTCTGCGACTACACATGCGCAGGTGCGGTCCTACTTTTGCAGAACTTGACCGCATCTGCGGTTCTAGTCTTCCCCAGCCAAAACCGCTTCTGCGACACTCATGACCTATTCTGCAGCTCCGCACATGCATCCAAAACCTTGCATGTGCGATTAAACCATATATCAGTTGCCTCATTATTTTCTTTAGTCCAAAAGCTGATCTGTTAACCATCCGAAATCCATCCGAAATCCCTCGGGACTTCAACCAAATATACCAACACATCCCATACACAACACAAACTTGCTCGCAGCCTCAAATAACATCAAACAATGTTGAAATCATGAATCACACCCCCAATTCAAGCTCAATGAGCTTTAGAACTTCAACTTCTACAATCGATGCCAAAACATATCAAATCACATCCGATTGACCTCAAATTTTGCACACAAGTCACATTGGACTTTATGGACCTACTCCAACTTTCGGAATCAGAATCCATCCCAGTATCAAAAATTACATTCCCGGTCAAATTTCTCAAAAAACTTAAAATTTCTAACTTTCGCCAAATGAATACAAAATGGCCTATGGACCTCCGAATCCACTTCCGAATGCGCCCCAAATACTAGAATCATCATACAGAGCTATTCCTAGACTTGGAATCCCAAAAGGACATAGGTAACATTGAAATGCACTTTAACCCAAATTTATGAAATTCATCCACAATGTTAACTTACACAATAGGTGTTGAAACCCTCCCAGTTCATCTTAAACCTGATCTGAATATACGCCCAAGTCCGAAATCATCATACAAATCTGATGGAACCTTCAAATCTCGATTCCAATATTGTTTACTCAAAAATCTGACCTTAGTCAATGCTTCCAACTTAAAGCTTTCGAAATGAGAATTTTATTTCAAAATCAACTCTGAACTTCCCAAATTCAATCCTGACCATGTATACAAAACATCATACCTGAAGTGAAGCTGCTCATGGCCTTAAACCACCGAATGATATGCTAGAGCTCAAAATGACTGATCGGATTATTACATACTCAATTGAGAATAGTTCAAGGATCAAGGGCACAAGGAGTGCAAAATCAAGAGAGTGTTGGACAAATAAAACCACCTCGATGTGAGCAGTGCAAAAAGAAACATGAGGACTGTGATTATAAGGTACAGATGCTTATTTCAGATATGGCTCCCTAGGGAATACGACACAAAATTGTCCGACATTGTGTCATGAAGGTAGAAGTCATTCGGGATAGCCTATGGGTTCAATAGATTTGTTTCAGTGTTGCAGAGGTAGAAGGGGAGCATCAGGATCGAGAGCGTACTAGAATCAGCTATATGCATTAGGGGATTAGTGGCACCTCGATCCCCCATCTAAGAGGCATTTGGGTATGTTACATATATTTTAGTGAAGCTTTACCTATCTAATATGGTGTTAGAAGATATAGTTAGCTCGATTAACAATGGAGAGTAGAATGTCATATCCAAGATAAGTTATAGTGAAGTATATCATTATAGGGTAGAAAGGCTAAATAAGACAATGAATCTGATAGTAGCTTAGAGACCCTAGAATTCCTGAGATAAGATGTAAATCATAGTAAGAACCGAGTGACATAGACATGTAAAGATTAATAAGTGATGATCATGACAAGGAAAGCGATAACTTGTAGTAAAGAATTATACGTTAGAACGTTCGATAAGTAGGATGATGATTATCGTCCAAGAGGGAGCCCAATTTGTAAATAGTAAGTGTGATTAGAACGTGTTAGCTACGCTTAAACCAAAAGAGAAAGATCAGCGGGATAGAAACCGTAACTGTAACTCAGTAAAATTCATAAATATATGGATTTTTATAAGGATGATAGTCGCGAGGAAGGTATACAGATAGAGACTATTATTCAAGGATAAATATTTCTAAGCGAGAGGATGTTATACCTATTTTTTTGTATTCATATTCATCGTAGGTTAGTCGGCGTAAGTACAAAAAAAATTTACTTTTGAGGTTACAAGTAGTTAAGCTTATGCCTAGTACATTACGCTTCACATCTTTATACCGTTTGTGTCGTGAGTGAGCTAATGTTACACCCCATATTTTCATACATCAAGTGCGTCATAAGTTAATCAACATAATCCATGAGAATAAGGTTATATGTAAGGGTACAAGTGTTTTATGATATTTAAGCAAGTGATTAGTAGTGTCGTAAAGATTGGAGGCTAAACGAAGTGAAGAAACCAAGTTCGTCAAAGTCGAAAAATTGAGAACGTCTATACTTTTGGGGTAAGATTAGGAGTGTTTAATATTTAAGAAGGTCATGTTATGAGGTATTTGAGTCAAATAATAGTCTTATGTTAAGTTTTAAGGTCAAGCAACTTGTAAAACAAAAGTTGGCTAAAGTTACCGCAAGTTACGTTTACAAGTTTACTAAAATTTGCCTCTAATATCATTGTGTTTTTCTCCCAATATAATTTGCATTACTGGGTCATCCACCCACCAAATTGAAGACTTGGTCATAGCCCTAGCTCAAATTTGGGAAGCTCGAAGTAACAATTGAGCCTAGATTTGATGTGCGCACCTCGAGAAGCAAGTTGGAGACCCGTCTCGAGGGAAGTACAGATTCCATGACACTCAAGAAAGAGCGGAAATTTCTTAAGGATACGTGGATCAGGGCGTAAATTATGGGATAAGATTTTTACGGAATAGTACAAATTCATGCAAGGTTGTTATACAGCTGCACCAATAGAATTCTTTGTCGTAGTTGAAAATGTACCATATTAGGATTTTTCCCTCCTATATAAAGGGGACCTCAATCATTTGTGAAGATCATCTCATTCACTACAATAGAACACTCTACTCTGCTTTTCTCGTTTATTGTGCTCCATAATTGTTCTTCAGCTTTATTGTCTTTACTTCCTTGTTCATACTCTATTGCTCTTAGCTCACCTCGAGGCCCTTGAGATTATCGAGCTTGAGGTCTTTATTGCCCTAACAATACTGGTTTGGTTCATCAATTCTTCTTACATAAATTTAGTATTATCTGTACATTCACTAGTATTGGAATAAATCACAAATCTTTAAAATCACAAACTATATTTTAATGTTACTCACATTTTTCGAGGTAAACTGGTTTTTCTCCGAGTACCTCATTGTCATGAGCAAGTGTGTTTGCTGAGCTAGACATATCTTAGCCTGAAATCAAATAATCTTTGACAAAAAAAGTGTGAAAAATAACTTGTATTATCAGAAAACTAGCACTAAAATAATCATTATTATCCTTTGGCCCACGGTGGGTGCCAAACTATTTACCTCGAAAAAATGTGAGTAACAATTAAAGATAATTTGCAATTTCAAAGATATGTGATTTATTCCAATACTAGTGAATATACAAGTAATATTGAAGAAGAATTGATGAACCAAACCTGTGTTGCTGGAGCAGCGAGGACCTTGAGCTCGATAGCCTCGAGGTGAGCTAAGAACTAATAAAGTATGAACAATAAAGTAAAAATAATAAAGCTGAAGAATAATTGTTGAGCAAGGCAAATGAGAAAAGCATAGTAGAATGTTCTATTGTTGTGAAATGGGATCATCTTTACAAATAATTGGAGTCCTCTTTATATAGGAGAGGAATCCCCTAATATGGTACATTTCAAATTATGGTAATGAATTCTATTGATACAGTTGTATAGCAACCTAGTACGGACTTGTACTATTCCGTACATATCTTATCCCGTAATTTATGCCCTAATTCACGTGTCTTTGAGAAATTCCCGCTCTTTCTTGGGTGCCATCGAATTTGTACTGCCCTCGAGGTATATCATGATGGGTCTCCGACTTCCTTCTCGAGGTGCGCACTGTTAGATAATACGCTTAACGCTAGAGGGGGGGTGAATAGCGTTATAATAGAAATTAGCGTAAACTTGCGGAATTTAAAAATTGCAGGAAGTAAATAAGTGCGATAAATAATAAAGTACGCACCGATGTATTCTGGTTCACCACAACACGTGACTAGTCCAGTCCCCGAGAGACTCTCTCGAGATTTTCCACTAACTTGGCAAGCTTACGGGTGCTCAACAAACCTTTACAACTTAAGGACACACGCCTTAACACTTTTGCTCGGAGATACAACACTCCAAGACTTCAACCAAGGAAACACAAGTTCCTTACAACAAGAGAATCACAATTCTCTTACAAGTGTACAAAACACTAAACACTCAAACAATACACTCCTTAATGAGTAGATATGAGTAAAAGAAGTAAGCTCAAGATCACAACAACTATGGACAAGACTTTGGCTCTCAAAAGCTTTATGAAATGAATATAGAATGATAAACAATAGTATGCAAGCTTATAGCAATAGAATGATCAGTTGTTGTATGTTATTGTGTTTAAAACACTGAAATGAAGCTGTATTTAAAGTTGAAAAACTTGGCATTACCGTTGCCTAATTGCCAATTAAGAGTTGCTGATTTTACTGTGTGACAATTGATTGTCAAGAAGTCACAATCGATTGTTTGCCAATCGTTCCAGAAATCAATCCTAGATTTTATGCTTAACAATCGATTGTCCAAGATCAACAATCGATTATTGGTAACGTTCAAAAAATCATTTTCAGATTTTACGCAAAACAATTGATTATACAAAATCAATAATCGATTATTCAGCAACGCTCAAAAAATCCTTTCCAGATTTTAATTTCAACAATCGATTGTACAAAATCAACAATCGATTATTCAGCAACGTTCAAAAAAATCTTTTCCAGATTTTAATTTCAACAATCGATTGTACAAAATCAACAATCGATTACCTGACGGTATTTGAAAACTTTACGACAACGGTCAGCTTCACAATCGATTGTGCAATGTTAACAATCAATTATTTATCAGACTTTGAAAATCATTTTAGACACTGCCTCATGACAATCGATTGTTATATACTCACAATCGATTATTTAATAACTTTGAAAAAGTCTGGAAGACACTGCCTCAACACAATCGATTGTCATATGTTCACAATCAATTATTTTGTGACTTTGAAAAGTCTGATGGACACTGTCTCTTCACAATCGATTGTCATTAGCTTCACAATCGATTATTCTGAGTTTTGAAAAACTTTGATGTACACTGCCTCATCACAATCGATTGTCATAAGGTTCACAATCGATTGTCATGCAGGTTTGAAAAACCTGATGCTCACTGCCTTAACACAATCGATTGTCATTTAGTTCACAATCGATTGTCGTCTTGGCTTAACATAATCGATTATCATAAGTACATAATCGATTATCTTAGTCCAGATTTTAGAGGCATGTTTAAAAAACATTTTGACTAAAGTAAATATGCATGATTTAAAATCATTTAGCATTAAATTAAATATGCATGATTTTGTAAAAATAATTTTACGAGAGAAACCATGTCATGAGTCAAGTTGTCGGATCAAGATCACAATTAAGAACGACCCATTTAAACTATAAAACTTTGTATTGTGCTTGAATCTCGTAATCCACCAATTGTGCGCTTGTACTTGAACTTCGTCATATATCAATTTGCGCTTGTTTGTCATTCATCAAAACCTACACATAAGAACACACGTTTTAGTATAAAGCCTTGAGAACGTGTTTCCAACACGCACATCCAATCCAGGCTCGATTTCTAGGCTCGATTCTTACTTCGAGCTCCCCGAACTCAGGCTCTATATGCTATCAAGTCTTCAAAATATATCTCTTCGATTTCTACCGTATACAACTTTTAAAGTTGCGAGGCCTTATAAGAAAAATGGAAACTTGGTCTAAAATATATAATATCACACTATGTTAAGAACTTTTTGGAAAATCTCAAATAGAAGAGCTTATGTCAATGTTTCCCACATGCTCCACATCTCTTGATAATCGCAACCGCTTCAGCTCATGTCTAAGTTCCAGAGATACCCACTGCCATCGGACCGGATTTGTCGTAAAATTGAGGCATGGACTTTCGGTCTTTCTTAGTTGACAACTTTATTGCAATTTTCAGTTCTGTAGTTACTCCTGCACAAGCCTGTATGAGGAGAGAAAGACTTAAGTCGACTCAAGTGGAAATAATCAGACTAAACTTTAAGGTAATGGGAGAGAAGGCAACTGACAGATAACTTATAAGTAAAGCTATGGACTGGGTTCTCACTCCCAAGCTTAGCTAGCTCCATACCTGTAGTAGGAGACTCCTTCCCTCTTCTTAACGTAGAAAAAGATCGAGAGGGGCCCGAAAGCCCCCAAAGAACGGAAATGGAATTCGATTCACTCCCCATTCTGTCATACCCTCCCAGTACGCGTGAGTCTTTCGCCGATTGAGATCTTGCATTTCTTTGGTTTGGAAGTTCCAGAATGTTGTCTGTGGATTTCTATAACAAAGGAAAATTGACATCGAGCATGTCCTACTCATTCTCCTTTTTCCCGTTCCTGACCCTGTGGGCTTATCATGAATTAGGTCGGGGTGGCTGGTGGTTTTGGGATCCCGTAGAAAATGCTTCTTTTATGCCTCGGGTATTAGTCACAACATCCGGATCGTTATACCCCGACACGACGAAGACTGGCCCCTTTGTTTCGGTGTACCGCCGTTGTCACGGAGCATGGGAAGGACACCGTGAAAAGGAGTGGACGGTTGTATTTTGGCCTACTTGGACTGGTTTGCCTAATCGAAGAGCCCCCACCTTACTTGTTCAAAATAGGATCTCTTTCTGCGTCTACTGATGCTTTTGAAAAAAGCCCTATTGTTGAGCCGGGTGAGCTACCTTAACGGCAGCCTGGTATTCCTTATATTGATAGCAGAGGAAAGAGAACTCCGCCTTCTCCTTCGCCAGAAGAAGCCCGTTAAGTTAGGCAAGAGAAGCTAGAAAGTCCGGTCTTCCAAAAAGGAAGTTTGTGAGTTCTTTGACCCTTAAAATAGCCATAACGACTTTGTTTTACTGCTTGAGGTGGTGCCTGGTTCTCTCTTGCCTGCCCATGGATTCAGCAGCCTAACAATTTTTTATACCAGATTATCACACTTAAATGTGATATTATAATTCAATTCCTTCACCAAGATTTCCTAGGAGTCTTTAGAAAACAAAGCTGCTTTAGCTCGTCTTGAGCCCGCTCGTAAGCAAATGGCGTAGCCTAAACTAAACAATAAAACCCATTTTTGAACCAAATGGGAAACCAAACATGTTATCTTTTGATTCAACCAGATTTATTAGACTTATGTTATAGCTCGAAAATACACGTAAAGAACTTATACTTTTGACAGATGGGCGTCTACAGTCTGACTTTAACAAAAGTCCATGGGAATACTTATATATTTTAAATTATACTTTATCTTATATCGCTCATGGTACAACTCGGATCCGTTGGTACACCAATTTGCCAGACGAATGCCAGCTTATTAGGTGAACGGGCATTTTGGTACTTCTCCCATAAAGTCAAAAATTCGTATGTAAACTCGGCATATATTGATTGGCTGTTACTTATCATAAACATATTCAATTAAGCGAACTCGCGTTTTTATATATTACGTATAATTTATGTTGTAGGCAGTCGTTAGTCTATAAAAGGATTCATAACCGAATGCTAGCTGAGTATTGAATCATCAATATTTTTCAACATAAGTGTGATCTGCACCGAATGGCAGAAGACAGATGCGCGTGGCCAAGGAGATCCTCAGAAACCAAGATTTCAAGAACAAGGAGCCAAAAATCTTCGAAGACTAGTAACATTCTGGATGCCATTGTACAAGCTAATTATAATGGTAGAGATATCTCGAGTCAACGAGATGAGAAGGTGAGGAGGATGAAGATTGTGGTGAAGAAAGAAGACTTGAAGCAAGTTCTTGAAGCCCTTGCTGTTGCAGATGGCAATATTAGTGATTACTGTAATAATGAAAAGGGAACAATTCAACTTCCTCCTTCAGTCTCGTCTTTGGAGCAGCGGTTGAACTTCATGAGGAAACGGCAGCAAAGTAGAAGAGCTAATCAACTCAACTCTTCTTGGAGGCCTGTGCTTCAGGGTATCCCAGAGGAACGTTTTTAATTATTTTTTTTATTTAAAAAGTTACAATTTCTATTTTGGGTACTTATGTTAACGTATACTTTAGGATTATTAACCCAAAAGAGTTGCACATTTTTAGGTAGAACTCTTTTTCCTATTTTTCTTTCTGAGTGTTCTTCTTCTCCTTGCTTTTGCTTATATTAATTATTGCATATTGATTGCTTGTTATTGGTGACAATAAAATTAACTACTGGTAGAGATCATGAGGATTATGGCCTTGCTGGTTATACGTAATTGAGGAATTTGAAAACATAATTTCTTTTTATCCATCTTAATTTTTTTCCTTTTTAAATAAAACCAACATGGTGGTGCAATTTATAAATTATAAATTAATTTACAAAAATATAGGGAAACTATTCAATATTCTAAATTCCAACAAGAATATCTTAGGATCTACTAAAGATCTATCGCTCCATGAGTTTCACTCGCTTTTGGCAGGCTGCGCTCTCGGCAAGAGGCTTGCACAACGAGTTGTTAACTCAGTGGTAGAGTGCACCCTGGGTATGCTGGATCAGTATATTACACTAAACTCCAGTATATTATACTGGAACTCCAGTATAATATACTAGAGTTCTGATATACTTATGCTAGAACTCCAATATAATTTCAGTATGTTATACTGAAGTATTTTTCGGATTTTGAACAGTATGTTCGTTCAAATTTATCTTTACATGAAAAGTGACTAAATTTCGATTACTTTTAAAACTGTGGCTATTTTTAAATGATCACTTGTAAATTTGGCTATTTTTAAATTTCTCCTAATTGGGTGTTGGGGTAGGTTTCTATGATTTATCTGGGTATAGTTTATTTCAAATAGTTCAAAATTATATAAAATTCTCTGTGGATTGTTATCAATATATCTGATTGAGCGATTATCAAAAGTGTAATAGGGATAGTTTAGTGTCTTTATTGTTAAAAAAAATAATAATAATTTCACCCATAATTTCAGATAGTTCAATGACTATCACAGTAATGGGCTCTAGTGTACCAGTACCATAAGATATTAGATATCTTATGAAACTTGTATCAAAAATATCATATTGATGCGAATGGCCGAGAGAGCTGTTTAAAACTAGCCAACATTTTTGTAAAAAGCCTTGTTGGAAACCTATTGAAGAATCTGCAAATTAAGTTGCTTGATTCTTCGAAAATGTTGTCGGATGCATGTCGGATCCTCTAAAATTAGTGTACTTTTGGAGGATCCGACAAGAGTGCGGTAGCATTTTGGAGAGTTCATGTAACAAAGTCTGCAAGACATGTTTTTAACATACTTTCTTTTGAGCATAATGTTGTCTTCCCACATATTTGGAGAAATCAAACAACACAGGTAAATCTCCTGACCTATTTCACATGTTCTCTTCTTGTTCCAATTCACCAGGCGTACGAGCTGAATTACAAAGTTTATACACTTAAAATTTCAATCATCTTCACCATCAGTCCTCCATTGTGAATTTTCTTTTCCAAGCATAGAACGTGACCCAACATTCTTCAACCTTCAAGACTAGTGTAGAAAAGCAAGGAGCATGGCAAAAATTATCGCAAATTAAAATGAAGTGGCGAACTAGGAAGAGATGAAGTAACCTCATAAGAGAGGATGATTGACAAAGGACGAGAGAGGAGACAAGAGACAACTGCAAATAACAACGACTTTTAATCTCATGCTAGTATGCATCGGTCATATGAATCCTTACAATCCATTTCGCTCTCGTTTGTGCTTATTACTTTCAGAGGATTGGACGGTTTAGAGAGGGTGACATTATTGCCTTTCCTGCGGGAGCTGCTCACTGGGTCTACAGCGGAGGAAACGAGGAGGTTCTTGTTTTGATAGACAGCAGTACAGGGGCGTATGTAGAGTGATAATCACGGGTTCAATTGAACCTATCACTTCCGACACGAAGTAAAAATTAGTTAAAATTACAAAAATAATAGACATCCGGGACTTCAGGGTCAGCCATATTGTTAACATTCAACAGGGGCGTAAGGATTGCCATTCCCAATTCTCAAGAACCTGGAGCAGCTATCACTAGAAAGTTTTCGTTACACAGGTCAACCAAAATTGGGATACGAATTAAACAGCGAGGATCCAGCATAAGTAACCAAGTTATGTCTCCTTGAAGATTATTAGATTGAAACCACCTTTTCTTATCAATACCATACCCATATAAGCATAGCAGGTTAAGATGCACACAACCTTGGAGCCCATGTGGAACAGGAAACTCACAACCTTGGTCATTGAATTTCAAGTTGGGATAGTTCTCCAAATACACCGTGTCACTAACAACATTGAGAAAAATGAAAGAACCATCTCCAATGAATAAAAGTCAACAGTTGTTTTATTATCCATAAGGACGACAGAACAAGTACCAAAATAACCTAAATCTCCCACCTCGGACGATAAACATTGCCAAGTTTGATAGCTGAGTTCGTAATATTCACCCCAACTTGTCCACGAAAAATTCACGGATAAATCACGGGAAAATCTATAGCCGCCCATAACATAGATCTTCTCCCCATAGCCAAACACGAACGACTGGAACCAGCCAAGTTTCCTGGAAGAAGGTATGGTTTGTCAGCCAGAGTTGTTAGGTTTTGGGGTATTAAATTTATGCAATTTCCTAGAAATTGCGCTATTACTGAGTCCTCCGGTGCATTAGATGTCTTCATCAACAACGGTCCATCTTGTTGCCTGTTCAAGAGTGAACATGTCGGTTATCCCAGTGGCGAAGCCACATATGGATAAGGGTCGTCGAAAAAATGCACTTTTTACATAGGTAAAATATTATATTTTAATAGTATATAATATATATTGAACACACTTTGTCGAAATTTTTTCACATCTTTTAAATTTGAACACCCTTGGAGAAATTTCTAGCTTCGCCACTGGATAACCAGACGAAGTTTTCTCGCGACAAGGACTCTAATCCAACACGATACCATTCACCATGTGCACTATAGAAATAGATCACTCATTTAGCCTCAAATGTTGACATTGAAATTGAAACACCGTTGTCGTCTGCTGATGGCTTTGGCCATTGCTCCCCTCCTCCGATTTTTGGGTCTAGCCAATTAGGAATCGCTACGAAGTACTTCTATTAGTACCTACTTCTGTTACCGCTTTTCCTAAAATAGTTTTTATTTTTGCTGCGATCCAAAAATACTTCTCCTTTTATTTTATTTATCACTAGTGAGTTTGGCCGCGCTACTAGTGAGTTTGGCCGCGCTACGCGCAATTGTACAAAAAATTAATGACTCGACAAATCATTCTATAAATTAAATCTAGTCCAAATAAACATAAAGTTACAATTTGTATGCATACAAAATTAACTCAATAGATTGATTTATGAATATAAATATTTTTTCCAATAAGTTGCAAGACCATTTCAATGTGGTCTGGTTCAAGAGAGTAATTGAAATAGAGGGACAATAAATGTGTTTTTAGATGTGATCGTCATATTTTAAGCCGGAGAAGGACCTCCCAATGGCACCGGTATGGGTGTTGTTACCTGGTCTCCCCTTTCATATGCAAACATGGTAGTATATTAAGCAAATAGTCAATGTCGTCGGAACTCCATTGGTAACGGACCTAGTTACGCGTGGTAAAACTAGACCTAGCATGGCGAAGGTTCACATTAAAATTGATTTACTTAAACAGCAACCAGATGTTGTTTATGTTGGGCATGTATTCGAGAATGCTCCTAAAATGGGTTCATATAAAACTTTGAATATGAGGAGGTTCCTAACTATTGTAAACACTGTAAAAAACTTGGTCACAATATGATGAATTATAGAGTTTTAGAAAGAAAAAGAGAGACGGAAAAGAGAGAGCAAAAGGAATAATTGAACAAAGAAAGAAATGGATGAAGCTGAAATCAAGGCAAAGAATGCAGTGAATAATGAGGGTGAAAAAGGGAGAGTTGGCAGCTCAAATGAATTGCAGAATACCCAGATGAGACTGGGGTAAGGCAGAAAATTGAGTAAACAGAGTTTTGGCAAGTCTGAATATAGGTACAAAATGAAACAGCCAGGAATCAGATTATAAATGAAGACTTGCCACATCAACAAAGCATCAAGAGTAGAACTGAATTAATGGTAGGAGTGTCTGCACTGACATCCGTCACGAAAGCCAAATAGGAATGAATTCCCTTCCCAACCATTTGTTGGATCTTCAAAAATGGAACAACCCTACTGAGAACATAATCCGTCGAACTTCACCACTGAATCTGTGGCATCCCCGGCATAGCCAACGTCGTTGCCTTAGCACAATAGACCAGAATAATACAGCACTGTGACAACTAGTCTATACCCAATATCACATCAAATCCTAACTTACCAAGCAGCAAAATATCCATTCGGGTCTCCAAACCCCGATAGTCACTACACAGCGCCGATATACATGACCTACAACCACAATATAACCTGTTTATGAGAACTCCAGTCTCTAACTCCATATACCATACGAATCACTATATCTGATTCCAACTCCACCGTCCAAACACATGCCACACCTCTAATACCCAATCTTTGAACGAGATATACTTCGAGACTTCCGTGCCACCAAGGAAACTCGAATATCAGCAGTTGATCCAACAAGAGAGTGTCGCAATACTAATGAAGTATCATCAACTCATTCGCATTGCCCTTTCTGAAATTTATACCCTCATCAAGCCACACAAATTAGTAATATCATTTTCCCAATCATCTGAAGCTATCCATGATACTTAAGAATTTGTGATCTTCCTTTCACAACTGACCCGCGACCTTAGACACGCAAATCTAAATTATGCACAACATACCGCATATACCATACCATCCTAAGGTAAAATGAGAACTTCATATCCATTTCGAGCCACAGGCAATTACGTACTCAATTAGCCAAGAACTTTCCATTGATCCCATCTAGAAGAAAATCATTGCACATCACATTCTCCTCACACTCGTAGAAAATATGCCTCTCTAACCGTGGTATAAACCGTCAAGAACTCTCTGAATTCCTTTGCACAAAATTAAACTGTCAGAACTAAATCCTTCTAACTCAACCGAGCTACGAAGGTCACCAAAACCCAAGAGAATTTCCGCGAAACACCTGTAGATACTTATTGCATCACACGCATCCAAAGAACTAATCATGTCATTACCATGCCTTGGCCTACTACAAAGTTATCCCATTTTTCCAAGTTCATTCTAATCTACCTTCATCTTGATACTTCTTCTTGTTATAATACCCCAATTCCTCAACCCAGACTCACCATACGGGACCCAAGCATAAAACCACATCGTCTAAGGCTCATACGCCACTGAATAATCTCCTAAATATTCCCCAAAGCACCGCATTTAAAATACCTACCATACAGAGACTTCCAGCGAATTCGGAACCATTACTTCCTAATACTGATAGATAGAATCCCATAATTGATATAGAAATGACACAAGTCTTGACACCGTCAAATGCAAAACTCAGTTTCTAGCCAAATTATACATTTGCAAATCTCCAATTATTACATGTAGCATCTTGAACCCACTAAAATCATCCTCAACAGTCATCCACTCTACTCAATCCTCAATCAAACTGATCAAATGAACTAAACAACTTTGCCTCATTAGCACTCTAACACCGCAGGATGTAGCCTCACCTACAATCAAGCAACTTCCTGCTCTATGCACCGCACATCCTTTACCAATAACCACTCAAGACATTCTGCGACTCTCAACACCTATGAACCATGATATAACCTTTGTCAAAAATTTTCCTTTTCTCGAGCCATCCTCAGTCTCAATCTCTATAAGCCATAACTGATTCACCAACATGCCTCAAACTGGAACCAATATAGTACCTAATTGTGCAATCAACTAATCAATAGTAGACTCCCCCACTTGGCTCAAAGCCATGGATCAAAACACACACAATCACCCATAATGCATATACACAGTTACATTCCAAGGTGAATCAATATTCAAGAATGTAAAGTTTTCCCTAAAGGTTCTGCAGGCTCCCGAGGATAAGTACAGACACCTCTGTACCGATCCGCGAGACTCTACTAAACATGCTCATGACTTGTGAGACCTGTGTAACCTAGATCTGATACCAACTTGTCACGACCCAAAACCCATATTCGGTCGTTATGGCATCTCTCGTGAAGACAAGGCCAGCCGACACACTCCCAGTTCATTTTAAGCAATTAAAATAATAAAATTTATGTCCCCAACATAATAATAATCCCCAAAAATAAGGTAAATAATATAGTTTGTGTAATACACACAGCCCGACATCATGGTTTCACTAGTCATGAGCATCTATTATAAAAACTACAAGTCTGAAAGAGTCTAAACCAACTATTACATAGCTAAAATAGGAGAAAATAATATTGAGAGAGAAGCACTAGGCTGCAAATGCCGAGCAGCTACCTAGTGAATCTCCGAAGTCTGATGAAAGCTCTCAACCCTCACAAGCATGATCTGAAGCGCTTGAATCTGCACACGGGGTGCAGGGAGTAAAGTGAGTCCAACTCAGTGAGTAATAATAATAAATGTAGACTGGGTAATAAGAAATCACGTAAAGGCACATCAACAGACTAAAAGGAAGCAGTAGAAACCAGTAAAAGCAATGAAATAGTGAAAATATGTAAAGTCACTTTAGTTCAGTTTAAACTTCTTTGGAATGACTTTTTAACAGTTAAGCAAGTAAATGACATGCCTAGGAAAGATAAATACATAAAGAACCTCCCCTCGGGCACAATGTCAACAAAATCTGCCCTTCGAGCAATATCATGGAACAACACCAGTTCCCCGGGCTATATCTCACATAACAATGGGTACCCACACTCACTGGGGTGTGCAGACTCCTCGCAGGGCCCCTTACAGTTCAAACACACAATATCAATCCATCTCGTAGGATAATCACATAGGCTATCGGCTTCATATCAACAAGCCACCAAATCTTAGGCCCTCGCCCTCATAATCATAATAAGGTGTTTCCTCGCAACATAGGCCCTCAGCCTTACTCAGTCAGAATCTCACAAGCCAATCGGGATATAGTAAAATATTATGTTCAGCCCAAAATATCATTTTTAAGTGTTAAAACAGAGTAAACATGGATGAGTTATGAAAATAGTAGAATACATCATGACTAAGTTCAAGTATAAAGTCAAAATTGAGAGAAAATATCAATAAAAATTCCCTGAGGGTTCAAATAGTTTGGATGAGGCTCAAGTATGGAATTCAGCCCAATACATGACGATAGCAAATAAATTTAAGTCAAATATGCAGTAAAACAATCATTTGGGATGGACTGAGTCACAATCCCCAATAGTACACGACCCCAAGCTCGTCATCTAGCGTGTGTGAACCCTCGATATAGTATAACTATGTGCAATCCGGGGTTTCATACTCTCAGGACAACATTTAGAATTTTTACTCACCTCGATCCGGTCCAAACTCTAGCCCACGATGCCTTAACCCTCTCAAATCGACCTCCGAATGCTCCAAATCTAATTAAAAATCAGTGCATAGCCTTTAAAATATGCTAAGGGTACAAAGCCCTATCGAAGATATCCAATTTACATAAAAATTTCTAAAATTGCTCAAACCCGGCCCCCGAGCCCACATCTCGGAGTCCGATAAAAATCACATCAATAGAACCCTCATCATGTCACGAGTCTACCCATATCAAATTCATCAAAATCCTATCTCAATTTCCCATTCACGTCCCCAAAAGAATTCTCAAATTTTTCTTCCATTTTCCCCCCAATTTCCACTCTAATTTCTCAAATTAAATGATGAAATTCAAGACTAAGTCATGGAATTAAACTAAATATTAGTGAACAATGCTTACCCCAATGGCTCCACTGAAAATCCCGTCAAATTTCACCTTCTCCCGAGCTCTCCATTGGCTTTTATGATAATGGGCTTAAACTCTCGATTTTAAAATATAAACTGTCTGCCCAGATATTCCTTCATCGCGAACATGGAATATCCTCCGCATTTGCGAAGCACACCACTTCACAAAATGGTATTCCTTCTACACGAACGCGAGAACCCTCAAGCGAACGTGATGCACAGTTGACTCAGCACTTACCGAACACAAACTCTACTATGCGAACGCGTAGAACAATTGCTTTGGTGACCCATCTATTCCTCTTCCTCTATGAGAACGAAACATGAGCCTCGCGAACGTAGTGACCAATGACCTCGCACCTTCGCGATCGCAGAACCATCTTTGCGAACTAGGAACGAATTGGGATGGCTCATACAAAAACACAGTAGTACAAACGAAGAGAATTTCAACTAGAAAGAGTGGAAATAAAACTATTACCAAACAACTGAAACGTAATCCACCTAAAGTACTTCAACTTTTAAGAAACAGCGTCCTCCAAGTCATAATCTTTTTCCCTCACTTGACTTATATCCTAATTGGGTTTTCTCAAGGAAGTTTTTAGTAAGGCGATAATGGGGACACATCAAGTCAAAGTGCTGACAGAAAAAGACACAGGATAGTCAGCTCATTTCCCAACCTCTTGACATATCTCCAGGTCGCCCAATGAAGGGACTAGATAGATCGGGACTAGAATTCCAGCCCGAAAAATATGTGAATTTCTCCAAGCATGAGAAAAACACTAATGTATATTCGCCATAACATTACCTCAGTGCCCACTCGTTCCACGGCCACAATTGAATAAATTACATCAGATCGTGTTCGAACAAAATCACATTTGACCTCGTTTGAATTGAAAAACATTCAACCTCATTCGAATTAAAAAACATTTGACCTCATTCAAATTAAAAAAAACATTCGACCTCGTTCAAGTTAAAAAAAAAACATTTGAACTCGTTCAAATCATATAACATTCGACATTGTATGAATTACAAAACATTCGGCCTCATTCGAATTGATTAACACTCGACCTCGGTCGAGTTAAAAAGCACTAAACCTCGTTCAAGTTAAAAAAAACATTCACTCCATTCGAATCAAATAACATTTGGCCTCATTCGAATTGAATAACATTCGATCTCGATTGAATTAAATAACATCGACCTTGCTCAAAGTCACATTCGACCTCGTTCAAGTTAACTGCAGTTTATATTCGACTTTGTTCGAACGAACATGCATACTTCCCTCAGCCATTGTTAAGTTTAAGTTACATATGACCTCGCTTATATTAACAAAATTACAATTTGAACTAAGCTTCGATTATATTTGACCTCGTTCGTGTTAACACTTATTGGCCCCAAGTCATAATTATCGATGTTTGGCATTTGACCTCGTTCAACATACAAACTAAGCTTCTACGACTAAAAGCAGCCAGACGGCAGAAGCAAATAAAGAATCATACATTTCCGAATAGAAGAAAATAACATTTCATACTTCAATATTCATTACAAGGGCTAATACGGGCGCCAGGAAAAGTATCCACAAAATCTACAAGCAAAAAAAGAATAATTACTCGCCACCAAACCCAAAACCATCACCCCCACCATCGCCATCGGGATACTCATCCTCATACCAAGAATCCTACTAAATCATGTCCACATCTTCATATCTATCACCGGCCATGGGGTAAGCAGGGTCATAGTAATAAACAATCTGATATGCACGTGCCTTAGTGCGAGCATCCTCGAAGTCAGCTTCAAGAACTTTCCCCACCATCATCAAACTTTTAAATATATCTAGCTAAGACTCGGCATGGATCCACATCTCATATAAATCCCCCAGGACATCAGGAAAAGTGGAAGCGTGAGAAGAGGATGGTTAAGCCAACAAATGTGATTTATTGGCCTCGATAACATTGACTTGGCCGCCAAGGCTAGAACCTCTTTTTCTAGCTACCCTATTCGCTCATCAAGTCGAGCTTCTCTGATTTTAGCTGTCTCTAAATAATTTGCCCGCCCGGATTGAAGAAAGCGGATCACAGCCTCCAATGCCTCTACATTTGTTGAAGCCGCCATCCTAGCCAACTCAACCTTTTCCAAGTCAGTTGTCATCTCGGAAACCTCCGCTATTTTCTTGGTGACTTGGCCACCCCAAGCCTCAGCCTTGATCAAACATTGTTTGAGCTCGGGTTGCAGAGAGATCATTTGAGCCTAAAGGTCCGTGCATTGGGCTTCCACTCCCCTTCTCACCTTGAGCTCCTCTTCTTTGTCCATAAACTCCCTTCGAGGATGTTGCATTTGCTGATGAATCTCATTAGCTTATCGTCTTTATGCTTCAGCTCGTCCCTTATTGCTTAGAAGTTAGCACTCTGGCCAAACCGCTTACATATCTCGCAATACTCAGTATTCGTCATACTTACTCTCAATCTCCTTGAAAATGGTTTTACATATCTCCTCTCAGCGAGCACTCCCAATCTCCAAGATAACAGTCCGAAAGGGAAAAATAAAAAAAGGAAGACAATCAATCTATCAAAAATATTGTGTAGGGCATAAAAACTAGAAAGGTCAAAAAACTTACCCTTAGGGCGAGACCGACTATGCCCATCCAGAAAGCAGAATCGTTCAACATCTCGAGGGTCCTTCCTTCTATATAGGGGCAAAGGGGACCTAAGAAAGGAACCACATTTCCATGTTCACCAATAGGTCTCGGTCCTTAGGGACCACGATGGTATGAGTAGAGCCTTCTAGCTTTACCTCAACCCGAGTGAATCCCCACTCAGCATCTGCACCTCGTCGGGGTCAATGTCGGAGCCGATTTCATAGTTGTCCTCTGAAATGCCTTTAACTCACCTCTCATTCGACGAGGAAATGTCAAGCGGTCCCGAGGATGATAGCTCATTTCTATGCGGACTCCACAGCCTCCACAGAGGACCTACCAACTTCAACCTTGGGTAAGGGTGCACCTTCCACGACCCCCGTTGATAGCGGAACTTCAAATGACGGATCTACGTCACTTTCAGGAATAGCAACAGTCATCTCATAGTCGCACTTTGTAGAGTCCACTACTCGAATTGTCCCATTGCCAACATCACCAACGTCCTTTTACGTGGATTCAAGTCCTCCTCGCTCGATAACGATTCATCTACCAAGTGCAGCATAGGAAAAGCCGAAGTCCTGGATGTTGAGGCAGCTGATGTTCAAGTTGGTCTAGTCAAAGTCAGAAGCTGAGCAGAGGCATATGATCAGGCAGGACCGATCAAGATTGCAGTGATGGTGGATCCCATTGCAACGATCGCTCGGTTGAAAGCAGGAGTAGGATCTTTCGACCTCTTCGAACCTCCCCGAGCTAACAACAAATGAAAGAAAGAAGGTCAAGATCAATCCCCGCAATGATAAAAAGTGATTAACCAGAAAGACACAATAACAAAGACTTAAATAAGTAAACTTAATGGGAAGTTTGGGTCAGAACTTATGGTGGAAGGAAGACCATTAGAGAATCCCCATCATATGAGGAAGGACCTGACTGACCCAATCGTCAATATCTTCAACCAAAGGAGGGGGTCAACCTTAGTTGCGCAAACAAAATATAATCAATACACCCAAAGTGAACTAAAACGAAGTACAATGAAGGAAAAAGGAAGAAAGATGCTTACAGTTGTAGTTCTAAAGTACGGGAAACCTACTTGCGCTAACCACTACGTCCTTAGTTTTGCATAGAAGTATTCGGCCAGATCTGGCGGTTGACTTTGTTGTCCATTTTCACAACTAGGCATTTGCTGCCTCAGTAGCGAAGATGTAACATCATCCCCCTATGAAAATTGGGAGTGAAGAGATGCATCAAGTAATAGAGGGTCACCTCGACCTTAGATAATTTTGCAAACTTCGAGATCATACAAATGAGCTTGTAGATATATAGGAAAAGTGAACCAGGCACACTCTGTAATTGCGGCAGAACTCTTCGTCCTATGGGAGGATAGGGAAAGTATAACCTACATAGAAGGGGTATGCATAGAAGGCCCAGTATCCATGGCGGTGTATTTTCACCATATCGTGCCTTGCATGGATTAGGTCTATGTGGGTGAGAATTTGGAATTTAGCCCTAAACTCACTAAGGGTCGCCTATTTCATTTATGACTCCAAAATTTTGGGGTCATCCTCGGGTAATTTTGAGAAGTCATACCTAGCCTTCTCTTTAAGGGAGATTATTTCCTCCACCGTAGAAAGGATGTCATCCTTAGAAATAATGGTCATCGCATCGTCATGGGGAGGAAGACGCACAGCCAAGTGGACAAGGTCAAATACTCCACTAGAACTAGAATATACGTCCATCTTTGCTTATATATGAAGAAGATGCAAGCAGGAAGGAGTCTTGAGTAGCAGAATTCACCACAATAGGTGAAAACAAGGATGTGAAGGTGAAAGTAACGAAAGCAAAAAACACTAAATGAAGAAGGAAGAAAGAGACAGAGATTCAATATTTGAGAATAAAGAATCAGGAAAAGGGTCTCCTATCCCTATTTATAAGAACATGGGCACCATAATCGAGAAAACAAACCGCCAATATCACACCTCCTTTTCCGAGGAGATAGGAAAGAAAGGAGTTTTTCCAATTTAAGTGATATTATTTGAAAAGTGATTAATGCATTTGTATTTAAGAGTCGCCACTTAGAATAAATATTTACGGTGTTCCAAGTCACCATTTATTTAAAAATTCCAATTCAAGGAAATTGACTCTGATTAAGTCTGCGAAACACAGAAGATCGGATACGGAATTCTATTAACTCGGGAGAAGGTGTGAGACACTCCCGAGTTCCGTGGTTCTAGTAAGGTCGCTTACTAATTATACCTAGCTTAACTAATTCTGTATATTTTATTCTAGAGAAATTTATGCATTTTTGTCTTAAGTTGCTTTTTGTTGCTTGATTATTTGTAATTATAGAATTATCTCAAAACGAATCATGCGTACGTGTATTCGCTTTGTTTGGTATGTCATGAATCATGTCACGAATATGTGTACACAATTAATAACACTTTTGTTATTATTAAGATTGTGTACGCCCAAAGTTGTATGAACGCATACGTTGGTATTAATTTTGGAACTCATTATCATGCCACGCGGACGTACACATAATCGCGATAATTCAATTAATTAAGAGCGCCCCTAAACCATTTTAGCGCATTCATGATTTGTTTCTTTCCTAAGTTTAAGATTATTGTGAAGGTCATGGTTTACGGGTATTATTATGGATAGGAATGGTATGATCCGGTAATTGAAATTATTAGCCAGTTCAATTATCTTATTATTCAAAAATAATTCGAATGATATATCAATTTATAAGAAACAGACTAACTTATTCATCTTCAGCCTGATGATTCTGATTTTGGCCAATTAATTCAAATTAACAATCAAAAGTTCACTGCCTACTAAACTTGTTTCGACGTTAACTAAACCAAATAACTGGTTGTTCAATTTTAACAAACCTTTCTTAACATGTAGCCTCAGGAAAATGGAGACTAACTCGTAAAAAAACTAACTTAATAACTATTAAAAAAACAGTATGGAGACTAACTCCACAAATTTACAATACAAAAGCATGTGTCCATAAGCATAGTAGTAGATGTAGATCAAACAAAAATGGAAGGATAAACCTCCAACCAATTCACTTAATTAACTTTTACATATGTTTATCAAACAGCAATTCATGCTCTTTTCACGTCCTTTTATATCCATACCACACAATAGCTTTATTTGTTCAACTAAGTAATGTATAAAAAGCTAGATAAAATTGTCTTATAACTTTTTTTTCGTTTTCATTTCTTTCATTATCAAAATCTATCTAAAACAGCATCAATACCACAAAACTAAAGGAAAATTGCACAACTAGTGATACAGATTTATCAGAAATAGCACCAAAATATCTATATTACAAAAAGACAATCAACAGTGAAGGGACGACACAACTAGTAGCTTTCAAACAAACACATAAACACATTCAAAGATGTCAATGATAATTTGTCATAAGCAAAAGGAGAAATTGAACCCTTAGAGTAATGCTTTCTTCTTTATATAACAAAGCTTTCGACAGAACGCGCCGAACAACCACGATCACGAGCTAGAAATTTGATGATACAACCCAGCAGCTGACTCAGGACCGGAACTTCGAACGGAAATCCACACTGATTACAGATGTTATTAAGGTGTTATATTTAGTGATATGGGTCTGAGTTGAAGCTCGAATATTTATTAAATTTTTATGACTGAAAATTTTCTGGTTTTGTTACAATAGAGATGGAAACTAAAACTGAAGAAGAAAGCAATTTTCGTCCTTCTTCTCTCTCCCATTTTTCTTCCTTCTGCCCAGATCCCCCTGTAAGATATATGGACTCATATCTACATACATATGAACAATATATGGATAAATTATATGTTATGTGCTATCTTTTGGTTTGGCCTAATTTTGTGGTCTTATAGACATTATGTTAAGGGGGCCAATGTATTGTCATATAAAGTGTAGGACTAATGTGCAGATACCCAAAAGGGTAACCTTAGTTAATGATGGGCTAACTAAGGTTACATATATGTAACCATGGTTACATGCTTGTGACTCTTGAGTTATGTAACTCTTGTGACTCTTGGGTTATGTAACTCTTTTGTTATAAAGTGGGGTTATGGTTCCCACATTATTGCAAGACATAATCTCTTCTTCCTCCCATTGAATCAAGAGAAACTCCATTGTTGTCTTGCAAATTCTTGTGGAAAACCATACACCAACTTTGGTTATTGTCATATTATTATTGTTATGAAACCATTCACATATTCAAGTCTTGTAAGGAATTCTTGTGGAGACATAAATTTCAAGACAATCTTGAAGGAAGGATCAAGGAGCAATCTTCATAAGGACCTTTGGACAATCATCAAAGGAGGTTCAACGATTTTCACTCATGGATTCAGGTTAGCTTCCGCTCATGTAGTTGTAATTCCGGATTGTTCAATATGAAGGATATTGTATTTTAGTAGAAATCATATTTCTAACAATTGGTATCAGAGCCACCTTCATATTTGGATAATTTGGATGTTCATAAGATTCATGTTATGTTAGGTTCATGTTCAAGTAAAATTAGAATTTTATTTATGAAATTCAAGTACCATGAAATAGCATGTTTTTTTATGAATGTTATGTTTTGATGAAATTTGATGTTTTAATATCATGTTATCTTTACCTGATTTAAAACATTGAATTTTGCATGATTTGGTTGATGTAAACAACATGTTTTCTTGTTTAAGATTCTTGTTGAAAATCATATTGAGTTGTTGGACACTGCCTAAAGATAATCGATTATTCATTTTAGATAATCGATTATCTCTCAATTTTTAGAATTTTTGGCAATTCTAGAATACCAGAATAATCGATTATCTGTTTTGAGATAATCGATTATTCTGGTACAGTAAGTTTGAAACGTTTTCTAATGCCAGAATAATCGATTATCTGTTTTGAGATAATCGATTATCCTGGTCCAGTAAGTTTGAAATTTTAATACCAGAATAATCGATTATCTGTTTAAGATAATCGATTATCCTGGACCAGTAAGGTTGAAACGTTTCAAGTTTTTTAGGTTTCGGATTTTAATTGAATATTAATAATATGTCAATTAATATTAAGTTTTTTTTTTATTAATGTATTGTACATTAATATTTAAGTTTTGAATATTAATTGTTTAAGTCCATCAATTTTCATATTCTGGAATTGTCCTCTCAAGTCTATAACAATTAATATTCAGATGTTGCATGTCAAAAACATGTAACATATCAAGTTAAGATTCATAATATAGCTTAAGGAACTAAAGTTTTTAGCATCTAATATTTTAAATTAGTCAATTGAAGCATTATGTTGTCAAAGTAACCTTTATTGTGTAGATTGATTAATCTTGAAATATAAGATGACTGTGGGTGTTAGTCTTCCATGCGTTTAACACCGGCCCAAAGGAAGGTTGTTATTTGGCAGGAATTCGAACATGCTTGTGGTGATAAATATGAGACAATTATTTGGTTTTCCATGTGAATATTAAGTCGGCCCAAAGGAAGGCTTGATATTTGACAGGAGTTTATTGTCTATATTTGATAACTACACCAAGAGTACCACTTACAAGTTATTTTTCTGTCCAAAGACTAAAATCAATGTTGTGC
Organism: Nicotiana benthamiana; assembly: GCA_034376525.1. Taxonomy (NCBI): domain Eukaryota; kingdom Viridiplantae; phylum Streptophyta; class Magnoliopsida; order Solanales; family Solanaceae; genus Nicotiana; species Nicotiana benthamiana. Next base: position 130,013,187 of record CM067329.1, on the reverse strand, counting down.
TAGGTATCTTGTAATGGGTTATGCCTATTTTTAATCTATAAAGCAAATTTAAAGTTCAAGTAATTGTAAGCATGTGTTAAGTAATCCTTTTGTTCTATTTTCAGTTAATTCTTCTGCTGCTTCTATATCTGCCAACATCAATAACATCCTTGTGCTTAACGGCACAAACTTTAAGGAATGGAAAGAGAACATCATGATAGTTCTCGGTTGCATGGATCTTGACCTTGCACTTCGGAATGAGCAACCTGCTTCTCTTGAGGATACATCCTCTCCTGATGAAAGGAGAGAGATGGAGAAGTGGGAACGCTCGAATCGCATGAGTCTAATGATCATGAAGCGTGCAATTCCAGAATCATTCAGGGGCACTATGAATGATGAAGCTAATGCCAAAGTTTTCCTTGAAAACCTTGAAAAGCGTTTTATGCAAAACGAAAAGGCGGAAACAAGTACACTATTGAGTAAACTTGTTTCCATGAGGCATAAGGGCAAGGGAAACATTAGGGAGTACATTTTGGAAATGTCTCATCTTGCTTCGAAACTTAAGTCACTCAAGCTAGTATTACCTGAGGAATTGCTTGTGTACTTTGTTTTGATTTCTCTTCCTGCACACTTTAATCAGTTTAAGGTCAGTTATAACTGCCTGAAGGAGAAATGGACTCTAAATGAGCTCATTTCACATTGTGTGCAAGAAGAGGAAAGGATAAAGCAGGATAAGACTGAAAGTGCTCATTTGGCATCCTCTTCTAAGGAAACTAAGAAGAGGAAAGGTAAGGAAGTTGTTGTTGCAAGGCCCAAGATTAAGCAACATAAGGAACCTAAGGTTGAAATTACTGAATTAGGTTGCTTTTTCTGTAAGGGGACTAATCATGTGAAGAAATATTGTACCAAGTACCATGCCTGGCGTGCGAAAAAAGGTACATTTCTTTCTCTTGTTTGTTCTGAAGTTAATTTAATTTCGGTACCTAAGGATACTTGGTGGGTAGATTCTGCTGCTACTACTCACATAAGTATATCTATGCAAGGTTGCCTGAACTGCCGAAAACCAAATGATGGTGAAAGATACATCTATGTGGGTGACGGCAAGAAGGTGCCAGTTGAGGCTATTGGCAAATTTAGGCTGTTGTTTAAGACCGGCTTTCATTTAGATTTGGATGAGACTTTTATATTACCGTCTTTTAGACGGAATTTAATTTCTGTTCCCAAATTGGACATATCCGGTTATACATGTTCTTTTGGTGATAATAAAGTTAGTCTCTTTCAGAAGTCAAATCTTATTGGTACTGGTCTTTTATCAACATTTGATAGCCTATATTTGGTTGATACAATAACCTCAAATAATGAAACCTTGCTTACAAGTTTAAGTGGTACCAAAAGAAAATTAACTAATGAGAATTCTATATCACTCTGGCATAAACGTTTGGGTCATATATCCATTCAAAGAATTCAGAAACTCGTGTCAGATGGAATTCTTGATTCTCTTGATTCCTCAAATTCGGATATTTGTGTTGAGTGTATCAAGGGAAAACAAACAAACAAGACGAGATTAGGTGCTAAAAGAGCTTCGGACGTCTTAGAATTGATACATACGGATATTTGTGGGCCATTTCCTACTCCTTGTAGGAATGGTCAACAATACTTTATCACATTCATAGACGATTACTCTCGTTATGGGTACCGATATCTTATTCATGAAAAGTCCCAATCCATAGACGTGTTCAAATCATTTAAGGCTGAAGTTGAAAATCAACTAAGCAAAAGAATTAAATCCGTTAGATCTGACCGTGGTGGTGAATATACTATGGTCGATATGATGGTTCAGGTGAACAACGTCCAGGGCCATTTGCTAAATTCCTAGATGAGTGTGGGATCGTCCCTCAGTATACTATGCCAGGCAGTCCTACGATGAATGGTGTAGCTGAGAGACGAAATCGGACCCTTAAGGATATGGTAAGAAGTATGCTTTGTCGTACTACTTTGCCAGACTCACTCTAGGGTGAAGCATTAAAAACCGCAGCTTATATTCTTAATAGAGTTCCAACTAAAGCTACAATCAAAACCCCATATGAACTTTGGACTGGGCATAAACCCAGTATTAGGCATTTTCACATTTGGGGTTGTCCAGCTGAGGCAAGGCCTTATAGGCCGAATGAAAGGAAACTGGATGCTAAGACGATTAGTAGCTATTTTGTTGGATACTCTGAAAGATCCAGGGGTTTTAAGTTTTATGATCCCACTTCTAGAACTATTTTTGAGACGGGTAATGCTAGGTTCTTTGAGGATATTGAGTTTGGGGGGTGGAGAGATAAAGTTGTTAGAGATTTTGTCTTTGAGGAAGAACATGTGTCTTTCCCTCAAGTTGTTGATCTTGGTCAGGGAGTTCTCATTCCTGACACGGCTCATACAACTCCAGTTCAAGACAATCTCAAAAATCTCCCCAATCAGGATCCTGTAATTACTAATGAAAATCAAACTCAACAACCTCAAGAAACTGAAGTGCCATTAAGGAGATCCACTAGAGAGAGGAGAAATGCAATTCCGGATGATTATGTTGTATTTCTCCAAGAACAAGAAAGTGATATTGGACTTGAGGAAGATGATCCAATCAACTTCCGTCAAGTCATTAAGGATTCTAACTCTCAAAAGTGGATTGATGCCATGAATGACGAGATGAAGTCTATGAGCGATAATGACGTTTTTGAGCTTGTTACATTGCCCGAAGGTATTAAACCTATTGGTTGTAAATGGATTTTTAAAACCAAAAGGGATTCAGAGGGCAATGTTATTAAGTACAAAGCTCGTCTTGTTGCAAAAGGCTACACTCAGAAGGAAGGCATTGATTATAAAGAGACTTTCTCTCCAGTTTCATCGAAAGACTCTTTCAGGACTATAATGGCATTAGTAGCACATTTTGATCTTGAGCTTCATCAGATGGATGTTAAGACAGCGTTTCTCAATGGTGACATTGAGGAAACAATTTATATGGTGCAACCTGAAAACTTTGTTTCGGATGAATTAGAGAAAAAGGTTTGCAAATTAAAGAAATCCATCTATGGGCTCAAGCAAGCTTCTTGTCAATGGTATAATAAGTTTCATGCAGTCATTACATCTTTTGGTTTTGAACCGAATTTGCTGATGACTGTATATACCATAAGTTCAGTGGGAGTAAGTACATTTTTCTGGTTTTTATATGTCGATGACATACTGCTTGCCTGTAATGATATAGCATTATTGCATGAAACTAAGAAATTTCTTTCAAAGAAATTTGAAATGAAAGATCTTGGTGAAGCTTCTTCTGTATTAGGAATTCAGATACAACGAGATCGCTCCAAAGGTGTTCTCGGTCTGTCACAAAAGGGCTATATCGATAAGGTTCTTAAAAGATTTGGCATGCAAGATTGTAAAACAGGCAACACCCCTGTTGCTAAGGGAGACAAGTTTAGTCTCAAACAGTACCCAAATAATAATTATGAAATTTCGAAAATGCAGAAGACGCCTTATGCTTCGGTTGTAGGTAGTCTGATGTATGCTCAGGTATGTACACGACCTGATATAGCATACATTGTTGGGATGTTAGGCAGGTATCTGAGAAATCCGGGAATGGACCATTGGAAGGCAGCCAAATGGGTCATGAGGTACTTACAGAGAACAAAGGATTACATGCTTACATACCGGAAATCGGACCAGCTTGAGATCATTGGGTATACCGATTCCGATTTTGCTGGATGTCAGGATAGTTTGAAGTCCACATCAGGCTATATTTACATGCTTGCGGGCAGTGCTATCTCTTGGAGAAGCATCAAGCAAACTCTTACAGCCACTTCCACCATGGAAGCGGAATTTATGGCATGTTATGAAGCATCCAATGAGGCATTATGGCTGCGGAATTTTGTTGGTGGACTGCGAATTGTTGATAGCATCAAAAGGCCACTTAGGCTATTATGCGATAACAGATCGGCAGTCCTTTATGCTAATAACAACAGTAGTTTGACGAAAGCAAAACATATGGACGTCAAATTTCGGGTTGTTAAAGAAGAGTACAAAATGGACAATTGTGCATTGAGTACATTAGTACAAACTCCATGCTTGCGGATCCGCTCACTAAGGGATTGACACCAAAAGTATTTCATGAGCATATTGCTTGTATGGGTGTCAAATCAGATAAGGATTATGTATTTTAGTGCGAGTTTGTATTGTACATTTATGTATTATCCATTATATTCAGAAATTCAGTAATTCAGTTATATCTGCGCAGATATTCAGTTTTAAAGTTTTTTGTACTCTTACAGTTTATGATTGATCTCAATAAAGAGAACCCGTTGGAAATAGACATTCTATTGACCACACTTTATGTTATTTCCATGCTACATACCTACACTTGATCCATGTCGTTGGTTATATTGATATACCTGATCTATGTTGGTTCTAGTTACGAATGAGTAACGAAGAGCACTTAGTTCCTATGTTAGTATGATTGATGGACCGGATTGTTCATGACAATTTTATTGTGATAGCAATTTTGAGCTCCTAAGGTTATTTTGTAACATATAATGCTAAGGTTTGTACATATGTATGTGTATCTCGTCCAAGTGGGAGATTGTAAGATATATGGACTTATATCTACATACATATGAACAATATATGGATAAATTATATGTTATGTGCTATCTTTTGGTTTGGCCTAATTTTGTGGTCTTATGGACATTATGTTAAGGGGGCCAATGTATTGTCATATAAAGTGTAGGACTAATGTGTAGATACCCAAAAGGGTAACCTTAGTTAATGATGGGCTAACTAAGGTTACATATATGTAACCATGGTTACATGCTTGTGACTCTTGAGTTATGTAACTCTTGTGACTCTTGGGTTATGTAACTCTTTTGTTATAAAGTGGGGGTTATGGTTCCCACATTATTGCAAGACATAATCTCTTCTTCCTCCCATTGAATCAAGAGAAACTCCATTGTTGTCTTGCAAATTCTTGTGGAAAATCATACACCAACTTTGGTTATTGTCATATTATTATTGTTATGAAACCATTCACATATTCAAGTCTTGTAAGGAATTCTTGTGGAGACACAAACTTCAAGACAATCTTGCAGGAAGGATCAAGGAGCAATCTTCATAAGAATCTTTGGACAATCATCAAATGAGGTTCAATGATTTCCACTCATGGATTCAGGTTAGCTTCCTCTCATGTAGTTGTAATTCCGGATTGTTCAATATGAAGGATATTGTATTTTAGGAGGAATCATATTTCTAACACCCCCCACCTAAATAATAAAAATAAAATATTTTATATGGTGTAGTGTGTGAGTCGTGGAGGAAAAGTGTAACTAGTGCATGGTGTGTGCATTATGTCGTGTGTGTTTGGGTGCAATATAAGTGAGACGGGAGGGGTTGAGGGGAAAGGACGTGATGTAACTAAGATTAAGAGAGAAAATATTGTATTACTCGTTTTGTTACTTTTTCTTGTATTTTCGTTAGTTTCTTCTTCTTTTTTTAAAAAAAGAAATCACTTTTGCTAATTATTTATTTATTTATTTTTAATGAAGAATAGAGAAAGAAAAATGCATAGCTAAAAATATTAGTCAGCTACTTTTAGACTTAAATATCATGTACATAAGAAAATTAAATATATACACTGTAGTTTAAATTATACTATGGAAAAAAATAATATAGTTTACATTTAAAATTAGAAGAAACCATATATATATATATATATATATATATATATATATATATATATATATATATATATATATATATATATATATATTGCCACGACCCAATTTCCAAACCCGGTCGTGATGGCGCCTTTCGTGAAAACAAGGCCAGCCAACAGAACAACAATGCCTTATTTAACAATTAATAACTATAAATGAATGAATAATATGACTTAATGGCATTAATAACTGATGTTTAAAACCCAACACAACCCAACCGGGGCGTCACAAGTCATGAACATCTAAGATGTAGTACTATAGGACCAATAATTTATATATACAAGATAAAAATCGGAATTCAAAGATGAAGTGCAGCACCGCAAACACTGGCGGTCACCTTGCTCAACTACCATAGTAAGGCCTTCAGTCCGCGAATAACCCGCTACCGAGTGAACAATACCTGCAACTGCACGCGAGGTGGAGAGAGTAAAATGAGTACTTCCAACTCAGTGGTAATAAGAGTAAATAATAACTGAGCAGTAAGAAATCAAGTAAAAATACTCCATCATGCTATATAGGACAATACAACCTTGTGGGAGAAACAGTAAAACCAGGAAAACTCTTTAGAATTATCTAGTTCAGTTAAAAACCTCTTTGAAAATATCCCTTTTTTCTTTTTAACAGTTAAACATATGAATGCAATATTAGGTAGTGAAAGTCCTTACACAAATCATTCCCTCGGGCACAGCACTCTATTAATAAATAACACCAGGGTATCTGGTACACAATGCAAGATATAGATAGCATGGTTGCCAATAATATGAGAGTGTTCAATGGCATGCCAGTAGTACAAATAGGAACCTATGCGTGAATGCAATGCAATGCACATGACCGCTGCGGCGAGCAGCCCGATCCATTTGGGTACCCGCGCTCACTGTGGGGGTTCAGACTCCAGAGGGGCTCCGACAACCTAAGCGCAATATCAATATCACACCACCGCGGCGTGCAGCCCGATCCATGCACAGTCCATAAATGCACATAAGCCACTTGGGAAATATCAACATAATAGTTCTCAGCTCAAAACGTCAGTAGAATATCATTTAAGTTTTCAAATCTTGGAAAAACTGCTGGGTTTGCAAAACAGTATTTATAACTTTGGACCGAAATCAATTAATGTGCAGAGTAATGCAAAAATAATGGTATCAATCCCTGAAGCGTTAAAGTAATCGGCATGAGGCCCAACACATGGCAATCAGCCCAAATTATGATAATATCAAGTAGTTTCAGTCAAATACGTGGCAATTTCATCAATCGGGATGGACCGAATCTCAATCCCCAATGGTGCTCTACCCTATGCCCATGTCCAGCGTGCACGTCACCTCGATACAACACTATGCTGTGCAAATTCGGGGTTTCAACCCCTCAGGATATCATTCACAAGTATTACTCACCTCGAACCGGCAAAATCTCTAGCCTGCGACGCCTTTGCCCCTCAAACCGGCCTCCACGCACATCGAATCTAACCAAAAATAAAGCGAATGCATCACACTATGTCAGGGGAATAATACCCAATCGAAAAATAATTAAAATATAGCAAAAATCTTGAAACTAGCTAAACCCGAGCTCTGGGCCCACTTCTCAAAAAATTACAAAATTACACTACCGGATTCTGCGTCTCGCCACGAGTCCATACATACCAAGAACTCCCAAATCCGAGCTCAAATGACCTATCAAATCCCAATTTGAAATATCAAAACTCAAGCCCTAGCTTTAACCCTTTTTAATGAATTTCAGCCAATTTCCAAGTTAATTTTGCCATAAACTTGAATAATTAGGCCAAGGAACTTACCTCCATTCGATTCTCAGTTAAATCCCTCTTAAAATTTTGTCAAAAGCTCCCAAGGACGTTCAACAATGGTGAAAATTAGGCCCAAGTCACGGATAAAATGTCCTTATAACATTCTGCCTGGGTATAAATTAACCCTATGCGATCGCATCACCACAATTGCGATCGCATAGCACAAAAATCAAACCTCCCAAAAATCCTCTTATGCGATCGCATGGCTACCCCTGCGATCACATAGCACAGCCTCTCACACCTACGCGATCGCACTCCAAGCCCCGCGTTCGCATAGAACAAAATCAGTAGAGCAGAGGTCGTTCTTACAGGCCTCATCAGTCGGCTCGCCCCGAGTATTGAGGGGCATCTGCTGGCCGTGGTCATCAGGGATGTCAGCATGTTCATTCTTCTTTGGGTGTCCTTCCAGCACAGAGTTCATCACATGCTCTTTCAGCTCAGGGTTCTTCGGTGTCGAGTGCATCAGCTAGCCACTCTGGTGCGAGGGGTTCCCATCTGTCCTCTTATCCAGCGCCGGGTAGTTGTTACGAGTGTGGAGATTTTGGTCACATAAAAAGGCATTGTCCTCGGCTTCATGGCAGTCAGTCTCAGCAGAGGGGCCAGTCCTCATCTTCTGCACCAAGTACTTCAGCACCCACCCAATCAGCTAGGGGTGAGGGTCAGGTAGCCAGAGGTCGCCCCAAAGGGGGAGGTCGATCGGACAATGGTCAGGCTCGGTTTTATGCTAACCCAGACAGGCAGATGCTCTTGCATCAGATGTTGTTATCACAGGTATTATCATCTGCCACATAGATGCCTCTGTCTTATTTGATCCCGTATCTTTATATTTTGCTCAATATTTGAGTATGTGGTAGAAGTCTCTTGCTTTACCTGTGCATGTGTCTACCCCGGTGGGCGATACTATTGTTGTGGACCATGTGTATCGGTCGTGTATTGTGACTATTGGGGGTCTGCAGACCCGAGTTGATCTATTGCTGTTGAGCATGGAAGATTTTGATATTATTCTGGGCATGGACTAGCTATCTCCATGTCATGCTATTCTGGATTGTCATGCTAAGACAGTTACTTTGGCTATTTCGGGTGTTTCGAGGATCGAGTGGCGCGGTGTGACTGATTATGTTCCTAGCAGAGTAATTTCCTTCTTGACAGCCCAGCGAATGGTTGGGAAAGGTTGTTTATCATATTTGGCCTTCGTGCGTGATGTGGGAGCCCTGACTCCCAGTATTGATTCTGTTCCAGTTGTGAGGGACTTTTCTGATGTATTTCCTGCAAACTTGCCAGGCATGCCGCCGAGCAGGGATATTGATTTTGGTATTGACCTGTTGTTGGGCACTAAGCCCATTTCTATTCCGCCATACAGCATGGCACCAGCGGAGCTAAAAGAATTGAAAGAGTAACTTCAGGAACTCATAGAAAAGGGGTTTATTCGGCCTAGTGTGTCCCCGTGGGGTGCACCTGTATTATTTGTGAAAAAGAAAGATGGCACAATGAGAATGTGCATTGATTACAAGCAGTTAAACAAAGTAACAGTGAAAAACAAGTATCCTTTGCCTTGCGTTGATGACTTATTTGATCAGCTTCAGGAGAGAGGGTCTTTTCTAAGATCGACCTTCGATCGGGTTATCACCAGTTGAAGATGAAGGATTTAGATATTCCTAAGAATGCCTTCATGACTAGATATGGCCACTATGAGAATCTAGTCATGTCCTTTGGGCTAACCACTGCCCCAGCAGCGTTCATGCATCTAATGAACAGTGTGTTTCGGCCGTATTTGGATTCTTTTGTTATTATATTCATTGACGATATTCTGCTATACTCGCGTAGCGAGGAGGAGCACGCCCAGCATTTGCGTGTAGTGTTGCAGAGATTGAGAGAGGAGAAACTTTATGCTAAATTCTCCAAGTGTGAGTTTTGGCTAAGTTATGTGGCATTCTTGGGACACATAGTGTCCAGCGATGGTATTCAGGTTGATCCAAGGAAGATAGAAGCAGTGCAGAGTTGGTCCAGACCGTCCTCAGCCATAGAGATCCGGAGTTTTCTTGGGCTGGCAGGCTATTATCGTCGGTTTGTTCAGGGTTTTTCATCCATCGCATCGCCTTTTACCAAGTTGTCTAAGAAAGGTGCTCCATTTGTATGGTCAGACGAATGCGAGAAGAGCTTTCAGAAGCTCAAGACACTTTTGACCACAGCTCCAGTGTTGGTGTTACCCTCAACTACGGGTTCATAAACAGTATATTATGATGCTTCGAGAGTTGGGATTGATTGTGTACTAATGCAGAAGGGTAGAGTTATTGCTTATGCTTCTCGTCAGTTGAAGCCCCATGAGAAGAACTATCTTATTCATGATTTAGAGTTGGCTGCTATAGTTCATGCCTTAAGGATTTGGAGGCACTATTTGTAAGGCGTATCTTGTGAGGTATTCACTGATCATCGCAGTTTTCAGCACTTATTTAAATAAAAAGATCTTAATTTGAGGCCGAGTTGCTTAAAGACTATGATATTACTATCATGTATCATCTGAGTAAGGCCATGTAGTGGCCGATACTTTGAGTCGAAAGGAAGTCAGTATGGGGAGTTTGGCTTACATTCCAGTTGGGGAGAGACCTCTTGCAGTTGATTTTTAGGCTTTGGCCAATCAGATTTGTGAGGCTAGATATTTCAGAGCCTAGCCGAGTGTTGGCGAGTGTGATTTCTCGATCTTCCTTATATGATCGTATCATGAAGCACCAGTATGATGATCTGCATTTGCTTGTCCTTAAGGACAGAGTTCGGCATGATGATGCCAAAGATGTGACTATAGGTGATGATGGTGTATTGAGGATGCAGGGTCGTATTTGTGTGCCCAATGTTGAGTGGCTTAGAGATTTAATTCTTGAGGAGGCCCACAGTTCGTAGTATTCCATCCATCTGGGTGCCGCGAAGATACACCACGACTTGAGGCAGCACTACTGGAAGAGGAGAATGAAGAAAGACATTGTGGGGTATGTGGCTCGGTGTCTCAACTGTCAGCAGGTTAAATATGAGCATCAGAGACCGGGCGGTTTGCTTCCGCAGATGGTTATTCCTGAATGGAAATGGGAGAGAGTTACTATGGACTTCGTGACTGGTCTTCCTCGGACTTTGAAGAAGTTCGATTCGATTTGGGTCATTGTGGATCGGCTGACCAAGTCAGCGCATTTCATTCCAGTGTGTACTACATATTCCTCGGAGCGGCTGGAAAAGATCTTTATTCAGGAGATTGTACGGTTGCATGGTGTTCCCGTTCCCATCGTTTCAGATAAAGGTACTCAATTCACTTCTCAATTTTGGAGGACTTTTCATCACGAGTTGGGTACTCAAGTGGAGCTGAGTTCAGCATTTCATCCTCAGATGGACGGACAGTCCGAGCGTACTATTCAGATATTGGAGGATATGTTGTATGCTTGTGTGATTGATTTTGGGGGTTCTTGGGTTGAATTTTTACCACTTGCAAAGTTTTCCCACAATAATAGCTATCAGTCCAGTATTCAGATGGCACCGTATAAGGCCTTATATGGGAGGCGGTGTAGTTCTCCAGTAGGTTGGTTCGAGCCCGGCGAGGCTAGGTTGTTGGGGATAGATTTGGTCTAGGATGCCCTAGGGAAGGTAAAGGTGATTCAGGAAAGACTTCGCACAACCCAGTCACGTCACAAGAGTTATGCAGACCGGAAGGTCAGGGAAGTGTCATTCATGGCGGGTGAGAAGGTTTTGCTGAAAGTTGCGCCTATGAAGGGTGTTATGATATTTGGAAAGAAAGGAAAGCTAAGCCCGCGATTTATTGGACCTTTTTGAAATACTTAGGAAGGTTGGAGAGGTGGCTTATATGCTTGCTTTGCCGCCTAGATTATCGGGTGTTCATCCGGTATTCCATGTGTTTATGCTCCAGGTGTATGTTGGGGACCCGTCTCATATTTTAGATTTCAGTACAGTGCAATTAGATGAAAATTTGACCTATGACGTGGAGCCAGTAGCTATTTTGCGTCGACAGGTTCGAAAGTTGAGATCAAAAGATATTGCATCAGCGAAAGTACATTGGAGAGGTCGGCCCGTGGAGGAGGCTACTTGGGAGACCGAGCAGGAGATGCGGAGCAGATACCCGCACCTATTTTGAAACTCCAGGTATGTTTCTTGACTTGCTCGAGGACGAGAGTTTGTTTTAGTTGGGGAGAATGTAACGATCCAAACTGATGTTTCCTGTATTTTCGTTCTATATTCCCCGTTAAATGCTTATTCATGTTTCAATATGTGTACTTGGTGAATTTGAGTCAATTCGGATCGAGTTTGATAGAAATTGGGACAAATAGTCTCTTTAATGAAGAATTAGTTTGGAAAAGTCAACCGGAAGATGACTTGTGAGTTAGAGGTCTCAGAATTGACTTCCCATGATTTGGTTAGTTTCTGGGGATAATTTAAGGATTGGTAGCGCGATCGGAAGTGAATTCGGATGTCCATAGGTCATTTTGATGTCATTTGGCTAAATATAGAAATTTGAAGGTTTTTGAGAAAAATTCGATCGGAAGTGCAAATTTTGATATCGGATTCGAAATGTGATTCTGAAAGTTGGGGCAAGTCTGTAATGCCGAATGTGACTTGTCTGCAAAATTTAAATTCATTCCGGAATGATTTTGGTAAGGTTTGAGACACTTAGTCTCTTTTAAGGAAGTTTAAGTTGGAAAAGTCAACCGAATATTGACTTATGTGTTAGAGCGCTCGAAATGTAAATTTTATGGTTCGGATAGCTTCGTTAGGTGATTTGGGACTTAGGAGTGTGTCCGGAATATTTTTGTGATGATCGGTGTAGAATTAAGCTTGAATTGGCAAAGTAAGTATCTTGGCGAATTCCGGTTGATAGGTGAGATTTTGATCTGAGGGTCGGAATAGAATTCCGAGAGTTGCTGTAGATTCGATATAGCATTTTGAACTTTTCTGCAAAATTGAGGTTATTCGTACTAGTTTTGATGTGTTCCGGCATCGGATGTGGAATTTGGAAGTTCTTGAGACTCTTAGGCTTGAATCCGAAGATGATTTGATGTTTTGGTGTTATTTTGAGTGTTTTGAAGGTTGGAACAAGTTTGAATATTATTGTGGGACATGTTTATGTAATTGGTTAAGGTCCCGAGAGACTCGGGTGGATTTCGGAAGGTTAACGGAATGAAATTCGAACCAAAAAGAAGAGAAAAAGTTACAGAAAATTCTGCTGCAATTTTCTGCAGAAATGTTTTGGACAGAATCGTGGAGCGTACTTGGAGGCCTATATCTTTTTATCTACAAGGGATTTTGAGATGACTCAAAAACAAAAGATGTAGCCCTTTGTGTTAGTTTCCAAAATTCAAAAGAAATTGTAATTTGGACATCCGTATTTAAAGTTATGATGGATCGAAAAGGGCTGTTGGAGCAATTTTGGCAGAATTTGCGATGCACTTTAGAAGCTCATATCTCGGGGTATATAAAGATAATATGGTGTATAACCTATCAATTTAAATATTTTTGAGTCTAGTTTCTAAATATTCAAACTGTTTATCATTTAGATATTTATACAAGACATTATGGGTGTTTAAATAGAAGGTGTCTGACAAGGAACAATTTTAATAGGATGTACAACTTGTATAGCACAAGTGCAAGGTACAATTCGACGAAGCACAGGCAGATTCTTTTATACACGAATTTGGTTCATTTTTTTCATTTTTTTCATTTTGTATGGTTGATTTTGTAGAGAATTTCAAGGGGAATTTCATCAAGCATCAAAGGTAAGTTGTTTCTACTTATTTCCAAGTTAAATATATGGATTTGAGCATGCAAAATTGAGGATTTAGGCCTAGGGATTTGAAAATAAGATTTGGTGATTTAAGAGGACAAATGAACTTCGATTTTGATAAATTTTATATGCACGGAATCGTGCCAAGACGAGGAATCCGGTGATATGACTTTCGTAATTTTTCGAGAAGTGGGCCCGGGGCTCGAATTTTGCAAATTTCGTGAATTTTAATATTTTTGAGTCTTTTCGATTGGGTTATGTTCCCTTAGCCTATTGTAATATATTCCTTGTGGCTTAGGCCAGATTCGACGCACAAGGAGGTCGATACGAAAGGAAAGGGCATCGCGGAGTAGTATTTGACCTGTTAGAGGTGAGTAATAGATGTAAATGCCGTTATGAGGATTTGAAACCCCAAACTTTCACATCGCAATGCTATATTGAAGCGTGACAGGCATTCCACGACGAGTGCGGGGTCGGATATTATTGGGGATTATGACTTGGTCCATCTCGTATGATGTTTATGCTACACTGGTGATTGATACACGTACTTTATTGATATTACTGGACTTGATGCCATGTTTGGGGCTATGTGTCGACTTGTAAAATCCTTCGAGGATTGATATTACTGCCTAGCATGATTTACATATCATCTAACTTCAGTCCAAGGTTTAAAATGTTGTTTTGCAAACCCAGCCGTATTTCTAAGTTTTGAAAACTTAAATTACATTTAAATGCATTTCATGCTGGAAACTTCTATTTTGTAAATGCCCAAGGGGCTTACTATATTATTTTCTGGACTGATAATAAGGTGACTTGAAACAGTGGTAACAATGACACTGTAATATATATATATATATATATATATATATATACACACTTGAAATAGTGGTAACACTGAGACTGTATGTTATACTTGGAACTGCGGTAACAATGGCACTGTATGATATAAATTGGTCAAGTAACATTGGCTGACTGGTCAGGTACCATTGACTGACCAGTATATTGCGCTTGGGCTGTAGGAGCCCATCCGGATTCTGTACACTCCCCCAGTGAGCGCCGTCGACGATAAATAATTATGGATGGCTCGGGCTGCACACCGAAGTGGGTACTGGAATGTACTGTCATTTGCATTGCATTCATGTATTTGTATTTATATTGTTGTTCAGCTGCTCAGTTCCATATGTCGTGGTGTATTGGGATTTTTGCTTACTTTGTGTATTTACTGTGATTTCTTATCTTCAAATTGTATTTTATTGTATTACTCACTGGGTCGGAGTACTCACTTTACTCCCTGCACCTTGTGTACAGATCCAGGGCAGTCTCAGGAAGTGTAGATCCAGTTGATCGGCGGATCCACCATTTCGGGAGTATCAAGATAGCTGCACGGCATTTGCAGCATTGATTTCTTCCCTCATATCCTATCCTTTTTATTTCCGTATTTCCATACTTTGGATACACTATGTATCAGGGTGATAATCTGTATTCTAGAGGCTCATATTCGTGACACCAGGTCCTAGAGAGATTGTGTTGTGTATTTTGTTAAACTCTTCAGTACTTGATTTTGAATTCATTGATATTTCTATCGGCTTTTTGACAAATTGGGTTAAGTGTGAATAACGGTCGGGCTTGCCTAGTAGTGTGCTGGGCACCATCATGACCGGGATTTTGGGCCATGACATTAGATTACAAAATGGTTTGTGCTATTTTAAGGCTATAGCATTAGAGAAAATTTTTAACCACTTATAGGTACAAACTGCCTCTAAATCCCCTAGATTCAAGGATGGGCATGTCTCGTATCACTTCTTGCATTTTAATTAAGTATTATTTTTGTTAATAATGAAATAATTGAACAAATTGAAGGTTTGTTAATAGAGAATTGGGGGTTCTAGAACGCTCTTAATGGAGAACTACATAACAGAGTTACTGAAAAAAATGAACGGGCTAACTATTACAAAGAGCCACTAATGCGAAATGTTATCAAGAGATAAATAATTATGCCATGTCTATGCTTTTTGTTTTGGGTCGGATGCCAAATATTTTGAAAGTCCAACACCCCCCCCCCCCCACCTTTCAAGTTGGAGGGGGAGACCATCTTCAAGTTGCCCAAAAAGAACTGATGAGTAGCTCCAGGTAGTGACTTGGTGAATAAGTCTGCAAGATGATTAGTAGTGGATACATAGAACAGTTGAATGAGACCTTCAGCCAGCTTGGTGCGGATGAAATGACAGTCCACCTAGATGTGTGTGGTGCGTTCATGAAAGACTGGATATTTGGCAATATGAATAGGGGCCATATTATCACAGAAGATAGAAATTGGAGAGGAAAATGAGACATCAAGATCAGCCAACAGCCTAGATAACTATGCCACGACCTTGCTTAGTGCGCGATATTCAACTTCAGTTGAAGACAATGACACTACAGGTTATTTCTTGGATTTCCAACCTATAAGATTATCACCCAGGAAAATGCAAAAGCCAGTAGCAGATTTGGGAGTATCAGGGCATGCAGCCCAATCACTCTCTGGGTAAGCCATCACAGAGAAATAAGAAGAGTTAGAGTAAAAATGCCCAAGATCAATAGTGCTTTTGAGATACCTGAGAAGATGAATAGCTGCCAGCATGTGAGGAACTCTAGCGAATTGACTTAAATGTTGGACTCTAAAGCAAATATCTAGGCGAGTGTGAGTGAGAAACAATAACTTCCCAATAAGAATTCTATACCTTTCAGGATTGGTAAAAGAGTACCAACATCAGCTTTGAGTTTTTGGTTCAACTCCAAGGGGCTGGCAACAGAGTGAGCTTCTAAACAATCATACTCCTTTAGAAGATCAATGACAACTTCTTTTGATTTAGAAGAAGACCAGAAGACATAACAGAAACTTCAATCCCCAAAAAATAATGCAAAGAACCTAAATCTTTGATTTTGAACTCATTGTCAAAAAATTGCTTCAGAATTGAAATTTCATACAGATCATCACTTGTAACAATAATATCATTAACATATATTTCCAGTAGTACCAAATGACCAGGAAAACCTTTGATGAACAAATAATAGTCATTAGGGGAATGATGATAGCCCCTAGAACAAAGAGCTTGACACAACTTGGCATACCATTGTCAAGAAGCTTGTCTCAAATCATAAAGAGACTTCTTTAACTTGCAAACTAAAGGAACAGAAGAAGAAGGAGAAACAGATAGGCCAGGGGGTAATTTCATATAAACCTCTTCATCTAAATCACCATGAAGAAATGCATTATTGATATCAAGTTGAAACAATGGTCATGTTTTCTTAACAACAACTGCAATTAAGCATTTAACAGTGAAAAGTTTCACCACAAGAAAAAAAAGTCTCATTGAAATCAACCCCTTCAACCTGTGTTTCCCCTAATCTCAAGCCTAGCTCTGTATCATTCCACATCACCATTAGCCTTATATTTAATTTTATAAACCCACTTGCACCCAATCTGTTTCTTACCCTCGAGTAGCTTAACAATATCCCAAGTATGATTAGCCTCTAAAGCCTCAAATTCCTTAGTCATGGCATCCTGCCAGGCTGGAATAGGAGCAGCTTGAGAATATATATAAGGTTAAAGATCTACTTGTTAAGTAATAGAGCCAGAAAATGAATCAATAAGTTGATAGATTTAATCTTTAAGATAGAAAGGTTAGGTACGAAGTCTAGCGACTTTCTGATAGGTAAGGAAGGAGAAGAGGCAGAAGGAGTAGGAGAATAATCAGGACCGAAAGGAAGAGTAAGTGTAGGAGAAGAACAAGTATGATGAGGTGAGGATATGGGCAGGTGGAGAAGGAGAAATGGAATTAGAAGGAGAAAGAACATGTTCACTTTGGATGGAAGTTGGTAAAGAGACATGATGAGCAGGTAATTCAAAGGGAAGAGAAGAGGAAACATGAGGGTACTCATCATTGGATAATGAAATGGGAGAATTTATTGGATGTGGGCGCGCAGGTGGGAAAGATGCAGAGATATCAAGAAAGGAAAAAATCAGGGAAAAAGGAAAGTGATGCTCATGAAAAATTACATCTCTAGAAACAAAGCATTGCCTAGAGTTCGGATTATACAGTTTATAACCTTTCTTAGCAAAAGGATAACCAAGGAAGCCACAAGGAATGTCTCTAGTTTTTAATTTATCCCTATGTGGAATTGGAACAGTAGTATAGAAAAGACAACCAAAGGTTCTTAAATGAGAGTAACTTGGTATTTTTCCAAACAACAATTCGCAAGGGAATTTGTTGTGAAGTAAGGGAGATGGAAGCCTTTCGACAATGTATGATAGCTATGAGTAAATAATCACCCCAGAATCTTACTGGAACTTTTGATTAAAAGAGTAATGCTCTGGAACCCTCAAAAAGGATTATATGTTTTCTTTCTACCACACCATTTTGTTGAGGTGTGTGTGGGCAACTAGTTTGATGAATAATTCCTCGGTCAGAGAAGAAAGTAGTAGCAGCTTTACTAGCTCCCAGTTCTAAGGCATTGTCAGATCATATTTTCTGGATGGTAACATGAAACTGAGTTTGAATCATTAGGACAAAGCTTTCAAAAGAGGAAAATCATTACTTTTAGAACCCATTAAATGAGCCCATGTACTTCTAAAAAAATCATCAACAATCATGAGAAAGTATTTAAAACCAGAGTAAGTAGGAGTGTGGTATGGCCACCAAGTATCAACATATATAAGTTGAAAAGGTTTAGAACTACAAATAAAACTATCAGGAAATGATAGCCTAGTTAGCCATTAGGCAAATGATGCATGGAAATGATTGAGTGGATGAAATAATAGAAGAAATTTCAGGAATGCATTTCATTTTAGAGAAAAGAACATGAGCAAGTTTATGATGCCAAACAATGTCAGTTGTATTTATAGCAGCTTTATTACAAGTGGAAGACAACGTATTTATAGAACAAGGAAAAAAACTAGAATAAGACATGGATGGTAAGCTCTTTCAGGCATCAGATAGGATAGCTTGTTGTTGAGAAGGTTTCTCCCATACAAACTTGTACAGTCCACTGTCCAATTTATCAAGATCCAGAGGCTTCTTCAGAGAAGGGCCCTGTGTGATGCATGATATTTTGGTAAACTGAACTATGCAATCAAATTTTTCTGTAAGTTTGTGCACTGAGTGAGATTATGTTTAAAAGAAGGAAAATAAAAAACATTTTAAAGAATGATAGACTCAGTTAAGACAAAAGAACATGTGCATGTAACTTTAATTTTATACCCATTTGGAAGGGAAACAAGAAAAGGAATATGTAATTGAGTGATATTAATAAGAAAGTCTTTATTAGAAGTCATATAGTCAGATGCACTAGAATCAACTATCCAAGTCAGAGAATCTGATGTACTCATCAAAGTAGAATTGAAACTATCAACATTATTCTTGGGTAGTAAAGTACCAGCAAAACTGGCACGGCTTATTATGTTGGGTTGAGGCCCACAATCAGAGAGATGAGTTTGTTACAGTAATGAAATCAACTGGAGTACTGTTCTTTAGTTAAACCGGGCACTAGAGAACCTTGATCACTAGTAGCACCAGCGTGGAGAGATGTCTGACTACCAGGAAGATGTTCAGGAGCCGAAGAATCAGACTCTATGCTCACATTTGCAGTTGTTCTTCTTCCATTAGCAATCTTGAAAATGGGAGGAAAGCCGGGAGCTTGTAGTATTTATCAATTGAGTGCTCAGGTTTCTTACAATATTTACAATAGGTATTAGCCTTAGATTGATCAAAGTTCACCATCTGATTGAATTGTCTTTGGTGTCCCTAAAATGGGATGTTGAGTTGAAGCTGAATAGGTTTTTTTACACCAGAATTGACATTAAAGGAGGCTGACTCAGAGACAAATGGAAGAATTGGATTAATTTGCCTCTGTTTTTCGTCTTGGAGAAGAATATTGTAGACATTATCCAGAGATGGTAATGGTTGCATTATTTGCAAATTGCTTCTAAAACCCACATACACCTCATTCAGGCCCATAAAAAATTGATTGACTTTGTCCTCTTCTTTCTCCTTCTGAAGTCCCTCTTTAGCTGCACAAATACAAGAGTTTGCATGGGTGTTGCACATCACCCCAGTTCATTACGTTTGTTAAAATATGAGGCAATGTCTTGAGAACCTTGGTAAGTAGAATCAATTTTTCTCTTTAACTCAAATACTGTGGTCCCGTTTACACTCTCATATCTACTATTTAATTGTTTCCAAATACTTTCAGTTGTTTCAAAATATTGGACACTTTCATCTATATCAGGAGATAAGGAACTAGTCAGCCACGATATAACCATGTTATTACATCTATCCAATTGCTTATACTCAGGAGAATTTGCATCAGGTTTGACACATGACCTATCAATAGACCCTATCTTATTTCTAGCAGACAGGGATACTATCATACTACGTCCCCAACCTCTAAATCGAGTCCCTGAAAAAGGGACAGATACCAGGGACACTCCGGGAACATCAGATGAAAGAAGGAATAGATGGGATGAAGGGTCAGGAGTATACCTAGAAGATCCACCAATATTGGTAGATGAATCAGTAGTACCAGTCATGATAACAAAGCACAATGTAGTCACACAACGATTCAAGTAAGAAACTTTAACCTATCAAACGACTGTCAACAGTTATCAATAACCACAAGATACGAACTAACAATCTGTATGTAATAATGCGGATAAGAGATAGGAATACCAACCTTCTTTGCGACCTGAAGAAGTAAAGGCCTGGATATGCACTTAATATCTTCGATGAAGCTCCAAACAATTTCGAAAAAAAACCCTAGACAACTTCGACGAACACCAAAAATTCAAGAGTAAACCAGCATTGTAGCATTGTCAATGGTGAGAAAATGTAGACGAATCCAAAAAATGCATCATTGACCGAAATTAGCAGCGAAAAAACATAAAGCTTCAGTAAAAATGGAAACTTGACGAAATCGAATGGGGGTAACAGCGCTCGATAGAAGAAGATGAGGACAAACAGATTCACCGCTCTAGTACCATGTTAACAATGAAAGAATCAAATGAATTGAACATTTGTTAATGAAGAATTAGGGGTTCTAGAACTCTCCTGTTAGAGAATTACATAGCAGAGTAACTGGAAAAAATGAACGGGCCAACTATTACAAAGAGCTACTAATGCTAAATGTTGTCAAGAGATAAATAATTGGGCCATGTTTATGCTTTTTATTTTGGGCCGGATGCTGAATATTCTGAAAGCCCGACACTTCTTTTTTTCTTTTTTTGTTTGGTTTATTTTTAAAAAAAAATCAAATCTGACACATTGAAATCTATATCCTCCTTTTGTCATCGTAAATTTTTCATATAATCAAACCAAGTATAAATATTAAAACCAGCTAGCCGTGGATGATGTAGAATATAATAATGGGTTCAACTAATTCCAACATTTTAGATACAAAGTGTGTGTGTAAAATAAATTACTATTTAAAAGAACTAATTTTAAACCTACAGTTTTCAGAGTGTAACTATTGCAAAACTAAAAATAACTCATTAAATTTATATCTTGAATCCACCTCTATATAATAGTGCACTCATCCTTTATCCTGAATTTGCCTTTGTATTAGGAATCAACTTTTGGTAACCTTTGTTCTTTGTACGCTGAAGAGCCCAATTTCAACTCTTGGCACATTTTATTTATTTGGAGCTCTTTGTTCCTAATCTTCTTTGTATATTCATCTAAGACATCATCGGAATCATCTTCACTCGAGAAAAAACTCCAAATTATTTTATTGAACTCCTTTTCTACCATATAGCCATATATCGGTATAAAGAATGGTGTTGATGCGTTAAAGGGTGACCTTACGGTCTAATGGTTATATTGTTCTCCAACATTATTATGAATTGTCCAATTAATGGTGTAGTTCAACCAACATTTGCACAGGCTTAATCGTTTGTTGACTATTGCTTATAAGTACGTACAACATATGCTCTGACAGTTATTCATAAAGCCTTGAGATGTATCATTGATCTCCTCACGTGCCAATTGTAGTCTCTTGCCATACGTGGTCGACGCTAACGTACACCAACGGACCATGACTTTAATTTTATGGTTTACCTTTTACTCCCTCCCTTGCTATTTGGATAATACATTTTACTTGTCGAGAGTCAAACCATGTAAAATTTGATCAATATTTAAAAATTATTTGTTATTATATTGACATGAGAATAATATCACCTTATAGTATTTTTCGTATAGTTTTTGGATATCTAACATTTAATTTTAAAATAATGAATTAAACTAATCTAATTTAGATTTAAAATTTAATCAAATTGATTCTCGATAAGGGAAATGCGTCATCTAAATTAAACCAGAGAAAGTAAATTTTATGTTGTAAAGTAAGCAAGTGGATATGCTGTCGAGACACATCCAATGGGAGGTGCCTTGGTGCATGCTATTTGCCGATGATATAATATTGAATGACGAGACGCGAGGCAGAGTTAATGCGATGGTAGAGGTTTGGAGACAGACCTTGGAGCCTAAAGGTTTCAAGTTGAGCAGAATCAAAACAGAATACTTGGAGTGCAAATTCAGTGACGGGACCCAAAAAACAGACGTAGATGAAAAGCTTGATGCTCAAGTTATCCCCAAGAGAACTAGTTTCAAGTATCTCGGGTCTATTATCCAAGTAATGGGGGATTGACAAAGATATCGCACATTACGTCGGAGCAGGATGAATGTAATGTAGGCTTGCTTCTGGTATTTTATGCGATCAGAATGTGCCGCTAGACTTAAGAATAAGTTTTAAAGAGTAGTGGTTCGACCAACTATGTTATATTGGGCTGAGTGTCGGTCAGTCAAGAACTCACATGTGCAAAAGATGAAAGTAACAGAAATGATGATGTTGATATGGATATGTGGATGTACCAGGAGAGATAAGATTAGGAATAAAGTTATTCAGAACAAAATGGGAGTAGCCTCTATGGAGGAAAAAATGTGGGAGTCGAGGCGGAGATGGTTCGAACATGTTAAAAGGTGAAGCATTAAAGCTCCCATTAGGAGGTGTGATAGGTTGTCCATAGCGAGTTTAACAAGAGGTCGAGGTAGGTCTAAGGAGTGTTGGGGAGAGGTTATTAGGCAATACATGTTGCTGCTTCAACTCACTAAGGACATGACTCTTGATATGAGGGTTAGGAAGGTGCGGAGGTCGATGATTAGGTAGGTAGTTAGGAGTTTCTTAGTTGCTCACCGTTAGTCTTAGTAACACACATATCCCTTTATATTCTCATATCTTTATTGTGTTATGCGTTTTTCGCTTGCCTCAGATATTGTCTTCTCTCTTGTTATAATTTGATACTTCTTATCATTTAACTCCCTCTTTTTCCTCTCTCTTCCTTTCTTGCTTTTCTCCTCCTCCTCCTCCTTTTCCTACTCCTCTTCTTCTCCTTCTCCTCCTCATTCTCACCCTTTCTGAGCCGAGGGTCTATTAGAAACAGCATTTCTACCTTCACTAGGTAGGAGTAAAGTTTACATGTAGATTACTCTTTAGAAACTTCACATGTTAGAAAATATACTGGTTGTGTTGTTGTTATAATAAAGTAACCAAGTGGGACTCATATGATTCCACTTCCTAAGAAATAGTCTTACATAAGTAGTGTTTGGTTATACGACACATAAAATAAATTTCTAGACCTATGAATCGCTAATCTATTCCACCAAATAATTTCATCTTAGTCAGCCGAAAATTACTGAGAGCAGAGCCCAACGAGTTGTTTCGTCATGAAGTTTTATTAGATGAGATGTAACATTCTTTTGTCCATTAGACCAAAACATTTATCATCAAACAAGAAATAGACATTAGCAAATGTCACGAAATCGATATGTTTAGAGTAATAACATAAACATACTGTCGCTCTCTGTAATATCTTTACCACATTAATTAATTAAAGTAACAAACAGCATATTTGATGATGTCAAGAAGAAACTACAACCTGCCGACAATAGACCTTTTAAATACGATAACACATGTCACACGGCTGGCTATTACAGCATCTTCCACCTTAAAGTGTAAACACGATGATTAAGTGTAGACCAGTGAGAAGCGTACTAATATTATAAAAGTATATAATACTCCATCTGACCATTAAATATAATCTTAAAAGTGCTACCGTCGTTTGAATTTAATGTGTATTTAGACATTAATCTTTAAACTTTATAAAATAGAGCTTATACTTTAAAAACTACATGAAATTAATTACAATGAGTCATAGTTTCATATCAAGCAAGTCGTCACTTATGCACCAACCCTAGCTAGTTGAGATGAGTTCATTTGAATCAATTATATTCATTCTATTCTATTCGAGTCTATTTTATTTCAATAGCTTAATCTTTTATTCAACACTAAACGGAGCACTTTAATACATATATCCCTAGCAGTACATCCATCGTGATTTCGAGACTAAGTTTAATATACTCTCTCCGTTCTATTTTAACTATCACTTTAACTTTTTTCACGCTCATTAACAAAATAATAAACATAAGGTATAATTTACTTTACTAACCCTATTAAATATTTTTTTGAGAATTGAACAAGTATTAAAAAGAGCCACTACTTCTTTAATAATAAGGATAGAGTTGAAAATAATTATGGGAACAATATTTTTGAGCTAAAGGTAAAGTTAAAATGTGACGGAGGGCGTATAACTGACAGATGCTAGGAAAAAAAAAAAGAAATTGACCTCTCAACCTTCTCTATGTTATAAATAGAACTCTATTTAAGGTGAATGTCCATATTTAGAGAGATTCTAGGGTTTACTACTTGGTGGCTAAGTCACCACCTCTCTATAAATATAGGGGTTCTATACCATTGTAAACCATCCCAAAAGTATCAATAAGAATACTCCTCTCTCTACTTTTCTCTCTATTGTTCTTGTTCTTGTATTATTGTTCTTGTTCTTATATTATTTCATAACACGTTATCAGCACGAGTCTCTAACCAATCAAATCACTGAGAAGTTCCCGTTCTCCGGTTGCTGCCTCTCCGACATCCACCGCCGGCGGCAAGTTTTCCGGTTCGCCACCTTCGTCATCACCAAGTATTTCTATACGGAAAAAAAATAGAAGAGATGGTATCATCATAAAGTAATGCAACGGGATGGAAACCCAAGAGGTATATTTGGTATACCTTAAAGGTAAGTAATTTACTTTTCCCTTTCAAATTCTTGAAATTCTACGATTTGATTTCATATACAAACATAGACAACAAAGTTTGATTATAACTCTAATGGAGTTTGTAAGAAATTACACTCACATGAAGTGGTAAAATTTCTATGCCTTGCCATGATCAAATTCATGTATGATTGTGGGCAAAGAATTAAAAATCCTTCCAATTGAATTTGCTCCATTCCCTTTAGAGAATGTGGTAGCAGTATGTGATAAGTCTGAAAGAAGACAAAATCCGTCCAATTGAATTTGCTCCATTCCCTTTAGAGAATGTGGTAGCAGTATGTGATAAGTCTGAAAGAAGACAAAACTATTACCATGAAGGTATCAATGAATGTGGACGTGGCAATAGACGGAATTATAATCGTCATCATTGTGATAATGAGAATAATAAAGATTCTCAAAATAATCTTTCACTTTATGAAAGTAATATTTGACATGAGATTGTATATAGCACATATAGATGATTATGATCCATTCCCTGGAGTGAATGTGATAATTGTAATAAAACCCGTAAGTATGGACACGCTCTTGATGTAATTTTGTTTTATGTCTGACATTATGAAAAGAAAGTTCGTTGCCCTAGAAATTTCGGGCAAGAACTATATGACATGGGTGTTGGATGCTGAAATCCACTTAGATGCTATGGGTCTTGGAGACGCCATTAAAGACAGAAATAATGCATCCACCCAAGACTATGCTAAGGCCTTGATTTACTTGCGCCATCGCCTTGATGAAGGTTTGAAACTGTGCCAAGGCCTTGATTTACTTGCGCCATCACCTTGATGAAGGTTTGAAAATTGAATATATCACAGTCAAAGATCCACCTATCTTGTGGAATGGCTTAAAGGAGAGATATGACAACCTGAAGTTGGTCACTCTGCCACAAGCACGATATGATCCAAAAGCAAATAGTTCATAAACTATATATTATCGTTGCGGTGGAAAAGGGCACTGGGCGAAAATTTGCCGTGTACCAAGACATTTGGTTGAGCTTTATCAAGCATCTCTAAAAGGTAAATGCCCTGAAACCAATTCTGTCTCTGACGACAGTTTTGACACCACCCACTTGGATGTGGCAGACTTCTTTGAGCATCCTGAGGGGAAAATAGACCACTTAATTGGTGATGGATCTGTGATGAAGGAAGATGGAATTGTTTGATTTTATTTTATTTATTTGTATTAGTTAGTGAATAAACTAATAGTAATTAGTATCAGCTCGTATTAGTTAGTTTATGATATAATGTTAGCATTAGTTCTTTAGAATGTTTCAATATGCTTATATTTCAAAGATATTTTTATTTTTCAGTAGAGTTAATCGACTAACCTAACAGTTAGTCAATTATCTAATATTTCGCATTAAAACTACAAAACAATCGATTATATTAAGACAGTGTGATCTGAAATTTTTCAAAATAGCAAATAATCGATTATGTATGTTTAACAATCGATTATGTATGTTTAACAATCGATTATATTAAGACAATGTGATCTGAAATTTTTCAAAATAGCAAATAATCGATTATGTATGTTTAACAATCGATTATGTATGCTTAACAATCGATTATGTATGTTTAACAATCGATTATATTAAGACAGTGTGATCTGAAGTTTTTCAAAATAGCAAATAATCGATTATGTATGTTTAACAATCGATTATATTAAGACATAATCGATTATGTATGTTCAACAATCGATTATATTAAGACAGTGTGATCTGAAGTTTTTCAAATTAGCAAATAATCGATTATGTATGCTTAACAATCGGTTACATTGAGACAGTGCTTAAACTGAAATTTTCAAACTGCAAAGTAATCGATTATGGAAACATATAATCGACTATCTGATTTAGTTAGTCAACTAACCTCAGCAGATTTTGAAAATATTGTTTAAATGTGAAACAAACGGATTGAATTTGTTTATTCTCATGTTCGTATATTTTCTTTTGTTGTCAACCATGGGAATTAAATTGATTGAAGGCTCCGGAAGAGCAACTATAACTCTGCCTAAAGGAACAATATTTATCATAGAGAATGCAATGTTCTCCTCCAAGTTTAAGAGGAACTTGTTGAGTTTTTAAGATATCATTCAAAATGGATATCATTTGAGACAATAGATGAGAATAATCTTGAATACCTCATTTACTCATGAAAACGAGGCTGCCCACTTCGGTTTGGGGTCACGCCATTTTGCATGCAGCAATGCTAGTTCGTCTCTGACTGACGAGTTATCACAAATATTCTCCGTTGCAATAAGTTTTGGGTCATGAACCCAATATATCCCATTTAAGAATCTTTGGATGCGCAATATATGTGCCTATAGCACCGCCATACCACACCAAAATGGGTTTGCAAAGAAGGTTAGGAATATATGTTGAGTTTGAATCACCCTCCATTATTCGCTACCTCGAAACATTGACAGGGGATTTGTTCACTGCACGATTTGCAGACTGTCAATTCGATGAGACACTTTTCCCAAAATTAGGGGGAGAAGTTGGTGAAACCAAACGGGAAATTTTGTGGAAAAAATGCATCATTATCTCATCTTGATCCACATACCTCTATTTGTGAAAAAGAGGTGCAAAATATTATCCATTTGCAAAGAATAGCAAATCGAATGCCAGACGCATTAGTATTGAATATACCACACTCACCCCTAGAAGGAGGTTTGAGATGATATATGAAAATAATGTCATTGTTATGGTATGAATGATCGTTGGTCACGTACCTATTGTACGCCAAAATATTTTGGAAATATTACTATTAAAGGGCAACGATGATGCAAGAAACACATCTTGCATATAATTTTGACCATGACCATAATGGTATAACTTTCTCTTTAAAAGAGATATTCACCACATGGATGTTGATGAATCTGTGGTAGTACAAAATTAATTGAGAGCTCTAGAAGAGCCAATTATTACTATGTTGGAGAAACACAATTGATTACCAATAAAGTATTGTGTTGTAGTAAGTCTCAAAGAAACTTATTCAGTCTCCAAAGTATATGCGAAAGCGATTGATTATATTGAGAATATAAATAAAGGAAAGATTTGATATCTTCCATTACTACAACTTGTAGCGGGATAATTTGTATATGAAAAGCTACCCGCTTTATTCTCCAGTTTGTACTACACAAGAATACCACAATAAAGTGGATATTTATTTGGTATAAAAACCCAACCCTAATAAACTTAAAGTTTGTTGATAATTGCACATGTCATGGCATAAATTTGAAGTTTATCAATATTGATAATTCATTCAGTTGGCATTCGGGTTAGCCATCTCATTTTAAGTATGATGTGCAATAATGGAGAATTCAGATGGGTGAATATTAAAGAACTAGAAAGTTCTTTACGAATTCTCTTGTATTACTTGTTCTCATAAATTAATTGACCAACTAAAGAGTTCGGGTTAAAGCCCATAAATTCTGAAAATATCAAAGGTGAATATGGGCCCATTCACCTGCCATGTATACCACATATGATGCATCTATAAAATGGTTACATGTGCGATTGTTATTAACCCGCAGTCTGGCCGGTGCTTGTGAGGTAAATTGCTCAGTAATCTAACTTCGAGCATAATTTCCAGATTTTCTATTCAAGATAGTTCATCTTGATAGTTGGTTTATATCATAGTTGGTTTAGCAAGATAATTATTGAGTGCCTCCACTTAATAGCTAAACTGTTTATTATGAGAACAAAGTTATATATATCAGTTTGATATACGTTGTATACGAGAGTATATTATATTCTCCCCTCACAAATGGTTCAGGGTCAGGAACCAAATAATCTCATCTTATTATTATTAATGTGCTATGTATATTGACATGATAATGCACAAAGATGATTTCACAGAGTTGAGGAAACAAGTTAGCTTTTCTAACATGAGGGGGAGACATGATAAACACTTGAGAAAAGGTTACATGAGATGAATTATCATTTGTATATATAGATCCTCGAATATCATGATATGAACCTGAAGTTCATAAAAAGGATAATTCAATTGCAACATATTGCAAAGCATGCCATGCGCATTTGCTGACCCAAAGAAAGAACTATATTCTCACTGCAAATGCTCATATTAAGTCCTAGAAGGATAAAGTCTTGGATACGCTTGAAGCGTATAGACAAATCGGTTTTAAAAGGAACTTTTTAATAAAGAAGATGAGCAAATGATCAAAGTGATCATAAATGGAATAGATACAATTCAAGCAGAATTGATTCCATATGAAAGACATGTAGTTTTGGACATATAGTTCAAATACTTGAAAGTATAAAGTCAATGGTATGTGTAATCAGTTTTCGATATCTTATTTGTTTAGCATGACATGAAAACTTGATATGCATCTCAAGTCTATTATATGGCTTATATGACTTAACTTATATGTCAATCCATGAAAGATTGAAGTTGCTTGAAGCATATACAATTCTTGGTCCTGAAGTACCACATCCTAAGTGCAACTTGTGTACATATGTATCTTGCTATTACTATAAGCATGATGGCATCGAGAATACCTCTATGGAGATATTGAAGAGTCATTCCACGACATTATATGAAGATGTTCATATCTATCAAGAATGATAATTTCAAGGTGCGGAATATTTATCCAAATCAATATGGCTGATTTATTTATCAAATCTCTACAAAAGATATGGTGCACAAGATTGGAATGCAAATGCTCAAGGATGTGAATTGATGCTCTTTTCAGGGGGAGTTAATGCGCGTTGCACTCTTTTTTCCTTACAAGGTTTTGTCCCACTGGGTTTTCCTTGCAAGGTTTTTAACGAGGCAACCAATAGGCGCATATTCAAACATGTGTACTCTTTTTCCTTTTCTTTAATTTTTTCCCATTGGGTTTTGTTTTAGTTAAGGTTTTAACGAGGCACATTATTGAATAGACATTCAAGGGGAAGTGTTATAAATAGAACTCTATTTAAGGTGAATGTCCATATTTAGAGAGATTCTAGGGTTTACTACTTGGTGGCTAAGTCACCACCTCCTTATAAATATAGGGGTTCTATACCATTGTAAACCATCCCAAAAGTATCAATAAGAATACTTCTCTCTCTACTTTTCTCTCTATTGTTCTTGTTCTTGTATTATTATTCTTGTTCTTATATTATTTCATAACACTCTATACAAATTTTGAGCTAGCTTGTGCTTCGTTTACACAAGGGAAATTGCAAATCACGAAATTTCAAAGCTGCGAATTGTCTCTTGTCTGAATAGTAATAACCTCATATTTCTTAAGAGAAAAGAAAGGAGTACAATTTTCCTATTATAATTACACTTCTCCAAACCGTACAATTTTCCTATTATATATATGTCTAAGACATATATAATCAAGAAAATCAGTTACTTGATTATAGATGTTATTCCATTCAGACTCATTATTCCATTCAAACTTTGCTAATATTACAAACATTTAAAGTCAACGCAGAAATTTTATGTACAGGAAGCATGAAAGAGCACCCTTATCAACCCATCAAACACAGAAGCTTCAAAAATGGCAGCTTTTGCGAAAATCATAATAATGTGTAATTATCAGTCAAGTTTTTAACTTTTTCTTCTTTCCGGCCATAGAAAACCAGCTCCTGAAAATCACGACAAGGGCGCCGCTGAGGCACCCAAACAACCGAAAGCACTTCTCTTTGACTTTGTTCAACAAGCTCCGGTCGGCCTCCGGGATTCCGATAGGCTGTAGATATGCCCACGCCGCCTGCTGTAAGAGCGGGTCCTTCATCGGAATCTCTCTCCAGCTTTCCTTGCGATTAATCATTGGTGATATAATTGACGGCGGTGATTCCGGCATGATATCCTTGAGGCTGATGTAGGCCAGTGATTTAAGGGTATCCATCTCTATGTCCGAGAATTCGAATTGCACACTGGCCTTATTATGGAAGCCGACGCAGTGAAAATCAGAAAATGATTTTATTAAAGTAGTTTCCATATTCCCAAAGGACTAATAAAAAAAGTTCCAGCTAGCTTTATGTACTGACCAAAGAGGGGTTGTAATTCTGTACGCAACTGAACTGAAAGGGAAGGGTAATTTTGCTGTGAAAAGCTAAGAAAATGGAAGAAATGAGGTAGAATTATGTTTTTAGGTGACTTATGTGCAGTGAAGTGGGGTCCATGCGCAGAGACGAAAATTGGTCATTAGAAGGACAAGTGTACTATTTAGTCGTGTGAACTCGTGTCTTGTCTGAACTTTCTCTGGTTTCTTGCTGTTCTTACACTTGCACTCTCACTGATCCACAGGAATCACCTTCACATCAGGGATCTAAAGAGTATACAAGGTTTCCAACTTTAGAACTCTGAAAAAGACACTCGAACACAATTACTATCACCCGTTCTCTAACGTTGTCTGCTACGGTTTTTGAGCAACGTAAAAAGAGTACAAGCTATTCTTTTTTCCCGTCTCCTTGCGCACTAAGCATTGAGCAATGTAAGGTTACGACATGCAGCTGCCTATTGTATATCTCAATTTGTGAAAGAGCCTGAGCTTGGTGAATTTGTCATTAGGGGGCAACTTGGACAAACTGACCTGTGAGAAATTGCACGATGGGATTCTGCTTACAAAACAATTGCAAGAACTGGTAAATACTGCATGTTCCAGCTATGTAAGGAACTAACCCTTCCTCCATGCACCCCAATCACAGTATTTCAGCAGTAGAAACTCCGGCAAAAATAAATAATTCCTTCTAATTGTGTAAAGAAAGAATAAATTACTACACTTTATGATAATAAAGATCCATTTAACAAAACAAATGCATGGGATAGTCTTAGTGTTCTGGCAACATGGCATAGATGTAATGGAGAAGGTATTTCCAGGTCATGTAGAAGCGGTAGAGAAGAAACTAATGCAGCGTCGCAAGAAGCGTTCAACTAACAGAAAATGTGAAGAGAATGCTGGAAGTGCTTCAACCATCCTCTGTCAGTCCAAGTGCCTTATACAGCTAGAAACTCGAGAAGCTACATCAGACGCAGAAGAAATGAGGATAATAAACCAACTATGGGAAAGAATAGTAAGATCCAAAAATAGATCCCAAAAAAATAAAACAAAAGCAAGTGCGACTTTCCTATTCAAGAAAAAAGAGCCTCCGGAAGTTACTGAATCTACTGCATTGCAGCACTCGTCATTTGGTAGAGTGCATTAGAGAAAATAATACCAACATTAGCTTGTGTATTAGTAAAACCTTGTTTGATATACTTTTTCAACGAGCATTAGTTATACACCCTATTTGGTATTATCCTATGTATAGCTAATGCATAGCAAACCATGGCATTAGAAATACCAAGGCTATTAATGCATACATTAGCATGCTTAAAGACAAAATTATCCTTAAAGTCCCTTAAAGCTAAATAATATGGAGGATATTTTTGTAAACAAATAATTTTCTTAAAAATTATGCAATGAATTTAAATTTTTAATACAATATACCAAACATTGGATAAAAAATAATCTCTGCATAGCTAATGCTTGCATTACCTATAAATCTAATAACCATGGAAATTCTTAATGTACCGCCCCCGTGAAAGCTGATCATATAAGAAAGAATGTCAAACATACTTCAAGAAAAGAAATTACTTCCTTTTTGATAGGTGCAGAAACTACTGCTGGACAAAAGTATAAATGGAACTTTACAATCAAAATTATGATACAGCATTCTTCATACAACATACACTTGAGGCATCACGTCAACTCTATGACTGTCAAAATTTCAATTACTATAAAAGGTGACAAAAATTATGGCAGGATAAAAAGATGCACATTTTACCTTTTTGAATAGGCATAATTCGAACCTCATCACCCATCTAACTATTATTACTCTCTCATCACCCATCTAACTAAACAATATCACATTCCCTCCTTACAGACCATCAATTCGTAACCTCCTAAAAGAAAAGGTAGATCATTAAAGTATGAGACACCTAGCTGTCGTAGGTGCTGAATTTATCCAACCCAATGGAACCTTACCAAGAAAACTTTAAAATGAAGAAAAGTTACTTCTAGACCCAAGAAGCAAATGATGAAACCTAACTACCCAAGACAAATACCATCATGCCTTTTCAGGACCCAGACAGAAAAGCTAAAATATGGATGTCATAAAGCAACCTGCAGAGTAGATGTCTCAAACTTTTGCTTCTCTGCTCCTCCAAACAACGACTATGCAGACAAACCAGCTCACCTGAAATTTGGAGAAGAATAGCAAGCTTCAACCTTCAAAGAGCATATTTCTCCAGGATGAAAATTCAACTGTAAACTCGTCCTTGCTCCAACATGCATTGTTCAACTTCAACAACAATCAGACAATGGTAAACTGGCACCAATATAAATCGGAGAGATGCATGGCTCTGAAGCAACACAGGAGCGATGAGCACTAGCATTGGACACATTATACTTTTTATACTTGATACTTTAACAGCTTGCCCTTCACAGAGGGCTCCAAGGCAGACATGCACTGTTCCCAAGCACCATTCTTGAGCATCTGAACAATCCCAGAATAATGCATTAGATATCTTTGTATGGAAGCAATCTTTCCACTGCACGCAAACGACTAACAAAGAATTCAACTACTGATCCACCCTA
Source organism: Nicotiana benthamiana (assembly GCA_034376525.1). Taxonomy (NCBI): domain Eukaryota; kingdom Viridiplantae; phylum Streptophyta; class Magnoliopsida; order Solanales; family Solanaceae; genus Nicotiana; species Nicotiana benthamiana. Next base: position 129,980,106 of record CM067329.1, on the reverse strand, counting down.
CCCCCCCCCCCCCCCCCGCCCTCCAAACCCCACAAAAGAGCCCCTCCCTCCGTTTCATTTTCTCCATGCATTATCAAACCCAAGGTCAAACAACACAAAGATAGAAAAAGCGTGCAAGCAATAAAAAATCAACTTCATCAAGCTCAGTTGCTCAACTAGTGATCTAATAGGTCGCAGCTAAACTATAGAAGCAAGTTGTAAACAATTAAGAAATGATGATATCATGTAAAGTTAAGTTCTAATGATGACAGGAAAGAACTGCAGAAGCTCTTACTTGCTTATATCCATGCAAAACCTGGCAGATTTCATTGTGTAGATCTTCACTTTTTATTTCCTGAAAAAGGATCATAACATCAAGACCAATACAAAATAATCTCCAAATTTCTTTCCACTGTCAGAATACAGCATTGAAAATGGAGTACTTACATGCCAACTTGCAATGGCTTTGCACGTGAAGACAAGTGAATTCAAAGCACCAGCTGGATTGGCCTTAACCTACAACAATCAAAAGAACCAAGTAAAGTTCTGGACAGTAGCTAACAACAAAACTTGTAACATTGTGCAAATTAGGGTTCTTGTTTTTCTAGAAAAATCATATTAATTTAATATAACACCATAGCTTGAGATCTGCCATTCGTTGGTTTTGCAAATGCCAGCGCATCTTTGCGTAGACATTTTTCTGATTATATAAATGATAAAGGGCTTCTGTCTTGACATCTTTTGTTGATAATACAACTCACAGAGCAATTCTAGTACAAATTTCCATTTTACATATCTAATCTGCCTTTTTCAGAGTTAATGAGCATATAGGCGGTGCAGTAGATAGGTCCTTTTAGGTGACTGCCATGTATAAATGATAAAGTTAAGAGGAAACACAAGTTTAACTTGATGAACTTCAGGATTCGGTTTTGTCAACCAAATCCAGCAAGTGAAGTTGAATAATCAAATTTTTCAGTTCCTAAAACGAAATAAACTTATTCATATACCAATATCAAGTTCATGATGACCTGAACCAATGGGTAAAATGGGAACAACAATAACAACAATGGGTAAAATAGGAAAAGACAGAAAATACCACTGCACATAAACCGCGAAAAGCCTCCTCCTTTTCAATATCATCACGTATCCTGCCACAAAATGCCACCAATTGTAGGTTATCAGACAGAGGCACTTTTTATATTGGGATAAGCTGAACCCAGACGGCACATCAACATTCAATGTTGAAAACCTTGAGTAACACAACAACGACTAGGATTGCAGTGGAAGAAACAGTAATGGATGCTTTACTTGAAAAAAAAAAACAGACACTAACAAGTGCTTTCATGAATTAAAAGGCAGGACCTAGTAATAATTTTCAGACTGCTAAAACTTAAACATAACACCATCCAGTTCAACGAGTTCTTTCACCTTACACTTCAATGAAACTTAGAAAAGGGAAAAAACAAAAAAATCAAACCACCTGGTCTTCGACCTCCATAAGTGAATACATTCCTGATAAGGTATAAAAATTACAAAGAATTGCAGTAGCAGCTTTGAAGAATACATTCTCACATTTTACTAAGAGCTCTCAATCACCCAAATCATTCAATTTGATCCAAATCATATCACCTTGGTACTTGGAACAATGAAGCAGATTTTTTCACTGGTTATCTTTAGGGAATCAACGCCTACTATACTTCCAATAACTGCCTTTAAATGCATTTACTCTCATTCGACTATATCCATATTCACTCTCATTCAACAAGTGCCTTTAATGGGTTAGAGTACATTGGTAACACATTGTTTATTGTTTATAGAATCTCTCTTTTAGTGTGAAAATATGACAGTTTTATACTTCAGCATGTAGGGAAAGCCAGAAGAAGAGCAGGTGGAAGTCACTTACATTGACAGAGCAATACACCAAGCTTGCATGAAATGTTCCATATGGGGTGATACAAGCTCTGGACAAACCCATGCAAGTCTTCCGAGGGTGATAGCACTGTTTTCTATCAGTGACTTGTTGAGCCCCTTGGCACCATAAATATATTCGATGAGAATGACAATCCACAACAAAAGGTGGCTACCAAAACAAGTAACTTTGTGTTATCATCTCAAAAGAAAAACACAAATAATTTTGATCAACCACATCAACGGTGATAATACATATCTGAGTCATGTATATAACTTTTTAATATCATTTAGAAACCAAAAAATGTTCAACAGCTAAAACAGATAATTACCTCAGCATGTTGAAGAATTGGCACTAAGCATGAAACTACAGTCAAGACTATTGGAGAAATCTCCTTGGGAACCTGAAATTATGACATCCCATATATGATCAAATTCTAAGTGATTCAAAAAAAAAAAATACAGGAAAGTTCAAGTAATAAATGTGGGGTTAAACAGGGAGTGCAATTACAGTCAAATCAGAATAGTTGCAGCAAAAGATACATAAACTACTTCATACTCATTGTCATTTGTGAGAAACCAAAACGCTAGAAAAAAAAGAAGCAATAGCAGCACTAGTAAATCCAAACAGCACCTCATGTTGTAGAATTATGCTATACAAGGGGCTTTCATCTGTCTCCTAACATTCTTCTGTGATAGGCATATAATCGCATTTCAAAAGTATCGGATTATAATGGCGCACTGACACCAAGACTTAAAGGTATATTTGACCGAGTGGTTGTACCACTCTTAGACCAACTATGTTGAATGGGGCAGAGTGTTGGCCAGTCATGAATTCTCACGTCCAGAAGATGAAAGTGGTAGAAATGAGGATACTGAGATAGATGTGTGGGCACATTAGGAGAGAGAGGATCACGAATGAAGATATTCGGGATAGAATGGGAGTGACCACCGTGGTGGACAAGATGCAGAAAGCGAAGCTAATATGGTTTGGGCATGTGAAGAGGAGAGACCCAGATGCTCCAATGCGGAGGTTAGAGAGAGGTTTGCGGTGGATCTTAGGAGAGGTAGATATAGGCCGAAGAAGTATTGAGGAGAGGTGAATAGGCAGGACATTGCACATTGTCAGCTTATTAAGAACATGACCCTGGATAGGAGGGTGTGGAGGTCGAGAATTAGGATACGAGGTTAGTAGGTAATTGAGCATTCTTCTTTTCCATACCAGTAGTATTAGTACGTATTCTCGTATTTTCTTATTCTTAGATTTCTATTACTACTTTTTCTTTCTCTTCGATTATCTTATTATTTTATTGTTATCACTGCTTCTTTTGCGTGGCTTCTACTGTATTTCTTTTTCATTATCTTTATGCTTATACTTTCATTGAACCGAGAGTCTATTGAAAACAACATCTCTATCTCTATAAAATAGGGGTAATATTTGCATATATCCTACCCCCAAAACTCCACTATGTGGGATTACACTGGGTATATTATTGTTGCATTGTAATGGCGCAGAGCGAAAGCGTTGGGCGAGACCTTCCTCCATAAAGTTGTCGTACCCTGTTCGGCTGCTCCGCATAACTCTTTTTCCTATTTACACCCAGAGCATCGTCCCCCCTTTCCGGCCCATTATGTTAGATTATCTTCTATTTCCATACCAATTTTTTTCTTTTCGTTGTTTTTTTAGAAGGGGGCCTTTGGAGCAAAGAGAATGGCTTATTACTAAAGGAGAGACCGTGACCTATAGGTCACGGGTTTGAGCCGTGAAATCATCCTTTGATGCTTGCGTCAAAGTAGGCTACCTACATTACACCCCTTAGGGTGCGACCCTTGCCCAAATCTTGTGTGAACTCGGGATGCTTTGTCCATTAGGCCGCCCTTCATTGGTTTTTGATACTTGTTTCATCATTATATTTTTCAACCCTTTTCTTTATTTTTTTTTTCTTTTTGGAGAAGTATGTTATGCAGTGGTTTACTAAGTAATAATAGTCAAAAAGTGATGCCGGAAATTGTCTAATTTTTAACAATAAGAATATGGAAGTTGGAGAAAACAATTTTCTCAAACAATTTACCTATTAACGAATTTAAAGAGAACAATTAACTGTGACTTAACTCCTCTGATTGTAACCCCTAGATCATTAATAATTGTCAGTTACTTTGATAAATGTAGAAATACTCTGATCCATATGTGTTACTCAACAATGAGATCAGTTAAACTGTTTTAGGATTTCAGTAAATATGTGTTAGTTTATATTGCAGAACAACTCATAACTGTACATTCTGTATCGGAGAGACCTCCTTTAGTAATAAGCCATTCTCTATTGGAGAACTATTAAATGGAGAGTTGAAATTTTTGAAATGAAAATTTATATGTAATTAATAAAGAAGTCATAAATGGAAATTGAGAAAGATGGGAAATTAGAAGTTTATAAATTGAAAACAAAAACTTTTGTTAAAAAAATAAAAAATAAAAAAAAAGGAGCTAAAAAGTTCTGATAACCCCCCCCCCCCCCAAAAAAAAAAACCTTTCCAGTCCCACCCGCCTCACTAAGGATTCACACTACCCCGTTGGCATCCCTAAATTTTCAAAAACTCAAACAGATAACATTCTCTTGTCTTCCAGCATAACTCACATTCTATTTACATTCATAACTTAAGCTTATCTAGGTCAGATGACCTTAGGAAGCAATGCAATTTGCCGAAACCTACCTTGATAGCTAATTCTCCAATTGCCCAGCATGCATTGTTGACCACAGAAATCGCTTCCTTCTCAACTGGCTTGGAAGTGTTCTGTACAAGCAGACCATAGATAAAATACAAGAAACTGAAATGTTGAGAACTAATTAAAGATCGACATAAATATTACACACACCAGTTGCTTAGCAGCAGCATCAAGAAATTCGGCCAAACGAGGATACAAATGAATAGGACAAACCTGCTAGCAAACACCAAAGATAGCAGTGAATTCAAATGCAAGACTGCATTTCCAAAGCAGTCGAGTTGTCATAGAAATTCAATGTAACCACCCTATAATCAGTATTGGTGAATTACAATAACTTACCTTTGCAAGGTCACCAAGCAATGCAAAGGCACTCTGCCGAACATCTGGAGCATCATCAAAGCAACATTGCAGAAGCAAATCCCTTAAATTGCTTTGTGAAACCTGCAAAGTTATTCCTCATTGAGCATAATGTTAAAATGTCCAGGCCGCTTATTATCTAAATGCTGACAGTACAGAAGTGTCAAAGATCAACATTGGCATGTATTATGAACGGAAAGAAGATAGCATCAAATGCTTAATCAGAGTTGGCATCAAGAGAGTGGTTCATTAAACAATACCCTGATATATTTTTTCCCAAACATACACATTAATCAAAATAGCCACTACACCAGATACACCTCAGTTTATCAAATAATAATCCTGCGTAAATAACAAAGCAACTTCAAACTCAAAGGCTTCACGTAAACCCTCTTTGTGAACTTTAGAGTCCCTTCCTCTCACCTCCAATAATTTGTGATAACAACCAGCAACAATAGAACACACAGAAAGACATATATAGTCAGTTTAGAAGGAAAAGGAACTACCAGGCTTTCTATACTACTACCAAGACCTTCAGCAAGTCCAGAGAGCAGGTCCAAAGAACAAACAATGAATTCTCTATCATATTGAAAACCAGCTGAAACAGGATCAACCTGCAATGGGAATTTAAAAAGTGAAGAGAGAATATCTCAAAAAATAAAATTTAAGCAAATTGCTTATCAAACACATGCAGCAAACAGTTGAAAGAAGCATGGCTACCCTCTCACCTTGAAAAGAAAGGCTAAACCCAATCATTAATGCAACAAAACGTTCAATCCTGAACATAACACAGAACTCCGAAGAGGACGACGAAGTTCCAGGAAACTTGGAAAGCCCAGAGAGTAAAAGAAGCAAACACGAGAATATGGAGATCACAGTTAGAATACTCCCCGCAATGGCGGAGGCAGGATCTCCACGAAGGGGGTTCAAAAAAAAAATTTTGTAGCTAATGGGAATTGAACATATGACCTTATGAAGATTTTGAACCCCCTTACCACTAAACTACACTATTGGGTTGTGTTAAGGGGGTTCCAAACTTAATATATAGGTAAAAAACAGATTTTGCCTTATATAAAAAAACAACAACAACCCAGTATAATCCCACTTAGTGGGGTCTGGGGAGAGTAGTGTGTACGCAGACCTTACCCCTACCCTGGGGTAGAGAGGATGTTTCCAAATAGACCCCGGCATCCTTCCCTCCAAGAACTTCCCACCTTGCTCTTGGGAAGACTCGAACTCACAACCTCTCGGTTGGAAGTGGGGGTTGCTTACCATCAGAGCAACCCCTCTTGTCTTATATACACAGTGTAATTTTTCGGCGAAGGGGGTTCGGGTAACCCCCTTCTGCCCCCCTAAATCCCCCCCCCCCTCCCAGTGCGCCTTTGTCCATGTTTTCATGCATGCAGGAGAGGCTGCGTGAATTGGACCATTAAACAGAAACAGTTCTAACGGCAACTCACCATTAGTGCTAAGAAACTTGCCTTTGCTATGAAGCAATGGCTAATGGTCATCATGGGATTAAAAAGAGAAAAAAAAAAAAACAGAGCCTCCAAAAGCAACTAAGATATCATATCAAGAAAAACCTTTGCCAATTGTTGTGACTGAATGATGGTTATGCACCTCTGAAATACGGGCTGAGCAAATGGTGCAAATCCAGTACCCAAAGCCTGAAAGAATAAAAATGTATTATCTATACCATAGCATTCCATAGCAGATTACTTCCAACAATACCTTTTTAAAGAAGTCTTGACAAAGCTTACATTCAGTGCTACTCACATAATAAATTGAAGCAAACGTCACTGTGTGAAATTTAGCAAGTCTGGTTAGGATTCAGCATTCAACTATTGCTGAACACTGAGAAGTTAAGATGTCTGGTGATTATAATGTATTCCTATATTACCTTACTCAAGTCCTCAGATTGATGAACATCCTAACACCTAGGCACAGAATTATTTTTAAAATGTGTTCAAACTTTATCAATTAGATTCTTAAAGTAATCTTCCGCTTTCTTCTTTCTACACTGGTGAAGTATCTGAAACACCCAAACGATAAAATACTAAAGGCCACTCTGAAGCATACATAGGATGAAAGGAGGATAACGCTTAAAGAAGTGCTTCTAATAATTCTCCGCAGCTTAAAAGGCTAATGTGACTCAGATGCATAGTAGATTCACTATCAATGACCTACCATACTTCACTATTCAATGACTTGCAATTAAAAAATTACCCTAAAAAAGAACACATTAAACAACTTCTATTAGGTTGAAACTTGTGAAAGGAAAGCATCATAACAGCTAATCCACCAAATATTAACCTCCAAGAGACAAAAGCAAGGAGCATCAAGACCACATGCATGCTGCGTATCCAAGAGAGGCAGTTATGTAATCCCGTCGTGCCACGAGAGTCAATGTCCTATATGTTGGCAAATACAGTATTTAAAGCAGTGCGTTCTCTTGATGCTCAAAGACCCCTTGAACGAACCTAATGTCTCAAACTCAGCTACCCCAGAGGAATACTCAAAACGCAGATCAGACAGGTAGTATTCCATGGGAACAATGTTTCTAAATCCAAATGCCTCAATTCAACATATTCCACAAGTAGCAACTCAGGCACAAACCAGAAAATCATAAGTTCCATAAACCAAACTCTTAAATTCAATTATCCATCTGAATCTGCATGGAAAACTTTAAACCATGGATTCGTATAATGTAAGGGCAACAAGCAGCCATATAGTTCAAACTTCAAACAATGGAAAAACTGTTAAATGGAGAGCATAACTTTCTTAAAGAATACTAATACCACCCACCATGGAAGTTTCAAACTGCCATTTAGATTGCGCTGGCTTTAAAATCAAAGATTAACACGAAGACTGCCATTGGTGATCGAGCTACCCACCCTGGGTGGGTTAGCATTGCCAATTGAATCACCACTCTGCCCTTGTGCAACCGAGCCACCACCATCGGTGTTCTAGCTTTAAGTTAAATCGTGGATTAAGCCAAGGATAGCGGTAAAAAAAAAACAAAAAAAAATTAAAAAAAATTCTTAAAGATTATACTAGAGGAAAATACTCAAGTAATTTGTACATTATACACAAGTGACATAAACAAGTTGTGGCTCGAACTTCATCTTCCTGAATCTCTGATTCTCCTGGGCTAATAACCCCAAATTTCATGTCCACTGTAATTACTATCAAGTTAAAAGAGAACACAAACTAGACGGTTTTATATTATCTCTCACTGATATATCAGACCTTACTTGTGGGATTACACTGGGTTGTTATTGTTGTTGATATATCAGCTCACAAAGGAGAAATTAACCATAAAAGGTACTACATTGACTCGATAAAGTTAAAGGTCCGTAAAGCAGTAACAACTACCTGAGCTATCGAGGTAAAACACTCCAGCAGTGGAAAAAGATCTTTGTCTGAATTTGGAAGTTGCTGCCACTTTTCAATTAACGGGGGCATTAAAATCTCAAGGTACCTGGGCTGTAATTACCACCAAATGAACAATTAATAAGGAACAATAAACTATCACAATCCTACCAAATTTCTGTATGCAAAAGCTTTACAGAGAAGAACTTGTGATCATGAAACAAGAGAAACACTACATTTCAAAAGGTAAGAAAATACAAACACGAGGTAGCATATTAGTTATACCTGATTTAGCTCCTCTCCAACAGCATCCGCCAATGTTCCAACGGCATCATAAACAATTCTAAGGTTCCATCTCTATTGACACCACAAAGATGTCAGACACTATCCGGAGACTGAAATGACAATTTAGTCATAATGTGATAGGACATAATCACCTGGTATTTTTTAAATGCACACATCAGGTGCTGCAAAATGATATCCAAGCATGGTGCCAACTCTTCCGCAGCCTCCTGCAATCATCTAAACGTTATTATGGTATAAATTTTAGACCAAATGCGCATGGGGCCCCTTATTGCTGCCACGAATTTCATTTAGCCACTTTAACTAGGATTTGTTCCTATTAGACACTTCAGTATGTTCCAAAGAGTGCCAATTAAACACAAAATTTTAAGTCCCAAAAAAAACTCAGGTGCACATTAACGAATGCTTTCGGTGTGTAAAAAGCAAACAAATAAAAATCTACCACGTGTCTTTTTGATTCCACGCAAGACCAACTTGGATTAAAACTAAAAATTCATCCATTTCAATGAAAAGCCCCCACTTTATTAATGACTAGGATTCCAGCAACGAAACTTACTTCGGCAACTTATTCTCCATCATAATAGCCACTAAGGTAAAAGACCTTATTTCTCTGTTCTTAGTGGGAGTCAAACACAAGAAAGTGAAGCAAAGCAAATTCTTTTGCTGTAAGAAAGAGGTGATAAAGAAAGAATCATGGCTGGTGAAAAAAAATGAAGGAATTGAAGGAGTTTCCTGAACTTGTTCCAGGACCCAAATGGAAGAACTCTATAAAGAAGACCGGAAAGTATTGTAACCCCAAGAAATCTTCACATAAGAAGTGCTAACAATGTGCTGGGCTGAAGAAATTGCTTCCTGGATAAATTTTGATTTCTGGTCTCACTATTTTTTTTTTTTTTGTTGAATTGCTTGATTTTGAGGTGAAGACTCGATTTTGTTTTTTGGGTAGGTGGAATTCAGTGTTTTTCTTACCGGTCTTCTTTATATTTTCTTGAATTGGTTTTGTGTCTGTTTTATGAATCCTTAACCCAACTAGGTCGATGTCTATTTGCTGTTGAAATTGCTTGATTGAGGTCAGAAACTTTAACCCTTACTTAGCTCTACTCTTTCGTCTGCAAAAACTCAAGCCCGACTCTCCTTGCCGGAAGAAACAGTGTTTTATATTAGTAAAAATATATGAGATTTGAAATCCTAGATTGTATCTTTAAAGTGAACTCATGAATTTATCATCGTTGGAAATGGAACGAGTCTTAAGAAACCAGGAAGGAGAAAATCTGGTGGGAGATAGGTGGTGGTGGCGAAGTTGAACGAGAAAGCAAAGCAACGTGTTTAACTGGCACACTTTGGAGCATGTCGGAGTGTCTCGGAACAACCCCTAGTTAAGGTAGCTAAATGAAAATTGTGCAATTTTAAGGGGCCCCCTATGTATTTGGCCTAAATTTTAAGAAAACATTAAGCTATAAACAGCTTTAGATTAATACCTCTTCAAGGGTAGCAAAAGCTGAACAAGCAGCCTCTTGCACTCGTTTATTATCATCCAATACTCTTCGCAGAATACCCATTAGAATTATTTTGAATTGTTCACGTCCTTCTTGATGATCCGTCACCTGAAAGAAAGTAAATTAAATGGCGGAAAACTGGAACACTACCTAATGACAACATAATCATTTTGGAACAAGAATGTTTAGCTACCAAAAAAGGGTACTGAAAGAAATAACTCAAATAACTCACTTAAACTTATGATAGTTAGACAAGATGGGTAAGCGGTGCAAGCCAAATTGACCGAGTCAATATTTCTTCTTTCTTTTTTTTCTCTTTTTTTTTTAATTTCATTTTTTTAAGCAATTCACCAAGTCGATATCACAACAAATGGAAATGTACATCACTATTTGATAACTACGGAAAGAAACAAGAATTAATAAACCAGCTACTTTTAATTTCTAGCTAATTTAGGGACTTAATTTAACAATTGATTCAGGACCACCATGTTAGACAAGCATGCAATGACCATATTTGACCAACTCATAGAGGAATCACCACAGTAGTAACATTAAGACCAAGAACCAGTAATTGCACCACTATTGATGTATCTAAGCGACATAAGCAGCATCTCCTACTTTCCACCAAAAATAGTAGGCACAAGGCCACAACTCTTTCCCATCTTATAGAATGGCATCAGTCTTCTGCCAAACCTTGATTGCTCAAGGACACCATATCAAATGTACCCCTGCTTGTGGTTAACACTACTATATCCCAAATAGAGAAAATAACCCAGCATCTTAACAAATTTGAACCAGTAAGGGTTGGCATGGGAATGGTACAAATTATACCAAAGACTAGTATACTCACAATCACGATAAACAGATTGAAGATAAATAGGGCAGTGAGCACCAACCTGAACAATATATTTGCTGAAGCGTGACAGAGTCCAACAAGAGATGCTTCGTATTAAAGGAAACTTGTCGTCTAAAAGCGGGATGAGAAACGTAATAATCTGAATTGGGGGAACAAAAAAGTTATTTTCTTCTAGAAGAGAAGATATTTCAAATATGTCGACATGCCCCAACATGTCATTTGGTGGCATCCGTGGAGTTAAATCACTTCCCACAAATAAACCAGGATTGTCAATCAAAGTCAAATTAGCAAAGAAAGACATAAGGGGGTGGCTCATTTTCAAAATGATAAGTGTTCATGAATTTCAAAGAGAGACTCCTTCAAACATGGCCAATCGATATGAAGGAGCTAGCAAGTGATAGGATTACCTCTGACAAATGAGGAAAGAGTCCATTTATGCAGCCTTCACCTATGGCACCAAGAGCTAATACTGCTGCTTCCCTTTCCTTCCAAGCTTCATCTCCTGTAGCAGACAATTTAGCCTGTCCCGATACAACAATTTCTAAACATTAGATCCATTAATGACATGCTATTAAACCAAACAACAAAAGAAACAACAACAACAACAACAACAACAACAACATCCTAGTATAATCCCACAAGTGGAGTCTGGGAAGGGTAATATGTACGCAGACCTTACCCCTACCCCGGGGGGCAGAGAGGTTGTTTCCAGGAGACCCTCGGCTCAAGAAAGCAACAAAAGACGATATATTAGTACTATCAATAGACTCATAATAAAATAACATAAAATACGTTCCATAAAATAACACAAAATAACATCAGTATAAGAAATATAGGAAATACGCAAAAGATGGAAGGTATACAAATATCCAACACATAAAGCACTGCATCATTAGCTGATCAGTAGCATCCTAAGACTAACTCCTAACTGCACGCTGTAGAAATATTCACAACTTCCCCCTAACTACAGCCTTAATGCTCGACCTCCACAATTCCCTGTCAAGGACCATGTCCTCAGTTATCCTAAGTCATGCCATGTCCTGCCTGATCACCTCTCCCCAATACTTCTTAGGTCTCTCACTACCTCTCCTCGTGCCCACCACAACCAGTCGCTCACACCACCTCACTGGTGCATCAGTGCTCCTCCTCTGAATGTGCTCGAACCATCTGAGTCTTGCTTCCCGCATCTTTTCCTCCATGAGGGCCACGTACCTTATCTCGAATATTTTCATTCCTAATCTTATCCATCCTAGTATACCCGCACATCCACCTCAACATCCTCATCTCTGCTACTTTCATCTTCTGGATATATGAGTTATTAACCGGCCAACACTCGGTCCCATACAACATAGCAGTTCTAACCACTGCTCTATAAAACTTACCTTTTAGTAACGGTGGTACTTTCTTGTCACACAAGACTCTCGCAGTTAACCTCCACTTTAACCACCACACCCCTATTCGGTGTGTGAAATCCTCGTCGATCTCCCAGATCCCCTGAATAACTGACCCAAGGACTTGAAACTACCCCTCTTAGAGATGACTTGAGAGTCAAGTCTCACTTCCACTCAAACAACAAAAGAAACAAGAGTTACTTTTTTCAATCAAAAGTTAGCACCATTTATATTGTATCTCATGTTTCCTCTCAACTTTTAACATAATCAACAGTTCTTGCAAGACGATACACTCTATTTATTCGCCTTCAAGCTAGTATTGATTCACTGATTAAGTTATTGCTTATTAGTAAAGAATTCAGCTATTGCATAGGTAGCTGTTAGAATATTTATGTGTGTAATTAGTCCTAGTCCCATATGCAGTAAGAGTAGATGAATTTATATAAAGGACTCATTGTATTACGGTTAATAAGTCAATAATATTTTTTTCGTGCTTCAATTCCGGCGACCTTTTTAGGGCTGATTTGCATTTCCTCCTTTTTCCTTGGTGTTGTGCAATTCTCCGGCAAAGACCCTCCCACACACCTATCGAAGATCTATTAACGGCGGAGCGTCTGTCCCATGTGCCAGTGCGAGGCCTGTTCCGGCTAGATTTTGAAAAAATTCTTTTAGACAGTTTGACCGCCTAGTAATTTCGAGCCTACCCATAATATTTTCTTTACTCCGATCACTTTCAATTTTTCCCGGCAGCTACAGTGATTTATTCCGCAAAACAGTGTTTCCTTCCTTGTTTCAGAAAGATACAGTTCACTAATTTTATTTTTTATTTCAAGACCTCTCAACAAATCCAACGACGTCTTTGGGATTTGATATATTTGATTCTAAAAACATAGGTTCTCAAAATTCAAGCTTCATTATTACTTCAGATCCCTTAAGGGGAAGTTCAAACTATTTAGCTTGGGTTTCCTCTGTTGAACTACGGTACAAGGGTCAAGGTGTTCAAGATCACCAAACAAAAAAGGCTAGTGAGGGAGATGAAAAGGCCAAAGCACAGTGGGAAAAGATTGATGCTCAAGTATGTAGTATCCTATGGTAATCTAATGATTCCAAGCTGATGCCTTTGTTTCGTCCATTCCAAGCATGTCATTTAGTTTGAGAAAGGGCTTGTACTTTATACAATAATGTAATGACATATCTCGTTTCTATGATTTGATATCGCGAATGACAAGCTTGAAGAAATAGGAATTGGATATGTGGTACTTATTTGGGACAAGTATAGGCAGTCATAGAAGAATTTGAGAAGTTGATGTCAGTTTCTGCTGGTATTGAAAAGCAACAAGAGCAGTGACCAAAGATGTTTCCAGTTCTTACACTCGCTGGACTTCCAAATGATCTTGATTCAGTTCTTACAGTTCTTATACTCGCTGGGACAAGTATAGGCAGTCATGAAAGAATTTGAGAAGTTGATGTCAATTTATGCTAGTATTGAAAAGCAACAAGAACAACGACAAAAAATATTTCCAGTTCTTACATTCGCTGGACTTCCAAATGATCTTAATTCAATATGTGACCAGATCTTGGCTAGTTCGACTGTCCCTACGGTTGATGAATTATTCTCTCAATTACTTACCCTTGCTGCAGCACCCAGTCACCCAGTGATCCCATCACGAACACTTGACTCCTCTGTTCTCGCATATCAAACTATGGAGAATAGACGAGAAGGAGGTCGGTTTAGAAGATCCCGATCCAAATGTTCTTATTGTAATAAATTTGGACACATTCGTGAAGTGTGTTATTCTTTACATGGTCGGCAACCCAAAATGCTCATGTTGCTCAAACCAAGACTACGGGTAACCAGGGATTTTCTTTATATGAAAGAGAATATAATCAGTTCCTTCGGTATCTAGCAAGCAGACATCTTCACAAGTAGCCTCAGTTGTTCAAACTGATACTTTTGTTGCTAGTAATTCTTTTGCTTGTTGTTCTCGGTCTATACTCTTGGACCATCGGTCATGGACTCGGGGGCTTCTGATCATATCTCCGATAATAAATTACTTTTCTCGAATATTGTGTATTGACAGTCTCTTCCCGCTATTACTTTAGTCAATTGGTTCCAAACTAAAGCAATAGGAATTGGATAAGCTACCTACCCCTATCTTCTGTCACTCTAGATTCTGTTGCTTACGTCACTGATTGGCTGTCCTTTAATCTTGCATCTGCCAATTGTTTGACTTGCACCCTCCATTGTGTCGTATAAATTTTATTGATGATTCTATTATGCAGGACCTCAATACGGGACAGACTATTGGCACAGGGCGTAAATCACAAGGCCTTTACTACCTGTACGCACTCAATTCCTCCCAATTCCTCCACAGCATGTCCAGTTACAATTCTCTACTCCTAATTGACAAACGTTTAGAACATCCAAGTTTGTCCAAGCTTCAGAAGATGGTGCCTAGTTTGTCTATATTAGATTGTGAGTCGTGTCAAATTGGAAACATACCCGAGCCACCTTTTAGCGTAGTGTTGATCATGTAGAGTCTATTTTCTCATTAGTTCAATCTGATATGTAGGGTCCTAGTAGGGTTCTTTCAACCTTGGGATTTCGTAATTTTGTTAGTTTCATTGATGTGTACTTGGTTTTTCTTAATGAAAGATTATTCTGAGTTGTTTTCTACATTTTAGAGTTTTTATGCTGAAAACAAAAATCAATTTGGTGTTTATTTGCACTTTTCGCAGTGATAATGCCTTCGAATATTTATCCTCTCAATTTCAGTAATTTATGACTTTTCAAGGTATTATTCATCAGATCTCTTGTCTTTATACCCCTGGACTAAAAATAATTCAAATATCTTAAAATAGAGCTATAAAAATATGCCTGAATTATGAACAAAATGTAAAAAACTTACATAGTGTTTGTAGGGTGCAAGAAAGGACTACAAGTTCATTAACCCTAGAACAATAACATTTGAGCTAAGCAAATAAGAAAACAGAAAAGCATTTTCTAGAATTGTTGCCATGTGACCAGGAGATCATAGGTTCGAGCCGTGGAAACAGCCTCTTGCAGAAACGCAAGGTAAGGTTGAGCACGATAGATCCTTGTGGTTTGTCCCTTTCCCAGACCCCGCACATAGCGAGAGCTTAGTGCACCAGGCTGCCCTTTTTTTAAAGCATTTTCTAAGGGAAACTTGTAGGCCTTCTACATTTCTAGTGGAGAATCCAAGATGGAGATCAAACTAAAAAGACCGACATAGAAATTTCTATATATAAGGTATTCCATTTTCTTCAATTGTACTGTAGCATTTGTTTTTTATTTCAGAAATCATTGTATCTGTCTTGAATTTCTCCATCAATGTTGGTCAAAGTAGCCAAAATTGATTGATCAGATCCAGTACGGATCCCACACCCACACCTATGTCGTGTCGACACGAGTGCGGCACCAAAAGTGAAGAGTCCGAGCAACTTAGGTTCTAGATATATAGTAGAAGTAGATGTATTATATATAGGATTCATTCTATCATTGTAAATAGGTCAATAATATTTTTTCCCCTGTATTATTTCTCGCAGTAGCAACCACATATCACCATAGTGGCCATGACCGATATATATACTCACAGAGATGCATAAAAAAGATACTGGTCTTGCAGTTTAACTGTCCGAGTTTTAGTTAGAATTCACTAAAGCTATTAATACAGCAATGAATTAATTAAGAGAAAATTAACGAGTTAAATTTAGCAGCTTTTTCAATTTATTCAGAATTAACACCAAATTCACATCGGATCCGAGGAAAAATAACTTCCTTTCACAAAACAAAAAACATGAATATAAATTTTTCCACTGAATTCCTAATCCAGCAACAAATTGCATTACATTTTTTATTAGTGTTGAGTTGTCCCACATCGGAGGGATTTGAGGTCCTTGGTCTCCTTATATGGCTTGGACAATCCTCACCTCATAAGGTAGGTTTTGGGGTTGAGTTAGACCCAAGGTCCATTCTTATCAATTAGAAATAGAGAAAAAAGATAAGAGAGAAGAGAGGCATGAAAGGCAGGAGACAACAGCTCTTCATTTAACATGGATAAACAATCACCTGAACCACAGGCATCAATGTCGGCAGAATGTCATCCCCGAATACATTTGACAGAATATCTAGAGCAGCTGCACTGCACTTCCGTAAGTTCCACAAGTTTACAATGTCCTCGTCCTGCAATTAAGATAAGAAGCATCAAAATTTTCAAAAGCCACTCAAGTAGCATGCAAATCAAAAAGATTTTGCCCTATGGCAAAAACAAAATAACATACATCATCTTCACCATCCTCTGAACCATGAAAACGTGAAGAATGAAATCGAGGCTTGAGATCCTGTTCACCAATATTTCCAGCATGATTATTCCAAAGTGAATTAATTGTTACATATTTTTTCTTAGATAAACAACAAGAAATGACAACTAAACCTGTTCACGGTCTGGGAGAGATCCATCCTCCTGAGGATAACAAAAGTAATTACGGTTAGGTAAAGCCACTTACCAAATTTTTCTAACTTAAGGGATAACTAAAGGTGAATCAAACAACAAACCTCTGCCTCCAAAAGCGACTCGTCATCATCAGCATATACAATGTTAGACAGCAAAACCTAAAAAGTTGTATTCAAAACATTACAAACAAGAACACTCCTCATGCAATGGACACATCATCCAATATGGGCATGAAAAAAGATAGGCACAGAATGAAGCGTACAGGAATCAAACGTGGCAAGAATTCTCTCAAGTTCTCAGTTGGCAACTGAGGAGCATCACAATATGCGGACCTATCAATGAAATCCATAAAATAAAATTTCATAGACAAAATAAGTCAAATAGTAAAGAGGCATCAAGTGTTCACACGAAAGCAAGAGACTATCAATCGTGACCTGAGAAGTTGAAGGCAAACAAAAAAAGGGCAGTCGGGTGTACTAAGCTCTCGCTATGGGCGAGGTCGGGAAGGATTGGGCCACAAGGATCTATTGTAAACAACCTTATCCTGCATTTCTGCAAGAAACCGTTTCCATGGCTCGAACCTGTGACCTCAGGATCACATGGCAGCAACATTAGCAGTTACGCCAAGGCTCCCTTTCAAGGCAAACAGAATCATTGAAACCAAAAGATTTAGACCAACTTATATTATCTATTAGCCATCATGCAACTTTAACCAGAAAAAAACACATACATTCAACAGGTTGAACTATGGATTATATATTTAAATTTTCATCAATGCTCCATTCTAGCTGGCAATGCAAGCTTACATCTGATCTAAGGGCATCTCCAACCCTTACCCAATTTTTGGTCCCCCAAAATGGGGATTTCCCCATTTGGGGACAACTTACTCCAACCATTCCCCCATTTTTTTCCCCAAACTTTTTTATATTCTTCTCTCTTCTATTTTATATTATTATCTTTAATTTCAATTTCATTTTTTAATTTCCATTAAACAAATTCCATCTTTTATTTTTATTAATTTGTAATTTTCATAATTAAAATAATTTCATAAAATTTTAAATAATATAATTTGTAAGCAATTATTATAGATTAACTAATAATTCAAAAAAAAGTGAAATCATTGCGATACAAGATTAATTAAATACATATTACGTAACGATAAAATAATAAATGCATGAAAATTAATTAATAAAATTATACACCAAAGTTAAGATATAATATTAATATTATAAAGACATTACATAAACATAATTAGGTATATATAAAGAGATAAATTAAAAGATTAAATAATAAAATGATAATAAAAAAATGATGATTAGTAATGGGGGAAATGAATAGTGCACCTCATATTTGAGGGAACGCTATTCATCCCCTATTTTGGAGACAAAAATGGGGAAGGATTGGAGCTAAATTCCCCCAAAAATTTTACTCATTAGGGGGGATGGGTCAAGGTTGGAGATGGCCTAACAGATAGACGAAATTGTACCATAATAGCATATACATGGTACACATAAAGCAACAAAAGGAGATCTCTGGTTTCAACTCTTTTTTACATAGCCAGATTTTGATTCGATTCAATAGAGGAACAACAATAAAACTACACCTTAATCTCAAACTAAGTTGGGGTAACTATATGAATTCTCAATATCCATTCTGCTCCATTTGGAACCATTTTATTCCTATGCCCAACAATTAGCCTTTTACGACAAAGTAGAGATTCTCGAACGCTAGAGGTTCACTACATTTTTTCCTTTTTGTTTTATGTTTTTTCTATTAAGTAGAGGTTCACTACATTTTTACCGACATACAAATCTCTAAGCAAATGAAAAGCTTCCAGGCAAGCACCGAACCTAATGTAAGTCTATCAACAAGGCTAAACTTTAATCCCAACTAGTCAGTATCACATATATGGATCTTTTGCTTTTGTTATGTTCTATTTTTCGCTTGTCCGCGTGGATTCGAAGAGATTGCAGATCTTTTGGATGACTTCTCGTCCCTGTTAACACCTTCGATCATCTACCAATCACTGCATATGGAGGTCTATGAAGCATATACCAAACCATCACAAAAGCAGCCTTGTCCCATTTTATTCTCGATGAGTGAACAATTCTAATATTATCTAGTCTTAATGGGACCATACATCCATCTTTTTTCTAATAAGATAAGAAACTTCATTAATGAGGTACCGAGGAGGTACTGAAAAACATTATTGGGATCGCACATTCATCTTAACATCCAAAATTTGGTAACAATTATTCTGGATATGTTGGACTTCAAGATCAGCATTCACTACCATATAACATTGCTGGTCTCACAATTGTTCTAGAAAGCTTACTTTTCACTTTAGTAAATAACTTTCTATGGCTGTCGCTCCTATAAATTCCCTTCATTTGACCATCCGATTTCAATATAGGTGTTTTATCTATCATACTACTGCCCTATAACAGAGCCTATACGTTAATTTTCTGCATTTTTTCTTCCTGCATAAATTATACTCCCTCTGTTTCAATTTATGTGAACTCATTTGACTGGGCACGGAGTTTAAGAAAAGAGAGAAGACTTTTAAACTTGTGGTGCAAAATGAAGCACATATATTTTGTGTGGGTATAAATCATTGCATAAAGATAAATTATTTCCAAATAGGGAAAGAGGTCATTCTTTTTGGCACGGACTAAAAAGTAAATAGATTCACATAAATTGAAACGGAGGGAGTATAACCTAATAACATGCAAGATATCAGAAGGTCCAATTCTCTCTCTACCAGGAAATCTATCCAATTCCCAAAATGTTCCTTCCCTTGTTGCTCATCTAAGGGGAAGCATATTCTTAGCTACTTATAGTCGTTAATGCTTCTCTTAACAGCTTTTTCTTTCTAATTTTTAGTTCTTCTATTAACGCTCTTCCTGTTTCCCATGCCATATAATTGGGCTATTTTCCCTCTATTTTATCCTGAAACAGTTTGAATTTTTCCAACATGGATTTCTTGTTTGGATAAGTCCATATGCACTATCTCATATTAGCATGAGATGACGCAAACCACCACAAAATCATACATCCCATCTATTGTTTTCCTACTGACTGTTAATCTAATAAAATCATCCGGTCCAACTTCTTCCATGTATCCCCATGCAAGCTAAATGACCTCATAAAATAGGGCTGATGTAATAGGTGATATCATTTTAACAATTTAAACATGCAGAAGTGTAAAACACAACCAGAAACCCAGTGTGATCCCACAAGGTGGGGTCTGAGAAGGGTAGTGTGTACGAAGATCTTACCCCTAACTTGTGAAGGGAGATAGGTTATTTAGGTGTAAATGTGATGTGTCAAACTCTGTTACTGGATGCGTGCAAGCAGATGGACAACCAGTTACCAGAAAACTGAGCAGACGTTGCTTTTGTTGTTTAGGCTACCAAAACATGCTTGTGTCAAATCTCACCACAAAGACAACATGTAAAGTCAAAGGTACCAAATCATGAATATTCGTTTTCGTCGCTCTATATATATGTATAGCAATTATAGAGCATAACATGGACTAGTTTTGTTTTAATATTTGCCTGCTGAAATTAAAAACTCTTATGAACTTAAGTAGTTTGTAATTTCAAATTTGAAGATGTAATTTCAAATTTGAAGATCCGAGATTATCTCCTCTTGAAGGCATTTAATGTATAATGTATGTTTACCTGTTAGCTTTATTGAATATTTTTGTTTGGACAATTAATCGTATTTTCATACAAACACTAAAAAACTGTGTTTAGCAAATAATCATATGAAGACATGTTATACATCAAATCAATTAATTTGATAGTTAAATAATAGTAAATAACTCTAATCTCATATGTATTAGGAGTAGGACATGCATTATATATATAGGGCTCATCGTATCATTGTCAATATTAATAGAGAATATTTTCTCTCATACTTCCTCACATGGTATCAGAGCTTTGGTGAGAATAGATCGTTGTGTGTCGTTCCAACGACTTCCGGGAAGAAAGAACTCATTCACCATGAGATTTTCCGGTGACCTAAGTGACTATTTGCGTCAAAGTCACTAATTATCAGTGTTGTGCAAAATCCAACACCACCAAAAGGTCCCCGAGAGATAGGCGACCAAACCCCAAAAAAAACCACATGAAAACAACCACCCACGCACCCCCACGCGCCTGCCGGAGTTCTGTCGCCGGTGGCGCGTCTGTCCCACGCGCCGGCGCTTGAGGACTGTTCCGGCCAGAATTTCAAAAATTTCTTTTGGACAATGTAATCGACTTGTTTTTCCAAGCCTACCCATCAAGTTTACGTCACATTCTAACGAATTTTTTATTTTCCGGCGAGCAGCGTTTCCGGTGAAAAGTAAATAGTGAAACAGTGATTTCCAAACAATTTTCTGACCTTTTCCAGCGTGAACATTATAATGTCATTCCTAGAAGCCTTAGACTCACAATTCGTTGAATTGAATGCATTAAATCCAATCCAGAAGGTTTCTTTACCGGATAATATTGAGTTCCTTCAGTACAAGCACGTAAACAGACATATTCAGGACTAGCCTCGGTTGCTCCAACAAATAGTAGCATGACTGGTGTCTCCCAATCTTCACCTTCTGAGTCTTGGGTCATTGATTCATGTGCATCTGATCATATTTCTGGTAACAAATATCTTTTCACTAGTATCTCATTTCTAAATCTCTCCCAATAGTCACAATGGCTAATGGGTCTCAAGCCATGGCGACTGCAATAGGTCAAGCAAGTCCACTTCCTTCCTTACCTTTAGACACAGTTTTTTATGTTCCTGGTAGTCCTTTTAATCTCATAGCCGTTAGTCGCTTAGCCAAATCACTTAAATCTGTTGTTATTTCTTGATGGCCTTGTTTTTTTACAGGAACGCAGTGCAGGGCGAATCATTGGTACCGGACGTGAATGAAATGGACTTATTACCTTATCCTTGCAAAATCACATGGACTCGCATCTTGTCTTCCTCCAATAACTTCTCCCGTTACTGATTCACCAGATTTATTACATAAACGGTTAGGACATCCCAGTTTGTCAAAACTTCAAAAAATGGTACCTGGCTTATCTCACTTGTCCACTCTAGGGTGCGAGTCGTGTCAGCTCGGTAAGCATGCGCACTCCCATTTCCCGGGGCATCTTGATAATCGAGCAGTCACCTTTTACTTTAGTCCATTCAGATGTTTGGGGTCATAGTCGGGTTAGTTCTACCTTAGGATTCCGCTACTTTGTCAATTTCATTGATGATTATACCAGATGCACGTGGATATTTTTTGATGAAAAATCGATCTGAGTTGTTTTTCTAGTTTTCCAGACCTTCCACGCTGAAATTCAAAATCAATTTGGGGTTTCTATCCGCACATTTTGTAGTGATAATACCCTAGAGTATTTGTCTTCCCCCCATTTTAGCAGTTTATGAACTCCCATGGGATTATTCATCAAACATCTTGTTCGTACACATCCCAACAAAATGGGATAGCTGAAAGAAAGAATAGACATCTTATCAAAATTGCTCGTACCCTACTCATACAATCTCATGTCCCGCTGCGTTTTGGGGGAATGCAGTTCTTACATCTCGTTATCTTATTAATCGTATATCATCGTCAACTATCCAAATCAAGTTTCATTCCCTGTCCTGTTTCCCCGCTTACCTTTGTTTTCTCTTCCACCCCGTGTCTTTGGGAGTACGTGCTTTGTTCATGACCTTACTCCAGGAAAAGATAAGTTAGCTCACCGTGCTCTTAAGTACATATTTCCGGGTTACTCAAGAATGCGAAAGGGATATCGATGTTATTCTCCTGACCTTCAACAATTTCTTATGGTTGCTGATGTCGAAATCCAATCATACTTCACAGGGCCAGTTAATCACTTAGATAATTCTGAGGTGCTACTCGTTCCTTCTTTTGGAAATTCAGTCCCTATCTCCCATTCATCTTCCTCCATAGCTCCACCGCCTACAGTTCCAGTTGCAGCTCCACCACCTATAGTTCCAGTTCCACCAACTATAGCTCCAGTACCACCATCTAGTCCAGTTCCACCAACTATAGCTCCAGTGCCACCACCTAGCCCAGTTCAACCTTTTACAGTTCCACCACTCCTGATGGCGACAGGTTATGATTGACGAGATGTCTGCTTTACATATGAGTGGTACTTGGGAGCTGGTTCCTCTTCCTTCGGGTAAATCGACTGTTGGTTGCCGTTGGGCGTATGCAGTCAAAGCTGGTCCAAATGACAAGGTTGATTGACTTAAGGCTCGTCTTGTTGCCAAAGGATATACTCAGATATTTGGACTCGATTACAGTGATACTTTCTCTCCCGTGGCTAAGATTGCATCAATCGCCTTTTTCTATCCATGGTTGTTGTTCGCCATTAGCCTCTATCAGTTGGACATTAAGAATGTTTTTCTTCACAATGACCTTGAGGATGAGGTTTATATGGAGCAACCACTTGGTTTTGTTGCTCACGGGGAGTCTAGTGGCCTTGTATGTTGGTTGTGTCGGCCCCTCTATGGTCTAAAGCAATCTCCTCGAGCCTGGTTTGGTAAGCTCAGCACAGTTATTGAGGAGTTTGGTATGACTCGTAGTGAAACTGATCACTCTGTATTTTATCGACATTCTGCTTCAAACCTCTGTATTTATCTGGTCGTTTATGTTGACGATATTGTTATTACCGGCAATAATCGGGATGGTATAAGTAAGTTGAAGCAACATCTCTTTCAGCACTTTAAAACTAAGGATCTGGGTAGATTTAAAGTATTTTCTGGGTATTTAAGTCGCTCGGTCTAGCTCAGGTATTGTGATCTCACAACGGAAGTATGTCTTAGATATTCTTGAGGAGACAAGAATGACAAGTTGTAGACCTGTTGACACTCCGATGAATCTGAATTCTAAACTTCTCCCATGACATGGGGAGCTCTTGGCAATCTTGCGAGATATGGGTGGTTGGTTGGTAAATTAAATTACCTCACAGTGACTAGACCTGACATTTCCTATCCTGTGAGTGTTGTGAGTCAGTTTATGGATTCTCCCTGTGATAATCATTGGAATGCAACTATCCGCATTCTTCGGTATATAAAATCATCTCTAGGCAAAGGCTTATTGTTTGAGGATCGAGGCCATGAGCAGATCGTTGGATACTCGGATATTGAGCAGGATCACCTTCTGATAAACGTTCTACTTCTGGATATTGTATCTTAGTAGGAGGAAATTTGGTGTCTTGAAAGAGCGAGAAATAGAATGTGATTGCTCGGTCTATTGCAGAAGCAGAATATCGAGCAATGTCTATAGCCACGTGTGAGCTAATTTGGATAAAACGATTGCTTAAGGAGTTGAAATTTGGTGAGATTAGTCAGATGGGACTTGTGTGTGATAATCAAGTTGTTCTTCATATTGCGTCAAATCCAGTGTTTCATTAGAGAACTAAACATATCGAGATTGACTGCCACTTTGTTAGAGAAAAGAAACTCAGGAGATATTGCTACAAAATTTGTGACGTCAAATGATCAACTTGCTGATATTTTCACCAAGTCCCTCACTGGTACTCGTATTAGTTACATATGTAACAAGCTCGGTCTATATGATTTATATGCACCAGCTTGAGGTGGAGTATTCTCCCGTGCTTTCTCACAAAACCATAAAATTGAGCTAAACACTTTCTAATAAAATATTTACAATTTTGGATAAGCTAATATTAAGATATTGAAACAACAAAAAATATTTCCTTACCACGAAACATGTGACCTTGGGTATATTATTCAGGGGATGGGGAGATTGACGAAGATGTCACACATCTTATTGGGGCGGGATGGATGAAATGGAGACTCGCTTCCGATATTTTGTGTAACAAGAAGGTGCCACCGAAACTTAAGGTTAAATTCTACAGAGCGGTGGTCAGACCAACGATGTTGTATAGGAATGAGTGTTGGCCAGTCAAGATTGCTCATGTCCAGAAGATGAAGGTAGCAGGGGTGAGGATGTTGAGATGGATGTGTTGGTACACCAGGTTAGATAGGATTGGAAATGAGGTTATTCGCAACAAGATGGGTGTGGCCCCTATCAAGGACAAGATTCGGGAAGCATGTGTGAGAGGTTGATATTGGAGGGCCAATGAAAAGGTAGATGTAGGCCAAAAAAGAGGTGGGAGAGGTGATCTTGACATGGCTCAGCTTCAGCTGACTGAGGACAATGACCCTTGATATGAAAGTATGCAGGTCGAGGATTAGGGTAGTAGAGTAAGTAGTCTAGAGTGTTCATAACAGTTAGTATTGGCCCGTAGTCTCGCTTTCTGTTGGTAACAGATTTTTATGACTAACCGTTATTTTCTTTCATTGTTGATCACCTTACTGCCTTATTGTTTTTATTCTGCTTTTATATGTTTTTTTGGTACTGTCCCTTCTTGTCTATATTTTCATTAATGTGGTGATTGTTTTTATTCTGCTTTTATATGTTTTTTGGTACTGTCCCTTCTTGTCTATAGTTTCATTAATGTGGTGCTTATGCTTTCCTGAGCTGGGGGTCTATCGGAAACAGCCTCTCTATCCTCACAAGGTAGGGGTAAGGTAGGCGTACACACTTCCTCCCCAGATCCCACGGCGTGGGATAATACTGGTACATTGTTGTTGTATCACGAAATAGGTGAAACAACTAAAATTTGATTACCAAGTCTTTTCTTATTTGAAATATGTAGGAACGCCTATATTTCTAAACTTTAAAATCAATTAAGATTTTAGCTTATATTGGTAGTTTCCTTATTTCAAATATGTAAAATAAATATGATGTCTTCATAAACCAAAGCAAATAAGATCCTATTTGCCGAAAAATCATTAGAACTGTATGGATGCAGGTAACATTCTCTTAATTGCCTTCCCACACAAGTCACAGCTGAAGCATACAATTCTCTCAATCAGTTATGCGACAAAGTAACCAGTAATTATGACTTTCTGATTTCAAGACAACGCAAATAATTGTACTAAAGAGGAAAATGAGATTGTTTTCCATTTAACTATAAAAGATCAACATTCATTACGCTTAGAAATTTATACATTACGCTTAGAAATTTATTCATTTTTATTTAACTATTATTTTATAACTCAACATATTTCTGTATAATGTTTATGCAATTTTTAAAACTTATTATATTCATTAATATTGCACTGGATTTTTGTTGTTGCATATTCATTACCATGGTACTCCATCTTAATGAAACAAAATTGAGTAATTACAAAAGAAAAATTAAAGGAAAAGGTATAAGTTTTTGATAATAATGATTGTTGATCCTATCTAATCTAATTACTCAATAAAGGATCTGCCTTACAGAAGTCCGATATTCTCCTACACATATGCAACATTTCCCTATTTTTAGTTTGGATATGAGTGTGCTTTTATCTTAGGACTCCTATATATATATATATATATATATATATATATATATATATATATATATACATATATATATTTATTCATTATCATTCAATGATAATTCTACCATTTCAATTGGTTTTATATATGTAAGGTAATTTGGAGTTGAGATATTTACGATAGTGTTCACTTTTATGTGTTTATTCGACGTTTGTGTTCAATTTTTCATGTTAATTCGAATAAGTGGTAAATCAACAAAGTTTAACGTTCTAAATATTACAATTTTGTACATAGCTCAAATAAGGAAGGCATAAACAAAACTTAGTAGAGTTCAAATACCTAAAAATTACGAAAATAATTAAATGACTATTTTGTCTAGTGTGCAAGCTAATTATAAAAAAAGTAATAAGGTGGTGCTTCCTTGCTTAATGTAAAGGTTACTAGATCATCTCAAGCAAACTAATGATTTCCTCCTTCCACAGAATTAAGATCCACAGAGCGACATCAATATCGATACAAGAAGAGGAAGTAGTACACTACCAGAACTCACAGGCTTCAAGTGCCACCTCATCATCTGGATCCTTGTTGACTTGCAAAATATATTCTATGACATTTCTCAAGTGAGGCTGCATGAAAAAACCAGAACATCAAGAACAGGCAAAAGGAGGAATATATCTTTCTATATTCTGTACAGACAACTCGACTTAAGTTAACAGACTGGATTCATTTTTCAATAAAGCAGCAAATGGCATGATCTATGTGATAAAACAGAATAATAAAATCGAACCAGCAGATCTGACGTATAGTACGTGATTGAACTTCCAAGATTGCATATATAACAATTGTATTTTGTAACCATCCGTTCGAAAATCCAACAACCAGAAATTAAACCAAAATAATTAAAATATTAATCCCAATACACTTACAGTTGAATGTTAACTTCTTCAAACTATTTTCTGCCTATTTAGAATTTTAGCATTTTTGGTCCCTCGGAACCATTCCCCATATACAAAACAAATGCAATACAAAAGCAAATATGACCGATAAGAGGCCTCAAACTTTGAAAGGGGAAAAATGTTGACCTCCAAAAAAGCAGGGCGAACTTCAACCAGTTGAACAAATGCCATACAAACCTGTTTAAAAAACAACAAAACTGAGTGCAAGGCAGAAGTTTTCACTTACTCAAACTGTAACTCATTATCGCATAAACAGAGTTCCACAACATAAACAAGTTTTTTGTAGAGGAAAACTCTGGTAAGAAGAGGGCACGCATAAAAATTAAGCATCAGAGTTTACAGCAATTCCTTACCAACTTCCGCACATCTGGAGCAGGGTCATTGGCAAGAAGAAACAACCCTTGAAGATATTTATCCATAGATAAAAGTAGAACCTACAACAACATGGAAGTGAAAATGACACAAAAGGAACAGGATAAAGGGCAACTGCTGGAGAGGTCAACAAAGTAGTACTTACTGTAGGCATCAGCATAATAAATTGATTCACAGAACTCAATGAAAGCTTTCTGAGAGAAGCATGAGGTGACTGGAAAAGCTGTTTGCAGACAGATATCGTTAAAGAAGATACTAAGAGTACAGCATTAAAAAAAAAACAAATAAACATTAGAAAGAAAGTGGACAAAAGGAAGGGGGGAAACTATCTCACCTGGAGAAGCCTTGGAAGGAGAATAGTTATTGGCCGTTCAGATAATCCAGGAATATCCGAATCAAGAAGACTTGGCACATCCTCGCATATCTGCATTTAACAAGATCTTTAGCATGCCAATTTTCTGTTATTTTCACGAACGGAATGTCTGAATCATGTACTACTACAACAGTTTCTACCAATAGTAGTTCCGGTTCACATTATATTTGAATGACAATCCACAAGAAAGACAAAAATGATTGTCCATGCAATAACCATCGGGTGGAGAATATAGCAATCCTGGGATCTTAATTTACTAACCACATTACAGAGAAAGTAGTTTGCTTCTCCTGTAATCATCCAGCTGTTTAGATATCAGAACCATGAATTAAACAGTACCCTATGGGACAACGATACGCCCCACATACTATGTGAATGTACTAAGAAGTAGAAGCTCATACCTTGGATAAAGCATCCATGCCACCCTCCATGTGATTACTGTCGTTACTGTCCAAGCCACTGACAAGAGCATGCAGCAACTCCGGCCATCCAGCAAATCCCTCTATTTGTACAAGAACACTTATAATGGTTCCAGCTGTAGACCTTATGTGCCTATCTGTCGCCCCTAGAGAAGGTAGCAACTCTGATTTTATGTATTGCTGGTTGGCGAGAGGCATGTTTCTGAATGCAGCTCTCAGGTTATTTTTTAAAAGCAACCCAGCTGCTTGCCGAATGTCGACTGACTTCCCCTGTTGCAAGGACCGACCAGATTGTTCAGTGAACACTGCTTGAAGATAGCAGCTTTTAAAAATAAAATAAAATAAAATAAAAAGTCATACCAAACTCGGACCACAATTTGGACCATTTCTGTTCTAAGGAAATCCTAGCCACTTATAATTCGTCCAATTTTATATAATACAATTCTTCCATTGAGTAAAATCATGTATTAATGGAAACTAAAACTAAAGCAAAAAATAAAATAATGAATCAGCTACATAAATCCTACATAACTAATACTCTCTTCGAGGCACATTTCATTCAACTACAAACAAATTAAGTCAATTGCGAGTTCTCTATAACTAGAAGTTGACATAATCTGCAAAATAAAATGAAATTGTCAGGAACTAATAGGGAGAGTGAAAAAGAGTGATGAAGAATGACCTCAGCACGGGCGAAGATAAAAGTGAGATAGTTATTGAAATCAGGGAAGTGAGAGTAGTGTTGAAGTTGTTGCCAAATCTGAGACTTATCAGAAGTAGCAGGAGACATTTGTTGCTCCAATAATCCACAGATCTCTTTGAACCCTTCCTCCTGCGGCTGCCATGTTGAATTCGCCGTTGTCGCCATAGAAGTTTCTAGAAAAAGAACAAAGAAGATTGCAGAATACTGGGAATTTCGGACAAGTTGTGAAAGGGAGGGGCGATGACGACGAATGTGTGTTTAATGTTTAAAAGAAGAAGAAGAGGGGTTTGGAGCGAATGGGGATCTGGTGCGTACGGGTGTAGTGTAAGTGGTGTGTGGACCCAGTACCAAACGAATCAATCATTGGCTATTCAGACATTTGGAACGGTGGATGGTGGATACTACTGTACTCTGGAGGTGCCACTTTAGCTTTGTTCGACCTGTCCCATTTCTCCTCTTTTTCCTCGCGTTTCGACCCCTGTTTTGAAAAATATTTCTAAATATGGAATAGGAAAAATTAAATTATAATTTATACTTATGTGACATGATTGGGAAAGCTATTTTTTAAAAGTAGATGATCTTTCAAGTACAAAACTAAAACTTTCAAAATGTGAAAATAAACAATATGCTCGTGATAGCTCGATCAACTCATGTGCATTTTGTTTTGCTGAGAAGATCTATGGACTTTATAAGCTAAAAAACAAAAGATATGGGATAAATCGTAATCAAGAATAAAAACGTAATCAAGAATAATAACTCCTAGAAATTGTTACAATATTAGGATCGTGGTAGATCATTGATGTAAATAAGATAATAGAGAGTTCTTGTTAGAAAGAGACAAAAGAATGTGAAGATGTTTACTCGATGACACTAGAGAGAGAGTTAGTATATTCAGAGTAATCAAAAATATGCCATATTACAAGGTTAAGGCCCCCTTTGTATACTAGGAGACATTTTCTCGAAATACACGAAAAGTAAAGTACAAGGGTTGGTGGATTTTTGTACAGTAGTAGCTTGGCTCAAAACGGTGTCGTTCCTCTGTTTAATGGATCATGACGTCCTTGTCGGGCCGTCCTCATCTGATTAGCAAGGTTCTGATGGCGGCCTCGTTGTGTGGGGCGTACCCACTTAGACGGCGACGGGGCGAACCACAATTTTGCCTTATACAGTTAGTCCTTTCGTCTGTTGGAGGCGTCCTCGAGGGGCGTCTTCAATGGACGGATATGTTTGCATATGCGATAGTACGGGGTCGTTGACGATTGACTCCCTCTTTGGGGTGACGTCACCAATCACGTGCATCATCATTACTTTTACTCCCGAGCCAGTTCAGATCCTGACATGGCATTTGGGCTTCCCGCACCAGCTTTTCAATTCTGCCGCTTCGATTTTCGTGCATCCTACTCCTATAAACAACGGAATGATTCAAAAATGGTTCATCATTAGAATCCTTGAAGGACATTTCTCTCTTATTCTTGTTCTATTTTTTGGCGATTCTGCTTTCTTCGAGAACCGTCCCTTTCAGGAATCGAACTTTGCATCTACTAGAAACATTCTTTTTAGTAAGCTTTCACCATGGAAAAATGATCTCACGTTAGCAATAGGCTCAGAAATGATGCTCCTACCAGGATTTCACCTCCTTCCGACGGTGAGGCGGAGGTGGCCGAAGAGGTTCTAGTTCCTCTATCGGTGGGGAATGTTCTTCCAAAGAACATGAGCAAGAGGAACGATTTTAAAAATATGGGTTCATCTCGACCCTAGGAACGTAGCAAGTTGACGCCTTCCCATGTGGAGGCTCTTAGGATGACGTATGGGTTTCCGGCCCATGTCAACATAGCACCTGCCGGAGTAAATTATGCCAACGTGCACAGGCCCGGATTCTACACCTTCTATGAGAATGCATACCGGATTGGTTACAATTTCCCGCTCAACCCTCTAGCGGAGGAACTTTGTCGTTTTTTCAGGGCGTGCCCGGCTCAACTTACTCCATATATGCTGAAAGTATGCAGAATGCTTACTACTCACGCAGAGAGAGCTGGGTGTGCGGCTACAATATACCACCTTCTGCAGATGTTCAACGTGAGTTATCGGCGGGGTTCAATGTTGCATTTGACACGCCGTGGCAAGAAAAGCTTCATCGTCCAGTCTGATGACAAGACCAACCGTGACTACTGGAAGAAGTTTATCTATGTCCGGACGAAGCACCTAGTGGCCAATCCCGAAGGGTTCCCGGAGGTGTGGAACCCGAATTGTAAGTATTCTCTCGTATCTTATTCGGCACTCTTTGCTGTGACGGTTTAACTTCTCACAGTTCTTTTTATCCGTTGTTTGTAGTGGTGGCCCGCATGCCCAGGGACTCCTCTTCTCTTTCCTGTGCGGATGACATTAGGTCGTGGGTGGAGAGGATGATTTCGTATATTGATGAGTGCCGTACGTGGGCTCAGTTGTGTAGCACATACGGCCCGACTGGTAATGGTCTTTTCCCTACTCTTTTCTCTTTCCCTTGTCTTAACTCGGGAGCTCTCTGGTTTGACATAACTTTTCTTAGGCAGGTGAGAGGCATCTCCAAGAGGGTCAAGAGACGGAGAACTGGTGCTGGCCCATCGATGGAAGAGCCGGACTCTGAGAAGGAGTACGTGCATGTAGAGGGCTCGCCTGAAAGTAGTGCGCCCTCGTCTCCTCAACAGAAAATTATGTCGAGGGATGCACCTCATGCGGTGACCGAGACGATGGCGGAAGAAGAGGTTCTGGTGGTTCCCAAATTCGTGCCTGAGAGGGGGGCCGAAGACGCATCCGACAATGAAGCGCTTCCTTTGGAGTAGTCTTCTCAGCCAATGGAGGCGGCTCCCGAAGACGAGGAGTCCCTCGCAAGTAGGAGACGGATGTTGATCACTGGTAAAGTAGTGGCCGTTGAAGGGGAGAGGGCGGAGTTGCCTCATCACGAGCCGGGGCAGTCGTGTATGGCCGACGCAATTCGCTCATAGAGGGTCGCTCCTCCAAGGAGCGCTGATGTTGAGGCCGGCATGTCCCTTGCCAGCGAGTACAGTTCGTCGGCTGTAGCGGCGGGGGCGAGCGTACCTTTGGAGAGAGTGGTCGAATGAAGGGACTCTCTGGCTCGTGTCGAGATGACGGTCGGTAGGTCCACACGCCGTATCGTGATCCCCAGCGGCTACAACCTTTTGGAGAACTGCGAGGAGGCGGACGCACACATGACCATTCTCTGTGGTGGCACCGAGTACGAAGTGCTGGCGAAAATCAGCGACAGGGGCTTGTCAAGAAGGGTAGCGAGTGCCACCTTACAGGTGACTTTGGCTCTTTTCCCTTTGAAGTCTTAGGGGCGGTTTACCCGTGTACTAACTCTCCCTTTGATGCTTTTCAAGTTCTTGTTTTGGAGGTGGAGAGGGGGCGACGCCTGGCGAAGAGGGCGGATGCCCATAAGAAGTTGTGGCAAAGGTACAAGCAGGTCTGCGATGCGCACCAAACGTTGGTCGACATGCACAAGAAAGACCCCGAGTTCAGGCTGTTTTGCGATCTACTTACCCAGTAGGAGAAAAAGTTGAAGAAGCGGTTGGCCGAATTAGAGAGGACGGACGAGCAGCTTGTGGCCGTGGTCGCCTGGAACACTAAGTTGGAGGCTCTCCTTCGAGCGAAGGAGGATGAGTTAGATCTAGGTCATGCCGTAGCGGTGGAGGCTGCTGAGCTTCGAGCCAAGGTTGCGGCATTGACCGCTGAGCTTAAAGCAAAGGAGGACGAGATCGAGGCCCTTGCTCGGGTCGCTTATTAGGAAAATGAGCGTTGGGAAGCTCAGGACATGTGGGTGTACCATGATGCCCGGCTAGCCGTGCTTGAAGAATTCTTAACAACCGGCCTAGTGTCCGGGGAGGACGTGGATAATCAGCGGAGTCGGACCCAGTTTTCTCGCGAGGCAACCGGTTACCTTTCTGATTCGCCCACTAGGGAATGGTATAACTCAGAAGATCTTAACTGCCTGGTGTCTGCTTTTTGGATCTCTAGGGACTACCCGCCAGGGGGGTGGTGACGGTCCGGGTGTTCATGGTGTCGGCCAGGGCGATGGGGGTTCCTAGGGTCTGCTTTTGTACGCTTTTGTTGTAAATGGCCCTTTTTATGTATCTAATCATGTATATACTTTTTTGAATATAACAATACATACCTTTTCCGTTGTTATTCTTTCTTTTGTTCATTGGAACTTGTGTAGTGTTTGCACTCGTAGTTTTAGCCTAACTCGCCCTTCATGAAGTTATTCATTTTGCCGTGGTCGATATTATGTTGACTGTTAATGGTGATGGCCTTACCCATGTTTGGACTAAATGGCCTTAGCCGTGCTACATGACTTTAACTGTCGTCGAGTCTCTCGTTCTGCCGTAGTCAACACTGGTCGACCGTTAGCGGTGATGGCCTTAGCCGTGTGGAATTGAAAAGACTTAGCCATGAGGTTGAGTTTGACTGTTGTCGAGTCTTTCATTTTACCATAGTCGACATTTGGTCGACTATTTGCGGAAATGGCCTTAGCCATTTTAAATCGATGGCCTTAGCCATGCGGTTGACTTTGGTTGTCGTCAAGTCTCTAGTTTTGCTGTAGTCGACGTTGGGTCGACTGTTTGTGGTGATGGCCTTAGCCATTTTAAATCGATGGACTTAGCCATGAGGTTGACTTCGACGAGTCTCTCATTTTCCCGTAGTCGACGTTGGGTCGACTATTTGCGGCGATGGCCTTAGCAATTTTAAATTGATGGCCTTAGCCATGTGGTTGACTTCGACTGTCGTCGAGTCTTTCGTTTTGCCGTAGTCATGGGTCGACTATTTGCAGCGATGGCCTTAGCCTTTTCATTTACTGGAGATGGCCGTAGCCTTTTTACACGTTGGAGGTGGATGTAGCCTTTTTGTTAATTGGAGGCGGCTGTAGCCTTTTTACATGTTGGAGGTGGCTGTAGCCTTTTTGTTCATTGGAGACAGCCGTAGCCTTTTCATGCACTGGAGACGGCCGTAGCCTTTTCACACGTTGGAGGTGACCGTAGCCTTTTCGCTCATTGGAGATGACCATAGCCTTTCCGTTCAACACGTTGGAGACTGTCGTGGCCTTTTTATTCATTAGAGATAGCCGTAGCCTTTTCATTCACTGGAGACGGTCGTAGCCTTTTTATACGTTGGAGGTGGCCGTAGCCTTTTCGTTCATTGGAGATGGTCGTAGCCTTTTCATTCAACACGTTGGAGACGGTCGTAACCTTTTCATTCATTGGATATGGCCGTAGCCGTTTTATTCATTGGAGATGGTCGTAGCCTTTTACATATTTGTAGTTTCAACATGTTGGAGACGTCCATATCCTTTTACATATTGGAGATGTTGACATTGGTCCAGTCCTTGTATCAGGTCCGGCTGGAGAGCATTTGGAGAGGCGGACGTGATACACGTGTCCTGCAAATATCTCCAGGTGTCCCCTTCGTTGCCTCATTAAAAACCTCCCCGAGAAAACCTAATTGGGACAAAACTCGGGTGAGGGAAAAAGAGTGCGACTTGCGGGATGCCTTTTAGAAATGGGAATATTTGAGGTGGGCGACATTCCAGTTGTTCTGGAGTGTTTTTCCTTCCATTGTTTCCAGTTGAAATGCCCCTTTGTTTGCTATTGCTGTGATTTTGTAGGGTCCATCCAGTTGGTGCCCAATTTTCCTTCACTTGGGTCTTTGGAGGCCAATGTCTTGGCTTTGAGGACGTAGTCTCCTACTTTGAGCGGCCTTTTTGTTGTAGTACCTTTCGACTTGCTGCTTTTGGGCCACCATTCTTATGTGGGCCATTTCCTTTCATTCCTCCATTTCATCAAGGTCTTGGAGCCTACTTGCGTTGTTTTCTGTTCCGCTGGTGTGTGAATATATATGGCTTGGTTCGCGTACTTCGACGAGTATGATCGCATCTGTTCCGTAGACCAATGAGTATGGGTTTTCCCTTGTGCTTTACTTGGGTGTAGTCCTATGTGCCCACAGCACTTCGGGCAACAGTTCAAGCCACAACCCTTTGCCGTGTTCAAGCTTTTTTCTTCAGTAGGTTTAGTACGGTTTTGTTGGAGGATTCTACTTGTCTGTTGGCGGCGGGGTAGTATGGCGTGGAGAGGATTCTCTTGATGCGCCATTTTTCGAAGAACTCGATCATCTTTTGACCGACAAACAATCATTCATTGTCGCAGCTCATTTCTTTGGGGATGCCGAAGCGGCATATAATGTTCTTCCATATGAAGGCGATGACCTCATGTTCGTGTATATGTGCGTACGCATTTGCTTCCACCCACTTGAAAAAGTAGTCAGTCAAAACAAGTAAAATTGTACCTTTCCTAGTCCTGTGGGTAGGGGGCCGACTATGTCCCTTCCCCATTTGATGAAGGGCCATGGAGAGGTGACTGAGTGCAGGGGCTCCCCTGGCTGGTGGATCATTGGGGCGTACTTTTGGCATTTTTCGCATCGGCAGACGTATTCTACTGCTTCTTTCTTCATGGTGGGCCAGTTGTAGTCGGTGCGGATGATGCATCGTACGAGGGTACGGTTACCCGTATGGGCGGCGCAGTGACCTTCGTGTACCTCCTCGAGTGATGGCCTTTTTTGGTGCGGACCTAGGCACTTGGCCATCGGTCCGCCAAATGTTCTCTTGTAGAGGTCGTTGTTGATTAGGAAGTAATGGGCGGCTTTCATGTGGAGTTTCTTTGCTTCTTTTTTGTCGTGCGGCAGCGTTCTGTCATGTAGACAGGATATGAACTAGTTGCGCCAGTCCCAGGTTAGATTTAATGAAAATACCTCGGAGTGATCGATGGCTGAATGGATGAAGGTGACCACGCTTTCCTTGTTGATGTTTTTGGTGGCCGCGGCTAATTTTACTAGGCCTACCGCTTCGACTTTCCGTGCTCTCGGAATTTGTTCGAAGCGGCACTCGTCGAACTCAACCATTAGCCTGTGGATTTCTGCCTGGTATTTTTGTAGCCTCTGTTATTTGATCTGGAAAGTCCCAACGATCTGGTGTACCACGAGTTCCGAGTCGCAGTGGAGAAGGACCCGCCAGGCTCTGTATTTGATGGCTAGCTTCATACCTGTAATAACGGCCTCATATTTGGCCCCGTTGTTAGTCATTTTGGGGCATCGTATGGACTGCCAAATCGTTTCACCCGTGGGGACCTCGAGGACGAGTATCAGTCCTGATCTCGAAGCATTGGCGGCACCATCAGTGTGGAGGACCCATAGGTCGTTACAGGGGAGGTCGTGTCGGGCCTCTAGTTCTACTTTTGGCAGGATTTCTGAGCTAAAGTCGGCTAAGACTTGCGACTTGATGGCGTTTCTTGGAAGGTGTGAGATTTCAGGCACACTGAGCTCGACAGCCCATTTTACGAGTCGGCCTGATAACTCAGGTCTATGTAGGACGCTCATAAGTGGGAAGGTCGTTACTACTCTTATGGGATGACATTGAAAATAAGGCCGCAGCTTTCGTAAAGCTACGACCAGGGCTAATGTAAGTTTTTCAAGGTGCGGGTATCGAGTTTCGGCATCCACTAGTGCTTTGCTAACGTAGTAGATAGGAGATTGCGTACCTTTGTTCTCGTGCACCAGGACAGCGCTGACGGTGACCTCAGATACGGGCAGATACACCAGAAATAGTTCTTCTGGGCTTGCTTTGGATAGTAGGGAGCGAAGATAGGTATGCCTTCAGATTTTTTAGGGCTTCGACGCATTCCTCATTCCACTGGAGTTCCTGACCTTTCTTCAACATGCTGAAGAATTTATGGCACCTCTCGGAGGATCGCGAGATGAACCTAGAGAGGGAGGCTATCCGAACTGTGAGCTTTTGCACCTTTTTTGCTGCATAGTATTTTCGGGATTGCATTTATTGCTTTGATATGATACGGATTGAATTCAAACTCCTCTGAGATACGAGGAATCCCAAGAACTTTCCCGAGGCCACGCCGAAGGCGCATTTTTTGGGGTTCAGTTTCATCCCGTAACTTCTCAATATTTCTAAGGCCTCCTTCAGATGGTCGAGGTGATCCTCCTTTCTGGACGACTTTACCAACATGTCGTCGATGTAGACTTCCATTGTTTTGCCAAGTTGTTCTTTGAACATCTTGGTCACTAATCTTTGGTAGATTGCCCCCACATTTTTGAGTCCAATAGGCATCACTTTTTAGCAGTACGTCCCTCGGTGAATGATGAAGGTCGTCTTCTCTTGGTCTTCTTCGGCCATCATAATCTGATTGTAGCAAGAGTATGCATCCAGGAAGCATAAGAGTTCGTGCCCGACAGTCGCGTCTATCAGCTGATCGATATGGGGGAGTGGGAATGAGTCTTTTGGGCATGATTTGTTCAAGTCCGTGAAATCCACGCACATCCGCCACTTCCCTTTTTCTTCTTAACCATGACAACGTTGGCGACCCATTCAGGGTATTTGGCTTCTTTCATGGAACCATTTGCTAACATCTTGTCTACTTTTTCACTTACGGCTTCGTTGATAGCGGCATTGAACTTTCTCCTCATCTGCCTCACAGGCAGGTATAGCGGGTTGACGTTCAGTTTGTGAGTGGCGATGTCCCGTGGTATTCCTGGCATATCTGAATGAGAAAAGGCGAACAAGTCCACATGGTTGGATTAAAATTCATAATACTTACTTGGGTTCAAAATACCGTGCCCGGTGTAGGCCTTCTTTGTGGGGTTGTGGTCGGCTAGCTGTACAGGATCAAGATTTTTGACCGTAGCTTTGCTGGCTTATATGATATCCGGATCTTTGATGGCGTCCTCTGTCGGAAGAACCTTAGTCCTCGACAGAGCTGATTGCTATGCTTCCGCGTTCGCTACTTGGAGATGTTTGGTATGGATATAGTCTTCAGCTATTTTGTAAAATTCTTGGGCGGTCTGGGGTTCACCCCGTATGATGAATATCCCCCACGAGGTAGGGAATTTTATCATCTGATAGAAGCTGGAGGGGACTTCTCTCATGGCATGTATCCATGTCCATCTAATGATGGCATTGTACGTTGTTTCCTGGTTCATCACGTGGAAGGTGGTTTCTAGTGTGACTCCTCCCACCAAGACAGGCAGCGTTATCTCTCCGGAGGTTCTTTCTATTGCATTGTTAAAACTGGTTAGCGTTATGCAGCGGTTTTATCTTATCCTCAAGTCCCATGAGTGTGAGGATCCTCGGTTGGATAATATAAGCACCGCTTCCGTCATCAATCATAATTCTCCTAATATCTGTATCTACAATGCGTAAAGTAATAACTAGGGTGTTGTAGTGAGTAAAAGACAAACCGTCTGTATTAGACTTATCGAATGTGATACTATCTTCGAAGTCGCCAAACCGTTTATGGGCGATAGTTTGCTTCAACTTGTGAGTGGTGGTAAATTTGACTTGATTGATCGTTTATTCATTGCCGTCCCTGATGATCATATTGATCATGCGTGTTGGTGAGGGCAGACTTAGTGGACCATTGGGTTGATCCCTCCCTCATGCGAAGTTGAGCTTACCTTTGTCGTGAGTAGTTTGCTCAGGAATCCCTGGTTCAGCATCCTGACCACCTCCTGCCGTAGGCCTATGCAGTCCTCTGTCTTGTGCCCTCGCTCCTGGTGGAACTCGCGTAGGGCGTTTGGTTTCCGGGCGGTAAGGTCCGACTTCTTCTTTGCCGGCCACTGTGCCTTGTTGCCCAGCTTTTCCAGTGCGTACACTACTTCCGAAGGGGAAACACAAAAGTTATGTGTAGACAGTAGTAAAGGAGGCATACCTCGTTCGTTTCATAGAGGGCGACATGACACTGTAGTACATCTGCGTGCTTGGTGGCGGCGGATGGGATGATCTCATATACGGTTGATGCCTTTCCCTGTTGGGATGCGAGATTTGCTCTCGTCACCCCTCATTGCGTCGGTCCCTCCTGGTCATCGGAAGTATTGTTGGTAGCCACCGGGTAGGGCCATTGAGATTTTCCTCATCTGCACGTACCTCGGTGCAGTATGTGTTGTGAATTTCTTTCCATGTGGTAGGGGGATATTTCATGAGGCGACTTAGCAGCTTCTTGGTCGGCCTCGAGCCATCCCTGTTTAGCTCGTTCTAGAAAGCGACAACTGTCATGCCTTCCGATACATTCGGGAGGCTCATCTGGACTCTGTTGAATCTGGCCAGGAAGTCCCTGAGCCCTTCTCCCACAGTTTGCCGAATGGCAAGTCGTTAACCGTTGCCTTCACTTTCTTCGCTCCCGCATGTGCTGTGACGAACTTGTCCGCCATTTCTTCGAACGTGGAGATACCCTTGGCCGGTAGTTGGGAGTACCATACCAACGCCCCACCAGTCAGCGTTTCGTCGAACTTCTTTAGAAGTACTGACGGTACCTGTTCCTTCACCAAATCGTTTCCTTTCATAGCTGTGACGTAGTGGATCAAATGGTCCTCAGGATCGGTGGTCCCGTCGTACACCCTCAAATAGGGAGGCATTTTGAAGGTCTTTGGGATGGGGTATGGCGTGGCCTCCTATATGTAAGGTTGTTCCACGAACCTCCCTATGTCGCGTTTTGGCAGTAGCTTAGGAGTGCGATTATTATCTCTCCGGAGGTTCTTTCTACTGCATTGTTAAAACCGGTCAGCATTATACAACACGGTTTTATCTTATCCTCAAGTCCCATGAGTGCGAGGACCCTCGGTTTGATAATACAAGCACTGCTTCCGTCGTCAATCATAATTCTTCTAATATCTGTATCTACAATGCGTAAAGTAATAACTAGGGCATTGTAGTATGGAAAAGACAGTTTGTCGGTATAAGACTTATCGAAGGTGATACTATCTTCGAAGTCGTCATATCGTTCGTGGGAGATAGTTTGCTTCAACTTGTGAGTAGTGGTAAATTTGACGTGATTTATCGCCGAGTCATTGCAGTCGCCGATGATCATATTGATCATACATGTTGGTGAGGGCGGCCTTGGTGGCCCGTTGGGTTGATCCCGCCCTCGTGCGAAGTTGAACTTCCCTTTGTCGCTCAGTAGTTACCTCAAGAATCCCTGGTTCAACATCCTGACCACCTCCTGCCGTGGGCCTATGCAGTCCTCGGTTTTGTGCTCTCGCTCCTGGTGGAACTCGCACAGGGCATTTGATTTGCGGGTGGTAGGGTCCTACTTCATCTTTGCCGACCATTGTACCTTGTTGCCCAATATTTCCAGTGCGTACACTACTTCTGAAGGGGAAACACAAAAGTTATGTGCAGACAGTAAAGAAGGCACACCTCGTTCATTTCGTAGGGGGCGGTGTGTCGCTGTAGTGCATCTGCGTGCTTGGGTGGCGAAGGATGGGATGATCTAATATACGGTTGATGCCTCTCCCTGTTGGGATGCGAGATTTTCTCTCGTCACCCCTCATTACGTCGGTCCCTCCTGGTCTTCGAAAGTATTGTTGTTAGCCGTTGGGTAGGGCCGCTGAGATCGTCCTTATCTGCACGTTCCTTTGTGCAGTATGTGTTGTGAATTTCTTCCCATGCGATAGGGGGATATTTCATGAGGCGACTTAGAAGCTTCTTGGTCGGCCTCGAGCCGTCCCTGTTTAGCCTGTTCTGGAAGACGGCAACTGCCATGCCTTCCGATACATTTGGCTGGCTCATCCAGACTCTGTTGAATCTGGCCAGGAAGTCCCTGAGCCCTTCTCCCACAATTTGCCGAATGGCGAAGATGTCGTTGACCATTTCCTCCACTTTGTTCGCTCCCGCATGGGCTGTGACGAACTTGTCTGCCATTTCCTCGAACGTGGAGATACCATTGGCCGGTAGTTAGGAGTACCATACCAACGCCCCACCAGTCAGCGTTTCGTCGAACTTCTTTAGAAGTACTGACGGTACCTGTTCCTTCACCAAATCGTTTCCTTTCACAGTTGTGACGTAGTGGATCAAATGGTCCTCAGGATCGGTGGTCCCGCCGTACACCCTCAATAGGGAGGCATTTTGAAGGTCTTTAGGATGGGGCTATGGCGTGGCCTCCTATGTGTAAGGTTATTCCACGAACCTCCCTATGTCGCATTTTGGCTGTAGCTTAGGAGTGCGATTTTTATCTTTCAAGAGGTTCTTTCTACTGCATTTTAAAACCAGTCAGCGTTATACATCGCGGTTTTATCTTATCCTCAAGTCCCATGAGTGCGAGGACCCTCGGGTGGATAATACAAGCACCGCTTCCGTCATCAATCCTAATTCTCCTAACATCTGAAACTACAATGCGTAAAGTAATAACTAGGGCGTTGTAGTGAGGAAAAGACAAACTATCGGTATCAGACTTATCGAAGGTGATACTATCTTCGAAGTCGTCATACCGTTCGTGGGCGATAGTTTGCTTCAACTTGTGAGTGGTGGTAAATTTGACGTGATTGATTGCCGAGTCATTGTCGTCGCCGATGATCATATTGATCATGCGTGTTGGTGAGGGCGCCTTGGTGGCTCGTTGGGTTGATCCCGACCTCATGCGAAGTTGAGCTTCCCTTTGTCGCTGAGTAGTTCCCTCAGGAATCCCTGGTTCAACATCTTGACCACCTCCTGCCGTAGGCCTATGCAGTCCTCGATCTTATGCCCTAGCTCCTGGTGGAACTCGCACAGGGTGTTTGATTTCCGGGTGGTAGGGTCCGACTTCATCTTTGCCGGCCATTGTACCTTGTTGCCCAGCTTTTCCAGTGCGTACACTAC
Organism: Nicotiana benthamiana; assembly: GCA_034376525.1. Classification (NCBI taxonomy): domain Eukaryota; kingdom Viridiplantae; phylum Streptophyta; class Magnoliopsida; order Solanales; family Solanaceae; genus Nicotiana; species Nicotiana benthamiana. The sequence goes on along the minus strand of CM067329.1, from coordinate 129,938,384 downwards.
TTCTGAAGGGGAAACACAAAAGTTATGTGCAGACAGTAAAGGAGGCATACCTCGTTCGTTTTGTAGGGGTCGATATGTCGATGTAGTGCATCTGCATTCTTGGGTGGCGGCGGATAGGATGATCTGATATACGATTTATGCCTTTCCCGATTGGGACGCGAGATTTGCTCTCGTCTCCCTCATTCTGTCGGTCTCTACTGGTCTCCGGAAGTATTGTTGTTAGCCGCCAGGTAGGGCGTTGAGATCGTCCTCATATGCACGTACCTCGGCGCAGTATGCGTTGTGAATTTCTTCCATGTGGTAGGGGATATTTCTTGAGGTGACTTAGAAGCTTCTTGGTCGCCCTCGAGCCGTCCCTGTTTAGCCCGTTCTGGAAAGCAGCAACTGTCATGCCTTCCGATACATTCGGCAGGCTCATCCAGAACTCAATTGAATCTGGCCAGGAAGTCCCTGAGCCCTTCATCCACAGTTTTCTGAATGGCGAAGATGTCGTTGACTATTGCCTCCGCTTTCTTCGCTCCCGCATGTGATGTGACGAACTTGTCCGCCATTTCCTCGAACGTGGAGATACCCTTGGCCGGTAGTTGGGAGTACCATACCGGTTAGAGTGCTTGCGAGCCATTCTTTCAGTAGCTCCTTGACTTCCAAGGGTGCTTCCTTAGATGTAGACGTAGAAGCTCCCCTTTCTCGTGGTTCCGTTGGATCTGCCGGTGGGTTCCTTCGCTCATCATGGTAGTGGGGGTTGCATTCAAGAGATTATTTTCACCTACCTTGTTGAGCGAATCAATGAGGTTGACCCCAACCCCATCTATCACTTTCATTTTCGCGCAGTTGTCAGCCATACTTGTTTGTGTGATGCAAGGGAGGGTTGTCGGTAGCATTCTAGGCACAAGCTATAACTTTGATTCTCGAAATTCCCACAAACGGCGCCAAATTGTTTTGCCAAAATATCTATGCACTTAAGCTAAAAAACAATCAAAAAGATATGGGAGTAAATCGTAATAAAGAATAATAAGTCCGAGAAATGGTTACAATATTATGATCGTGGTAGATCCTTGATGTAAATAAGATAATAGAGAGTTCTTGTTGTTAAAAAGAGATAAAAGAATGTGAACATGTTTACTCGATAACAGTAGAGAGAGAGTTAGTATATTTAGAGTAATCAAAAATCTGCCATATTACAAGGTTAAGACTCCCTTTATATACTAGGAGACATTTTCTCGAAATGCACGAAAAGTAAAGTACAAGGGTTGGTGAATTTTTGTACAGTAGTAGCTTGGTTCAAAACGGTGTAGTTCCTCTGTTTAATGGATCAGGATGTCGTTGGTCGGGCCGTCCTCATCTGATTAGCAAGACTCTAAGGGATAAAGTATTTTTTATCTCTAACTATAATTTGAACCCTAATATGAAGATTACACTCACTTTGTTGATGTTGGGCCATACTCTATGATACAACACATGCATCTAACACCGCTGATTTTATAATTCCAGGAAGTCAGCATTGTAATTAAGAAAGTTTCCAACTTTATGGAAAACAACGAGCTTGGTGGAAGTATGCAGTGTTGGCAGATACAGGCTGGAAGAAAGCTGAACTGTACGAACTTTAATTTCCTTTGAACCATGATTGCCAACTTTGATTTCCCCACAAAGTGATTCTCTCCTTTATAATCAGGTATAGTCGACTAGTCGAAGGGTCAATCCGTAATTTTTATAACAAAATGCAAAACACGTTTTTGCTAATAAAAAAAGGATTATTTTTCTAAATATTTCACAATATTTTATTGCGATTTAGATTAACGAAAATTTTGCCATTAAGTCAATTCACAGTAAATTCTGTGAAATATTACAAAATTAATTTTTCAAATTGCAATTCGCAGCATAATATTGCGAATTGGTTAAAAGTTGGGCCCATGGTGTATTTAAAATAGCATTTCGCAGTAATTTACTGCGAATTGCTTTATTTCGCAGTAAATTACTGTGAAATGCTATTTTAAATACCGTCTGGTCGTCTTCCTCAACGACAAACATATTGAACCTCCATTTTAAAATCTCACTACCCTGGTCTGGTCCCCCACCCCGCTCCTTTATTAAAAAAAAAAATTGGCCCACCCGTCCCACAACGAACGCGGGTTGTAGGTCCCACATACCAAAAGAAGGTTTCGATTCTGTGTTTCTGGTAGAAAATTTTGAATTCAAAAAAGTTACATTGAAGTATTTCTATTTAGTTTATGGCGAGACTCGTATATTCATGTATATTCGTATTGCTTGGTATGTTTATATGTGAATTTATATTATATTTGTGTTCTTTAATATATCCTGATTGATTTATTTGATACCCGAATTTATGTTATATTTGTGAACAAAAAAGGTACCAGATTGTTTGTGTTATATATTTTATATTCATATTGTAGAGCCTTGTAGTGTAGTAAAATATAGTTTCTTTTAGCATAGTAAAATATAGCCTTTTAGCGTAGTAAAATTTAGAGCCTTGTACCATAGTTAAATATAGATCCTTGTAGTCTAGTAAAATTTAGTGTCTTTTACCGTAGTAAGGATAACTCGGTGGTACCCGGTATAAAAAATCAAGCCTGGAACCCTTACATAATTATTTACTCCAATTCAAAAATTTATAATCTAAATATTTAAGGTAAGAAAATTTTAAAAATATTGAAATTGAGAAGAATAATATTTTAAGGATAACTCGGTGGTACCCGACATAAAAATTTAAGCCTGAAACCCTTACATAATTATTCACTCCAATTTAAAATTTTATAATTTAAATATTTAAGGTAAGAAAATTCTAAAAATATTGAAATTGAGAAGAATAATATTTTAAGGATAACTCGGCGGTATCTGGCATCAAAAATCAATCCTCGAACCCGTACATATTTATTCACTCCGATTCAAAAAATTATAATTTAAGTATTTAAGGTAAGAAAATTCTAAAAATATTGAAATTGAGAAGAATAATATTTTAAGGATAACTCGGTGGTACCCGGCATAAAAAATCAAGCCCGGAACCCTTACATAATCATTTACTCCAATTGAAAAATTTATAATTTAAATTTAAGGTAAAAAAAATTCTTAAAATGTTGAAATTGAGAAGAATAATATTTTAATGTGAATAGTAGAACAACATTTTTATTTAAACGGGTTAACAAAAACACAAACACTATAAATAAAAAGAAGATGTAACAATATTGCAGAAATTTATTTTATTTCATATAAAGTGAAACACACACAAGTACCTTCATGAATTATAAAAAACAACAGACAAACAAACTACTATGGGTATCCTTGATAGTTGGGTACATTGGAAGACTATACCACAAGGAAAAACATAACAGGCCAACATAATAAAAATATATGCAATATGAAAATGACACTTAACACATACACGCCAAGTTTAGTCCTAGATACCATTTATTCTTCGCTCCAACCACTTAAATCGTTCTTCCATTTGTTCTTTTTCTTCTTCTAACTCTTTCACTCTCGCCTTCACCTCTGCAAGTTCCCGTTCATATTTTTCGCGTCCTTGTATGCTTGACAATTCCATTCTGCTCTCCAATTTTTATCTTCCAACTCCTTCATTTTCTCCCTCATTTCTGTAATAATTCTATCTCCCTCATTTTGCATTCTCACCTGGAATAACCACACACCATGAAGATCATGTAATCTCTTCCTGTAGCTTTCCTGAAAACATGGTTCCTCAGCTCATTCATCAAATTCACAAGTAGGTTCGTCGGGTTGCTTGTACAATGTGTTCATACGACACCAGAAACGGCGTCCAGCGTCAACCCCTTCCCACATACAATCCGTCATGCATGGTTTTCCACAGAAGCAAATTGGTGGACGACCAAGTTGAGCCATTTAATGAAATATTTTTGGGAAAAATTTTGAGCACACAAAATAACTACAATGCGCCCATTATTTATAGGTGAAACAACATAATGTTCAAAAATACGTATTATTTTACTACGATTTAGATGCACATTCTTCGGGGAAAAATAGCCTTTTCCACTTGGTTTTAAACATTTCAAAACGACGTGACAACTCAAAAATACGTAATATTTTACTACGATTTAGATGCACATTTTTCGGGGAAAACCCATCTTTTCCACATAGTTTTGAACCTTTTTAAAACGACGTGACAACTCAACAATACGTAGTATATTACTACGATTTAGATGCACATTCTTCGGGAAAAAACAGGTTTTTTCACATGATTTTGAACCTTTTCAAAACGACATGACAATTCAACAATACGTAGTATTTACTACGATTTAGATGAACATTCTTTGGGGGAAAAAACAGCTTTTTCCACATGGCTTTGAACCTTTTCAAAACGACGTGACAACTCAACAATACGTAGTATTTTACTACGATTTAGATGACATTCTTCGGGGAAAAAATAGTTTTTTTCACATGGTTTTGAACCTTTTGGAAACAACGTCACAACTCAATAATAATTCCATTAGTAATCCTAATTTTTAATTTAATCATATCTAATTATTTAATTTATTAAACTAACGCAACCAATTAATTTTGTTTACATTATATTAGACGTCATGGCCTTTCCTCCGCCTGCGCATCCCGGACCTGTGGAGGATAAGCTATTAGTGCTACAAGGTGACCATAGGTCCTCCTATGTGTGGGAGGGACAGCTGTCAGAGCAGGTTCTCCGACCTAGGAAACCTGACGATCTTTGGGACTTTATTGCTGGCCATCCGTTGCATCAGCGTGTAGTACACATCCTTCAGGATACAGGATTATATCCCATTTTTTAGCTTGGGCTGATTCAACTAGATTGGTCGCTCATCACGGAATTGGTAGAGCGATGGCGACCGGAGACACATACATTTCATTTGCCCACAGGAGAAGCTACTATCACCTTATAGGATGTCCAGGTTCTTTACGGACTGCGTATAGACGGACGCGCCTTGACACTGCCCCCTACATTAGAGGAGCGTCGCGTGCACAAATGGCGGAGCTGATGGGTAGTGTACTGGACTTAGACATGAGGGTCGGTAGGGTGGCGTTTACGTTGCTTTAACATCCATCAGAGATCATATGGCGGATTTGCACCCCGATATTACCCAGCAGATGGAGAATCTCTGGGTAGCCCGATACACAGGTTGTGTGTTGCTATTGCTCTTCGGGTGTGTATTGTTCCCGAACACGTCGGGAAATAAAGTGAGCATGCGCTTCATACATCATATAGTAGAGCTGGGTCAGGTATCCCAGTACAGCTGGGGTGCTAGTGTGCTTGCATACCTATAGAGGAGCATGTGCCGGGCGAGCATGGGTCCAACAGTTGATATATGCGGTTTTCTCCCCTATTAAAGGTTACCAAATTTTTGAATATTTTGTTCTTTGCTTTCAAATTCAATATCGCTAAATGACACATAAATATTCCATCAACATTTTATATTAGCGGGCCTGGCATCATATCCTTCCATTGCAGCCACCTACACCAGCACTTCCACCCAATCGACATAATCCTTATCTCCCTCTAGCTATCATATGGATTTTGCGGCGTTGGCTATACAGAGGGACGGAGGCTCACCATAATCTCGCCTCCCTCAGGGATGTCTTAGATATGTTGGTGGATGGACAGGTAAATATGTACCTACAGTTGTTTTTTACGAACTGAGTTACATTTACGTACTAACATTTGTGTTAATATTTGGCATTTAATCTGGACTCCATACAACGACGACTTGCTTGCTGAGCTGCCAGCTTGTTGCTCAGTCGATCGGCTTATTTGGAGCACATCCGCCCCGTTGATATTCTGGGATTACGTTGAGTATCATGCCACGGAGCGTGTCCTTCGACAGTTTGGCCGGCCACAGACTATACCGATGCAGCCTCTATGGGTTGCCACTCACTATCAGCGCAACGACCGTATCAACATGGATGAGCAATATGCGGCGTGGCTACATCAGCAGCTAGTCCTTTGGGACGATAGAGCTGAGCGTATTCCCCCACCACCTACGATTTACCAGGAGGGCACTATTCAGCTATATCCTATGTGATATCGCCATCACACCCGACTGATGATCGGTAATCCTGTGCATGTACTTGGCGAGCGCTACAGATCGTATGCAGGGAGGCACAAGGCACTGATATGTTTTTACGGCTTAATATGTTATAATATGGATATAACATTGTTTAATTACTACTTTTAATATTTCACAGGCTATTGGTCATCATCGTTTCTACCAGTTGGGACAGCAGATGCAGCAACATACCGACATCCTAGAGTTGGTTGACTTTGGCCAGCAGGTAGAACAGATGGCTCGGCTGACACTTTTGTTAGCGAGAGATACTGAGAGGATGCATCACGAGGCTCAGTACACAGGGCCAAAGGCGTACCAGCGGGGTAGGCTGGTCCCACGAGGGAGGGGTGCCCCACGAGCTAGGGGTTCCAGACGGGGTCGCGGGGGACGAAGGGGAGGTGGTCAGCAAGGTGGCGATGAGGTACCCGTCGACCTACAAGGAGAGGTCCATTCCGAGGCCCTTGGGCTTGAAGGACTTGGAGATGATCAGCAGGGTTATATGCCTCATGCAGACGAGCCTTCTAGTTGCATGCCTTCGTTTAGCCTTCAGTTATCTTTGCCAGTATCGCAGGTCACCCCGTCAGGAGCGTTGTCGATCATGGGTACATTTGACACGGACGTAGATCAGTACTTCGCATGCCCATCTTCCGCAGTTGACGATCGCCCGATACGTGACGTGGATGGCGGGCGCAGTTGAGTTATCCTCCATCCTTGGTGGTTCAGGTGCATCTATCACAAGCGAGGTATGTGTTTATTACTTTTGAATTTCCATTTGTTTTCTTTTCCTTAATATTGCATCAATGATTAATTTTTAATTTTCTTATGAAGTCTTTGTCCCAACCCATCTTCGAGGCAAGCATAGTAGGTGATGAGCACATCACAGATGCATATACCCATGAGGCCGAGGAGACCACAGTGAGTAAATAATTTATTACTTAACACATATTTCAAACTAATATTATCTTCATATGCTAATTTATTAGTTGTTTTGTTGGATGTCGACGGCCCTACGGTCTATTCTTCTGATCCTGCCAGTTGGACAGTCGATGCGGCTGCACATCATCCGATAAAGAGGCGGCTAGATGACGATGATCCAGATAGTGTACCTGACCGACGGGGGATGCGACTCAGGCCAACGGCGACGCTGAAGCACATTGGTTGCGGGACACATTGATTTATTTTGTTTGTAATTTATGTAAATAGTGCATTATGTACATACTGTTAATAATTATATGAGAGCAACAACTTTATTTTAATTGCGCTTCAACAGCAATTTTACTTAAACAGTACGACACAAACACTAACATTGAAAACCTAAAATAAAAATAACATTTTTATTGGAAAAAGGGGAAATACAAAGACAAACACGATAAATGTAAAGATACAAAATATCAAAATTTAGAACAATCATATCAAAATATAACGTTAAAAATAAGATGAAATTTGGAATATTCTTTTATTTCATTAAATTGAAACTTACGCAAGTACAAACTTGAATAAAAAGCAAAAAAACTCAAAATGAAATACTAGGGGTTTCCAGGATAGTTGGGTACGTTAGACGAACTTGCACCGGGATTACCACCACCTCGGACACTAGCTGAAGGACATTTATGATGGCCTTGTCCTGTTTGCGAGCATATGCCACATTTACGCGTGTAAACAGTGTCACGAACATCCATTTGGTTTCATATGCGCGTTCTCTTTTTGACTTGCAACTTGCGCAAATCGTCCTTGTTACATACCATCTTAAAAGGTTCCGGTGGCCAATAACGCTTAGCACATAATGGCTGCAACTTTTCACTATATGTGTCTACATATGCAGCAACACTGTATTACCTATCAATATAGTTTGTTGCCCCATATCCAGCTTGCCGGAAGCACTTCAATGCATGTGCGCACGGCATGTGGTAGATGGTCCATTTTCCACACGAACACAACCTTCTATTTTCATTCACCATATGTAGATTATTCCCACGGTGTCCGCTGATGGATGCCTTAACTTCAAATACACCCCGTTCGTGATCGTACTGAAGAAATGAATGCCACTGTGCTCGCCTCCTCGACCTTTCAAATCTTCTCATGGGTATTGGCATAAATTCAACATCCCGGTCCATCAATGCTGAGGCGGTTGCATGCCTTTCAATAAACCTCTTCGTGCTCTGTTTGAATGTTATGCGAACCATGGTAGTGACAGGCAGTCCACGGGCAGATTTCAACAAGCCGTTGAATGACTCCGACACGTTTGTAGTCAATGCTCCCCATCGTCTGCCGCCATCAACATGCAATGTCCACTTGTAAAGCTCATGCACCGTCAACCAAGTATAGGCTCTTGGTTCTATCTGCCGGATCGCTTCCATGCACCGATTGAATTTGCATTGATGGTGCTCAGTTGCAGCCATCCACATTAAGTCATGCAAGGTCTTGTCAGAAAATTTCTTCTGAAAATTGGCCTTCAGGTGCCGCGCACACTAACGGTGGCATGCATATGGTTCCTGCAGGCAAGTGACGCACAGAACTTAAAATACCACCATGCCAAAAAAATGGGTCCACGTCTCTTTGCTTTCGTTGGCACATATGGAAAAGGCTAATGGAAATATTTTCCCGTTAGCATCTACAACAATTGCAATTAAAAGCTTAATATCATACTTTCCAAAGACATGGGTACTGTCTATGGAAATAACAGGACGACAATGCACAAAACCATCAGTTGGCGATTTAAATGACCAAAACACATAGTTGAAAATATATTCGGGTCTGTCCGAACTCCGCTCACGCCTCCATTCAACAACAGTGCCGGCGTTAAAGTGTTGCAATGCGGCCATGTACCTAGGCAGATTTGAAAAAGACTTATCCGAGTCGCCATAAATAAGTTCAAAGGCACATTTGCGACTGAGATATGCCTTTCTTTTAGTTATCGTACAACCATACTCCTTATGGACGGCTTACACTTTTTAATCTTGAACCTAATGGACACTTCCAAATATGGAATCAGGATAAAAGAAATCAAGTCGACATCTAAGTTGAAGTGATTCTCATTGTATGTGTCCATTTCACATCTGTGCTCGCTAATAAATTTACCCACTTTCCACAAACCTGATTTATTCTTGGTGGCACGCAACATCCAGTGACAACCCATAAAAAATCTATGGCATACAGCCTTCCACTTATCTGTAGTTGACTCAACTACAGTCATCTCACGACACTCTTTTATGCTGTAGATTTTTACAGTCCTAATTAGGTGAGCTTTAGCGGGGAAATACATGCCCTTTGTCAAAACAGATGGCCTGGACTCATCCCACATTTGTGATCGAAATTCATCACCTTCTCTTGTGAGGGCATCCACGTTCGGCATGCTTGGAAAATTATCAAGGTAGGGGATATTCCGCTCGTGAAATGGCACGTGGGACTCGTACACTCTTGGTCGTACAAGAGGTGGAGGAACATGCTCCCTCACTGGTTCAGATTCAACATTCACTTCCTCCTCTTCATCACCAACCTCAAAAGGGAAGGGTGTGTCATCCGCACACTCATCAGCATTATTGTCGTAGTCACTATCATCTTCCTGACTCTGCGCATCAGCCAAATCACGAGTGAATACGTCGTCTATTGGAAGCTGTGTGAGGTCAGGAGCTTCAAGAAGCTGGTTTTCACTACACAAAAAGAACAACAAGATAAGTTACCTAATACTCCGGAAAAATATTGTAGATATAGCTATATCACTTTACTTACAAGTCTTATTGTCTTGACAATTCTTGTTGGTGACAACTCCCGGATTGACCACCGTGATCCAATATTCCACAACTAGGAATATTCCAACTAGGGGTCGGCTCACAACTCGTAAAATTCATATTCGAATGGTACCCCCTATGAAAAATATGGCAGTTAATACAAATCAAATTCAAATGTAAAATAATCAGCACAAAAGCATAGCAAAATTGAAGTTTACCTGTCCTTTTGTTGATTATATGAAGTCGATAAATTATTTTGTGTCTGCTCATTCGCTGGTGGTGACAAGTTTAAATCAATGCAAACTCTTTCTTCACCAATCTGTCTGGCAAAAATTGCTCCAGAATAACCACCCGATGTTTGGGGGGCTATCCATGCTACGCACACCCACTTCCACCCTAACACCTTAACGTACATTTCCAATAACTTTATTACAATAAATTCCCTGTATTCCTCTGAATCCGCAAAAAATCTCTAAGGGTATCATCATCATCGATTTTAAACTCCGAATAATAAGAAAACCCATGCAGAGTCACTGAATACGAAAATCTATCGGTTAATTTGAAGTTAACCGAACGCCTCCTCTCACTCATTTTTTTACGTAACAATGATACCAATGTATCGTACTCCATATTAAGTGGCAATTTAACGTGACACTGTGGAGGTGAACTATACCTCACAAAGCTATTCTCCAGCACAACCTCACCACACCGATAAAGAGAAACCCCTATTTTTTGCACTCCAGACATTATAAGAAAGAATGATAAGAAGAAGAGAGAAGTTTATTGAATAAATGTTCATGAAGATCAAACGCCTATAAATAAGGCAAGTCCGAGGTCGGGGTATATAATTTTTCAAATGAATTCGTAGTAAAATACCGCGTTTCATAATGTTGGATTATTGTTGTTGTGTCAGTTAAAATAATTAGTCCGGGCCCAAAAAAAGGTACATTTCGCAGTAAATTACTGTGAATTGTACATTTCGCAGTAATTTACTGCGAAATGCATCTTTTTTTTGGGCCTGGACAGGTGATTAAAAAAAAAACATAAAGACAATTCGCAGTAAATTACTGCGAATTCTATTTAAATTTTTTTTTAGCTATTTCGCAGTAATTTACTGCAAATTAGGTTAACGAAATTTTTTCCTTTAACCTAATTCGCAGTAAATTACTGCTAAATAGCTAAAAATATATCTTTTTTTTAACATTGAAAAAGTACTTTGAGTCCAAAAAGTTATCATTTTGGTTCCAGACTCGTCGAAGGGTTGGGGTCTGGGTTTGGACACCACTGAAGTGATTTTATGTATGTAATTAAAGATAAGACAAGTTTTATCCTATCTTCGCTTTAATTTTCTTCAGCTATTAAAGATTTTACCCAGATGGAAGTTTAAGGGAAAAGTCTGTCAGTTTGCAGGAAATTGTAATGTTAACTACTGATGCCACAGTGTCCAGTGCAAAGCGCACCAGTAAGCCAACTATTTGATTTGTCTATTTGGCCAAACTTCTAAACTTCGAAAAAGAACTTTTGGAAAAAATATATCAACAAGCAGGTTAGTGAAATATCCTAAATCTCATAGTTTCCAGAGAAACCTTGTACAAGGAAGCAGCATTATTCACCAATAATCCAAAAGAATCAGCTTACACGCCATAGAGCAATTAAAAAAACAGAAACTATATGACAAGGCTTTCTAATTCCTACAAGCGCTTACTATTACTGAAATTTAGTAAATAAACCAAACCTTGCAGTACTTTTGGCTAAAACAACACACTAGATTACGCGGTTAAATTGGTTCTCAAAAGAATATCAAAGTCTTTCAAATTGCTGAAGAGCCTTGGTTTGGAACTCATTGGAGAGGGCTTTTATTATTGAGATGAAAGGAGATACACAACAGACCACACAAAAAGTAGTGTATTGTCAAAGCTCGTACAAAGGCAATCACACAGACGAAAGTACAAAGCTCGTCCTTCCCATTGGCACCCCTTTTTATCAATTAGATGCATCGCGGCTGTAATACTGATCTAGGGTCTTTGCTGGGATACGATGAAGTAGCTCACGAGGGAAGATGCGAAGGAGTGTCCATGCTAAGTCAAGTGACTGGAATATGTTGCGTGTGTCATAGGCTCCTTGAGCGACAAATTTCCGCTCAAATTTGTCAAGAAACTCCAAATACAGCTGTTTCATTTATAGGAAGACTATTAGTAATCTTGACTTGATGATACCCCCCAAAACACAGGTAAACTAATTCAAATATTTTCCTCAGTCAAATTACCAAGTCCTCAGAAGAAAGTGCTTCTTCTCCGACAACAGCTTTCATTGCCTGGACGTCCTTTCCGATGGCATAATTTGCATACAGCTGATTTTTTTTAAAGTTAGCAAAAAGAAAAAGGAGAAAGAACACACACATTAAGCCATCAATTGCAAACAACGTAAAAATGTATCAAGTAAGAAACGAAAATGAAAGGGAACAGCAAAAAACATGCTTTCCGAAAGTTGATCTTACCTGGTTGGATACATCAGAATGATCCCTCCTAGTCATACCCTCACCAATGGCACTCTGAAAAAGTTAAGGGTTAGTCGTCCTAATATCAATTAGTCAAAAGCATCTAGATGGACGGAAAACAAAAAGATCCGAATGCTCACCTTCATCAACCGAGACAGGGATGGAAGTACATTGATTGGTGGGTATATCTGTTACAGTTCAGACAATGAAAAAAAAATGTTTGACATTTTTCTTCAAAAGCCCAATGCCTTCAAAGGAGTAAACACATCCAACCCATCCACAGTCATAAAAGCTTCAACAGTAGCTAATCACATAATGGCAACCTTCTGTTGCTGTGACACAGCCGAATTCAAGAAATACTCGATTCAGCAAGCAACAGAATGCTTACAGTGACTCAGGAGTTAAGACATCATAGATATTCCATGTGTGGAATACATGGTCAATGAAATTGTCCACATTGTAATATAACACAATCCAAATATGCAAATAGAAATACTACAAACCAATGGAGTGTTTCCTGGATGTGTTTTTGACTAGCAATACTATAAATGGAATTTCCTTTAATTTTCCAAGAATGACCTTAGTTTCCCAAATATAGTTGAATGTGTTTGGTTTAACTTTTGCAGCATTCTTTTCAATTGGCAGATGATATGTTAAAACAGGATTCCTATGCTATATGTCATTCTATTGAACACATTTCCAGGAAAAACACATATAAATCATTTGCAAGATATTAGATTTGTTCAGATATAAAATGCAAGAATGAAACTGTTGGGTAAGTCCAAAAATCTTATGAAGTTTATGGCACTAAGGCCATTCATGGAAAGGATAAGCAAAATCTGGTAAGTGGTAACTGTAGGGCTTCATCTAAGAAAAAAACTCACTGTAGGGCCTTAGTAATAATCATACAAACGACAACAACAACAAACCCAACTTAATCCCATACGTGGTTCTGGGAAAGGTAGTGTGTACACAACCTTACCCCTTCCCTATAAAGGCAGAGAGGATGTTTCCGATATTAGTAATAATCATACAAGTATCATAAATTTTTTTATTATTATCCTTTTTCCCAGAAGAAAAAATCATAATTTCTTTAGATCCAACTGGTCATTTAGTGAAATTCATTTCCAAGTCCAACTGAAAAGTAGCCCAAGTTTCAAGATAAATGATGGCATGCAATTCATAAAGGTGTAAGGTGTTGCATAAATGCATAATAGAAATATCATTTCTTATTAGTGCACAATTTATCACTAACATAATATCATAAAACAACCTAGACAGGAGAAAAGGAATTATGCAAAAACTTATTTCAATAGTATTCAGAAAGTTCATAGCAGAAAAAGCAGAAATAGTTTTCGCCTTCCAAGGTAACTGTAAGCTGACCTAGGCATGGAAGTCAGCCTGTTAAGTTGATTCAGGAAATGAAATTAAAATAGAAAAACTGAAAAGCTATCTTTCCTTTAATCTATTTTCAGTGTATGCGGCATAATTTATGACGTACGCAAACTACTTGAAATTATGATAAATGAGAAAGAATACCATGCAGTGACTCAACATCAAAAGAAAAAGGAATAACTCTAAGAATCACCAGAAAATGTTTGGAGGGTCTTTGTATAAGATAGCATAGAATGAGGAGACCGAAAGAAGACATGACAATGGTTAAATTTCCCTCCCAAATGCTCACGCACAAAAAGGACAAGCGAATTTCCTACTTGATTATCCAGTTTATCAAATAATCATTTCAGTTTATAAGCCACCTGATTGAGATGATCTGGACTCAAAATGTGATTAGCATGAAATACTTCCCTATTGTCAGCAAGAGAAATGGATCGAGAACGTAAAGAATTAACAGTACCCCTTCTACTAGTTAAAAGCACCTAAAGTACCACCGCTTCAATTTGATTGGTTGCTCATTTATTACTTAGATCTCTTATAACATGAAGTATTATGCCCCTTTGCAGGAGTGAATATGTACTCAGTCCGAGAGTTCCATAATATACCTGCCGGTTATGAAGTTGTCGGTCAATATATATTTGTCCTTCAGTGATATAACCAGTAAGATCTGGAGTTGGGTGCGTAATATCTGTCCATACAACGTAAGATAGAAATTGATCGATAAGAAGAAAATTCCAGCAGAAGCAGAAATAATAACCAAAATATATGGCTAGCCATTTGTTACCATCATTAGGCATGGTCAGAATTGGAATCTGTGTGATAGATCCCGTCCGTCCCTCAATACGTCCAGCTCGTTCATAAATGGTTGCAAGATCGGTATACATATAACCGGGATATCCACGCCTTCCAGGCACTTCTTCTCGGGCAGCAGATACCTGTAATATGATGTGTAGTTATATGGTGCCAGTAGCCTTAAAGAAAGCTTAGAATAGTTGCAACATCACTTAATGAGTATTGATTTTAAGATCTAATGATGATCAAATTAGGCCAAATCATAAGAATACAAAATAAAAAAATATGCAGATGCACTTATTGAAGAATACCTCACGAAGAGCATCAGCATATGAACTCATATCAGTTAGAATCACAAGAACGTGCCACATTCATATGCTAAATATTCGGCAGTTGTAAGGGCAATCCTGGGAGTAATAATACGTTCAATTGTGGGATCATTGGCCTGCAAGAAGTATGGCATAACAGATCAGATCGAGCTTCAGCTTAAAGAAGTGAAATCATTTTATTTACTGAAGGGGTGTAAATATCATGTATTAATCCATGTTAAAATTGCAAGAATTACCAGGTTTAAGAAAAGTGTCACTCTCTCCATGGATCCATTTTCCTCAAAATCACGTTTGAAAAATTGAGCTGTTTCCATGTTGACTCCCATAGCTGCAAAAACTATGGCAAAGTTGTCGTCTTCACCACCCTGTAGCATCAAGTAGAAAGGTAATTGATAAAGAATGGACCTTGGGCCTAACTCAACCCCAAAAGCTAGCTTATGACGTGAGGATTGCCCAAGCCATATAAGGAGACCAAGGACCTCAAATCCCTCCGATGTGGGACAATTCAACACCCCCATCATGCCCAGATCTCTGGAGCGTGGACAACATAAATGGGGGCCCAACATCGGTAACAATAATTGGGTTGGGCCTGGCTCTGATACCATGATAAGAATGGACCTTGGGACTAACTCAACCTCAAAAGCTAGCTTATGAGGTGAGGATTGCCCAAGCCATATAAGGAGACCAAGGACCTCAAATCCCTCCGATGTGGAACAATTCAACAGTAATATTCATATCAATATATAAATACAATTGAATCACCGCGAATAAACGAAAATGGATGATGAAATGTGCCTGACCAGCTATTTGCTGGTGGCCTAAAAGAAGGAATAGACAATGAACCACCCCTCTGTACCTACTCCACAAAAGGGTGGACTAAAGTTGGTTAGGACGAAAAAAAGGAGGCTGTTTCAAGGATTATATGTTAATAACTTCCTCAGAGGACCAAAAGAAAAAATAGAAGATAAATGCAGAAATCTATTATGTTTATGTCGTCTTCAATGCAGTAAATATAAGGCCACCATGTCAAATGGCAGTAGTAAGATTATTAAGATACTAGTCAAATCTCAAAACATGCTTTGATATCTTAGAGAGGCAGCCAAATGCTTAGGACCTTTTTAAGCAATGCAACAGACTTCCATATCAGCATTTTAGGCATTTGAAATATAATCATCATGCAATACTACGTACCTCAAGAAGATTTTCAGATTTCTCCAACCTCTTCACTAAACCAGCCTGACGACAGATCTGGGCTGCAATTTCATTATGGGGAAGACCGGCAGCAGAGAAAAGAGGGATTTTTTGTCCTCTAGCAATTGAATTCATGACATCAATTGTTGAAATTCCTGTTTGAATCATCTCTTCAGGATAGGTTCTCTCACTAGGGTTGATAGAACTCCCTAAGATTGGCATTAGCATAATATTAGTGGAGAATCACAAGAACAACCAAATTAGGTCATATTAGAGCTCAGCACTTGCCAGAAATATCTCTGTAAGCCTCGGGTAAAATTGGAGGACCATTGTCGATGGGCTTCCCTGAACCATTGAAGATACGTCCAAGCATATCTAGTGAGACCGGGGTTTTCAGTACCTGCAAACATATTACCAAGAGCGCTCTTAGACAACAGTACAAATGTTAAACAAATGAAGAATAAATCAGCACATCATCTACAGAAACACGACTAATAAACTAAAGGTTTTTATTCATGTAGAAGCCATCTCTGAGACTTTTTCTTTACATGCAAATAGAGAATGGTTACATGCTTAAATTCTCGAGTTTATTGATAAATTTCATTTGAGCATTTCACGTGCTACATACAAGGTTTAGGTTTTTTAAATAAAAAAATAAAATAAAGGCAAAATGCAAGAGAAGATTGAATGCTTAAAGTAAGGGAGCAAACATGTATTTCCAGACCATGGTTTATCTATGGATTACGAAACCAATTCATGGAACTTAGGTACCATTGATATACATTTTTTGGGTTTTATGCAACGAAGTTAGAGCAAATATGAGCTACACTATACCTCCCCGGTAAACTGCACAGTTGTGTATTTGTTATCAATTCCAGATGTTCCTTCAAAAACCTGGTTAGAAAAAGGGGAAATACCCATCACATAAGCAGATTGAATTACGGAAAAATTGGTGAATATTAAAAGTTAAAGTAGATGATACATATTTGAAAATTCCAAACAATTATATCAAGCAAAGAATGATGCCAAAGGATAACCTACCTGAACAACAGCTTTTTCCCCATCAACTTCCAGAACTTGTCCACGCCTTGTTGTTCCATCTCCCAAACGAATGTTAACAATCTCCTGGTACTTGGGTCCCTGACAAGATATTATACACACACACACATTATGCTAAAGCATTAACAGAAACAAACAAAATAAACAACAGCATATGCAAGAAAATAATAAAAATGAATAACAAAGTGTACAAGGATTACCTTAACTTTGTCGAGGATAACAAGTGGTCCAGCAACACCAGAGACAGTTCTATATTCTGCAATTGTACATAGTATTGGAAGTCAGCAGTTTTTATCTAAAGACAAATGAGAAGTTGAATAAGTTTGTTCTTTTTTTATTTATTTATAAGAATGACAAGTTTACTAAGTTTTGAGTTTAGATTGAGTAGAAACTACCAAAAAAGCCAGAAAAGATGTGAACCTATATGTGATGATCCACACCATTTTACTGAAAATGGATATGACAATGGATATATTGAATCCTGAAACCTCAAAAAGAAGGAATATCCTCCTTGTAGTGTATAGACACAAGGTACAGCAAAATTTTGATATATTTACTTCAGTTGCTGCGCGGATAAAAACAAACAACATATTCTCAAGAATCCTAGAGTTATTAAGTATATCCATAAAATCCTAATACCTACCGAAACTATAAGGGGAAAAAGGTCTACTGCCAAAAGCGTTTCAACTGCTGATACGTGTTCATGCCCAATCATCGGCAGAAGGCTTCAGACGGGCTTTAAAAACAGTTCTCTGCCACCTGGGGAACACTCTATTCTTAAATCTACAAACTAACCACAAGTGAGACATTCATCTCGTTAGTCCTAGTTCAATATAGCATGTGTAACTCAGCTCTAGTTATAATTGAAGACCATTGCAATCATAATGAACTTGCACCACATATTTTCAAATAGAATCCCCTATTCATCAATTCACTAGTCCTAGAATTCCTTGATTCCTTTGAAAAAGTGCTAACAAGGGTTTAAGGGCTCATTTCCAAGGCCTGTTACTTAAGCAAAGAACTACCACATCTGCATACCATAAGTGGAACATGACTTTAAGCCTTTAGCAAACAGAAGGCCAGCAAAGAAGAAGAAGAAAACGATATAAACATACCCATTCCAACCTCCAGGGTCCCCTCCTCCATGTCAATATTGTTGTTTTCCGCACCCATATTATAAACTGAAAATTAACAAACAAAGAAAATGAAGCAACATCCTATGCCCGCAAGTACTGATAAATCACTTTACAATTGATCATCAGATCACATCTCATTACATACACAAGAAAGCATCAAAATGCCAAGCTGAGCAGCAGAGACGGATACAAATATTTAAATCAGCAGCAGGTGCTAAATATAATTATTACCACACTTACTATTTAGTATAGATAAATTTTCAACTATACATAAAGCGCGAGCCAAATGCCTAAAATGCTAGGGCTGTAACAAACAGAGATATCAACAGTAATAAAACAGAGATATCAACTGTATATACAAATGAAACTATTATGAGTAAAGTCAAAGGCAGTGGATTGTGTAGAGATGTGTCGCAGTGAGATCAAAGGTAATAAATTGCGTTAACTAAATGGAAAGGTGAAAAATCGAAGATTGGAGAATGGATCTGTAAGAAAAAGGTAAGTACCTTTTCTGCTTCTGAATCCAAGACAGAGCCAAGAGAGAGATAGAGGTGGACCGTAGAGAAATGGAACTGAGATCTAATGGTGGAGATAAATAATTAATACTACTCCAGCAGTTTGTAAATGAAATAAGATCATGAGAAGATGGAGGTAGTTTTGTTATGTTATTACAGTAATAACATTAGTACTGGTTTTGTTTTGTTAAAATTGGAAATTAACGTAATATTCCGAATTTGATGATATTTTCTCATTTACTCCCTCCTTTTTGTATCTTATTTGATTGGATATGAATTTTAAAAATATAATAATTGTTTAGAATCTTAATGTCTTAAGCTAAAAATATTTTTTTAAAAATTATAATTTTAAACATGTCATACCATTTTTATAACGGAATGGCGTTGAAAGTAAAATTAAAATCAAAAGCTTGTTAAATATGGAATAGTCCTTTTAACATATTAAAAGGTAAAGTAAAGTGCAAAAGTGATAATTGTCATCTTTTTAGTGTTTGTATAAAAATTATATAGTAAAGTATATCTTTTTAGAGTTTGTATAAAAATGATATTCTTTTTAACATATTAAAATGTGATACTGTTTCATCTTAACTAATGTTCTTAAATACGTAGTTACCGAAAAACTGTACACAAGAGTGGTAATTTTTTAATATATTTGTAAATTAATTAAATTAACTCTTCATAAATGCAATATTCAAACAATTGACAAGGATGTAACATTGAACCCAAAAAAATAAAAAACAAGGATGTAACACAAGGAAAAACAAAAAAAGACAAGTACATTTGTAGTTATCCACCGGTAAAACAATGGAAGTGAACCGCCAGTAGACAAGTGTAATTTCGCCGTTGGTACACTTGCCGCCACGTGACTCTCGCCTCAGGCTACCAATTGATGCTTAGTTGAGTGGGACCCACAGTGTGAGACACACACGTTGATATTGAAAATATACAAAACAAGGAGAAGTTTTGTTTTCTATCTCATACAACTTGTATTAGTTCTACGAGGCTTTTTTTTATCTTATAAATTTATGAATTTCAATCTACGTTTTTGGGTCTACAGAAATTTGGGTTACAAAACCGTTTGATAAAAAAATCGCCTCATACAACTAGTGTCAGTTGTATTAGACACAAAATAAAATTTTCCCCAAAAAAGAAGATCGAAATGTTGTGGACCCTTAAATTTAGCAATTTTGGTTTAGTTTCCCTAAAACTTCACGTGGTCTCTAGCACACCCCTTAACTTGAGAATTTGACAGTCTTGACCCCCCTAATGTTGATGTGGCAAAAAGCGTAAATACAATCTTTTTAGGTGCGTGAGAGGGAAGAAAAAGTAGAAAATCAGCTTTCAAGTGGGGTATATTTCAAATATTAATTGTCATATAATCAAATGTAATCATTTATTTATTCCAATTATATCTTTCGTTGTTTCTTCTTAATATATATTATATATTTTATCTCAATGAATTTTTTTGATACAATGTATATATGTTTCACTATGTATTTTTTTCTTTTTCTTTTTTTTTTCGGAAAAAATCTAAAAAAGTTAGGTTAAACTCCATTTACAACAACAACAACAATAATATACCTAGTATTATCTCATACTGTAGGGTCTGGGGAGGGTAGTGAGCACGCAGACCTTACCCTTACCTTCTAAGGATAGAGCGGTTGTTTCCAATAGACCCTCGGATCAAGAAAGCATAAGCACCACATTAAAGTAAATATAGCCAAGAAGGACAGTACGAAAAATCCATATAAAAGCAGAATAAAATAACAAGATAGTAAGGTGATCAATAATGAAAGAAAATAATGGTTAGTCACAAAAACCTACTATCAACATAAAGCGAGACTACGTGCCAATACTACTGTTATGAACACCCTAGAATACCTACTCTACTACCCTAACCTTCTTATCTAGGGTTATGTTCTTGGTCAACTGAAGTTGCGTCATGTCTTGGCTAATCACCTCTCCCCACCTCTTCTTTGGCCTACCTCTACCTCTATGTAAGCCCTCAATGTCAATCTTTCACACCTCCTCACCGGGGCGTCTATGCTCCTCCTTCTCATATGACGAAACCACCTAAAAAGATTTAGCCAACGAAATAGAGTTCAAATGGTGTATTTTCTACAAAAAAGAAAAATTTATGTGTATTTTAATTTTAATTTTTATGCAAAGACTATTTATTTAAACTTTATATTTACTAGTTAAATTCAAAAATATTTGGTCAGAATTTTATATTTTTAGCTAAAATATTTATTTATCCAATATATGTGTATGGGTCAAAAATCGTTTTTAGAATATTTATGCCAAGATAATACTATGGGAAGAGTTCCCAAGTCGTCTTTGGATGAGATGGCCCAAGAAGCAGCGAAATCTGTGGTCGAAGAGTCCACAAGAGCCGCAGTCGAGATGTCAACAAGGGTTGAGGTCGTCACCGTTGATAGAGCTGTAACAACTAGTTTTCAAGAAAGGATATATAAGAGAATATTGTAGCAGATATTCTCCGCACTTGTATTACTAAGATTTTTTAGGAACATGTCCCATATAAATAGGATAAAGAGACAGTGATAGGACATGTGGTATTCATTTGTAAAGAACACACTTTGACTAAAAGATTTGGCTCACTTGCTAAGGTACAAACATTACCTTTTTATTGAGATTCTTGTCCATACTTTTCCATTAGATTTGAGAGTAACTCGAATATTTAAGGATTTACCTATTATTCATTGTCAGGAGGAAGATCCATTTATTCCATCATTTATTGAGTGAATCGTTCCTCATATGTACATAAACTTCATTTATTGTTGTTCATTGTCATTGAATGCTACATTATTCCTCCTGGTTTCTAGAACAGTTATTACATGTTATTGCCATTGTTCAACCAAACACATATGTGTCACGACCCTAGTTAACCAATTGTGAACATGTCATGACGGCACTTGTCTTCACGACTAGGTAAGCCTACAAATTGCAGAATTCAATAACATTTACGAAATTTATAATTGAAAGCTAAGTAACTTGAAGAAATGTATACAGTTGCCGCCTGGCACATACACTTTAACACTTACAATCCAGAAGCCATCCCAAAGACCCGGAATCACACGGGAAACACAGACTAAAAGAGTATCATAATGCGCTATACACCAGTGTATCTAAACAACATGAATGGAAGGAAAAAGGGACTATCTATTACAGCTGGAATGGAACAGAGACTTCATGTCTGCGGACGTAGCACATATACCTCGAGTCTCCACTAATGGTCTCCGATGCGAGGGTGATACGCCTGAGAGGAAGTACCTGGGTCTGGACATGAAAAACATGCGCAAAAGAGGCGTGAGTACACCACATCGGTACTCAGTAAGTGCCAAACCTAACCTCGATCCGGTATTGACGAGGAAGGCCGATGCCCTACTGAGATAAAACACAATAGTCAGTTTGAATGAAAAGACAATATGAGTATAATTTAAACGAGAATCTAGCAAGATATAAGTGAAAACAATGACGGAGAACAACCACAATCAATGAATAGAAATACAAAACCACAACCGGACATTTATAATCGGGGATCTCCAGGTATCCTCTTCATATATACGAGGGATCTCCTAGTATCTCGAGGATCTCTTTGTATTCGTCATTTTTAATCACGAGGGATTTTCTAGTATCCCGAGGAACTCCTGGTATCCTCCATTTTTAATGTTATTTGTGCCAGGATCTCTCGGTATCCCACACTTGCAATCTTAGAACATAACACGTGAAGGGGGAGCCTCCGGGATGCCATCCCGTAGTCCTACGTCATAAACAACCACAACAATTCGATATTGTATAATGCTAAGTAAGGGCAATACATGAAGTCTTTAGTCTAGCAAGCTTCACGAACTACAGATAATACAGTTTAGACAAATAAACAAGTAAGTCAACTAAACACGCTTTCCCTAAGCTAACACATGTTAAATGGCATTTAGAATAGGCAAGTACACAAGAAAATGCAGTTTAAATATTCTAAGTGAAACGGGTTTTCAAAAACTAGCTGAATACACGCTCGTCACCTCGCGTACAAGGCATTTAAAACAACAAGTAATGTATCCTAAGGGGAGAAGTCCCCCGCACTAGGTTAGACAAGCCACTTACCTCGAAAGTTCCAAACTCAACTCAAGCCTCTAGTACAGCTTTACCACTCGAACTCACCACAATACCGCTCGAATCTAGTCACAAATTACAAAAAGGCATAAATATTTACTATTGAAACTAATTCCAATGCATGAGAATAGTTTTTATAAGGTTTTTCCCAAAAAGGTCTAAAATGCCCTCGGGCCCACGTGGTCGAAACTCGAGGTTCGGACCAAAACCCGATTACCCATTCTCCCATGAATCAAAATATATGATTAGTTTTGAAATCGGACCTCAAATTGAGGTCCGACTCCCCAAATTTTTGAAAACCTAAGTTCTATCAAAAAACCCCCAAATTCTCATTCACGAAATCTTTGATTGAGGTTGAAATCATATTAAAAGATGTTAAGGAGTAAGGAAATTAAGTTAGAAATCACTTACCAATCATTTTGAAGAAGAAAAGTTGTTCGGCAAATCGCTTCTTAGGTTTTTGGTTTTGAAAAAGTGAAAAATGACTAAAAATTTCGGCTTTTTATACTTTACTGAAGACTGGCGCGGACCACACAAAATTATATTGCGGCCGCGCCAAGGAAGGGGAAAAGGTGGTTCTCTGAACCCACCCAGCACGGACCGCGCTGCTTTGGTGCGCGACCGAGCTGGTCGACCTGGAGATACTACTCTCTGAACCTAGCCACGTGGATAACATATAAATGCACCGCAGCCGCGCGGAATTGACCGCGGCCGCGCTGGAATCTGCAACACCTGGGTGGATTTTTCTACAACATATTAAGTCCCAAAATTGCTCCGTTGAGCATCCGAAACACATCCGAGGCCCCCGAGACTTCAAAACCTGCGGACATAGCCCATAACGTCACTTGAACCTGTATCAATCTTTAAACCACCTAAGGCAACACCGAAAACTCGAATTAACCAATGATTTGAACCTAAGAAATTCAAAACTCAACCAAACTTACTTTCGATCAAAAACCTAACCAAACAACGTCCGATTGACCTGAAACTTTGCACGCACGTCCCAAATGATATGACTGTGCTAGAGCAACTTTCGGAATCCCGTTCCGAACCTCGGATCCAAAATTCACTATCGGGCCGGAACTTAAAAATTTTAACTTTCGGCGTTTCTAGCCTAAATGAGCTACAGATCTCCAACACACACTCCGGACGCGCTCCCAACCCCGAAATCACCTAACGGATAGAAAGGAACCATAGGATTTCCATTCCGAGGCCGTCTTCACACTGTTCCGATCACGGACCACTTTCCAATACTTAAGCTCTCATTTAGGGACTAAGTGTCCCAAAAACACTTCGAATCCTAATGCCGAACGTCCCGGCAAACCCAAATAGCAGAAATAAATTTAGGGGAAACAGCTAAGAGGGGAAACGGGGCGTGAATTCTAAAATGACCGGTCGGGTCGTTACAATATGACATTTACTGCTCCTCAACTTCATCTAAGGATATTATTATTAGCTAAGATTAACTCTTACTTACATAATTTAATTATTTGAACCAAGATATATACTTTTTGGTCAAACAATTTGGCGCCACATGTGGAGATTTCTTAGTTAAATTTTTAGTTTCCTCTAGATCTATAACTAACACAGGTCACTAATGTAAAAAGACCCTAAGATCTCCTTGCTTTGTGTATACAAAACCCTACATGGCAGGTAACCGAGAAGAAAGGACGAGAATAACAAGTAACTTGCCAACCAACCTCATGAATATCATCAATGAAAGTTGTGAGATGGCAGGTGAGGATACAGCGCCTAGTGCATCCCTTAGGCGAGATGGGTCACCGCCCTCACACTGCAGCATAAAGAAATCCCATGGTAAAAGAGCCCTCGTGTCTGTGGAGGAAAGGATGCCCCCGCCTGTAAAAAGACTCATCGGGGCGTGACTAACTGACACGCTAAAAGCGCCCTCAACAAACACACTTCAGGCACATCTACAGAAACCGCAAGGACTTGCACGATACAACAAACAGAAAAGCAATGCAACCAACCCCTTCCTCCAACGACATGTATAACCCACAATGTCATCGATAGTGCAGGTGACAACGCCCTCACAACCATTATTCGGGGTACCACAACAGAAGATCGTGTAAATGGAGGATGATCTCGTGAAAGGTTTTTGCTCATACTTGAAGGGCTTGTTTGCCGTCGCGATCACACCTCAAGAGAAAAATATCGCTTTTATGTTTGAATATGGTATGTGACATGCGTTTTCTATATTATATGCAAGTGATCGTGATTAGTTTCTTCTGTTTTTATACATGTATTCTATCAATTGTTTTATGTTAATTAATTCTTCTACCTCTTATACATAGTAGATCAAACTATTTTTTCGCTTAAAAATCAATCTGAACAATTCGTACTGTATGAAAATATTTTTGATTTTTCATTTAATGGTTAAAAATTGAGGTCACTATATGATGAAAATCTAAACAAATGTTACCTTATTCTTGGAAGGTTTTTTTAAACATAATAGTCACCCCGAAATTGATGGTCTAGATGTATTTTTTCAATTAAAAGTATTAAGAAAAATATTGTAAGTAGAAGATAATACTCTAACCGATATATTCAATATGATAAAATGACTTTTTCTTTTCAAATGCCTATATTTCTTATAAGATAATGTTAGCAGTCCCAGTAGCAGTTGCTTCATAATAATACAGGTAAGCAGAAGAGGGAACAAATAAGGTGCTCTAAACTAGAACCATGCTCTCCCATATGAAAGAGAGAAATCACTCGACGACCTACTAAGCTTCCACCTTATTCCTCGACCTCCATACTGATCATGTTCTTGATGAGTTGAAAATGTGCCATGTTCAGTCTTTATCGCTCTCTCCAATTCTCCTTCGGTCTACCTTTACCTCTCCTTAGACCTATCTTTGCCAACATCTCGCACCTCCTCGATAAGGCATATGCACTCCTCTTCACATGCACGAACTATCTCAGCCTCGCTTCCCTTATCTCCACTACGAAGAGGCCACCTTGCCCCGTAATATATTCATTCCTAATCGTATCTTAGTATAGTAATTCTATATATAATGAAAAGCAAATAGTCAGTGCTTTATTCTTGCAAATTGCTCTACGATTGACATAGTATTCATTTCTATCATCTATGTGGTAAAGACCTGCATATCTTCAATTCCATAGTAGAACTGTTTACTTATAAAAATCGATATGAGGCAAATATTCTTCTTTGTTTCTCCTCCTGTTTCTAAACTTTTATACACATTCACAGTCAAATTTGGTGTTTTTCTTAGAAAGACGACGTTATTCAGGTGCAGCGATCAGTACAACCCCATAGTAAAACATATGACAGTTTGAGTTAGTGCATTGGTTAGTTCAACTTGTTAGTCGGTTAGTTACTAGTTGGTTAACCAGTAGAGGAGAAGTCGTTTCTGTTATCAAGGTGCATTCTGTACTTAGATTATGTCAAACTCAACTACAATAATCAATAGTCATATTCTTGCATAGGTTCTTATTCTTCATGTTGTGTAATTCATTTTTGGGTTCTTTGTTTCTCCTATAGCTAAATCTAATATTTCTTGAGCTACCCATCTAACACCTGAGTGCTTTTTATTCAGACACGAAGTCACTAACGTGCTAGTCAATATTCATTATATACATATCTGTGGGAACTGATTGAATAGTTGAAATATACAAAGGCATACACATCACTGAAGGAAATAATCAGACCACGGAAAGAGGGCTCTTATCTCCTTAACATTCCTGTTTAGAGTGCGTAGAGCTTGAATGTGAGGCTCGTCTTCCTCAACTGGAATTATCTTAGCAGAAGTACCTTTACCAATATAGTCTACTGCCCTGTTGGCTGCTTCAAGTCCCCTCACGTATGATTTCTCCTGTTAAACATAAATTTGCTACTCACCAACAAAATATTACAAACACTAAGGAGCTAAAGATATTAGAAAAGTATGGTTCAAGAGCTATGACCTGTGACCATGATCCATGTCGGTTTACAGTCTCCGGCTATGAACAAGTTCTTAAAAGATGTTGATCCACCCATCAGGTACTTGTAAGAACCTTTTCAAAGCCATGGAAGGAAAGTGTGGAAAAAAGGGAAGAAAGGAAATAAGTAAAAGATATTCTGAGATGCTCTGATTGGTGTATGTGAGTTTTAGCAAAACAACGCTCTTTGGATGAGTACTTCTGTAATATGAGCACTTTACTTTTAGATTTCCAATCAAATTCTCCCTTGTGTATCCATATACGATCCAACTCTTCAACTAGTAATCCCAGAAGGAAAATATTGGCACAAGGGAATTTGTTGAGGTTCAGCATGTGAATAAAAGAGTTTACACGCGAGTCAGCAAAGTAAAGCCTTAAGAAACTCACCAGGAAAGAAATGTGTCAGAGACTTTGGAAACCTTTCAATTTCTTTGTCAACCACTGTGGCATTCTCAAAATCCTTAATGCACCTCGAAAGGCAAGACATCACTTTACTGACAATTCTATCATCCTTCAGGGGCAACAAGTCAGTTGCATGATACTGCACTGATTCAAAACATGATTAACATATATCAGAGTTGACATTTGGCATAGCTCGTCATGTATTTAAGAAATGGGAAAATTGGGACCTATGAACGAAAAGTAAAACTTAATTCAAAAGAGGAAACCTGTACTTACAAAATCAGCCTGCACTACTGTTACTGGATCTTCTTTATGCTCATCAACAACAACTACCCAGTATAGTCCCACAAAGTGGGGTCTGGGGAGGGTAATATGTAGACGAGCCTTACCCCTACCCGAAAGGGCAGAGAGGCTGTTTCCAATCGACCCTCGGCTCAGTGAAGAAAAGAAACACAAAAAAAAAAAAAAAAAAAAAAAATACAAAAACAAAGATGATATCAAACCCAGATGATATGTCGGATGCATTTGGAATGTTGACCTGTTGAGTCATGAAGATACCATATAATAGAAGATCAATTACTACTCCATACAAGATGAGCAAGATGAAAGAAGAGAATGACATCAGCAGTTCCACAAGCAATGTGAAGAAAGCAAATAATATCAGAAAAATCATGAAGCAATATGGAAAAGACATCATACAATGATCTTTCAAGAGGAAGTTATTGGTGCTAATCGTCACTTTCCTCACTATGTGAACACTAGAGAATTTGCATTCTTTCAAAAGGTAATTTTCAAGAACAACGGAGATACTTAAGTGAAGATGAGACCAGTGCTTTACATATAAGAAGCTGCATTGTCTCTTTGTGTAACTTTAGATGTTTAACAAGCAGAAAAACTGAGTAGATTGCAGCCGCTTCAAAATTTTTGTTGTCTTAGAGTAAAAAAGCATTTATTTTATACAGGCAAGATAAAAGTGCAATATTTCTTTGGATCACTTGCAACAAGTTCAAAAAGGACTTCCCACCACATACCTTCCTATCAAGTTGTAGCTTAACGCTAAGTAGATCAATACTGGCTAAGTTCGAAACCTTGAGAAACTCCTCCCTTGAACATAATGGTGCACTGCATGAAGAAAAACACCCCATTAGAAATGGAAAGGAGAAGTCAAACCACTCCATTTCCTGGTGGTAATTGAACCATCTTTAGTAGATTTCTTAAGTTTTATTATTTTGGTTGGAGCCGTAGATTTCTTAAGTTTTATTTATTAAGGGTTTCAAAATAAGCAGATCTAAGACAGAATACATGGAGTGCAAGTTTAGCGCCGAGCCGAGCGAAGTACGCAGGGACGTGATGGTTGGATCTCAGGTCATCGCCAAGAGGGACAGTGTCAGATATCTTGGGTCGGTGATTCAGGGGGACGAAGAGATTGACGGGGACGTCACTCATCGTATAGGAGCGGGGTGCTCAAAGTGGAGGCTTGCATCAGGAGTCCTGTGTGACAAGAAAGTTCCACAGAAACTCAAGGGGAAATTTTATAGAGCTGTGGTTAGACCTGCAATGTTGTATGGCGCGGAGTGCTGGCCAGTGAAGAACTCTCATGTTCAGAGAATGAAGGTTGCGGAGATGAGGATGCTCAGGTGGATGTGCGGGCTCACCAGGTTAGATAAGATTAAGAATGAAGTTATTCGAGAGAAGGTGGGGGTGGCCCCGGTGGATGAGAAGATGCGAGAAGCGAGGCTGAGATGGTTCGGGCATGTGCGGAGGAGAAGTCCTGGTGCCCCGGTGAGGAGTTGTGAGCAGCTGGCGATTGTCGGCGTTCGGCGAGGCAGAGGGAAGCCTAAGAGGTATTGGGGAGAGGTGATTAGGTATGACATGGCTTGAATGCGGGTTTCTGAGGAAATGACCCTTGATAGGAAAGTCTGGAGGTCTAGTATCAGGGTTGTAGGATAGGGACTCCTAGAGTTTTTCGTTCTCCTCACCCGGGGTTGGGTGATGCTTGGCAGGGATATCCATAGATGATTTGTGTTTTGGAATGTGTATCCCTTATGGTAGTTATTTATGGTAGTTACTGTGTGATATTATTGCATGCTATTTATTTATGGTTTTTATGTTTAGATAATTATTTACGCCATTTCTACTGGAGCTACTAATGCTCTTTTGTTTTGTTTTTGTTTTTCCTCGATTGGAAACAGCCTCTCTGCCCTTTCGGGTAGGGGTAAGGCTCGTCTACATATTACCCTCCCCATACCCCACTTTGTGGGACTATACTGGGTAGTTGTTGTTGTTGTTGTTGGAGCAGTAGGGAGAAAGCAAGCTATTGCTGGGTCAGATTACACAAAACCCACTTGGCTGTAACTCGAAGATGAGGATAGAGCGCAATGGATACATTGTGACATGTGCTTTCACAGTAACTAATAGGTGCAGGCATATATACCTGTTCTGAATGATCTCCTGCAGAGTGGATACTCCGACAGCAAAGATTACAGCATCAGCCACAAAACTTTCTTTCTCACATACTACTTCAGAGATGCAGTTAGTTTCCCCAGTCACCAGCATGTATGTTACTTTTCTACCCTTTAGGAATTTGCATCCCTGAGTTTTGAGGGAATCCATCCAAGGCTCAAAAATTTGTTCTCTAACTCTCCCGCGACACCATGCCAAATCAAAGTGCTTCTACCAAAAATAGAAAATGAAGAATCTATAAATTCATAAATCCCTGTAACAATAATAGAAGAAAAGATGGTCATCACTTTGTCCAGTCAGTGGAGCAATTAGATGCATGCATCAGTTTGAATCATTGTTTGCACAAAGTGGATGCACATTATAATCAAATAACTGTGACACATGGAATCAGATTTCAATTTAAAACTTTCTTGTGCCTGAAATTGATCAATCTGGAGGAGTTAGAGACTCTATGTTGTTCAGAGATATAATATCCCATAGCGGGTATATAAGGGTATCGAAGGGTCATAACTGACTTTACCTATTGAATTGAAGTTTTGGTTAGGCGCTCAGAGTCTTTTACATAGTATCATATCTTTTATAAGCTTATTCTCAAGCTCATACGTCCACGGTTTAGGTCAATGTATGTGTTGGGCTAAAACGGCCCAAAGATACTCTTAACAGGGTGTGATACTGCCCGCTTTGGACCAGGCCCGCATGGTTAAGACCTCACACCATTAAGTGTATCAACTCCGTATAAGTAGCCGGTGCCCCACACCACAATCTGACATCTCCATACTCATCCCGCTATGCCATTAGCTTTGATACCAGTCGTTAGGTGATACTGTCCACTCTGAGCCAAGGCTATACGGTATTCCCCAAAAGGCTTCACACCATTAAGAGTATCTAACTCCTTATAAGTAGCTCCTTTTTCTTTTCTACTTTCCATGTGGGACTTTGTTCACAACACGCCCGAACAATATGAGTCTTGAAATCGGATTACAGGTGCGAGTTGCGACAGAATGTTAGTATAAAATCCTAAGCCCTCATTACCTTTAGGTTTTAGGTGTTGAGTTAGACAATGTCCATATTGAATATAAAGGATACCCAAAGTGTTTTATAAAAGGTATCGATATTTTCACAGGATACCAGTCCAACCTTTTACAAGTCCTTTTCTAGTGAGAACCCTATATTTGGGTTAAAAGCTAAGTGTTCGGACTCAGGTGCGGGTATCCGATACAGGGACGGATTCGAGTATCACATTCAAAATCCAAATTTTAAGATTCGGGGGTGCATATCCGAATATGGATACGGGTGCAAAAATCCGGCTAATAAAAAATAGGGGTATAAAAATATTGTAAATTTTGGGAGATATTCTATGAAAAACTTACATGATTTGTAGAATTCAATCTTTCATTCTCCAAGATGGACACTATTCTTTCATTCTCTTAAATCTGTTTTATTTTTGATTTTGAGAAATCAAAATCTCAATTTTTCTCCCAAATTTGTCGATGGACTCCGGTCAAAGTGTCCGAAGTTAGTTGATCGTATCCGGGACATATCCCGCTCCCACTCCTGTCCGCCTCGTATCGAGACGGGGAAGGCACCAAAATCGAAGACTCCGCGCAGCTTAGGTTAAAAGTAGGGGAGGGTGTTGAACGATATAATATTCCTCATAGGGTAGAGGTCTTAAATAATCCACCTTAAGGTTTTGTGTTCGATGCTCTCATTCTTTTTCATAGTATTAGGACTATCCTATAGTAAACCCGTTTGCAGGTTGATAAGTGCACATTCAAATCCACATATGAACCCCAAAGTGGGGTTAACCATGTGTATCGGTGGGTGTTAAGTTATATAATGCCGCGCGTTGGGTACATATATAAGGGCGCACCGAAACGGTTCTTATAAAGATTTTGTACTACTACACCTATTATATTAAGATTTTGAATTGAATGCCAGATTCTTTAATAATGTTGTGTGTATATCAATACATATCATGATTATTGTGGAATTTTCCTTTACTTCTTTTTGTCAGACCAACTTCTTCCATGTGTTGACCCAGCTTTTGACATAATTAGTGGTACTTTATTCATCATTCTAGCAAGAGATGTTTGATAATTCACCAAAGTAGAGTGTCTCACACTTCACAGCCTTGTTCTGACAATATTAAAAAATCTTTTGTTCTTTATGCTTCATCAAATGTCAACATCAATTGGAAAGAGCAGCATAATGCTAAGGACAAAATGCAGAAAACCTGATGAGCAACGACATAGTAGTACAGCACAGCAAGAGTGGCAGCAGCACTACATTGCTCCGCAGGGGCATATAGGCCGACTTCAATCAATGGGTCAAGAATGTTGCGATAAAGCTTTTCTGAGTACCCAAATTGCTTCAAAAGCTCCCTTGCAGTAACTAAATGAAATATTCTTCAATAAAGGCACTTAAACAACATTATGTGTCTATCATCTGAACATGACTCCTATCCATGAATGAAGCTGAATGTTGCAGATATCTGTTACCTGGATCATATTTTGTCCAGGCACTATTGGTGTAGTCAAAATCTATTACTGCAAGCAGATCAAAAAGCATGAGTAGATGGACTTGTAGCAAGTATTTTTTGGAGTTTGGATAAAGCATTTGATAGATCATACTTGCAGCCATCAGAGGAAGCAATGTCAATTGATCCACCAATGGCACTCGAACAAACTACAACCACGAGGATCTAAACTCGATTAGAAAGATACAGATGTTCAATATTGTAGATAAAAGTCAAGATAAATAAATGTGCGGTGACAGATATCTTATCAGGCATTAAGGATATACCTTACTGTATAATAATGATCCAAGAGGAGCAGGTAATTGGGGTTCGTTTTGGAGTACTGGAAACTGAACCTGAAGAACAGACCTTTCAGTAATGAAAAATTGCGAAAGCAGCTGACTACACTGTGGATCATTACTAGCACACACCTATTTTTTAAGTGATACTTCAGATATTAATAATGTTGCAAAGTTGTATAAATGAGAAAGAGAGCTGCAAAATGGCACCAATGAAGTCCAAAAGTAAAAAATGTAAAAGCATGTGCTACCATCCCTGCACCTCATATTTTGCATGTCTGCATCAGTGAAGTCAAAAACACTAGGAAAATTCACCTCCAATCCTTCTGCCGAGTACTGAGAAGATTTAGTCCAGTCAGTGAAGGGCTTGATACCAATCTCATCAACTAGATCAAATATATTCCGATAGGGATACCAGAAACCTAGTAACATATTCAAACACCTGATTAGAGGAGAAAAATGATATCCAATGAAAAAAGTGGTAACTGCTCTTGGTGGATATGCTAAAAACTAGAGAAAAATGTGAATTCCTTAGACTCAGCCATCTACTTCCCCTCTAAAATATCAGCATATAATGCTCTAAACAAAATATAGAAATACTCATGTATTTGTCTCTCTAACCCATGTTTCAAATAAGTGCAGATGCAGATTTATGTTATTATGCATTTTCAGTTTCGTGAGGGCACAAAAAAAAAAAGAGAAAAGAGAATTAAAGTATAACTCAGATTGCTAGCCAAATGCCTATTACCTAGGAAGCGATATATAGTCCAAGTTTGATATCCACTATTGGTTCCTACTATGTTCTTGACTTCAGGACATCCAACATTTTATACGTGCACTGGCCTATGTCTAGGGGTAAACTTTTTACCCTTTATTTAATTTCCTATGACACGTCCAACAGATTCTAATACAAGCACATTTTAGCATAAGCTTCTTTAGAATTTAGCCTAAATTTGAAAAATCAGAAAACAAATGTAATACTAATGGTGTAAAGTATACAAGTAAAGGAACTTTGTAAAACTAAGTTCTCTAAACTTACCTTTAGACAAGAGGGAGGGAGAACATGTATCAAGTGTCGTCACTAAATAGGGAGGGAGGGCTGTGTCTGTAAGAATGTTGTTTTCAGTATCTTACACCATTTGTTTCAACTTTTTGTGCCCTTTTACTCCAAGAAAGACAGGAACTACATGCAAGACATATCTTGTGAAAGGAATCCAGGTAACAAATTTTAAGTTAAATTTTGCAGATTAGTGTATGAGTTAGCGGTATTACATGACTAATTCAAATAGGTTATAACTGCACCGGCTGCAGCAGGAAGGATGCGGGGGTCTATTTGGAAATAACCTCTCTACCCGGGGTAGGGGTAAGGTCTGCGTACACACTACCCTCCCCAGACCCCACTAAGTGGGATTATACTGGGTTGTTGTTGTTGTTGTTATTGTTGTTGATAACAAATGGGAAGTCAACTGGTTTGTCTTTGTTCTTGCAACTATTCGCCTATTTTTGGAAAGTTTAAATTCTACAACCATGCCTATGGTCAGTAAGACAATACTCAACTATATCAAACTAGAACGTGAGAATCAAAACAACAACAACAACAAATGAAAACAAATAAATTGGCGGGAAGTATTATCAATACCCACATCGTCAGGGCTTAGGGATTGATTTTTGGGTCCAAATTCATAGCCACCTTCAAGAACAACGACCTCAAAGCCCTGAAATTGAATAACAGCTTACAATTACAATTGCGTTGAAGTTGATGTAGACTGAAATAAAGTGGCAAACCTGTTTGCAGAGATGGTGAGCAGCTCCGAGGCCACCCAACCTGAACCTACTATCAACACTTTCTTCTTCTTTTGACGTTCATTTATACTACTCACTTGATCGTCAGCCCTGCAATAAAATCCACCCGGACAGTACTTCGGCTTGGTGAACGAAGCAGGAAAGAGTCTCCAGCTAGTTAGCATCCTGTTGAACTCAACGGCTATTACCGACCTGACTTGAAAGTTGAAGGAGGGAGCCCAGGCTCTGTGCCTAGAAACAAACTACTTAGTATTTTGTTCATTTCGGGTCCTTATATTTTCTCATTGTAAATTTGGTAATAAGAAAATTTGAGGAATATTTGTGTTCGATGACTATTTGTTCTCTAATTAGGTTTGAGTGGTTGTGAATTTTCGTAATAATCCTCAATCATTGAAGTTAAGAGCCTACCCTTTTCTACTGATGTAACGCAAGTTTGGATTTAGCGATTGAAAAGTCACTTCGTAATTTTCTGTTACTTCCTTCGTGATCAGTTTTTTCTTGACTCTCGTATTAAAGTTTTGATAGTCCGTCGTTAAGCCCCAAATTATTAATATTAAATGAAAAAGAAGTTGAATGAATTTGTTGATCAGAATAGACGGTAAGATCAAAAATATTTAGATATGTGAAAACCTAAAAAGGAAGAAGTTGTAGAGTAATTTTCAAAGGTAGACGCAAATTAGTTAGGTAATAAAAAAGGATAAAAGTTAAGAGGTTAGGTTTTGGAACCAAACACGGATTATATATTCAAGCTGGACAGGATTGCTATAGCAGTAGTCAGAAACATACCATTAAAGAATTAAGTAAGCTTTAAAACATTTACAACCACCAGGTCACATATTTTACAAGAGAAAGAAAAAAGACCGATAACTCTGAAGGAATAACAGAGGCTACGTGAGACAAAC
Organism: Nicotiana benthamiana; assembly: GCA_034376525.1. NCBI lineage: Eukaryota > Viridiplantae > Streptophyta > Magnoliopsida > Solanales > Solanaceae > Nicotiana > Nicotiana benthamiana. Next base: position 129,903,208 of record CM067329.1, on the reverse strand, counting down.
TCAATAACAACAACCCAGTATAATCCCACTTAGTGGGGTCTGGGAAATGTAGTACGCAGACCTTACCCCTACCCTTGGATAGAGAGGCTGTTTCCAAATAGACCCCCGGCATCCTTCCCTCCAAGAATTTCCCACCTTGCTCTTGGGGAGACCCGAACTCACAACCTCTTGGGGAGACAAACTAGAATTAACATTATGTGAGGATCTCTTTGTTCCCGGTCCTTTGTGCTCAAGAACTAAATCCAAGTAACGTCCACTGAGATTCCGTCCTTTGTTACACTGGTACTAAATCCGAGTATTATCTCAGTTAGATTATGGTGTACATTTAAAAAATTCGTAGACCTGCCTTTTATCTTTAAGAAGCTACCTCATATTCACAAGGAAAGAGTAGTGACAACAACAGCAACAACGACCACCTTTTGAAATAGTCATCGACTAGCACCAACTTAAGTTGGAGTGGTGCATGGAGCAAGTGTGTTTGGAGGCAGAGTGATGCCGCCCCCTTTAACAGAAACATTAGGACTCTTGACAGAGCTAGCCCTGCTTACAACATTTGAGTCAAGGAATACAACCACCACTGTAATGTCATCGTGGAAATGCCGCCGGACTCCCCTATCAATTTTCTTCAGGTCTGAGTACCTCATTTCCCTTTTCTTTGCTGCTTCTTGCAATGCAGATTTTACTAATCTTTTAGCAATTCCCTGCCAAGGGGTAAATAAGATCTAAATGAGGTTCATCCTGCAAATTTTTCTTCTGCAAGGAGCAAAATTTCTAGTGTCTATAGTACATTATCTATGCTGAGCAAGCAAATTCTGAATTTATGTAAGAACAGTTCTCCCACTATGTGTAACGCAAAATTAGTTTTCCCACTATTTATGTTTGGTATGGAGGAAATAAGTCATTTTCTGCCAACAAAACACCAAAAAGGGGAAAAACAACTTTCTTCGCTTATGTTTTTTCTCTAATAAAATATACTTTCTAAATCTTAATGAGACAGTCTCTTCAGTAAAATGTTTTCCGGAAAATGTTCCCCTTCATACCAAACATCCAGTTCCATCAAATCCCCTCCCAAACCCTTTTATTCATTTTTTTCTCTTTCCAGCAAATCCATTGTAAAGGGAAAAAACTTAAACACGAGAAAGAATCATGACATTCACCGGATCACCTTGCATTTATGAAATTTAGTAGAAGTACTTGTTGTGTAGTTAATTGGGGCCAAATGTAAATCATATTGCTGTATATCTTCACACAATATTTTTTTTTGTTAATTCCAGTCATATAACAGGTTAAAGAAAACGAAAAAACTGGTAAGAACCGCGGAAGTGCGTAGACTTAACCAGATGTGTCTATTACACGAATTATATACCCAACTCATATTGACTAAAACAGAACTCATACTGTGACGTACCATGTATAGGAAGATATAGGATGTCAATCAAAAAAGGATCAGATTTGGGAGCCAGAAAAATGACAGAAAGCAATTACAATTTCAACTACAAGACAAATCTACATTCATGACTTCATTTGCAATATTATTATTAAGGATTTGTAGATTTGGAGAAATTTAAAGTTTTTCAAGGAAAACGTCCTATGTAGAATCACCAACAAACTAAAGTGATGCATGAGATTGGTTCAAATATCTTACATTCCGTGGGTGATTTTGTACAATATCGACAGCTTCTTGGTTACTTAGGTGCTCCCAAAGACCGTCCGATGCAAATATGACAAATAGATCTTGAGATTGCAAATGGTGCACTGAAATCGCCGGATCTGCACTCAATATGGGCCTACTGAATGGCTCGCGAAGACGAAACTTAGCATATAGTGGTTCCCTGTTGAATTCGGCTTTCTTTAAGTACACATCACCAATGGATCTTGAAATCTGCAAAATAAATTATGAATAGTAGTATTCGAGTAATGCAATATCAGATAGTCCAGAGACACAGACAAGAGTTTCTGAGTGATGCCAGACATACTAAGTGAATTTGAGTCTCTGAATAACTGCAGATGTAGAATCTGTTATGGGAAAAGATCAAGACAGCTTATTAATGCTAGGACAACAATTATGTCTTAGCCTGCACAAAAGTGCAATAGTAAATGCAGAAGATTTATACAATTCCAAGAAAGTACATAGCTCTATAATAATTTGTCCCAGCCTCCTCGAAAATCAACAATTCATTCTCATAACAGCTTCTTAAGGTCCGCATGTATGTTCCAGTACGATAACAATATTTTGCCTTTTCAGGAAACTTAGGTTCAGCTTTCATTCTGGACCACATCCAGAAGAAAGAGACTTAGACTTCGCCGCACATTTATATTATTTAGCTCCGGAAGAATTCCACAATTCAAACATTTCCCATACAAGTTGGTACATTTTCCTGAACACAGAGGATCTCTCTTATCGATGTTAGGGGGTCTACCAAAAGAAAGCTAAGAGGAAAAACAGAACACAGGGCCACTTCAGACACCAGATAACCATAATTGCTCCGACTTTTCTTTAAACTCCTTATCAGCATATGCATCTCTTAAAGGGAGGGAGTCTCTATAAAATTTCATTTGGCAACAGCCAGACTGGAATGTTTTGATCCTAGATCTTTTAAGACACTGAGCACACACAATCATGATGACTGGTATCACATGCTTAAGTACCTCTATGGTCCCTGACTAAGATCTGGTCCGTTTCTACATAGGAAAACAAGATATGGAACTTTATGATCCCACATTTCTAGTTATATTGCTGTCTATGTGGGTCACAGTTGCATCGTTTAACTAATGCAAATTGCAATACAATCAAGGATAAAATAAACTACCAGTGTAATATCTGCCCCACAATCAATTTTTTTGTTAAATCACTACGTGAAGAATGAAGGAGAAGAAATAAATTAAAGGGCACATCTTTATATTAATCATAAAGCAACAGAAAGTGCATCAGAAAATATACGTTTTAAACATATAGTGCAGGCAGAGCAAGGAATGAAGCAGGCAATAGGAAAAAATAGGAACTTTTGGATACTGTTTGGGGTGTAATATTGATGGAAAATATTAGTAGTCATATGAACCTTTTTTTTTTAATAGAAGTTCAGCAGAGTATTGAAGGCCTGATCCAGCCTCAAAGACACTATATATGCCTCCAAATAGGGCAAAATGTCAAAGTAAAAAGACGAACAAAATCAATTTATAGAAGATCTATCATTACATTTATTAGTTACAAATTTGGTGAACAAAAAACACGAGTGACCACTCTACATTGTCATTTTTAGAGCTATAGGTGATTCTTAAAACCTTAGGCACAAATATATCATGTCTCCCAGATACACCAGGATTGAGTGGCGAGAAAAAGAGCATTCTACGAACTAACAAAATGCCCCATCTAACTCTTCCCATATATTCTTTCTTTCCCCAAGTTCAAGTAAATAGTACTACTAAGTAACAACTACTTATTTGACTTCAGTCTCATCATGGTAATCTAGAGTTCCGGTATTGGTAGAGTAGCATTTCCGATAAGGATATCAAAATCAAAATCTTTTCAGTTCCAAATGATTCGCCACAAAAATCAAACACTAAAAGGGAAAGGTAAGACGTGAAAGTGATGCTTTATCCTCCACTGTAGTCTACTCCTACAGCTATACTAATTGCTAATAAATGGAATTATTAGAATTTCTATGGGAAGACACTGTGTAATTCTCATACTGAAATGGCACTCAAAGTAAGAAACACAAAATAGGAACTGCATAGAACCGCAAAGGAGAAGGTACCTGTATCAGGCCCTTCACACGCCAGACATTGTGCTTTAGAACTACTATTTGAGGGTCATCTGGGTGCCAAGATTGCAACTCCTGTCTTACGGATTCAATACTCGCATTGTGTTCTGCAGAGAGCTGAACAGCAAGTACCTCCCCTGTTGCCTTGACAAGCCTACCCAAGACTGCCCGAGAGTCACCAAGGTTGGCAATATATAATGTCCCATTGCACATAACTCCAACAAGACAGCATGATCCAACAGCAGCAATCTGTGGTTTCATCGGCCATTGTCTTGATACAACAGAGAGGAAACCCTCTTCTGTTGCTTGAAATGCCTTTCGAATCACGTCCACAGACATTGATTGCTGCTCAGAACTGAACCCTGCAAGATTAGAAGTTAAGTGAATAAGCAACAAAACAGATTCAACCCCCTCTGGTCATGAATCACCCAAAATAGCTCAATACTACAACAACAACAACAACCCAGTATAATCCCACATAGTGGGATCTGGGAAGGGTAGTATGTACGCAGACCTTACCTTTACCCTGGGGTAGAGAGGCTGTTTCCAAATAGACCCCCGACATCCTTCCCTCCAAGAACTTCCCACCTTGCTCTTGGGGAGACTCGAACTCACAACCTCTCGGTTGGAAGTGGGGGTTCTTACCATCAGAGCAACCCCTCTTGTTTGTGATTAAGAGAGACTATTATCCTAAATTATCATATCAGCGGGAAATTCGTGTTATAATTCAACTGCGTTATTTATTTTTGATAAAAATTATCCCAAAATAGCTCAATAATGGATACAAAATGGAAAGAAGTTACTCTTGAGATGTTGAAAGAGGTGATTATTGATGAATCTTGAAGTCTCAGGACCGCCATGGCCATCATAAACTCCGACAAAGGTACCATAAGGACCAGAATCATTTAAGCTCAAGCAGCCAGATTCAAGTTGGCTTTGGTCTTCCAGTAGATTATTAGCTTGAACTACAGCCATTGAGAACTCTCCATTAAAATGTTGTCCAATATCCTTATACCATAGGAGCCCATCTTGACGACCGCCGGCATCTGAACCTGTATGAACATGTCCATCTGCCCTTGGCTGAAAGCAGGCCCTCAACAAGTTCATTAATCCAGATGACATACCTCATCTCAGTCTCCACATTTAGCAGGACTCAACTCAAAGCTGCCTTTTATAACCCCCAATTATGCAGCAGCAAATTCTGTGGACTGCAAGTCAAACAACAGCATTAACAAACAAGATCAAAATGAAAATAAAATGGCATCAATCACTATCTGGAAACTTGCAACAGCCAACCAAATGCACATCAAGAAACCACCTTTAGTTTAACACTTCAAATCTCTGGATGCAAATATCAATTGCTGCTTCTAGTTCAACAGAAAAAGTCAACAGCAATAAAATAAGGAACTTCAAAAATATAAGTAGTCAAATTCACAGAATTTTAACATAGAAATGTATGGTCAGCCAATTTGATCCAGAAAGTCCAAGTTATGCAAGAAAATTTGAAACTTGATAACAATAGCCAGTGTTTTTCAGGAATTATAAACACTATTGGAAACAAATTCTACAGTTAATAAAGCACCAGAATACAACAACATCCCAGTGAAATCCCACAAGTATTAAAGCACCAGAATAATTCACCAAATTTAAGTATCAGATAAAGGGATAAGTTCAAAAGGAAAAACAAAAGAACTGACCTTTACAGTTGAAAAAGCAAGAAGATCTGAAAGTGAAAGAGGTTAGATCTGTGGATCAATCAAATCAAAGGAAAAAAACTAGTTTTTATTTTTTGGTCACTTTTTCTTTGAGGATGAATATGATGATGGAAGATTATACATAGAAAGAAAGGGAGAGAGAGAGAGAAAGTGAAAAAGGAGTGATGAATTGAGAGAGATGTTTATTTTGTTGGATTGGGCCAAACTGAAAGTATGGTCTTTGTCAGCAGACAAACCCCATTAAAAACCAACAATGGAGAGCTTGAAGCCAGCAAAGCAAAGGACCAGCTTTGGGCTCCACACCCCCCAAATTCTTGAAAATCTAGAAGAAAAAAAAAACAAAAAACTCCTACTCAATTCAGAGACAGAGTCAATGATGTATTATAATAGTCTACAAACAGTCCTGCATGGAATTTTCCATGAAATGAATGACTATTAGGCCACATTGGCTGGATAATGATGATATAAAATATTGTTTTTCCATACTCTATTAGTACTAATAACTACTACTACTACAGCTAGTAGTTCAAGTATTTTCATCACCCAAGAATATAGTGCAGTGAATAAAGTTGCTTTTCCCTTATCCTTAGCCAGAGATTTCGAGTTCGAGACTTAGATCCTTGGCAGGGAGTACTTCCTCCTTTTGGGATCCTACACAATGTGAATCCGGATATAATCGAGCTCCAATACAGATATCGAACACCGATGAAAAATCAAAAGAAAAAAAAAGTATTTTCATTTCTTTTATCTTAAGAGAGGAGAAGCAGAAAAATAATTTACCTCCTAATTCAAAACACTTTTGTATTACGCAAATACAATTACGTGATTTAATTATTTTCAAATCTATATGTAAAAAGAACAACTTATATCTTTTACGTAAATAAGTAGATGTATAAGGCAAAGTGTGTTTCATTAATGTTGTCAAACAGGCTGCATTTACTCCACCAAACATGTCAATGGTAAAGTGCCAAATCCAACAATTAATATGCTCAATTTACATATACTTGCAACTAGTGGCGGAGGTAGAATTACCGCCGAGGAGTCAAAAAGGAAAAAGTTATTAAAACTGTAATTAGTGGAAATAGAACCAATAACCTTATAAATATTTTGAACCCCATAATTATTAAATTATGTTTTTGGGTCGTGGCAAGGGAATTCAAAACATAATATATATAGGTAAAAAATAAATTTTATCTTACAATACAATATAATTTTTCGATGAAAGAATTCGAATAAACACCTTCTGGCCTTGCAACTTAAAGCTAAAGCAAATATTGAATACAGAAAGTTTGTCTGTGGAATTTATTTATTGAAATATTGAAGTGGCCAGAGGTGGTTGTACAGAAAAGAGAAGAGTCCCTGATTCATGGCCTAAAACAGCAACTGTAGGGGAAGCCTTTTTTTTTTGGTTTTGTTATTATGACAAATAAGAGTTGCGCCGACCTTTAACTGTAAGTTCCAACTAATTGGCTTGTGAATTGTGTTTCCTCATCTAATCCAATTGTGTTATAAATAGAACTCTATTTAAGTTTTATAGAACTCTATTTAAGGTGAATGTCTATTTTATAAGAAGAGTCTTACTTTAAGGCTAAGTCTTTTATCTTCCTATAAATAGAGGGGTCTTACCCCATTGTAAATCATTCCCTAAGTATCAATAAGAATACTCCTCTCCCTATTCTCTATTGTTCTTGTTCTTGCATTATTCTACTTGTTCTTATATTATTTCATAACACGTTATCAGCACGAGACTCTACCGTCTCAAGAATCTTCTCGAAAAATTTAAGGTATTTCTCTCTTCCTAATTTGATTTTTTCGATTATGTCTGACATTATGAAAAGACAGTTCGTTGCCCTTGAAATTTCGGGCAAGAACTATATGACATGGGTGTTGGATGCTGAAATCCACTTAGATGCTATGGGTCTTGGAGACGCCATTAAAAACAGAGATAAAGCATCCACCCAAGACTGTGCTAAGGCCTTGATTTTCTTGCGCCATCACCTTGATGAAGGTTTGAAAATTGAATATCTCACAGTCAAAGATCCACTTATCTTGTGGAAGGGCTTAAAGGAGAGATATGACAACCTGAAGTTGGTCACTCTGCCACAAGCACGATATGATTGGACTCATCTGAGGCTCCAGGACTTTAAGTCCGTTTCTGAATATAATTCTGCAATGTTCAGAATTACCTCCAAATTGAAACTCTGTGGAGATAATATCACTGATTATGATATA